>OY755040.1:37362817-38685776 GCA_963576565.1 Aspidapion aeneum
AGAGTTAACAGAAACTTGGAGGAATTGGTAAAAGAATGCGAAGAAAAGCAGGTAAAATTAGTATTTATTTCCTTCTTGAAACAATGAGGCTTGGCGATTTCTGAATATACTTTTGTTATCTTCTCACAGGAGTAAGGCTAATATAAATAAATGAATCCATGATATATTTGACACCTTCCTAGTTTATTACCCACATATGAAGCTATATTTTTACATATCCCAGACACCAAAACTCTGACCATTTTCTGATAATTAAGCAAATAAATTATTTAAAAAAACTTTTTTGAGGTGTACGTATGTATATATGGTGTGTATTCTACGACATACCACTTTACTCCCATAAATAAGAAAAAAAAAACAATTTTTGCCTCATTATTTAAGGATCAACTTATTTATAAAAAAAATCTGAAAATCGGTCTGGTGATAAAGGAGCTGAAGTCATGTCAACATAGACATAAAAATAGATACACAGACGAATAAATTGCCAATTACATCCAAGAAAATAACGGTTTTAACATTATATCAACAATTGTTTGCCCACAAAAACAATCCGTTCCCTATTCACTTTTTTTTATGCAATGAATGGAAACAATGAGTGAACTTATTAGCAAATGAGTTAAAAACTAGAAATATATTTGTAGTGCACAATTGATGCGATGGACAAAGAAATCCAAAAGGCCCAAGAAGTGTTGGTGGTTATCAGATCAGAAAAGGACAGTTTAGAAGCCATTTTATTTGACACCCAAACAAATCTAGAAGCCACCGATGATAAGAAAAACCAACTAGAAAAAGAGAAACAAGAATTGTTAGTTAAACAAGAGCAGTGCAAAGCGCAGATTGCCAAGTTGACCAAGGATCTGGAAAGGTAAATATTGGTGCTGAGAGTAAATATAGTAGCCACATAACATATTTCAAATATAGTGGTTTAATTAGTACTTTTTGGGCTAGCATTTTGATAAGATGCTCTTGCGTAGAGGACATAACTAAATCTGATGATTTTTTCTTTATAGGTCCGAGAAAAAATGTAGCGAAACCAAAATGTCCCTGTCTCAACAAGCTGGCAGCAAGGAAGCTGAATTTAAACAAACCGTCGACAAACTTAGACAACAAAATGAAGAAAACGTTGTTAAACTTACTGACGAACGTGAAAAGGTCCGCTCAACATTGGAAAAACGCTTTCAGCAATCACTTTTCGATCTAACAAATGAGAAAAATAATGAGATTCAACAACTCTTAGACAAGATCGACCAACTACAACATCACATTGAGAACTTGTGTCAACAGCATGAAGAGCTGATGTTGAGAGCTGAGAATGATAAGCAACAGGCTTTGTTGATAGGTAAGTTATCGTTTTGGGTTTAGAAATGTTTGAAAGCTACGAATTGTAGAACTTTAACTCTCAGGTTCTACTACTTCTTTCTCTTTTTTATCTTCTGCAAAGGTTATCAACCCTATCGAAAGTAAGTAACTGATCTATATTTCCTGTGCCCATATGAAGATACTTTTTAACGATGAAAGTGGTGAACCAAAATAATTTACAAGATTTAGTAGAGATTTCATTACTTTTAAAATATTTTGAACCCCTGTGAATTCTAAATAGTCAGAAACGATTTCCCTCCAAATATTTAACATGATAACATTTTGTATCTCATCAAATCTCGTGCAATCAATGAAGTCTCTTAAAATATGAAATATTTTATGAGTTCTGAAGCAATCAATGGAAACAAAATAAGATGACAACGAGATTTACCTTAGCCTGGATTTAAGCCAATGGCCTCTGCCTTGGTAGGCTAACACCACGAGAGAAAATTTGTTTAACAATGCACTAAAAAAATAACAATCGCCTAAAATAAAACCAGGGACAGCCTGAAACGCATAACTATGGGATATATTGAAACAATTTTAACTACATTTTAGCTATAGAAATTCTCATTAGATATACCTATATTCTATGGTCAATAAAATACATAGTTATTTCATAGATAATTTATACTCATGAAGCATAAAACTGTTTTTCTTCGATCAAAAGACAAAAATATTACAAACTTACTTTTTTACCTTAAAAACTCGATTTTTTAAAATTTTATGAATATGTTATTTTCAAAATTGGTACCTAGGGGTTTTTTAGAATATGAAATCTAAAAACGATAATGATAATCAGCCTTGAAAATAGTTTTTTGAATATCTCAGAAACTAAAGCTCCTACAAAGTTTTTTGTTATAACACAGATTATTGAGCCAAATATTTTGTACTATATTCCGAAAACCGCATATTGATGTATTTTAAAAAAAAACTAATTGTCAAAAACCTGTCATTAGCATTAATCGATTTTGACCAAAATCTAATCAGCTCGATCATCACGACGATATTGCTAGGTTAGATCAAAATACACCCAAATAGCATATTTTCGGCGTTATCTCAAACAAAAATTTTCGTCGAAAACAATAAAACCTCTAGCCATTGCTGTGCGGGCGGGCTAGGAAGGTAAAAAGTCCATTCTTTTGTCTTGCCTTTATATCGCGTCCTTAAAGTCTTGTATAGGGATAGCGCGGGAAGTTTAAACTGTTTTAAACTGTCCCACTTTCCCCTACTTTTTGGATTTCCATTTATAGTAGAGTCCTGAAAAAAAAAGAATTCTCGTCCTTAGGAGGTTCCGGCACCCCCCGCCATCTTGGATTTAGTGTGCACGAAAAGGTTTTTTTTTTAATTACTTGGTCCGCATTAGTGTACATTTAAAAAAAAATTGACACATGTTGAAGACAATAAAATTTCCTACAAAAACGCCCTTGTACGTTTTTTATCAGACGAATAGTTTTCTAGTACTGACGCTAAACAGTTCGCCGCCATTTTGGATTTTGACGAAACTGCTTATTTTTAAGAAAATCGGTAATAACATAAAATAAAGACCAAGACCAACAGCCTATAAAATAAGACACCACTGATTCTTCTCGGTAGTACCCTTGCTGAAGCCTGAAGTGTTAGCAGTACAGCGTGTCCCATTTTCGATGGGATTAAATGGGAAACTCGGTGATTATTAAAGATATTGATTTTCTGATTGCATCTTACCGTGCTCTTTTTTTGAGCCCTTAAAAATGGCGTAATCAGATTTTTGCTATTCCCCGTAGTTTCGCTAATACAGGAAGTTTTTGAAAAAATTGTATTTTTAATAATCCCTTGTATCTCGCTTATTTTGCGAGATATTTTTATTCTGTAAAAACCTTTTTATGGCAACTTTTTTAGAAGAAAATAATGACGTTGTCAACTTTTTAAAATATTGTTTAGTTTTTGAGATATGGTATTTATCATAAAAAAATTAAATACGGACCTGGATTTTTTTTATTACTATTTTGATTGGTTTCATGCTAGTATTATCATAAAATAATAAAAATTTTTAAATTTTTTTGTTTTAAGGTAAAAGAAAAATCTTTGATATTTAAAAAAAAAAATTAGTCCGAACCTGGATATTTTCAACATAAATATAAATTAAAAATTGCTAGATAAACAATTTTTAGTTTAACTGTTTTGATACTTAGCATATTAAAATGGTTTTACGTTAATTTACAGATTTATTTGAAACAAAGTCTACAAAAAATACAAAAAAAACAAATTATAAAAAATAACAAATTTTTCTGATTACCATTATGTGTAAAACATTATTGGCATTTTTGAGTAATTTTTCTTAACGCATTTTGCATAAAAATATTTCTGCCATTTAAATATTGGGATTTTGTTCCTTGAATGAAGCAGTCAAACATATCACATTTGTCAAAATCTGGATATGGTCGATTTCTAGCCAGTTTCAAATAATTGTAAGCCATTCACAAAAATGGCAAGTAAAATGACAAGGTCAATTCCACGCTTTTGTTTTGTAAATTTCACGACCTGCTGTGCTACCATCAAGTAATTAGTATGATATTATTTTTGTAACTTTTTAACGTTTTTTACTTTATTTATAAATCTTTTAATTATCATTTCAAAACAGATAAATTAAAAATCGTTCAACTAGTGTGTCTTGCAATTTTTAATTTATAATTACGTTGGAAATTTCCAGGTTCGGACTAAAATTTTTTTTTTCAAATATTAAATAGTTTTTTTTAACCTTAAATCAAAAAAATATTAAAGTTTTATTATTTTAAGGTAATAATAGCATGGAACCAATCAAAGTAGTAATAAAAAAATCCAGGTCCGTATTTAATTTTTTTGTGATAAATACCATATCTCAAAAACTAAACAATATTTTAAAAAATTGACAACGTCATTATTTTGCTCTAAAAAAGTTGCCACAGAAAGGTTAACAGAATAACAATATCCTGCAAAATAAGCGAGATACAAGGAATTAATTAAAATGCAATTTTTTCAAAAATTCCCTGTATAGCAAAAATCTGATTACACCATTTTTAAGGGCTCCAAAAAAGGGCACTGTAAGGTGCAATCAGAAAATCGATATCTTTAATAATAACCGAGTTTCCCATTTAATCCCATCGAAAATGGGACACGCTGTACACCTGTTTCTTATGTATTTCCATAGTATATGCCAAATACACCGAAATTATTCAGTATTATAGTAATTTTGTAAAAGTGTGTAATTAACTTTATTATAGAAAATTAAATTATCTTTTAAACGATGTATTACTGCGGTGGGCTAACTCCACGGTTGCCACCTAATTGGCATCCATAAATTGGGGTTATTTTCTAAGATATTCAATGTTATTTTGAACAAAATAGAGTAAAAAAAGATTTTTCAGAAAGCTTAGTTATTAAGAAAATTAAATAAAACAAATAAAAAAAATTCATAAAATTAATTAGAAAAAAATAACCTCAATATGCTGACGCCCTTTGATTGTCAATACACAACTTTGTAACAAGCCGTTTAAATGAACATTTTATTTTCTCTAAAAAAGGTAATTTTAACATTTTGTCTCTAAAATGCTTAGTTTTTTTAATAACTGAAGAAAACCTAAAAAAACATGATTTTTTTTCGTGATCCTAAAAAATAACCCCAATTTATTGATGCCAATTAAGTGCTAATTGGTCAAAATCCAAAATGGCTGACAAAAGACGTAAAAAAGCATTTTTGTATGAAATTTTTTTGTCTTCAACTTTTGTTTCAAACTTTTTTTCCAAGGCGTACTGTAAGCAAGTAATTAAAAGAAAAACCCTTTTTGTGCAGACTAAATCCAAGATGGCGGGGGGAGCCGGCCCCCCCCCCCGGGGTCGAAAACTCAAATTTGTTTTTTAGGACTCCAATGTCAACAACATATGTCACAATCGCGACTACACCACCGTTTGCAAGCTTTAATTCTATCGGGTGGGCCAAAAAAAACCGGACAATTTTTTTTCATTATAACTTTTGAACAATACAATCGATTTTAATAGTACAAACTGCAGTTGGCAGATAATTAATCAGAGTTTCAAACGAATATATTTTTTTGTTCGTCATCTCAAAATCCAAGATGGCGGACGAAATTAAAATGCACCCTTTAAAAATGCTCGTTTATTCTTGTGTTTTAATTATTTTTTTTAATTGGTAAAAAAGCTGCGTTTTTGCCACACACAACAGGGTAAGAATCAGCAAAATCGGTTTAATGGTTTTAAAATAAACTATTTTTGTTTCAACCATTGTTTTGCATATTATATGATTACCTTGCCAATCATTTCTGCATTTGTTTCCTTATAAATTTAGTACTACTGAAACGAACCGATTTTGTTAAAATAAAAAACATCATTCTCAATCATCTTAAATTTTAAGATGGCGATAGATTTTGATCATAATCTTTAAAAAGCAATCAATTCTTACCAGGATGGTTTTTATTTCAATAAAATCGGTTTTGTAGTAATCATTTTATAAAGAAATAAATGCAGACATGATTGGCAAGGCAATCGTATAATATTCAATTCAATGGTTGACCGATTTTGCTAGTTCGTACCTGCTTGTGCGTGTCAACAATGCAGCTTTTTTACTGATTTAAAAAAATAATTAAACATGTTCGCAACACAAGAATAAACGAGTATATTTGAATGGTACAATTCAATTTCGTCCTCCATCTTGGATTTTGAGACGGCGGACAAAAAAAAATATATTTCGTCGAAACTCTGATTAATTCTCTGCCAAGTGCAGTTTGTCCTATTAAAAGCGATGGTATAGTTCAAAAGTTATATTGAAAAAAAAATTGTCCGGTTTTTTTTGGTCCACCGAGTATGTCACAATCGCGACTACACCACCTTTTGCAAGCTTTAATTCTATAATGACTGAACTACAATAGATCTGTCTTAAAACGGTTCCCACGCATATTTAGAACAATTACAAAATATTAAACAAATCTTATTTATGAGTTTTAAGGAATTTCAGGAAAATTAGATAGTTTTATGATTATAATGTATATTAAGTATTTTTCAAGCTTTTCGGGTGATTTCATATTTATTTAAAATCGCCTACCGCGACCAAACGACGGAATCATGATGTCATTGTTTTTAATATGTAAAAAATATGCGCCTTCCAAATTCACAGACAAACATACAACATTTTATAATGTGAATAACCGGTGAAATAAAAATTCCATTTCTTTTAAGAATAGCTCTCTACTAGTCACTTATAAGTGTTTGTTAGTTTTGACATTCATTGAAAACACTTTTTATCTTAGGTTTAATTTTTTATAAGTTGGAAATCATAGAAAGGTAATATCAACGATTGTCTTTTAGGTTTGTTTTAACCTTTAATTTTGATTGTTTAGTCGTTTTAAGTTAAATTCTATATTTCAGTTTTTCGAAAATTATTTTTATTGAAAAAAATTTGGAAAACGGTTTAGACGAAAAACACTGCGACTAGTTATAGAATAAATAAAACGGGCGGGATTTCTGCCCTGTGTCAAGACATAAAAAGTAAAAAAAAATGTTTAGTAAGGTCAGTATTTAAAAAAATATATAAAAGAAGAACTCTTAGATCTTTGTAGGGACTAAAAAAGTATTTTTTCTACAAGCGCTGTTTTAATGCAGAGTTGAACAAAGTCTAAAACTGCATGTAAAAAAACTCATTTTAGCCGCAAGTTTAATATATAATTTTTCTTAGGTCTTCATTAAAAACCACAAAAAATCTAGAAAATTATCAAAAAAGTTGAATGATAGTTTCAGGAATCGTTTTTAACTTTTTCTTTTATGGCCCTAGCGGTAAATTAGTAAATAGTACAAATTAAGTTAAAATCAACAAAGAGAAAGTGTATCACCATGCGTTAAAGGCTAAACAGTTAATAAGACCAATTTTTTTACAACTGTATGCGTATGTTTGTTTTGCGCTGTTGACAATTTTTTTTTCTTATTATTCGTAAAATGGTATTTATGACGAATTTTTATTAAAATAAATGCTAATAAAAATATATTTATTTAAAATTCTCCTACGCAAATTTACCAAATAGTACCTATAGGTAGTTTAAAATTTAAATTTCTTAAAAAATATATTTTGCAATGTTTTTTTTTTAATTAATTAAAAAAAAAACGCTTACTACAATTTTTTTATTTTTATTTGCAGAAAATATCTAATAGACTGTTTTGCGTCTACTGAACTCTAAATCTAACCTAACCGGAAGGAAATTTAAAAAAAAATAACAAACTAAAGAGATTATTACTATTTAGTTTGTAAAGAAACGTTACTATCTTTAATATAATTAACTTTGTTTATGGCTTTAACCAATATTTTGCCTTTTAGCCAGGTATACTGAGGTGGCTAATTAAATATGTTGTCTTTCGTTTCAATCTCTTTATTATTAATTTAACTTTTCATTTGAAACATTAATTTACAATTTTTAATTTTGTTTCTTAATGCAATTCAAAATTTTTGCTCCAAACCCACCTGATGAGTTATTTTTATAAAACTAAAACTTTTTTGGTAATAAATTTGGATTGTTTTAGTTTAATTAATTATTTAATAAATGAAATTATCTCATCTGTAATTAAAATTGCTTTTTAATAACAAGTCTCGATATCTCATATGTTTACTGTATCAACTAAATCGGTTAAATTAATAAATTTTTGAACGTTGAGCTAAAAAAGACAGAAAAGATACTTGACAAATTGTATATTTTAAATAATTAAAAAATTAAAAATAAAATTCTTAGCTCACCACGATCATCAAGCACTACACGATCGCTTTGAAGCCACAAGAAGAGAACTAGAAGAAGAAAGAGAAAATCTAGAACGATTAAAAAGAGATGCCAACAGCCGATTTGATCAGGATCGTATCCAGATTAATCAACTAAAGGATGAATTAAACAAATTTAAAGCAAGGTAACATACATAAAATCACTTATAATAAACACATTTTAACGCTTTTTAAAAAAATATACGTGTCATAAGAATTTTCCAAAAAAACAGATATTAACTGTTTTAGTTTTTATTTAAAGTTTGAAATATTATTCTTTTACTATAAGAAATAAAATATAAATTTAACAATAATGATTTTTAGATTAGAAGAAACAAAAACCAAAAGCGAAGAAGAAATATCTGCACTGCAACACAAAATCCAAGGCATTAGAGTCGAGAGAGATAATTGTCAAAACGAAGTGCAAAATTTAAAGGTCCAACTCAATTTATGCGAAGACAAAGGAGAAAGTTTAAATAATTTATTACAGGAAACAATAAGAAAGCTTAAAGAAGGTAGGGGTGATCTGACATAATAAATCTCTTTTTCTTATAGATACAGGGATCTATTTCTTAATCCAATTAAAAGACAAAGTTAGTTTGTAATCAATAGTTTTTAAAAAAGTAGTGAGAGAAACTCCTTACCTTGTTTTAAATAATGTACTATTAACTCCTAATTTAGAGTTTAACTTTACTCTGCTTATAGACAATTTCTTTTACTATTTGTCTTTTGTAGCTGAAAATAGCTCTGAATGTCTGAGAAAAGAAGTAACCGACGTTCGTAGAACTCTGGCCGACACCAATTGTGAAAAAGAGAAATACCACGCTACGAATAAAGAGCTACGAGACCACATCAAAAGGGCTGAGTCAGAAAAAAGAGAACATGCCCGGCAGCTTGATGAAGCCTATCAGAAAATGACAAGTAAGAAGTACATATGCTAAAAAAAATCTAGATGTTGAAAGAAAATCTGTCATTAGGGTTGTTCTTTTGTGTGTTTTGCGAATCCTTGTAAATTCAGAAACGACTAAAAATATTATTTATATGTTTTTTGCAGATCTTGAAGAAATCAAAACTTCTTTAGAAAGCGAGCGCATACGCCTGCAAAATCAAATACGTGATTTAGAAAAAGAAGTGATGGAAAACGAACATAAGTCTCATAACATTCAACAGGAATTACAAAAGGTGCAAGCACAGGGCAATCAACAAGAACAAGAAGAGAAGGAACTCCAGGCTAGATTAATGAATGAAGTGGAAGAAAGAGAAAGAACGCATCAGGAATTGCATACTCTTAGAAAGCAGGTAATAAATGTCTTTGCTACGGTAATTAATTTTTTTTTCATTTCATTTTATTTTTTTATGATGGTCAGCAAATTGTTTTTATCTTCATAGCGATAGATTAAGGCTTCCTAAAAATGTAACTTGGACTTTTTATTGAAATAGATTGGATATTTTAATTTTATTCTTATATGATTTTTAAAAGCTTATGTTTTTGTTTTTTTGAGATGGTTTTGTTTTTGTTTTTTTGAGATGCCTTTAATATTCTTCTTTTCAGATGTCGGAGTTGGAAAGAAACCTTGAACAAACGCGTCAGGAACTGAATAAATGCCGGTCTCACTCAGCTCAAATGGAAGAGCAATGGCACGCTCGCGAGCAGGACTTATTGGTCCATTTGGAAGACAGTCGTGCTAAAGAAAAACGGTTGGAAGACCAAAAACATAATCTGGAAGTTTGTTTGGTTGACGCTACTCAACAAATTCAGGAGATTAAAGTACGTTTTCCTAAAACGTTCTTATTTAATCCAAATAATAAAAGACTTTTTAAACTGTCTTTTGGCGTAGGAGTGTAGGAGGTAATAACTGACTCAAAATATATATTAACCTATAGAATCTTGCATTATTTAGAAAGTAGCAACAGATTTTTTTTTATGTTTAGGCCAAACTGGGAGGAGCAGAAGGCCGAATGCGAGCATTGGAAGCTCAACTTTCTCAACTTGAATCTTCAAAACGAGACACCGAACAAAAGTTGCTCAGTGTGGTGTCTACTCTGAAAAGGATCGCTGGAATTCAACTTGATGGTTCAGTTTCCATTTCGAAAAGGATGCTAAGTCCTTCAAGGAGGTGGAGTCCTGCAAGAGGTAAGACTGCAATATTGGCCAAAAAACTATCCCTACATTTCACACAAACGACGTTTTAATTGATTTTAAAGTTTAAATGGATTTTCGTAACAAGCTTGAGATTTTTTTCATTATTAAGGATACCCCTATATACAATTGCAAAGTGTGGAAGAATATGAGACCTCTTCTATGTGTCAAATAAAACACCTCTTACGTTAAACACAGTGCATTTGATATTTTAGCGATTCCAAGCGGGCTATACCTACGTTTTGCACCTTGATATTTTATTAAATATTTGATTTTAGAAAGTAACTTTGGAGCTCCGGTGGGAGTTTGCGGTCTCTAGTCAAAAAAATTTAAGTTTGTATTAAAATTGGATGTTATACCGCTCACTAGTTCTAAAATGCTCAAAAAGGCAGAGTGTAAGGGTGTTTATATATTATATAATGTGAACGCATATAAAGAAAATTCGTATAAATGTAACTTGCCCGTTTTTCGAAATATTAAAGTAAATTACATTGACACTACCACCGGTATTTAGCGCCGATTTTTATTTCTTAAAGCTTATAATAATTAACATATAAAATCTTCCGAGTATTGGAATTACTGACTTTACTTTTTTATACAATAGCCTAAAAAAGTTAAACTAAATTAATTTTTTGGTTTAAAATAGGTCATGATGAGAGTAAAGACGGGATTACCAATGTTGACCCAGAAGTTGTACGAAAAGGTGTTAGAAATTTGATGCATCAAGTTGCACAAATTGAAAGAGAACGTGATGACTATAAAATGCAGGTATTTGTAATTGATACGTCCGTCTAGAGCGTCAATGTTTTAAGCGCCAATTTCATAATTTTTTAATAATCTGTAGTAACACAAAAAACCCTGCTTCTCCTCTTACTAAAAGTTGATAAAAGCCAGCATACTGATGAAAGAGATTGCAATAAAGACGCAAGCAACAATAATTTAATTGAAAAATGAACAATAAAGTTCCACTTATCAATGTATAAAGATTTAAGAATATTTGTGCGAAATGTCGATCGTGATCAAATGATAATTAAAACAAAGTTTTGATACACAATAGTTTTTAAAATTATGTTTTCTTTCTGCTAAAATGTAAAATTTGTCGTTTATCACCTTGTTGCTCTAGATCGCCCAGTATAAGAAATGCTCTGTGCATTAACCACAAGTAATATAGCTTCTTAATAAATCTATGGATAATCCACATCCTCATCGACATCTCTTTTTTACATACGTACTTTTTCCAAAGTAAGGTCACATTTTTTTTCGACACAACTTTCTTTTATATTGTGCAGTTTTTCTTATTTCTAGTGCATACCTCTTTAAAACTTTAATTGTTTTTCCTTAGGTTTCCAGTGTAAAAAAACAACTCCAGGAAACACAAAACACCCAAACGAAAGGCGACCAAAAACTTAACAAAGTATTGCAAAGCCTTAAACTTTTGCAAGAAGAACGCAGCCAGTTAGCCGCCAAGTTAGAGCAGAAGCATATTGAATTCCAAAGTCAGAGAGATGCTTTGATTAAACGAACAGCCGAAGTAAGTGGGCTTTTGTATGAAAGAAGTAAGTATATTATGCGGAAAATAGAGAATCTACTAATTACCTGAGCTAGCTTTGTTATATATTTCATAATAACTTAAAGTTCTTAATGTTGTATAGCCTGACAAAATTGCTTTTTTTAAGGTAACACAGATGAGAGAGAAAATGGTGTCACTGGAGCTGAACTTAAGTGGGGGCAATGAACATAAATTACAACTTGAGGTAAGAACCAATCCTTTAAAAACTTATAATAAAAAAAAATCTGAAAATTTAAGATTTAATTTTTATTTACTTTTCCAAAAAATACATCATTTTTCAGACAAAAATAGAAAATCTAAAAGCAATACTCCACAAGTCAGAAAACGACAAACGTATATTACAAGAGGAACTTGCGAGAATTGAAAACCGATCAACTAAATTAGAACTGCAAAAAATGGCATTAGAGGGAGACATACAAAGGCTACAGATGATGTTGCAAGAAAAAGATGCAAATATTCAAGTAAGCTTACAACTGGTGTAGTAGGTATCACAGTTTAAAAAGACTGCTTTAAAAAAATTGGTTGTAAGTTCAAAAAATATTAATTAGACGGGAAATTAAAATGTTTCTATTTAGTTCAAAAACCATCTGCAAGCTAAGTTTTTTTAAACGAAACTCCATCATTCTTGCTAATTTAATATGCACAGTACGGGTTATAGCATACCTTAAATTTGGTCAAATTTTAAAACAGACACCTAATAATAGGAGTGAACAAATCGCTGTGAAAGCATTATTTACGGATAAGTATCATAATTTAACCTTTTTCATAAGCGCGCAGCTCTCACAAGCGGACAAAAATGTTGAAACCATTGATTTCGGCTTATGAGAGCTTTCATTGTATTGCTCTTATTTTGCTTTTTTTAATATATTTTCAGAAAACACAGGAAAAATGCGAACATCAAAGCCGTACTATAGCAAGTCTAGAAGAACGTTGCGTCTCTTTAAAATCCACAATCGATCAACTTAATTGTTCTTTAGAAAAAGCGTCACAAAACGAAGGTGACATGAAAAGTGAGGTTCAAAGATTGCAGAGATGCCTTATGGAGAAGGTGCAGAGTTATCAGTCGGAGTCAGAGAAACTTAAGCAGGTACAGGACAGCAAGCAAAATTTTACTTTTTTATTGGATAATAAGTAGATTTAATAGAAAATATTAGTTTGTGTTAATTATAAAATTAATAATTTTTTTTTTATTTAAGTCTGGTGCAATGAATAATTGTAGATACTTAGATTTAGATGCAAATAATTATTATTATGATTTCTAGATGCAAAAATCGTTATCCTCTTGTGAGAGTGACCGAAGACTATTACTGGAAAAAATAGAAAAGTCAAATCAAAATCTATCGGAACTAAAAAGAAACAATCAAATCTTACAGGATCAAGTTTCAAGACTGAACAATGAGTTGGCCAATATGGAAGTACAAAAATCATCACTAGGTAACTGTCATTTTTATTAGTAATACAATTTTTGTTAATTTATGTGTTAATAGATTTTTCTTAGTGAGCATATATATCAAACAATAATGCTAAAATTTTTAACGTTGTTATTTATTGTAGAATCTCAGCTGCGTATGACGCAGTGGCCAAGTGATAATCAAGCGACACATCATCAAGAAGAAGAACTTAGAATGCAGCTACATTCAGTACAAAGAGAAAGAAACGAACTTAAAGGAAAAGTTGATTCCATGAACAACAAGGTAAATTAGATTTAAGTTTTAAACGTACAGTGGTGATGACTACTTTGGCAGTTGTGCTATCTATATTTAAAATTAACCTATCATAGGTAAGGTGCTGATAATACCATGATTGACTATAATTCAATTACTTTTTTAGGTACGGCAACTCGAAGTTGAAAACCGCAATCTGGAACGACTTGCATCTAAATCAAAATCTACTAAATTAACCTTTGATCTACCAGAAAAATACGAGTCTGATCTTTCGACAAGTGAAAGTGATAAGTATGAACAGGAAAATAGAGAACTTAGAATAAAGATAAGCAGGTGGGTAGCTTTAGTTACAACTTACTTTTTACGTTTATGACTTATACACCAAACCTCATGGTTAAATTTAGAAAATAAAGGAAATCAAAAATTTTTATTTGTTTTGTAGATTGGAACAAGAATTAGCAGAAAAAGATGCAGAACTTGCGCGTCTTAGAACTCAAAAACCCAGTTTGGACTCCAAATTTGACAGAGCTGAGATTGAGCGATATCGAGCCGCTCAACTACAAGCTGAAAGACTGCTGGAAGCAAGAGAGCAAAGTCATAGGCAGCAGATAATGAGACTTGAGAATCAGGTAAGTTTGCAATACGTTTCTTATCAGATAAGTTTATCTTAATAGTTGATAAACCAGTTATTCACAGGTTATCTTCAGTTAATTTTATTAAATGCCTGTTTAAAAACTTTAATCTGGGGCAAATTTAAAAGGGGGGTTGCCTTTCTTCAGCCTTTTGACTCAATTCACATAACATTCAGGAAACATTTAGCGGGAGGTGCTTTTGAGTGTACTTCTTACAAATTGATATGTTTTGGAGAGTACCTGACAGTAACTGATAGTAACTCTCCAAAATATGTCTATTTGCGAGAAATACTCTCGAGAGCAGTTTTTATTTTTTACAAATGGACACCCACTCTAAGAAATGTTCTGCAGAAGGTGCGCATTTTGGCAAAACAGCTTTCTTTGATTGCGTAGTGCTATGAGTGTGCATGTCTATATGTTTAAAAAAATTATAGATTGATATTTTTTAATGTATGTTTAACCTCAGACCTTAGACGCTTATTGGAATAAAACCTGACCTTATTTTAAAATCGACCGTATGGTGGTGGATTTACATATAAAAGCCAGCTGCTTTCCTTCAAAATTTGGCCTTTGTGTATTTAAGAACTGGATTTATTAGTACCGGTATTTATTAAATTTGGCTTTGGTATGTCAATTTTGAGAGGTCAGCTGTTAGTTTTCTGTGTAAATGTATCAGAATAAAGTCGACTTTAAAATAAAGTCAGGTTTTATTCCAATAAGTCCCTATTAACTGCCCGATTTTAATGTGGCTTAGTTTTTACGCTTGCCTATCTTAGTCTAATCCAAAAGGCTTTACTATTTTTTGTTTAATAAAAAGGGAAGAGGAAATAGCCATATAAAAGCTAAAATAATGAGAATGTTATTCGGACCATAATTTTGTAGGACTTAGTGAATAAGTTGCGTACTTTCTTTTAACAAAAAAATGCGTGGGAAAATATATTGAAGTGGCATTTGTCGTCAGTTAAAAGAGCCAATTCCTTATTTTTCTCAACTGCGGAGTTGCGTGTGGGTACATTTTTATATTTAATTTACTTTGACTTAATTTAATTGGTCATATTTTTTAAGGTAAAAATGCTACGTGATCAGCTAAACGAAGAAATCAAACGTCGTCAGCAATACGTCATTAGAAGCACTAAGGCTGGAAGAGAAATGCAACAGCTTCGCCAGACCTTAGGTGAGTTTGACTTTTTATTAAAATATCACTAAAAAAAGAGAGTATCTATATTCATTTAAAAGATTAAACGGCGTCTAATGTTTAAGAGTAGATATAAATCTGAATCTGGTATAAACGGTGCTGCTTATAGTTTTAAGTTACACAAAGGGGTCTATGTTTTTTTTTAAATTTTTGTTATATATTTTCTTGATTATTTCGTTGAAATCAAAACAGTTCGCTTTTTAATAGGTGATTCCCTTAGAACGGTATCCCAAGACCCATCATTGGATGCCCTTTTATTAGAACACGAAGCCAGAAAACTTGATAGTCAGCTGTCAGCCACGGCGAGTTTGCCGCCATCTTTAGGCTTACCGTCTAGTTCTACTTACAGAAGGTCCATGACGCCACAACCTAAATAAATATGTTCTTCAATTTTTAAAAGAAAATTGAATAAAAAAGCGCGACTTAAAAAATATGTTAAAACTTCATGCAGTATTTGTTGCAGGTAACATCAAGAAAAGGTATAATATTAGCACAAGGTGGAATCGTGATCCCCTTATTTTTAATTTGTTATATTTTAAATAGAGAGATTTTTAATTTTTTTATATCTTTAAAAACTCTTGACACTGCCACTTTTAGGGAAAAAGTAGTATGTAGTGAGAAATCTAGTCAATTTTTTTTATGGTTAATAACCTAATTATTATTAACGGTGGCGACGGCGTAACGGTACGGTATATCCATCACTTCCAGAATAAAAACTTACCTGCTGCCTTTATTTAAGTAAATGAACCTTTAACTGTAAGGTTTGCCGCAAATAGTAAGTATTTGAGTTAGCTATCCTTTAAATCGATTTAATTAGTTTTTAATGTATTTTTAGTTTAGAATATGAAGCAATAGCAATAAATAACTAAAAAATGTGTTTTTAGTCAAATTGTTGTCCGTCCAATTTTTTTAAGTGCAATAAAAAATCACTATAATTCTAGATGGTTTTTATTTTATGAGATTTTTAAATTTCTAATTTAATGTTTTTTTCAGTTTGGACTCCAAACAAACCAATTGTTTTGCTTTAGGTCATTTCATATTATATCCACCCTTTGTCCCGGATATCACTTCACCGATTTTTTTTATTTCTGTTAAATTTATTCTACTAAAATACAGGATAAAAATTTTAAATTAATTAAATTTAAATCTTTTTTAATTTTTTTTCAAATAAATTTTAAAAATTAAAGAAACTGCAAAATTTTGTTAAACATGTACTAAAAGAAATAACGATAATATAACCACTTACTAAGGCATGATCATTTCCTTACTATTTTTAGAAGATATTTCCAAATTTCTGCACAGAGATTATTAGAGTACAAGGTCCGATTGTTGTGATTTTGGGCTCTATCGAGATCTATGAGACCATACGACTTTTTCTGTCAAAATTGACATTTCTAAAAAATCTAAAATGGTGCATAATTTTTAAATGAAGCCATTTCTTAGAATCCCCTACAAACCTAAGTCTTTGCCGTGCACAAAATGGTATCAACTGAAAAAATTGGTTAAAAATGAATAAAGTTGCACCTTAGCGAATTAGTTGCTGATTTAACCCTTTGTGTAACGTAGGTCAAATAAACGGTTGTTTTTGTTCTAATGTGGATTTATTAAAGAGTATTGAATTTCTACGGTTATACACTTTACAAAAAGTTTGGTCATTGTATAGTCCTTGCCATACGCAGCTACATTTTTGGGACTTTGACATGAAATAAACTTATTTCCTAACCAGCAAAATATTAAAAAGTAAACATATCATGTTGATATATAATTAGTTAAAAACAGTCATTGTCTCTGGATAAAAAGATGCTGACTGTAGGTTAACAAAAAAACGCACAAGCAGCGTTCGGTATTTACGTCAGATTAATCTTTTTGATCGAAATCGTTCGTTTATTCCATCTAGATTTAGGGGAGGTAGATCTGAATCGTTCGGTAATTCTGCTCAGACTAGTCGGACATCTGGTTGCACTGTACATTTTGATCGACGAAACAGATTAATCCGAGATTGTGACGTTATGTTGTGTATTTGTTTTGTTTACAAAATTAATTTTATGTAAAAAGATTGAAATCGAATTATTTGATGTTGAAGACAACAAATTATATAAATTTCCGACATCACAGGAAAATTTTGTCAAAATTATAGCTGGGCGTGAGTTGCAATATGTACATAATATTTTTGGTTATTTTTAAGGTTATAACGATTTATAAAAATTTGATCGATTTAATCCGGATCGTTCGTTAATTCCAATTTGCTCAGACTAATCTGTAATCACGTGACCAAAAATCCGTCGCGTCTGAGATGCAAATACCGAACGTAGCTACAGATAAAAATAATTCAAAGACATGCCATTTTCCAGATGTTTTTGTTACTGTCAGTATGCATATAATAAATAAAAAAGTTGGAAATGTCATAAAAGTGTAACTGCCTATGGCAAGGACTATATACTAAATACGCTGTATCTTAAATTTGTAGTTTTGGTGCCTGATCATCCCGAACTTGACTTATATTTGGCTAGAAACCCTGTATGTATGACATATTTTTAGAAAAGAGAGACGCGACAAACCCATCAAAGTCACTGAAATTAACATTTTTTGGTTATGTTATTTGCTTGCCAAGTTCATTGGCGCTTCATTTGTTCCCACAACTTGTCTAGGATTTGTTAAAAATCGTTTATTTTTATTTTCCGACGGTTATGAACTAACATTGGCAGAAGGTGCGTCTCTCTCTAAGCATCGCTTGAGTATAGAGGACCGATACTAAGGACTTATTGGAATAAAGCCTGACTTTATTTTAGATTCGACTTTATTTTGACATATTTACACAGAAAACTAACAGCTGACCTCTCAAAATTGACATTCCAAACCCAAATTTAATAATACCGACACTAATAAATCCGGTTTTTAAATACACAAAGGCCGAATTTTGAAGCAGAGCAGCTGCTTTTTATATGCAAATCTGTCACCATAGGGTCGATGTTTAAATAAGGTCAGGTTTTATTCCAATAAGTGTCTACTATCATCCTTTGATTTTGACTTAAATAAATTTGACGTTGAAGAGTTTGTCGCCTCTCTATTTCTTTAAAATATGTCATACATACAGGGTCTCTACTTTTGGCCTGCCAAACCATCTTTGGTCTATATATCTTTTATTTATAGAACCAACTGTTGTTAGGCTTACCCTGAAATGCTGGGCTATCGCTGGAAAGGACCAACCATTTCCAACTTAGTAACAATTTTGGGTTTTTTTGGTCGTATATAAAGCCATTTTATTATTCTGTAACTGATGACGATATAATTATTATTTTACTTGTCATTGACAGTTTTAATATTGTTAAAATACTGACGTTCTGATAAGGCTGATGGTGGCCATGGTGGCTTAGAAGACACTGCTTAAATACTGAAGAAAGGCCTTGGCTTTTTTTTACATGAAATGTTTTTCTTATGATAACAATTTTCATTCCCATCATTTAAATGATGTAATAATATGACACAAAAGTGCAGTGAAAACGGGGACAAAATCAATCTTCCAGTTCTTACACTTTTACAACTTGTGTCACGAAAAGGTTGTAAAAGAAAAGTGGCTCTTTAACTGGCGTGAAAAATTGCCTCCCTCATGGAAAGAAAAATAGTTGGAGGCCGTCGGTCTTTGCAAAAAAAAAAGAAAAGTTTTATTGAGATGTCAATCTTTGCGACGGTGTGTACGAGTTAATTGTGACAAAAAAGCTTTTTCGCCGTAAAGGATAAGAAATTTAGGGGTGACGGAACAAATATAAAAAAAAAAATGAAATAAAAAAACACCAACCTAATAAATCTACTTATACCTACTAGTCGCAGTTGGGTAGTAGCAGGTACAAGTAGATTTAGCAGTTGGATGTTTTTTTATTAATTTTTTTAAAACTTTTAGGTTTAATTCTTATTCAGCCTTATAGAAAGCACTATGCATTAATTAATTTAGCGTTACTCGTAAAGTATGGACGCGTAGAGAAAGTATTATTTTCAACAAAAATTTTTTTTTGAGATAACGCCGAAACTGTCTATTGTCGTGATGTCTGTCTCTGTGTGTGTATGTGTGTATGTGTGTGTGTGATGGTGTGCATGTGTTTGTGTATATTTTTTCTGTCCGTAACACGATAGCTCCTAAACCGCTAAACCGATTTTCGTAAAATTTTAATAAAGAAAAACTAAATAAATTATAAAATAAGAAAAGTCACCGCAAAATATGAACTATGAACAAAATTTTTTTTCATCGAAAACATTTTTTTATCGCTCCTTGGTAAGTTCAGACGGACTTAAAGGCTCTCTCAAGAGACCTTCAAAAAATATATTACTCGGCTAACTTTTTTTATTTTAAATATATGGATAAAATTTACTTCTTGGAGTCCTATATCATTTTTTTTTCAAAAGCACACTCTAAATGTTTTTTAGGTCTGAACTAATTTAAAAAATATTAATAAATAATAAAAAAAAACCTGCTTTAAACGCGATGTCTTCGTGTAGAAAAATATAAGAGAATATTGTTATATTTTCTTATTTCAATAAAAAAAATTTTTAATAAAAAAACACCCAACTGCTACAGTTACTAGTAAGTACTAGTCGCAGTTGAGTACAAAATTGATAGGTATAGGTACCTATAATGTACGACATGCTTCAAATTTTAGTTTTGAACTGCGACTATTAGTTACAAGTAAATTTAGCAGTTGGGTGTTTTATTTTTTTTGTTTCTTCTTTCCAACTTTTAGGTTTAATTCTTATTCAGCCTTATAAAAAGCACTTTGCATTTACAATAATTTATTTAGCTTTACCCAAAAAGTACGTGTAGATTTTCTACGGACGCGAACAGTGTTACTTTCCATTGAGTGAAGCTGGGGGAGGAGAGATAGAGGAAGGAACTCGTAAAATGGTGTCGAAAAAAATCTTAAAGCGTGTGCCGAAAGAATTTTTGAAATCGCTCTAAATTTGTGAAAGGTATAGCTACAACTATTACTAATAAGGAGGGAGTGGAGAAGAGAGGGAGGGGGAAACTAGTAAAATGATGTTGGAAAAAAGTCTTCAAGCGTGTGCAGAAACGACTTTTGAAATCGTTTTATATTTGGGGAAAGAGTAAAATGGTGTTGAAAAAAAAGCGTATGCAGAAATAATTTTTGAAATCGCTCTATATTTGATAAAATTATGTAAATATGGTTTTTAAATAGGGTGGGGGGAATGACAGGAGGGGAGATGGGTGGGAGCATGGAGGACTACAAAGTAACTACAGCAAATTAGAGGACATTTGCAATGGGTAATCAAAGGGATATCAATAAAATCGCCTGAAATTTAGATAATTTGTATGCCCTAAAGCCTACATCATGTAACAAAATGGCGTCTGAAGACCGTCATGTTAATTCCTGTTAAAAAATATAGCTTATAGCTCCTTCGGGATCAGTAGCAATTCAACGACATCTTTTTTGTCAAAATCGGTTTAGCCGTTTAGCCTCTAGCGTGACACAAACATACATATTTACATACATACAATAATCGAAAAACATTACCCTTCCTTTCGCCGTGCTGCAGTTGGGTAAAAAGTAATGTAACGAAAGTTTGACCCCCCGATATTTTTTGCGAATTATTAAGAATCAAAATACACGTCCGTTGATTTGAACCAGAGGTACAATAAAATTTAGCTCTGAAAACTGAAAGAACTTGTAGAACATTAAATTAGATCGTAGAACTCTGTATCACAAATCATAGATAATATTTTTTTTATTTAGATGTTTTTTTTGTATTGTATAAGCTCTATTCTCAATACCCTCTTGAGAATAGGCACGCCGCGCCGCCAAAATACGGTGCCGTAGAATAGAGTCAGCTGAAAAGGGAAGCTGTGTTTTCGGCTGCTTTGGCAAAACTTTTTGGATTATTTCGCGAAGTTCTCTCTTAGCGACAACAAGGGCTTTATGATATAGAGTGTAACTTAGAGCCGCTCTATAAATGAGTTTACGTAAAGTTAACTTGAATGTTTTATTGAGTGAAAACTTTCCCCTCGTGGAGGTACGTACACTTTTCAGGTAAGTTTTAGGTGTGGTGGATTTAAAGGGGTACAAGGGGGCAGACCCTCCGTCTAAACAAATTTCTTCTTAACTTTGAAAAGGTTACGATTTTTAATTTTTCAAAAAAAATTTTTTTCCATCCGTTGCTTTTTCGTCGATACTTAGTTCGCAGGTTCACAGATTTTTTATATAAAATCAAAGCTTATATACATAAAAAAATACTCTGCCAATATATGGGTCCCTAAGCTCACACTAGGTACTATAGTTATAGTGTACGTGTGAGCTAATATATCTAAAAACTGAAGTATATGTTATTCAACTCCAGACTAAATTACCTCTCGTTTGATACCACACAAGCCATGTTTTGACTTAATAGCCAATCATTACTAGAAAAAACAAAAATAGTTCCCTCAATTATCTATACAGTTCACTCTGCCATTTGAACAGACAACTCAACACTCCCGATGTTTGTGTCAATCACCGCACGTGGTCAAGTCAACCATAGAAATGTTTGATTGAAATATGTCGATAATTTGTGTTAAATATATGAATATGAATCAAACGTTTCATATATTTAACCAAATTACAGAAATATTTGTCTCAACTATATTGATTATTTGTGCTAAATATGTATATAGTTGATTCATTGTTATAAATGTTTGACTTATATTAAACATATATAGCGTAGTTGAACTTTAAGGTTACATAGGTTCTTTTAAGTATTTTTTGTCCGGAGCCTCCAAATATTTTAGAAAAACTCAAATACATCGATTTTGTTTGCAAAGGGTACTGCAAACTGCTACTTCGATAAGAAATAAATCGAAGAGTTTTTGATATTTTTAAAAAACTTAAGAAATATACAGGGTGCAATATTCCTATCTCTTGGTTAATATTGGGAGGTTCAAACAACAACTGTTCGAGCTGGCAATAGTTTTTGTTGGCACCTCACTATATACAGGTTGTGCCAATGAGGTCATTATATAGGATGTTCAAGTTATGAAAACTGGCCTCATTCCCACACCTTGTATATAGTGAGATGCACAAAAAACACTGTTGCAGCGCTTGATGAGGCCATAATTTACCAAATCGATCAGTTTTTGTCAGAATAATAATAATAAAGAAGAGTTACAGGGACATTGCAATGATATTGAGGCATATATCTCAAAAACAAAACAATTTTTTTTTAAATATTATAATTTTTTAACACATTCAAGAGACATTTAAAACAAGGTACCAAATAGACTCTATACGCCATCACGTAATCTAATTTATATTCAAAATATAGAGGAAAAGTCTATTTCTGTGTGCTAAATAAAATCGACGGGTTCTAGGGTTTCCCCAAATTTGCATGAAAAATACTCAATATTTATTTTATTATATATTTTACTTTTAACCTTAAACATTCTGTATATATTTACTTGGTTAAAGTATATGTTTATTTAGTACAATAAGTTATTTTTTCTGTGATAGTCAAAATCAAATTTCATTTAAAAATCAGCTGTATCGATTTTCACATAAAATAAAATAAAAGTTAAATATATAGTCTACTTCAAGGACATTTCTTATTTTTGTTTTATATTATTTCTCTATATGAATGTCCTATGCATATTTAACAAATATTTCATTTAAATTTAATTTTTGTTTGAATTTCCTTTAAATCCAGCTTAGGTTTTTCACCGAAGTTACTAAACAAAAAAAAAACAAACAATTTCATAATCTTTACTAACATTTGGTACCTACCCAGCATTTACAACTATGTATTTGTGCTTAAAACAAGTCCTAATGATATACCGGCGAGAATTTAGTGGCATAAGCGCCGGTACACAGACGTGTTTTTCTGCAGCGCGGTGCCAAACCGTTGTTGCGGTACCGTGCTGCAGAAAAACGCGTGTGTGTACCGGTGCCACGGACCGCATTTGTGGTAACGCTGCGGCACCGCGCTGCAGAAAAACGCGTGTGTGTACCGGCGCTAAGGACAATGCATAAATAATTAAAATAAAATAACAAAAAGAGCTTAGAATGGCAAAATTTTCCCCGTTATATAATTACGGTGCTAAAACTAACATTTCTGACAAGCCATAATGTCAGCCAACTTGATATTTTGTTGTGGTGTTATCATGAAGGCTTTAAAATCCTTAAATAACTACTTACCCTGGAATATAGCTTATAAGACAACAATTTGTTTATACTAGAGTTGTGAAGTCACAGTATATTAGTATACAGGGTATCCCATAACTTAGAGACCATAGGCCAACAGGTTATAGTATTGTCGAGATACAGAGCATCAAACTTTTTTGATAATAACTTTTAAAAAAAACGCAGTAAAAATCTGAAATTGGGGTAAATTCATGTATTAGAACAAGAGAAATAAACTGAAATAAAAATTAAAAAAAAAATTAGTCGGTTAATTTGTTTAAAAAAAAACTATTTTTTGGTATTAACTTTTATGAATGCCATATTAAACGCGATATTTTTTTATATTTTTTGTTAATAAAAGCAAGTCTCTAGGGAGACATAATAATAAAATGTTCATGTATCTCCTCAACTTGTAATTTTATCAAAAAAAAGGAATACCACATTTTTGAATCACAATTAGCTGAGTATTTAGCTGGTTGTGACAGATTTTCTTTTTTTTTGTTAAACCCTTTTTTCCCCACTCCTTTAACTTTAAAAATCCTATATCTTAAAAACAGATGTGTGTTGACGCCCATGTTATATAAAGTTTTTTTCTCGGAAATAACCTCTTCTATCACCTGCTGCACTATTGTCCCTGTTATGGGACACCCTGTATATCGTATTATTCAAACAAAAAATATGGATGATACCTTTAATTTTAAGCGGAACACACACAGTAAACAAACCAAACTGGACGCGTGCCCCTGTTGAACTAAAAAAACATGGCGGATCGGCCGGAACCAAGTATCGTAAAATTTGAGTCAAATATCAGAATAGTTGTCTTAAAATATTTTAGATAGATGGTTTAACTATAAGGTTACTATGAGTATATAGACTAAGAGAGCTAATCATAGACGCAATTAAATTAAATATATCATAAATTGAGTAATATAAATTATTTGATTTAAATATTGAAGTATTTCATTCAAATATTTTTTGATCAAACATGATAATGATGTGATGTTATTAAAATAATAATGCGAAAATAGTTAATTCAAGTCAATTGCGATTGGACTAAATATACAGGTACTTAAGTCAACTATACCTAGGTCAAATACACGATGTATATGCCTGGGCATGATGGATTTTTGTCAGTGTATAATATGTATAGCAAACATCTTTTTTGATATATTGGCGAAAAAGTTAAAATGGGGTTAATCCGTAAATCTTCACTGTATAAATATTAAATCTTCAAGTATGTTTACCAATCCTTATTTAAATGTTTGCCTTTTGAGTGAGAAAAGCAAGCGATCTTTTAAATGCCCAGATAATAAAAAAATACTCTGCCAATCTATGAGCACCTAAGCTCACACTGGGTACTATAGTTATAGTGTATCTACGTGAAAGCTAATATAACTAAAAACTGAAGTATGTTTTATTGAACTCCAGACTCAATTACCTTTCGTTTGATACCACACAAGCCATGTTTTGACTTATACTCTAATTTTTCAAATCTACCCCCACCCTTTTTTTTAAAACTAAAATGTATTTTGTTTAACTCCAGACTCAATTACCTTTCGTTTGATATCACACACGCCATATTTCCACTTAAACACTAATTTTTGAAATTTACCCCCCCCCTTTTTTTAAATAAACTAAAATGTATTTTGTTTAACTCCAGACTCAATTACCTTTCGTTTGATATCACACACGCCATATTTCCACTTAAACACTAATTTTTGAAATTTACCCCCCCCCCCCTTTTTTTTAAATAAACTGAAATGTATTTTGTTTAACTTCAGACTCAATTACCTTTCGTTTGATATCACACACGCCATATTTTTTCATAAACTCTAATTTTTGAAATCTACCCCCACTCTTTTATTTGGCTTGTGTTCGGTGGATTTTGTTCATTTTTAAATGGGACCATCTCGACCCAAAACCCAGCCTGGGTACCAAATTTCATTAAAATCGGGCAAGCGGTTTTTGAGTTATGCGCGTTGGTCGTTACAGACAGACATACAGACACACAGACAGACAGACAGACAGACAGACAGACAGACAGACAGACAGACAGACAGACAGACAGACAGACAGACAGACAGACAGACAGACAGACAGACAGACAGACAGACATACAGACAGACAGACAGACAGACAGACAGACGGCGCAACAAAAAAGTTTCAAAATCATCTGAAACGCAAAGATATATAAAAAATTTTGAAATCGGAGCAACTTTTTTTTTCTCGAAAAAATTAGGATCACCATAGCTCACACTACTATAGTATAGTATATGTGTGAGCTAATATTTTATTTAAGCATAGATACTCAAAACATAGATAGAGCTTTAAAATAAATTTATATAAATAAATATTATTTTTTAAATAAATAAGATTAAAATTTTCTATTTTTAAGAATGTTATAATTAAAAAAAAAAAATTTTGTTTATTTTATATTTTTTATTAAAATATTTATTAAAATTTAAAAAACAAAGTAATAATGATAAAATTAGTATAGAATAATTTAGTAAATTTAATATAATTTTAGGAAGGAATTCGGCAAATAGATTTTTCACCTGATACATTTTGAGGAACAACGGATAGTTACTTTCAGTCAGTGGTGGCTGGTGACGTTATAAATTGGGAGGGGAGGGGGCAGAAAGTTATATTGCATGGAAAAGGAGATAAAAAACTTACCTAAACAATTTTATTTTAGCATTCTACAAATAAGCAGCTACTTGGAGTAGGTTTTAGTTTATTTGTTTATAGATAAAGTCTATTCGCCCTTCGCAACCTCAAAAATCCCACAAAATTTTAAACAGTCTGATAACCTAGATATTTTTATAACGTTCGGTAATGTTTTGCCTATAGGCACTATTCAATTTGCACTTAATATCAGTCTTGCCTAGCATAGAAAATTCTATGTGTGGCACTTACTTTGTGTCTGTAACTTTTCACTAAAGTGCTTGATATCATACATTCGCTTTGCCACCCACACAGAATCACTTCGTGGATTGTTCATAATAAGATAAATAAACCAAAAAAAAGCAGTTCGTTTTTCACAAACGCACAACCAGTTTTTAGCATCGTATAATTTTTTATTACTTGCACTAAAATTATGGTTAGTTTTTAGGATTTTTAGGTCCGGTCTATGTGGCCCTAAAGATTTTATTTGTAATCGAAGTTCATATGTCAACGTACTTAAATTTGCACAGTTAATTATATAATAGACGGTATTTATTTCCATTTTGAAAACAAACAAAAACAAACAATGGATACGCGACTGGCAAGGCTTTTAACTACTGACCTACCCCAAATTAAAACAAACTCATACGTCTTCACTAACGATAGAACCGGCAACAAGTAGGAAGGGCAACGAACGTTTTCGCATGATGAATATAGCCGACGTGAACTAAAACAAACACGTCTTCCGCCCCTGTGCGAGAACAGCCACCCATATACCACTGAAAAACGGGTAAAATTGAAATCTTGTCCCGCGCGGTGCTGCCGGCTTGTAATTATTTACGCTAAAAAAGTTTACCCAATTAATCGCATGTTGCACAGACTAAAAAAAAGAACTAGACATGTCGTACCGGAAGATTTAACTTTTTTTAAATAAATCAATGAAAAATACTGTTTGTTGTCTAGTTTTAAGGGCACCTCCCTGTAGCAGTCGCCATTGCTTTCAGTAACTCTCGAAAGCAGCTCTCGAGAGTATTTCTCTCAAATAGACATGTACCTTAAAGTATAATGAAAGTTCATGATGTCGCTTTTTTTTGAGTTTTGAATAATTAAATCTTAGTCTCTCTTTTTATTCTCAACTTTCATATTTTAAAGTGTTTTCTAAGATCTCATTTTTATAGCAATTTTTTAAATGTAAGAGGCGTTTTTGCTCATTACTCGAAAGATTTTTATTCTTATTTTTACACGAGTTTATACAGTTTTTTCCATGGTGATTTATGGGTTTTTCAAACGAGTTTTCAAAGCATTATTTTTAGCACAATCCAGAAATATTTAAGATGTTTACTAAAATTCCGAAGAAAATTTAATTATACCTTAAACGGTAGGTATTTTAAAAATATTTTGTAACGTACGGGGGTTTTTGAACGGCATTTTGCATATATAACTTTTTTATTCGTAAAAATTTCATTTTGCTCTATATTGCATTTTTATATAAAAAATGTAACTATGAAATTAAATTTTATGTGTCACTTTTAGTTTTTGATATATTACACAAAGTTGGTATTTTTCTTATGGTAATTTTTGGAATGGACATAAAATTTAATTATTTTTAAATTAAACTTTATTTTTAACTAATTTCCTGATACGATTATTTTAAAATGTTTAAATTCAAGCAAAAAAATAAAAATATAAAATAATAAACAAACAGTATAAACTAACTTTAAAGAAATAAAGGCTTCATTTATTAAAAAAATAAAAATTTTATGGTTTATTTCAAAAACTAAAAATGAGAGATCAAATTAAATTTGTCAGTTGGATTCTTTATCAAAAAATTTAGACTATTTACAAACCTTTGTAGCGTTTTGTATTAAAATGCGCTTTCTAATATTAAGCTTATTTCGAAAATCGATTTCCGCATTTGGGGGTCAGTTTTTTTTATTTCGCCTAGAAACACCTATACTTGATGTTGTATAAAAGTGACACCGCGTCATCAAAACCTTGATGGGCGGGAAGGGAGTAGAGGGGTACATACAGTGGCACGCACTTCCTTTAATTTTTATATTAATATTCATTCCCAAAATGAGGCACTGCACTAATTAGTCATTAGCTTAATATTTTACTTGCTTTTTATTGATGTCTTCTTCTAAACGATTGCATTAGAAACGAACATATATACAGTAACGTGTAGTGGATAAAAGGGCGGGGGGCGAAGACCTTAAGGGGCGCAAATATGGGTATGGGAGTCAAATAAATTACAAACTTAAAAAAAAAATAATAACACTATTACGGGTACGGGGTAGACCTCGTCAGATGTCTATCAGGGGAAATGAATCGACCCCTGCCCTCCGTAGATTCCAGGTACTCTCTGACCCGGAGAGTTAGCACCTGTTTAGGGTCCCATTCCCAGGGTTACGGGAGAAGACCACATCGGTATGAAAGGCGGAGAGGATGGACCTCGGTACGGTGATCATAGCGCAGGTGGCAATCCTTTCTTTTAGGGATAGTATAAAAGAAGAAGATGCTGCCTTGTAGTACCGGCGTTGGAATCGTCAAAGGCTAGGGGAAGAAAACCTCGATCAAAAATCACCTGGTCCTCCAGGTTGGGGGTTGGGACATTAGACTAACTCTCTGATACCCGGAAAAAACGTACACTGTTAAAAAACCCAATCAAACGCCTCGGAAAGAAATGAAAAACCTAAGACGAACCAGGCAAAGAAACAGGAATATGATTTTTGGTACATGGAACGTACAAGGAATGAGTCGAAAAGTGAATGAAATAGTCCATGAGTGCAGCAGAATGAAGGTTGACCTTGCTGTACTAACAGAAACGAAGAAGAAAGGAAAAGGATCTGAAAACCTAGGACAGTATGACCATTTCTATAGCGGAATGGCAAAAGAAAAACATGCTCAACAAGGAGTATCTATTCTGGTCAACAAAAGATTTAGAAGATATATCACCAACTGGGAAGCAGTAAATGAACGGCTAATAAGAATGAATATAACAATAAAAGGAACGAGACTTACGATTTTTGGAATCTATGCGTATAATGACGATGCAAATGTAGCCGTGAAAGACAATTTTTTTGAAGAAATCCACAATGAAATATCAGCAGTAAGTACATCTAGAGAAATTGTAATATTGGGAGATTTAAATAGTAGAACAGGTAACAGAGTAAATGATCTGACAGTTGGCCAATATGGAGAAGATGTTATTAATGACAATGGAAACCGGCTTATCACAGTATGTGAGCAATTAGACCTAAAAATCCAAAACGGTTTTTTCCAACATAAGAAAATACACAAATATACCTGGACCAAACCCTCACAAAACCTGAAATCCGTCATTGATTATCTTATCACTAAACAAAAGACAAAACTAAAAATTCATCAACATGCGGAAGTGATCACTATTTTCTGGAGACCAAAATTCTCTTTCCTTATCAAGGCCGAAGCCTCCATCAACAAAATCTTGATGATACAGTGAATGAGGAAATTGATCACTGTCAATATAATCTACTAAGCCTAGAACATGACAGCGTAAAAAACTTATACAAAAAGAGACTGAACGAAAAACTTAATTCAAGTTCAGGTGAAACCCCAGATGAGGAATACGAATGTATCACATTAAGCATCCATCAAGCTGCAAAAGAAGCACTAGGATAAGAACAAAACCATACTGGTGGGATGCTGAGATTGAAAGTGAAATAGAGGAAAAAAGGAAATTATATCACACGTACTTATCCCAAAAGACAGATAGAAGCAGAGAAGAATACAAAATCGCGCAATCAAAGGTGAGAAGAATGATCAGTGATAAGAAGAATCAATCATGGATGCAAAAGTGCCAGAAAATAGATTCTTACTTAGGAGGTAGGAGAAGTACCGAAAGCTGGAAAACTATAAGATCGATCAAAAAAGAAACATGCAGAGACATTATTTCACCAATACCAGACAAAGAATGGGATGAGCATTTTAAAAAACTTTTAACTGAAGATAGAGCAGAATTCAAGGAAGACGAAAGAGACAATATCATTAGAACGATGGGATCTCCAGTACCCCTCACAATATATGAGGTCAAAAACGTGTGCAAAACCTTAAAAAGCGGTAAATCTGCCGGACCCGGAAATATCCCAGCTGAACTTATTAAATATGGCACTGAAGAATGGTTTTGTAGATTACGGAATCTTTTCCAAAGATATTTAAATGGAGCTGTAGTACCAACTGAGTGGAAAACGTCATATATATCCACAATACACAAAAAAGGAAGGAAAGATATATGTGACAATTATAGAGGTATATCGGTAACTAGTACGCTAAGCAGAATATATGGCAAAATAATAAGAAATAAAGTGGAGAGCGAATATAAAGATATGGAGGCAGAAGAACAAGCTGGTTTCAGGGCGGGTAGATCGACTTCAGATCATCTCTTTTGTATAACCCAAGTTATTGAAAAGAAAATGGCATACGGACAAGAGCTCCATCTGCTTTACGTAGATTTGAAGAAGGCATATGATAGTATACCACTAAATCTACTTTGGAAAGCGTTGGAAAAGACAAACATAAGCGTACAACTAATTAAGGCGATCAAAGAGTTATACCGCAATAGTAAGGCAAAAGTTAAAATAAAAGCAAAACTAATCAAAGGCTTTCAAGTAAATAAAGGTCTTAAACAAGGTTGCTGTATTTCGCCTACGCTCTTCAAGATATACTTGGAACAAGTCCTTAAAGTCTGGAAGAGAAAATGCCAAAACATGGGAATTCCGTTGGATGAAACCACCTTGTATACTTTATGTTTCGCCGATGATCAGATAGTGGTGGCTCAGGATTATGACGACCTCGAATATATGACACGAAAACTAATAGAAGAGTACAATAAGTGGGGACTAGAGGTTAATATCAATAAGACAGAGTATATGTGTATTGGTGGAACGAAACAGGATCTAATCTTAAATGATGGGCAGCGAATTCAGTCCTGTGATGAGTATAAATACTTGGGTCTAAAAATTACAGCTGACGGAACACTAGACAAAGCTATAAAAGATAGAAACGTACAAGGAAGAAAAGCAATAACTATATTAAATGGAATAATTTGGGACCAAAGTATATCAAAACATAACAAAAAGCTTATATATAACACCATTGTAAAAAGTATTATTACATACGGCTCAGAAGTATGGCCAATCAAAGATAGAACAGAAAAAATGCTTTCCGCTACGGAGATGGACTATTGGAGAAGAGCAGCAGGGAAATCAAAAAGAGAAAGAGTTACCAATCAAAGAATAAGAGAAATTATGACAGTGGGTGAACGTACTCTAGTGGATGATATACGAACAAAACAACTGGTTTGGTACGGACATGTACAAAGAATGGATGATGGAAGACTACCTAAACAAATATTACAATGGAAACCAACTGGCCGAAGAAAACGAGGAAGACCAAGGAGAAGCTGGAGAGAAGGAATAGATAGTGAAATAAGAATAAGAGGCCTCGATGATGAATTATGGGCAAACAGAAACGAGTGGAGATTGGGTATCGGAAGACGTAGAACGTTGTGAAACCGATAAATATATATATAACACTATTAATTCTATTTTTTTCTGGCCAGGTGCGCCAAGCGCAGAGGGGGGGGGGCCGTTCGCCCCCTGGCCCCTATACGTACGTACGTACCGACAGAGAAAAGGCGCGGCTCTTTGCGGTCCGACCACAAAGTATTTGTTTTCCGACCGACCGAGGCCAGGTGGATGGACGGCACCTGATTGGCGGATTTTTTTGAGTTGCGCTTTTTATTGCTTTCAGGTGTTAGAAAATAAATCAGTGTTGTTTCTGTAGGTGTAGGAATAGAAAGTTTTATTATCTATTTTTATTTCTTTAGTTTACGCCATAATTAAATGAAATAATTTTCATGAGTATATCTACCGCCGTCCATGTCACTTTCTTTAAAGGACATGCCGATGGTCGGCTTTTTTCTTTGTTTAACTGACTTTGCAAAAACTATACCTATTTGATCTCTCCTTTAAAAGGTCTTATAGCTTATCGCACCGACTTTTTTTTTCGTTACTTAGCCTAAAGTGTTCCTTATTACGTCATATTATATAAAGAAACGCTTTAGGCTATGGAACCGAAAAAAAAGTTGGTGAGATGAACCCTTAGTGTTTTATCTTCCAAACATTAAACCCCGAGCGGCACACTGCATCTACAAAGTGAAACACTAATTTTTTTAAGGCTTCTTTACTTAGATTTTGCCGCAAAATTAGGTTTACCATAGCTATGACGCGGTGCCACTTTAATACAATATCCACTATAAAAACCCACAAAAACATCAAATTTGGGACACCTTGTACAATCGAGGATATTATAGGTTACTTCCTAACGAGGGAAGTAAATAAACTACAAATAAAATGTTAAAAATGTTTCAATTCAATGCCAGTCTCAAATTCATGTAAAATTGTAATCCTCTATAACTGCCTATAAAAAGGACTGTGTACTTATATCCATTACTCCAGCACGATGCTTCTAAGTATTAGTTTTATTACCGTAAGCACTACCCATTTTCCTTTCAACCACCAGGGTTTAAAAGAGTGAAAAATTGGCCCGCTTTATGATGTGTTTCCCATTGTGACGTTTCATATATTTACTTTTTTAATATAAAGACATTTTCAACACATACAATAAAAAGTGTTTATTCCTTAAAACTCAAAATTCTTGCCCTGGCTAGGATCAAAAAGTTAGAAATAAGACAATTTGATGTAAAAACAGCTTTTCCTCATAGTGATGTGCAGGAAGATATATTTATGAATCAAGCTGAAGATTTTAGTGAAAAAGCTAGCTAAAGCTACGTAAAAGTCTTAATGGCCTAAAGCAATATTCACGCTGCTGAAACCTAAAATTTGTCACATTCTATAAAACTTTCAAGCTACGTCAAACTTGATTCTCACAGATGTGTTTTTCTTGGCCATTATGATGAAGAAGAAGTCTTTCTTGCAATTTTTATAGATGATGGACTGCTAATATGTAGACCAATAAGAATTATCCAAGATATTTTGGAGAAACTACAAACTCAGTTTCAGATAACCATTTGTGAGCCAAAGTATTAAGTAAGTATCTATAATAATAATAATAATAATACATTTGTTTATTTACACAAAAAAAAATACGTTTTTACCAAATACTTAACTAGTTACACACCAGTCTTGAAAAGATATCGTATGGAACATTGTAAGCCATGTACACCTTCCGATCCTAGCCTTTCCGTAAAACTGAATACGATAAAAGAGAGATGAAAAATGTACCGTATCGAGAACCTGTTGGATGCGTTTTTGTCTACAGTAACCAGACCAGATGGTCAAGTCAGTAGATATGTACCAAATCCTTCCTACATTCATTGGTTAGCAGTCAAGAGAATTTTAAGATATATGCAAGGTGCAAAAGATGTTGGAATTACATACAGAGAAAAATATATGATTCCAGAGAGTTAGTAAGATGCAGATTATGCAGATGACCTTTACACAAGACGTTCAACCAGTTCACATGTAAACATTTTCGCAAACGGTCCAGTCATGTGGGCCTCTAGACAGCAAAAATGTGTAACGCGGTCAAGCCCAACAGCCATGGGCGCACCCAGGGGGGGGGGCCCGGGGCCCAAGCCTTAGATTTTTTAATATATTTTCTACATATTTGGTGATAAGACATGAAAAATACCTTAAAATATGACATCAGGAGGCTTCGGGCCCCCCCCAACCCCAAGCAGTGGCGTAGTTGCGAAGAGACATGATGACCTTTTTTTTTTGTTTTTTTTTTTGGACGCAAGTTTTTTTGAGGGCGCGCTTCGTAGCTGTCGGGCCCCCCCCCCCCCAAGACACATTCCTGGGTGCGCCACTGCCTACAGCGGAGCATATAGCAGCATCTCAAGGAGCTTAAGTAATAGCTTGGTTAAGAGATTTCTTGACAGAACTAAACATAAAATCAAATACTCCAGATATACTTTTTATCGTATTCAAAGTGCTATTCGTTTGGTAAAGAACACTGAACACCATAGATGGGCAAAACCCATCGATATCAGGTATCATTACATCTGAGAATTAGTTAAAAATGGTGTCTTTAGAGTCCAATATGTTGCCACCATATACTAATAAAATACTCGTTTCTGTTGCCCAGTGGCGTATATAGAAAAAAGTTTCGGGGTGGGCCCGAGACAGTTTTGGGGGGGGGGGCGAGACCTCATGAGGCTGTATTTTATGCTATTTTATGTTTGTATTCATGAAATAGGTGAAAAATATCCAAAAAATCTTAGCTTTGGGGGGGGCCTGGCCCCCCCCGTATATACGCCACTGCTGTTGCCACTGATGAACAGAAAGTAGACATACTGACCAAATCTTTGACTTGTGTGAAGTTTAGGTTCGTTGGTTGGTAGTTAGGTTTTTGGCATTATATTTTTTGTCACAGCCCTGCATTATTTATCTAAACTGTTTATTTATTTTAGATATAGAAACAGAGTTAATTTGCTTTGCTAAAGAATTAGGAATGAAAACCGAAATTGAACGGAAGATAAGTAAAATGCTTTATTATTTTAAAAAGAAATTCTAAACTGTTACCTTTAATAAAAGAAACTTAAACATTAAACAACTCAAAGTTACCATATCGTGTTTATAGTGTGAATGTTAATATTTAATAGGTACTGCAAACAAAGTATCTCGGAAGGAATTAAGTTCACGTAGAATTTGCATCGAAAAATTAGATCTTTGCTCGGAAAATTCAGCTTAAAAAAATTCTCGATATAGACAATTTAAAAACCGTTTATTGTGCATTCTTATAAATTTTGTAATAGTTTTTTACGTAATAATAATCCAAGTCAAACGATTTATAAAAAATCCGAAATTTTGAATGCTAGACTATTATTTTGCATGCAGTGAAAAGAAAACAATTTTCTAGTTATAAACATTTAAAAAAAATTATATTACCATCTCGAAAAAATGAGTTATAAATCTTTTACCAGCAAAGTTCCGGAATGGATTAAACAAAAATGAAACTAATAACAAGAACTAAAGTGCACGATTTGGTTAATCTAAATAAAAATTCAAATATATTTTAAATCTTTAATAAACGATAAAAAACGTAATTTTATTTTTTATTTTTTAAATATAGAGATTGCAGGACCAAAATATTGAAACAAAACATACATACATGACGTAATACTCATTTTCAAGCTGGACCAAATTGAATCTCACGAATGTCTCTGACAGTTATAAATACGGTGCACACTAAAACTGACTATTTTAATACCGGGATTGTAATTAATTCAAATTTCAGTATTTCAGAAGTTTTTTACCATATGGTCAACATACATGGTTGTAGTGACAAGGCTGTTGGCCCCCCTTTTTAATACAATAACTTCGGACTTTACTAGCAATAGTTTTAATTTTGGGACTAGGGCTAGGATTAAACCCCTGAAAATAGAAAACTTGGGTCATGTTGCAAATTCATATTCATAACGTATGCATTTTAGGGGCGCATTTTTTTTCTAAAACTCACAGAATTTTTTTAAAACTCTTTTTCAAGCGGTTTAGTACTGTCTCTAGAGGTAGCAAACTTACTCGTACACTAAAAGAAGAACTGATAAAAATGCTGGAAGAACTGGAGTATGAACTATAGTAAAACTAAAATCATAACAAATACAGATAGAAGATATCACGATCAGAACAAACCAAGAAAAAATAGTATAAGTAGAGAAATATATATACTTGGGACAAATCGTTAAACTAAAAAAAGAAAACTAAACAATAGACGAGTAAGATTCTTCAAAACTTGCCACAATTTTAATTTCTGGCTACGCTACTGATTAAGTCTTTAACATTTAGGTTTTTATAGAGCGCCAGTAACCTGTTAAAAGCCTTGTCACCAGTGTCACTATTTTCTCCCAAGTGTGAGAAAAGACCTCGCTCTAGAGGCGCTCACATCTCCGTTAAAGAGTTTACCACAGTTTTCTGAGAGCCCTTAAAGTCGCTAGGGAAATATTCTTTTTTATGTTACCCACTATACGCAAATAACTATAATTTATTATTTATATTACATATACAGAGCGAGAACGTTTATTTGAAAGTTTCTTGTTCTCATATCCAAAACATACATTCATATAAGTTTAAAGAAAATGGGCCATCGCAAAATCAAAAACACACATCGTATCCAGTGCAGTTTCCTTGCTATGGACTTAGTTTTGTATAGTTGTTTGAAACTTTATAAGATGTCCCAAAAAACTGACCTCTTTATTGCCTTATATCTGCTATTTACAGCACACTTTACTGTTGGGAGATTATTCGTAATGCCCTTTTTCAACAACTTTTGAAATGCTGAAACAATTTAGTTTTATAGTAACGCATACACGGGTGGTCATAAGGGGGGGCCCTGGGAACTTTTTATATACCTTTTTTAAAAGAGACAATTCGCTGCAGCCAACTCGCCGCCATACCAACCACCAAAAGATTGAAATTTTGTTGAATAACAGACAAGGAACTTTTTTTTTAACTTTATTTTTAAAAACATAAATTGAAATTATTAAAATCTTGGACATCCAGTCACCTATACAGGGTGTCTCAGATAAAAGCAACTACATGGGGATTTTGGAAACGGTAAGAGATACCAGTTTGTTTTGAATGAGAAAAAAAGTTGCGCTATTCTAAGCCCAATCAGGTGCTGTATCAATATTAAAGATCGAGCAAAAACAAAAAATTGTGTTTTTTGAAAAATTGAAATATCGCCGCCATCTTGCAAACAAATTTAATGAAATTTGGTAGTTTTGTATAAGCAACTACGGCCAATTGAATGACGTTAACAAGTTTTTTCTAGGCCTTCTAGTTTTTTTGAAACCATAGCCATTTTTGTTATTTCTTATGACCGCCATATCAAATTTATACGTCAATAAATAGAGCATTAAAAGAGCTTTTCAACCATGTATAAAAAGCCTATCTTCGAATGACGGAAAATGTGAATTTATTTAAAAAACTGTTTTTACTTAGTTGGCTGTGAAACAAAGGCCGTAGTTGAGTTTGTTGTCATACCTAAGTAACTATCTGTGAAAACTCTGGCATTTATTTGATTTATCTGTTGAAGATTTAAAGTTTCTAAATTACTTGAGATTTTTTTTGAGTCACATTATCAGTCAAATTTAACATGGAAAGGTTTCCAAATTGGGAGAAAGTAGATATGTATGAATCTTATATTTTGAGTAATAAGAAAGCCGGAAGAGTTCGAGATATGTACTTTCAGAGATATCAAAAAAGACGACAACCAGGTTTGTCAATCAGATACAACACATATTAGTCAAGCACTCCGAGATGGTGACTTAGAAAGAAGAACCTTGTTGTGCGATTGGTTCATACAAAAATCACAAAAAAACCCTCAATTTCCGCTTAAGGTTCTGTGGTCCGATGGGGTCTTTAACAGACATAACTACGTGTACTGTGCCGATGAAAATCCGTTCTTAACTCGTGAGGTGCACCATCAAGTTAGGTGGGAGTATGTATGGCTAGGAGTCATAAACGTACACATACTATTTAACATTTTTCATAATAATTTGACGGTACCTCGAAATCTAGAAATTCTACAAAATTACGTTGGCCAAATTTCAGAAAATTTGCCTCTTCAAGATGTAGCAAACATGCGGTTCCAGCAAGATGGTGCACCTCCACATAATGCAAGAATCATAACCGACTATTTGAATCAGCAACATGGAAATAACTGGATCGGAAATCGAGGCCCAGTTGCCTGACCTGCACGTTCGCCGGACCTTACGCCTCATGATTTTGGTATTTGGGGATACTTAAAGGATAAAGTTTATTCTACTACTCATAATACGATAAAAGAACATGAGGCAGCCGTTGTTCAAGCCATAGAAGAAATTCCTGAACAAATGGTTAAAGATGCATGCATGTTTTTAATTCATCGATGCAGGATTTGCATGAATAACAACGGTGGAATTTTCGAACATTTGCTTATTTAATTCAATGCTTTGTTATCGGTTTTTAGTTTTATTTTAAATTAAATAATAAATGCAAACTTTTGTTTCAGAAATAAAAGATAGATTTTAAGAAATTGTATTATTTCTTAGCCAGAGAAAAATTAAAAAATAAGGGCTTTAAAGATTTGCATATAAATCAAATAAATGGAAAAGTTTAGAAAGGTAGTTACGTAGGTATGACAACAAACACAACTACGGCGCTATTTTTGCCATGCGCTATTGTGGTTTATGCTGTTATGCGCTATTTTGATACATCGATATTTTGATAGTCGCTATTTTGTTACATCGCTATTTTGATAATCGCTATTCTGCTACATCGCTATTTTCTTGCATCGCTATTTTGTTACAATCGCTATTTTGTTAAATCACTTAAATCGCTATTTTAATACATGCGTTCTTGGATAGTCGCTGTTTCATTACATCGCTATTTTGAAAAAGAAATGCCTAAGTAAGTAAGAGATACAATTTTGATTCAATAAGAAAAAAGTTGTGCTATTCAAAGTCGAATCAGATGCTTTATTCAAATTAAAAATATCTGCAAGAGTTTTTTAAATATCAAGAAAAAACTAAAAGTTGTTTTTCAAAAAGTTGAAATATCTGCGCCATCTTGCAAAATAAATTTTGTAAATTTAGGATTTTTGTATTAGCAACTACGGCCAATCGAATGATTTTAACTAAGTGTTTCTAGAAACCTAACCTAACGAGCTAATTAGATTTTGGTCAAAATCGATTTATGCTAATGACAGTTTTTTGACAATCAAAACATTTTAAAAGTGCTAACTTTTTAACGGAGTATCGCATCAATATGCAAGTTTCGGAATGTAGTAGACTACATTTTGCTGAATAATTTGTGTTATAACCAAAAGTTTCGTAAGAGCTTTAGTTTCTGAGATATTTAGTGCTAATAGGCTAGCTAGGAAGGTATCAGATCCATCATGGATTCATTTATTTTTTGCATAAGACGACTTTTATTTGACTGCTTATAATAGTGGATGATAATTAGGTTTCCTTAATCTAGTACTTGTGCAAAATTGGTTTTACTGAAATAAGCCCAGATTTTGTTGTGTTTATTGGTGAATTTTCGATCTCGGTCAAGATGCCAAAAACTCGAGAAAGCTGAAAGACGTGTGGAAAAATTATTGCTCACAGAGCTCCCTATTAGGTTTTATTTTTCATAGAGTTTCGCGACTGACCTGCTAAGACCCCAAAATTCTAAGTTACTCCCCTCCCCTATACATGTAAAGTTATGTAAATGTAACACTGCCCACTTCCAAAAACGCTATAGAGCTGAGCTTCTTAAGACTGAAAGGCACTATGATAAAACTATTGAAAAAAATTTAAAAACACCAACATTTTAATTTACTTTCTTTTCCTATAAGTATAAATTTATACAAAAGTAACATTGCCCACTTCCAGAAACGCTAGAGAGCTGTGCTTTGGAAGATCGATAGAAACTATGATAAAACTATAGAAAAAAAATTAAACATCCCAAAATTCTAAGTCACTTCCCTCCCCTATAAACGTAAATTTATGTAAAAGTAACACTGCCCACTTCCAGAAACGTTAGGGAGCTGAGCTTTTTAAGACTAAAAGGCACTATGATTAAACTACAGGAAAAAATTAAAAAACACCATCAGTTTAATTTACTACACTTTCCTATAAATGTAAATTTGTAACATTGCCCACTTCCAGAAACGCTAGAGAGCTGTGCTTTGGAAGATCGATAGAAAGTGTGATAAATCTATAAAAAAAATTAAAACATCCCAAAATTCTAAGTCACTTCCCTCCCCTATAAATGTAAAGTATGTAAAAGTAACACTGCCCACTTTCAGACACGCTAGGGAGCTGAGCTTTTTAAGACTATGATTAAACTCTAACGAGCTGATTAGATTTTGGTCAAAATCGATTTATGCTAATGACAGTTTTTTGACAATCAAAACATTTTAAAAGTGCTAACTTTTTAACGGAGTATCGCATCAATATGCAAGTTTCGGAATATAGTAGACTACATTTTGCTGAATAATTTGTGTTATAACTAAAACTTTCGTAAGAGCTTTAGTTTCTGAGATATTTAGTGCTAATAGGCTAGCTAGGAAGGTATCAGATCCATCATGGATTCATTTATTTTTTGCATAAGACGACTTTTATTTGACTGCTTATAATAGTGGATGATAATTAGGTTTCCTTAATCTAGTACTTGTGCAAAATTGGTTTTACTGAAATAAGCCCAGATCTTGTTGTGTTTATTGGTGAATTTTCGATCTCGGTCAAGATGCCAAAAACTCGAGAAAGCTGAAAGACGTGTGGAAAAATTATTGCTCACAGAGCTCCCTATTAGGTTTTATTTTTCATAGAGTTTCGCGACTGACCTGCCAAGACCTTTTTAATATATTGTCCCGGCAATCCTCGAGATTTCTGCTTCAATACGCGCCAGGATATTTTGTAGCCATCGCGATTTAAAAATAATCCCTATTAAATAAAAAGGTTCTAATATTTTTTGTATTATTTGTTAAAATCTACGAGGCAATCCTTGTAAATGAGGAAATTTGACTCTTAATTTAATAGGGCCAGTTGCCCAAAAATTGACCAATTAAGTTTGAAAGTGTACTTAACTGGTAAATTTTTTTTTTCAACTCAAATTAAAAATATTGTTAAGAGTTTAACTATGTTTTAAATGATTAAACAATAACAACTGAGAAAAATAGATAGAGTTTCTAAGTTAAAGGAAGGAATGGGACTCACAGAATAGACCGAATGTAGACTCTGCATGGAGGATGATGAAACAGTCAGACATGTACTATGCGACTATCCGGCTATTGCACGTTTACGTCAGAACACCTCAGATTGATTCACACAGTCTGAACAGTGTCTCACCCAAATTGATAGCGAGCCTTTTTGGTGGATTAGGTATACAGTGGTAAGAAACTGCCCAAAAGTGAGCCACAATAGACCCACTAGTGGTCGCAGTGGAGGGGCTGCAGGGCCCACTGACATATGAATCATCACAATCATAATCATTTTAAAGGGAAAAAATATGTCCCACCAATATACCTACCATAATTTTTATGCCAGTAATTGCGCAGTTGTTGTAGAATAAAACCACAAATCACTTCATCACAAAAAATAGTTTCGCAAACTCAAAATAGTGTTGTTTTTTGATATCCTAATATGAACAAAATAATTTTAACCAACCCACTTATCCCTTTTTTAAAATATTATTGAAAAGACCACAGCGGTTTCTAGTATTTCATTAATAAGCAAAGTGATTGGCCAGATTTATGTTATACCAAAAACTTATTTTTAACGAACAACCACTTACCTAATTGTTTATGGCTTGTACAGTTAGGGTATAACCGAATTTTTTGAAAAACTATAATAACTAATCTGCATATGGTCACTAACTAGCAGTGGCGGCCCGTGAGTTGTAAAGCTGGGGGGGGGGCGCAAATGGCTTAGGGATGGATGAATTTTTTAGGCAGCATTTAATTGAGTTTGAATATTCCTTTTACCTAACAATGCAAATTGAGTGCAAGAATTCATATGTTCTCTGAAAGATTCATGTTGTCTTATTTCCTCAGGACGATCATGGTGCAAATTTTTCACACCCGTTCGTGCCCAGTTCTGGTCGATTCTTGATGCCGCATTATAAAACAACACACACGGGAAACAGTAGAACAGGTTGGTTAAATTACACCCGCAAATCCAGTTATTTTTTTTTGATGCCTCTAGAAAAATGACACGGGAAACTTCTATTTTGTACCCTTTTTTGAAGTTGAGGTAGGTTTAGATCCGGTAAGGGCCTATCCAGTTCTTTAATTTTCATTTTAATAATACTATTGTCGCAATTCATTATCAAGATCGATAATAAAAATTCGTGGTAAATTATAGCAGGACTAAAAAAGCAAAACAATATGAATAAGGTATAGTTTTTGCAAAGTCACCTGAAATGCTCCTAATACGGGGTTCTATCGATTTCATGAAATTTTGCTTCAATCTGCCCTTCAAAAGTTATCCAAATTCATACAAATTCTTCCTGGTATAATTTCAACCCTACCGACAGAGAAAAGGCGGGGTCTTGGCGGTCCTAGCACAAAGTATTTGTTTTCTGACCGACCCTGCACAGGTGGATAGCCGGCACAATTTCAACCCTACCGACAGAGAAAAGCCGCGACTCTTTGCGGTCCGACGACAAAGTATTTGTTTTGAGACCGACCCAGACGGGGTTTAAAGGATATGCCGATGGTCGGCTTTAACCTTTGTTCAACTGACTGCAAAAACTTTACCAAACTACCGTATTATCATGTTAAAGTGGGTATTGACTTGCAACAAAACACTACAAACACTCCAAACATTTTCGCCGAAAATGTTCGCTCAGTGAGTACGTGTCTATGCAATGCTTATGTAATTTTGCAATCTGGGAACACAGCGCGCATCAAACACTACAAACAGGACAAACATTTTCGGCGAAAATGCGCGGAGTGTGTGTGAGTGAATATGTGTACTTCAAAAGCACAGACCGCGCTGCAACAAATTTTGCAAGTCAATACGTCACGGCGAACGCGCAAAACATTTTCCGAGTCTTGTCGGTAAATCGGAATACCACAAAGAGATTTATTCCTTCTTGTTTGTTCAGTGGGTATGGTCGTTTTTTTTTTTACTTGGCAATTAAAAAATGGAATGGACCATCCATCTCCCGCACAACGCTCAAAAAGTATTGAACCTTCATATCCTTAATTTCAATACGCATCTGATTATTCAGCTGACAAAACATATGTAAACTACGACATTGAGGAAAATTTTTTAAATTAATTTATGCGGTTCGGTTCATTTAGTTTAGTTACTAAGTAAAAAAAACTTTACCACTAGTTAATATGTTTGAATAATAATAAATAAATATTAAACTTATTTATAAAAAAAATAAATAAAAAAAACACCAAACTTCTTCAAAGTTCTACTTGTGCCTACTATAGTCGCAGTTGAGTATAAAATTGATAGGTATCACAAACTGTAATAGATATACTTATAATGTACGATATGCTTCAATCTTTAGTTTTGATGCCCAAAGCGCACTTACAAAATTATAGTTTTGTATTTTCATGAATTAGGTTTTTGGGTAATTTTAGCAAGTAGATTTAGCAGTTGGGTGTTTTTTGTTAATTTATTTTTTACATCCATTTTTTAATTCTTATTCAGCGTTATAGAAAGAATGCATTTATCATTCATTTAGCATTACTCGTAGATAGGTGCGTTTCTACAAACATTGAGTCAAGGTGGGGGAGGGAGAGGGAGAGGGAAGTAGTAAAATGCTGTTGAAAATTTCTTAAACCGTGTGCAGAAAGAAGTTTTGAAATCGCTCCATATTTGTGAAAGTTATGCGAATATGGTTTTTGAAGAGGGTGAGGGGAAATGACAGGCGGCGAGATGGCTAGGACATGACATATTTTAAATAGAGACCCTGTATGTATGACATATTTAAAATATGTCATAGATACAGGGTCTCTAGCTAGGACCAGGGACGGTCTAGGACAACTGGGCGCCGCCAACTCGGCGCCGCCAACTGGGCGCCGCCAACTCGGCGCCGCCAACTGGGCGCCGGGCCAACTGGGCGCCGGGCCAACTCGGCGCCGCCAACTGGGCGCCGGCCAACTCGGCGCCGGACTAAAATTTTTTTTTTGATAAAATGTGTAGATGAAAAATAAAATATATTATTTATATAAAAACATCTTTAAAAAATCCTTTACGCAATATTTTTTACAAGCTTTTATTTAGCTTCAGATGTTCTGTCTAACTAACTATCTATCAAATCTTGTGAAGCGTTTTTGACACACGTAGTGGTCCCATGACAATACAACATTAAGAAAAAAATATCCTCCCACCCTACCCCCACCCCTTCTATAGAAAAATGTGTTTTTGACACACTTCCCGTTATCCGATTTGGATAAAATTTGGTATACACATAGTGGTCCGATGATAATACAACAATAAAAAAAAATATCCTCCTACCCCTACCCCCACCCCCTTCTATAGAAAAATTTGTTTTTGACACACATCCCGTAATCCGATTTGGATGAAATTTGGTATACATATAGTGATCCGATGACAATACAATATTAAGAAAAAAATATCCTCCCACCTCTACCCCCACCCCCTTTCATAGAAAAATGAGTTTTTGACACACTTCCCATTATCCGGTTTGGATGAAATTTGGTATTCACATAGTGGTCCGATGACAATACAACATTAAAAAAAATATCCTCCCACCTCTACAACCACCCCTTCCATAGAAAATGCGTTTTTGACACCCTTCCCATTATCCGATTTGGATGAAATTTGGTATTCACATAGTGGTCCGATGACAATACAACAATAAAAAAAAATCCTACCACTCCTACCCCCACCCTCATCTATAGAAAAATGAGTTTTTGACACACTTCCCATTATCCGGTTTGGATGAAATTTGGTATTCACATAGTGGTCCGATGACAATACAACATTAAAAAAAATATCCTCCCACCCTACCCCCACCCCTTCCATAGAAAATGCGTTTTTGACACCCTTCCCATTATTCGATTTGGATGAAATTTGGTATACATATAGTGGTCCGATGACAATACAACATTGAAAAAAAAATCCTGATACTCCTACCCCCACCCTCATCTATTGAAAAATGCGTTTTTGACACCCTTCCCATTATCCGATTTGTATGAAATTTGGTATACATATAGTGATCCGATGACAATACAATAATAAGAAAAAATATCCTCCCACCTCTACCCCCACCCCCTTTCATAGAAAAATGAGTTTTTGACACACTTCCCATTATCCGATTTGGATGAAATTTGGTATTCACATAGTGGTCCGATGACAATACAACATTAAAAAAAAAATATCCTCTCACCCCTACCCCCCACCCCCTTTCATAGAAAATGCGTTTTTGACACCCTTCCCATTATCCGATTTGGATGAAATTTGATACACACGTAGTGGTCCCATGACAATACAACAATAAGAAAAAGATATCCTCCCACCCCTACCCCCACCCCCTTCCATAGAAAATGCGGTTTTGACACCCTTCCCATTATCCGATTTGGATGAAATTTCGTATACATATAGTGGTCCGATGACAATACAACATTGAAAAAAAAATCCTACCACTCCTACCCCCACCCTCATCTATGGAAAAATGCGTTTTTGACACACTTCCCATTATCCGATTTGGATGAAGTTTGGTATACATATAGTGGTCCGATAACAATACAACAATAATGAAAAAATGTCCTCCCACCCCTACCCCCCACCCCCTTTCCATGAAAAATGCGTTTTTGACACACTTCACTTCAAATGACTTTTATAAAATTTGGTATATGCATAAAGGCCCGATGGCAATACAGCCCAAACAAAAAATATATTTCTAACTCTACCCCCACCCTCTCCTTCCCCCAATAGAAAAATGAGTTTCCAAATAACTCACGATCAGCGATTTCATTATAATCTAGAATAAACTCTATTTATTTACTTCTGCATTTTTCTGCTAGATTGATTCTTGCAAATAGTGATATTTAATTGATACGGATATCTTATCGTAATAACATCGTCAAAATTATATATATTTTTTTTAATGTTGTATTGTCATCGGACCACTATGTGAATACCAAATTTCATCCAAACCGGTTAATGGGAAGTGTGTCAAAAACTCATTTTTCTATGAAAGGGGGTGGGGGTAGAGGTGGGAGGATATTTTTTTATTAATATTGTATTGTCATCGGATCACTATATGTATACCAAATTTCATCCAAATCGGATTATGGGAAGTGTGTCAAAAACGCATTTTTCTATAGATGAGGGTGGGGGTAGGAGTGGTAGGATTTTTTTTTATTGTTGTATTGTCATCGGACCACTATGTGAATACCAAATTTCATCCAAATCGGATAATGGGAAGGGTGTCAAAAACGCATTTTCTATGGAAGGGGTGGTTGTAGAGGTGGGAGGATATTTTTTTTAATGTTGTATTGTCATCTGACCACTATGTGAATACCAAATTTCATCCAAATCCGATAATGGGAAGTGTGTCTAAAACTCATTTTTCTATGAAAGGGGGTGGGGGTAGAGGTGGGAGGATATTTTTTTCTTATAATGTATTGTCATTGGATCACTATATGTATACCAAATTTGATCCAAATCGGATAATGGGAAGTGTGTCAAAAACTCATTTTTTTATGAAAGGGGTGGGGGTAGAGGTGGGAGGATATTTTTTTATTAATATTGTATTGTCATCGGATCACTATATGTATACCAAATTTCATCCAAATCGGATTATGGGAAGTATGTCAAAAACGCATTTTTCTATAGATATAGTGGTAGGATTTTTTTTTATTGTTGTATTGTCATCGGATCACTATGTGAATACCAAATTTCATCCAAATCGGATAATGGGAAGGGTGTCAAAAACGCATTTTCTATGGAAGGGGTGGTGGTAGAGGCGGGAGGATATTTTTTTTTAATGTTGTATTGTCATCAGACCACTATATGTATACCAAATTTCATTTAAATCGGATAACGGGAAGTGTGTCAAAAACACATTTTTCTATAAAAGGGGCGGGGGTAGGGGTGGAAGGATATTTTTTTCTTAGTGTTGTATTGTCATGGGACCACTACGTGTGTACCAAATTTCATCCAAATCGGATATTGGGAAGTGTGTCAAAAACGCTTCACAAGATTTAATAGATAGTTAGTTAGTTAGACATCTGAAGCTAAATATAAAAGCTTGTAAAATACTCTGCCAATCTATGGGCACCTAAGCTCACACTGGGTACTATAGTTATAGTGTATCTACGTGAAAGCTAATATAACTAAAAACTGAAGTATGTTTTATTGAACTCCAGACTCAATTACCTTTCGTTTGATACCACACAAGCCATGTTTTGACTTAAACTCTAATTTTTCAAATCTACCCCCACCCTTTTTTTAAAACTAAAATGTATTTTGTTTAACTCCAGACTCAATTACCTTTCGTTTGATATCACACACGCCATATTTCCACTTAAACACTAATTTTTGGAATTTACCCCCCTCCCCCCTTTTTTTTTAAATAAACTAAAATGTATTTTGTTTAACTCCAGACTCAATTACCTTTCGTTTGATATCACACACGCCATATTTTTTCATAAACTCTAATTTTTGAAATCTACCCCCACCCTTTTATTTGGCTTGTGTTCGGTGGATTTTGTTCATTTTTAAATGGGACCATCTCGACCCAAAACCCAGCCTGGGTACCAAATTTCATTAAAATCGGGCAAGCGGTTTTTGAGTTATGCGCGTTGGTCGTTACAGACAGACATACAGACACACAGACAGACAGACAGACAGACAGACAGACAGACAGACAGACATACAGACAGACAGACAGACAGACAGACAGACGGCGCAACAAAAAAGTTTCAAAATCATCTGAAACGCAAAGATATATAAAAATTTTTGAAATCGGAGCAACTTTTTTTTTCTCGAAAAAATTAGGATCACCATAGCTCACACTATAGTATAGTATATGTGTGAGCTAAAATTGCGTAAAGGATTTTTTAAAGATGTTATTATATAAAGAATATATTTTATTTTTCATCCACACATTTTATCAAAAAAAAAATTTTAGTCCGGCGCCGAGTTGGCCGGCGCCCAGTTGGCGGCGCCGAGTTGGCCCGGCGCCGAGTTGGCCCGGCGCCCAGTTGGCGGCGCCGAGTTGGCGGCGCCCAGTTGGCGGCGCCGAGTTGGCGGCGCCCAGTTGTCCCATTCCGACCAGGGAGGACTACAAAGTAATTACAGCAAATTTTGTATGCCTTAACTCCTACATCATGTGACAAAATATGTACCTCATATATATGTAAAAAGTGCCGTTTACAAACAATCAAAAAATTTTTTAATTTTAGGGATTTGTGTCATATTGTTTTTGTATGTCTAAAGTTGTAGCTATTGACAGAACAAAAAAGAAAACAATTGAATCAGCTCAAGATTTTTTAGTAGCACATTTATAAAAAATGGGCAGTACCCGGTCTACCCTACCTTTGATTCTGTGTGCCATCTTGGAATTTGATAGCGGACAAAAAATATTTTTGGTCAAAACCCAGACCAATTCGTTCAAAAGTGATAATAAAAATCATTTCATGCCTTTTTTTTGGGCCACCCGGTATATTTACCTTTATTTCATGTTTCAATTTTTCAATAAGGGCATTGCAGGTCTCTATAACTATAAAACCAACTCGTTGTTTTGATACTTTAAATAGGTAGTGTAGACTAGTAAAAGAGTCCCCTGTTGCTAAAAAACGTAGAGCAATAGCTAAGCGATCTTGAACAGGTATAGCATGTCGAACTTGAGTATCTTTCTTGAATATTTTAGGACCCACTAGACAAATTAAGTTTTCAAAATCCTCTGCAGATATTCTGGTAAAGTTTTTGAAATGTAATTAGTCCATATCTCTCAGTAAACTTAAATTTTGTCTTTGTAAATACAGACGTCTGGACCATTCTTTTCGCTGCTCTTTTTTATTTTTTCTTCTCAAACTCTCAATAATCAGAAGAGCGCCGGCCGCTACAACCGTGTCGTCATCGTCCATCACGGTTGACGGTGATACTGACTTAAAATAGCGAGAAGACAGGACGCAGAGCAAATGCTATATACCAATTAAAACCGTAATTTCTGAAAAATGAGCCAATCACATTGCATCTGTACACCTGGTGCATTGCAGATTTTCACTCCACGTGGACTACGATAACCTACTTGCTATTAGGGAAGTGTTGAATTGATTAATAATCACTTTTCCTAATTTCCACTAAATTTGACTTGTGCAGCGTTAAAAATCAATCAGTGTGTGGGTAAGTTGAAATATTGTTTGCCACCATGTCATTTAAGAAAAGTAAACTACTAATCCGATTATAATAAGAATTTTAAAAATAGTAAATAAAGAAAAATAATCAAAAATAATTTGCAAATAAAATACTCTCCCAATTTTTGGGCACCTAAGCTAACACAATTAATGTATGTATCATATAGGTAATTTTAACTAATTTTGGTCCACAAAAAAAACCTATTTGCGACACCCGGGGACCCGACCAGTGGACCAGTGTAATACCAAGTATAATGTTTTAGCTCACACGTATACTATAAGTAGGGTGAGCTATCCGTCTGTCCATCTGTCCGTCTGTCCGACTGTCCGTCTGACCGTCTGACCGTCTGTCCGTCCGTCTGTCCATCTGACATTTTATTTTGCAGTTGTTGTGTTATCTTTATTATTTAATATTGTTATTATCCTTTTACCAATACCTACAGTTTTATTCTAAATGACTCTAAATATTGAATAAACTTACTTAATTTAGATATATAGATATATATAATATATATATATATATATATATATATATATATATATATATATATATATATATGTCTGTATTTCTGTATGTCTGTAAGTCTGTATGTCTGTCTGTCTGTCTGTCTGTCTGTCTGTCTGTCTGTATGTCTGTATGTCTGTATGTCTGTCTGTCTGTCTGTCTGTCTGTCTGTGTGTCTGTATTTCTGTATATGTGTATGTCTGTATGTCTGTATGTCTGTCTGTCTGTCTGTCTGTGTGTCTGTATGTCTGTATATGTGTATGTCTGTATGTCTGTATGTCTGTATGTCTGTATGTCTGTATGTCTGTATGTCTGTATGTCTGTATGTCTGTATGTCTGTATGTCTGTATGTCTGTATGTCTGTATGTCTGTATGTCTGTATGTCTGTATGTCTGTATGTCTGTATGTCTGTATGTCTGTATGTCTGTATGTCTGTATGTCTGTATGTCTGTATGTCTGTATGTCTGTATGTCTGTATGTCTGTATGTCTGTATGTCTGTATGTCTGTATGTCTGTATGTCTGTATGTCTGTATGTCTGTATGTCTGTATGTCTGTATGTCTGTATGTCTGTATGTCTGTATGTCTGTATGTCTGTATGTCTGTATGTCTGTATGTCTGTATGTCTGTATGTCTGTATGTCTGTATGTCTGTATGTCTGTATGTCTGTATGTCTGTATGTCTGTATGTCTGTATGTCTGTATGTCTGTATGTCTGTATGTCTGTATGTCTGTATGTCTGTATGTCTGTATGTCTGTATGTCTGTATGTCTGTATGTTTGTATGTCTGTATGTCTGTATGTCTGTATGTCTGTATGTCTGTATGTCTGTATGTCTGTATGTCTGTATGCATACATGTGAGCTAAAAATTAAAAAATATCAAAGTGCGAAAAATTATTTTTGAAATTTTACGCAATTTCAAAAATCATATCGAAAAAAGTTTATTTAAGATTAACTTTATGTAAATCATCATTTCATATTCTACAGAAGCGCACCTTTTGAGGATATGCCCACATACAAGGATCCTGGAATTTCTGTTCGATTTATATTTACCTGTAGTTTATGTGATTTCCGCGAGGGAAGTGTTGGAAGTCTTGTTTTCATTTCTTTTTAGTGACGTCGCGGCCTAAACTTTGGTCGGACCCGAAAAGAGCCGCGGCTGTTTGTGTCGGTAGGGTTGAAATTATACCAGGAAGATTTTATATGAATTTGGATAACTTTTGAAGGGCAGAATCAAGCAAAATTTCACGAAATCGTTAGAACCCCGTATTAGGAGGTATTTCAAATGACCTTGCAAACACGACGATCTTTTGCGCGCGAATGTTTGTTGCATTCGGAGGAAAAAGATCGGAATGTTCGTAGTGTTTTGCGCGTTTGGAGTGATTTGTTGCAAGTCAGTACGCACCTTTATATTAATCAGACTGGCCGCAAAATAACTGCGCCTTTCTTTGCGTTGAAACAGCGATGTGCACCCCCTCGGCTCCCGCCTCGTTTCGTTGGTACCGCGGGCCGTTAGATGGGAGATGGGTTGCGGCCCGCGGCTACAGACGAAAATGCACTCTGGCTCTTTCGATTTCGAGGTTATGTTTTAGTTGTTTTGTTTTTGTTTGAGTAGCCTGCATGGAAATGTTTGAAGTTTGAAGTCCTTTCGAGTTTTGAAAATTAGTCCGTGTTTTATATTTGTCGTGTCGTTAGTTCGGTCAAATTTAGTTTGTGTTATTGTTTCAATTCATATAAAAATACATCGACCTAAAAAAAAATATTCATAATAAAAATGTACTTCCTCAGAGACGTTTATTTTCCACCAAAAATCAGCCGAAAAAGTCAAGAAAAAACTTGTTTGCAAAACCTAAGCCAGCAGAGACAATTTTAATAGCAAATCAATTATTACTTCTTAATTAGACACTTATTGGAATAAAACCTGACCTTATTTCACCCTACGGTGACAGATTTACATATAAAAACCAGCTGCTTTGCTTCAAAATTCGGCCTTTGTGTATTGAAAAACCGGATTTATTAGTGTCGGTATTTATTAAATGGAAGTTAGCGACTGTATTATTAAATTTGGCATTCGTATGTCAATTTTGAGAGGTCAGCTGTTAGTTTTCTGTGTGAATGTGTCAGAATAAAGTCGACTCTAAAATAAAGTCAGGTTTTATTCCAATAAGTCCCTATTGATTCTTGATTCCTAAAAATAATAAAAACCTATAAGAGTAAATACCTATAGTTGATGTTGTATTAAAGTGACACCGCGTCATCAAAACCTTGATGGGCGGGAAGGGAGTAGTGGGGTACATACAGTGGCACGCACTTCCTTTAATTTTAGCTCACACATATACTATACTATAGTAGTGTGAGCTATGGTGATCCTAATTTTTTCGAGAAAAAAAAAGTTGCTCCGATTTCAAAAATTTTTATATATCTTTGCGTTTCAGATGATTTTGAAACTTTTTTGTTGCGCCGTCTGTCTGTCTATCTGTCTGTCTGTCTGTCTGTATGTCTGTCTGTCTGTGTGTCTGTATGTCTGTCTGTAACGACCAACGCGCATAACTCAAAAACCGCTTGGCCGATTTTAATGAAATTTGGTACCTGGGCTGGGTCTTGGGTCGAGATGGTCCCATTTAAAAATGAACAAAATCCACCGAACACAAACCAAATAAAAGGGTGGGGATAGATTTCAAAAATTAGAGTTTATGTGAAAATATGGCGTGTGTGATATCAAACGAAAGGTAATTGAGTCTGGAGTTAAACAAAATACATTTTAATTTATTTAAAAAAAAGGGTGGGGGTATATTTCAAAAATTAGAGTTTAAGTGAAAATATGGCGTGTGTGATATCAAACGAAAGGTAATTAAGTCCGGAGTTCAACAAAATACATTTTAGTTTTTGTTTTTTAAGGGTGGGGGTGGATTTCAAAAATTTGAGTTTAAGTCAAAACATGGCTTGTGTGGTATCAAACAAAAGGTAATTTAGTCTGGAGTTGAATAAAATATATTTTAGTTTTTAGTTATATTAGCTCACACGTAAACTATAACTATAGTACCTAGTGTGAGCTTAGGGGCCCATATATTGGCAGAGTATTTTTATTGATATTGATTCCCAAAATGAAGCACTGCACTAATTAGTCATTAGCTTACTATTTTACTTGCTTTTTATTGATGTCTTCTTCTAAACGATTTCATTAGAAAGGAACATATATACTATTACCTGGTTGTTACGAACATATTATTGATTTAGCAGGGCTTTGACGTTTTCTATTCGTTGTTGTTTTTGACAGTATGTCAAATTATGACGGAGCTTTTCAGAAAACAAATTACCGTCTTTGCAACTAAATCAATATTTGCGCACATTTTAATATAATTTTGGATCCTCTTTTACGTTTCGGATCTTTATTTCTCAGGTAAGTACCTATTTGATTTCTCCTTTAAAAGGTCGTAGTGTTTTATCTTTCGAACATTAAGCCCCGAGCGGCACACTCCATGTACTAATTTTTTAAGGCTTGTTTACTTAAATTTTGCCGCAGAATTTGGTTTACCATAGCTATGACGCGGTGCCACTTAAATAGAACATCAACTATAGAAGAATAATTTATTTTTGCATGCCCACTTGTTATTTTTGTGTTTCCCAAAATCTTTTTTTTAGTTCATCTAATAGCTTAAACATTTCACATTTTGTTTATTAGCTCACACATATATATTATACTATAGTAGTGTGAGCTATGGTGATCCTAATTTTTTCGAGAAAAAAAAAGTTGCTCCGATTTCAAAATTTTCATATATCTTTGCGTTTCAGATGATTTTGAAACTTTTTTGTTGCGCCGTGTGTCTGTCTGTATGTCTGTATGTCTGTATGTCTGTATGTCTGTATGTCTGTATGTCTGTATGTCTGTATGTCTGTATGTCTGTATGTCTGTATGTCTGTATGTCTGTATGTCTGTATGTCTGTATGTCTGTATGTCTGTATGTCTGTATGTCTGTATGTCTGTATGTCTGTATGTCTGTATGTCTGTATGTCTGTATGTCTGTATGTCTGTATGTCTGTATGTCTGTATGTCTGTATGTCTGTATGTCTGTATGTCTGTATGTCTGTATGTCTGTATGTCTGTATGTCTGTATGTCTGTATGTCTGTATGTCTGTATGTCTGTATGTCTGTATGTCTGTATGTCTGTATGTCTGTATGTCTGTATGTCTGTATGTCTGTATGTCTGTATGTCTGTATGTCTGTATGTCTGTATGTCTGTATGTCTGTATGTCTGTATGTCTGTATGTCTGTATGTCTGTATGTCTGTATGTCTGTATGTCTGTATGTCTGTATGTCTGTATGTCTGTATGTCTGTATGTCTGTATGTCTGTATGTCTGTATGTCTGTATGTCTGTATGTCTGTATGTCTGTATGTCTGTATGTCTGTATGTCTGTATGTCTGTATGTCTGTATGTCTGTATGTCTGTATGTCTGTATGTCTGTACGTCTGTACGTCTGTATGTCTGTATGTCTGTATGTCTGTATGTCTGTATGTCTGTATGTCTGTATGTCTGTATGTCTGTATGTCTGTATGTCTGTATGTCTGTATGTCTGTATGTCTGTATGTCTGTATGTCTGTATGTCTGTATGTCTGTATGTCTTTATGTCTGTATGTCTGTATGTCTGTATGTCTGTATGTCTGTATGTCTGTATGTCTGTATGTCTGTATGTCTGTATGTCTGTATGTCTGTATGTCTGTATGTCTGTATGTCTGTATGTCTGTATGTCTGTATGTCTGTATGTCTGTATGTCTGTATGTCTGTATGTCTGTATGTCTGTATGTCTGTATGTCTGTATGTCTGTATGTCTGTATGTCTGTTTGTCTGTATGTCTGTATGTCTGTATGTCTGTATGTCTGTATGTCTGTATGTCTGTATGTCTGTATGTCTGTATGTCTGTATGTCTGTATGTCTGTATGTCTGTATGTCTGTATGTCTGTATGTCTGTATGTCTGTATGTCTGTATGTCTGTATGTCTGTATGTCTGTATGTCTGTATGTCTGTATGTCTGTATGTCTGTATGTCTGTATGTCTGTATGTCTGTATGTCTGTATGTCTGTATGTCTGTATGTCTGTATGTCTGTATGTCTGTATGTCTGTATGTCTGTATGTCTGTATGTCTGTATGTCTGTATGTCTGTATGTCTGTATGTCTGTATGTCTGTATGTCTGTATGTCTGTATGTCTGTATGTCTGTATGTCTGTATGTCTGTATGTCTGTATGTCTGTATGTCTGTATGTCTGTATGTCTGTATGTCTGTATGTCTGTATGTCTGTATGTCTGTATGTCTGTATGTCTGTATGTCTGTATGTCTGTATGTCTGTATGTCTGTATGTCTGTATGTCTGTATGTCTGTATGTCTGTATGTCTGTATGTCTGTATGTCTGTATGTCTGTATGTCTGTATGTCTGTATGTCTGTATGTCTGTATGTCTGTATGTCTGTATGTCTGTATGTCTGTATGTCTGTATGTCTGTATGTCTGTATGTCTGTATGTCTGTATGTCTGTATGTCTGTATGTCTGTATGTCTGTATGTCTGTATGTCTGTATGTCTGTATGTCTGTATGTCTGTATGTCTGTATGTCTGTATGTCTGTATGTCTGTATGTCTGTATGTCTGTATGTCTGTATGTCTGTATGTCTGTATGTCTGTATGTCTGTATGTCTGTATGTCTGTATGTCTGTATGTCTGTATGTCTGTATGTCTGTATGTCTGTATGTCTGTATGTCTGTATGTCTGTATGTCTGTATGTCTGTATGTCTGTATGTCTGTATGTCTGTATGTCTGTATGTCTGTCTGTAACGACCAACGCGCATAACTCAAAAACCGCTTGGCCGATTTTAGTGAAATTTATTACCTAGGCTGAGTCTTGGGTCGAGATGGTCCCATTTAAAAACGAACAAAATCCACCGAATACAAACCATATAAAAGGGTGGGGGGTAGATTTCAAAAATTAGATTTTATGTCAAAATATGGCGTGTGTGATATCAAACGAAAGGTAATTGATTCTGGAGTTAAACAAAATACATTTTAATTTATTTAAAAAAAACGGGTGGGGGTATATTTCAGAAATTAGAGTTTAAGTGAAAATATGGCGTGTGTGAAATAAAATAAAAGGTAATTGAGTCTGAAGTTAAACAAAATACATTTTAGATTTTTTTTTAAAAAGGGTGATTTCCGAGGGGTCATCGGCACCCTAAAATTTTGTACAGCGTCCAACAGGACTTGGGTCCTGACGTGTACTGTTGGGTCCTGTTGAGTACTGTTGGGTACTGTCGTGTACTGTCGAGTACTGTTGGGTACTGTCGTGTACTGTCGAGTACTGTCGAGTACTGTTGGGTCCTGTCGTGTACTGTTGGGTATTGTCGTGTACTGTCGAGTACTGTTGGGTCCTGTTGCGAGGTACAAAGCGCGCCCTTCAAACAACATGCGAGCAAAAAAAAACAAAACAAAAAAAAAAAAGTCATCATGTTTGGGGCAGGCCGACAGGGACAAAGCGCGCGCTCACAAAACTTGCGACCAAAAAAAAAAAAAAAAAGCTCATCATGTCTTTTTGCATCTACGCCACTGGTTGGGGTTGGGGGGTAGTGTCGCGTACTGTCGTGTACTGTTGGGTCCTATCGTGTACTGTCGAGTACTGTTTGTTGGGTACTGTCGTGTACTGTCGAGTACTGTTGGGTACTGTCGTGTACTGTCGAGTACTGTTGGGTCTTGTCGTGGTACTGTCGAGTACTGTTGGGTACTGTCGTGTACTGTCGAGTACTGTTGGGTACTGTCGTGTACTGTCGAGTACTGTTGGGTCCTGTCGTGGTACTGTCGGGTCCTGTTGTGAAATTTGTACAGTACTGTTGAAAGCTGATGCCCCTCGGTGATTTCAAAAATTAGAGTTTAAGTCAAAACATGGCTTGTGTGGTATCAAACGAAAGGTAATTGAGTCTGGAGTAGAATAAAATTTATTTCAGTTTTTCGTTATCTTAGCTCATACCTACACTAAAACTATAGTACCTAGTGTGAGCTTAGGTGCCCATATATTGGCAGAGTATTTTTATATCGAATCTTCATTATAAATGTGACTTAATTATATACTACCAAATTTTCCATAAATCCTAAACCTCAAAAAGATCTAGCCTGGATCCCTACGAATTTTAAAAATATACGTTCAAATTAACCCGCGAAATCAAAGGAGCCAGAGTGCATTTTTGCCTATAGCCGCGAGTCGAAAAAGCCGAGCGGCTACTGACTCATCAGTGTTCCATCATCCCGTTCAACAGTCATAAAACTGTCCAAGAGACTGTGCAAGAGATTTAAATTCAAAGTCACGTGACTAAAGGAAAAGATAGGTTTCCACGTCTCGCCTTAAGATAGATCGAAGCCAACGTATGAATTCTAGAGCACAAAATTAAAGTTACACACAGAAACAGTGGCGGATCCAGGGGAGGGGGCACTAGGGGCACTTGCCCCCCCCGAGAATTTTTTGAATATACAAAAAATGAGTATAAGTAAGGTTTTTGCTAATAAAAATTTAAGTGTTGCTTGCCGTGCATGAAAGTGTCTATTGTTATTATCATCGAAATTATAACCACTTTTATTAATAAATTATCCTGAATTTGTACCGTAAACTTGCAAATTTTTTTAAAAAGATATATGTAAGATATTGTACTTTTTAGTTCTGACTAATTTAATAAAATGCTGCTTAAAAAAATATATACCGTTTTTTACCAACAGAGAATGTCACTTAAAGTGCCCCCCCCCCCCCTCCGAGAAGACCCTCTGGATCCGCCCTTGCACAGAAAGGATTACAAAATTACATAGGATTATCATAATACTTTTTTAATTTTAGTTCTTTAAATTGCAGATAAAATTGGTTGTGAATTTCGACAAAATTTTTAATGTTTTGCGTTATTCACTGTTTTGTGAATTTTCTCAGACAAATGTAAATTTAATGCAATATTATGGTATATTTTTATCTCAGATGCTGTAAATTAGAGATGTGTGTGTTTTACATACAATTTTTCCAGTGCAACATATGATAAACACGGACAAATAAAAGAGAGAGAGGGAGCAATCATTTCTAATGCGCCTGTCTTTAATCCTTGTATTTCAGAGGAGTCCGAAGCCGGTTTAAGTGGCCTGATGGAACGGAAAACTGACTGTCCTATAACAGTACAACGTCGACCTTGAACGCAAATAGGATTCTTCGGACGGTTTTATGACTGTCGAACGGCCTGATGGAACGCAAATATTGATTCGTACGGCAGGCGGCCAGAGCCAGTGTCGGAGCTGAACTTTGGCATGGTGTGCGTCGAAGCGAAAGGGCAAATTATAGAATGAGCAAATAATTAAATAAAAAATATTTTTTAAATAGATTTTTTTTTTTTTTTTGAGAGGGAAGGCGCGGCCACGCGGGCTTCAAGAGAACAGTCGCACCTGATCACTAGCAAACTGACAATTTTTTTCCATCCAGTAGTTAAGCAAAAAAAAAGGAAATACATATCAAACGCTTAATTAGTAATTGGAAATTAATTAAAATAAAATAGTGTATATTGTACTTATTTACCATGCATATAGCAAACAACACCTGTTCAACCATAACTTAATATAACTTAACCGTTTGGTGTCATTGGACGATCTTTTAAACACACTTCATTGGTGAGACTGTCTAGTCTAGCAGTGCCGTAGCTAGAGTCCCTGTATGTTGACATATTTGGCAAATATGTCAACATACAGGGACTCTAGCCGTAGCTAGACATGGGCAGCGTGGGCACCTTCTTAGGGCGCTAAGTACCAAGGAGGGCCGTTTTTTCTTTAAATAATTTTTGTTTTTGAATTTTTGCTTATAATTTTTTTTGCTTAGTTGGCAAAATTTTTTTTCGCTAATATTTATATGCGGTGCAAATTTTTCCGAAAAGGACCTACTGACTTTCTTTAAATGTTTCGCCTACGACGCAATTTTCCTTTTTTGTATTGTTATGTTAAGTCATAAACCGATCTACGGAACAAAACCAAACCGAACCCCCCTCCTGTAGTAGTATTGCTCGCATTATGGCTAGTGGCGCCCATGTTAGGGGTAGGTAGTAAGTTGATTTTATAGTTTAACTTTATGTTGTTATTTTATTTTGATTTACATGATATTTTAAATAAAAATGTTGACATTGAAGCCAAAAAAAGTTAAATTGTGAGTAATAGTAGTAGATGTGTTATTTCGCTGAAAAATCACTTTTTAAAAAAATATTTTGAAAATGTTTAGGAACCACCTCTTTGAGGTTGTTTTCAGGGATACCATCCACCAAAATTTAAATATTAAAGAAGAGTCTGACGAAAAGTGCATCTTGACGTTAATGGACATTAAAATATGAAAAAAACAAAAAAGCAATGTCTTCAGGTAAATTTTGTGGTCTACCAACACGCCAGTCGCGTGTAGAGATAAGAAATTTGACTTTTAGGGTAAAGAAACAATGTAGTAAAATAAAAATAATTTTCAATTACCGTTTTTTAAATTTTGGCATTTTTAAACATCGTCCGTCATCTTTGATTGGTGACCATTAGTTTAAGCTTTGAGATGATCATCATAGTTTTTTAACATCCTGATAAACCCCTCTAACTGCTGTAAAAAGGAAAATTAGTACCCTCAAATTATACCATTTTCCTTATGTGGGGTTGTAATCCTTTCGCTCTTAGAGGCTAGTTGCCACTGCCGACAACGCCCAGGAATAAATTTTGAGGGTGGATTAAAATATTTCAATAAAAATGTGTTTATTGTGTAATTTATTTGTCATATTTCGTCTTTGATCTTACAAACTGACGTATCTCAAAAAAATGCAGTTTTGAGAAAAGACCAAATACTACCTTATTTGTGTCGTTCTTTCATCTCACAAAGTGTCGTAACTGATACAAATCCTTTAAATAGCACAAAAACCATAAGATCCAAGAACATTTTTAGTGATATAAATCCAATATACGCTTTCCCTAATACTTGAAATTGCTCTCTTGTAAAATTACAATAAATGAGTTACGTCAGTTTGTAAGATCAACGACGATTTGTGTTGCTGAAAAATCTCTTTTAACACACTTTATTAACTATTTCGGGGGGGGGGGGGGGGGTTGTTGATAGGTACGGCCTTGACTGAGCATAAGATACAGAAATAACAAGACGTTAAGTTCTTAAAATTGAATTAAAGAAACTAATATAGTGATGGGTCGTTCGAGAATGAACCGGTTCAAAGATCCGGATTTTTATACTGAGCCGTGAGAACCAAATCTTGGATTTTTAAAGAGCCGGTTCGCGGATCCGCGATCTGTAGCTGCGTTCGGTATTTGCATCTCAGACGCGATTGATTTTTGGTCATGTGACTACAGATTAGTCTGAGCAAATTGGAATTACCGAACGATCCGGATCAAATCGATCAAATTTAATAAATGGTTATTACCTTAAATAGTTTTTACAATGTATTACAACAGGTCTAGATCATGAAAAATTAAACCAAAGAAAATATACAGGATGCCGGTTTACTAAAACCATTAGAGGAGTTTGAACTATCCTTTTTGAACGTGGAGCGTTGAGGGCAGCACAAAAGGCTTAAGTGCTATAAAATCGTCATAATTCTCTTTAAACAAACCGGACGACGGAAGTGCGACGGCAAACTTTGTAATTTATACGAATATTTCAATTCAAAGGCGGTATGCTATGTTGCAACTAAATTGGGCACTAAAAATAAAAACGTTTAATTTAAAAATCCAATATTCAAATCTATGTAACCAGTTGAACTAAGTGCGTCCCCTAGCATATCACTCCTAGTTAGTTTTGTTTTCTGTTTAGTTTATTTTCTTTATAAAGAAAAACTGAATGTCTTCTCCACTAAAGTCTTTATTGTTTCGGGTTTTATTTAGGACATGTTTCGAGTCTAAAGAGACCCATCATCAGCTAAAACAAGTTAAACAAAGAAGTGTAACTACATCTGAAGCAACTGTAGTGCATATTAAATAGATTGAACCGATACCCCCTTAAAATGAAACATACCTTTTAAAAACCTTCAAAAGACTCTCATACCCCCAGCAAGCTAATGCGAGGGTTCAAATAGATGCTATTACTAGTTGAAAATCCAGCGAAAAAGAGGTATCCTGAACAGGAGTGGGAAGTGGAGAATTCTGTAATTCAAAAGATATAGAATTGCGTTAAAGAGAAAATAATTTTAAATTTTAATATTTGTCTTTTCGGAGTATATCTTACCACATCAAAAATATTAAAATTTAAAATTCTTTTATCTTTAACGCAATTCTATATCTTTTGAATTACAGAATTCTCCACTTCCCACTTCTGTTCAGGATACCTCTTTTTTGCTGGATTTTCAACTAGTCATAGCATCTATTTGAACCCTCGCATTAGCTTGCTGGGGTATGAGAGCCTTTTGAAGGTTTTTGAAAGGTACGTGACATTTTAAGGGGGTATCGGTTTAATCTATTTAATATGCACTAAAGTTGCTTCGGATGTAGTTACACTTCTTTGTTTAACTTGCTTTAACTGATGATGGGTCTCTTTAGACTGGAAACATGTCCTAAATAAAACCCGAAACAATGAAGACTTTACTGGAGAAGACATTCAGTTTTTCTTTGTAATTTGCAAACTCCTTTGCGAAATGGACTATTTTTTCAATTTATTTTCTTTAGTTTATAAAATGTAATCCATTTTTTCCTTCACTTCAGAAGTTTTTATTTTTCTCTAAATAATAATTAAATAATTGCCAATAAAATACACACAAACACATACAATTACGTATAGGTAAACTAAAAACTCGGAAACAAAATTGTGTTTATTTTATGAACTACCCATCTTCCCATTTATAAACTCGAAGTTATTATATTTATTCGATGTAAGTTTATAAATTAGGGGTTGCTATTAAAGCCAAGGCCATTTCAGTCAAAAACTTTTTTTAGCCACTTAGCTTAAACAAGGCGCTGACTGTGACGTAACACGTTGAAACAGGCACCCCTACACAAAATAAGATTTCGGAACGTACCATCATCTTCCAAAAATAATATTTTAAATTTTGCTGCCACAAATTGCCTATAATATGACAGGTATTAATAAATTACTAAAAACTGATTTTTTCAAAAAAAACGAAACATTATTATTTTTTAAGCACTTTAGACCATAAATAAAAAAAAATAGAAGAAAATACATAATATTAAAAAGTACAAGTAATGTGAAAAATATTTTAAAAATAAAAAATATATAAAATATTCAGTGTGACACGTCATTTTAAAGAGAATATTATAAAAAATACCGACTATAATCTCAAAAACCATAAATTACAGTTGAAGTTAACTTTGATAGGTGGATTTTTTATGAATAAAAAAACTCTTAAAGTTTAAAAAAATTAATATAAAAACATGGGAGCTTTAAAAATATTTATTTTGGTGGACTTAAAAGCACATTTTTGTAGACAGATAATTTTTATTTGGTTATGCAGTCGTTAGCCTTACAGGTTTTTATCCGCTGCAAAGTCAGGTTTGCGTTCGTATACATTTTTAGTTTTTGGTACAGTCTCCTCATCCTTTCCAAAGGAGCATTGTTACACAATACACGGTGAGTGTAATTTAACCTTAAACAACCCCAAGTACCAATTTTGAGTTCGTCATGCTAGCTTTTTTTTTGCTTCAGTTAAAAATTATAATTAGTGACCTTAAACACCCCAGAGTTCCAGATCTAATACATATCGGTTCATAAATGCCAAAGTTGGCCATTTGGGATCCGTCATGATAGGTTTTTTTAGGTTTGATTTAGAAATCCTAATTATCGACTTTATAAATAGAAAACTCTGCCCTATTAGATCCACCATGTAGTTTTTTTTAAAATTGAGTTCATAATTATGTTCAGCGACTTTAGACACGCCAAAGTTCCAAATTTGATACATATCGGTAAATAAATGGGAAAGTCCGCCATTTTGGAACCGCCATATTAAGTTTTTCTTAAGCTTATATCAAAAATCATAATTAGCAACTATTAACACCCCAAAGTGCTAAATTTCATACTTATCGTTTCATAAATAAGAAACTTCATCATTTTGGATCCGCCATTCTGATTCGTAATGACTTTTTTCTCATTTCAAAAGAAAACCTTTTCTTCTTTGGTCAAATATAAGCCACTATGCAGCGTTTTGAGTTGGACAGCAGAAAAAAATTTGTTGTGTTTTAAAAAGAGATGCTCATAAGTGTGTTCCAAAATAACAATTTATGTCGAGGCGCAAGTTTAAAGATACGTCTCCAGTCAGCGCCTTATTGTATTTAACATAAGCTGTTAAAATTTAACATTTTTGCAATGACGGTTGACATTTTTGACACACAAAATACGGCGAATCAAGTAAACTATGTTGAGTACCCAAACCAACAAACTTCTCACATTTTAATTTTTTTGTTGTAATTTTTTTATAGGAAACTAAACTAAAAAAAAGATTTTTTTCAATGAAAATTTGGACCCAGACTAGAGTACCCATACACATTTTATCATACACCCATATCTGAAGCTCTAGTAAATAAAATTAAATGGTTGTAAGTAGATTTATAAGTAAAAAAATAATTGCTATACTCATTGAAATTAAGTCATAAGAGGACTATAACGCTCTTATATCTAAAACTTATCGTAAGGAAAAAATAAACATGGAAGATACCCAAGATACCTTAAGACATCTAATATTATTTTCATTCAGCGGGCCTATAAAGTTTCATTAGGCCCGAAGGCGCTTTATTTTGGCAATTTTTATTTATTATTAATCTTATTTGATATTTTTCTTCTCGATTTTTACCGCTTCAAAACAAAATCATCCTGTTTGCTATCTACATTTTACATTTACGTCCAATCGATATCCTCTCTGTTTAGTAGGAAAGCATGAATTCCATAAATCCAAACTTTGCATATAATTCAAATGAATCAGTAGAGGTGTTATCTAGTTTGGCCTCCCGCATTAGTGCTCACTTCTGTGCACATGATCGTAATTTTCAATTAAAGAATTATTCAATTGACATATTTTTGAAAGTTCTTTGTCTTTAAATCTTATTTATATCTACTGAAGCTACGTTCCATGCGTTATCACAAAATGCAATTAGTGGGACAATTGTCATAGAAAAATTTCTTCGGATTCCGGATACATATTGCACACTTTGAACGTCCACGTTTGTGGACGTCCAGTGGCGTATATAGAAAAAAGTTTCGGGGGGGCCGAGACAGTTTCGGGGGGGGGGGGGCGAGACCTCATGAGGCCGTATTTTATGTTTGTGTTCATGAAATATGTGGAAAATATCCAAAAAAATCTTAGCTCCGGCGGGGGCCCGGGCCCCCCAGGCCCCTTATATATACGCCACTGTGGACGTCCATTGTACGTCATTTGCGGGACATCCATTAGACTTCCATTTCTAGACATCAAGAGACCTCATTGGATTGTTGTGTAATGTAGTTTTATATTACTGGTTGTCGATATAAAACTACCACAAAACAAATCCCTTAACGGACGGAGAAAGCAATGCTCTATCTCGGCATCCATTAAAAATCTAATAAAATAAAAAACGTAAGAATATAATGCATTTCTTTATTTTATTAATTCTTCACAAATATACGCTAGTTAAAATTGGTCATTACAACTGGATCAATTACTCTCATTAGAGCGAAAGAACTGCCTGCCTCTTTGATGCTGTATAAGTGACCTTTTATTTCTGCGAACGTAAAAGGCCAGTTTTGTGGTTGGTAGATACACTTGGAATTTTCCATAGACCTTTTACTTACATCAGCACATAAGGTAGTGGTTTTTGCTGAAGCAATATACTCCACTGCGTAAAGTAAAGTAACAACATGACTACAGACCTCACTAAGTCCTGCCATGTGCTATGAGCAGTAACGAGACTTCAATTTGATTGGCAAATAACCCAAAGTTGAAGAGGTGGTAAATTCATCCTTTGGGGATGCTTCATCTTAAATAAATTAATCATACTTTAACCCTTTCAATCCAGATTTAATTTTTTAATATATATTTTTAATTTATATTTTTAAGAATTTTTTTTTAAAAGCAAAAGAAGAGCTGTAGTGCGGAGCCTAAGCCAATTTTGTCCGCATTTTTGCGTACCGTAATGAAACTTGGCACGATTATAATACAACACTATGGTATTAGTTTACGAAGTGGTGCTAATCCCGAACCCAGTGCAGAGCAAAGATACAGAGTGTTTTATTTTTAATTGCATCTATCTCATTAAAATTCTGTATAAAATTTAAATGTAAAGCTAGAGCAATGAAACTTGGCGCCGATTATAAGGACATATACGTTTTTATTTTATGCAATAAAAAAATTATATTGTTTCATTTTCTTCCAAGAAGTTAAAAATAATTAAAAAAAAATTGAAAAATGTATGGTGTGGGTGTTAAGTAGAAAAAAAATTCCAGGCGGTTAGTTATGCAAGATAACTTGCTAAAATTTACTATGAGCATTAATAAATTGTTTCTCTTTGAAACAAGTATTGCTGGACTGGTGTGACGTATACAGGGTCGGAGTACAGGGGGGGTTTTAATTAATAATTGTAAATTAAAAAAATCTAAAAACATAGAAAGGTATGTGGATTTCGTAGACGTAACGATATTTTTAAAAAATATATATACCAAATAAAAGATACTTAGCTTTTATTTATATTTTACGAAAAGAAAATGAAAATTTTGTTGAACTGTTAAAAATACAGGCTGTTTTTAAAAATAAGTCTTCTTTATGATCAATTTAAGTAGTTTTTTTTATGACGACGTTACAAATCACTATGGAAAACTCAAATTCAGTACTTTACAACAGTACTAGTACAGTTTTCATTCTCTTAAAAAAACTTTTGTACAGATTGTTAAAAAGTAACTAGACAATAAAGTTTTTTCGTAGTTTTTTATTTTAGTGCTGAAAATTCAAATAACTCTAGATTTGTTAAATAAACATTTCATTGCAATCACTATATTCTCCTTTATAAACCATTTATCTTACTCTATTTCTGTGGTAAGCGCTACATTATAACCTTTTTCTGAACGTATATACTGGGCGACAACCGTTTTGCTGTCATTTTTACTGTTTTTTACATTATTTATTTTAGCTACTGCGTTAATAAGAATTTTGCAATGAAACTTGGTACAATTTGTCGGCTTATTACAGGCTATGATACAGTAATTTTGTAATATGCTGAAAGATACAAGGTGATATTAAAAAAAGAAGTAGTAGTCTCAAACTTTGGGTCATACCGGTTATGCAGCTTAAGATACTTTCTGAATTTTACAAATTTTTACAATTAGAAGAACGCCTGTTTCAGATGGTGTACATTGTTTAATTTAGCTTTGAAATTGTAAGAAAATACAGAGTTTTGTCAATATATAATTTTTTTTTAATACGTAAAACATTGTTTCCAGCACTTATAAAATTAGAAAATATACAGTAGAGAGTTAAACTGTTAATCAGCTATGTACCTGTTAGTTAGAGACTTTAAAACATACAGGGTATTTGAATTAAAGTCGGTAATATTGTTAACTTTGTTATTAACCAAAAGGTCGATTAAGTTATTAGGCAAAATGTTAATATTAAGATTATGTTAAAAATTCAAAATTCTAGATAGTTGATTCCACTTTTACTTAAGTTATCAATTTTTATTAAGGCTTGGTCAGGTATTTTTAATAATCCCTGGCGTAAAACCTGAGAATAGTTGGGGGCTCTTCTCGGGTAAAACCAGATTAAGGTGTCAGTTTTGACATATCATGTGAACAGTTTGACGTATTGACTCAATTAATATTTATTTTGGTTTAGAATACTAAATTACCTACAAATCGATGCCCCACACGACCACTTTAGACGGAATAAGATTTGAAGAATTTAGCCTCCTACGTTTTGCTCCCTCACCCCTCAAAACAAAATCTAATTTACAACGTTTAATTTTAATTTATTTTTTTTTCAATTTATAAGCTACATAGCTATAACCTTAAAGAAACAAAACGTGTACGCGAAACTAGTTTTATATTTAATTTATCAATTTTTCCTTTCCCATCTCAAGTACGCCCCTGTATCTTGGCCCTGCACTGGGTTCCATCGGAGCACCACTTCTAGAATGGCATTTCTAGGTGTTTGCTACTTCTGCGCCAAATTTCATCACGGTACTCGAAAATGCAGACAAGCCCCTAAATTTCCGGCTTAGGCCCCGAACTACTGTGGGTTAGTGAGGTCCCAGCAGGTTTATTTTTGTAATAAATTGTATTAAATAAAAAATGTTTTGAAAAGCTGTACCCTACAGGAGTGAAAGGGTTAAGTCCCTCCATCAAAACTCTTTATGTTGTCTGAACCGAACCGAACCGAACCAACTATAATAAAATTGTATAATCCTTTAGTTCATGAGCTCCACATCCAGTGACAAATCCTGCCTTAACAAACTTAAAAGCACTTAAGCTTGTGTCTTTACCTGCTCTTTGATGTATTAGCTTATTGTAAGCACAATATAAGCAACAATGTCCATATTTGTCACTGGAGGAAATTTAGCTGCATCTGTAATTCTTCAGTCTTTAAAGCAAATATATCCACATAGCTAATCACACACAAAATTTTTGATCCTACCGATACAACACTTCAGGGTCTCCGTTGATAACCGCTTAAAATAGGCAATCATTATTAAAAGTTTTTCAAAAAAAAAATCGCACAGGTTTTATTAAAAAAACAAAAATTCTAACCTGGCTAAACCCAGGTAACTCTAACCTCACACTTTGCACGACTCCATAAGCACGATGGTCTTTTTTACCGTAAATCAAAATAAATTTAGAGTTTATTGTTAAGATTTCAGAAAAATACGTATAGTTCTCGTAATTAGAAAGGATTGCTCTCTACCGTAGACACTTTTTTAATCTAAATAGACATAGACTAGAGGTGTTGATTTTCGTTACATTTGAATACTCGTTACTTATCGTTACTCGACTACTAAGTAATCATTTTATATATGCGTTACTATCGTTACTTTGATTTCTGTAACTGTATCCAATTCAATCATACAATTAGTGCAAAATTCTCGGACTGTCGTTAAATCGAAGATCATTTACTTGTAGGTATATTTTTGTTGTTGATATTATGGAAATATTCAATTGAAATTTTTAAAATGCGGACTAAAATTTAAAAAAAATAAAGGTAGGAATTACGTAGGAACTGTTTGTTCTGTGTACAACATTGTTTTAAAAATCTAATGCCTTACATACAAAGAAATGCATACTTAAAATCTAAAAGTAAATAAAAATATTGACAAAAGTAACAATCTTAGACGAGAACTCAAAAAATATACAAAAAGTTTGGACAAAAAAAAAGTATTACCTACTTTCGAGTGATTACTGAATACTAAAATAATCGAATGAATCAAAGTAACAAAAGTTTTAACATAATTACACTTTAACACAATTTTAAATTATAGTAGCTTACGCCTTATGAACAAACGCTTGACTTACACCAGCGGCCATATTGGAATAGATCAGCTGTGCCCTATATAACAAATGAAGCGAAAGATAAGGGCGCGTTCATATCTTAGGGAGCGTTGGCAAATAATTCGGGAGCACTCAGATTATATTCTAATAATAAGATAATTATCTGGTAGCGACCGCGCGGCGGGTCTTTCAAGAAATGGGCCATCCATAAATTATTAGGTTAGGTAACGAGAGAGATTGACAAGTGTGTTATAAGCATAGGACGTCCATTTTAAATCCATTCTTGGTCCAGACTGTCTTGAACGTCCAATGGACGTCCATTGGCCGTCCGAAATCGGACATGGTATGGACGTGCAATAGATTTACAAAAAGTGTGCAATATGTATCGTCCATTGTAGGTCCGATCTCCGATGTTTAGCTATGAACTTCCAATGGACGTCTGGAATATCCAGACGTGGACGACCGTTAGATGTATAATGGACGTTTTTCTGCTGTCTAATCTCCATATCATATTTTTTGAGATAACTTTTTACAACTTTTTTCGTTGGCCTATGCTATTTGTGATGGTAAACAGATGATGAGTGTCAAAAAGTTATCTCAAAAATTATGATATGGAGATTAGGCGGTAGTCAAACAAAGTGTTTAAAACGTAGTTTGGACGGGTTGGGGTGTGAAAAATGTTACAGGGTAAGGGGGTGTTCACGCACAAGCTAATGAGTAGATTTTAAGAAAGGTTCGTTGGTCCTGAACCGTGACTGAAGCTGGGTATAAGTTAATTAAATTATCTTACATTAACAAAGTAAATTGCGCCTTCAGTAAAATAAAAAAATGGCTACTTGGGTTGGGAAAGCAATTACCTAAGTAAATTTTATTCTGGAAGTGACCAATGAATAGTTCATACTTCAGGGGCTTTAATTGACTACCTAGAAAATAAAAGATAATATGTAGGAGAGTAATCTCATTTGATAACCGTGACTCTTTCGCCGACACTAAGGCCGCCATTTCGGAACGCCTAATTGCACGGGTCATCGGCCACCTTTGGAACCCCAGACCGGGTATTTTTTTTATCCGGTCCTTTTGTCCCTTAGAATGGCCGACTGAAGGAGTGTGTAACAAAGTCCGCCTTCACGAGATATCCGACCTCATCCGGCCTGGTTACCGGCGCGAATGAAGGGGTAGGACAATATTACGTTTTACACTCCCCAGGAATCCTATAAATGTCTGCCGCACCCGACCTCGGCAACCGACGGGGATCGAACCCGCCACTGTAGCAATCTCGCTTGCCTTCATTCACGCCGGTAACCAGGCCGGATGAGGTCGGATATCTCGTGAAGGCGGACTTTGTTACACACTCCTTCAGTCGGTAGGCCATTCTAAGGGACAAAAGGACCGGATAAAAAAATACCCGGTCTGGGGTTCCAAAGGTGGCCGATGACCCGTGCAATTAGGCGTTCCGAAATGGCGGCCTTAGTGTCGGCGAAAGAGTGACGGTTATCAAATGAGAAAAAAAAAAAAGAAAAAGGATTGCATAATAAATAAAACAAAAGTATGGGATGCCAGAGGTGAGGTAGCAAAATTAAAATTAAAATTTTCTGGTCATCATATCAGACCAAAAGAGGATCGATTAAACAAATGTATTGAATATATTATATAGAATAGAATTTATTTGACTATGTTTGTACATATTTCGAAATACATTGTAGCAGCTCATAAAAGCAAGAGAAAAAATGTGAATTAAAAAAAACCTTAACTAGTTAAATAAAAAAACAAAAATATATGGAAAAAATTTTGACTTACTTTAAATGTTATAGAAAAATAAACTAAACTAATCACCAAGTTTAAAACAGATCCCAAGTATTCTTCCACGCTGTAGAAAATGAAGACATTGGGAAACTAAAAGAAGTTGGGGAAGACCCCAAATGGGATAGGCGGACGATTGAAAGAACCTGCGGGAACTAGACGGATGTGAAAGATGGATCGAATAAGGCTAAATAGATAGATAGATAGATAGATGAAGGACAGGCTCCAACTGCGAAGCAGTAGTGGAATCATAGTTTCATCTACGGCCCCACGGGAATTTTATAAATGTCTAAGAGGAGAAATATTTGAGGCCAAAGGTGAAGGGCCTTATAGTCTATGGACAAATCAAGTTTCGTGTGCAAGTCCTGCCAACTTTCTGCTGATAAGCTAACTTTGTTAAGGGCATCCCATATATCAGGTTTTGACTTGTCATTCTGGTAAATGCGTTTTTGAAAGATATGGCGGATTCAAAATGGCGGAAAGGCGTATCTTTAAAAAAATTGTAACTTTTTTATTTCTCATCCGATTTTCATGGAACAAAGTTTAAAATACTTGCTTTGTAATGTGTTTAAAAATGTATTGGTCAAAAAATATGTATTTTTTTGTATTTGTCAAAAAAATAAAAAAAATAAAAAAAAGGTATTTTTTTTTATTTATAAAACTATTGGAGCTAGAAAAAAAAAGTTTATATGAAAAAGATAGCTGATTTGATTCGTTATTCAAATCTGGTTTAACTGTTCCGATGCGTTAATCAGTTTTTAAGTTATTTCCAAATAACTGGAAAAAAATAGGGGTCTTAGGTATATTATTTAAAAATTATGCTTTTAATGAAAACCATAAGAACTTTTTGAAAGTAACTTAAATTTGTTTAACGTACCGAGCAGATCAGGTTTTGACTTATTGTCATTGTAATAATCGCGCCTTTTTTTTAAATATGGCGGATTCAATATGGCGGAAAAGCATATTTAAAGTCAAATTGTATCTTTTTTATCCGATTTTAATACAACAAAGTTTAAATTACTTGATTTGAAATGTATTAAAAAAATACTTTTTAAAAAATGTCTTTTTTTTAATATTCAAAAAAAAATCGGGTGAAATATGTGACAAAAATGATTTTATTTTTTAATTGACCCCCATATACGGACGTCGCTGAAGGGTTTGTCATTAATTAAACCCCACTGACTTACACATTGTTAAAAAGCAAATTTTATTTTCTACAATAAAGTATAAAACACATTTTTGTCAATTAAGCTTAGTTTCTGAGAAAATTAGACAAAACTTGTAACAGAATTAATTTGTTTGGTGATTTGTAAAAATATATTTAAGTTGCACAGGCTTGTGAAGTTTTAATCTAAAGATAAATTTTACACTATTATACACGTTTAAAAGGAAATTTTATTGTCTACAATCGACTATAGGTCACAATTTTTAATAGAGAGCTTGGTTTTTAAGATAATCAGGTAAAACCTATGTGGTTTCTTTAATTTTTTTATATTTTCTTAATAAACAGACGCCGCTGGAGAGTTTGTCATAAGCATGACCCCACTGACTAATACATTGTTAAAAAGGAAATTTTAATTTCTACAATAAACGTAAGATATTTTTTTTCCAAAAAGCTTAATTTTTGAGAACATTGGATAAAACTTGTAAAAAATTCATAAATTTAGTGATTTTTCAAATTTGATTTTATTTACGGACGACCCTATATTGTTAGAGATAAAACTACCATTGCCTTCTTATGCATCCTTTAAAAGGCAATTTTATTGTCTATAACAAAGTGTGATTTTTTTATATAAAGCTCGGTTTTTTAAAAATCGGGTAAAACCTGTAATAAACATGTTTCTTTTTTAAATTTACTCCACTGACTTATACATTGTTGAAAAGGAAATTTTATAGTCTACAATAAAGATTAGTACATATTTTTCCGTAACCTTAGTTTTTAAGAAAATTTGAAAAAATGTTAAAAATTTCAGGATTTGGGGAGTCTGGGGGTGTTAGCCCGCGGTTAGAAAAACGATAACTGCAATGGACTGTAAATATTTTAATTAATGAAAGCGCGAACAAACATAAATATATTGATATGAATTACGAAATAATCAAACGTCCATAGGTTAATTATTGGTGCCACACAACGGCAATCAGAAACAAAGGCACTCACCAGTTTGCAGCCAATTTATCCACTTCCAAGGAGCCCCTTTTTGGATCTAATGATGTCACCACGTAGCTGAAGGGCTGAAGTTTCTAGTTCTATGCTTCAGTACACCAAAATCGAGCACTTTGAGGTGTAGAAATTTGAAATAGTTGGAGAACGAAATTAACACGCCATTTCTCGAGGCGATTCACAAAGGATCTCTCTTGATTGTTGGTGCGCATGTCCAAATGCGCGAAAATGCACTCTGTCCTTCATCCAATTGTGTGGTTTTAAAAAGTTAAAAACAACTGCGAAATTTAGCGAGAGCTAACATGGGGGTTTTGGGGGATTTTGCAGCAAAAATTTAAAAAACTAATATAATTTTATTTTTAAATTAGATTTTACACATTTTTTATCCATTTCTATGTCATTGTGTCTTTAGGGCGTCGACTTAGTTACATTTTTAGAAATTCGAACAGGACTATATAAGGTGGGGGGATAAAAAAAATTGGACTAAAAACTTGCCCGGCAACATCCAAATCGTTAGTCTGTGACCTATTCTCAGCTAGGATCCATTGTCAAACTGCGGTCCTCATATTTTGCATACTCAACTAATGTCCATCAAACAACGATAACCATAATAATAGAAATCACCTGTTTTACTAGAGGCCTCAGCTGTGTAAAGCCGCGCGCCACCTTATAGGCGTCCGCGTACGGCAATACACCTTCGGTATTCGTTTTGGTGACAACAAATTGTTTTTTTATTGAAACAAATATAAAATATACATCTATATAAGACTTATATACACCAAATTAAAGAAAAATGTTCGTTCTATAACTTTTATTTAAACTTTTTTAAAAATTTTGCTTTGGTGTTATTAAAAATGTAGGTTAAACTTTACTAGCTATACAAAAAAAAGTAAAAATTCTGTTATTTTATTTTTTCTAAAAAAACGAAACAAAATTTTGAAAAATATAATAGAAAGTTATTTTATTGCGGATGTTTACTGATTGCCGTTTTTTGCAACCCTCTACGACTATTTTTAAGAAAGATACATCGTTTTAAAAAGTATCGTGCAAAAAAAAGTGGTGGGGGCCATATCTATAAAAAAACGCAGTTACCAGAATGACAACAAGTCAAAACTTGATCTATGGAGTGCCCTTAACAAACTTGGCTTATCGGCAAAAAGTTGGCACGACTTGCACACGAAACACCCTTTTAGGCCGATTTGTCCATAGACTATTCTGCCGTGCAAAGCAGAAACCTAGTAAGTCAAAAACTAGTGTTTTGGGAAATAGAGTTTGAAGTTTATTTTCTACAAAATTTTATACAACTTTTTTATTTTAAACGCCAGACACATAGTTTTTCGATATGCTCTTGTGCTGAAGTATTATTATTACTTAACCTAAGTTAAATCTGCGAAATTCTAAATAGAAAGAAAATATATGATTTAAAACACTTACCTGGTCAGCGGAAATTAACCCGTTTTCTTGATTTGTACAAATCATATGACCATGCTTTAAACGCATTTATATTTATTACAAGAAGTTAAAAAGTTAAGTCATGTTACTACGGGAAAAATACAATTTTTTATGTTTTTGAAAATAAATAATGCCAAGACATCACCACCAAGATAACTCAATGATTGCAAAGGATCCCACCCGGTCCGGAGCTTACGGGCGGTGGCTTTTGATTGGATTTCTTTTAAATTGCAGTATGTTTTAGATCTTGATGCCTTGATAAATAGCTATTATTGCCCTATCATCCTACGACCTACGGTTTTTAAGATACAGGGGTTCAAAAATTCAGCTTTTAGCTTTAGTGCATTTTTCACAAAAAACTATTTCCAGTCATTTCTGCGTTTCCGTAAAATGATATTATTGTTTGTATCAAACCATTAGGTCAAAAGTATAGCTTAATATCCAAACTAAAAAATTGGACTTATTAACAGTTCGTTACATTCAGTGGCGTTTGAAACATAAAAATTATTAAAAAATATTTATTCAAAAAACGATGATTTACAGAATTAATTATAAACAACAAAAAAACGGAGGATATTTTCTTGCTTTTTCCTATCTTTTGGAAAATTTCCAGAAAACAAGAATATGTTGACATAATATGGTGACATAATTAAGTGAAGCTCTATAAGTCCAGCCAGAGCAGGTAATTTTTGGTTTTTATTCAAGGAAAGAAACTTCTTGCTTGAAGTTTTTTTTAGTTTCGGTAATTTTTTGTTTAATTTTAAGAATGGATTTTTTCAGGTAAATCAATATACCAAATAATAAAACTCAAACAATTAATTTGAAAATAAGTTTTTTGTTTTCAAGTACTGAATCAAATTTAGATATCGAGAAAAATAAAATAATGTTGGAAAGCAGACGTTGGCGTACCCTTGAGAGGAGATAATATTACCGAGGAAATACGTTTTCTAGATTAGATATAGTTTTTTTCCTGTAGAGCTCACCTTTAGCTCGTTTCACTAACCTGCCAATGGCAAATTGACATTCATCTTAGTAAATTGCACGCCACTGAATTAATTAGTGATTAAAAAAGTACCGCGAGCATCATAAATCAAAAGCGCGAAAGGAGAAAAACCTAAGGCACTGGTTTTGATTTCTTCATAGCATCAAAGCAAAATATGCCCTTATATTCACCTTGATCGAGAAAATTAGCTTGAAAAACCTGGTTTCATATTGGTGTCATCGTCAGAGGTAGAGGGATAAACAGGATATTGATAGTCTTATAAATTTGATTTCTTGGATAAAATGAGAACAGTAAAGTAAAGTGAAAAATCTTAAAGAGTTAACATTAAAGTGAATTAGTGAAAAGTAAAAGATTAATCACTCTATAAAAAAGTAGTCTTAAAAAAATTCTAGAGTTTTTGAACTCTAGAATAAGTTGCCTATAATAAAATATATACTTTGGTGATTCGTAAGTTAAAACTATTTGAATATTGTAGTTAAAGGAAAATATAACGGTTTATTTTAATTGTCGTAGACAATTAAATTAGACTTTAATACGAAAATAAGGATTAATGTATAACGCATTAGTAATTATAGTAAAGAGGGAGATTGATTTTGAACTTTTGATAGTGCATTTAGTATTTAACGAGATTAAGACTATTGGAAAAAATTTCTTGATATGTTTACGGAATTGTTATTTGTGTGTTACCATTAAGTTAATTTTACAATATTGTATGTCCTACAACGTTTTTTTTCGAGGTATCTTATAAAACTGTACATACCTAGACTCTATCATTTTGATTTATAAGGGCAATGTCGTGTCGGAAAATTAAAATAAAACAAATTAGTTTTGTTCGTGGATAGACTCTATGGTATTTGCGAATATTAACTTTAGTGCATTCTCGTAATTGATTGGACTATTAGGACATGGCAAAGCTAGACTTTAAACTTTCGATTTCGGTGCTATTGGTGCCTTATTTAACAACAACCAAAAGTCAATAAGAACAACCGGCTTTTATCATAGCTATGTGCAACTAGAACGCCTACCTCCAAATAAATTATTTAATTTAAACGTTAAAAGGGACAAGTTGTATAAATATACCGCTCGACTAAAGCACTTCTAACCGCGGCGCTACAGTGGTGTGATTATTGGTAGAAAAGCGCCGAAATTTGCACTAATCAAAAGGCCAAACTTTCGCGTCTTTTGATAAATCCTTTGGGAAGGGTTAAAACGCAAGTCGACTTACGTGTTTCTTCAGTGGCAGTAAGAACCGCACAAAGTCGAGTATTTAGACTTACATTATTTTTCTATTGTATCTTTTTAAAACCCGTATAAAGTAAATAGATTTGCTAACTTAAGAGAAAATATAATTCGGAAGTAATTTAAGTTACTTTTTTCTTAAATTGAAACCGTTGATTTTTAGAACATCTGAAGTGTTCTTGCTCTATTTTAGTCTGGTATTATTGATCAGTACAAACACAGGCAGGTCATTATGCTGGATTTTTGTGTTGTAATAGTGACTTACTAACGTTTTGGTTTGGAAAAATATATTTTTCTTCGAAAACATTGACCAAAAGAAAACCAAGTAAGTCTTATAACTTCCTTGTTTTTTAAGCTAGCCACATTCTAGAAAAACTGGCTGGCGCCGTTTTTTATCGCGATTGCAATGATATAAAAATCTCTTTTGCGAGTAAGTCGAGTCACTAGGTTTCTGCTTTGCACGGCAGTATTAAGTTCATTATGGACAGATACATATTTTCTTCTTGGTTCGAATAATAGGAAGTTTGGACGAGGAACAGGAGTTTTTTCTATCATCAGGACAGTTTTTTAAATATTTGTTCTTCAATCAAAGAAGGTAATACAATAACCTAAAACAGCATATTTTTATCTGACTTTTTAGGTCAATTTATTATATTTTAATCCATTTTATCACTAGATGAAGATCAAATTGGGTAATTTTTGAGGGTTTAACATACCTGCAGGGTAGAAAAAGAGAAACTGACTCACCTTTACGACACCAGAATTTTAGGAAAAATGTATACATAAAAACCGTATCTCCATACATCAAGCCGTTTTCGAGCTACAAGTGTTTTTTCAAAAGTTTGCATTTTCGGCCTTTTTTATTCATAAATATTTGACTTTGATGTGAATTAACTTTTATACAGTTTCTCACATAAAATCCTGTCAGTGTTTGATATACAGGGTTCGTCAACGATCGTTTGGCCATTGAAAATATTTGAATTGAAGTAAGATCGCCATTTCCAAAAAAAAAATAAATGGCACTAAGAGAGATAAGTAGTTTAGCGCTGTTGTCAACGTAGCAATTCAAGAAAATGGTTTTCTTTTCGCGATCTAATGACGTTACTCTTACCGGCTGCGTAGGCCAAAGCCAGCCATTAATAAAATCCAAAAAACACTTTGATTTTAATTGCTGTTGCGCCATCTCTTAGATATCATTTGATCTGTATGACTAATAATCAAAACTGCGAATCCGTAATTTTGTTTTTAGTTCAGGTCCTACATCCGAGATTACAGCCATGTGCTGCGTTTAATGATAGAAGCCACACTTGGCATGGATAGACATAAGACTCGCCCGAACATTTTACGAAAGGGAACCACCCCCTCCCTGGCAGGGGGTGGATCCCCCCCCCCCCTTAAACGAGCTTTTTGATAGTGTTTTGCTACAGGCAACTTTTTCAAAAATATTCTAGAATTCATTTTTCAAGCGGATTTTCCTTTTCAACCCTTTAACGGCAGTGGTGCATATTCCATTAGCATACGAAAAAAGGGGAAAATTTTTAAAATATTTTTTTAACTTGGCAAAAATTACTAAGTTACAATTATTGAGGCAGATGAAAAGTCCTCTCTAACGATGTATAACACGCCCCCCTTACATCAGTGGCGCACCTTTTATAGGCATTTAAATAAATGAGAGGTGTGGAAAAAACTAGTTTTTTTAAATTTTCTTAAATTTAACTGTCCCACATGTCCGGTTTTAAAACTTACTTTTAGCGGTAGATCTGGCATAGATGCACCAAAAATGGTCAAATTTGGTATATACTTGAATCTTCATTTAAGACAACCATGTTAGAACAGTTTTAATACAGACACTGCGTTAAATGAGAGAAGCAACACACTTGGTATAAATATACAGTATAGTCACCCAAAAATATAACGACAGGGAACCATCCGCCCACCCTTGGTGGGGGGGGGGCTATCCCTACCCTAAATATTTTTTTGACAATTTTTGGTTTATTAGAAAAAATGTAAAAAAAAAATTTATGGGCGGGACCACCACCCCGCCAAGAGTAGGCGGGTGGATCCCCTTCGTTATATTATTGGGGGGAGTATACTGTATATCCATACAAATTGTGTTGCTCCTCTCATTGTGTATTAATACTGTTCCAAAAAGATTGTCTTAAATGAAGATTCAAGTGTATACCAAATTTGACCATTTTTGGTGCGACTATGCTAGATCTACCGCTGCCTTGAGGGGAGAGTAATATACATCGTTGGAAGGGAAATTTCTTCAGCTTTATAAAAACATTTTAAAACCAGATATGTGGGACAGTAAAATTTAAGGAAATTAAAAAAAAAGTTTTTTCCACACCTCTAATTTATTTCAATGCCAATAAAAGGTGCGCCACTGATGTAAGGGGGGCGTATTATACATCGAGACATTAGAGAGGACTTTTCATCAGCCTTCATAGTTATTACTTAGTTGTTTTTTTCCAAGTTAACGTTTGCAAATAGTTGGGAAAATACTGTAAGAGAGCACTTTTGAGGGGGGTGAGATGAGGGATCCCCACTTTGAAAAAGGTTTACTAGAAAAAGTCAGTTTTAAGTTATTACTTACCAAAAATAATTTTTTACTCTCTTTTTTTATTTACTCAGTTACAAAAATGAATGATCAAAATTTTTGTTTGATTTAAGGATGTCTACAAACACATTTATTTTTATTTCAAGGTCGCTATTTAAAAAAACATGCCTACCTTAATAAGTATTTAACTGTATACAATGGGCTTTTAAACAAAAATATAAAAAAAAAAAAATTATGTTAAGGATAAAAAATACTACAACAAAAAAGAAAAAAAATATTTTAAAAATTTTCCCCTTTCTTTGTACGCTAATGGAATTTGCACCACTTCCGTCAGAGGATACTAAGGTACATGGTTGGAAAGGAAATTGTATCCGCTTGAAAAGTGATCTTCAGAAAATTTTTGAAAAAGTTGATTGTTTTCGAGTTATTAGCAAAAAACTATCAAAAAACACGTTTAAGGGGGGGAACCACCCCCTGCCAGGGGTGGGGGGGGTGGTTCCCTTTCGAAAAATGTTCGGGCGAGTCTTATGCCTATTCATTCCAAGTGTGTTGCTTCTATCATTAAACGCAGTATCGGAGCCCGTAGGGCCTGAACTATTTTAGCAACTTGACTTCGTTAGCCGCCGCGAGCAGATCGAACGGCGCGAAGCGCGACTTTAATAAAAGAGCAAGGTGATTGTCTTAAGAAAAAATTATTAAAAAATTGAAGTTTTCTCGATTTAATGTCTCCTGATTAAAGCTAAAGTAACGAAATAAATAATAATGACTATTTCTTCGTCTTTTAAAAGTTGAAATCTTACTGTGCTTGCTCCTGTTTAGTAATAAAAAACTATTAATGAATTTTGAGTCACAGCGGCAAACGCTCCTAAATATGCGCGTCTTTGGTCCCTCACTGACTTCTTGTTTTCCATAAGTTCATCCTTTTTTATATGCTTTTCATAAAGGCTAAACGTTCGATGTCGAGCACTGTATGCTATAGCAATCCTTATGTAGAATGGCAGTAAAGAGATTGCAGTGAAAGGCCGGCTCTTCTTTAGGTGAACGACACAAGCTAGGCCCAACGCATTTTTATGATTTTGTCCGGTTTATACAAAACTTCGATTTTGCTCTCGTCTGGTATTGATCAATGACGTTTTTGATAATGTCCGGTTATTAATAATTCCGTTTTTGACATAGGACTATTATGCCATTTTTTCCTTTATGATTTTAGATGATTTTTTATTTGTCCTTTATGGTAAGGTAAGCAAATGTGGCTACCACTACACTACAGAGGTTGACAATTTATTAAAATATTTATTTATAAACAAAAAGTGCAGAATTTTACTGCCTTAGCAAGACGTACATTAAACATAAATTTTGTAAAACAAAACAAAATCAACAATCTGTAAATACTGAATAGGTACAAAAAGCAGAAGACAAAAAACTACAGGTCCTAATTTATCATCAGTTTTAACTTAAAAAAACAAATCAAACCTGAAAATTGACCTGATCTGAACTAGATCTGACTAAACCTGACCTGCTCTAAACTAAATTTTTTGATTCAATTTGTTTTTTTCCACTTTTTTAATAAAAAAACTTAGCTAACCTAAACTAGATCTAACTTAACCTAACCTGCCCTAAACCTGCTTTAATGTAAGGGCCCATTTTTAAATTATGTAATGCAATAACCACTACCCATCTCCTTTTAACTGATTGTCTATCTTGCCTAATTTTAGCAATCTTATAAACCTGCTCATCATCCTGTTTGCTGATGACACTACCACCTTGCTTCCCTATCATCCCTCAGATCCAATATTGCAATGGTCTCAAAACAAACAGATACAAATTGAGAACTGGTTCCTGGCCAATAAGCTTAGTCTTAACAATAGTAAGACTCAAAATATAAATTTTACATTGCAAACCTCTCCACTAACCTTAGAAAGCAAAGCATCCTTTTTTATACGCTTTTTATAAAGTCTAAACGTTCGATGTCGAGCACTTTATAACATATACTTGGTATTTTTTATGAAATTACTCTCTTTTTATTCGATTTTTAAAATCAGCGTAAAATCTCCTTTAAATTGGTATGAATATCACACTTGATATTTGACTTTTTTATTTTTCCTATTGTTTCTTTATATTTCTTGTATTTTCTTATATTTTTTGTCTTTAATTGGTATTTTGATTTCTTAGTCAGTCAAAAATACTTTTACGACAGTAAATTAAGGAATCAATCCAAATTAAAAAGTAATAAAAAAATAAAAAGATATTAAAAAAATATTGAGTGTATAGGTGAAATTAAAAATGTGCACCAGTTCTAAAAATCGAGTGAAGCCATGATATATCAGCCTTAAAAATAGTTTTTTTGTAAATATCTCAGATACTAAAGCTCTTACGAAGTGTTTGGTTATAACATCAATTATTGAGCTAATTTTAATCTACTATATTTCGAAAATCGCACATTGATACGATGCTTAAAAAGTATCTTAAGCATTTTTAAAATTTAGCATTAATAGATTTTGACCAAAATCCAATCAGCTCTTTAGAGTGTCGAACACTATTTTACTTAAAAATTTCATGAAAATCGGTTTAGCGAGTTAGGAGCCATCGTGTTACGGACAGAAATAATACACACACATACGCACAAACACTCACCGAGACAGACATCACGACGATACTGCTAAGATAGGTGAAAATACACCCAAATAACACATTTTCAGCGTAATCTCAAAAAATACTCTGCCAATATATGGGCCCCTAAGCTCACACTAGGTACTATAGTTATAGTGTACGTGCGAGCTAATAAAACTAAAAACTGAAATATATCTTAATCAACTCCAGACTAAATTACCTTTTGTTTGATACCACACAAGCCATGTTTTGACTTAAACTCAAATTTTTGAAATCTATCCCCACCCTTAAAAAAAACAAAAACTAAAATGTATTTTGTTTAACTCCGGACTCAATTACCTTTCGTTTGATATCACACACGCCATATTTTTACGTAAACTCTAATTTTTTTAATCTACCCCCACCCTTTTTGAAGAAAAAAAAACTAAAATGTATTTTTTTTAACTCCATACTCAATTACCTTTCGTTTGATATCACACACGCCATATTTTCACATAAACTTTAATTTTTCAAATTTTCCCCCACCCTTTTATTTGGCTTGTGTTCGGTGGATTTTGTTCATTTTTAAATGGGACCATCTCGACCCAATACCCAGCCCAGGTACCAAATTTCATTAAAATCGGCCAAGCGGTTTTTGAGTTATACGCGTTGGTCGTTACAGACAGACATACAGACAGACAGACAGACAGACATACAGACAGACAGACAGACAGACAGACAGACAGACAGACAGACAGACAGACAGACAGACAGACAGACAGACAGACAGACAGACAGACAGACAGACAGACAGACGGCGCGACAAAAAAGTTTCAAAATCATCTGAAACGCAAAGATATATAAAAATTTTTGAAATCGGAGCAACTTTTTTTTTCTCGAAAAAATTAGGATCACCATAGCTCACACTACTATAGTATAGTATATGTGTGAGCTAAAAAGTTTTTGTCGAAAATAATACCTTCTCTATCAATTACTACGCGGGCTAGGAAAGAAAAAATCGAGATGCGGTTTTCTTCTTGGGGACGGCATTTATGTGGACCAATAATAATACGTAGTAAAATATTTTAAAAGATAAATAATAACAGAGAAACAAAAAGCTGTTAATAAAATCAATGTCTCTAAAATCACCAGTGCACAAAAATATACATAAATCAGGGAAACATCATTTATTATCGGCAGGCATAAAGCGAATCCTTTCCGCCTCTCTAATGCCTTTTAAAGCTTCTCATTCTCTTCTGCATAAAAATAACTGACTCACTGGCGTATATAAAAATAAAAGTTTCGGGGGTAATTAATTACTCCCAACCCGCCACTCTCTCGAAGTGAGAACTACGGAACGAGGGTTGGTAGTATAGTAAAGGATCCCGCCCGGAGCTTATGTTCGGTGGCTTTCGGTTGGATTTCTTTTAAATCTCAGTATGTTGTAGACCTTGATGCCCTGATGAAAAGTTATCATTGCCCCCTCGTCGTCCGACCTACGGTTTCTAAGATACAGGGGTTCAAAGTTTCAGTTTTTAGCTTTTGTGCTTTTTTCACAAAAAGCTATTTCAAGTCATTTCTACCTATTCTAAAAAATGATATTATTGTTTGGTATATATCAAACGTTAGATCACAAGTAGAGCTTATTATACAAATAAAAAAAATGGACTTATTAACAGTTTGCTACAGTCAGTGGTGTTCCGAACATAAAAATTATTAAAAAATATTTATTCAAAAACGATGCTTTACAGAATTAACTATAAAAAAAAGCCAAACGGTGGAATTTTTTTGTTTTCTCCTATGTTTTAGGAATCTCCGAAAGAAACCAAAATATGTATAAATGATAAAAATCCGTTTGTGAATTTTTTCACAAAACACTGTAAAACTCTAAGCTTTTTAGGATTTTAATGTTTTTCTTTAAAAATGCAAAATACTTTCGCTTTTTTTTAACGATAATATTTAAACAAATATAATTATGAGGTTAATGGAATGATTTTTGTTTGCTCACAGTACTTTTTTAATCATTTATTTATTCAGTGGCGTGCAATTTCCCAAGACAATCGTTTGAAATACTAACTTTTTTTGTCATTGATTTTCTGCAACATTAAAAGTAAAATTTTTTTATTTGTATATTAAGCTATACTTATGATCTAACGTTTGATATATACCAAACAATAATATCATTTTTCAGAATAGGTAAAACTGACTTGAAGTAGTTTTTTGTGAAAACTGCACAAAAACTAAAAACTGAAACTTTGAACCCCCGTATCTTAGAAACCATAGGTTGTACGACGATGGGGCAATGATAACTTCTCATCAGGGCATCAAGATCTACAACATACTGAAATTTAAAAGAAATCCAACCGAAAGCCACCGCCCATAAGCTCCGGGCGGGATTCTTTGTAAAATAAAGCTGCAGAAAGGGTATAATTTTGTATATTTGGCACAGTAGTAACTAACACCAGAAGCTAAATTTTCATTCGACGATCCCCGATTTTCTGACTTCAGAATCCAAGATGGCGGCTGCCATTTTTAAGAAAAAAAAATTAATTTCCCGTTTTAAGAGAAATTTAATTAATTTTGATGGATTTACTTTATTTTAAGTGAGAGCTACTCAACTTAGTAATGCAAAAAAATGACACTCTCACTTCAAAACAAAATGTCGACTATTTTTTAAAAGAAATCGTTTTTCTTCAATAGAAAAGATGAAGATGAAGAATTTTTTTTTGATTTTTTCAATAGAGCCAAGTTTTATAAAAAGTAATGAAAAGTTACATTTTTACATTTAACATTTTAAGATGGCGGCCGAAGTTCAGATAAAAAAGTAATTGTTTCTTTCTTGTTTGTCACAACTAGTGCGGCCGTGTAATATATACTGTAAGAATACTTATAGTGAATAATGGTCGCCAATTTTAAATATTTCTTTTTGGTTTGGTAAGTTTTTTTACTAAGATATAAGTATGTTTTATATTACCCATAATTAGTTTTAAATTATAGCGTAGACAAAAAATATTATTTATTTATTTTATAAAGATGGCGGCTGAAAAATTTAACAAAAAAACTAAACAAAACAAGACATCTCGTCAAACAAAATACAAGCTGCGTTATGTAGTCGGACGTAAATTTGGTTGCTCCGTACATTTTGATCGACGAAACAGATTAATTTGAGATTGTGACGTATGTTGTGTATTTGAAGACAACAAATTATATAAATTTCCGACATCACAGGAAAATTTTGTCAAAATTATAGCTGGGCGTGAGTTGCAATATGTACATAATATTTTTAGTTATATTTAAGGTTATAACCATTTAGAAAAATTTGATCGATTTGATCGCTCGTTAATTCCAATTTGCTCAGACTAATCTGTAATCACGTGACCAAAAATCCGTCACGTCTGACATGCAAATACCGAACGCAGCAACAGATATTTTTAAAATATCAAAAATGACGGTTGACACATGTCACGTATCGGGTAATTGACCATATTTTACTTAATAGCTATCACCAGTAATAGTGATTCGACAGTAACGTTTAAATAAGTAAAGTTAAATAATTTTTAATAATAATAATAAAAGTCATCAGAATCTGATGTCAAAAATGACACGTCAAACACATGCCAAATTTTTGACATATGTTTTATTTTGTTAAATAAAACACCCTGTATTTTTCTTAAACGATAAGGCTCCTTTTTCTGTTTTTAAAAATGTATATGTTGATATTTGGCCAAGCCGATTTTTAAATATTTGCATTTTAATAACCTAAATAAACAATAGAGGTGTTGTCATTCTTTAAAATGCAAATATTTAAACAACGGCTGGTCAACATATTTATATATATTTAAAATCAAAAATGGAACCCTATCGGTTAAAAAAATTATATACAGAATGTTTTATTTAAAAAATAAACCATATATCAATACTTTGGCAAGAGCAACATATAACATATTTAACTTAAAAGAGACGCGAAAGGAAGTTATAAAAGTTTACTAGTTTAAGACTACAACACTCTAAGACAATTTTAAAGATGGCGCTCAAGGCAAGACAAAATATCTATACATCTATCTATCACTTTCACAGAATATTGATGTGTCTTTATCAGGTTAATAACAGATGCGTCGTGATCGTGAAGGATCAGGGATCATTTCCTTAAAAGGTTTTTGGAGCTTAGAGGCCAAAGCACTGGCTGATAGATTTCGTCAAAGTGAAAAATCCCGACAATAGGTGGCGCTGCTGCTAGTAAAATCTCAAAAATATTCAGTAGAAAAGCCATGCAAGTCGCTTTTTAAAATTCGTGTAGAAAAGGCGTGAATGTAATGTGATTTTAACGTAAAAATCACTTGAAACCAACGTAAAAACATTGCTGTTTTAATTTTATAATGGCGTTATTACAACGCAGTTTTTAGCAACGATATTTTTTATAACGTTAATGAATGACCTATTAAGCTTGTTTTCATATATGAAATAAACGTTTTTTTCTAGCAGCTTTCAAAATCAACGTTTTTTTTTCTCACGCCTTTTTTACGTGTTAAACACGTGATTGTGTTATGTGGGATATGTCAACTTTTTTCACATTTTTGAAATATCTGTGTTTTATTTAACGAGATTTCTTGTTTTTTCTAGTTTTTTTGTTAAATTTCGCAAACAAAACGAAATTGTTTGTTTTTTGCTTTTTCGGCCGCCATCTTTATAAAATGTATAAATTATATTTTTTTTCTACAGAAACTAATTAAAAGTAGTATAAAACTACATATCTAGGTAAAAAAATTTACCAAACCAAAAAGATACTGTTGTTTTTATAATTTAAACGCCGCTATCTTGGATATATCATATCAGTTTTTTTTTTAAATTAGGCCAAAATCGCATAAAAACTTAAGTATTATATCTTGATACAAACTTGCTCACTACTGGAGGACAGAACCCCCTCCTTTCCCCCACTTTTCTACGTGCCTGGCGGTGGTTGCCCCCGAAAAACAGAGGAAAGGGTATTCCAGAGTTTTAGAATAAATTGTTTATATTTGAATATTGAGCAGTTTTAGTTTTCAGATTCTCTTTAAACCTAGTATTATACCTATGATCTAAATTTGACTTTTAAAATATCTTGATTTTCTAAAATTAACTTTATAAATTCAATATTGTAAATGTTGAAAACTGTTCTTAAGATTTAAACACCTTTTTCGTTTCACTACCACAGTAGATCACACCATACCATAGGCGCGATTCACATTATACGTACCGTCAACGACACAACTATTCTTACATTGAAAGCAATGGACTTATTCACATTACACCGCACCGGCAACGTACCGTCACCGTCCCGACCGGCTAGTTTTCTCGAGGAGAATATGATACGTGTCGTTGCCTGCCGGCGCACATAGGAGTATTCGAATCATAAAACGGGACAAAATAATTAATGTGGTTTTCTGCAATTTCTTTGAATGAAAGACAATGTTTAATGATAATAAAATATTTATAATAAAAATATATCTATACAAGGTGTCCCACATGTCATGGATCAAACGGAGTAAAGTGATATAATAATAACGCTATAAGTATATTGTATTCCGGTTATTAACAACTTACAAGTTATTTAATATTTTTTATGTCATGCGCGGATCTACGGGGACGGGAAAAAGGGGAAATTTCCCCTCCCAAGTCTAAAATTATTGACACACAAAACACCCCTTCACCCCATAGGAACCACCTATGCATAATTTTGTTGAAGACATATTCCCCCTCCCCAAATTAAATTCCTAGATCTGCCCTTCATGTTAATTTTTGATATGATATTACTTCTTAAAATTATTGGTCACCGCTTTATACAATTTTATTTTATAGGCGTACACTAAATTTTTTGCTAAACCAAAAAATGGTTAGAAAATTATCCATTGCATTTACGTAACGACAAATAATTTTAAGAAATAATTTTTATTGGAAGGCTACAACATTTATAAATGTGCAACAAAAAAAATTAAATATATTTTTTAACTTTTAGTTAAATTTTTATCAAATAACTTAAAATATTAACAGATTTTTTTTAAGCTGGTTTTCAAGATCGAATAAAAATAGATTCATTTCATAACAAAAATATCAACTTTATGTAATATCTTAAAAAAATAAAGTGACAGCCAGTTGGATTCTTTGTTGAGAAAACTATAAAAAATGAACTGAAATTTTCATAAATAAAAAAGTTATAGGCCCCCTCCCAAAATGCAGACTTCTTAAAAGCTCCCCGTAGCTTTAAAACCTCTTGCAATATCAAGATGCAGTTTTCACCTTTGATCATCTTTTAAAAATTGAGGCTCGCAAGGTGGAAGTAGGTTTTCTCTCCTAGAAATACCTAAAGTCCCAAAAAACATCGAGTTTGGGACACTGTGTTCATATCTTTTGATTTTTATTGCTTCTTCTTGATTTTTTATTTGTTTTTGTACATTTTTGTACCAAACAGAAAAAAAGTTAAAAAATAAAAACTTTTTATATGTAAAAAAATCATATTTCACATCTTTTTTTTACACGCATATCACTGCTTTGAATGCATATAAGCCAAAATGGCGGACGTTGGTGGACAATTTTCTGGTGAGCCATGATTGTGATAAGCCTAAGCTTCATGTCTATTAAAGAAATATAGCTCGGCAAGGCCCGGCAGGCAACTAAAACGCTTTGATAAGGAAAAAATTAGGCAAATATAATACACAAATATATTTCATGAACGGACAATGTTTTTTTTTAAATCTTCTGCTAATATAATTAGATATAGGTAACTTTTATAAAAAATCTTTTTTTCAAAAATTATATTATTTATATTTTTCAAAATTGGAAAATTTTTTAATTTAATTAAGTTACGTGGATGCGTTGAGCCACCTATACTATATTTTATAAATATTTAATTGCTTAATTTAATTATTTGGAACGTTTTGATTGGCATACTATTTCCCGTTTAAACATTTTTAATTTTTTTTTGAACTTCCTTTTCCACAACTTATTTTTTTTTGTTCTTAAGATAAAATATTTTTTTCTTGATATAAGAAAAAATTTTCGTAATAACAATGGACCCGAGAGTCATTTCATATAAAATCAACTAAAAATAAACGTATCCATGACGGATCTGATACCAAGAGAAGCCATGATATAATATCAGCCTTGAAAACTTTATCCAAAATATCTCAGAAACTAAAGCTCCTAGGAAGTTTTTAGTTATAACACAAATTATTGAGCAAAATATAGTTTACTATATTCCGAAAACCGCACATTGCTGCAATGCTCCGTTAAAAAGTTAGCATTTAAAAAACTGTTATTATGGATTTTGATCAAAATCTAATCAGCTCGTTAAAGTGTCGAACACTATTTTAGCTGATAATTATGTGAAAGTCAGTTTGGCGATTTAGGAGCTATCGTGTTTTAGGCGTTCTCTCAAAAAAATATAATTTTTCGTCGAAAATAATACTTTCTCTAGCCATTGCTGCATGGGCTAGGAACGTAAAAATCGATTTTAATAATTTTTGGTACATTTAAAAATCAGAAAATTTGCCTCTTTTGCTGAAACATATATGCAAAAAAATTACGATATTTTAAGAATTACTTACACCAAAATAGCGGAATAGGGCTTACTTGAAAGCTCTTTAAAATGGCGTTTCAATAAGGTATAATATGATTTATTTTTTGTAAAAAACAAAACTCTTATTTAAAAAAATATAGTTGTTTTTAGTTTCTCAAAATTGTATTTAAAATTTTTTTTCAAAAAATATAAGTTTTAGCAAGGTTAAATTTTAAGATGGATGAATTATGGGTTAATTTTGAAAAATAATATTAACAATAAAAATACTTGGAAAATGATTCTTTTCCCACTATTTTTCCAGGCAAAGTATAATTTAAAAAAAAAATAAACCCATCATTTCTCCATCTTAAAATTTGGTAAGGATCTTCTTAAAACATTAAGTTACTGTACACTCTCATTTGGCAATAAACCACTCCCGCCATTTGCTAGAACAAAAGGACAGATCACCCAACAAAAGTGTCAGTGGCGTGCCGCCGACATGACGGAACGGAGCCTGCCGGTGTAATGTAAATTGGACGCCGTCAAACGTGTCGTTGACGGTACGGTGACGTGTGTGGCGGTAAGTATAGTATGAATACTATGAATCGCGCCTTACCCTCAACTCCAAACCTTCAAGCCTGGTCTCTCAAGACCCTTTAAGCATAATAATATTTTCTTATGCCAGATGCGCCACTGAATTGATCGTTTTGTAAAATTACCACATCAAAAGGCTTTCGCTAATCAAAGAGAAGCGGCAATAGACGTTATAAAAAATTCAACGTTGTTGTTTTTTTGTTTAGTTACGTAACGGAATCTGCACAGGCAATGCCTTCGAAAAACAATCGTTGCAGCCCTAATAAAATTAAAATAAATGGATCCAAGACGGATCTGATACCTTCCTAGCTAGCCTATTAGCACACTTCAAGTGAACCCATGATATTATATCTGCCTTGAAAACAGTTTTTTGTAAAGATCTCAGAAACTAAAGAATTCACGAAGTTTTTGGTTATAACACAAATTATTGAGTAAAACGTAGTCTACTATATTCCGAAAACCGCATATTGATGCGACGCGACGCCTTAATGGATTTTGACCTAAATCTAATTAGCTCATTGGAGTGTCGAACACTATTTTACCTAAAAATCTTATGAAAATCGGTTCAGCGGTTTAGGAGCTATCGTGTTACGGACAGAAAAGATATACACAGACACATACACACAGACAGACATCACGACGATATTGCTAAGATAGGTCAAAATACACCCAAATAACAAATTTTCGGCGTCATCTGAAAAAAAAAATTTCGTCGAAAATAATACCTTCTCTAGACATTGCTACGCGGGCTAGGAAATTAAAAATATACTCTAATTTATAGAACAAAACACAAAACACATAAACCAACTTCTACTTAGGAGGGTCTGGCAAATTGGAGTATGTAAGTCTATCTAAATCGTTACGACGACAAGTCATAGGTCGCTTGATAGTCTGTATAATGATCCGCACTTATTCCGCGCGGACAGGCGACTTTTAAAAGTGCTCCAAGTTGGTAAACCAGAGCTTATATGGTGATTTCTTGATGTATATTATAGATATGGGTTAGTATTATTTGCAAAGTTTCAGTTTGCTTATTAAATACTCTGCCAATATATGGGCCCCTAAGCTCACACTAGGTACTATAGTTATAGTGTACGTGTGAGCTAATATAACTAAAAACTGAGATATATTTTATTCAACTCCAGACTAAATTACCTTTTGTTTGATACCACACAAGCCATGTTTTGACTTAAACTCAAATTTTTGAAATCTACTCCCACCCTTACAAAAAAAACAAAAACAAAAATGTATTTTGTTACACTCCGGACTCAATTACCTTTCGTTTGATATCGCACACGTCATATTTTCACTTAAACTCTAATTTTTAAAATATACCCCACCCTTTTTTTTTTAAATAAATTAAAATGTATTTTGTTTAACTGCAGACTCAATTACCTTTCGTTTAATATCACACACGCCATATTTTCACATAAACTCTAATTTTTGAAATCTACCCCCACCCTTTTATTTGGTTTGTGTTCGGTGGATTTTGTTCATTTTTAAATGGGACCATCTCGACCCAAGACCCAGTCTAGGTACCAAATTTCATTAACATCGGCCAAGCGGTTTTTGAGTTATGCGCGTTGGTCGTTACAGACAGACATACAGACACACAGACAGACAGACAGACAGACAGACAGACAGACAGACAGACAGACAGACAGACAGACAGACAGACAGACAGACAGACAGACAGACAGACAGACAGACAGACAGACAGACAGACAGACAGACAGACAGACAGACAGACAGACAGACAGACAGACAGACAGACAGACAGACAGACAGACAGACAGACAGACAGACAGACAGACAGACAGACAGACAGACAGACAGACAGACAGACAGACAGACAGACAGACAGACAGACAGACAGACAGACAGACAGACAGACAGACAGACAGACAGACAGACAGACAGACAGACAGACAGACAGACAGACAGACAGACAGACAGACAGACAGACAGACAGACAGACAGACAGACAGACAGACAGACAGACAGACAGACAGACATACATACAGACAGACAGACAGACAGACAGACAGACGGCGCAACAAAAAAGTTTCAAAATCATCTGAAACGCAAAGATATATAAAAATTTTTGAAATCGGAGCAACTTTTTTTTTCTCGAAAAAATTAGGATCACCATAGCTCACACTACTATAGTATAGTATATGTGTGAGCTAAAAAATTAGATAAAATTTGTGTATTGAATTATTATAATTTTTCAAATATGTATTATATACAGGGTGTCCCAGAACTAATGGTACATCGTTAAACTGTAGATTCCTTGGGTCAAAATATTACGATTTAGCCATAATTACCTTAGTCCAAAAGTTCGTATTAACCGAGGTACAGGGTGTTACACTTTATTTTTTCAATTTGATTTTGTTTAATAACTTTTTTGCTAATTAATATTTTTGCAAAAACTTACCTGTGAGTTTTTTTAAAAGTTGCAAGACGATTCCGTTGAAAAATTTGATGTACAATGTACAGGGTGTTCTTTGGACCACTGCCATTGCATAAAAATCAGTGTATTTTTCTTGTGCCTCGGTATATACCAGTTTTTATATAAAATAATGGTTTTACCATCCTTTTTATGTAAAAAAGTTATACTGTTTTAAAGTCGCTCAGAGCAACGCTTTTTGAGATTTTTGGATTTAAAGTTTTTATTGCATGTGAGTGATATGCCTAATTTATGTATGATACTTTCTTCAATTCTTTCTACTTATTAATAATTTTGCATAAAAAATTGGGTTTAGTGGTTTTTGGGCATGGACAAATATTATACAGGGTGTTCTCTAGGTCGGTACCGTTACATTAAAATAGGTCTAACGTTTTTGTTCCGCGGTGTATACAAGATTCTATTAAAAACATTAATTTTTAAAAAAATTAAAAAAAAAAAATTATAGTTTTTAGATGTCGCTTAGAGCAACAGTTTTCAAGATATTTAAATTAAAAGTTTCTATTGTATGCGTAAAAGATTTTTGATTAAATTCTTACTTACTTTATACATATGAATACTTTTTTATAGCATTCTAAGATTTTACGTTTTTTTCAAAAATATTAAGTGAAAAAATATACAGCGTGGTTCTTGAATTATCATAAGTGTGGTTCAAACAATTGTTAAAGTTATTGTCCGTTATTGCAACTGTGTAGGGATATGTTTTTAATGAGGAACAAAAACCTCTTCGTATTAGTTTTTTTTAAAATGGTAAGTACGTATACTTTATTGGTGCAAGTATTTTTTTATTGTTTTAAAGAAAATTTTCATTATTAAAAAAATTTATATTTTAATATTAATGTAAAAATATTTAAAATTTCATGGCGCTCTCAGCAACTCTAAGTTAAAATTTTAAAATTCACAAATAGTAAATCAAACTTAAAATTGTTTATTATAGTAGGCTTGTTATTAATAATTATTTAATAATTAAAATAATATTCTGTTTAAAAACCTGCATAAGTATACACCGAGGCAAAAAAAATACACTAATGATTTTAATGCAATGGTAGTGGTCCAAAGAACACCCTGTACATTGTACATCAAATTTTTCAACGGAATCGTCTTGCAAATTTCAGAAAGACCTACATGGTGGTTAGTTTGTGCAAATATATTAATTAGTAGAAAGAATTATCATCACTTACGTGCAATAAAAACTTAAAGTGCAAAAATCTAAAAAACCGTTGCTCTGAACGACTTTAAAGCAGTATAACTTTTTTACAATAAAATGATGGAAAAACCATTATTTTACATAAAAACTGGTATACAGCGAGGCACAAAAAAAATACACTGATTTTAATGCAATGGTAGTGGTCCAAGGAACACCCTATACATTGTACATCAAAATTTTCAACGGAATCGTCTTACCAATTTCAAAAAAACTTAGACGCTGGTTATTTCTTGCCAAAATAATAATTAGTAAAAAAGTTATTAAAGAAAATCGAATTGAAAAAATAAAGTTTAACACCCTGTATCTCGCTTAGTACGAACTTTTGGACTAAGGTAAGTATGGCTAAATCGTAATATTTTGTCTCAGGGAATCTACAGTTTAACTATGTACTATTAGTTCTGGGACACCCTGTATATTGGACTGAAAAAGTCCGTATCATTATATATCAATTGCGTTTGTGACTTTATTACAGCGGCGTAGCGTGGGGGGTTCGTCGCCCCCCCCCCCTACCCCGAGGGTAGTGGTGCCCCATAGGTGGCCGAAGCTTTATTAAGTCGGGCCGGTAATGGCCAATTGAGTGAGTGCCAAAGGAAACTAACGACATGAAGACCTTTTTTTTTTTTTTTGGTCGCCAGATTCGTGAGAGGCGCCCTTGTGACTTATCGGCCGCCCCCTCACACATGATGACCTTTTTTTTTTTTTTTTCATTTTTTGCCACAAGATTTTTCATCCGTTTTCAGAGGCGCCCTTTTTAGCTGTCGCCCCCCCCCCCCCCGCCCTTTCGGGCACGCTACGCCGCTGCTTTATTATGATTTATATCAATGATGTATTAAGGGTTTTATTTGAGCTACATTCATTTAACAAGACACCGGTTTCACAGGATAAAAATCAATCCGTTCTGAACTTTGTAAGTGAAAAGAGTGCACTAATTGTGCCGGGCACTATATTGATAGTTTCACATTATAAGAACAGCTGCCTTCTTTCAAAATTAGTCCTTTGTGCATCATAAGACCAGGAATTAATAGTGCCGCCACTATTAATGGAAAATAAACTACTGGATTTATAAATTCGACTTTGGTATGTCAATATTGAAAGATCAACTGTCAGTTTTCAATGCGAAAATGTAAGAATAGTGCCCGGCACAATTATTGCTTGGCAGTATTGCAATAAGTCCCTGTTATCAGTGCATGGTAAACAAACCTTGCAAAATTTGATAGTGATATATTGATATAAAGTATAGCAAGATTAATAAATTTAGTTAAATTTTTATGAAAAAAACTGTGTTAAATAAAAAAGCTTTAAGCTAATTACCTATACACACTCTTAAAATATCAATTTTTCAAGTAATTTGTTTAAGAGGAAAAAACGATAAGCAATATTATTTTTGATGTCGACTGTACCTTCTCCAGAATGCACAGTATATTAAAATCACATTTTTAAGCGCTAGTTGACATTTCCTAACTTTCAGCATCAATTTGTTGAAATTACAACAATAAAATAATTTCGATCGTTCAGAACTGACAAGCTGACCACCGTGCGTCGGTACGTGAGATAGGGTAGGATATGATTTCGATATATTTCTCATGGGGTTAAATGCGTAAACTTTATTGAAACTTAATCTCTGGCACCTATACTAGTAGACAATGTACTAAATTTACTACAACCATGCAATAAGAGTCTCCAAGTGATGATACAGTTTTTTGCTTTCCATTTTTACCTTCCTAGTCCGCGCAGCAATGGCTAGAAAACGTATTAGTTTCGATGAAAATTTTTTTTTTGAGATAACGCCGAAAATGTGTTATTTTGGTGTATTTATAGTATACGATAGCTCCTTAACCGCTAAACCGATTTTTATAAAACTATCAGGTAAAATAGTGTTCAACACTGTAACGAGCTGATTAGATTTTGGGCAAAATCCATTAATGCCAATGACAGTTTGACAATTAAAACATTTTAAAAATGCTTTTCAACGGAGCATTGCATCAATATGCGGTTTCTGGAATATAGTAGACCACATCTTTCTCAATAATTTATGTTATAACTCGTTTCTGAGATATTTACAAAAAACTGTTTTCAAGACTGACATATCACGGAGAGTTCTTGAAGTGTGCTAATAGGCTAGCTAGGAAGGTATCAGATCCGTTATGGATCCATTTATTTATAGATAAATATGCGTTATTTATTAATTTACAGTGAAAGTCGCGAATAACGAGGATTGAGGAGGAAGGCTTAATAATTTGTAGACTTGAGGCAGGTCAGTCCAATAGTACTATTGCAAGGGAGTTGGGCTTATCGCATTCAACTGTATCTACAGTTTGCAAAAACCCAGATGCAATAAAGGATAAATTTAATGAAAATTTGTTACCAAAGAAAAAAACTTAGATTATCAAGTCATACAGAAATAGATGAAGCATCATTTAACTGGCTTAAAGTTGAAAGAAGTAAGGGATCACGAATAAATGGCCCGATACTACAGGCGAAAGCGGAACAATTCGGCAGAATAATGAATAATGGACCGGAATATAAATGCTCAGAAAGTTGGATTAAACGTTTCCGAAAGACACAATATTGTGTATGGAAAAGTAAGTGCTGCTTCCGTACCTGCTGGAGTGACAGCAAACTTTCTTGAAACAGTATGGCCTGAAATAAGAAAAGGTTATACCACGGATCACCTAACAAACAGATAGGGAACTCAGATGGTGGGGGGTGCTACGCGCATCTTTCACGCAGCCTGCCATGTTGGGGTCAACCACTCCAGAGGCGCATTCTGTATTTCAATATTTTTTAAACTTTGAGTACGTGTTGAGCATTAGTGGTGTGTAGATGTGATTTTTGTATTTGATATTTAAACAATGAGAACGGTTTGTGCCGTAAGAGACTGTAAATCCACGCGACGGTATACTCTTAGTCGAAGTAATTTTCGATTTCCGCAGAATCCTATAAGGCAAACTTATACATTATTTTATCTTTCGATTTTTTAAAAACATTTGCCATATCCTATACAAGGTGTTCAATAATTAAATGTCCTATGAGATGAATCTGTAAATGATTTAAGTACAAAGAGTTCTTAAGGACATATAGATCTGCAACCCCTTTGATTTTATAAACAACAAATGAAATTAAAGAAAGAAAAATAAGAAAAAAGTTTTCTGCTTCGGCCGGGGATCGAACCCGGGACCTCTTGCTATCTAGGCAAACATTCTACCACTGAACCACCGAAGCCACACATAAATTTTTTCGGAAAACCTCTATCTATGCGGGCCGCGGTGTCTCAATACAAGAACGAGAGACACTCAGGTATTAACTCGACCAAGTCATCCAACTGATCTCTAAATTCTTCTTTCCCACTGTCAAAGGTATGATAACTCAAATTAGACGTAAAGAATCAACGTCTGAAAGCATGAGATCACCTTTTTCGTGTGTTAAAATTTCTGATCGCAAAATGGGCGATTTGCCAATATAATTATCAAATACCAAATTGCAAGTAATGCAAGGACCTAAAGCTATAAACAACAAATGAAATTAAAGAAAGAAAAATAAGAAAAAAGTTTTCTGCTTCGGCCGGGGATCGAACCCGGGACCTCTTGCTATCTAGGCAAACATTCTACCACTGAACCACCGAAGCCACACATAAATTTTTTCGGAAAACCTCTATCTATGCGGGCCGCGGTGTCTCAATACAAGAACGAGAGACACTCAGGTATTAACTCGACCAAGTCATCCAACTGATCTCTAAATTCTTCTTTCCCACTGTCAAAGGTATGATAACTCAAATTAGACGTAAAGAATCAACGTCTGAAAGCATGAGATCACCTTTTTCGTGTGTTAAAATTTCTGATCGCAAAATGGGCGATTTGCCAATATAATTATCAAATACCAAATTGCAAGTAATGCAAGGACCTAAAGCTATAAACAACAAATGAAATTAAAGAAAGAAAAATAAGAAAAAAGTTTTCTGCTTCGGCCGGGGATCGAACCCGGGACCTCTTGCTATCTAGGCAAACATTCTACCACTGAACCACCGAAGCCACACATAAATTTTTTCGGAAAACCTCTATCTATGCGGGCCGCGGTGTCTCAATACAAGAACGAGAGACACTCAGGTATTAACTCGACCAAGTCATCCAACTGATCTCTAAATTCTTCTTTCCCACTGTCAAAGGTATGATAACTCAAATTAGACGTAAAGAATCAACGTCTGAAAGCATGAGATCACCTTTTTCGTGTGTTAAAATTTCTGATCGCAAAATGGGCGATTTGCCAATATAATTATCAAATACCAAATTGCAAGTAATGCAAGGACCTAAAGCTATAAACAACAAATGAAATTAAAGAAAGAAAAATAAGAAAAAAGTTTTCTGCTTCGGCCGGGGATCGAACCCGGGACCTCTTGCTATCTAGGCAAACATTCTACCACTTATTACCCTTTGATTTTGTTTTTTTATTTTTTTTTTTATACTTTTGCAGGATTTGTTATATTTATCTCAAATTTAAAAATGCGCCGCCATTAGATCCTAAAAAACAAGATATAAACTATGCTTTGTTTAGAAAGTTTTTGGTGTTTTGAATGAAACAGCGGCATAAGCTCAGTTTGTAGAAAAGGGAAATTCGTAGATTGGTATTTTGTTTTGACCATTTCCACAACCCCTTAAAGTTTCATGCATCATTTAAATTAAACCCTGTATAATACACTATTATATAACAATTGGTCAAGAGTTTTTGACACAAATTTGTTATAATTTTTTATTATGCTACTATTTACACTTTTAAGAATACATATAAAACAACTATTTTTTTTTTTAAGTATTGGATTTTACTAAATTTTAAAATATTAATTTACCGTGAAGCAATTTTGTGCTAATTGTAAAGATTATTTGGTCACCCTGTAACTCCTTAAACTTTCAATTTTTTAAAAAAACTAATAAATAATATCTGATTCCAGTAAATTAAGAAATTACTTTACAATGTCAAACTTCTTATATTTAAAATTCACACTTTTACTCCTCTTGAAACTTAATAAATGTTATCCCAATACAACAAAAAAAGCTGTATGCTGGAAACGACAACATGCTAACGTATTCTGAACAAAGAAGAAGCCATCTTTTTGTGCTTCCCATATCTCTCATTCAATAGAACACATTATTTCCATAGTCCCCTACAGCGGACAAGATATAATATTTTTACGCGGCCGAGACTCTAAAATTCATTTTAGCTCCCATTTTTAGCAAAACAAAACTATTTTAATGTTTTTATTGTTTCTGGCAGTAAAAATATTTTTTCGCATCAACAATCTGAAACATTCATCTTTTATGATAAATTTATTTTAGTCCGGCTCTGAGTTTGATTCCCAATGCTCAGCCATCGTTGAATTCTCCGAGATCAAAGACGGCCAGCCGGCTTATTTATCTGTTTGTTAGGTGATCCGTGGTTATACGAGTGATGAAATTTTTAACGCAGATGAGACGGGCCTTTTCTTTAAAATGCTTCCAGGATACTAAAATTTCAAGGTGAAAAGTGCTCTGGTGGAAAAATGTCGAAGGAAAGAATCACTCTTTTGGTTGCTACTAATATGACGGGATCAGAAAAACGTAAATTAATTGTTATTGGTAAATGAAAAACCCCCCGTTGCTTTAAAAACGTTAAGTCGTTACCTGTGACATACATGTCTAACCAGGGCTATCAAAACGGACGGGCCACGATCCTCCACTTTGTTGACGTCACATCCGGGGCTGATTTTTTTTTAATGGTCACGTTACGACACAGCTGATTGTCTTTAAAATATTGAAGTTGGAATGACGCTTCATGAATATTTGTTTTTTTTTAATAAAGCCGTTTTTGAGATTGTTTTTACTTTATTTTGGCAGAACAATTTTTTTTAAATGTATAGTAATCCTTAATTAAAGCCGCTTCATTAGCTCACACAAAAATTAAGTTTAAAGCAGAAGCGAATGTGATCACAGATGACAAAGTCAAATACATGTCAAATATAACAGTTGGCATATGGTACATGGCGGGTAATTTGAATTCAAAATAAGGAATGCCAAATCTTAAAGATTTTAACCTTTTAATCATGTTGCTTCCTTACAAAACTTTGGTGGAATATCGGGATGGTGTCTGAGAATATTTCATTGAAATTTTGCGGAAATTTGTGGTGCCATTTTGAAAATATCGTAAAAAAACGTCTGACCTCCCATAAGACCCAATGTAAAATTCAGCCCCCGAAGAACAGCTGATTTTTTCAGGGTCGTGGCCTCTATTTTTGTGTTGGCCTTGGTCTAACAAAAAAGCCTGGTTGACTTTAGATTTATTTGTCAAGATCCTGCGCGATTGGGACGCTAAAGTAAAGAGCAAAAATAAGTAAATTTTACTCCTAGTAGACAACTGTCCAGCGCACCCAAAAGTGTCAAATTTAAAGAATATTAATCTTCAATTACTTCCACCAAATACCACAACATTGCTGCAGCCAGTTGACCAAGGTATCATAAGATCAATGAAAGCCCATTTTAGAAAATTTCAGTTAATGAATATCGTTGAAAACAATCAGTTAAACAAGGAGTCTTCTGGATGCAATATCGATGATCAGCAAAGCCTGGAACAGGGTGTCGCAACAAACAATCGCGAACTGTTTTAAACATGCAGGTTTCTTAGAATTAACAACAGCCACTGACGATTTTGATGACGACTCAGAAGAATATAATATTCCTTTGGCAAGAAAAACGAATAATGGCTTCGAAACAGAAGATGACATGACTCTCACTGTAATTAAAAATAACCTTAACTTGTTAGATGAATTATGGACAGATTTTGTAAATGTTGATCTTTACTTGGAAGCAAACAGTTCTTTGTCTGATGAGCAAATTGCAGCTGAAGTGCTTGCGAATCAAGAGATCCCGCATCAAAATAGTGAAGACGCATCTGATGATGGAGAAGAATTTAGAACACCATCTACTATAGAAGCTTTACGAGCTGTGAAAATCCTGAATAGCTTTGTGCTTTAGGGTCATGACAGTGACAAAATGCTTCTAGACGGAGTCAGTAACATCGAGAAAAAAATCGAGTAAAAACAAGCAAAAATGACAGATTATTTGATTAAGTAAAATGTATGTATGTTTAGTTATTGTAGATATTAATACATATGTGTATAATATTTGGGTACGTCTTACTTGTGTCACTTTTTTATAATGAATAGGATGATTTTATCCGACTTTTTATGTGCTTTTAGGGTAAATAATAAAAAAGTTGTAACATGAAGGAGTTTTTATTTAAATAAGTCCTGTTATAACGACGACCGGTTATAGCGACCCTTCTTTGTTGGTCCCTTCGCCGTCGTTATATCCGACTTTCACTGTATATAGTTTTAAATCTGAAAAGTCTACAATATCCATACAATATCCCATTTTATTCTTGTTGCTACAGTTCATTTATTTTTTTGTTGGTGTTCTCAGTAAGGCAAGCTTTATATAGCGAAGCTTGACATTGATTTTCTGTTTTCGGTTAAAATTTGACATCTTTCACAGTCTAAAGATCTATTTATTGATAATACAGTTTCAAGAAAGTTTGCGCTGTAACTTTTTACTTCAAAAAATAAACTTAATATAGTTTAGATACCTTCAGACTGTGTAAAAATAACATCTTTAAAATAAAAACGAGCTGCCAATGTGAAACCGCGGACAATATGTCAAAAATAATAACCAAAACATAGAAAATTATTGTCAGGCTTCGTTCCTATAGAGCTTGTTCTACGACGAGTGCCTTTAGTTCACATACCTACTTAGTAGTTTACTAGTTTTTGTCTTGTTTTTGAATAATTGATTAAGGCAGACCATAAAGGTGTGGGATTCGGAGTGTTTCCTGTCTACCTGGGGACCATTTTCTTTCGTATTCAAGTTCGCCATAATTTCTCCAATGGGGGGTAGTGGCACTAGATCACCGAACTTGCCAGGCGTGTTTGTAAGTTTCTATTCAATTGTCCATTCTGGGACAGATGCTGTTTGTAGCCCTCAATATGACTCAGCCCTAAAAAAGGTTGCCACCTACGCTATGTTCACCGTACTGACTTACTTCCGCTCCGTCTTTTATATCGGTGTGGTCTTCTCCTGTATCCTTTGCACAAGGAAGCCTAGACAGTGGCTAACCCTCCGGGTCAGAGAGTAGCTGGAATCTACGGATGATGATGAAGATTCATGTGTGAGTGGCGCTTGCAGCCCTTCCACTGCGACGACCAGTGGGTCTATTGTGGCTCACTTTTCAGTTGATTCTCACCACTGTATGCAAAATCCTCAAAAAAAATAAGCTGATAAGCGGTTTGTTAGTTTAGTTAGCAATTTGGGTGAGATGCTGTTCTAATGTTCTGAACCAATCTGAGGTTTACCGAAAAAGTTTTGACGTAAACGTGCAATAGCCGGACATTCGCACAGTATAGTACATGTCTAACTTTATCATCATCCTCCATACAGAGTCAACATTTGGTCTCTTATTTTAGTCCGATTCTGTGCATGGGTACTCTTAGTCGACCATGACCTGTAAAAACTCCAGTCACTAGGAATCTACGAAAGGCGGAGGTCGATTCATTTCCCCTGATCAAGAGAGGTCAAAAATAAATCGGAATAAGTGAACCGGCTTATATGGAGCATCTATACATTGTAGGCTTGTCAGAAACCCGGCGAAAATCAGAAAACCGGATAAAACTGAACGCCGGTAATCTACTCTACCATAAAGGTAATAAAGATAACAACAATTTCAGAGTAGGATTCATAACAAATAAAGCCATTAGTAAACACGTCCAAACTATTAAATGAATCTCAGATCGCGTTGCCTATCTTACACTAAAAATGAATGAAAAGAACATCACTTAAAGTTATACAAGTACACGCCCCCACATCTACTTACGAAGACGAACACATCGAAGCATTTTATAAAGATATAGCCAAAGCTACAGAAGAACACAAGACCCATCTTACAATAGCAATGGGAGATTTCAATGCCAAATTAGGTAAGAAAATGAACATAGATGAAAATAAAATAGGGAATTTTGGATATGGCGAAAGCAATGACAGGGGCACAACCTTAATGAACTATCTTGAGGAAAGACACCTGTATGCAATGAATTCGTTCTATAGGAAGAAACCGCAACGCAAGTGGACATAGCTCAGCCCTAACGGAATAGCAAAAAACGAAATTGATTACATACTGACTACTGAAAAAAGCATCATTAGAGATGTAACAGTCCTAAATAGCTTTACAACAGGCAGTGATCACAGGATGGTCAGAGAAAAAATCTGCATTGATAGCAATTTCAAAATGAAAAGAAAAATTAACAATAACAGTGAGCAACTTGACATGAATAAACTAAAAATAAACATAAAATAAAGCTATATACAAAGAAATGTGAAAGGAACAGCTAACCCAAAACGAAAATATAAATGAAATAAATTATACGCTGATAAGAACTATGACCCAAGTCGGAAAAGATGTCGCACAAAAGGGTGAAAAGAGAGAAAATTTTGTATCAGAAGAGATAAAGAAACTCATGGAAAAAAGGCGGAACCTGGAAAAAGGAGGAAAGAGAGCATTAATAGAATACACAGAAATAAATAAAACTATAAGAAAAATGATAAAACAAAATAAAAGAAAGAGCCAAGGAATAAAAGTTTAAAGAGTTATAGAGGATAACAGGAATATAAAATAATGTCTAAGACAGACTCTAGGTAGATATGAAATCTATAAATATCACACAGCTATTCTATACAGAATTATACCAAACAAAAAGGGAACCATCGCGAGAAACCATAAAGAAACTCCAAGAACATAAACTCAGAACTACAACCCGAAATAAGCAAAACGAAAATAAAGAGAGCATTAAAGAAAATGAAAAAGAACAAATCAGCTGGGAAAGACGGAGTAACAGCAAAAATGCTTAAGTACGGTGGTAAAACTGTAGTTAATACCCTCCATATTCTCCTCAATAAAATTCTAAAAGAAAAAATAATCCCAAACAACTGGAAAGAATCAGTAACCATTATTCTACACAAGAAAGGCGATAGAGCAGACCCAAAAAACTATCGACCTATAACACTCCTCAATGTAATTTATAAGCTTTTCACGAAAATATTAACTGATAGACTAACAACAAAATTTGACGGATATCAATCAAAAGAACAAGCAGGCTTCAGAAATGATTTCAGTTCAGTCGACCACCTACCCATGAAAATTCTAATAGAGCGAGCCAACGAATACAATATTCCACTGTATATTGCGTTTATAGACTTTGAAAAAGCTTTCGATAGCATTGAGCACTGGGCAGTAAAAGCATCTTTAATTAATAGCCGAATAGATCACAGATACACAGATTTAATAGCCAATATATATAGCGAAGCAACATCAATCAAAATCCACGAATGGACCAAGCCAATCCTCATAAGAAAAGGTGTCGGCCAGAGTGACAAAATATCCCCTAAAATATTTAACCAGGCCCTAGAAGATGTTTTTAAAAACTTAGATTGGGAAGAAATAGGCATCAAAGTAAGCGGACAGTACTTGAACCACCTAAGATATGCTGACGATGTTGCCTTAATAACAGATTAGAAAGAAGAACTCATAAAAATGCTGGGAGAACTGGATACAGCAGCTAAAAATATAGGCTTGAGTATGAACTACACAAAAACTAAAATCATAACAAACACAGATAAAGATATCACGATCAGAATAAACCAAGAAAAAATAGAACAAGTAGAGGAATATTTATATATATCTGGGACAAATTTTTAAACTAAAAAAAGAAAACCATACGGCTGAAATTAAGAGACGAGTAAGATTGGCCTGGGCAGCATTCGGTAAATTACGCTACATATTAAAGAATAAAAAATATCCTTAGTACCTTAAAACGAAAGTGTATAATCAGTATTCTTTCTGTGCTCACATATGAATCCCAGACCTGGACGCTTACAAAATCAGACATGGATAAGGTAACAAAAGCCCAAAGATCAATGGAAAGACAAATGTTACATATAAAGGTAACAGATAGAAAAAGGAATGAATGTATAAGAAATAAAACAAAAGTAAGGGATGTCAGAGGAGAGCTAGCAAAATTAAAATGGAAATTTGCCGGTTATAATATCAGACAGAAAGACGATCGTTGGAACAAATGCATTGTAGACTGGAGACCGTGGGAAAATAAAAGAAATAGGGGAAGACTCCAAATGAGATGAGCGGACGATTTGAAGAAACATGCGGGGACTAGATGGATGAACAGGGCGACAGACAGAGAAGAGTGGAAGATATTGGGGGAGGCGTATGTCCAAAGATGGATCGAAGAAGGCTAAATAGTAGTAGTACTTATTTCTAAATTATAACTAGGTAATTTCAGTTTTGTATAGTTGTTATATTTAATGATTTGTTTCTTTGCTCACTAAATTGAATTAAAACAAGCTCGTATGTAACCACAGCTGCAGCCACCTAAAAGTCAATAAAGAATAATATAAATAAGAACCAAATAGAAGTTGAATTAAAAAAACGACCTAAATCATTTTTAAATTTAACAAACCATGAAAGTACAATAAAACTAATAGGTATTTACCTAACAAGTGCGGCAAGTGGTACAAGTGTTAGGTACAACATTTTTTCTACGAGCCTCCAACCGTCGTCGATTTATTAGAAATTATTTAAAGAAAATAATTTTTTTTTTCAATAAAAACTAAACTAAAACCTCATTGAACAACGTTACATTTTGTGCTTATGAACATTTTTACTTGTTTTTTACTTTTTACCTTGCGGAAAAGTAACTTTACTACACAAGTGCGATAAAGTACAAGTTCTTGCACGCAAATAAGTGCGAAAATGTACACTTTTTGTATGCTCATAGAAAAAATAAATTTTCAATTACGATCAATACTTACGCTTAGAACAAGGCCTTTTCTGACTGTAAAAAAGTTGTATCCAGTCAAAACTGGGGGTGTTGTATGAATTTGCCATATTAACCGAACGATCTAAAATAAAAAATAAACATAAGCAATAGAGATACACAATAAATATAATGAAAGTTAATAAAAAGATTAATACATGAGTAGAGAGAGGATATACGTTATCGACGATGACATTAAGAAACTAGAAATAAAAAGGTGGTGAAGAATCGTAACATACAGAATGAAGGGCTCTGGTTAATCAGGCCAAAGCCTACCACGGAATGTAATGCCACTTGAAAAAAACAAAAAGAAGATATGAGTTAATAAATAGGAATATTTATTCAGGAATGAGGTTTACCAAAATTTAACTACGTGGAATGAAGTTTTACGTAAAATATCCAGTTTATTTACCTCTTCGTTATATAATTCTGCAGAAACACTATGCAAAATACTGAGAGGCGCTCTTCCTTGCTCTGTAACCCACCCTCCATATATTGATACTGCCACTGACCGCAGAATGAGGTATCCAAACGAAATATAAAAATATGCAGATTCCACGATGCTTTCTCTTTCGCTAAAAATGTTTATGTTATGTTATGTTATGTTATGTTATGTTATGTTATGTTATGTTATGTTATTTTATGTTATGTTATGTTATGTTATGTTATGTTATGTTATGTTATGTTATGTTATGTTATGTTATGTTATGTTATGTTATGTTATGTTATGTTATGTTATGTTATGTTATGTTATGTTATGTTATGTTATGTTATGTTATGTTATGTTATGTTATGTTATGTTATGCTATGTTATGTTATGTTATGTTATGTTATGTTATGTTATGTTATGTTATGTTATGTTATGTTATGTTATGTTATGTTATGTTATGTTATGTTATGTTATGTTATGTTATGTTATGTTATGTTATGTTATGTTATGTTATGTTATGTTATGTTATGTTATGTTATGTTATGTTATGTTATGTTATGTTATGTTATGTTATGTTATGTTATGTTATGTTATGTTATGTTATGTTATGTTATGTTATGTTATGTTATGTTATGTTATGTTATGTTATGTTATGTTATGTTATGTTATGTTATGTTATGTTATGTTATGTTATGTTATGTTATGTTATGTTATGTTATGTTATGTTATGTTATGTTATGTTATGTTATGTTATGTTATGTTATGTTATGTTATGTTATGTTATGTTATGTTATGTTATGTTATGTTATGTTATGTTATGTTATGTTATGTTATGTTATGTTATGTTATGTTATGTTATGTTATGTTATGTTATGTTGTTATGTTATGTTATGTTATGTTATGTTATGTTATGTTATGTTATGTTATGTTATGTTATGTTATGTTATGTTATGTTATGTTATGTTATGTTATGTTATGTTATGTTATGTTATTAATAATAATACTACCCCATTGCACTATATAGTTGTACTAAAATAAACAGCAAATTAAAGGTATAAGAAAAGAGAACTTGATCTGACAGCAACAGGTTCAAAGTTTCCGTGATTTGACATAAATTGTTGTAGTCCTCTCTTATTTCTCTCCAAAAGATGTTTGAAGCTGCCTAAAATGATATATTTTTTCTGGCATAAGTCATAGAGAGGTATACAATATTTAATTCAAATAATGTTTAAATTAAAAAATAACTAATATAAATCTATATAAATAATAGAGACCCAACTTTTGAAGTTTATTTATGGAATTGAATTGTAAAATACAACACGTTTTAAATATTTAATTACTTTAATCATAAATAAAGTATATAGATAAATAAATTTACCTTAGTCCTTATTGTATTTACATAAAACGGCTCGATCAAAGCATTTTTGACATAGCTATTATAGCTATAATAGCCGATGTGATTCTCCTCAATGTCGCTAAGTTCATTGTAAGTTCTCATTTTAAGAGTGATCTGCTTAAATCTGTACGCCAATATAGAGCACACCACGATTATAAATGTGTCAGTAAAAACCCAGAGAAAATCACCAATCCATCTTCCAATCTAAAATTTATTAAAAAAATATTTAAATAAATGGATCCATGACGGATCTGATACTTTCCTAGCTAGCCTTTTAGTATACTTAACAGTTTTTTCTAAATATATCAGAAACGAAAGTTCCTAAGAAGTTTTTTGTTATTACACAAATTATTCAGAAAAATGTGATCTACTATATTCCGAAAATCGCATATTGATGCGATGGTCCGTTAAAAAGTAAGCATTCAAAAAAAAATAATTGTCAAAAAATTTGAATGACCGAAATTTAATCAGCTCGTTACAGTATTGAACACTATTTTTATTAAAATCGGTTTAGCGGTTTAGGAGCTATCGTGTTCCGGATAGACATACACACAGATATGACGACAATATTGCAAAAGTAGGTCAAAATACACCCAAATAACCCATTTTTAGCCTTATAGCAAAAAAAAAGTTGTCGAAAATAATACCTTCTCTAGCCATTGTTGCGCGGGCTAGGAATGTATAAATAATCGAACAAGAATAGCAATTAAAATTTGGGTAAAGGAACCTAGCGGATGCGCGCAAAGGTTTTTTATTATTTTCGCACTTGTTTTAAGACAAATTCAACCGAAACTTTTAAATCTTACTCTTTCCAGTGCCAACTTGAAATTGGGAAATAATAATAGTAAAACTAACCTGGAAGGCAATATTCTTATGGCGACACAGTGTTTTGAAAAAAAAAGAAAGCCCCAAAACCAAAGGAGCTGTTTTTTTAACAAGAAGTCCGCGGCTTGGATTATGCTTTTGTCAAATCAGTTAAAAAACTTGTTCTTCAAAAAGCAGGTCGTCTTCAATTGTTTAGGGCATCATGTGAAACCATTTAAATTACCAAAAATTTTTAAATTGTTTGAGTTTTTTAAGTTCGACTACTTACCAAAACAATCACACCAAAAACGAGATTAAATGGAACAAAGGTAAACACAAAATCAAAATGTTTTCTTAAATATTCCTCAAAGCCTTCTGTGCTGATAATTTGAACTTGAGTCGTCATAACTGTAGATTTGACTCTTACTCCTGTAGCCAAGCTATGCTCCACTAAAAATATTAGATTACTAGAACTGTACAATTCTTTAAAGGTTCTTATATCACAAGCGCATTACACACGTTGCAAGAAAAAAGTGTACTACTACTACTATTAATACCACTACTACTATTACTACTACTTGTACTACTACTACTACTACTACTGCTGCTACTGCTACTACTACTACTACTACTAATACTGCTACTACTACTACTACTACTACTACTACTACTACTACTACTACTAACTACTACTACTACTACTACTACTGCTACTACTACTACTACTACTGCTACTACCACTACTACTACTACTACTACCACTACTACTACTTTAACTTTTTTACCTACTACTACTACTACTACTACTACTACTACGACTATTACTACTACTACTACTACTACTACTACTACTACTACTACTACTACTACTACTACTACGACTATTACTACTACTACTACTATTACTACTACTATGGTGCAGATTGTGCTGAAATAAATTCGTCTGGTACGCAATATTTAGGGACTACTAGTACGATTTAGTTACATGTGCGGATTCCGAGGTTCATGTAGTTTTCTCTGAATATTGCGTACTAGACAAATTTATTTCAGCGCCATCTGCCCCTCAATGTTGCAAAGCTCGCCGGTTGCTACGCTATATCGTCGTTGATCTTACAAACTGACTCATTTATTATAATTTTACAAGAGAGCAATTTCAAGTTTTAGGGAAAGTTTATATTGGATTTATATCACTAAAAATGTACTTGGATCTAATGATTTTTGTGCTATTTAAAGGATTTTTATGAGTTACGACACTTTGTGAAATGAAAGAACGACAGAAATAAGGTAGTATTATGGTCTTACTCAAAACTGCATTTTTTTGAGGTACGTCAGTTTGTAAGATCAACGACGATATGGTCATATACCCATTGGGTATAGGTAGAATCATATTAGAAATATCATTTTAAAAAACAAAATTGATATCTTTATATCTACTTAGGTAGGTAATATATTTTCTTTACAGAAGTAAATTGAAGTGGCTGTTCTTCATAATTAATTGGAGAACTTGCTCTTTTTCTAAATTTCTTTTATTTCTATGGTTGTAAGAGTCAACAGGTTCTTTTTTTAAAAGTTTTATCCCAAAACCATGTACTTAACTCAATTTAATAGGGTAAAAAAGCAGCACTACACTTTAGCACACTTGTCATTATCATTATCCGTAACCAATTCTAATACATTATTAGGTAAAAAAGTAAACGTAAACGTTACGTATTGAAGACCGGCAACCTTTCAAAGCAAAATGGAAGTAAATGCGAAAAAGTTACAATTGAGTCAGTGGCATTTTAGCCTCTAGTTGATCAATTTGTCTAGAAAAAGCTCAAAAACCATAGAGATATAATGTAAGTGTCAAAATGATAGTTTTACCAGGGCCGTCGCTATACTACGGGCCGCCTGGAGCAAGACGTGGAATATGTCGCCCTCCCCAGTTTTTTTCTTCACCACTCCAAGTTTTTGTGTTATTTTTTTACACAAACGGTGCCAGTGAGTGAGCCCATAACAAAGTAATAATTGAAAAAAGAATCATGTCAGCATAAGAAAGTCAACAATTTTTTTAGTCGAGTTTTTGGAATACCTCCTCCTCCTAACTTTTTTATTTAAAGACGAAAACCAAATTTAGATCGGTTTGGTTGTTTCCGAGGTACATACCAGCGTATAGCCTTAAACATTTGAATGGGACTCGACAGGATCTCCGAAAGTTTTTAATTTTTGTTTTCGGTAGTCTACTTGACAGAGTCGCGGTCGGTTTAAACCAATCTCTTAAAAAAAAAAACAAAATTATCATCCCCCCCTCACCCAGATACTGCAAAAACGAGAAAACCGATCTTGTGTAATTAAAAAAGGACACTTTAAAATTTCAATTTTTGATCTATCTCTCGAAAACAAGACATGAGAGAGTAAAATCTCTTAAAAAAAAACCCAAAATTATCATCCCCCCCTTACCCAGATACTGCAAAAATGAGAAAACCGATCTTGTGTATTCAAAAAAGGACACTTTAAAATTTCAATTTTTGATCTATCTCTCGAAAACAAGACATGAGAGAGTAAAATCATTATTACTATTCAATTAAGTAAATCTTATTTAGCGGTCAAGTCAGGGTTGGATGGGCTCAAACAAACCGGCCCTGGCAATTTTTTTTCATTCGGCCCTTGCTTCGGCACAAAAATTTTACGGCAAAGAAAACAAAGCCATATTGTGTTATTTTTGTTTTTGATATTATGGAGGTTTTGTTATTAAATAACATGCTAATTTTAAAGGATGTAATTTGCATTTTGAGAAAAAAAACTTCATATAAACATATGTATGCATGTCCTAAACATCCTAACTTGTGAGATACAATATGTTTAAAGACTTTCAGAAAATCTCTTTTTTTATTAATATCTGTGATACTGCTCTAGATATTTTTGTAAAGTTTTATATTCTGTAGGCCTATTTTAAACACTAAGTACCTATTAACATAATTAATATCTAATTTTTTCACAAAATGAAAACTCAAAAAAAATAATAAAACGTACAAAATTTCAACATACAACAGCACTTTTTCGAATTTAGGTTTTTGGTCTCGACGGATTTTACTGTAGTACTACCTTATGAACAATTAAAACTTTCGTCAGTTGCGCCCTTTTAACTACCGGGGGCAGAGCAGGTATACTAATTTTTCATATTATGGTAACGATTTTTTTAATAATGAACTTGATGCTGCAATTTACTCTGTGATCTCCTTAATTTGAATTGGATCCAATACCGATTTTTCAATCGGTTAATCGATTCCTTAGATTTTTTATGTATTTTAGCACCAAAAATGATCTTTCGCAACCAAGATATTGGCAAGGCCGTACCGAAGGTGCAGAGCAGGGGGATCAATCCCCACCAAAATAGTCAACAAAGTGTGTTAAAAGCGATTTCACAACAGCAACACAAATAGGAAAAAAATTGGACAATATTTTTATTACAATTTTTTAATCTCCCGATCTTTTCTTCTGGTTATTGGTATTGTAAAAATATATTAATAAGTTAGTGCCATTATCACATTATCTCCTTGATACATTATAATTATTTTAATATAAAAGTAACTGTAACAATCAAACGAGTAACGCAGGCCTGGAGTTACTACATACAGATTTTTTAAATTTAAATGTTTAATGTTTTAATTAGTTCGTTTGTCCAATTCAAAAATAAATATTAATAATTTGGAATAGGTACATCGGGCCTGCAGCCCAAACCGGCCCTAAATTATACCGGCCCACCGGGCATTTGCCCGCTTGTCCCATCCAACCCTAGGTCAAATGCAAAAGATAAATTAAAATCGAATCATTATTTATTGAGTTTTTTAGAATCATTATTTATTGAGTTTTTTAGAATAACCTCTAAAAAAATCACCAAGATGTGGTAAAAAGTGGGGCTAATTTAAAAAGTCATGTTATGTTACACACACTCGAACAGATGCCCCAATTTATTAGCTTACAAATTGTGTCAAAACCTTTAGGTCGCTTGTAAATTGCTTCTTTAAATTGTCAAAAACCTATGACATCTCAAATGCAATGCTTCAACAAAATGGAATGAGTTTATTTCCATTTATTTTGGCAATGCCTATAACCAAATTTCTGGCATTTTTTATGTGCAGTGCGATCATTTTATACCTGCGAACACATCTGGAGTGCTTATCTTAAGCTGTAAAATTTTTAAACAGCCACACGACAAAAAGAGATTGCACTTTTTCTCCATGTCAAAAATTAAATGTATTTTTTATGTCCTCCATTTTCGTAGTCCCTTTTTATTTTATTTTTTAATTTGTTATAAATTCTTTAATAAATAATATGAAAGAAATCACAAAATTCCTTTTGTTAGTTCTCGAGATATTACGTCTCAAAATAAGTGTGACCTTAAAATACATATAACATCTTTAAATTGAAAGTACTTATCGCTTAAAAATGATCTAAATTTAACCGTAAAAGGTGGCCTACGGCCGCTCCTAAAATCGGCCGCCTGGAGCGGCTGCACCTCTGCTCCACTCCATCCATTACGACGGCCCTGGTGTTACATTTAATCGCAACCACAGATTTCTTACTTTAAAGGAGTTCTCAGTTTCGCGGAAATGCAGTTACAACCATATAGACGAATGACCTTTGAAACCCAAGGAACATAAGAACACAGATATTAGAGACTTATTTGAATAAAACCTGACTTTATTTTAGAGACGACTTTATTCTGACAGATTTACAAACTAAACTGACAGCTGACCTCTCAAAATTGACATACCAAAATCAAATTTAAAAATAAAGTAGTTAACTTTTATTTAATAATTACAGACACTAATAAATCCGGTTCTTAAATTCACAAATCTGTCACAATGGGGTCGATTTAAAAATAAGGTCAGGTTTTATTCCAATAAGTGTCTATTGTTTTTGATGTTACTTACAGCAAGAGATAACCTACAGACAGCGACGGCTCGTCTCAATACAACATGGTAGTGCCAGAATTTTGAGTAAGTTAAAAAAAAAACAGGTTTTTTTTCCTATTTAAAAAACGCTAATATGCCCAACATTGGCTCTGTCACTGTCGCTCATATAGGCTGCAAATAAAATCTATCTCTATTCGAAGGAACCGTGTTCGACGCTGCATTGGGTTTTAGTGGGCCCTACAAAGCGACGCCGTCGTATCGAGTCGGAGTGCGTTCCACTGCATTGCACAGGGCTACCGAATTTCATATAATATATAAATGAAAAAGGAAAGCATAACATAAAATAAAAACCATTAAATATGTTTTAAAAATAAAAAACCTGTATTTGCAGAAAAATGCGGTAGTGTCATGGCTTCGTGGCACTACCTCACGAGCCGCCACTGCCTACAGGTGCCTCAGCTATGCGTTCCACGTAGTCTACTGGAAGTCTCGTAACGATTCTGTACATGCTCAGTTTGATACTGATACCGGCAAATAAAAAGAGATGCTTTCTTACCCTAATATGTTTTGTTTTGTATTAAAGTAAAAACCTAACCTGCGCCAAGTGCCAACATGAAGAACACAATACCATTAACATGTAGTCTAAGTCTGGAATTTTTCATTGGGTATTTTGCCAAAAAGTTACTTTCAAAATGGGAGACATGTTGAATGAAGTTTGGCCACTTTCGTGCTAATCGAGTATAGCTCAGATATATTAGTATAACGTTTAGATAAAACAGAGGAGATACTAAAAATAAATAATATTGGCGATTTATTCTCAAAAATTAGTGTCTTAAATATTTCCGTTTTTTATTTGAGTTTTCTGTGCTTCGGCCGGGACTCGAACCCGGAACCCTTGGTTTTGTAAGCCAATGCCCTATCTATAAGGCGCTGACTGTGACAAAGCACATTGAAAAGAGCACTCTGACAAAAAATATGATTCCAGAACGTACCACCATCCAAAGCCCCCTTCTTATTAGAGAAAAATTAACAAATCCAATCGTTTCATTGACTGAACTTACACATTATTATCCGATTATTGACTCTCTTTTTAAACAAAGGTATTAGTAAGGGCGTCTGATAATCTTAAACACAACTGACATCAATAAATGGTGTAGTGATTTTATTTACTAAACTCACACATTATCATCCAGCTAATTACTCTCTCTCTAAGTCAATGAAGTGCGACTGGCGCACACAAGGTTTATACTTTTACACAGGTTGCCTACAGAATTTGCCCAGTCATGTGAACTTAACAAGGCGCGGATCTACGGGAGAGGAAAAAGGGGAAATTCCCCCCCTCCCCAAATCTCAAACTATATTTCATTTTTACACACGGAATACACCTCCTGGTCACTATGCAAAATAGTTTTATGCAATTATTGTTATGATTATTTCCCCCTGCAAATAAAGAGTTCTATTCTGATTACAGTTGGCCAGTCAGATTCAATGAAATTCTGTAGGTAACCTGTGTAAAAGTATAAAGACCTTGGGGCGCACACCAATCTAAAACAGTCATGGGATTATTTTGCAAAAATACGTTTTTAGGAGACGCCTATTTGACAATGAATATTAATGACGAAAAGGGTTAAACCATCGTGGTTAAACTAAAAACATACTGAAACATTTGCCCCCCTCTAAATGTTGAAATAATTTATTACTTTCCTGGTTTATAATCAAAACGTACAATCAATCAAGTAGTCAATGACTTAAATACTGTTCCAGACATACGAAATAATCTCTCTTATACTCCAAATATTCCTCTTTTTTGTGAGTCCAATGGTCTCAAAAATACCAAAGTATTGTTCAATAAGACAACTTTTTGAGCATTCTTGAAGGCCTTCAAAAACTATTAAAAGACGGCAATTCTGCAACTAGAAAGGTGGCATTTTAGCTTTGGAGTGCTACAGTAAGGCCGATATTTATTATTTCCCTGTGACTGAGGGCAAAGTATTATTCGCTTTTGGAACCTGTGGCCAATATCTCGTACTCTAAAATTTTAGATTTATTGCAATGTAGAAATCACATTAAAAGAGTATGGCGAATCTGCAGAAGAACTCATAAACACTATCTTAGCTGAAGCCAGCACATATGCCGAAAATCTTGGAATAGAGATACAGGTGTCAAGGATAGTTGGGCGACAGCAAAATTGTATAAACGTTCCATCAAATAACCCGCCAGAGTAACAGAAAAAATCTTTATTTATACCTTATTTGGACTCTCTAATGATGTCTTTGGAGGATCGCTTTTCCAATCAAAAGCTTCCAGCTTTCGAACTATTGGCACTACATCCGTCTTTCATGCTGGACTACTAATTCAGTTAATTTAAAATGCGCATTAAACGATTTTCAGAGTTTTATAATTTAAACAGGCTTGACGATAAGGCCCAATTATAGTACAACTTGTGGAGAAACAAAATACAATTATAAAGAGAAGTTAAAAATATTGGAATTAGCACAAGTTGTAAAGCAAGCGGATTTTTTTTCCATCAACAAAAACAGCTCTACATATTTTGCTAGCATTGTCATGTACAACAAGTATGGTAGAACGATCTTTTAGTACTCTACGCAGAGTCAAAACTTGGTTCAGATCCACAATGATTGCGTCCGCAAGTTAAGCGGTTTGTGCATGCTGAGTGTACCCCAGAAATTAGATTCAGAAAAAATAAACAAGTATAAAGGAAAAGGTTTTAAGCAGATTCGCTGAAGACCAAGACGTATCGTATTACCGAGATTTAAAAAAATTATACGTATGTTTGTTAGTTTTCTCGTTTTCGTTTGTTTTTTTTTTAGATGTTTTTGCCATGTTTACCAATCTTACTTACCGATAAAACGAAATGGAGTATCTTGGACGATGATATCCGCTAAACTAAGACAAAAGCAAACGAAATGCACCAAAAGCAATAAGAGTCCATAAACCATCCGTGGCGAAAGCCATTTAAAATGAAGATTTTTGACGTCGTCATCCAAAATATTTTGAATAAAGAACAATCCAAAAAATTGTGCGGTTAAAATAAACCTTTTTAGGCAATGGTGCATGCCCTCGTTTGAAGCACATTTGAGAACTGGAGGCTTAGGCTTTATAATATTGTGTCGAATGGAGTTTTTGAGTACTTTCATTTTTTTCTATACTCAAGTAGCTTCGGTTGGCTTGATTTATGCCCAGTATTTTAGGCCTTTTGAGAGTTATAGGCGACTTTTTTGCCATAAAACTAAAATAATTTGATCATCATTAATGTATGAAATAGATCAGAATAGATGTTTTAAAATAAAAACAAAAACAGAAAAGTGGCAATAAGCTCCTCTCCGAAAAAATGAATTTGTAGAAAATCGTAAAAAACTATACTGTGTGGTTGTAAAGTCTGGAATCACCGAGTTTTTGAGAAAATTACACGTTCTTAAGAAGAAAGTTTGAAAATTTCGATTCTTGTTCTAAAACACGACATAGGTACCTTTTTTAGTTCACACATATTTTTTTTTCGAGAAAAAAAAAGTTGCTCCGATTTTAAAAAATTTTATATATCTTTGCGTTTCAGATGATTTTGAAACTTTTTTGTCGCGCCGTCTGTCTGTCTGTCTGTCTGTCTGTCTGTCTGTCTCTCTGTCTGTCTGTCTGTCTGTCTGTCTGTCTGTCTGTCTGTCTGTCTGTCTGTCTGTCTGTCTGTCTGTCTGTCTGTCTGTCTGTCTGTCTGTCTGTCTGTCTGTCTGTCTGTCTGTCTGTCTGTCTGTCTGTCTGTCTGTCTGTCTGTCTGTCTGTCTGTCTGTCTGTCTGTCTGTCTGTCTGTCTGTCTGTCTGTCTGTCTGTCTGTCTGTCTGTCTGTCTGTCTGTCTGTCTGTCTGTCTGTCTGTCTGTCTGTCTGTCTGTCTGTCTGTCTGTCTGTCTGTCTGTCTGTCTGTCTGTCTGTCTGTCTGTCTGTCTGTCTGTCTGTCTGTCTGTCTGTCTGTCTGTCTGTCTGTCTGTCTGTCTGTCTGTCTGTCTGTCTGTCTGTCTGTCTGTCTGTCTGTCTGTCTGTCTGTCTGTCTGTCTGTCTGTCTGTCTGTCTGTCTGTCTGTCTGTCTGTCTGTCTGTCTGTCTGTCTGTCTGTCTGTCTGTCTGTCTGTCTGTCTGTCTGTCTGTCTGTCTGTCTGTCTGTCTGTCTGTCTGTCTGTCTGTCTGTCTGTCTGTCTGTCTGTCTGTCTGTCTGTCTGTCTGTCTGTCTGTCTGTCTGTCTGTCTGTCTGTCTGTCTGTCTGTCTGTCTGTCTGTCTGTCTGTCTGTCTGTCTGTCTGTCTGTCTGTCTGTCTGTCTGTCTGTCTGTCTGTCTGTCTGTCTGTCTGTCTGTCTGTCTGTCTGTCTGTCTGTCTGTCTGTCTGTCTGTCTGTCTGTCTGTCTGTCTGTCTGTCTGTCTGTCTGTCTGTCTGTCTGTCTGTCTGTCTGTCTGTCTGTCTGTCTGTCTGTCTGTCTGTCTGTCTGTCTGTCTGTCTGTCTGTCTGTCTGTCTGTCTGTCTGTCTGTCTGTCTGTCTGTCTGTCTGTCTGTCTGTCTGTCTGTCTGTCTGTCTGTCTGTCTGTCTGTCTGTCTGTCTGTCTGTCTGTCTGTCTGTCTGTCTGTCTGTCTGCTGGAATTAAACAAAATACATTTCAATTTTTGTTTTTTTAAGGGGAGGGGGATTTCAAAAATTTGAGTTTAAGTCAAAACATGGCTTGTGTGAATTATATCACCGTTCCTTCCCGTAAGAAAATGATTAATAAGCAGTTTCCAGAGCAACTGCTGACCAAGCTCCAATATGAAGATTCCTGTTGTTCGTCTTCAACAAAGCGCTCCAGCAGTCAGCATGCATCTTTAGTCTTAGTAACACCTATTTTATCAATTGTATTTTTATGTCGTAAAACACGAATTTTGTAAACTTAGTAATAAAAATAACTTTTTTAAAAAGACACTTTTGAGTCTCCGAGTTGTTAATTTGTGGTATCAAACGAGAAATAATTTAGTCTGGAGTTAAATAACATATATTACAGTTTCTAGTTATATTACCTCACACGTACACTATAACTATAGTACCTAGTGTGAGCTTAGGGGCCCATATATTGGCAGTGTTTTAGAATAAGAATCGAAGTGTTCGAAATTTTTTCCTAAAAACATATAATTTTCTCAAAAACTCCATGATTCCAGACTTTACGGACGCACAGTATAATTGTCTTATTGATATGCCGTATAACCAAAGGTCATATTAAAGTGTTAAATCCATTGTTGCAGGTACACGTAGTACCTACCTGTCGATAGGCTCTGTTTAACCTTACAAGAAGGGATTTGGCACGTAGGTAATACTGAATATTTTCCAAAAATTTAAAAATGGATTTTCGATTTTTGCAGAGACTCCTGAATATCTCAAAATGGTTATTATCATTACGGTAGTGCGTGCCAGTTGTATGGCAGTTTATATATGGCATAAAGCAGTCCGAGGACTATCTAAATAAAATCTACATGTTTGTGGCGAATTCATTTTAGAAACAAAACTTTATCTTGGTATTACGCCACTATTAAGGAACTGCGCGTTTCCCCTAGAAAAAGGAATATCATTAATTTGTCAGTGGTTTATAAGAAAAAATCTGAGGGCACGGCAGTGCCTCGCCAAGTTCGCGCGCAGTAACCATATTTTCTCGAAGCAGTTCAGCCGATATTTGACCTACCTAAAACTCTACTTCGGAATGAGCTACGAGTCAAATTTTGCACAGTCGTAGACCTCCATGGAGTTAACAACCCCTCCAAGTTTCATGGAATTCCATAAAGTAATAAAGTAGTTACGAAATTTAAAAAAAAACGTCGAAATTGACACTCACTCACTCACTCACTCATGTTAGATCATCAATATTCTACTGTACTTCCAGACATGCTACAAAGCTGAAATTCGGCAGACTGATAGAAATTATGACCAAACCCCTAGAAAAAATCAAAAAACCCCAAAATTTTAATTTACTCCTCTCCTCTATACATTTAAAGTTATGTAAAAGTAGCATTGCCTACTTCCAGACATGCTAGAGAGCTGAGCTTTGGAAGACCGATAGTAACTATGATAAAGTTATTTAAAAAAACTAAAACACCCCAAAATTCTAATTTACTTCCTTCCCCTATAAATGTAAAATTATGTAAGAGTAACACTGCCCACTTCCAGAAACGCTAGAGAGCTGAACTTTTTAAGACTGAAAGACAATATAATAAAACTATATGAAAAAATTCTAAAACACCAACATTTTAATTTACTTCCCTCTCCTATAAATGTAAATTTAGATAAAACTAACATTGCCCACTTCCAGAAATGCTAGAGAGCTGAGCATTGAAATGCTGATACAAATTGTGATAAAACCATGAGAAAAAACTTACAAAGTATAATTTATTTTCAATCACTCTCCTCCCCTATAAATGTAAAGTTATGTAAAAGTAACATTACCCACTTCCAGAAACGCTAGAGAGCTGAGCATTGGAAGACTGATAGAAACTATGATAAAACTATAGGACAAAATTTAAAAACACGACAATTTTAATTTATTTCCCTCCCCTATACATGTAAAAATATGTAAACGTAACATTGTGCACTTTCAGAAACGCTAGAGAGCTGAGCTTTGGAAGGCTGATAGGAACTACGATAAAACCATGGAAAAGAATTTAAAAACCTCAAAAATTTAAGTAAGGCATTGCAAAAGTTTTAAACAATATTCCTCATATTTTACTACTTTAAAAATTAATTATCCAATTCCTTTAAAAAAGAAGTGAAATCATAACAAAAACATTTCATGTAAAAAAAGCCAAGTACGCGAAAATGGCATTCTTGAAAAAAAAATTGAGATAAAAGTAAAGCCAAGTTCTCCAATACAAATTTTAAAATGAAAGGTTCTTACTAGTTTGGAAATATTTTTCTAAACTTGGCTATTACGGCTGTAAATGACTCTTAGGCACAGTGCTAAATTGAACATAAAGAAGTTTGGCTGTAATAGCAAAGTTTAAAAAAACATTTACAAACTAGTAAGAATCTTTCATTTTGAAATTTGTATTGGCTAACTTGGCTTTACTTTTATTTCAATTCTTTTTATGGAATACCATTTTCGCGTACTTGGCTTTTTTTACATGAAATGTTTTTATTATGATAAATATTTGACTAACAAAAATTTGAAAAACTTATACTGCAGGCGCTGTAGGTAGCTTCTAGCTGAGAATAGGTCACAGATTATTGATATGGATGTTGCCAAGCTAGTTTTTGGTCCAATTTTTTTTTATCCTCCGTTCTCCTTTAGTCGAGTTCAAATGTCTGAAAATTTAACTAAATTGACGCCTTAAAGCCAAAATGACACAAAAATGCATAAAAAATGTGTAAATTCGAACCTAAAAATAAAATTAAATTAGTTTTTTAAATTTTAGCTGCAAAAACCCCCAAAAACGCCCCAGACCACCAAAAACCTAACATTTTCAGGTTTTCTTCAAATTTTTTCAAAAACTGAGCTTCTTAGGAAAAAATATGTAATAACCTTTATTGTAGACAATATCCTTTTTAAGAATATACAGCTTAGTGGAGTACGAAGCATTAGAAACTCATCAGCGGCGTCCGTTTATTAAGGTAATGTAAAAAAATTAAAAAAGAAATGGTTTATTACATACTTTACCCGATTTTCTTAAAAACCAAGCTCTTTATCAGGAATTATGTTCTATAGTAGAATGTAGGCAATGAAATTTCCCTTTAAATGATGTCTAATAAGGTAGGACTTGTTGTATTTATAATAATTTAGGGGCGTCCGTAAATTGAATTTTGAAAAATTACTAAATTTTATTTTGTACAATAACGTGTAAAATAATTTTGATTTGATTTTTTTAATAAAACTTGTAAAAAAATTGGTGTGTTTAGTGATTTTTCAAAATTGGTCTAATTTGCGGACGACCCTCAATTGTTGTTAATCAAACTGATCTTACGTTGTTGTACATCGTTTAAAAGAAAATTTCATTGTCTACAGTCGACTAGAGGTGTTGATTTTCGTTACTTTTGATTACTCCTTACTAATCGTTAGTCGACTACTAAGTAATCAATTTATATATTCGTTACTATCGTTACTTTGATTACTATAACTGTATTTAATTCAATCATACAATTAGTGCAAAATTCTCGGACTGTCGTTAATTCGAAAATTATTTACTTGTAGGTATATTTTTGTTGTTGATATTATGGAAATATTCAATTGAAATTTTCTAAACGCGGGCTAAAATTGAAAAAATAAAGGTAGGAATTACGTAGAAACTGTTCTGTGTACAGTCGGGGACTTTTTAAACTACCGCCCTCAAAAATAAAAAATATTCCTATTTGAAATTCTAAAAACCAAAATAAAAAATTTGTGAACATTACCTCTGTCTGTATACATACATATTTAAAAAAAAAATTATTTTCATTTCTTTCAATGATTAATTTTGACAAAAAAAATACAACGGCAATTTAAAAAGTCTCTGATTGTACAACTTTGTTTTAAAAATTTAATGCCTTACATACAAAGAAATACATACTTAAAATCTAAAATGAGAACTCAAAAAATATACAAAAAGTTTGGGCAAAAACAACAAAAATACATTCTGTATAATATGTAGATTGTAGATGCTACATATTTAAAAAACATATCTTAAAATAATTTATAAATCTTGGTTGTAATGGAAAAAAAGGATAATTTTAACATCACATAATATTTAAAATTGCAAACCGACAACCGACAGCCGAGGCCGAGCATTCCGAGCTTGTCCAGATTGTCACGTCCTACTTTTTCTTATTGTTACCTTTTACAAATACAATTTAAATGCGTTAGTTACTTAAGTTCGGTTCGGTTCGGTTCGGTTCAGTGATTACTGAATATTAAAATAATTGAAGGAATCAAAGTAATGAAAGTAATCATTTAATTTTCGTATCGGTATTCGTTATTTGTCGAGCAACGAGTACTCGAGTAACGAATAGTTACTTTTTCAACACCTCTACAGTCGTCTAGAGGGCACAAAGAGCTTGGTTTTCAAAAACATCGGGTAAAACCTGTAATAAACATTATTCTTTTTTTCATCAACTCAATAAACGGACGCTGCTGGAGAGTTTATCATTGGTCGTACCTTACTGGCTAATACATCGTTAAAAAGGAAATTTTATTGTCTATAATAAAGATTATAAAATATTTTTCCCTAATAAGCCCCAAGAAGGTTTTTGAGAAAATTTGAAGAAAACCTCAAAATCTAAGGTTTCTAAGGAGGCTTCTTGGGGTTTTTGCAGCTAAAATTTAACGCACTGATATAATTTTATTTTTGATTCATTTTTCTGTCATTCTGGTTTTAGGGCGTCAACTTAGTTAATTTCTTAGAAAATTCAAACACGACTACAAGTGGAGGGGAGAAAAAAAATTGGACCAAAACCTGGCTTGGCAACATCCAGATCGTTAATCAGTGACCTATATTGTCAAACTGCGGTTCTCATAATTTTCATACTCAACTACCTACAGCGCCTGCCCTATCACCTTTTTGATAAACCACGCAATTGCGACATTTCTATTGGTGTTTAACAATTATTCTCAAGTACCACAAATATACAATTTTCAAATTGTTCCTTTATCAATATTGGTTACTCTGCTTTATGTTTGTTATTTATTTATTTATTTCTGAAAGAAGACATCTCAATAGTAACGTAGTACCCAGATAAAGTTTTCTTTGAAAAAGGACAGATTCACAAAGAAAATTAAAAATGGTATGTCTAAATATAATTAAAAATCAATAAGAGTATAAATGCAAAAACGGATATACATGGGCGTAGTCAGGGTAGGGCGCTTGCCCCACCCTGGCTTGTCACCTGCCCCATCCTGGCTTTAGCTCATTTAGTAATACGAGAATTAAAGGGGAATTAAATATTTGATTGTACATTTTTTTGCTTTTTTGCCCCACCCTGCGCAAGACCCTGACTACGCCCATGCATATATAAATCAATGTATATAGTACTTAAAAATTGCAACAAGTTAGATATATTACAAAAATATAATTTTATACTTACCTGCTCTGGGTAAAATATTATTTTACAGAGGCAAAAATAAATCAAAGTATCCACTTTTATAGAATATTGAGAGCGGGAATCTATTTTTCATACTCGAAGTTTGTTCTTTTTAACGAAAAGTGGAAAAATAGCTGACAACGTTCTGTCGCTTTTTGCATCACCTTTGGTTTTATTTTTCATTTTTAAACCCACATTATTAAAATGTTGCCTATATAAAGGATATTATATTGGAACATTTTGTAGACCGAGAGCTTAGAAGGAAAAGTTTAAGCTAATTTTTTCAAATGAAATAAAATGATAAAAATTTGAGACAATATTTTTACCAAGATATTACTTATATTTTTATCTAAATTTAAAAATGGTTAGCAAGAGGGTGAAGAAATATTAAGGATCACCGAATATTTTTATCCTCCTAGCCCGCGCAGCAATGGTTAGAGAAAATATGGTTTTCGCCGAAAAACATTTTTTTTGAGATAACGCCGAAAATGCTAACTTAGCAATATCGTCGTACCGTCTGTGCGTGTGTGTATGTGTGCCTGTGTGTATGTCCGTCGGGATGGGTTTACGAACTGCTGAACCGATTTCCATAAAATTTTTGGGTATAATGATGTCCAATACTGCTAAGAGCCTTGTAATGCTAACTTTTTAATTAATCATACGGTTTTCGGAATATAGTAGAACACATTTTTTTCAATAACTTGTGTTATAATTAAAAACTTCGTAGGAGTTTCTAAGATATTTACAAACTGGAGTTTACTTGGAGTGTTGTAACAGGCTAGGAATATATCAGATTCGTCATGGATAAATTTATTAAGTATTTAAGTTGCCATCTGTAGCGCAGTGCTATTGCATTAAAATTTGCTTCACAAGTCGGGTTGGGCGGTCCAATTTCATATCCTTGGTACAGAGTGTGATAATCTACTTGAACGCTTTATCTTTCTATAACTTTGGGTGGTTTTTCCTAGGTGAATGCAAAGTCCCAAAATAAAAAGAAGGCTCCTATTTTGATAAATTGTTAAACTTAACTTATTTAAAAAAAAAACTTTTTCTTTACAAAAGGAGCAGATAAATTTGAACGTTTACCATATACAGCGAATTTTTTAAATTATATATCATAAGGATTTACGTGTTAAATTTTCAACCCTATGTTAACTTTTGTTCTGCAATGAATTGGAAAATTGTAACTTTTTACATCATAAAAAAATAGATTTTTTTAAAACTGTTTATTGATTTCAACCAACCCTCGTAGTTTTGGTTGTTTTTAAATGTACTGTCAGTCACTTTCACGACAATTTGTGCCGTACCATTAAAAACATTTTAATGTCCATTTATAAAATAAATGAAAAAATAGAAATGGTTGTAAACTTTATCTGAGCTATGTCCAGCCAAGAAGTCATGGATCATTTCGCTGCCAGGTATATTAACCGCCCTGTGCCCAAGTTGACGGTCCAGCGCAAAGTTTATAACTACTGGATGTGTCGATTCTGAACATAAAAAACGTACCAGAAGAAATTTCGTTAAAACGGAAAATATGACAATGAATATTTGTTCAGCAGTAGAGGCAAAGCCTTCAAAAAATTTGCGGAATCTTGCTGGACAGTTTGGTATATCGAAAAGCAGCTGCTTCAAAGTGCTAAAACAATAAAAATACAAATCGTATAAAGTGGGAAATGTTCCGAAACTACTGCCTGAAGATCATTTTTACAGAATGCAATTTTGTGAATATTGGATGGAAAAGATTAATACCAGTGCAAACATATTAAACAATATTCTTTTTAGCTTCGAAAGTTCTTTTTCGCCTAATGGCAATGTCAAAATACAAGAAGTTGGGCCCGCGAAAGACAGAGTAAACAAATGTTTGGGCCAGAATTTGTTGAATTTGTTGAATATTTAGACCTGCTGATAACAGAAGTAGGCCCAGCATTAGATGACATACGAGTCCATGGACAAATATTTTTCCAACATGATGGTGTGCCGGCACATACGGTTGCTGTGGTAACAAATTTCCGAAACAAAGCATTCCCCGAAAACTGAATTGGTGGTTTTGGCCCATTTAAATGGCCATCTCGAAGCCCAGACCTAAATTCTGCAGATTTTTTTTTACTGGGGCTACATAGCTTCAAAAGTTTTTGATGACATACAGCAAAGACCCGCAAATGTAGATATTTTAAAAAACAGAATATTGGAAGTGTCACGTACCATAATAATAATTTGACATAATTTTTATAACCGCTTGGGATATTGCTTCTGGCTCAAAATGGAGGACCTTTTAAAGAACTACTTTAGAAATAATATTTATGATTTGTATTGCTTGATTTTAATAAATAATAAGAAAATCTTAAAACCACACATTTATTACTTTATTCTTTTCTGAATGTATCACGAAAACTAATTTCTGGAGGGCTTGTTTTTATTTTTCCAGTGACCTATCTGACATGTTTAGGTTATACAATGTCAATATTTTTGTTTACGTGGACCATTGAAAAACTATTTTTTTTTAGTTAATTATTTTTAAATTTATGTTTTACAGGTTTAATTAAAGCAGATGTTCGTTTACTAGATTAAAAGGAATTAGCACTAAGGTCACTATATCACGAAGAGGAACTTCGTGATATATGACCTGCTTTTGAGGCAAATTTTGCAACCATCTTTTTGGATACACTTCAAGAACAGATGACTTGTAGGCTTTTCTTAATCTTGGCACACATAAAACAGACGACTGACGTTTATTTTCGGATTCATAGAATAAGAAATCCCCAATGAAGCTTCAATCTGATGACGATTTAAATTTAGGTTAGGTAAAGATTGAGGTTAAGTTTTAGTAACGATATTTGATCCTATATGCTAAATTTAAAAGACAGCCCTCGTACAAAATAGACATTATGCATCATTATTATCACTTTAATCTGCCGAAAGATTAGCAAACTATAAGTATATTTACTGACCCTGGATTATAACACCAATATCAATTAGGATCTTAAGAGCCAGGGCATAAAACCAGGTTTAAGACAAGGTTCATAGACCTTTACTGTGTGGCAAAAAATCTTTTGTTTTTTATTTTTTAAAGTTTGAATAAAAATAGATTTGTTGGTTAGTTAGTAGCGCACTCCCAATGAAATCATTTCCGCTACTAAATAGTAGTTTATTACTCAGCCTTAATGTGATCGCAATATTTCCTGGTTTCACTCACTAATATCCTGTTTATGTTTATCCCTAGGCCTATGCTTACTAGAATATAAATTGTAAACCCAAAATACACATATTGTAATTAATTTTGATATTTACTCATTTTTCCTAGACCCTGACAAGCGACATCAAAAAGAGCCATTTATTTTATTACCGTAGATAGAGTAAAAAAATTATGTATACACCCGCCTTAATTCAAGGACACAAAAAGAAGTTTTACGCTATTCAAAAAGGTTATGTGCTTTGCGTCGCAGATTAAAAGTTTAAGTGAATTGTAAAATCAATTTTAAATATAACCAGTATGAATGTAACATACAGGATGTCCCATAAATCGCGGCACATCCAAATATCTTGAACATATTTCAAGCAAAATTTTAAGGCCTTATAATTATTAACTAAGTGCCATCTTAAATTTGACATTGACGTATTATGTGACGGTTACTTTGAGGTCAACCTACTTTTTTTAAATGAAAAACATTTATTTTTTAATTATGATATTGCAGAAGTTTTTAGAAAAATAATTTTGACGTCTTTTAACGCCAAGAAAATCAATGTGTCAAAGTCAAGATGACACTTATGTAGATAAATATAAGTTTTTTTAATTAAACATTTTTTCGAAGAACTGCTAGTTTTCGTAACAACTCAAGTTTAGATAATATGCTGACTCTAAAGTCTATAGAAAGAAAAAATAAATATTTTTTTGACAAAAAACAATCAAAGCTATGAAAATTTAAAAAACAAATTGTACAAATGATAAATAATTTAGGAGAAATTGCAAGATTTTGAGCATTAGCAAAATTAGGATATTTCGATAGGCAGGTTTTAAAAACGATTATAATATACATAAACAGAAAAGATAGGACGAGTAGGAAGAGAGAGAGGCTTTAATATTTTAAGGAGAAAGACCAAAGCCATATGAACTAATGATACATATAATAAAGAATTTAAGAGAAATGACAAGATTTTAGCATAAAAAAAATTTGGGGATTTAAATAAATCAAAAAGCAAACAAATGCAAATTAAAATGTTTAAAACACACTTTTTGAAAACATAATTTACGATGAACGATGTTTTTAATATTGTTGATTACCACTGATATTTGTTAGCGACACAACAGTTTAACTTTTTTAATTAACGGTCTTTGCAGAATTCTATAAAGTGCCAGGAACATTGCAACCGGAAAGATATTTATATACAAGCTTTTTAAAAAGAAAACGACGATTACGATTTTGAGGACTAGTTACTCTACATTATTTACTTTCCTTACTTTGACAAAGTGCTAACTAGGTTGATAAGCTTGAAGCTTTAATTCTTAAGATTTTCACATATACTGGTGTTAATGTCCAGTTTTTCCGTTGACGGTGAAATAGAAAGGTCGTCCATATAAAGAGAAAATAAAGGATAAAAATAAGCAAATGACCCTCCTGTACTGTATGATTGCATGTCAATTATAAGTTTAGCGTGCACCCGAAGAATAATAAACTTTGTACGGACGTAAAAAACATTATATTAATATATATACAGGTTGTCTCAGATCTGAAAAATTTTCAAATTCAAATGAACTGTTAAAAATAGTAAGTAACAAGTGCGGAAATTGTCGTTTTTCCACACGCAATTGCAGTTGGCCGAAGGAGACGTAAGAGGAGTTCGGCCAGCAATCAAGGGGAAACGTGTAAGTAGTGCAAGTTAATTTTAATAGTTATTTACGTAACAAGTGCAGAAAGTGATACTTTACCGCACGCATCGGCGTTTGTCAGAACGACGCGCCAGCGGAGTTTGGGCAAGCAGTAAGTGGGGTAAGGACACTTTCCGTACGAGTTAGGTACATTGTAATTTGTTGAATTTTTGCATTAACCTATTTAAAATTAGAAATCATGAAAACTACCAAATTTATGTGTTTTATTTAACGAAAACTTATACAAGCTCCGAGGAGGCTTTATCGGCGGCAACTAAAATTTCTTTAGGGCTCTTCCATCTCTTCAAACTTTTTCAATGCTGTTCGCTTAAAAAATTATAGCGTCGTTTACTCTCTTGTTATAAGAACCATTAAAGGAAATAGTATATTACATAACAAGACAAGAAAATGACAAATTTCACACGAGCGTGAATGTTGTGAACGAGGCGCTAGCCGAGTGAAACAACACGGGAGTGTAAGAAAGTTACTTTCTATCGAGTTGTGTACGCTATTTTTCCCACGAACACTGTTGAACTAGACTAATTTTTTTAAAAAATGGTTTAATTTTGCATAAATTAAATGAAACTGCTTTTCTGCACATGTGTGGAAAACCACTTTGCAACACATGTGCGGAAAAGTAGGTAAGACAGTTAACGTCATCGTACACTTTTCGATATATATGCGGAAAAGTACGTCTCCACACATGTGCGGAGAAATTTCTGGACACAGGTGAAATTTAACGTTTTCTGTGAATGCAAATCGTGTGAAATCCGTCATTTTCATATGTGGTGGTAGAAAAAAATTGGTACGCCGTGCGGTAAAGTAATACTTTCCGCACACAAATAAGTGCGCAAGAAGCTCTTTTCCGCACGCTCGTAGGAAATAGTAGTTTACCTAACTAGTGCGGAAAGTGCCTCTTTTCCGCACGCGATTGCAGATAGTCAAACGACGCGATAGCGGAGTTTGCCCAGCAATCAAGTGCGGAAAAGACACTTTACGCACGAGTTAGGTACACTATTTTTTCTATAAGCGTGAGGAAAAAACTAAAAATTAATCAGAAAATTATTTATATTCAAAACGTTTTAATCAAATCAATTATTATTATTCACATTCTAGCGGCTTCTAGAACTGACTGGGGTAGATCTTCGTCCGAAGAATCCATTGAAAATCTGATTTTTTTGTTTGAAAAATTCAAAAGACGCTTGTATCTGCAAAATTGGCTTTGTTTTGACAGTTTGTTTGTACTTTGTTGCTATGGTGATTTAAGATGCCAAATCTAAAACCACTAGTGTTCATTGTTGTTTGACATTGACAATGACGATATTTATACCGGGGAGGTTTAAAACTTATAATTTGAACCTATTTTACTGAAAACTTTATTTTATCGAAAATATTGAAAATATAGCAGAATCTTAGTCAATTTGAATATTTTTAGGATATTTCGTGTGCTAGGAAAGATACAAATGTATTTTGAACGGTCTAAATGTTATAGAACACCTCAAAATCGTAACAAATTTACTTTTCCGTTCGTGTTATTGCCAAAAACTTCGTAAGAGTTTTCGTTTCTGAGATATTTTTAAAAAACTGTTTTTAAGACTGGAATGTGCCAGAGGTCTAAGATGGTATCAGATCCGTCGTCATGGATCCATTTGTTTTTGTAAATAAATACAAGTAAAATTTAATATTTGTAATAACCAAAATTTATTAAAAAATGCATTATTTTCTTATTAATTACTCCAATTTTGAACGCCGCTAAATTGATATTTTTCGTCTCATTGAAAAGAAATCAGCGAGTGTCCAAACCATGTTTACACAATAAATTTTTATAATAGGATAAAAATTTTACTACCCTAAATATTCCTAAATCCTTGACATCGGAGTATAAAAAGCTCAATTAGAGACCATTAAGTATATTTCCGGCAAAAAGCAATACAGTAGACTCGCGCTAGTGTGAACACGAAAAAAATATGTACGTTCATACCATGGAGACCGTTCACACTACGGAAGGTCTATTCTGAAACCGAAATATTATTGGTAAGATATAATAAATCCATACCTATCAACCTTTAAATGTAACTATTCTTATAATTTAGAGCAAATCTATAAGTTTCTGCTGAAAATGACAATTTAAAGTATCGACAAATACTACAATTATAAATTTTTATGAAACTTCAAAATTTACGTATCATTATTTATTTTAGTCCGAACTTATTTAGCTGACCAATGAGTGGCTACTGCTCGGTCTCAATATTTCTTAGGCTCTAACATCTCTGCTGTTTGTTTCTGAATATAATGTAACCACTTTAAGTGATTCTAAAACATACTTTACTGCAACTTTTTTAGGTGTCTTCATTTCCTTCTCAGATTCGCCTATAATACATTGATCTTCACTGTTCACACTACTGGGAAGTTCACACAAGCGTGTGTTCACACCAGCGCGAGTCTACTGTATCTAACAAAAACATTAGGGAAGTTACCTACTTACCCATTATATTAATTATTATTAGTTAAACATGAACCAAACATAAAAAAATATGCAACTAGTGAAAACATCAACGAATTACTGTAAAAGCAAGTTACTATCGACGGTTTCATGATATAAGGCCCTATCGTGAGCTGGGGCCCAAATGTGCGAAGACCTGCGTTAGTTTCTATCTAGTGTTGTTTGGTTCTAGTCAAGGGTTCTATCTCAAAATTCATTTATTTCTTTATAAAACTTACAAAACACATGGCCCTATCTAAAATTTTGACGTATACTATTACGAAATAAAGGCCAATCTTAAGATAATATATATTGTAAAAATCGAGATAAGGCCTTATATCGTGAGCCTGAAGATATATACCTCTTTGGTAAAACTTTAACTAAACTGATTTTTTTAATAATTAAACGGGAGACAGGACAGTATATGGCTGATCACATGTTAAGCACTAACAATGCTTTGGCCTAGAAGGCATTGTTGCCGGATTAACTCTTTGTCATTTTAAAATTTAAATTACATCAGGACTCCCACGCCCCCCCTAATATTGGCCTGCGCCCCCCAGTTTGGGAACCACTGATCTAGAGCCTAAACAACCTAGGTAAAATTATTTATTAAAATCGGTCAGGCAGTTTTGGAGTTAAGCGCGTTGGTCGTTACAGAGAGATATATAAAAAATTTTGCAATAGGACCAACTTTTTTTTCTTCTTATTTTTCACACGGTCACCAAAGCACACACTACTATTAGTTATAGCAAGGGCGTAACCAGCCCCCCCAAGCTTAAAATTTTTTAGTGATTTTCTACATATTTTATGAAAAAAAAAACAAGAAATAGCATGAAATGCACCCCCTTCCTTCCAAGACAAATTCCTGGGTGCGCAACTGGTTATAGTAAACGTGTAAGCTAAAACTGATGATTGTTGAAGGTTGAACATTTTTAATATGTATAATTCGAATGTAACTTATTTAACGATTTTAAATAATCATCATATTTAAATTTACTTTAAATTTGAGCCTTTAACCAAGGAACTTTAAATATAAAATTTATCGTAGAAAAACAAAACAATAATTTTCAGCGAGGAGGGCGCAAATCTAGAAATTCATAATTTTTATTTAAGACTGCTGGATAGCAGCAATAACCCAAAAACGAAAAATCACTTTTTTAAATTGCTGAATTGCTAAATTGACTTCTTACGTTTTATACTTTACGGCTTTGGCTTCCTTTAAGAATTTTATGACGCTTTTATAGTTTGTCGTTCTTTTATTTTGTCTTCACTTTGTCGTTGTTTAACGGTTTCATCTGCATTTCTGTATTTTATATTATTTACTTTTATGGGTGGTTTTCAGTTCTTTTTTCGGTTTCTTAAGCTTGGGTAAAAACGTGCAGTTGTAAAAAATCAACGTTAATAAATCTATCAAATTCAATATAAAATTAATTTGCTTCTCTCGAGGTTACTGTTGAGTTAATAGGGACTTGGAATAAAAAGTAACTTTATTTTAGAGTCGACTTTATTCTGACAGATTTACAAAGAAAACTGACAGGTTACCTCTCAAAATTGACATAACGAAGCCAAATTTAAAAATGAAGTCGCTAACTTTCATTTAATAAATACAGACATTAATAAATCCGGTTCCTAAATACACAATGGCCGAATTTTGAAAGAAAGTAGCTGCTTTTTATTTATGTAAATGTCACAATACGGTCGATTTTAAAATAGGGTCAGGTTTTATTCCAATAAGTGTCTAATAATTAGCTCAAATGTGCCACTGATAATCTTGGATAAAGAATAGAAGTTAGACGTAGGGCTGCCAACCCTGTATAAAATTAACTCAGGTTTAGAAACAAACCAAACTATGGTTTGGTTAACGCTATGCAAAGTAAAAGAACTTCTTAATCTACCACCAAAATAAGTAAGAATTTGGTAGGGTTTAGAAGAAGTCTAGTTTATCGTAAAGGTTTTAAGTCGAAGATAATTTGATATAAATTTAGAGAAGTTTGTTTGCCTCATTAATATATTGAAGCGTTTGATAAGCTTTAACACGAATCTATAAATACATTTAAAAAACAAGACATTAAAATTATAGTAAGCCTTTGCTAAAGTCAAATATCTAAATCGTGCCGCCGGTGGCGCCGGCGTCTTTAAAAATCTGACAATTGATTTTACACCTACAGAAAAAGTGTCAGTATAATACAGTACAAATATCTAGACACTTTAATAAAAAATAAAATTAAATGCATGGTTGATGTTTTTAAAAATAAGGGTGAGAGTGCTGCGTAGTCATGTCCTATGAAGTTTTGAGAAAAATGTGGTCTACTACATTCTTAAAACCGCATATTGATACGATGCTACGTTAAAAAGTAAGCATTTTTTAACTGTCAAAAAACTACCATTAACATTTATAAAGTTTGACCAAAATCTAATCAACTCGTCACACTAACGAATACTATTTCTTAAAATTTCACAAAGATCGGTTCAGCGGTTTAGGAGCTATCGTGTTACGGACAGATATACATACACACACACAGTCAAAATACACCCAAATAACAGGACTAAAGATCCTTCACCAACTGTTTGTCAAAGTGGTATATATAAAAAACAAACAGGTCGAACTTTTGAGACGAGAATTAAAGAACACTTACGCTCAAAAACAAGTTTTCATGACAACCAGGGCCGTATCTGGACCAAAATTTTGGGGGGTTAGGCCAATGGAATTTGAAAAATTGTGGGTTTATTGAATATGAAAAAAAGGTTAAACTTAAAAAACACATTCCTATTTAATTTTCGGGGGGGAGGGGTTAAACCCCCAAAACCCCCCCTCAGATACGGCCCTGATGACAACAAATCTGCTTTTGGCACCCACTTAAAAATAAACAATTTCACAATTGAGAATAATTTTAAACCTATACACATACAAAACAAAGGTAGAAAGCTTAACAATTTGGAGAACATTGAAATTGCTAGACTAGAGATAGATAATAACGCCACATCTCTTAATGATAAGTTACCTTCTACTTATGTTGAAGCTGCGAAATTAGTGAACTTGTTTTCGTTTAAATAGCACTGCTTATACTTAAAAAAAAATTTGTTTGTCTTAATGATCCTTTGGGTTTTTTATTCAGAATTATTTCTCGTTGGGGTTTTAATTCAATTTTCAGGTTGGTCGAGTGTAAATAGTTTTTAAGATTTTTTAACTTTTTTAAGAAAAAAAATTTAAATAAATTTTTGAATTTTGTGAGTATTTTGTATCGTATTAGTGGTTACAACATTGAATTTTAATTTCTAACATAAACTTTTAATTTTTAAAATGTTTTAAATCTTTTGAGCGTTTTTAAGTGTTAATGTTTTAATTATTTTTGACTGGTACCCCTTGGATCAATTTATGAATGTAGACTTTTATTGTAATAAGGTGTCTGTAATTTGGATTTACACCAGGTTCCCTAGGTTGGTCTTAGATGGCATCCTATATACCTTAAATTCATAATGGTGGCATTATAATGGTGTTTGTTTGTTTTCCAAAATTTGGTTTTTGTGAACTTCTATGTAAGTAAAAAAATGTTGCTTGTTGTTCAAACCGTTTAACTTGTTTTTGTATTTCAAAGAAACTTTATAATGGATGTTTGTTTTGCTATGTATCTATGTATTTTTTAACGTAAATTTTTATTATTATTAATATTTTATTCTAACCTTAAAAACAAAACTACTGTTAGCTCCCGCTAAATATCGCGGTTGTTTTTAATTTTAAAACCACACAATTGGATGACGGACAGAGTACATTTTCGCGCATTTCGACATGCGCACCAAGAATCAGGGAGATCCTTTTCTACCGCCTCGAGAAAATGGCGTGTTAATTTACGTTCTCCAACTATTTCAAATTTCTACACTTGAAAGTGCTCGATTTTGGTGTACTGAAGCATAGAACTAGAAACTTCAGCCCTTCAGCTACCTGGTGCCATCATTAGATCCAGACAGGGGCCCCTTGGAACGTGGAGAAATTGGCTGCAAACTGGTGAGTGCTTTGTTTCTGATTTCCGTTGTGTGGTACCAACAATTAACCTATGGACCTTAATTATTTCGTGATTTCATTTCAATATATTTATGTTTGTTCGCGCTTTCCTTAATTAAAATATATACAGTCCACTGCAGTTATCGTTTTTCTACCTGCGGGCAAACAACTACCAAAAATGTATTTTAATTCTTTTAAACTTTTCTTTCCTTTTTTATTATTTTATTAAAAATTGGTTTGTTAAAATTTACTATAATTAATTCAATATTTATTTTATTAGCTCACACATATACTATACTATAGTAGTGTGAGCTATGGTGATCCTAATTTTTTTTTATAATCTTTTTGTTTTTTTATACTTTTAGAACCCTTGAAAATGGCTAGTAAAGCCGAAACGCGTCGTGTTGAAGGTTTTTAGAAATAAATAAAGCATAATTTATTCCAAACTACGCTTTTTATTTCTCAATCTATCAGAAATTTGTGGAGGACGTTTTTCCTTAAGATTCATTTCAAACCCAAATACACATTTTTGGCGTTATCTCAAAAAAAAAATTCTGTCGAAACTAATACCTTCTCTAGCCATTGCTTCGCGGGCTAGGAAAGTAATAAAGTATGCTACCTCTAAAATACATTTTTGGAACTTTTGAATAATGTAATGAGAAGCCATAAATACAAGCAACTATGATATGGCAAAAATAAAAGTCAAAAAAAGTCAAGGAAAATAAAGAACTTTTGGGCCAGTGTTGCCAGATTTGAGGGTTTTTGAACAAAAATTTTGACTATTGAAGGATTGAAGGCTTTTATCCGAATTTGAAAGATTTTTACTATTTTGAGGCAAAGTTATATATTTTGCAAATATTCCAATAATTTTACCAAACTTATCATGTGGAGGTAAATTTAGATATTTTATTTTTTATTTTTATAATTTTTGATTTTAGTTATGTCTTTTATTTGTTTGGTTGATTCTTTCATTTTAATTAAACAAAAATTGTTCATGGTATAAGGTTTTTTTTGGTTTGGTGTCGACCACCTACCCGTTACTGTTTTGAAAGATATGAAGGTTTTTTTGTCACCTAGTTGAAGGAAAGTCGTCAGAAAAGTCTGGCAACACTGTTTCCGACTTTAGAACTTAAGTAAGCAGCGGAATTTCCAAGCTCCGCTAGAAGATCGAATATCTAAAAGAAGAATATGAATAACACAGCAGGTTTCATTGTGTAGGGTCGAAAAGTCGAGTATTACTTGTAGTAGTAAATAACGGCACAAAATTTATCCCAAACACAACGTTTTACAGATAGGACCCTTTTGCATATAAAAGGACACTAAATAACAAGCGCTATTAAAGTTCGGTTAAGTTGACACCGATAAATAAAAGGATATAATTTCCACTTTTTTAGGATAATGGTCCTTAAAAATATTTTATGACAATTTGTGGACACTAAATGCCCCACAGTCTTCTGTTTTAGCACACTTTTTATCATGCTTTAGATCATTTGTATCACTTCTCCCAGCCTTTCCAATATACATACGAAGAAATATAGCTTATTCAAAGTATTTTCAAAAGCGCATACAAAAATAAAAAACACAACATATTTTGTAACTTTCAAATGGCTACAATAGAAATGTGAATCTAGGACCCTCGGAGATACACCACATGTGCTTTAAAAAATCAATAATTTTTATGAAAGGCTTTTGCTAATAATTATTGTTATGATTGTTCAGTGGCGTATTAAAAAAAGTTTTGAGGGGGAAGGCTAACTTTTTCCTGCCTAAAATTTCAAGATGTTTTATTTAGTTGGTGCAGACTTTTAAAATGTTTGTAGTGACTCCAAGGACTTGTGGGGCCCGGGCCCCCGCCCCATCTAAATACGCCAATAATACAGTAAATTTTTGAAAGCGAGAGGTATTAAGAACAAATACCTAATTAGGTATATGAATGATTTAGACCAGTGGTTTCCAAAGTGGAGGGCGCGCCCCCTTGGGGGGCGCAGACCAATATTAAGGGGGGCGCAGAAGTCCTGTTGTAATTTAAGTTTTAAAATGCCAAAAAGTTATATTTGACAAATGCAAAAAAAATATTATCAATCCGGCAACACCGCTTTCTACGCCAAAGCATTATCAGTGCTTAACGTGTGATCAGCCGTTTAATTATTAAAAAATCAGTTTAGTTATAGTTTTACCAAGGAGGATTATATTAGCTGTATGTTTGGTTTTTGTTTAACTAATAACTAATATAATAGGTAAGTAGGTAACTTTCCTAAAATGTTTTTCTTAGATATTGCTTTTTGCCGGAAATATAAAATTTTTAAAAAATGTATCTATTGATAACCTGAATCATTGCAGACATCCTTTGTAGACAGTGGCGGATCCAGGATTTCCGGGGGGAGGGGCCAAAGTGGCAGCAAACATAAAAAAAAAATTGTGGTTTTGATAGAAATTGAGGTGTGAAATTTAGTAGCTAAAGCAGATTAATAGCGCCGCAGGCGATATTTAAAAAAAATTAAGTAGGATTTGTGACAAATTTTAAATAAGTGATGAGAGCTACTAAACTAAAAAATAAGTTATGTTTGGAAGGGGGGGGAGGGCGGGCCCCTCTGGCCCCCCCTGGATCCGCCACTGTTTGTAGAATACCAAGTTTCACAATTTATTTATTACGACAGTCTATCCTATCTTTCTGCAAATAGTTTTACAATAAAAATGGCATTTAAGTTTATTGTTTAATTTTTACCTTTTTTTTATAATGTTTTTGTATTATTTTGTAAATGTTAATATCTAAAATATTTTTTTTTTCCATAGGCAAATGATCGAGTCCGCCGGCTGCCGGCCGCGTTTGATACGGTTTCGTATTCACACTATATGTACCAGCAAGCCGCCCGCAAGCCACCTACAGGCAAAGACACGCAAAATATTCTCCTCGAGAAAACAAGCTGGTCGGGACGGCGACCGACGGACGGTGACGGTTCATTGCCGATGCGGTGCGGTCTAATTGTAAGAATATTTTACGTGTCGGTTGACGGTACGGTGACGGGACGGCGATGGTACGGTGACCGTACGTATAGTGTGACTGTGTGAATCGCGCCTTAAATGTTTTGCGATCGACTTAACAGAAAGTCACCAAGTAGTTTTGAAAAATTTTCTAAAATTATATTATGTAAAGATGTTTTAATGCGTTTGTATAAGCTTTTTAAAAATTTCCTAAAATATATATTTTGTAACGAAAACGTTTCACGCGCAAATACTTAGAGGTAAAGGCAGCTTGGGTACAGCATAACCTTAAAATGGAAGCATATGAAATTTTGATGTGGGTAGCTGAAAAAGAAAGATGAAAGAAAGATGGTGTTTACTGAAGAGTCTGACTGTCAATTCGCAGCCTCGGTCATAGTTGCCTTGAGGTTTTGAAGCTGATTTTGACCTCGCGAGGGAGACAGATATAGTCTGCTTCTAGTAAAAATCTTGAGCCCTGGATTTTTTACGAAGTAAAAAGTTGTAACGAAAAAGTTTTACGGGCAAATCCTCAAAGTAGCTCGGGGACGCTGCGTTTCGGCCTCATTAGGCTTCATTCAGCCCGAGCATAACTATAACATGGTAGGACATGAAATGACGATAAGGTTAACTGAAAAAGCAAGAAGAAAAAAATATGGTGTTTAAAGAGAGACCAACTGTCAATTTGCAGCTTCGGTCAGGGTTGCCTCGGTCTCTTTTCAGTTAACACAATGCCGTCCCCAAGTTACATTTACCTCTGAGGATTTTCCCATGAAACTTTTTCGTTACCACTTTTCATCTATTAAACTCCGGTACATTATTTACATACAACATTTTGTCATCCCGCATGGAAAATCCCCTTAACTCATAAAAATACCTAATATAAAATTTCATTGTTTATTAACCCTCCATTAGGCGGGTTAATAAAGAGATAACTATATTAGTTTTTCAAAATAGGTAGGTATGCAATAAACCTAGTAAATAGTTTTGCACTTGAATTTATTCTTTAGCATTTGAGAAAACCGTCTTTAATTGGGCATGTGCCAAAATAAGGGGAGACAGGTGACAGGGTGCGATATTGACAAAAAAAATTACAGATTTTTTAGGTTGATAACGTTTTTAGAAGGTTTGATATCAGCAAAAACAAAAAAACACTCTAGAAATTAAAATTTTGTGCAATTCCCAACACAAAACTGAAATTTTTCCAATTTTTCTTATCTTCCCCGAAATTTTTTCCTAAGTAGGGCCCTGATCATAATTAGATGCTAAAGGAGTTTAACTTAACCTTCCAAATGCCCAGAGCATTTAGATTTGCTGATGGGATAATAATTTAAAATGCTAAATCATTTCGGCCTCATCTCAAATTTTTTCCCGATTATAATTTCCTTCCTTTTATGGTTGTTGAAAAGTAATTAAAGCAGAAGACCTTTTATTTCTAAAAGCCTGTTTAATAAAATTAGATCTGAAAAGGATAAAAATAGAACAAACGAGTTTAGAAAAGAGGGACAAATTTCTAAAACAAAATAATATATGTAGTGAAATCTACTTAAAATGTAAATTTTTCGCATTTTCGTTGCCCGCGTTACAACTAACAAAAGCTATAATAGAGAAAAGCAAATTGCTTTTTAAAAAATCAGATAATATTTGATATTTATTAACTGAAATTTTTTTTTACTTTTTTAAATGTAATTTATAACAAGAACTTGAAGTCCACTTAAAAACTTCATTAAATTATTTCTGATTATATTGTTGACATTACTAAAACAACAGCAGTGACGGTCCTAGGAGACAATTGACCCCCCCTTTTGTCCAGAGAACTTCAAATATAAGAGGTAGATTCTGATGTATTACACACCTGAGCAAAAAAATATTATTATTTACATGTTCAAAAAATCTGAATGGCCCCCGCCCTTTTTAAAAGCGTATTAAAACATCGTTAGAAAATATACAACCCCACTAAACACAAAATCGTAAAAAACGTTAAATAAATGTTGAAAAAAAAAGTTTTTTTTTCTAACAAAAATTTGTGTTAATTAAAAGTCAACTTTTGACATTAAAAAAACATGTAGAAAATCCTAACGAAAATTTCATGTAAAAGCACTACCAAAAATATATTTCTTAATAACGTTAAGAAACAAGCATTAAAAAAACCATAATTTGACTAACATTAAAAATAATACCATCAATATATGGTTATTGTTATAATGTTTTTCCTAGATCTCATTTCTAACGTTGAATTTAAGATATATGAAGCTAATAAATGTTTTGTTTTTTTAACATTAAAAAAAAATACTATAGAGGGCGCTGCCGCATAGTTCCACTACCAGAACGGGCCATCGCCATTTTGAATTTCGCTGCAAGTTCATACGAGTCGATAGCAGATACGCTTTGTGCAATTTTGGTTACAATATTTACCTTTTGTAGAAACAAACATGGCAAATTAAAAGCACAATTATTAATAATGGTAGTGAATACATATTTGGATAGGAATATACACCAGTTGTGTGGAAAAGATGGTATAGTTAAAGAATAACCAATATGTATGCAGTGATTTAAATGAAGCATCACAAAATTAGGTAAGAAAAGTAAACAAAAGTAAAAAAAATGTTTTGTATGGAATATCGCATTCCTACGTTACAGTTAATCAGACAGGGAATGCGACAATTCACTGCAAATGATTAGCCGCCGGACCTTAAGCTGCGTATTCATTTGAGGCAGAATTCGCAAGCCTCGCAGCGGGACCAAACGAATGCTTTGTTTGCATTCATGCTAAAGTGAATACGCGCCTTGAATTTGTTTGCCTTGTATTCACTTGAGCATGAATTGTTTGGCCTCGTAGCGAGGCACTTACTACAAAATTATTGTTCACATAGAATTTTAAATGTTATTTTCAGAAGCTACGGATCCTAATTTCCTTTACTGAGTGTCGAGTTCACGAAAACCTTGACGGACTGTTGCTGCCCTGCGTTTCCAAAATAGAAGAATTTTATGTACGTTATTTATGTTACCTTATCTTTAGAGATATTTAAAAAATATATATTTTTTCATTGTTAAAAAAACATTTATTTTTCAATGTTAAAAAAAATTTCTGTTAAAAATCACTATTTTTTATCCTTCGAAAAACACTTTAAAAAAACGTTATAAAAACATAAGATTATTTTTCTAACGTCGGAAAACGGGTTATTAAGCTTCTTTTTTACTATGAATATGACGTTAGAACTAACATCCAACCTAACGTTATGTTTAAATTATACAATATTTTGACATTATTAAAATGTTTTAATGTTTAGTGGGACGTAGGGTACCCTTTGTTTGATTTTTGTGATTATGGTCTCTATAGAAAGCTAAGACTTAAGATTATACGACTTTTTTGTCAACATTGACGTTTCTGTAAAATCCAAGATGGCCCATAATTTTAAAATTTAGCCATTTTTGAGACCGCCAGCCAAATTTTTTTGTCCGCTGCACTCAATTTTAAACCAAGGTTTTTTCTTTGCCGTGCACAAAAAGATATCAGCTGAAAAAATAGATTAAGAATTAAAAAAGTTGTACCTTAACGAACTAGGTGCTGATATCACCATTGTATAACGTAGGTCAAATCAACGGTTGGTTTGTTTTATCAAAGACTATTCAATTTCTACGGTTCTAGACTTTACAAAAAGCTTGGTCATTGTGTTACATTATCTTAAATTTGTAGGTTTGGTAAAATTCAAGATGCATTTGAAATTTGAATATCTTTAACTCACTTGCCAAAAGTTTATGCACGCCAGTGACATGATCTTAAATATTTTGCAAGAAAGCTACGTCTATGCCGTTTTGAAATACATATCACTTGTAAAAATCGGATAAGAAGTAAGAAAGTTTAGCCACATCAAAATAGGTAATATTTTAAACTTTTGAAAGGTAGGTGAAAACACCTAATGAAAAATAACATCAAGTTAGGGTGGCTGCTGGTGCTATTCGTGGATATTTATATCAATATAATATTAAAAACAATTGCGTCAATCATGACATTTTCCCTAAAAAGTACTGTAGAACATAAACAAAGCGCTTAAAATCATGCGAAATTTGATGTATGTTCAGTAAAGGTTTGGTATAGTTTAATTATGTTAGTTCTAGCAAAACTTTTACAAGTGATATGTCCTTTTATACGCCAGAGATGTAGCTTCCTCTTCAATTTTTCAATTCTCAAATTATATTGTAATTGGCATATATAAACTTTGGGCAAGTGGATTAAAAATATTCAAGTTTTAAAAGCATGCGCCATTTTGGATTTTAACAAAACCACAAATTAAGGATACAGCATAGTAAAAGACCCAAACTATTGGTTATGTTCATTACCGTAGATATTAGATAGTATTTGATTAATTTACAGTTAGTAGAACAAAAACAACCATTTTTTAACCTACGTTAACTAATTCATTCAACTTTATTATTTCTGAACCAATTTTTCCAGTTGATACCTTTATGTGTAGGGCAAAGACGTGGTTTTTTAGTCAATGTTTAAAACCGAATATAAAAAAATTGTTAAATTTAGAAATCATGCTCACGGAAATGTCAATTTTGATTAAAAAAAAAAGATAGTGCCAAGCCTTAGATTTGATAGAGTCCAAAATCCCAAAATTCGAACAAAGGGCAAAAAAACTACAGCCAAAAAAAGTAATTATGGTTTTTTTTGGCCCACCTTATTTTATTTTTTAAGGAATTTGTAAAAACTACTTGGTGACTTTCTGTTAAGTCGATCGCCAAATGTCGGAATTGCGAACAGATAGGTTAGTCTGAATCATTCATATACCTAATTAGGTATTCGCTCTTAATACCTATCGTTTTCAAAAATAACTGTATTGATTCCTTTTACTAATAAAAATCGATCAGTGGCGTATTTGGGGGGGGGGGCGTAAGAATGGGCCCCACAAGTCCCTGGAGTCACTATAAACATTTTGAAAGTCTGCACCAATAAATTAAAACATCTTGAAATTTTAGGCAGGAAAAAGTTACCCCCTCCCTCAAAACTTTTTGCTTAATACGCCACTGAACAATCATAGCAAAAATCATTAGCAAAAGCCTCTCATAAATATTGATTTTTTGAAGCATACTTGGTTTATCTCCGAGATTAAAGATAGAAACAAAAATAAGTAAAAATTTTTATTTAACTAGCAGAAAGATTGCCCTATATTTGGTTTTATTTAAAAAAAAACTTTAAATAAATTCACCTAAAGCCAGTGGTTGTGGCTTTACAGCTGGGAGATTAATGGTTTGTGGATTTTTTCAGCAACAGCATAAATAAATATAAGCACAGGATTTACCCAAGGACACTCCTCCTAAAGGCAAGCTTGCTTGACGATGAGTGACCGTAGATTTGCGTTCGTTTTTATCATGCTATCTTAGTCAGGCTGGCCGCAAAACAAGTGCGCCCTTCATTGCATTAAACCAGCAGTCTGCCTTCCCTACCTCCTCGTCCCGTTTCCATGGTACCGCGGGCCGCAATATGGCTTGCGTCTCGAGAAACCCGAGCGACTGGCAATAATCGAGTCGTACCAGTCGGAGATAAATTTTATTCAGGGTATGCATGCGTCGAGGCGAAGGGAGAAATCATAGTATAAGCAATAGTTTAATAAAGATTTTCTTTTTTTCTATTTTCTTAGAGTATGGTGCGCGGCCATGCAGCCTAACACCCGGTTCCCACCTACGACTTTCTCGTCGGTTCCCGCTCACGCGTCACATGATCTCAATATGAAATGTTATGACAGTCATGTGATGCGTGCGCGGGCACGCACGAGAAAGTCGTAGGTGGGAACCGGGTTTTAAAGAGCAGTGGCCCGTTTTGAAGCTTTTTTTAATAAGTGTTCTCAAAATGGAAACGTTGGCAGTTAAATGGCTAAAATATATACAGTGAAACCTCCCATAAGCGGACATTCACGGTTCCGTCGATTTCTTCCGCTTATTGGAGGTGTCCGCTTATGAGAGGGAACTGCGAAATTTCAATATATATTTATTAACAATTTCCGCTGCGTGAGTTTTTCCGATATTAAGTTTTTCAGCGATCTTTCGTGCTGATAGATGTTCCTTCTCCGAAACGTTAACAACTTCCATTTCTTCACGTAAACTAAGAACTGTTTTAAAGAGATCTATTAGTACTCAATTGAACAATAACAAATAAAACGTCCCGCCCCCGCCGAATAAAATATGTTGTAAATACGAGAGAAGTATTTAGTCTCCGCATCTAAAACGGAAAGAGGTAATTCCCCGGCTGCAGGGTGCGTTGTTGGCAACATACTACATAATATTTGTGCCCATGTTATGCAGCGCTCCGTCTCGTTATCAGAGGTTCGCGTCCGGTTAAGGGAGGTTTCAAAATTTTTTAACCAAAAAAAATTGTCCGCGTCCGGTTATTAGAGTGTCCGGTTATGGGAGTGAATTTTACATGTAAAGAAATAGGAAAAAGCGTGGTTCCAAAAAATTTGTCCGCCTAAAGGGAGTGTCCGCTTAATAGAGGTGTCCGCAAAGAGAGGTTTCACTGTATATTAATTTTTGAGTTATTGTGTCAACCAGACAGACAGATGCCATCAAAAATTTTGGTCATTAGTTCTTTGTTGACCCAAACTTATTTTGAGTGGACAAAAACCTATAGATGTCTAAAAAATAAGTCAACAGAGCATATTTTTTTAGTTGAATTTATATTTGTCAAGTAAAAATTATCATTGACAGGACAAGTTCAAACACATTACAAATAAAATTAAACAATTTTTCAGCAGCTGGTCAAATCTTGAATTAATTTCGCAGTCAAGTCAAGTAATAATATTTAAAACACAACTGTTTATGAACAAAATTATTTATTGTGATCAAGAAATATAGGATTCTTATAAATTGAAAAAAAGAAGTGTGGGACATAAGTGAATTTTAGAAGAAAAATCATTTTGCCACTTACTTTGCAAACATTTATCTATAAAATACGCTTAAGATTTTAGTTTTTTAGAAAATAGAATACTTAACCAAACTTTAGTTTGTGTATGTTGTTATAAGGAAAAATCTAAAAAATCAGAGTCAATTTTGCCATAAAAAATGCAAATTGCCCATTTCTCTACTCATTATCACTACTAAATATAATTGTCATTTTTGGATCAAGAGGGATCAGTATCCCTCCCCCGGTTGGGGGAGGGATACTGATCCCTCTTGATCTGATAACCTGCCCGCCTCCTCCCCCCCTTGGGGTGCGCCCATGAAACATATCTACATGGGCGCACCCAAGCCCAAGGTTTTTTTAGATATTTTCCACATATTCCATGAATAAAAAGATAAAATAGTATAAAATACGACATCATAAGGTCTCGCCCCCCCCCCCCCCCCCAAAGAGGTCTCAGGCCCCCCAAGGCATATTCCTGCGTGCGCCACTGTATCTCACCTACACTTTAATATTAAGTATTACAAATTTAGTATGATTTTTGGGTCTTTCACGTTTTCTAGTGATTCATATAAATTTTAATTAAATTTAGTTATTTTTTTTTTTAGTAACATGTATGACCAACGTTAAATAAAAAAAAAATAATTTACTCAGAATGACTGCCAGAAAAGTAACGATAAGAACCGACACAATATCCACAATTCTGGATGCCACCGAGTTTGACTTGGAAAAACAAAATGAAGAAGGTTAGTAGAAAACTTACCAATTATAATCTTAAATTATGGCTTACTTTAAAAATAAGGTCAAAAGCTTTTGTATCTGGACGTTAATTCTTTTTTCACGGGGATATGAGTCTTGGGAAATTGTTGTGGTATTTATAACCTTACTTTTGCATGTTAGTTTTGTTTTGGTGAGCGTTTTCTAAAGTGTAATAGTCAATATCATAAACTGTTTACTCATTTTTATCAAAAAAACTATCAAAACAAAGTAAGGTAAGAAACACTCCTGCAGATTTATTTCCCCGTAGAAAAAAGATGGTGGACTTGAGTTCACCGGTGATCTTAAGTCCACCCGTGAAAGTGAACTTCTCGCTCACCTTACGTCACGGGCAGTCAAGAATTAACGTCCAGGTAACACAGAGGTAGGTTATCTCTGGTTAAAAAACAGTGAAAACTCATGATATTTTGACGTTTCTTGGTTAAACGCTCTCTGTTTGATTCTCGCATTTAAACAAAGATAATGAATAACCAAACGGTCCGTCGCTAATATTTGCCTTATATGTATAGCTACCAATTACTGAAAAGACAAAGAATTTTGTTGTTTACGGGCCCGAATAATTATAGAAATGGAAAGTATTGAATCAAAATTTTTAAAAACATATTCATTCAAAACGATAAAACAATGAAAGTGTAATAGAAAAAAAATCATAGAAAACTGAATTTATATAACGTTAAATCTAGAAACCGTAAAGAAATGGTTCACTGATCTACCACTAGAGTTGCTGTCAGCTGCACCTGCTGTGATCGTGGACAAAAAGTGATTTGAGTATAGTATCTCAAAATTATATTCGGGTTTTTGTAAAATCTCATTCGAAAAAAGATTATGTCTTTTAGCCACTCACACCGTAGGTATGAAAAGCTATTGGGATCGTAAAAAAACCTTTTTTTATTTTTACTCTAAGTAAGTTATTTGGGCCAAAAAAGGCCTAACTATAAAGTTTTGTATTGGTGCTAGTCTGTCTGATTGATTGTCTATCTGTCCTTCTGGTATATCTCGGTAGATGGCATTTCTTGCGGAAGTTTTCTCACTATAGAATTACGATGACAGACAAAACGGTCTGATTAACTTCGTAAGGGTGTCATATTGACCAAGCAGTGTTCTAAGGAGTCCCATAAAGACGAAACAGTTAACTGTCAACATTTATTAGGTGTCCATTAAATCTTGGACCTCCGTAAGGATTAGCTGGCGAGCTACCTACGGAAAAATATGAAGGAAACAAAACCTTTTTTATCCGATTGGTGACGAAAATTTGTTTGATTTTTAAATTCACGTGTATTAAAATTTACGTTTGTTAATATATTTTATAATGTGGTTATAAATAAGTCCGTCAGAGGTACCTGATTTTTTCCTCATGGACGACGGTGGGATAGCTGATTTAAGTAAAAATAGGTAGGTATATTGAATAGAATGGGATAAAACAGGCTTCCACTCCCTTCATATAAGACCACACACAGCTGAGGCAGCTGATAGCGGCCTCTACAATAGATCAGCAAAGCATTTCTAACACTTAACGGTTTTGACGTTTCACATTTGTATAAATTATTTTTTTTAAAATTCAGTTTCCTTCGATTGTGTTTTTATGAATTTCGGTTTTTACGAACTATATAAAAATGTATGGTTTAAAATTTCTTTGAAAAAGTTTTATTTTTATTTTGAGAGGAATAGTTTTCATTTACTTAAGCAACATCCCCAGACGTGGGTTTTTCTGTTTTTACACGTCATAACTCGAGCTTTGTATTGCAACCAAACCTACCCTGGGTAGGCCCTACTTTGAACATGAGCGAATCTGTGTCAGTGTAATTTGCTTGTTGAGTTGAGGAAATAGTAGAATGGTAAAACAGTAACTTAAGTAAACGGAAAACGTTTCATAGATTCGATTATTTAAAAACTATATTAGATATTAAACAAGATTATACTATCCAAGTGCCGTGATTGGTATTCACTTAAAACAAGGAATATTTTATTGAATCGTACTTCCATAAATCCTTTAAAATAGTAAGTTGTGGTTCCTTTATTAAATTACGAAAAAAATTATATTAAAAATTTGATTTACATTTTATTTTTTATTAATTATAAGATTAAAAATTTATTTGTTTGTCTAGGTACCTTTCGGGAAAAAATTGTGCCATAGAAAATGATTTGTAGAAAAAAAATGACGCCGCAGGCAAACATTTTTTTAATGTTTGCCTGCGTAAAAAATGGCGTCGTAGTATTGTTTTTAATTTTATAACGAAATACTAAAGAATTAAATTTTTTTCTAATTTTTACTAAAAATAGAGCCAAGGAAAATCCACAAAAAAAAGTGCAATTTAAAAAAGCTAACTAAAAATTTAAAAAAATTGCATTGTAGGCAAAAGCTTGCGAAAAATTAGGTACTTTTTAGAATAAACTACACTGTATTATTTGTTTGTTTGTAATTTTGACAGGTGTTTAGAGTTTTAAACATAAGGATATTCATCGATATACCTGGATTCAGCCTGAAATCTTAATTTAATAATTGATTATGCTATAGGTGGACAACAAACAAACAAATAAGGACGAAAGTATTAGAGAAAATGAAAACCGAGAAAGCATCGAAGACAATCAAAAATACAACTTTAGAAGTCTAGAAATCGAAAGTACTCAAAAATTGTATCAGAACCGATTAGATGAAAAATTAATAAACACAAATTTGAAGAGATATATACAAACATAATAAAAAGCTTGAAGGAAGCAAGCAACGAAGCTGTTGGGTACCCAGATAATAGAAATAACAGGAAGATGTGGTGGACGGACAAAATACAGGAAATGTTCAAAGAGAAAAAATGTACATACTTGAAATGGCTCAGTACTAAGGAGCAAAGCAACCTAGAAATCTACAGGGAAACCAGAATACAGCTAAGAAATTTGATACGCACAGAAAAAAATGAAATGTTCGAGCGCAAGTTCCACGACATAATTACGCACGTAGGAGGTAGGCAGAGTTCTGATGTATGGAAATTTATTTCTACAGTAAAAAACCCAACAAAAGAAAAAGTAAACATCCAGATAATTAAACCAGAACAATGGACAGAACACTACAAGGGACTGCTGCAGGAGAGGAGACCCGAATATCTGGCAGCCTCTCCGAGAAGAGACATAGAACTACATGGAGAGGAAGTAATCATCGAAAAAGAAATGATAAAGAATAATATTAAAAAGCTTAAATCCGGAAAAGCTAGCAGACATGGGGGAATATAATATGCTGAATTGCTCAAATATGGATCAGAGAAACTACTCGAAAATCTCACATATATTATTATCCAATGCATAAGCGGACATCCAGTACCTAATGATTGGAAAATTGCATTCATATCCTCAATACATAAAAAAGGAAACAAGCTGGATTGCAACAATTACAGAGGAATTTCAGTAACCAGTACTCTAAGTAGATTGTACGGTAGGATTCTTAGAGATCTAATAGAGAATGATTTTCATGAACAAGAAGAAGAAGAGCAAAGTGGGTTTTGCGCAGGCAGATCTTGTAGTGATAATGTTTTTTGTCTTAAACAAGTAATTGAGAAAAGGAGCGCCAGAAATATAGAGACTCATGTTACCTTTGTGGACCTACAAAAAGCATATGATACCGTTCCAGTAGAAAAATTATGGACAGTGTTAGAGCAAACTAATATCAGTCATACATACATAAAAGCGATAAAAGAACTATACAAAGGGTCAAAATCTAAAATTAAAATTGGAAATCGACTTTCAAAAGAATTCCTGGTAACAAAAGGCTTAAGACAGGGATGTTGTATCTCTCCAACTCTTTTTAAAATATATATCGCAGTAGCTCTAAAAAACTGGAAACGTAAAGTGCACGGCATGAGAATACAAGTTAACGACCGATTTACCATATACACACTACAGTTTGCTGACGACCAAGTAATTGTGGCTAACGATAGAGAAGACATGGAGTGTATGATGAGAAAGTTAACAGAAGAATACCAAAAGTGGGGATTAACAGTGAAAGTGAACAAGACACAGTACTTATGTATTGGAAACGAATCCAGTGAGTTAGTACTAGAAAAGGCACAAACAATATCTTTATGCAATGAGTATGTATACTTGGGTGTCACATTTGATAAGACAGGTACAGACTGTAAAGAATTGGAAAAAAGAATAGTAAAAGCAAAAAAATTAAAGTCTTAACGTAAAGTCTTAACAGTAAATTTATGGAGCAGAGAGATAAAAAAGAATGTAAAATTTAACATATATGAAACAATGGTCAAAAGCACGCTGTTGTATGGAATAGAGACTTGTCGCGTAACAGAAAAATACAAAACAAAAATGGAAAGTGTCGAAATGGATGCAATAAGAAAATCAATGAGAATATCTAGAATAGTTCACATAAGAAATGAGATCATAAAATAAAGAATGGGAATCGAGGGAAGCATAACGGATGACATCACTAGAAGGCAACTGATATGGTACGGCCATGTACAACGGATGAACGACGAAAGATTACTAAACTAGAATGACAACAGTCAATCCAAAGATCAATGAGTCAAAAAAATCTGACAGAGGATTATTGTCAGGATCGAAGGAGGTGGAGAATAGGCGTCGGACAACGTAGAAAAACGTTCTAAACCGACATAGTGGTAGTAGTAGTTTAGAATTCCGATAGCAATGTAATTTATTATTTTTTTATCAAAGAAAACTTCAAAATGGAAAATCCAAAATAGCGGTCTTACTTATTTATGAATCGATATGCCTGTATTAAATTGGTAAGATTGAAGTGTTTAAGGTCAATGATTTTGATTTTTTAATGACATTAAAATAGTTAAAATGGAAAGTTTAAAATGGCGGATTTTTCCATTTATGAACCGATGTGTTTATTACTTTGGGGTGCGTAAGGCCGATGAATTTAATAAACTAACCTTAAAACTTCCTTATATAAGCCGACATGCATTAATTTTAAAATGTTAAGCTGACTATTATGATTTAGTACATACAGTGGCAGTTCCTACATAAGTGCAAATGTGCGTGTGCACTCCCAAATTTTACTAAAAAAAAATATTAAAATTTGATCATTCTTTAATTAATAACTTTATTACAAAGACTTCTGTGTTTCTATTTGTGCTCAAACTAGCATGATGTGAATGCGCTTATCCGGACCCAAATTCTATGCACAGTAGATGTTATGTCGCATTCTAATTACGAATATAGAAAAAGAGGACGACATGCTCATAAAAAATTTAACAGTACACAAAATCTGGGCCTTGCTTCCGTTAGTGCTCTTGTAAATCAATTGAGACGATCGAAGCCGCCGCGCCGGCATCCTCGTGATGTCACCTGCATCTACGGATACCGTATATTAAGGTAAAATAGTGTTCGATACCCTAAACAGCTGATTAGATTTTGATAAAAATTTTGACAATTGAGTTTTTTTTAAAATGCTAACTTTTTAACGGAGCACCTCATCAATATGCGGTTTTCGGAATATAATAGACTACATTTTGTCCAATAATTTTTGTTATAACCAAAAACCTCGTAAGAGCCTTAGTTTCTAAGATGTTTACAAAAAACTGTTTTCAATGCTGAGATATCATGACTTCACTTGAAGTGTGCTAATAGGCTAGCTAGAAAAGTATCAGATCCATCATGAAACCATTTTTTTTAGGTTTAATTAAAAAATTCTAATCAGCAACCTTTACGAGCCAAAATTTATTAAATATCAGTTTTTAAATTAAATAGTCCGCCATTTTGGATCCGCTATTATAACTTTTATGTTAAATTTAATTTAAAAATTATAATTTGCGACCTTAAACGGCAACAACCTCAAATTTAAAACTTCATATATACCGGTTTTTTAAATGGAAATCTCGACCACTTTGGAAGCGCTATTTTGATTTTTTTAGGTTTAAGTCAAAAATAATTAACGCAGTCATATTAGGTAATACTCACTCCTTCATAATGATTACAGGTGGTAGACGCTTTTTACTCATTGGGCGTCGACCGGTGAGATACCACCATGCCAGAAGTGAGTAGCGCTAAGTAGTATCACCACGTTCCGCTACTGCGCTGGCAGTCCGGTTCCAACAATGAGTAACAGATAGCATGATGGCGCCTCCAGGATCAAAATATTCCGGAGGTAAAATACCCGACCACTCAGATCTCCGGGCGTCGGGTGATCCTGGGGGTCCTTCATGCAAAGATATTAAAAGAAGACCAAAAACTCAACTCAGAATTGATTTTAGCAATATAAGAGGATTAAGTACCAACATGAATTCAGTTCACCAACATCTTGAAGAACAAAGACCTGACATCCTTGTTCTCACTGAAACTAAAATCAGTTCTGCAACACCTATTGTGAACTATCTTTCTCCCGGCTATGACCTACACCACCGATTTCGACATAATTTTGCGATCTGTGTGTACATTAAAAATAACCTTTCATGTCATCGAGAGGAGAAGCTAGAACCAGCGAACCTCGATATCATATGGCTGAAATTCACCTTAAAGTCATCGACCAAGTTCATTTGCTGCCTCTACCGACCGCCAAGTAACAGTATCAAAACTTTTCTGCGACATTATCCGAAAACTGTGATAGTATACAGTCTAACTATCCACATGCGGAAATTGTTTTTTTAGGCGACTTCAACGTCCACAATATACCCTGGCTAAAACACCACAACAAAACAGATAACGAAGGCAGGGAAGCAGAAGCTTTTGCCATAAGTTGTGGTCTAACGCAGCTTGTCGATGAACCTACCCGTATCTCAGAAAGGGGTGAATTTGCAGCGCTTTTAGACTTGTTCCTAACTACAAATCCTGACTTGTATACAATTCAAGTAGATCCCCCACTTGGTTCATCCGATCATAAACTTATAAGAACAAAGTGCGAAATGTTCATACCGCCAAGCCAACAATTACTTCCTCGTAAAATGTGGTACTATAAATCGGCAAAATGGAATGACCTTAAACAGTTTTACCTGGATTTTCCATGGCAAGAGGTTTGCTTTAAAACAGCTGATCCCACTATTTGCTGTAATGAAATAACAAAAGTAATGCATATATCCCACATACAATAAAACGCAGAGCTAATGCAAAACCTTGGTTCAACAGCCAGTGCCAAACGGCTGTACAGAAAAAACACAGAGCATATAACCTTTGGAAACGACAAGAAACCGCTCAAAACCACACAGAATTTATAGAAGCCAGAAATAGTTGCAAAATTACTATTGACGCCGCCAAAGAAACATACAATCAAAGAATAAAAAACAGGTTGCTAAATTGTCCAAGTAGTTCTAGGTCCTTTTGGTCTCTTGCAAAAGTCGTTGAATCAAACTTCACCAAGTCATCCATACCACCACTTACAGATAAAAATACTCACTTAGCCACAACATCAGAGGAAAAAACCAATATGTTGGCCAAAATCTTTTCCTCCAACTCAAACCTAACAGTGCCAAATGGAAAAACTCCACCGTTCATTGAAAGGGTTTCCCACAGTATGCCAGAGGTACCCTTTTGTCACAGAGAAATACGAAAATCCCTTAAAAAGTTGGATACAAACAAAGCAATGGGTCTAGATGGCATTCCCGCGATAGTACTCAAAAATTGTGCTAGCGAACTCACCCCAACTTTCGCAAAATTATTCAATTTATCTTATAGGCAAGGAGTATATCCATCATCATGGAAGTCTGTCGCAGTACAACCCATTCCAAAGAAAAGAAAAAAGACAGATCCGTTAAACTATAGACCAATTGCTCTACTTCCGGTGATATCAAAAGTAATGGAAAGAGTTGTGAACAATCACCTAACCAAGTACTTGGAAAAGTACAAAATTATCAACGACAAGCAATACGGATTTCGAAAATATAGGTCAACTGGCGATTTACTTACATACCTCACTGACTTATGGCAAAAAGCGATTGAGTTGCGAGGTGAAACAAGAACAATTGCCTTAAATATATATAAAGCATTCGATAAAGTCTGGCATGAAAATCTGCTCAACAAGCTCAAAGCAACGGGATTGTCGCCGAGACTTTGCACTTGGTTTGAAAGTTACCTTAAGGATAGATCCATTTATGTTGCACTGGATGGCCGGAACTCCAACTCTTACCAAATAAATGCTGGTGTGCCACAGGGAGCAATCCTTTCGCCAACACTTTTTCTGATTTACATAAATGACCTCATAGATAAAACAGTAAATCCACTTTATTGCTTTGCAGATGATGGCAATGTAGTCTCCTCAGTCATACCACCCACATGTCTCTTCGCACGTGAATTCCATTACCTTAGACTAACTGAAATATCACAGATAAATAACGACTTGGAGATAATAGAGGACTGGGGCAACAAAAACCTTGTACAGTTCAACGCGAAGAAAACCCAAGCAGCCCTGTTTTCAAAAAAGACCAGCACCGGTGAGCCAAACATCATGCTATCTGGAAGTGCTGTCGCATTGCAGAGCCAGTTGAACATCTTAGGAGTCACCGCAGAGACCAACATGTCTTGGCATAGTCTCGTGGCAGATATAGCTAAAAGGGCGTCCCAAAAGCTTGGGGTGCTATTTCGTACAAGACATCTGTATACACCAAGCCAACTGCTGACACTCTACAAAGCCAAGATTCGACCAACTCACTCAAACATACCTTAATGCTTTTGAACACCGTGCAGAAGCGAGCTATCAAGCTGATCAATGACCCCGCACTTACCCGTAGTTTGGATAGTCTCGAACATCGAAGAACTGTGGGTGATCTATCTCTCTTCTACAGGTATTATCACGGAAAATGCTCTGAAGAGTTGGCACGTATGATCCCCCCGGGAGTAGCACCTACTAGGCGAATACGTCAAGCAGACGGTAACCATCAATTTATTGTCAAAATAGAGGCACCAAGAACCTCATTATATCAGAATTCATATCTCTGGGGAACAGCATCGCTGTGGAATAAACTCCCTGCGACAGTTTTCCCTGCAGGTGACAACCTGAACCATTTCAAAACCAACACACACCAACATTTCCGCGCACTTGCCGCTTCTCGAGCGTGATAGGGATCTCCTTGCGAGTGCGCATACCCGTAAAAAAAAAAGGTGAAAAAACCCTGAAACCAGGACAACAATACGTGCAGCCTGGATTTATGTATAATTATTCCTCAGCATCTTGGGACACATCCCCACTTATCCTCCGCCGAAATCACCCTTGAGCTTCGCTAAATATAAGAATATAATTCTTAGGATTTAAAAATCAGTTTTTAGCAATTTTCTCAAAAACTAATAATTTTTTAAAAAGAGTAAAGACAGAAAAAATATAGTATATACTATAAAATTAAGAAAAAGACTAATATAGCACATTAAAAAATATATTTTTATTTATTTGAATTTTTTCTCACCCTGTGAGTCATTTTTTTAAAAATGTTGTTCCACCATGCATCACTTAGGTTACAGTTTTCTTTTGTTTTTAAGTTAAACAACGTTTAATGATAGCCGATGGGTTTTGAAAAAAAAATTATACAGTTAACTGTACGCGAAAAACATTCGACTTCTGGGTAGGAGTTTAAAATATGCGCATGTGCATGCTTTTATTATATTTAAATTTTTAGCTAAATAGATCGTAATGCAATTTTTAAAAAAAATTAAGCAAGAATGGTGTTTTACTAAATTTTAATGGGATAAAGAAGTTTAAATCGTGGCAGCAACGAGTTGACCGGCGGCGAGTCAACCACGGTGGTGGGGAATTGTCCTTAAGCCTGACCAGAATGTGTATTCTGTAGGTCAAAACTAAATATATTTTGGGATTGGGGGGGGATTCCCCCGTAGATCCTAAAGCCGGGTACTCATTAACGAACCACGAGCATCGATCAACGAACGCGATCTATTCGCTAATGTGGACGGCATTGTTCGGAGCTCGCAGAGCGATATCGGAACCTTAAATTAAAAGAAAGTACCCAGTAAATTTGAGACATAAATACACATCTCTTGAAAAAGTTTACCTACATAAATACATTGTTTAAATAAAAAAAAAATACATTTAAAAAAAAATTGCGAAATCTATTTGTAATAGTTTACTTGTAAGAAATTATATAGTAAGCTGTCAGTCTTACGTTTTAATTTAAAATGCGAATATCTCAAAAACTAATCTATTTATTTTTGAAATAATATCAATGCTGTAATGGAATAGAAAAAACTCTTTTAAACCAGGTATCACTTGACCCACTTTCCCTCTCTAAAGTCAAGAGGTCCAAGCTACCCCAACTAGGAGTCGAGAGATATAAATATTTTAAGAAAATAAAAATAATTTTCTTTAAATACTCATAATGGCATCCCGTATACGTTTTCTGTGGGCATATTACTTTAAATTAAAATTGATAATGATGATGATAACGAAAATGATTATACGTATGTTTTATCGCTCCGCTTGTTTTGTAAAAAGAGTTTTCGCTTTTTTCTTTCTGGGTAATAAATTTTGTAGTATAAAATGGAAAATAAATATATTTTGTTTACCTTACTTTACTGATAACGATAATTACCACTTATGATTGGACAAGCTAACCTGTGCACGTATTAATGCTAAAAATTGCACAGAACAGATGTGGCTTTACTCAGGCGTTGCGATCTGTATTGAGAGATGTTGAAGGAATAAGAACAATTTGCGCGCGCTCGCTTAAATTGCCTCTAGCGGTAGATATTTAGGACCTCTATAAACTTAGCATTACCACTTAAGAATTGGATATTCGCAATATATGCATTAATTGTCGTAAATTTGTCGTGAAAGAAAAAAATTTCTCGCGCCACCCGTTTTCCTGAAAAGGGTATGTAATGCTAAGTTGAGTCTCAACTTAGCATTACCACCCCAGAAAAAATTAAAATTTTTAAAAACTAATCTATGGAATAATTGTCGTCTGAAAAGGGTATGTAATGCTAAGTTGAGTCTCAACTTAGCACTACCACCCCAGAAAAAATTAAAATTTTCAAAAACTAATAAATGCATTTATTGTCGTGAATTTGTCGTAAATTTGTCGTAAAAGAAAAACAATTGACGCGTCATCCGTTTTCCCGAAAACGGGCAGTGAGCAATTTTGAGATTTCTCAGCTAAATCTTAGTGATCTTTAAGCTTTTTCACAATACGAGGATGTAGTATATTTAACCTTGTCGCGCGATTGTAAATTTTTGGTAAAACAATTGTTATATTACGTGCTGTTTTTACTTTTCAATATAACCCTTTGTCGTGTTAATATAAATATTCATTGCTCGCTGTTTTCAATGATCAAGCTAACGCCACTATGGTCTGAGGGATCAATATGTTGGCCAAAAATAGACTTTTGCAGTGAAATTCTCTAATCATTTAAACGCAAATCAATAAAGAAGTCTAAATCGCTAATGTACCATTAAAACCTATTTATTATTACCCCCCCACTCTTGTCACCACCATTTTTGTGATTTATACTGCCTAAAAGCTCTTTAAAAAAGTGTATGATTTTTAATATGTTCTACAAATTACACCACCTAAAAACAAATATATGTTGCAAAACTCAGAGGGTAGACCCTCAAAAATTTTAATTATCGAATTTGCCCCTATTACCCCCCCCCCCCCACTGGGGGGTAAAATTTGATCCATTGTAAAAATTCTAAATATGTATATTCTTAAGTATTTTGGTCCGCAGGACTGAAATATAAGGATTAACAAGTTTTGTAACCATTCAATCACCCCTTCCCCCTGGCCATGGAATTCAGAAACCTGCCCCCTCTTCTGTTTTGGGTTGGATACGATCTTGCCCCAGCACTCCTCTTTTCTTCCTAAGAGGGGAAGCGGTAGAGACTAAGATAAAAACTCATATTTTTCCCAGGGGAATGCTAAGCAGTTTTCTCGTTCAGGTTTTTTTCAAAAAAATCGTGCCTACCCCATATTAGTCGACTTTCCTCTAATTTATTTTTTACCTTCCTATCCCGCGTAGCAATGGCTAAAGAAGGTCTTATTTTCGAAGAAAAAACAATTTTTGAGATAGCGCCGTAAATGTTTATTTGGATGTATTTTGACCTATCTTAGCAATATCGTTCTGATGTCTGTCGGTGTGTGTGTATTATTTCTGTCCGTAACAGGATAGCTCCTAAACCGCTGAACTGATTATCATTAAATTTTCAGGTAAAATAGTGTTCGACACTATAACCAGCTAATTAAATTTTGGTTCAAATCCATTAATGCTAATGACAGTTTCTTGACAATTAAAAATTTTTAAAAATGCTAACTTTTTAACGAAGCATCGTATCAATATGCGGTTTTGAAAATATAGTAGACTATATTTTGGACAATAATTTGTGTTAGCAAAAAACTTGGTAAGAGCTTTGGCTTCTAAGATATTTACAAAAAGCTGTTTTCAAGGCCTCACTTGAAGTGTGCTAATAGGCTAGCATGGATCAATTTATTTTAAGCATTATATTTCGATTCAGAGTACACGAAAACCCCTTAATCGATGTATTACGTGTCAAATTTTATTTTTTTAATCTAGTTAACCCTCCTCCATTCTAAACTGTTCTCCGCCCCCCGAATACTTGAATTTAGATGCTCCAAATACCCCAAAACAGATGTGTCTGCTTTAAATGTTTGCAGTTTCTATTAATTTCTTATTTATTTTGGCGGCCATCTTGAATTTTTCCTTTGTTTTTTACAGTTCATTGCTAAGACAGGAGTTTTGATATGTATGATTCATTCTAGTTCTTTTAAGGTACTTTGCTCATTACTATCTATATAGAAGACACAGGAAACACAAATTAAAATGCACTAGAATAGGTACTTTGTGTTTATCAGAATATGTACCGTTATGTTTAATAACGAATTTGGAGACTATCGCACCTTTTCGCACCAACAGTGTATGTACTCCGGAAAGTACAAATTGGGACGAAAATATTTTTGCAAAAATTAATATGAAAGTTCTTGAAAGCTTTTTTGTTAGTCCAATGAAATATCGAAAAAAAAAAGTTCATGCATTTCTTGCACAATTTTTGTATCATTGGTATTTAAAGAATAAGTTTAAAATCCCTGTGGCTGAAATTATCAAAAAATAATCTACTTACCTTTAGTTAAAAAAGTCATTCCTAAAATTTTCTATAACTCTTCGCATTTTTTAGAAATAGCACATTAAAGTTAGTGAAAAATAATGAACAATAAAAAAACAATTACTCATTGTCAGGAAATGTCAAATTCAGACAACGATATTTCGAAGCCTGCTTTGGCAATGAAGCAAATCATGCTGGAATTTTAAGGTGCCGTTATTTAGCTTTAAAAAATATATAACTAAACAGTTTTATTGTTAAGTTAGTTTTTGGTATTTTTGGCCAAAATATTGGGGTTTCAGACTAAAGTGATAACGCCAGGATTTTGCGTTGTTTTAGAATTAACGAAAAAAAGCGAACTTCTCAAGAAATATTATGTTGTCCTTATAACAATCATAGGCATTTTGCTACAAAGAACGGATATAAATATGTTTCATACTAACAAAACACCATCTTCTAGTAACACTAGGTACCTACTAGTTGTATAGCTTTATTTATTTTATTGTAGGCAAAAGTTCTTACCTAACAAAGTCGAGAAGCCCTCCCTACCCCTTGTTACACTTTGCCAAACTTTTAGGAAGCCCTCCAAATCCTGTTACGTAATTTATAGACGACCCGTAATAAAATAAAAATCAAGTATAGCATAGTCAATTGTTACGAAAAAACTTTTCGGACGCGTGTAAACGTGTTATGTCGACCTGGCAATATTGAAAGCCCTGCACCAAAGCATCGAAAAAATAATATCTTTGACCAAAGTTCTTTGAGCCGACAAGACGTTTTTGTTTAATTTTATTTATTAATTATTCCGAAAGTACACAATGAAAAGAGGGAAACCTCGTAAAATCCCACAGGAGGATATCGAAAAGACAGTGTTCAGATATAAAAAACGGGATGGAATAAAATGATTGTTTCACCAAAAATTTACAATCGCGCGACAAGGTTAAATATACTACATCTTCGTATTGTGAAAAAACTTAAAGATCACTAAGATTTAGCTGAGAAATCTCAAAATTGCTCACTGCCCGTTTTCGGGAAAACGGATGACGCGTCAATGGTTTTTCTTTTACGACAAATTTACAAAAAATTCACGACAATTAATGCATTTATTAGTTTTTAAAAATTTTAAATTTTTCTGGGGTGGTAGTGCTAAGTTGAGACTCAACTTAGCATTACATACCCTTTTCAGGAAAACGGGTGGCGCGACAAATTTTTTACTTTTACGACAAATTTAGGACAAATTTACGACAATTATTCCATAGATTAGTTTTTAAAAATTTTAATTTTTTCTGGGGTTGTAATGCTAAGTTGAGACTCAGCTTAGCATTACATACCCTTTTCAGGAAAACGGGTGGCGCGACAAATTTTTTTCTTTCACGACAAATTTACGACAATTAATGCATATATTGCGAATATCCAATTCTTAAGTGGTAATGCTAAGTTTATAGAGGTATATTTAGGAATTACAAAATGATAGCGGTAATAACAGTCTATCAGAGTACGCGTATAAAATGTTATATTCTAAAAAAAAATAAGAATAATATTTGCTTTTAACAAACGGCGATACAGACTATATATATAACATTAAACTAGATTTTATAGGGCAATATAATATTGAATTCGTATGATACATTAGATTACTTTGTTTTAGTGGATGCAAACTTATGATAACGGAGTATCAAACTAAATGTAGTGCTTTAGAGTAATATTGGAGACATGTTCTCTGGGTTATTTTGTCTGGTTCAGGCAATTTTTTTACGCTGCTGCTTGTGCGAGTCGGGTTCAGTGGCGAATTAAGGGGGGGGGGGGCAGAGGGACCTGGCCCTCCCCCCTTCTTGACATAAAACGTATAATTTTTAATTCCAGAAGAAAAATAACCAATGCATGCCGCAATTTTTTTTTAATTAAATTTAACTGATTTTACTCAAATTTTCGCTTGCGGCACATTTTATTTGCACATAGTGGTAAACTTTAAAGCTAATTCTTATTAAATCCCGCAAAAAAAAATTATTTTGTATTTTTTTCCCTCCTTGGCCCCTCCACCCCGCCACTGGTCGGGCTTACTGGCAAAGCCATTTTGTTTTAGGCTAGTAACATATAAACCACGCATCTTCTTTTAAATGTTTTTTAAATAGTCTTTGTTTTTTGGGTCCCATATAACAGGTATATTCCTGTAATTTTCAAATAGACAATACTGATTCATCATTCATGGTATTTTTTTTTATTTGAAGCGCATTGAACGACGACCGCCTATTGGCTCGTCGCGAATGGCTTGTTGCGCGCTGCGATCATACCTTTTTAACGTCTACATTAGCGAATTGTTCGAGGCTCGAGGCTCGTGGCTCGGTAATAAGTACCCGGCTTAAGGTCACTAGATCACAAAGTTTCTTCTAAAGGTATCGACATGGATTTTTTGCTTCGTGATCTAGTGACCACCCTTTGTGTAATTTAGAAAATAATCGGTAATTAGCGCCCTAGAAGAACCTCTGCAACCACTTTTAGCCGCCCTTTTTTTCTTCCCAATTTAACTTATTCTATTTTTGTGTCTGTCTGTCTGGAAAAACAAAAAGTTTCCTGTAATAGCGCAATCTTACATATAAATGGACATTTTCACAGGAATATCCGAAAAACTGATGTACTGAAAATCTTGGCGTGAAATCCGCGCGTCGGAATGACATAAAAATAAAACTTTTATTTTCTCGTAAAGTAAAAAGGATTTAGCTTAAAGCCGTCTCATTCCTAAACATTTGGCGAAGAGGTATGGGCGGATAATGTTTTATTTATTTTTTTGGCATGCAGGACATGTAAAATTTTTGTATTATGCGTGTCCAAACTGAACAGATTTTGAAACAAATGTAGAAATAATGAATATTTAGTACAGGGCCATGGCGTCAAAATTTAACCTCCGTCGGCATTTTCATGAACATTTAAAACACCTGTTTTGATCGATTACTAATGATCTCACCAATACTGCCTGACCTGTTAATAGACCCAAAATTGTCTCAGTCAAAAAGTATGGTTAGGGTGTCAAAATATTTTATCAATTCTGAATGGTTTAAGTTATAGTAATGAAACTAAGCTGCAGATCGGCATTCATGTACTAATTTTTTGGGTGTTAAATTTATTTTTTAGATTATTCCATATAACTATTGCATCTGCACAACTATGTCTCATCAAATTTGTAGATCATACAATTAGGGTCTGCCCTGTAAAAAAAAAATGGGCCCTATGAAAGCAAATGTCCACCAAACGGTTGCGGTTGCCAACATCTTATTTTAAAAAAGATATTTTATTGGGTCGGTCACATATCATAAAATACATTCGTCTTTAGGGGCAGTCCCAACATAGGTTATAACTTTTAAAGTTCAAGCAATTTTATTAAATGAAATCGTTGCAAATTTAAAAAAAGCTAATTTTTGTGGCAATTTATATCGGACTTCGTTTACTGATCCATTTCCTGTGACAAAAAATTATCTTTGTGCCCCTAAATTGCTTGAACTTTAAAATTTATTACCCTATATAGGGGCCGCCCCCAAGGATGAAAATTTTTGTATTTCATATCACAATGTGCCTGAATGAAGTATAAGCTACCTAAAAATGGTTCCAAAAACTAATTGCACATTTTGAATATGGACTCTTTCCTGACTTCAGAGCCATATTGATATAATTCCTAGCTAATCCTCTTCTCGATATTTTATCAATTTTTTGCCTTTCTTCTAGTTAGTCTAGGCGCTGACTCTTGTCACGTGTGACCTAATATGTGCGCTAAGTTTGACTATGGGGCTTTGTTAAGCACTCATAGCAGTATAAAGAAGTCTGGTCACGTGGTCTAACTCATGGTCGTTTGGCCGCCATCTTTGAAAATGGCCGCCAAATTAAAAGATTTTTTTGTTTAAGCGTATCACCCTACCCAGTAATCCTATTTTAATGTTTTAAAGCTTGTTTTACTCCTGCTTAAAAGGTTAACACATTTTGTCATAACACATTTTTTGATAAGTTACGTAGTTTTTGAGATATACCAAGAATATTAGTAATTCCGTTCGCAAAAGAGTTAAAATAATACACACGTTCATTTTATTGTAGCTATAATATTATTGACATTTGCTTAAAGAGGGTGGTTTCTGAAACTGTTCACAATATTATAGAAAAAGTGAATTTGCAGCGAAACGATTCATCCTAGCGAAAAACGATAAAATTAATTTTTTATAGTACTTTTAATTTTGCTTCTTCTGATGTATCAGTTAGCATCCTAGCTTTGATAGTTAGCTGTACAAGCCAGCTAAAATATACAATTTTATAAAAATTCCATGTTTTCGCTCCAAAATCGATATTTTTCTTAAAAATTGTAAAAGATATGACAAAGATCACAAGAAGCGGAATTAAAAAGTACTACAAGAAATTATTCTTAACGTTTTTTGCTAGAATACATCGTTTCGCTGCAAATTCACTTTTTGTATAATCTTGTGAACAGTTTTAGAAACCAAGAGGCAGTCTTTAGGGTACTATTCATTGAACTTTAAAAACATAAAGTCAATATCCTTTTTTGTAAAAGGTTTAAAGCCTTCTATGTAACAATAAGAACAAATGTCAATAATATTGTAGCTATAACAAAATGAGCATGGGTATTATTTTAATTCTTTGCTAGCGGAAATAATATTAATCTTGGTATATCTCAAAAACTACTTGAGTTATTAACGAATATGTCGTAACAAAATATATTTGCCTTTAAAAAAGGAGTATAAAAAGCTTTAAAAAATTAAAATCGGATGACTGGGTAGGGTGATACGCTTAAACAAAAAAGTTAATCAATTTGGCGGCCATTTTCAAAGATGGCGGCCAAACGACCATGTGTTCTACCACGTGACCAAAGTTTTTTTATAAGCCTATGGGTGCTTAACAATGCCCCGCAGTCAAACTGTGTGCACATATTAGGTCACACGTGACAGGAGCCAGCGCCTAGACTAACTAGAAAAATTGCAAAAAATTGATAAAATTTCGAGAAGAATCAGCTAGGATTTATATGAATATCGCTCTGAAGTCAGGAAAGAGTCCATATTGAAAATGCGTGCAATTAGTTTTTGGAACCATTTTTATGTAACCTATACTTCGTTCAGGCACACTGTCAATGTGACCGATGGACCGAACCAACAAAATATCTTGAATGAGTGATTTACAGATTTTGCGGAGGGGTCAAAATATAATGTTGGCTCCTTACAGCCGCTAGTAGCCGGGGGCAAAGTATAAGGTATGTATGTATAATTAAGAAGTGGTCAACCGCACCTGTTTGGTGCAAATTTGCTGACGTAGGGCAGAGTATAAGTCAGTTAAGCTTTTTTTTATTGTAAATTACCCTAGTGGGCCTTGTTAACAGCGTCGATTTTTTTATATTGCAGACTTCTGGATAATTGTATGAGCTATCAATTTGATAAGACAAAGTTGCAAGGTGCAATAGTTTAAAAAAATAACGTGTAACATAAAAATACATTTTGCCCCCTTACGCCCCCAAGGAGTAAAATCTATAATTGCAAGGTGCAATAGTTTAAAAGATATAACGTATAACATAAAAAGACATTTTGCCCCCTTACGCCCCCAAGGGGTAAAATCTATAATTTTTTTGACAGCCATAGAATAAGTACGCGAATGCCGATGTGCGTGCCAAGTTTCAATTACTCTAGCTTAACCCGTTCAGAATTGAAAAAATATTTTGACACCCAAACCTTATTTTTTGACTGAGATAATTTTAGGTCTGTTAACAGACAGTGTTGTTTGGATCACTAATAATACGAGGGTGGATCAAATATAAACAAGCCTTTTCAACTTACTAACGGAAAAGTCATTCAAGATGAACGTCGCCGTTATAATTTTGGAGTAGGGATATTTAGCGGCATGTAAGCGGCTGGTAGTGCCGCGATGCTCATTTGGCCAGGAGCAATCGCAATGAGCGAGAAGAAGGGACACAGCAGTGTTGCGCAAAGAATAATCATTAAATTTCTTACACGCGAAAACGTGAAACCTGCTTAAATTCGATGCAGATTACGAGCACAGTTCGGAAATAAGACGCTTTCGTGGGTACCTGTAAAAACTTGGTGCAAAGAAATTAACGACGGCCCTGAGCGTCTCGACAACGTGAGGCACCCACGTCGTCCGCGTACCATCATTTCTGCAGGCAAAATTTTAGCGACTGCTTTCTGGGACTGGAGAGGAGTTTTGTTGGTCGTTTTTTTGCACGAGCGAATAACGCAATAAACCTGGCTTATTGTTTGAAACTCGTAGACAATGATTGTGTAGAAATAAAATTTCGAACTTCCATTGTCTTTATTTATTTTAAGACACGACGTTTCGGTTAGTAAGTATCTCTAACCGTTATCAAGTGTAAACTTCATAAGTTTACACTTGATAATCGTTAGAGATACTTACTAACCGGAACGTCGTGAAATTTTATTTCTAAACCTGGCTTACTACTGCAACTTACTCGACCAGGTAAGGCTTGATTATCGCCAAAAGAGGAGAGCACACACCATACAAGACGTGCTGCTCCTGCATGTCAACGCTAGACCTGATACGGCAGCTGACTGTGCTGGAATACCCTCCATACAGTCCAGATTTATCACTTTGCTATTTTCATATGTTTGGCCCACTCAAAGATTCACTGGGAGGCGAACAATTTCAGACCAATGAAGAGGTGGAGGCAGTCGTGCGCAACTGGTGAGATACCCGCCCAGCTTCCTTTTATGAAACCGGTATTAAGAAACTGACAAACCGTTGGAAAAAGTGTATTAGCCGAGAAGGGGGATGTGTAGAAATGTAAAAAAAAATCTGTTTTGTGTTATGTTTCTAAATAACTAGTTTATAAACAAAGGCTTGTTTATATTTGATCCACCCTCGTATATTAAAACAGGTATGGTAAAATCTTCATCAAAAAGCCCACGAAAGACGCTATGGCCCCGGACTAATTTAACTGAATTTTAGTTAAGAAAGCCACAGTTTAATCACGGATCATTTGTTAGGTGATCCGTGGTTTAATATTGAATTTATATAATTAAAACTGTACCTCCTTACTAACTAGGATTTCTCTCTTTGACGTTATTAAAATATATATTTTATTGGTCTGTAATAATAATAAACCAAACAAAGACCTTTCAGAAAGAGAGAAATTAATAACGACACCGAAGGTATTGGAAAAATATTTATCAAAAAACCGACGAAAGATCCTATGGCCGCCTACTATAGATTCCATAATTATTAAGTACAATATTTCTTTTCTTTTCTAGAACAACAATGTTTTTATTTATTATATTTCTCGTTTTTTCCTAAATTATATTACCTAGAGGCACAATTATTTTAGTACCGTGTCAAAGCCAATGCAATTCTCTATAAATACCTTTCCTATCACTATCCGGTACGCGTATTTACGTTTCCCTGCTGATTTCACGGCAGCGCTGTTTTGAAATAGATACGGAAATGTTGCAACATATTTGGTTACAAATGCGTGTTGATTTTAAGGTGCCGAGGCTCGAACAAGGCACGGATTTGTATTGAATTACGCAGCGCAGGGGTTGCACATTTGAAACTGAAATTGGATTCACGTTGTTTATTAGTTTGATTTTGAGGTTATATGTTTGTTAATATACAAATTATGGAGCAGTTTAAAGGTATTTGTACTAATATTACTCAAGATTTTGAAATTCTTTGAAGTTTGAAGAACACTATTCCATTAACTATACCTGCAAAGTTCAGTGTTCATTGTCTTACACCGGCAACTACGACGACAGATGTTGTTTTGTTATTAATAAATTTTAATGATTTAAATGATCCACATGAAAATAGAAAGTTTCAAAAACCTAACCTAACGAAAGCTAATCAATCAAATCTAACCGAACCGAACCAAAGCAAACTGAACCAATAATTTTTTTCAAAAAAAAAAAGAGTTCCTATTTGGGATCCTAGAGGATGTGAATCCGAACCGAACCGATTCTAACTAAACCGAACCAAACCTAACCTACAACACTATTCACACCCTCTAGGATCCCGGAAAAGAAGTCAGGAAAGTTTTTTTTTAATTGTTGGTTCAGTTTGCTTTGGTTCGGTTCGGTTTGGTTCAATTCGGCTCGTTTCGGTTCGGATTCACATCCTCTAGGATCCCGGGAAAAAGGTCAGGAAAGTTTTTTTTTGAAAAAAATTATTGGTTCAGTTTGCTTTGGTTCGGTTCGGTTAGATTTGATTGATTAGCTTTCGTTATGTTAGCGTTTTAACCTGAGAGTTGAATACGCTTTTGTAATAGTTTAATGAGCGATGTTCTCTTACAGATCCATGCACATTTCGAGATCAAAACTATTAAAATCAACACGTATTTGAACCCAAATATATTGTAACATTTCCGTGTCTGTTTCAAAACCGCGCCGACGTGAAATGAGCACGGAAACGTAAATACGCATCCGGTACGTGGCTGGTCAGATTTAAATTTTTGTAAAAATCCTTACATATATGGCACCGCACGTATCTCCGCAATGAAAGAACCTAGAAAACTAGCGTGCTCCTACAGAGTGTAAAACCAAACCGAACCGGTTCGGTTTGGTTTTACACTCTGTAGGATCCCGGAAATTTCAGGAAAGTCGAACCGGTTCGGTTTGGTTCGGTTTAGTTACACACCCTCTAGGACCCCGGAAAAGGAATCAGAAAAGTTTTTTTTTTTGAAACTATGTAATAGCGATATTTTGAAATGCGCTATTTTCGATAATTTGTACTTTTGATCTTTTGTACTTTCGATCTTTTGTCTTTCGATATTTTGTTTTCCGATCTTTTGTATTTTCGATCTTTTGCAATTTCGATCTTTTGCAATTTCGATCTTTTGTTTTTAGATCTTTTGTTTTTCGATCTTTTGTACTTTCGATCTTTTATTTTTCGATCTTTTGTGGTTTTGATCTTTTGTCTTTTCGACCTTTTGTATTTCAATCTTTTGTCTTTCGATCTTTGTTCCGCCACCCATATCTACATATCTCAAACGAAAAACATTACACTTCCTGTCGCCGTGCTGCAGTTGTCTAAAAACAAAAAGAAAAAACCCGGTCCAGATATAGTTTTTACAAAACTTGGATACTTTTTATTACCTCTAACTTGTGTATTTAACTTTTTTTGATAGAAGGTCGAGCTCGGATTAAAGTTCACCCCATTTCACCTGAATAACTCGGATCATTTCTAATTCATTTTTCCCGTTGGCTGCGATATATTTTCTTTTATTTTCTAAAGTTTTCATGCTTAATAATTTTGAATATTTTTTAATGGCATATGTATATTTTTCTATAAGTTCATTAATTTATTTTAAGATAACGCTATCAGCAAAAAATCAAGCATCACCACCGAACTTCTAAGCACCGTGGTGGAAAAGTTTCACGTGTTGGCGTTATCTCAAACAGACGAGGGTTATCAGGAAAATGACACTTTACTGTACCAGATAGGCAGACGACCCAGCATTAAAGTAGATAACTGGGATTATATTTATACCGAGAAGACGCCTGACAGTCCCAATTCGCAGCAACATCAGCAGGTAAAAACCACTTTTTGCTTTATATCATATTAAAGTTTTACTACGATCTTACACCTTAGCACTAAGACCAGGGTCCAGTAGCGGATCCAGAAGGGGAGGGGCAGAGGGGCCTAGGCCCCCCTTCCAAGACAGAAAACCTTTTTTTTAGTTCTGTAGCGTTACTTATTTAAATTCTTAACAAAATCTACTTAATTTCTTAAAAATTATCTCCTGCGGCGCAATAGAACCTCCTTTTATTGCTCAATTTTACACCTCAGATATATAAAAAACCGCAAAAATAAATATTTTGGTGTTTTCTACCATTCTGGCCCCTTCCCTCTGGAAATTCTGGATCCGCCGCTGCCAGGGTCTAAGTACTAAAACTTACCCCACTCCGTACAGAATTAAACTTCATTTTATTTTTATTAAATCTGCTGAAATGTGAAGCAGAAGAATTTTCAATTTATGAAAAAAATAATTAATCTTTGCGATATTTTTCAAAATTCAACACGGAATCTGTATATTAGCATATGGGTAATATATGTTTTTGAGTTGTTGTAATAAAAAGAGATCTAGCCATTTTAAGTTAAATTTTGTTCATTCATACTTTGGAAACAAGTAGGTATGGTGTTTTACATATAACAAAAACATCATAATGAGAGGACGTAGTTTGGACGGTATTTGCTTGGAAAACTTACTTGTAGTTAATGTGTCGTACCCATTACCGAAAAATAAAATAAACCTTGTTCACTAGTCATGCAAAAAGAAAAAATATGCCAAAATTTAGGTTTGTACCAAGTACGAAACGGCCCGTTTCTAAGAAAAAAAATTCCTGAGGTCCTACGGCTCTATCTGTCCAGGTCTGAATAGTTTGGTCCTAGTTCTCTGTCGTGCTCTGCGTAGTAGCAGATTTAATGAAGTGGCGTTTCCTCCTCAACACCATAGAACTTGCAGCCTTGTGTTACTTACTCCCAGTCTGTTCATGTGTTTTTTGAGTCATATCCTATTTTCTCTGGACAACGGTTCTAGTCCCTGGATCTTTCACCCTTAAGGCAACAATCCCGAAGGACCCGGAAACTCTCGCGGCTTGTGCCAACCCTGTTAACACACTCCGGCGTGGAAAATGGTCAGTAGGGTAACAAATCAGCTAGTACAGTCTTAGAAGTCGACGAGGAATTAGTGCCCTGAAGGCTTGTAAGGCCGCATGTCGTGACAATATTAAACACTCCAATACAACTTGTGTCCGCTTATCGAATCTTATGCTGTTTGAAATTCAGCGGAGATAATATATCATGGGCTTACTTAGTGGGAGGGGGGCTCAAAGCCCGGTCGCCCCCCAAACCTAAGATTTTTTTTAGTTATTTTTCACATATTTCATAAATGAAAAGATAAAGTAGCATAAAATACGACATCATAAGGCCTCGAGCCGCCCGCGCCCTCCAGAGGTCTCGGGTCCACACAAGATATGTTCCTGGGTGCCATTTATATAATATTTCCAGGCTTCATGAGAATAAATTTACCAACGGTTATTCCATTATGGATCGTGCCAAAAAGAAAAAAGTGAAGATATATTAGAGCTTATGGGACAGTGCTATTTCTATTGTAATAACAATGTATTTTGTAGTTAAAATGTCCAATCCATGGTCACAACCCAGTAGCAGCAGAGCACCACTGTCTAAGTGAAAACTTTTTACCAGATCTTCCTCTCGACGCCAGAAAAGTGACAACGCTAAGAAGACATTATTATCCAGAAGGAGGTAAATTCTTTAGAATCTATTTACTTGTGTGTGTGGCTAAAAATTAAAAGACATCAATAATCCACGATATATACAGATATCATTTATTTTATCGACTTATATGGTTACGCTTATAATAATGACAAAACACGAGAGTACGACCTACCCTGACCCTTTTTTGAGGAAACTTTTTTCATTTGGTCTTTTAACTATTTCTCCGCAATTTTCCTTTCAATATTTTTACTCTTTTAAGGTTGGGGTTGGATCGTTATCATGAGTTCATTTCTGGTCCACATAATCAACCATGGCGTTCAGTTATCTTACTCTCAATTGGTGTCCTGTGGAGCACAAAAATTTAAAGTGGATCGTGTTCATTTTGCAGGTAAGGTAGCAAACTAATAAATTAACCCTGTACAGCGGGTCGCGGAATTTGGTTCAAATACATTAGTATAAAAACATTAGTTAAAAGCAGTGGCGGATCTAAAAATCCTGTCTTTTTTGCTTGCATTTTTAACACTTCAAAAGTTGATTTAAACATTTTGAGTGTCTGATAAAATAATAATTTGAAAATTAGATATTTGAAGAATTTAAAAACGATTGTAGAAGAACAATCGGAACATTGCAATAGTGTTGTTTATTAGAAAGATAAGTTTCTCAAGTTTTGTTAGGCAAATATTTATTTTTTCTTATAACCCACTCTTGATTTTTCTTTTTCTAGGAGAAACGCAGTGGTTTCTTAATTAAAAAATGTCCTTACGAATAGTAGCGAAACACCCAGAGAAAGTTTTGTTTGTTTTTAACCGCAGCCAATGATAAAGACCAGCTATGGCGCGTTATAAGCAAGTCGGCGGTCACGTGATCTTAGGAGTTCCAGGATTCTTATTGTATTGCTTAATATATTATCTGTTTTTACACAATTTAAATAAATTGACAAAAATTTTTTGTTCTCATATAGGCAAAAATTGAAAAAAATATTTTGCTGATGTATGTGTTTATTATAGATAAAAGAACTGAATCTATAAAATAAATAATTATACATATAAAATTTGCACTCTAATATCTTCAGGCATATTAGGTACATAATATCGTTAGTTACTTCAAATCTATACAAGTCTTTTAAAATTGGACTTAATAACAAACCTAAGCTTTAAGTTTTTTAATTTTTCTTTGAGTGTCATCATCTTTGTCTGTGTTCTTATTCAAATATTTATTAGCAGACAGTAAATCATTATGCTTTTTTATAAAATTATTTAAAAAAACTTTACATGCCCTTGAACGAATTTTTTCAAGATTTGACAATAGTTTTTCTCTACAAAAACACTCGCTAGAGTTATCTAAAGAAAATTTTTTAATATAAAACATTTCATAATAATTTATTAAAAAGAAACAAGTGATTTTGTGAATAAGTGAGATGGTTATCACGTTCAATAAACTGAATGTATTGGTCGTCAATAATTTTTTGCAAAATTACCTAGCACAAAGTTTAATATATATTTCATCAATGTGTAAGTTAACTACCAACTCATGTTCTTTTAAAAGCTGTATCTTACTTTTTAAATATTGCACACTACCGGAGAGATTATACTATCTGTTAGCGATATTTTACAAATCAGTTTTTTAATATTGCGAGGGTGCAGTTTTGTAAATTGACATGTATGCACTGGATGACTGGATAAACAAAGATGAAGCCAACATTAAAGTGTATCTACAATATATTTGATTCTCAGGTGACCTTTTCAAAAGACCTAATTGTTCAATCAGAAATGACAATTGAACACATTTTTCACTCTTACTATCGAAAATGTCACTAAGGATGTCTATTACTTGATTAATCTTATCTTTCACCACTTCTTTCCCGTTTGCAACTTTCATTTCAATAAACTGCATTCGCTCTTCAAGTGTATCGGTGCTGTCCAAAAATAAAAGTCCAACTTTTTTTGGCAGTTTGTTTTTTGGTATGGACCATTGAGTTGTATAAAGGCCCTGAAAGGGCCTTTAGAGACGGAAAGACAAGGCATTTTTTATTGACTCTATCTAATTTGGTTGCTATGTCCAGGTATTTCTTATACAATAAAAAACTAGGCAGAAACTATTAAACTTATGAAACTGACAAAGATAGACTGATTCTTACATACTAATACCACCCTAGATAATATATGGGTACTTTTATCTCTTTCACATTGGCAGCATAACTGCGAAAGAAAATCAGCTTGCTAATTTTAATCTACCTGCCGTATTTTGAGTGATTCAACCTGCTGTCGTTTTTGACAGGAAAAATTGATGTTTTGTGATGTGCAAGGTTGATAATGTACGTAATGGAATTTTTTTGATTTTTGTGCGTGATTTTTCACAAAAAGTCCTAAAAGCTTTTAAAAACAAGTTTATTAGTAACTAATTTGGTTCAATTATGGTAAGAAATTGTTGTTTGTGCAAAAAAAAAACAAGAAAAATCGATGAGGAAACAACATTACATGAGTAAGTCGTCTTGACGTATAGTTTTTGGTCAAAATCAACAAAGTTCAGTAGCGTTACGATAGATAGTTTTTTTATAAGATTTTACCCTCACTCATTTTAATTCAGAAAGTTTCACTTTCCCGCAATCACAAAGATTATTTTTTAATAATTTGTTCATAAGTCCCGTAATGTAGTAGTGTGTGTTATTATATAAACTTTAATCTAAGTTTAACAAATTTTGATTTTACTGTTATACAAATGGTCTTTAATTTTGTCAAAACTTTTCTCAGATTTCCAAAGAACAATGACCAAAAAAAATTTATGGATTGCCCTGCGGGGAATTCAATATCAACTACCTAGATATGCAACTCTATGTTCTGATCATTTTGAAGATAGTGCCTTTAGCTTAGGAAAAGATGGAAAGAAGAGGTTAAGACAGGGAAGTCTTCCGAAATTAGTCGACAATGTTTTTCGAAGTGAGAGGTAAGTAGGAAAGTTTTTTTATCATTATTATCTATTACGCTGTGGTTCTGTAAATATATATTTTTTCGTTTTAAGCAAAACATAGGCTAAAGCTTTTTTTTAAATAGGTCAGTCAAAATGTTAGAGAGGTACATGATCTTATAAACCTCGGAGTAAAAACTCATAACATTTTAATAGGTTCTTTGGGTTGCTGAAGTGTTTAAAACATCGTCTAATTTTTTAGACCAATATGAAGTAGCTATAATACTATTCGAGTTTCAAAGCTTAATATTTTGAGGATTTTTGTAAACGATATAAATTTTTAAATGTTTAGTTTATCTATTACTTGCTATCAACTAAATAATACCTTAGGAAATTTTGATATAACAACATTGAACATTTTTAGTTCCGAAATTTCTGACTCCAGCATAACTTGTCGTCCACCCAAGAAGAGAAGAGTTGAAGGAGACACTTGTACAAGGTATATTTGTAAAGAACACCGCACCCGTTTACACAGGCCTTATGGAAAATTTTTGGCTCCGTGGAATTGGCTTTAATTTTAATATGTTATAGTAGGATATGTAACTAAAAAAAAATGTAAGTAAAGTTAAGTTTTTCTATCTACAGTTTTTGAGATATAAGCGGTCAAAGTTCGTTAAATGGTCGTTTTTGTGTATTTTCTAATACTAATAACTCTTACATCTTGACCGAAAAAAATTATTTGGCCATAAAAATGACTTAGTAAATGTCTAAGGACAAAGTCGCTTATGATGTCATTCTTATCAATTTAATTAATACCGTATATTATTGTCAATTTATTAAATAATATAGCCCCCCTATAGTCAAAAAAACATTTTTTATATCTGCACTATTACCGAATTTTTTAACTGACGTTTTTTATTTTGGCACAGGTTAACAGTTTTATATAATATTTAAAGAAAAAAAATATTTTTGTTTTTTGACTGCCCCCACTTTTATATATATATTAATTTTTTTACTGGAGGTATTTTTTCTTACTAAATAAAATTGACTTTAGCTGTTTCAAGCTATTTTCCGTATGACAAAAATCAATTTGTTAAATATTTTGTAATAAGATACAGCTCAAAGAATGTTTTTATTATATAAAAAAAAATACTATAGCTTTTGGTGGAGTCAAAGGGTCTGTTCAAAAAAAACATTTAAATTTTTTTTTGCCCTTATATAATTTTTAATTTATTTTTGGAAAACGGCTCGGTGAATTTTAATTAAACTTCACCTGCTTATTTTTGTAACTGTAAAAGGGTCACACTAGGAATAAAAGTGTTTTTTTTTCTATGTCTAGTTTTGAAGATATTAATTTTTGTAGCTGTAACTATCTTATATTTACAGGACGGCGACAAAAAAAAAGATATTTAACGTCCAATTTTTGCTGTACGTACAACTCTAAACAACTAAGAGCCAAAACAGTAGAAAAATAAAATATGTACAGGGCGTCTCAAGAAAAAAGCTTGTTTTATTGTACTGTTTTAATACTAATAATGCTAACAAGTAACTAAACAAATTAACTTAAATTAAAATTATCTTAAACATGTACTATAACCTTCATAATTTCTATTTATATGTTTATTGATTAATATTATGTGATCTATTTGCGGCATCCATTTTGAAGCAAACTTTGCCTGGAGTACATTATATACCCCTGATGACGAGCGTATCCTAGGTACCATAGTACACTGCAAATATGAGAGCAGCATCCTACTGCCCTTGCTCCACTTTTACATATACAGTAGTATCCAGTGGCGTGTCGTATAGGGGGCCAGGGGGTCGGTTCGGTTCGGTTCGAAATAGAATTAATAGTGTTATTATTTTAAAAAGGTTTGTAATTTATTTGACTTCCATATCTATCGCCCCCCCCCCCCCGCCCTTTTATCCACGACACGCTACTGGTAGTATCCTAGGATACGCTGGTCTACGAGGGCTTTGGGAATTACCGAGAATGACACCCATAACTGGTGCTTAACAATAAGTTACGTACTATTGACATTTTCTAGTTAAGTAAAAAAAAAGTACTGCATTAGTACTAATAAAACTCATGCATCAAATAAACCTATTTTTTGAGACGCCCTGTATATATTTTATTTTTCTACTGTTTTGGCTCTTATTTGTTTAGAGTTTCGGTACGTACAGCAAAAATTGAACTGTAAATACCTTTTTTTTGTCGCCGTCCTGTAAATATAAGAATAGTTAGAGCTACAAAAATTAATATCTTTAAAACTAGACAGAGAAAAAAACACAATTTTTTCCTTATGTGGCGCTAAGTTACAAAAATTAGCAGGTTAAGTTTAATTAAAATTCACCTAGCCGTTTTCCAAAAATAAATTAAAACTATAAAAGGGCAAAAAAAAATAAAAAAACATTTTTTTGAAAAGACCCTTTGACTCAACCAAAAGCTATAGTATTTTTTTATATAATAAAAATATTCCTTGAGCTGTATTTTATTACAAAATATTTAACAAATTAATTTTGTCATACGGAAAATAGCTTAGAACAGCTAAAGTCAATTAAGAAAAAATACCTGCAATAAAAAAATGCATATCTATAAAAGTCGGGGCAGTTAAAAAACAAAAATATTTTTTTTCTTTAAATTTCTTTAAATTAATCCGTGCCAAAATAAAAATTGCTGGTAATAAGAAAAATTCGGTAATAGTGCAGATATAAAAAAATGTTTTTTTGACTATCCCCCCTATATTATTTAATATATTGACAAGAATGACATCATAAGTGACTTTGTCCATAGACCTTTACTAAGTCATTTTTATGGTCAATTGTTTTTTTTTGGTCAAGATGTAAGAGTTATTATTATTACAACATACCCAAAAACGACCATTTAACGAACTTTGATCGTTTATATCTCAAAAACTGTACATAGAAATACTTAACTTTACTTAAATTTTTTTAGTTACATATCCCACTATAACATACTAAAATTATGTATGTATGTATGAAAGTATTCATGAATTATTTAATATGCAAAAATCGTTGATAAAAAATGCTAGTGGCACTCACACACAATTTTTATTTTTCGCCGCCACTGACTTTTTTATCCAAGACAAATCAATAGAAATATTTTTGCGATGTTGCATGTGTCCGGACTCACCAAACCGAAATTCTATTTTCATCCCTATCTTGCTCATTAAATTCTTACTTGTATTTGGTCAATTGCGATAAAAGCTTGATATAATGGCAATTTAGGCCCATGCCGGGTCTACCCGTAGGGTATAGAAGTCAATGGTATGGACACATTGTTAACATTTACAAAAAATGACAGATTTCCCTCAACAACTAGAGATGCTAACAGTGATGGATTGTTGTTTAAAAATGTCATCAGGCACAGGCAGACTGTATCACGTTCTTGGGTAAAAATCCAATTTTTGTTTATTTTAGTATTAGAACAATAAAATTTTGAAATGTCCTCAATATTTTGATTTCTTATGAGCTCAAAGTGTTTCAAGACTTTCTTGCTTTGCAGTTTCCAGTTGTTGCCTCTCGACATCAGCTAATCGAACAGTAGATACAGGTTGTCTACTTAGGTATTTCGGAACATTTTCAACACTCTCCATTTACAACACACTTATCAAACCAAATAACCTGCTCGTTAGGAAAATGTTTGATGCAAACTTGTGGACGTTTTAAGATACTTAAATCATTAGGAATTTTTCACAACCAAATTTTATGCATTTGTTTATCCACTGGCAAATTAAAAGTTGACACATATTCGGTTTCAGTTTTATAGTTGGACCTACAACCAACAATACTACACGTTCGCGGCATTGTTGTCTTTTTCGTGGGCTGCGTTATTTTAATAACTTTGATAAAATTCACATAAAATTCATGCCCGAATTAAAAAAAAATCGACGTAAACCAACATCCTACGGTCACGTGATATTTCCGCGCCCGGAGCGGTCTTTCCCGTGGGCTGCGGTTTTTAACAGTAATTGGCCTTTTTGCGTCACAGCTCCCAGCTGTCTTTTTCCATCTCTTTAATGGCTTGATGAAATTTCACACCACATACCAAGGTTTTCCGAAAAATAGTTTAAATGAGAATTTAAAAAGTACATTTTTATGCTCATATTGAAGAAAAAATTTATTTTTATGGCCAGCCTATTTTTGTCACACACTGGAAAACATTAAAATTTAATAAATCCAGACTGCGGACACAAGAGAAGGCCCAAAATTTTTAGATCTCTACACACTTCCGAATTTGGATGTTCTTACTTTTGAAATTTTCGAAAATGTTTTCCATACTACAATAGGTAGTGAGAGCCTACTGAATAAATTTCTTGCAAAGTACCATAGGAAACCACTTTTGGAATAATTAAAATATAACGAGTCGTTAAATACCGAGATGAATTCCAAGACGTGCGCAAGCGTTGATCTGTCACTTCTGCCAACCAATCAACTGAGAGATATTTCAGTATTGTTTTATACAGCAAAACTTTAATAATTCCCAGTTCTTTTTGATGAAAATTCGTCGTTTTCGTGCTGTGAAAATGCCGGTGACGTGCAAGTTGTGTGACAAATTATTTAGTGCCCAATTTAATTTGAATAAACACTGTCATCGGGGTTCTACTGTATGTGTACATTTTTTAAGATTTAGCGCATTTAAATTTGTCAATACTCCCATGGCAAAACAAAATAATCGTGAAATGCAATATAGAAGAAATACTGCATATACCTCAAAAAATATTAATCGCAGCACATAGATATTGTAAATTTTTGAAATCAAAAAGAAAAGACGAATCTTAAAATGCAAAAATATACAGGGTGTTCCCTCTCACTCTCATTGTCACACCCTGTACAGGGTGTCCCAAATTCGTTGTTTTTTTTTGTGGTTTCGGGTATTTCTAGGGGAAATAGAAAAAAACTGAGCCCCCTCTGCGACGCTTAAATTTTAAGAGAAGCCTAAATGTGAAAACCACATTTAGATATAGCAAGCCGTTTTTAAGCTACGGAGTGTTTTTGTCTGCATTTTGCTTTTGTGTAAATAGCTTTCTTATAGATCTTTTCTTGAAGAATTGACAGATGTAAACGGTTTTTATTTATCTGATTTGGTTTTTAAAATATTGCATAAAGTTGTTTGTCATATTACTTACAGAATAACTCTCTTTTTATTCGATTTTTAAAATCAGCTTAAAATTTCCTTTAAAATGATGTATCACAATCAATATTTTAATTTTTAATTTTTTTTTATTGTTTTCTTTATTTTTATTTTTTAATCACCTCTTTATTATTTTCTTATTTTTATAATTTTATAATATTAAAATATTTTAAGCCCATTAAGCAAACTAAAATATGTGGTAAAAATAAAAAAAATTAATTTTATGTGATATCTCAAAAACTAAACGTGACAAATGAAATTTAATTTAACAGTTTAATTCCTCTTAAAAAAGTGTCTTAGGAATGTTTTCACAGAAATAAAAAATATTAATAAATAAACAAGTTATAGACCCCTTCCTAAAATGCAGACTTTTGAGAAAGAAACTACGGGGGTAGTTTAAAAACGGCTTGCTATATCAAAATGCGATTTTCACCTTTAAGCTTCTTTTGAAATTTGAGTGTCGCAAAGGGGGATCAGGTTTTTTTAGCCCCTCTAGAAATACCCCAAACCTCCCAAAAACATCAAATTTGGGACACCCTGTACATGTTGACGGATAGAAAAAAATTATGTTGGCTTTTAAAGTTGTCATAATTAACCAAAAAAATTTTATTATAGCCCTTTATTTTCAATGATAAAGTTGCTGAGTGCTCAGGTTATAAAAAACCACCCGATGCCTACATAAAATCATATCTAAAAATTAGAATTGACCATTATTTTATACCTTGAATTTTTTATTATACTTTAAGCTCTTTCATCTCGCGCCAATCCCGGTATTCGCGCCAATAATTTAAATTAGACATTTTGACGTTAATTTTGGCGCATGCTCCTTTGATGGAATTCATCTCGGTATTTAACGACTCTTAAAATATATACCTGTTATAACACACTTTTACCGTCCTAGCCTGCATAGCAATGGCTTCTCTAGGTATTAGTCTTAACGAAAAATTTTTTTTTGAGATAACGCCAAAAATGTGTTATGTGGGTCTATTTTGACCTATCTTAGCAATATCGTCGTGATGTCTGCCTTTGTGTGTGGGTGTGTATGTCTGTCCGTAACACGATAGCTCCTATGCCGGTGAACCGATTTTCATAAAATTGTCAGGTAAAATAGTGATCGACACTCTAACAAGCTGATTAGATTTTGGTTAAAAGCCATTCATGCTTATGACAGTTTTTTGACAATTACAAAATTAATAAAATGCTAACTTTTTAACAGAGCATGGCATCAATATGCGGTTTTCGGAATGTGGTAGAGTACATTTTGCTCAATAATTTGTGTTATAACCAAAAACTTGGTAGGAGCTTTAGTTTCTGAGATCTTTACAAAAAGCTGATATCATGGCTTCACTTAAAGTGTGCTAATAGGCTAGCTAGGAAGGTATCAGATCCGTCATGGATCCATTTATTTATTCTGTTACAATTTAGTAAATGCAGGCTTGTGGTCATTTTAACTCAGAAAAGTTGTGGAGAGCGCCCTCTTCCCCGAATTTCCTGTAGGTCCGCCAACTGTTGAAGGGTATATGGTTCGAAAGTTACTTATCGCGAAAACCGCTAATTCGAAATATTATTAATTTAAGAACTAATTAATTAACGGTTTGAACCTATGATTTTGGAAATAATTATCTTTTGAATCAATGGTTTTCTAAATAAATACGTTTTGAACCAATATCTTCGAACTAAATACCTTTTGAGCTAATGCTTCTTGTTGAAGTGTAAACTTCTTTAGGCGCGTTTAGCAGTTTTTGTGAATTGAACTGAGCCGTCAAGCTCGGCTATGTTACGCTCATTCGGGTGAAGTCGGCTCGAGGTGACTAACTGCGAGAGGTACATTCAGCGAGCGATATGATGATGCAGATGAAGGCCAGTATTATTAATTTCGCCTTGTGCAAGTTTACACTTCTGCCGTGTGGTCTTAAGCCCACACACTTTTTTTTATTTTTATGTTCCAGATCTTTTTTTAGTTTTTTTTTAATTTATAAAAACATCCTATTTCTGCACGCACGGACGGGGTACGCATGACTAAAATCAGTTGGATTGTTCCAAAAAATTTTTTTTTTGTTTTAACCTTTATTGTATAGATTTCAATTCTGTCTCCATTCATTTCCTCCTAAATTAATTATTACTAAACCGATTTTCAAATAAAAAGTATCAAGGCAAAAATTAATTGCGCTTTAAACGTCCCTATCGAAATTTATCACCTTCTTAAAATTCAAGATGGCGGTCAGAATCAAACTTAACCTTTCAAAGAGTTTTGTTTATTCTTATGTTTCGAGAAATTATTCGTTTTTTGTTAATTCGTTAAAAAGCTCTTTATCCGCCACACAGAACAAAATTTAATCATTAAAATTGGCTTAGCAGTTTCGGAAATATTAATTTTTATTTTAACCATTGATAGAGCAAAGCTGTTTCACAGACTATACGATTACCTAATTCTGTCTGCATTTCCTCACAAATTCATTAAAACTAAACCGATTTCATTTAAATGAAAAGTATCATAGTAAGAATCGATTGCTCTTTGAGCATCACCATAGAAACTTTCGTTAATTTTTAAATCAAAGATGGGCGACTAAATAATATTTGTCTCTTTATGAAGGATCGCTATTTTTAGTTGCGAGTAATTTTCACCCCCTATCGATGTTAACCATGATGCTTTTTTGTTCATTAAAAGCAGTTCATTAATAAGGAATTCATTAGCAAAGAAATGCAAGCAGAATTAAAAAAGCAAACAAGAAATCCATCCCAAATTTTTAGGCTCATAGATTGTTTGCTAATTTCCGAAAAAAGTGTATTTTTACCATATAATAATATTTTTTTTTACTTCCTGTTAAACTTTGATAAATTATTATAATCCAAAAAACTATTTTGTCTGGGGGTAAGGCCATTAACGACGCAGTCATCTAAGGTGTTGTTATATGAGTGCAGCAAATGCGTACAATAAAACGAAAAATTTATTAAAAAATTAATTTTTAACATTTTAAGAAATTCTATGATTAGGAGAGGCATCAAAATACTCCGGCCAATACTCCAGCCCCGGACCTGAGCCTAATAATTATAAAAACATGTAATTTAACATTCTCTAGTTAGAAAAAGCAAAAATTTATAATTACCGAAATAGAAAAGAAATACATATTAACTTAGATATTTATGAAATAATAAACTCCGCTAGCGATATTTTTGAAATACCGGTAATTTTAGAAAAAAATGCAACTTACCAAGAAACCTAAATAAGTTTTGTTGCGAAATTTTATTAAAAGATTCTGATTTTCTTTTCTACGAACGCACCAAAAAGATAATGACACAATGTGTTGCATTGTTTTTGACACATTTATTCCAAGCCATCAGATTTCTAATTACTTGGAGCCATATAACTATGAGATACTCGAAATAATACTTCAGAGGTGGTATTGCATAGAGTAGGATTTCCTTAAGGTCAATAAGTATATCAGTAGTAACTTAGGTGACCAACAAATTGGGAGGAAACATGATGACGCCTCCGCGATGCTTAATTTCAAATTCACTATTACAGGTATTATGGGAAGTATGCCAACATTTTACAAATAAATCCTTAAAATTACTGCCTATATAAAGCATTCCTAAAATTGTCTTATTATAATATTTTTACCTTAGAACTAATGTTGTACAATAAATATAGGTACACGCTGATCTAGAGCTAAATAGAAAACATTTGTAGGTACTTGCAAACCCCAAAATCCGCAGAAAACACCCAGTAATTTATTTGGTATTTGTATTTTTTGTAACTTTAGCCTTTAGTACGTCTATGGGCAGGGCTCGTAGTAGGCATGGGCAAACCGGGCTTCTGCTCAGGGGCGCCCAATCATAGGGGCGCCAAATCAGAGCTCTAAGGGCGCTAAATTGTACATCTAGAGTAGCCGGATTAGATGTATTTAGAAGTATGAGTATAGGCGCGCCAATTTACTGTTTCGCCCAGGGCACCTAAATATCTAGGGCGGGTCCTGTTATGGGCTTCAGATATTTAAATATATTGTAGGTTCTAAAGTTCTATATAAATTCAAAGCATTTTGAGACATAAAACATATTAATATTTTACCAGCAAATAATTAAAGTTTTTGTAGTCGGCACCCCTACTAAATATAAAAATTTTGGTTCAGTTTTCGAGAATTAAGGTTCTCTTTTATTTGGTATGGCTGTATGATTTTAAACATTATAAAATTGTCATTTGTAAAACGATATTTACGGTAAATGTTGTATTTTTGGGAATTTCGACAATTTTTTAAAAAGTGCTATATTTAAGTATGTTTGGCATAAAAACTCCGGCACGTTTTTTGTAAAATTATACAGTTTTTGAAAGCTTGTTTCTTAACATAACTAATTCCTTTTGAGGATCAAAATCACCCGGAAAATATAGAAATCCGAGGCACACAAATGAAGATATGTCAAATTGAGCCCTAAATCCAATGGTTTTTTTACATAGCATTACTTAAGTTTGAATTTTTTTATTAGACACCCGGTCTATTTTACATTTACTGCAATATTTTTTAAAATAATTTTGTTAAGTTTTAATAATATTTAGATAAGAAATAAGAATAAAAAAATTAGTAGTAGTACCTAAAAAAAATTATTTAATCTTAAGAGCATTTTTTTAATTTTTTTTACAAAACGCGATATTGCTTATTTTGGTATTTTTTTGCGCGGTTCCGTGTAAAGATAATATATAAATTTAAGCACATTGTGATAGGCTAACTTAAAAAATACAATAATTATTATACGAGATTAAAATCACCACTAAACTGTGTACGAGGGAAGCAAATAATCCAAAAATTATAAAAATTACAAATTTAAATTTTGGTGAAAATTTCACTTCTAAAATTTTTAATACAAACAAAATTGTCCTACAAATTACCATTTTTGAGATATTTGACAAAAAGTAGGTTAGTATCAATCTTCACTTTTAGGGCGTCGGGACGCTACCTATAATGCCACGCCGAGCAAATCACTGTTTTTTCCTAACTTCGTAGGGAGTCCTTAAACAGCATGCCAAGTTATATCAAAATCACCCAAAAATTGAATATTTCCAATTTGACTGCCCGACCAATAACCTTAGCAATTGCAAGCTTCGCTTCGGCATAATTAGGCTTGGGATTTGAAGGTTAGAAAGGTTTGTTTTGGTTGCTTTAAATGAAATAATAGTGTATCAACCCGGCTACGGTGTATAAGACGCAAAAAAAATTTTTCTTTTAAAATTCTTTTTTTTTCCATACGCTTTAAAAAAAATAAAAACAGGCTTACCTTAACCTAAAAATTGGTAATAATTGTAAAATAGTACGCCCAGAAACTGTTGTTAAAACAATCGCTAGTGCCTTAGATTCACTAGAAGGACGTGTAAAAAAATGTCGTGCCGTCAATGCTGCAAATTCTAAATATTATTTGTCGGTTTCTAATACCTATCATTGTGACTTTATTATGTACATATTTTAAAACAGGTCTTTCAGCTTAAACTGATAATAATTAATATTCACATACAAAATTTTACCCCAAATTGGGATAAAGCACCCCATTTCCTTTGTCCTTACATTTAGTCGAAATTCGTAACAGGACTTAAGTCCTTTAATAAATTCACACCTTTAAGGACTGATATAATACCTCTCTCTCCCTTACAGCTAGACTAAATGTAAAAGAGTGAAACAAGTGCTGGGTTTTACTTGAATTTCAGCATACATTAAGCAAACATAAATCTGTTTTAAGCGAAATGTCATAAATCCCATAAACTCCACGAAGATCAGAATTCTAGTCAGAGTTCTAGCATTATATCCCAATTCTATCCTACTTTCGTTTACATACAAGAAAACGAGATGTGGATTGCCTGGAAATGTGGGTTTTTATGACAATAATTAATCGTTATTTTCCAGACGCACTGATATGTTTACAAGAAGGAAAATAGTTAGGCATATTCAAATTGTATAGGGTGCTTTTTTTAAAGATAGCAGAGGCGTTTTTGGGTATTTGACGTAGGTTTCTGAAAAAATCATCAAACACTTCGATTTTGATTGTGGGAAGCCTGAGGGAAATATTTGTTATAATATTTTTAGCACCAACCCCCTTCAAGTAGTAAAATTTACCTCTATATTTTAAATAGGAAAAAGTATATAAATAACTGAAACTGCCTCTTTTACTTAAAAAAAAACACATAAGTTTAATTTTGGGGCTAAAATAAAATAATAAATTGTAGGAAAAACGTCTAGCAAAAATATATATACACAAAACGCAGATTAGCTCAAAACGTGCGAAATAAGTAGATATACAGGGTCCCCCATATCTTAGAGGCCATAGGCCAACAGGTGATAGATGAGGTCATGCCTGATAAAAAAGTTCCTATAATGCATGGGTGAAAACTCTTTCTTTGTCGAGATACAGAGCATCAAAGTTTTTAAAAAAACGCAGTAAAAATACGAAATTGGGTAAATAAAAATTATAAAAAAAAAATTATTCAGTCAATTTTTTTAGAAAAACTATTTTTTTGTTGTAAACTTTTATGAATACCATATTAAACGCAATGTTTTTTTTATATTTTTTGTTAATAAAAAGTCTCTAGCGAGACATAATAATAAAATATTATTGATATTTTTTAAAAGAATAAGTAACCAAAAATTATTTTTAAATTTTTTTATATTTTTTATACATTTTGGAGGTTATTTTGACATTATTTTGTAATTTTATCAAAAAAAGAAATACTGTAGCCGTGGTGGCTCAGTGCGTTCGCGCATTGAACACGAGTGAGTTAAGGAATCTCGCTTGCTACAGTGGCGGGTTCGATCCCCGTCGGTTGCCGAGGTCGGGTGCGGCAGACATTTGTAGGATTCCTGGGGAGTGTAAAATGTAATATTGTCCTACCCCTTCATTCACGCCGGTAACCAGGCCGGATGAGGTCGGATATCTCGTGAAGGCGGACTTTGTTACACACTCCTTCAGTCGGTAGGCCATTCTAAGGGACAAAAGGACCGGATAAAAAAAATACCCGGTCTGGGGTTCCAAAGGTGGCCGATGACCCGTGCAATTAGGCGTTCCGAAATGGCGGCCTTAGTGTCGGCGAAAGAGTCACTGTTACCAAATCAGGAAAAAAAAAAGAAATACTACATTTTTGAACCACAATTAGCTGAGGATTCAGCTGGCTGCGACATATTTTCTCGTTTTTGTAAGACCCTTTTCCCCTTACTCTTCTAACTTTAAAAATTCTATATCTTAGAAACATATGTGTGTTGACCCCCATGTTATAGAAACTTTTTTCTCGGAAATAACCTCCTCTATCACCTGCTTCACTATGGCTCCTAAGTTATGGGACACCCTGTATAAATTTTAAATAATAGATTTGAAATATGAACCTAGTAATTTTTTATAAAACTACTTTTCTGGAACTTTTCAAAAACAAAACAAATTTGTTTAAAATCAATAGTTTAAACGGAAAGTTTTTCAAAACAATTTTTTTTTACGAAATTTTTTTTATCAATGATTTTTTTGAACTACATTTTTTAGACAAATTGTTTTTTTATATTAGCTTTCCTGTCATTATTTTGGTAGGTCACAATCGGCGTTATTAACCTAACCTTTCTCAGTGAATCGCAAACTTACTCTTACCTGTCGAAAAACGCCTCCTGGCCGTTTTCCACAAAAAATGTCCCAATTTAATTAATAAAGGTTATAACATTAGTTCGGACCTTTTTAAATAAAGACAGGAGAGCTAATTTAAAGATACAATTTTTCAAGAATTTGATTCGAAAACATTAAATTAGAAAAAAATATTGTTCAGAGAAATGGTTTCGAACAAATTTTAATTTTTTTTCTAAAACTTATAAATATAAATATTATTTTTAATTTATGCCCATCCTTATTCGAAAAATGGAGTTCAGGCCCGAATTAATGGGATACTTCCAGTCAGCACCGTTGGCGTTGGATTTTCGGCATTCAAACTAAAAAATTAACTGAAAGTTGAACATAGCGACCACCAATCGAGAAAGAGCACGTTCGAAAATTTTTTAGGTAATTGACTATCCTACTATCCACTAGGTTTTTAAAGAGGTGGTTGGCCTAAACCAGGGCCTTGTAGCTCCCATCCCCTAGGACTCTCCAGCCCCCCACGAAAAATGTGACAACCAAATATATAGTAGTCTAAAGAACTTTTTAAAGTATTTCCAAACGCGTAAAATATAACATGTATGTCGCCAAACTTCAGAGGATTATTCCTTGAGTGATTTTAAGAAAAAAAATTTTCATAACTACGGGTCCGCAAATGCTTAGTTTTCGAGATACGGGTTGTTAAAGTTTTAATTTTTTGTTTGTTTTTTCTTTATAACTCGTGCAGTTTTTGAGATATTTGCTTCAAATCTGGAACGTTTATTAAGCTGCCAGGCATACATTAGTAAGCATGTCAAATTTAAGGAAAATATTACATGATATTTTTTCTGGGCCATAGCCCATAGTGAACTTTTTTGCAGTAAGTCACTGGCCGATTGAAAAACATAAAGTTTTTATTCAGAAACTTTTTGATCTTTTGCAATTTTTTGTATCTCTAACCGTTTTTAAGAAAAAAGTCAAAAAATATAATTTTTATCTTTGATTCGTATTTAGAAATTACATAAAACTCGCATAAAATGAAAATAATGTAGTGTTTATTTTAAATTTTGATGTCAGTTAGCACAATACAAATTTTTCTTTGTTGTTTTTTTTCATGAAAACGGTTCGAGATAAAAAGAATTGCAACAGTCCAAAAAGTTTCTCAATAAAATATAGAATCCAGATAACATTTTTGATTCTGTCATTGAATTACTGCAAAAAGTTCTGGGGAAAAAGGGGGCATGACCCCTGAAAAAATATCATCCTGTAGTTCTCTCCTAATATTTGGCATACTTAATGATGTATGCATTGTTGTAGCTTAATACACGTTCTAAATTTAGCAAAATATCTCAAAAACTGCACGAGTTATAAAGAAAAAACAAACAAAAAAATTTATAATTTGACATCCTGTATCTCGAAAACTGAGCATGTGCGGAACCATGTTTATTTTTAAGTTTTTTCTTAAAATCACTCAAAAAATAATCCTCTGAAGTTTGGCATACTACATACTTTATATATCTCCAAATTTTCAACTGCGGCGCAAATTTAGAATCAATTTTAAATTGCTCCCCAAACCAAATAATTTTAATGAGTACGTATCCAGACGCTGTTGGTGTGTCTGTCCGTCGCTCAGTTTGTAACCACTTTGCCCCATAACACCCCTAGAAACCACCCAATATAAACTTCAATCCTAAAAAGCCTATAAAAGTCTTGGTTTCAGTGGCGCACCCAGGAATGTGTCTTGGGGGGGGGGGGGCGAGACCTCTCCAGCTAAAACGGGCGCCTCGCAAAAAACTTGCAACCAACAAAAAAAAAAAGGTAATCGTGTGTTGGAGCGGTCCGACAGCTCAAAAAGACGCCCCTCAAAAATCTTGTCACCAAAAAAAAAAAAAAAGGTCTTCTTGTTTTTCGCGGGCACGCGACGAACTAGGCCGCTGCTTGGGGGGGGGGGGCTGAGTCCTCATTATGTCCAATTTGAAGCTATTTTTTCTGTTTTATCATGAAATATGTAGAAAATATGTAAAAAATCTAAATTTTGTATTTGCATTACCTGGTGCTAGGAGAAAATATACAAATATTTTCCTCCCTTTTAAAACACTTTTCATTAAATTATCGCCTGCGGCGCACTAAGAGCCACAATTTTTTTTGGTACACACTTATTCAACTAAACGTCCGCTTTGACCGCCCGGCCTGGTAATGTTTAGTTTTTGCTGTAAAAAATTGGCTCTGTAACGAAATAGCGCGTGTCAAAATAGCGCGTATCAAAATAGCGTGCTAATTTGAGCGAGTGTTCAAAATAGCGCGTATCAAAATAGCGCCTGATCAAAATAGCGCGTATCATAACGGCGCGTGATCAAAATAGCGCGTATTATAATGGCGCGTGTTCAAAATAGCGCATATCAAAATAGCGCGTATGAAAACAGCGCATATCAAAATGGCGCGTATTCAAAATAGCGCGTATCAAAATAGCGCGTATTGAAAATAGCGTGGATCAAAATAGCGCGTGTTTAAAATAGCGTGTGTTCAAAATAGCGCGTCTTAAAATAACGCGTCTAAAAATACCACGTTTTGAAAGATCGCCATTACAAACGTCGTTGTTACAAAATAGTTCGAGTAAGTAAAAAAACTTTCCTGACTTTTTTTCCGGGATCCTAAAGGGTGTAACTAAACCGAACCGAACCGATTCAAACCGCACCGCACCGAACTGAAATAAACCGAACCAAACCGAAACATTTTTTCAAAAAATTATTTCTCTAAATTAGCTTCCCGATCCTTATTTGGGTAGGTTTCTATTCTAACTTGTGACTTGGTGACATTTTTTTTGGTGGAAAAAGGTCAGGGAGTTACTGGAAAAAATGGAAGTTTTTTTTGAAAATATAAGTTAGAAAGAGACCCCTTAGTCGAACTATATGAGTTGTGTTAAGTATAGCAAGCCATCGGTTTATTTAACGGTTAAGTAAGTATAACTTATCTGACCTTGCTCAAACTGTTTACGTGAATATACCTAAGCAGACCTGATACGCGCTATTTTGTACACGCGCTATTTTAATACGCGCTATTTTGATACGCTTTATTTTGAGCACGCGCTATTTTGATACTCGCTAATTTGAACACGCGCTATTCTGAACACGCGCGGTTTTGAAAAGCGCTGTTTTGATACGCGCTATTTTGATACGTGCCATTTTGATACGCGCTATTTCGTTACAGAGCCAAAAAATTACGTCCATACATACAAGGCAGCTCCCCCTAGGCACCCCCCATATCAGCTTTTTACGCCGGTGCTGAGACAACCAGTATATTTTTTGGTGCTGTCGCCGTTAGCATTTTATATTAGCATGCCCAAAAGTGTGGGTCTATTATTCTATATTCAGCCTTAAGGCAGTCAATTTACTTGTCGTCCTGCCAGTCAAAAATTTCAATTACTTAGTAGGTACTGTTTAGGTTCTTTATTTAATGGTACCTTTCGTCAGAAACGAGCGTAATTTTCATACAACTTAAAAGCTACATATTGCTTTAGACTAAGATGTATACTTTTAAAGGGTTTAAAGTCTTTACTTACTCAGGGAAGATGGAGAAAAACTGATTCCGTTTGCGCCAATCAGATTTCAACTCAAAACCTACTTGCCGGATTTTAATTAAATTTAGTACCTAAGTTGGGTTTTAGCTGTAGATGTTTCCATTTAGAAATCCACCGGATAAGCCGAAAAAAAGTGTAGCTGTAAATTTAAAAAATTAAAGTTGTGGTAAAAATATTACTTGTGTGGTACTGTATTAAAAGTGACTGTGCATAAAGAAAAAAAATACATAATAGTTTGTTTAGTTCAGTGGTGTTAGACTGGATAAGTAAGGCGCAAAATAAAAAAGCGCGCAATGGAAAAAGCGCACATAATAAAACAGCACAAAGGGAAATCAAACACAGACAAGTTTTGACGTTTGGCAATATCATAATGAACTAAATGTGTCTTTAGATTTATAATGGTACTTACTGTTACAGGTTACTTGATCATCTTAATTTTGCTCACAAAAATATTTAGAGGCCATAGAGGGTAACTTTCTCGAGATACAGGTTATCAAAGTTGGGGATTTTTGACTTTTTTATAATAACTTCTTTAAAAGTCGTGTATTAAAATAAGAGCAATAAGTGGAGATAAAAATAATTTTGAAAAAATTTACATGGTTTTTCAGGGAAAACTATGTTTTAGAACAAACTTTTATAATACCATATTAAACGCAATGTTTGTCTTGATAGCCTTAGATTTTGTTACATATTTTCGACATATTTCCGAAAAAAGACAAAAAATAGCTTAAAATTCGACATTATGTGGCTTCCCCACCCCCCAAGAGGCATTGCCCCCCCCCCAAGACATATTCCTGGGTGCGCCACTGGTAGTGTATATGTAAATTTTGAAAATAATGGAAATTTTTTAGAGTTATAATCATGTTTGAAATTTTTTTATTGAAATTTTTAAAAAATTTGTGAACTATGTTAATATTTTTGAAATTTTTTGGCCTAGATTAAAATATTTTTCTTATCTCACTAAGGTCGTAGGTAATATTTACACCGGCACATAAAATAAAAAATGATCTGTAATATTTGATCAAAACCGTTGAAAAAAATATAGAAATTTTTTAAAATAATTATTCGAAGTAAATTTATTTTATGGCTTTGAAAATGTACCATTTTCGCAACTTCACTGTATAATATTACAATACTTTGTTCAAGTTTTCTGCAATTTATTCAAAATTTTGGTGGTGTACTGGATTCGGTGCATCGAGATGTCGAGACTACTTGTTTTTGTTTTATTTTCCGGAGATATTGTTTAAGTTAAGTTTTTCATCTGTGCGCTTTTTTCCGTGTGCACTTTTTCCTACAGGCGATTTCTTCCTTTCCTGATTCTGAAAGTCAACAGAAATATAATTTTTTTCAACCTCTCACTTACCTGTAGTAGCTAGCCGGCCTTATACTTTACATATTTTTTCGGGTTCTGGAAGAATTTTAAATTGGACGCATCCCAGGGTGGCAGATAGGGATTTATTTTCGCGGACCAAAATGGGTAAAAATTACATTATATATTATTTGTGTGAGCTTAGGTGCCCATAAATTGGCAGAATATTTTTTTTTAATTCTACTGTTTTCCAGTTAATAACAAAAAACTGTCAAAACGCACATTAAAAGGGGGGAACCACCCCCTACCAGGGTAAGGGTGTGATTCCCCCTCGTGAAATGATCCTGGGGTACCTACCAACATACTAAATGTGTTGCTTTTCTCATTAACTACAGTATATTTTAGGTTAATTTGTCTAAATTACACCTGGCAGAAAAACCACATAAAAGGTTATAAAAGTTGGCAAGTTTCCATAATAGTGATCCTATATATAGCATTTTATAAGCCAGACCATTTCCCTCAGATACCTAAACTGATAAAAATAAATAAAATGGTTTTGGTTGTTCCATATCCCGGATAGAACTATAAAAAAAATCTGCAATGTTTTATCTGAGATTTTTGGAAGGAATATGCAAACATTTCAGAAGGCTTAGTAAATTTTATTTTATGTTTTAAACTACCATCAAAACTTTCACCATTTAATGAATTCTATCTAAACGGCCCACAAATATTTCTTAAAATAGTAATATAATGTTGAGATATTTAAATAATATTATTTTTGCCAAGACTTAGTCCAGTCATTATAGAATTTCAGCTTACAAAAGGTGGTGTAGTCGCGCTTTTGAAACGTTCTTCACATTGGAGTCCTAGAAAAAAATTGAGTTTTCGACATTAAGGGGGCGAGGCGGCTCCCCTCCCTATATTGGATTAAATGTGAACGAAAAGGGTTTTTATAATTAATTGATTACTGTACATTTTAAAGTTTAAACAAAAGTTGAAGATAACAAAATTTCCTACAAAAGCGTTTTTATACGTTTTTTCGTCAAACAAATGATTTTTAAGCTATAATTTTTTTTTAAAGGCCTTCTTATTTTTGAAAAAATTTGTAGGTACATAAAATAAAGACTAACTAATAGCCTAAAAAATGAGATAAGATTGGGTTGGCTGGGTAATCTTGCTGAGATACGAACCCTGATGTTGGTGGTACACCCGTTATCATTTTCTTAAAAGGTAAGCATTTGACAGAAATGTGTAATCAAGTTTACAAAAACTGTCTATTGTATCCCCGGTATTCTCTAATTCTCTCAAATAGACAGGCACACTAAACTTTCGAAAACTGTTCAATTTAGAGTTTTAGAATTGTCAGTGAGCTAAAAGCAGCTGTGTGCTATTTATTGATTTTATAAATTTAAGAATATTGATTTTTTTAGACTACTACTATTTGTCCCCAAGATTTATTATTATTAAAAAATCGGGTGAAAATCAATACGGGCCAGTTTTCAATTTGAATATCCAAACAAAATCAATTGAAAACTGTAAAACTGAAGAATGGAATTCCGTTTTTCAGGATTTTCTGGCATCGATCGATAACGTCGCGCTATTTCATATTTCGGAGAACTTTTAGGAATTTATACTAGAGGTCGATAGCTGTTATGCTCTAAATCTACTTTAACAATAGTTGTTTAGGAAAAATCTATAGCAAGCATAAAACATTTTGCAGTTGCTTCTATCATCTATCTATCAAAAAATTTAACATTGACAAAAACTATCGTACTATTGAACAGAAATTCTTCAATGGTGGACATATAATAATTAAATCAATACCCGGGATTTCATAAGTCATTGTCAATACATATTACAGTTAATTTTAAACATTTTTTGCTCTGATTGTTCTGATAACTGTACTATAAACTGTGCCTATACAAATTGCAAAACCAAGTATTTGGGTGTTAGTAATCTAAAAAACAAGGGATAACATTTAGTTTCTGAGCAATTCCACGCCATTTTATTCAATTTACAAAAAAAGTGTTGCCCTGACATTTATTATTTTTCTTTAATCGTGCTTACTTATTATGCTTAATATGAAAAGTCTAAAAACGGGCAAAATGGGACTTTAAAGAGAAAAATTATGTTTATAGTAAACAGCCCCTAAAAAAAATCAACCGATAATTTTGCAAATGCATAAAAGTAGTTTGCAAAAAAATGTGACGTTTTGCAAAATCTCTTACACTGGCTTAATTAGAGCAATTTAGAGAATATCCAAAAAACGCAGAAATTCCCGAAGTTTTCATATTTTTTTGGGGTGTAAATGTAATGTTTTCTTAAACTTTTGATACAGTGTTGGAAAGCTATACTCAAGGACTATATCTTCCTTGTATAAAACATATTTAAAAAGTAGACGTTACCTTGGAGTTCCATTTAAAATTTTTGGTGATGTTAAATTGCATCACAAAGTAATAGTACCATTCCTGTTCGTCGTTTGAGGCCCAAACGTAAGGACACGAAAAGATGGCTGACTTTGGGCATCCGTACGTCTGCCGCCAATCTCAGATTTTTAAATAATTTAAGGAAAGCCCTTTCGGAAAATGAAATGGTACAATCATATTATAAAGTGTACAAAAATACTCTGCCAATCTATGGGCACCTAAGCTCACACTAGGTACTATAGTTATAGTGTGAGCTAATATAATCAAAAACTGAAATATATTTTATTCAACTCCAGACTCAATTACCTTTCGTTTGATACCACACAAGCCATGTTTTGACTAAAACTCAAATTTTTTCAATCTACCCCCCATCCTTTAAAAAAAAACTAAAATCTATTTTGTTTAACTCCAGACTCAATTACCTTTCGTTTGATATCACACACGCCATATTTTCACTTAAACTCTAATTTTTGACATCTACTCCCACCCTTTTTTTAAAAATTAACTAAAATTCATTTTTTTTAACTCCAGACTTAATTACCTTTCGTTTGATATCACACACGCCATATTTTCACATAAACTCTAATTTTTGGAATCTACCCCCACCCTTTTATTTGGCTTGCGTTCGGTGGATTTTGTTCATTTTTAAATGGGACCATCACGGCCCAAAACCCAACTTAGGTACCAAATTTCATTAAAATCGGACAAGCGGTTTTTGAGTTATGCGGGTTGGTCGTTACAGACAGACAGACAGACAGACAGACAGCAAAACAAAAAAGTTTCAAAATCATCTGAAACGCAAAGATATATAAAAATTTTTAAAATCGGAGCAACTTTTTTTTTCTCGAAAAAATTACGATCACCATAGCTCACACTACTTATAGTAGTAGTGTGAGCTAAAATCTATAAAAAGGTTATTCGCGAAGCAAAACGTTATTACTACTCTAAACGTCTAAAAAACTCGAATGACAAACAACGGGAATCATGGGCCATTGTAAGCGAGCTCAACAATAGAGTAAAAAAAAGCTCAGAAATAAATATAGACAATAATATTTTAAACAATTTTTATTGTTCGGTGGGACAAAATTTAACAAAAAATCTCAATTCAACAAAAGACCCATTATCCTACCTTTCCGATATACATGTGCCAGAGTCGTTCGAGTGGTTTACACCTACCACTCCATATGAAGTTCTAAAAACAATACGGCTTATGAAAAATAAAAAAGCGGCTAATGATGATGGTATCTCCAATCAAACAAATCCTAGAAAGCCTTCCAAATAGTTGCTATTTTATCAGATGCGATAAATGTGTCATTTTTATCGGGTTCCTTTCCATCCTGCTTCAAGATAGCCAAAATCATTTCTCTGTTTAAGGGTGGTGAGCATACTAATCCGTCAAACTATAGACCAATTTCTCTTTTATCAACCCTATCAAAACTTGTGGAAACTCTTGTTAAAAGTCGAGTGCTATCATTCTTGGATCGCCAGGATATTCTGACTGCACACCTTTCAATCAAACAAATCCACATCTGATGCTATGTATGAGCTCCTTTCCAAAGTATTTAAGTCTCTAAATAAGAAGGAGGCTTGCGCTGCAGTTTTCTGTGACCTGTCAAAGGCCTTTGACTGTGTTAGTCACGGAACGCTGCTGCGGAAGCTTCATGCATACGGCTTTCGAGGAAGGGTTCATTCATGGTTCGAGAGCTACCTAAAAGAACGAACACAGTCCGTGCATCAGGATGGGAACTCCTCTCAGACAAAGAACATTACATGTGGTGTGCCACAAGGATACGTACTTGGTCCTATTCTTTTTTTGATATATATCAACGATCTAGCAAAGCTTGATATAGCAGGATTATTTACATTATTTGCAGATGATACCACCGTCTTGTGGCATAACAAAGACTCCCAACAACTTATTTTGGATATTTCTGAGGATCTGAGAAAAATAAAACAATGGTGTGATGCTACGCCTTTGCCTTAACATGTCCAAAACTCATCTCATGGGATTTAACTGCACACTGCCAAACTTGAATACTTATAGCAATTCAATTGACTCTGTCATAAATTCTAAGTTCTTGGGTTTGTTTGTTGATGAAAAGCTTAAATTTTATCCTCACATCATCACTCTTAATAGGAAGCTTGCTTCTAGATGGATTTCAGTTCGCGCAACTTACGAAAACCTAGGAAAAGAAGTCGCACGCAATGTTTACTTTTCTCTCGTAGAGTCACATCTGAGATATGCTATACCTTTCTGGGGAGCTTGCTCCAATGTTCTCTTCCAATCTGTTTTCGTTCTTCAGAAAAGAGCAGTTAGAAATCTATCTAACTCGCATCCTAGAGCTCACTGTAGGCCCCTTTTCATTGAAAATGGAATTCTCACTCTTCCTTCCTTATTCATTTTAGAGACTGCTTGTCTAATTCACAAAAAAAGAGATTTTCTTCCAGCCCATCAGCAAACATATGCCACACGTCAGTCTCACGAAATTCGGCACTTGTCCGTAATTGACTCATCTACAATGGCATTAAAATTTATAATCATATTGACCCCATGCTTAGGGGTGTACATGATTTGGGACATTTTAGAAAAACATTAAAAAATACGCTGGTACAGAAGGCATACTATAGAATTGATGAGTTCTTTGAAGGACCTTAAATAATTTTTTATATTTTATACAATTACACAGGTTGATGTGTTCCTTTTTTCTATGTTCTATATACCTACATACATAATTTTAAGTTTATTTTTCGTATATACATATATATAAAAAAAATGTAAGTATTTTAAAATATTGTGTTGTGTAAGTCTAAATTGTTGAAAATTCTAGTAGGTTTAGCTTTGCTTTTCTCATATATATATATATATATATATATATATATATATATATATATATAGATATCCGCTGATCGTTGTGACATCCAGGCGTAAAAATTTTAGATATCTTGTGACATCCTTTGACGCCGTGACATCCAAATTCGGATGTCACAAGGTTTTTCCATGTTTTTGGTACAGTCCTGATGGGGAGGGCCCGGGTGTACCTAAATTAAATGGATGTCATAGCATACCATGAGTCTGATGAAGAATACAGCAAAATTTTTAAAAAATTTTGACGCCAAAATTTCCGTGTATATTGGCGCGAGTATATTCAAGAATCGATCCAGTTGATATTCATCACTCTGTGACATCCAATGTATATTTTCATCTTAATTGCACGCACTCGTAACATCCGTCAAAGCGACAACCTTGCATTATGCCTATTTTATTAATTAAATTTGGTTTATTTTTTATTTTGGGGCGGCCGTTGCTATGTGGTCCAGCGATTCACTTGACTTGCATCTTTGTAAAAATATTTAAAAATGTTAGCATAATAAATAATGTTAGCTAGCTTATTGGGAACATAAATAAAAAATATAAATAAATATTTCTTCATGTACCTCAGAGCAAAAGTGAATTAACTAACGGACTTGGATAGGGACTTGATACTATTTGTAAATTGCTATCTCCGTCCTCCTTTTTACCACGTAGTTAAAGTCAGATAAGTAAAAAGAGCGCTAAATTTTCATCTAGATACGTCAAAACGTACTGATTTATAATAGTATATTTTTAACTCTATTCAGTGATTTTTTTACAAAAACAAATCTGCTGAATTAAATTAGAGTTCTTATAAATCAATTAATACATATATACCGGGTGGGCCAAAAAAAACCGCACAATTTTTTTTCATTATAACTTTTGAACTATACCATCGATTTTAATGGGACAAACTGCGCTTGGCAGATAATTAATCAGAGTTTTGACTAACTAGGATAATTTGTCAGCGATCTCAAAATCCAAGATAGCGGACAATAATAAAATATACCCTTTAAAGATGCTGGTTTATTCTTATGTTGCAAACACGTTTGAATTATTTTTTTAAATTAGTAGAAAAGCTGCGTTCTTGCCACGCACATGGTATGAATCAGCAAAATCGGTTTGATGGTTCTAAAAAAAATATTTCTGTTTCAACCATTGTTTTGAAAATTATACGATTGCCTTGCCAATCATGTCTGCATTTATTTCTTTACAAATTTATTACTACTGAACCTTTGACTTTGATGAAATAAAAAACATCCTGGTGAGAATTGATTGCTTTTTAAAGATCATGATCAAAATTTATCGCCATCTTAAAATTTAAGAAGGTGGACAGAATCATACTTGATTCTTAAAAATGGTGGGTTTATTCTTATTTTCTGGAAATATTTTAGATTTTTTTTAATTTATAGAAAAGCACTACTTTTCCCGCAAACAACAAGGAACAAATTAGCAAAATCGGTGTATTGGTTCTCAAAAAACCTATTTCTGTTTTCGTCATTGTGTTACAGATTATACGATTGCATTGCCAATCCTGTCTGCATTCATTTCCTTATAAATCATTATTACCAAACCGATTTTAGTGAAATAAGAAAAATGATGGTGAGAATTGATTGTTCTTTCAAGGTTATAATCGAAATTTGCCGTTATCCTAAAAGTTAAGATGTTGGACAGAACCATACTTGATCCTTCAAAGAGGCACTTTTATTCTTATTTTTCAAAAATGTTTTATTTTTTTTATTAATTTGTTGGAAAGTACTACTTTTCTCCCGCTTAATGAAGTACAATTTAATAAAATCGGCGAAGTGGTTCTCACAAAATCTGATTTTGTACAATTGTTTTACAAGTTATGCGATTGCATTGGCAATTTCTGTCCGACATATTAAATTCGAAGATGGCGGCAAATTTCGATTATAATCTTTAAAGAGCAATCAATTCTTACCACGATTTTTTGTGTTTCACTAAAGTTGGTAAAATTTATAAGAAAATTAATGCAGACAGGATTGGCAATACAATCGTATAATCTCTAAAACAATGGTTGAAACAAAAATAGATATTTTGAGAACCACCACACTGATTTTAATAATTTTTACCTCGTTGTGTGGGGAAAAAGTAGTGCTTTTTCATAGATTAAAAAAAATCTAAAACATTTTCGGAAAATAAGAATAAGCACGCCATTTTAAAGAATCAAGAATAATTCTATCCGCCATCTTAAAATTTAGGATGGCGATAACTTTGATCATGATCTTAAAAAAGCAATCAATTCTCACCAGGATGTTGTTTATTTCCACTAACATCGGTTCAGTAGTAATGAATTGATAAGTAAATAAATGCAGACATGATTGGCAAGCAATCGTATAATATGCAAAACAATGGTTGAAAAAAAATATTTTTTTATAGAACTGCTGAACCAATTTTGCTGAATCGTACCTTGTCGTGCCTGGTAAGAACGCAGCTTTCTTACTATTTTAAAAAAATTATTAGAACATATTCGCAACACAAGAATAAACGAGCATCTTTCAAAGGTACGTTTTAATTTCGTCCGCCATCTTGGATTTTGAGATGGCAGACAAAAAATGATAAATTAGTCAAAACTCTGATTAATTCTTTGGCAAGTGTAGTTTGTCCCATTAATATCGATTGTATAGTTCAAAAGTTATAATAAAAAAATATCCAGGTTTTTTTGGCCCACCCTGTAAAGGAAACGAGTTCAGAAACTGCTTAACCGATTTTATAAACCCCCCCCCCCCTAATTGCGCCTCTAATATATTTATTTATTTATTATCAAGGAGTAGCACATATAAGAAAAATTCAGAAGAATAATTTAGGTACCTAAAAAAAGGAACATATGGGTTAGTCGATTTGGAAAAAAAAATATAGATATAAAAGAAAAGAAAATGGGAATAAATTGCTAGACTGAATAATGAAAATCTTATATTTTTATTTTATATGATTTGCATAATAATTAAGGGCCTTAATTCTGCCAAAGTGGCGCCAGCGTCAGTAAATAAAACATATCCAGCTAGGTATAGAGCTACATAATTTATCAAAAATTCGCTGAACATAGGTAAGTACCTAGTCCAGATTATCTAGATTTTTTTTTTTAAATCTAGGTACTGTAGTCATAGATTTTACTGGAATATCGGCCATTTTTGGTGTACCGAGCAAAGCCGATTAGTAATCAGTTTCTATGTGACTATGCTTGGAGGTGCTTCGCACCTCTCTGTATACGTCTTGGAGGTGCCCTAGCTAAGGACACTCATCGTAAAGGTAAGCTTTATAGGAAGCGAAGCTAACGTCAAGCTTTCTATTTTTTGGTTATTATTTTTGACATGTTTTCCTCGGTTTCGCATTGGCGGTTCTGTTTTATTTTGAAGATGTTGTTTTACACAGTATGAAGGTGTGTAATTAAAAAGTTATGCTGCAAACTATCTTAAAACTGTATCATTATTAAATAGATCTTTATACTATGTTAAAACCACATTTTTAAAATAACATCGAGTCGCCAATGCGAAACCGAGGAAAACATGTCAAAAATTATAACCAAAAAATATAAAATCAGAGTTAGGCTTCGCTACCTGTAAAGCTTGCTTGACGATGAGTGACCTTAGCCCTAGCCCCTTACTACCCCCGTAGTGGGCGCCCCTGTAGGTTCTGTTCCTATTCTATTCTATTTTTGCAAATGACCGGTCCGCAATCGGCCAGCCCTGGGCTGAATTGAGTATGTATACTTCGATTTAAATTTGTCTCTCTGTGACATCCACACTAACATAATTATGTTTTCGTTTTATTTGTGACCCCGCGTAGAAATCGAGCAAAAGCTGTTCCGGCAAAGTGTTTTTTTGATTTTAATCAAAGTTTATTGAATTTAAAGGTAAGTAGATCTGAGGGCACGGCAGTGCCTCGCCAAGTTCGCGCGCCCTAACCATCTTTTAGATCTCCATGGAGTTAACAACCCCTCCAAGTTTCATGGAATTCCATAAAGTAGTAAAGTAGTTACGAAATTTCAAAAAACGTCGAAATTGCCACTCACTGACTCACTCACTCACTCACTCACTCATGTATAGATCATCAATATTCTACTGTACTTCCAAACATGCTACAAAGCTGAAATTTGGCAGACTGATAGAAATTATGACCAAACCCGTGGAAAAAATCATAAAACCCCAAAATTCTAATTTACTCCCCTCCCCTATACATTTAAATGCTTAGGCTTGGGGGGGGGGAGCGGATATCCGAAGTACCCCCAAGAGTGTGCCTGGAAAATTATTGTATTGTCACCAGTTCTTGATAAGTGTACAAAGTTTAAATTAAATCTGTTCGTTTAAAGTAGGTCAAAATCTAGTCCAAAGGAGTCAGTTACAAACATACATACCTACCTACAAACATACAGGTGAAGCTAATAAAAGCGTGTCAAAAATAAGAAATTACAAAATACGAAAACTTTTATTTAAAACTTGTTATTTCCCCACAATTTTTATTCTGGTAACGGAGTTTTCAGAAATTGAGTAAAAATTTGATTTGAAAAAAAAAATAAAGCGACCTAAACACCCAGAACTACTGCGTTTTTCAGATGGCTGTACGTAAGTTAAAAAATTTCAAGGTAAAAGCCATTTCGATATAGTAAGCCGATTTTAATGTGCAGCTACAGGTTTTTCAAAAGTCCGAAGAACCGAACCGAACCGGATAAACATACATACAAACAAACAAATGTCACAAAATATTTCTAAGTTATCTTAAAAAAAAATCCGTCGAACATAATACCTTTCCTAGCTTTTGCTGCACGAACTAGGAAAGTAAAAAATTGGGACTAATAAAAACTGAAGTCTGAGTCCAAAAAGATAATGGGAGTTACATACAAAAACGGACAACTTTTATCTAATTTGACCTACAAACTGTGAATATAGGGTACAATAATTAATAATAGGCTCATTATTTTTCAACTAAATTTAACTAAAGTTAAGTTGAATAGATAAGGAATTTTTAAATCTAGTCAGATTTTATAATCTGACGAGTTTTTTTAACGTCAAATTTAGTACCTAGGCTGGGTCTTGGGTCGAGATAGCCCATTTAAAAATGAACAAAATCCACCTAACGCAAGCCAAATAAAAGGGTTTTGGTAAATTTTAAAAATTGGAGTTTATGTGAAAATATGGCGTGTGTGATATCGAACGAAAGGTAATTGAGTCTGCAGTTAAACAGAATACATTTAGGTTTATTTAAAAAAAAGGGTGGGGGTAAATGTCAAAAATTAGAGTTTAAATGAAAATATGGCTTGTGTGGTATTAAACGAAAGGTAATTGAGTCTGGAGTTAAACAAAATACATTTTAGTTTAAAAAAAAAGGTGGGGGTAAATTAAAAAAATTAGAGTTTAGGTCAAAACATGGCTTGTGTGCTATAAAAAAATTGTTTTAAATTAAGCACACCACTGGAGCGATAAATATGAAATATTTTTTACCATGTTACACAACGTTTAAAAGGAAATTTTATTATCTACAATGAAGTAGAAAACAATTTTTTTGATAAAGGGCATGGTTTTCAGAAAATCAAATAAAACCTGTGCAAAACATAATTTAAAAAAAAAATAAACAAATGACCCCCATTTACGGACGTCGCTGGCGGGTTCGTTGTAAGTCAAACCCCATCGAGTTATACAGCGTTGAAAAGAGAATTTTACTGTCAATAAAGTGCATCATAACATTTTTTTTAAATTAGGCTTAGTTTTTAAAAAAATTAGATAAAACTATTTTAATTTGTGATTTTTTAAAATTGGTTAAATTTACGAGCGCCTCTGAATTTATAACCATGAAACCAATCCGACTTTCTTGCACAGCGTTTTAAAGGAAATTTTATTTGCTACAATAATGTATAACACATTTTGTTCTATAAACCTTGGTTTAAAAAAAAATCGAATAAATCATGGAAAAAACATGGATATTTTTTGACTTTTTTAAATAACTTCAATTAACGGACGCCGCTGTAGAGTGAATAAATAGCTGACCCCAATCGAGTTGTACCTTTTTCAAAAAAAAATGTCATTGTCTACAGTAAAGTGTATTACATATTTTTCTCTTAGAAGCGTATTTTTTGAGAAAATTTGAGAAAACCTAAATATGTTAGATTTTGGGGGGTCTGGGGGGGTTTTTGAAGAGGTGGTTAGTTTAAGGAAGTGTTTGACCCCTAAGCTCTCTTACCTTTTTGTACGTCACTAAATTTACACAAAAAAATAAAAATAAATAAAAAACGTGCCGTTTAAAGCACTACATTTAAAAAAATTATTATTTTCTAACTTACTTACTTTAAGTTAAAAGTTACTCCCACTCCAATACAATATTTAAAAATACATTTAAAGAATGAATTTTGTAGCTGATAAAATTCTCTAGAAGATATGTCCCTAGGACTTTTACCCTAGAACAAAGTATTTCGGAGCTTATGCCGTCTAAAGTAGAAAGAGTCTGAAAATTTGCCCAAGCACGTGATTTTAGTCATTTTTGGAAATTACCTAGCTCCGTTACTACTGCTCGCAGAACAACCATAGTAACACATAATTGTAGATAATTATATCCTCTAAAAAATTTAATATAACTCTTTTTGCGATTTAGTGTACTGTAACGAAGTTACAGGCAAAAAACTACAAAAAGTGCCAAATTTTGAAGGTTTTTTCAAGATGGTGGAGGAAGCACAGGAGTGGGGGTGACGAAGACTCAGATTTTTAACTACCCTTTTGGCCTTAATAACATATCCAAAATTCAGAACTGCCGGATCTTTTGTAGGGTAAAACTCCTCTATTCATTGTACTACTATAGCAATAACCAATATTGCTGCGCTTGCACTAATAGACCGGTATCACTCTAGCAAGTGATCAACCCAGTATATCACTGAAATACGTGGTCCCTACTAAACACACCCAGTACACCACTGAAATACGTGGTCCCTACGAACCCAGTACACCACTGAAATAATGTGGTCCCTACTTAACATACCTAAGTAAAACCTCACTATGGTGGTTACGCTTTATGGCCCATAAGGCCAACTCTCTACGGCCTATAAGGTTTATTTCTTATGGCCCCTAGGTCAACTCTCTCCAGCCAGCATCCCTCTTTTTACATTATTTAATTATTTATAGGAATAACCTCTATTCCTGTTAATCTGTTTTCTTATATAAAATACATGTATAAATGTGGATTGTTTATACTTAATATTTATATTCCCCTAAATCCCTCAGTCACAAGGGCACTAAATAACAAACCTTGTGACATATATGGTAGAGATACCGCTTGTCACAAATATAGTCGTGACAATATTAGCTTACACGTACACTATAATTAAAGTACCTAGTGTGAGCGTAGGTGCCCATATACTAGCAGAGTATTTTTTTTAGTCCTTGCCGTATATTCATCTTGTAAGCCTATTATGACATCAATAACGTGCTTGTATATTTTATTTGTCATTTTCTTCCCCGTGACATCCAGTGTATATTTTTCTTATTTGCATACATATACCTGTAACATATTTGCACACATTTGTGACATCCCTAACGTCTTTGTATATTTTATTTGTTATTTGTTTCCTCGTGACATCCAGTGTATATTTCTTATTTTTATGGAGGTACTTGTTACATCGGTTATTTTTATGAAACGTTGGCAACATTGCTGGATGTCACAAGTTAACACAAATATTTAGGGATGTTACAACGTCAAAATTTTTTGTGTATACAATGGACGCCACAAAGATATGAAAAATTTTATTTCTAAATTTGTGAGTTTATACAAATATTTTTATGGAATTAAAAATAAAATATTTTTTATTACATTTCATATTTTTTATTTTTGGATAACACCATGTTTTAAAGTGGATGTCACAAAAACCGACTTTTTGCTGGATGTCACAAGATACAACGGTCGAGTATATATATATATATATATATATATATATATATATATATATATATATATATATATATATATATTAATTTATTACTTTGAAATGTGCTGCAGTCTTAACAAATTTTTTTAGTTAGTTATAACAAGTTTTTTAAATAAGTAAGCTTTGTCAGTAAGAACTGATCATTGTGTTCATTTTTGGACAATAAAGCAGTTCATTCATTCATTCATTCAAACCTGAACCATTTAGTTTACCAAAGAAACAAACTAATTAATGTCCGTGTCCCACCAAAAATTTATTCTTAAAACTAAAAAAAAATTCCGACAGTGTACGAAGATGAGACTTGAACCCACAAACTAGGATGTCACCCAAAAGAGTATATGGCTATAAATAAGATCCTCTGACGATGATTTTTATGTATAATTTTTTTCTTTTAGCGATTGAATAATTTTTTTTTATTTTTTACATGCTTTAACCAAATAGCTTAAAAGTTGATGTTAAAATGACAGACCCAGGTTCTTTATTTTACTTTTATTTAGACGATACTTTGTCAAGTAAAACAAGGCACAGGCGAAGGTTCAATAGACAGATAGACATGCCAATTTTTTAAGTCAAATGTTGCCAATTCTAAGGTTTTTGCGATTTTTCCAATTTTTAAAAATTTAGTTTGCTGAAACCAATAGACCTAGGAATTTTTCTTTTGTCTTGTATGATGGTCAAGCCACTGAGCTGTAATGTTCGTATAGACTTTTTTTTGATTGACCAAGTGGCCTGTAAAATACGGGAGGCGACATACAAAATTAAAATTTATTAATTCAGTATTTCTAAGGACACTAATACATGTTATCAAAATTTAGATTGTTTTCGTGACATGGCAGCTCCCCCCGTTGGATGATTTGGCGTGGAATTACTCTTCTGAAAGCTTCTAAAACTTGACTGACAATGTAATTTTATGGTCTCGATATCATGATATATATATTTTCGTTTTTCTTTGCCTAATCTTTCTATTCATTATCGATATATCGCAAATGTACTTTGGATAAACAAGTCGCGTCAGAGTTCCAGAGTTCCAGAGTTGAAAGAAAAAACGTAAAAAGTTCAAGACTTGACAAAAAATCTGCTTCAGGGTAGCAAAAGAAATATATTAAAAATGAATGATTAAACATTAAAGAAATGTAAAAAAAATACGATTTCCTCTTTTTTTAGAAATATTCTAAAAAGTTGTTAAGTGAAAAATTTCGGAAAACCGTGCAAGATTCATCATCTCGGTTTCCCATCTTCTTTTGGAATGGGTTTGTGTACCCGTTCTTGTTTTTTCTCTCCTAGCATTCATTTAAGTTTTTTAATTCTTTGCCCCTTGACTTAAAAACATTAAATTCTGTAATGAATTTACTATCTTTTTAAAAATTTTAGTTTTTTTCTTAAACAATAGCTGCAGGAATTAAAAAAAAAACTAAAAATTTTGCTCGAATAAGTATATTAGTCAAAATTTTTAATAATTTTCATGAATGCTTCCAATCAAAAACTAAAAGCCAGACCTAGCGGAAAATGACAAGAGGTGCGCTGACATACCGTAAATGTGACCTTCTCAACTGCACCCAGTGAAATAAAAAAGAATGGTAAAAATAAATTTAAGCTGTTTTTAAAAGTACAAAATACACCAAAACCTTTTTCCTTCTCTTAAAACTTACAAGTACCTACTGCACAAGATATTCAGTTTGCAGACAAGTATAAAAATACGGACATGTGCCTACTATAAATTGTCATTTTGTCCTATCTACTTCGCATTTCTTGCGCATTTTTAATTCCTGTGGACGAACCCATTAATAGAAACAAAAAGCTTAATAGCTAGAAAATCGTCTCTAAAAACTATAAAACCTTCGATAAAACTCTATTTGATATCTTTCACTATATCTTTTTATACGGGGGCCTCCAGGCGATAGATATTTAAGTTAATATATTTTCTTAAAATGTATGAGTAATGAATATATAAAATATCAAAGAAATTTCTAGAGGTCTAGTCAAAGACTAAATAAATTAATTTTAGGGCTAGCCCTCAGAATTGATGAAATCTAACAAGGCGGTCACATCAATGACTTCGGCTTTCAAGACCCCGTTCTTATGCTGAAACTTATTTTATTCAGTCCCTATATAAACCAGTAAATTAAAAATTATCCCTATAACATTGAAAGAAATTTCAGGTCTGTCAAAATAAACAAAATATAATAACTTTTAAATTAACCGTCAAGAAAACTTTTTATTGGTGCGAAAACAAAATACTTAAGGGTTGTTAAAAAGACACGAAAATCTATCATGGACGATTTGAATGCCAAAGTTGGTCAGGGCAAAGTAGAAATATGCAATGAATAGTTCGATCCAGAAAGTCGTAATGAACGAGGTGATAAACTAATCGGATTTCTTTTAAATCGAATAGTTGGTCAACATAAAGAACTTTAAACTCCCCAAACGTAGACATAGAACTTGAAAATCTTAGGCAGGTGGCATCAACAATAACATATTCCGGATCAAATACCATTCTTATGAAAAATCGACACAAAAAGTTCATAATATCAGAAAAACAAATTCAAGGGCTAATAGTAATTCTGATCTTAATCTAATAGTGTCCAGTATTAGGATAAAATTAAGCTAAAAGGGTGCTTAGGTTTAATGTTATCAGGTTATGCGATCTAGACATACCAAGAAAATCATTAAAAAGTAAATCACAATCTCTATATCAATAGTACCAGAATGACAATAATATACGATTTTAATGTGCCAGGTTATGTAAACGAGTCCTCGACTAATAATATTGTAAACCATTTAAGGGCCTTTCTGGCAATTAACAATCTTTGTCAACTTAATAATATAGGAACATTAATAATGTATTACTTGTTTTTGGGACTTTGACAACATATCTTTTACAAAAACTGATGATTATCCGTTATCAATAGATAACAATTATCCATGTTTAGATATTAGACTGTTAGTAAAAAAATCGCAAAGGAACTGCAAATGTGTGTGTGTTAACAAGTTTAATTTTAAAAAAGCTAAATTTCTACTAATATATGAGATTCTGAGGCAACAACTTTGGGATGATTTATCCAGCTTTACCAACGCAAACCTGGCATTTAAAGCTTTCTATAAAATTATATATATATATATATATATATATATATATATATATATATATATATATATATATATATATATATATATATATATATATATATATATATATATATATATATTTATCGGTTTCACAACGTTCTACGTCTTCCGATACCCAATCTCCACTCGTTTCTGTTTGCCCATAATTCATCATCTAGGCCTCTTATTCTTATTTCACTGTCTATTCCTTCCTCTAGCTTCTCCTCGACCTTCCTCGTTCTCTTCGACCAGTAGGTTTCCATTGTAATATTTGTTTAGGTAGTCTTCCATCATCCATTTTTTGTACATGTCCGTACCACACCAGTTGTTTTGTTTTTATATCATCCACTAAAGTACGTTCACCCACTGTCATAATTTCTCTTATTCTTTGATTTGTATCACTTTCTCTTTTTGATTTCCCTGCTGCTCTTCTCCAATAGTCCATCTCCGTAGCGGAAAGCATTTTTTCTGTTCTATCTTTGATTGGCCATACTTCTAAGCCGTATGAAATAATACTTTTTATAATGGTGTTATATATAAGCTTTTTGTTATGTTTTGATATACTTTGGTCCGAAATTATTCCATTTAATAAAGTTATAACTCCATACAATTATAACTTAAACAAAAATATACCTGCTTTCTAAAATTGCGTAAATACACGTCTCAGTTTTGAAAATCTGACTACAGTAATCCAAGAGTATTAATGAAGAATAAAATAAAAGCTACTCATGCCAAATACTTAATAGATATTGAAGCGAGTCTTAATTTTAACCCTGAACATTTCTGGTAATTTCTTAAAACTTTTTGTTCTAGCAAATGACATGAAACCATTGACTTCTATACCCTACGGGTAGACCCGGCATGGGCCAAAATTGCCATTATATCAAGCTTTTATCGCAATTGACCAAATACAAGTAAGAATTTAATGAGCAAAATAGGGATGAAAATAGAATTTCGGTTTGGTGAGTCCGGAAATATGCAACATCGCAAAAATATTCTATTTGCTTGTCTTGGATAAAAAAGGGCAGTGGCGGCGCAAAATAAAAATTTTGAATTCCACTAGAATTTTTTTATCAACAATTTTCTGTTTGAATAATAAATAATTCATGAATACTTACTTGTGTGTGTTTACAAAATTCTCTTCAGTAAAAAAAAAGAGTAAAAAGAATTTCTAAGCATGCTAAGTGCAGTGGATGTATTAAAATTATTGTTTTCATCTTAGAACTTTACAAATGTTGTACCTTCCAGGTAAAATATTTTCTTTCTTTGAACAAGGGTCTTCTTCAACTCTTCTTTTCTTGTGTGGACTACAAGTTATGCTCGAGTCAGATTAAATTTCGGAACTAAAAATTTCAATTCGGAATGGGACAACCGGGCGCCGGGCCAACTCGGCGCCGCCAACAGGGCGCCACGCCGGGCCTAATGGGCGCCGGGCCAACTCAGCGCCGGACTATTTTTTTTTCGATAAAATGTGCAGATAAAAACAAAATAAATATGTTATTTATACAAAACTTTCAACATCTATTAAGTCGAGTGTGATACATATCGATGCATAAATAAGAAAGTCCGCCATTTTGGAATCGCCATTTTAATTTTTTTAAGTTTGTTTTTCATCTGCACATTTTATCAAGAAAAAATATTTTAGTCCGGCGCCCAGTTGGCTCGGCGTCCAGTTGGCCCGGCGCCCAGTTAACCTGCCGCCCACTTGGTGGCGCCGAGTTGGCGGCGCCCAGTTGTCCTAGATTGCAACACATTTCAGGGGTCTGGTACGTTTTACCACCTTTCTTAAAACTACGAAGTTTTTTGAAAAATGATAATTTTAGACCATTTTATAGTGATTTCTAAAAAAAAAATTGCGGACTATCGTTGATTTTGTTAAAAAAATTGAAATTGAAACATTCTTAAAACCCCATTAAAACCAATACAAATTGCTACAAAAGAAGCATTTTCTCATTTCAAACTGAAACAAAACGGTCCCTGACTTCTATCAGCTGTTAACAAAAACTTGAAATAACTAAGGTCACTGATCGAAATCGGGTCAGTTTTTTTGGTCCTTTTATGAAAATGCACAATTATTAAAAAAGCATGAAATTCATAACAAAATCAAGAAAATTATGATTCCTACATTTTTACAATTAAAAATTAGTTTAATTGAACATTATATCAATTTTTATTCTTTAAAACACTAAAAATTAATAATTATTTACTTTTTTTAATTTATCTATAAGGAGGTCTAACCGAATAAAACCAAACTGAACCGATCCGTATCGAAATGAACCAAATCAAACCGAATCTAACGGTTCGGTTTGGTTCGGTTCGATTTGGTTAAACTAAACCGTACCTAACTGAATGTAGCTAAACCTAACCGAAACAAACTGAACCTAGCGGAACCTAACCGAACATAATCAAACTGAACCAAACCTAGCCGAAGAAAACTGAACCTAACCGAACCGATTCGAAACGAACCGAACCAAACCAGACCGAATCTGGCTGAACCTAACCAAAACAAATTAAACCTAGCCGAACCTAACCAAACCAAATCAAACTGAACCAAACCCACCCGAACCAAACCGAACCGAACCGAGTGGAAACAACCAAACCAAACCAAACCGAACCGTTATATTTGGTTTGGTTCGGTTCGATTTGGTTAAACTAAACCGAACCTAACCGAATATAGCTAAACCTAACCTAAACAATCCTAGCGGAACCTAACCGAACATAATCAAACTGAACCAACCTAACCCACCTAACCCAACCTAACCCAACCGAACCCAACCTAACCCAACCTAACCCAACCTAACGCAACCTAACCCAACTTAACGCAACCTAACCCAACCTAACCTAACCAAACCTAACCTACCTAGTAGTTAATAAATATAGTAAAATTTGTTAGGTTTATGTCCAGGGGGTAACCATTGTCCATAATCCTCGGAAATCGAGTTAGGATTAGTGTATGCGACCATAAACATTGAGTGGCGCGTGAGTGTTTGGTCTTCAATTTTTTTTGGGAAATTTTTCAAAATCTTTTTTTCCGTACTCTGGGCACCCGAATAAACCGTAATCTGGTCACCCTAATCCATCGCAATCAAAGAAAATCGGTAATCGAAGTGTCACAAATTTTTTGTTGGTTTCTATTCTTCTTTTATATTATGTAGGACAAATTTATTAATTAAACTAAGTGACCTTATTAAGTAAGACAGCATGATTGTCAAATGACATTAGAAGGACATGCACATATGATACCGGCCTGTAGACCGGTCGCGGTGGTCATATAATAATAAATATATACTTTCGCGATGAAAGACCAAAATTTAACTTAAAATTACTGTAAAGTCCGCAAAAAACATTAAATTTATCGAAATTTATAAAAACATAGATCAGTGTGTGTAACAATTCATCAAGATGTATGAAACTCGACCGTGACATGTCAAACGTTTGGTTCGAAGAAACAAAAACCACGATAAAAATCGGTATGTAAGCATTTAAAAAAAAATCATTTTTAAGAAAATCAAATACTTTTTGTTAATTTTCATGCAATGCAAAAAAAAGTGCGGGGAAGTGACACTTTCTGAATCAAAATGTGTGAGGGTAAAATCGCACGGTCGCAGAAAAAACTATCTATCGTGACGCTACTGAACTTTCTCGTGTTTTAGCAAAAACTATCCGTCAAGACGACTTACCCATGAAATGTTGTTTTTTTATAGATTTTTTTTTCTTCTTTTGCACAAAAAACAATTTTGGACCATGTTTGAACTCAAATAGTTACTTCTAAACTTGTTTTTAAACGTTTTAAGATTTCTTTTTGTAATATTCCCGCACAAAATTCAAAAAAAATCATTTCCGTACTTAGACAACATTGTCTATCAGTTTTCCCTGTATAAATTCACTAGCAGGTAGAATCATTTAAAATACGGCAGGTGGATTAAAGGTAGCCAGCTGCTTTTCTGTCGCACTTATGCCGTCAGTGTGAAAGAGATAAACTTTTATCTCGCACTCGGGTACTTACCCATATATTATCTAGGGTATTATTAGCATGCAAAATCAGCCTATCTTTGTCCGTTTCACATGTTCAATAATGTCTATCTCTGTTTTTATTGTAAAAGAAATACCCGCCGTTAGAAACCAAATTCGATAGGGTCAATAAAAAATGCCTTGTCTTTCCGTCTCTAAAGCCCTTTCAGGGCTTTATACAACTCAATGCATGAAACCTATACGGGAACGAATAATATTGCCGATGGTTTTGCAACATATTTTAGGTTTTTTTTATTGACAATGACAATATTAGTCTCAACAACAAAAATGAAATTAAATCATACTTTTGTAAGAAACACATATCCATTTCTGAAATGGGAAAAGCTTTAAAGAAACTAAAACCCAATAAATCTATTGGGCATGACAATATTCCTGCTTTTATAATTAAAGCGTGTAGAGAGTTTTTGCTTGTTCCTTTGCAGAATTTATTTAATATTATGCTTAAAACTTTTATAGATAAATGGAAGCATAGCAGAGTTATAGCCATATATAAAAGTGGACCTAGACAAGAAATTCGCAGTTTCAAAAATTATTCGAAATCATAATAATTGATAGAATTTTTGCAGAAGTGTTAAATAAAATATCTCCTAGAGAGCATGGCTTCTTGCCCAAAAGATTAACCTATATTAAATCGAAAAATGTTCTCGCAATACGTACATGAGGCTTTAAACAGAAAGAGTCAAGTAGATGTTGTCTACATGGATTTAGAAAAGGCTTTTGAAAAAGAAAGTCACAGCACCATTTTGGATAGACTAAGTGGAATGGATGTTTCTCCATACCTAATTTAATTCAATCTTTTCTGGAAACTTGCACAAGTAATCAATTTGTAGAATCAAAAAGAAGTACAAATGGCTCTGCCATGTCAACATTGAAATTACATGAATATAAGCCAGAGCCATCTGTCCGCTGCTGTTATTAAGTATATTAAGTTGTATATCTAGAGGTTGTGTAATCATTGCTATAAGGGATATTTTGCATGTTCCATATTTATCTTATTTGCAGAACGGATGACGAAAAAGTTATTAAGGGCCGCCGTACCTTCATTTTTATTGCGGTGATGTTCGATGTCGTATGTAATATGATAACAATCGAAGAATTTCGCAGGCAATTTTAATGGGCAATAATTGTCGACGAGCTCCGATGGTTAAACATGGTTTAATGACTACGGGATTGATGACCATTGTCACTTGAACAGATTTGTCTTTGTAAAACGTAAAAATCTGGGGGCATGGCATCGGCAGTGTGTACCAACTTTTCTTGAAACGTTTGAGCCCATATTTGAGCTATCTCTAACACTACTTCGGAATGAGCTACGAAACTCAAACTTTGTACAGTCGGAGATCTCGATAGACCTAAAAATTATTTTAAGTTTCACCGACTTCCATAAAGCAGTAAAGTGGTTACCGAATTTTGAAAAACATCAACTTTGCCTTACTTATATATAAATCATCAAAATTCTACTATACTTCCAGAAAAGCTAGAAGGCTGGAAAAAATCAAAAACCGCAAAATTTGGCAGACTGAAAGAAATTATAACAAAACTATTAAAAAATTAAAAACACCCAAACTTTGAATTTACATACCTCCCCTATACGTGTAAAGTTACATAAAACGTAGCAATAATTAAACTAATATTGTTATATATTGAAAAATTATGTATTTATTAGTAAATTAGGTAATAACGCAATTTTGTATCTAAAATACATAGATATATAGGTATAATAAGTAAATAAACAATAGCATCACAATCTATTGATGAGTGCAAAAAAAATTACCACAACCCCCTTGCACAACTAGTAAGAGCAACTTTCTCTGTATCTAAAAGGAAAAATATTAAAAACAACCTTGTTTTTTCAACTTTCCATCATACGATTTAACTTGTACAAAATGAATATAAGCAAAATACTCTGCCAATATATGGGCCCCTAAGCTCACACTAGGTACTATAGTTATAGTTTACGTGTGAGCTAATATAACTAAAAACTGAAATATATTTTATTCAACTCCAGACTAAATTACCTTTGTTTGATACACACAAGCCATGTTTTGACTTAAACTCAAATTTTTAAAATCTACCCCCACCCTTAAAAAAAGCAAAATCTAAAATGTATTTTGTTAAACTCCGGACTCAATTACCTTTCGTTTGATATCACACACGCCATATTTTCACTTAAACTCTAATTTTTAAAATATACCCCCACCCTTTTTTTTAAAATAAATTAAAATGTATTTTGTTTAACTGCAGACTCAATTACCTTTCGTTTAATATCACACACAGCCATATTTTCACATAAACTCTAATTTTTAAATCAACCCGCACCCTTTTATTTGGTTTGTGTTCGGTGGATTTTGTTCATTTTTAAATGGGACCATCTCGACCCAAGACCCAGCCTAGGTACCAAATTTCATTAAAATCGGCCAAGCGGTTTTTGAGTTATGCGCGTTGGTCGTTACAGACAGACATACAGACACACAGACAGACAGACATACAGACAGACAGACAGACAGACAGACAGACAGACAGACAGACAGACAGACAGACAGACAGACAGACAGACAGACAGACAGACAGACAGACAGACGGCGCAACAAAAAAGTTTTAAAATCATCTGAAACGCAAAGATATATAAAAATTTTTGAAATCGGAGCAACTTTTTTTTTCTCGAAAAATTAGGATCACCATAGCTCACACTACTATAGTATAGTATATGTGTGAGCTAATTACATCCCTTCCTGTTCTGTGTGAAACAAACTAAACATTAAAAAAAATACCAAGCCAATATGAATTTATTAATTTTAAAAGGAAAATTAAAAAAGGTAAAAGCTTAAAAGAAATCGGGAATAGGCATCGTGAAAATCAGTTTTGAACATTATTCCACACATTTTACTACTTTACAACTCAATAAGGGTTAATGTTGAGTAGCTGGACTGTCAGCTAGACTCCGCCCTTTGAAAAGTGTTTTTTTATTTAGTAGGTATAGCCAAGTTTTTCAACACTTTCAAAATGAAAGGTTCTCAGTAATTTGAAATTGTTTATTTAAACTTGGCTATTACGGCTGCATAATTGCCTCTTAGGCACAGTGCTACAAGAACGTAAAAAGATTGGCTGTAATAGCAAGGTTTCAATAAACATTTCCAAATTAGTAAGAACCTTTTATTTTGAAATGTATTTTGAAAAACTTGGCTATTATAGCCAAAGTATAATACTTTGATCTCAATTTTTTCGACGGAATACAATTTTCGCGTTCTTGTTCTGTTTTTTATTATAAGCATTTATTTAGCTTGAGATGTTCTGTCTAACTAACTAACTATCTAACTATCTATCAAATTTTGTAAAGCGTTTTTGACACACTTCCCTTTATCCGATTTGGATGAAATTTGGTACACACATAGTGGTCCCATGACATTACAACACTAAAAAAAAATGTCCTCCCACCCCTACCCCCACCCCTTCTATAGAAAAATATGTTTTTGACACACTTCCCGTTATCCGATTGGATAAAATTTGGTATACACATAGTGGTCCGATGACAATACAACATTGAAAAAAAAATCCTAATACTCCTACCCCCACCCCCCATCTATAGAAAAATGCGTTTTTGACACACTTCCCATTATCCGATTTGGATGAAATTTGGTATACATATAGTGGTCCGATGACAATACAACACTAACGAAAAATGTCCTCCCACCCCTACCCCCCACCCCCTTCCATAAAAAATGCGTTTTTGACACACTTCACTTCAAATGACTTTTATAAAATTTAGTATATGCATAAAGGTCCGATGGCAATACAGCCCAAACAAAAAATATATTTCTACCTCTACCCCCACCCTCTCCTTCCCCCAATAGAACAATGATTTTCCAAACAACTCACGATTAGCGATTTCATTATAATCTAGAATAAACTCTTCTGTTCTGTTATTGAACAAATATTTTTCAATTAATAGAGTAGATAGCTGAGACTAAAAAGTAGAAAATAAATTGGTAAAAAAATTTTTTTAAGTCACAAGCTTTTATAAAATGCACTAAAAATTAAAAAATAATTTTATAACATTCTAATATTATCATAATAATAAAAGCGATGGCCGGAAATCAAAGCATAAGTTAATCTAAATTTGTGATCTAAACACTTAAAGAATATTCAACATAGCAGGTCATTAAAGATATGTTTGATGTGCCGCAATGTTATGCTATTGCTATACCTATGTCAGAGAAATTCTGGGGTATCTTGGGTTGGGTTGGGTGGGTTTGGTACCTCTGCAATTTTCTGCTAGATCGATTCTTGCAAATAGTGATATTTAATTGATTGTGGCCAATTAAAATGCGTTGGGTAACATTTTGTGACACCTGTGAATAGAACAGTAACACTGTGCCAATTTGTGGCACAAAAAAAATTACTGAATAATTAAACAAATATCTGGAAGCAGAACTGTATTTTTCAGCTAGGTAAAACATTGATATACCCGGTAACTTTTATACAGTGGAGAAGGGGGGTTCAGAAATAAGAAAATTTTAAGCGCCACAGTGTTTTAATATCAATGTTTTACAAAGAAGATCTAAATTAAAATACAGTTCGACCCAAACGTTGTAGCAAAACAATGAAACTCTACCTACTTCCGAGGCTTCCAGAGTATTTGTGTAATTAAAAAAAAAACCCAAAAAAAATTGACTAATAAACACATTTGAGTCAGTAGCGTAAGACTCAATTATATGAATGATTGTTAAAAAAAATCACCTCCAAAATCATTCCATCATAGGGGAGATCTGGACCAAATATCTGCTGTCATCATTCTACGTTGGGTAGAATGAGACAGAGAGCAACCCAGTCTGAGATCTACCCCATGAGGTAAAGCAATGTAAGGAAACCGCAAAAAAAATATATGATCTCATTTCTCTTTTGTCTCTGCAAAGTTGGTCATTGGGTTGTACAAATAATACAAAAATTAGTTCATCTTGTTTATTTTAGGTGTAAACCTACTGTAAAGAAAAAATACTGGAAACATGAAATATGTTTAAAAAAAAAAGGATGGAACAAGTTCGGGCCAAAATAGCAAGGCACTTTAAATAGGGCCAAAATAGCAAGGCACTCCAAATTTCACAGCAGAAGTCGTATTAAATAAATGAAATGAAGGAAACAACTCAATCTAGTAAATACTCCGCAAAATTGTGGTTATGACGTCATACCTTCACCTTGCGTTTACATAAAATGTTAAATTATACTGTAAAATTTATGGAAAAAAATTATATCTAAAAAAAAATGGTTGCTGCGTGAAATGACTCCTACCTTGGTCCTTGGTTATTTTGTGAGTTGTTGGTTAATTGAATAATATGTTGTTTTATTTTGTGAACCTGTTTCCAGACATCTTCGACTACTCCACCGATCCCAGTTCTGCCGCGCCTCCCTCGTGCTTGCTTAGCACATGGTGCTAGGGCAGCACATGGTGGTCAAAATGTTGTTGGACTTTGCCCCGAGCATAAAAAAACCCTGTGGAAAATGAAATGTTTCAGTTTCCTGGAACTCGTCGGTTTTGCACGAAGTTCCCCTACACCGAGTAACTTAAATCAAGAACCCCATGTCAACTCAATAAAATAGAGCAGATTTCAACAGATGAACTAAAATAACCCTAACATACCTTTCCCAGGGTTACAAGGCTACACCCGGCTTCACACCAGCGTCCAGCACAACTGTCCCAGTGATGGGTTGGACAGGGCTGTAGACAAAGGAGAAAAACAATATATAGTTTTTATCCAAAACGTGGTTTTAAAAAAAAACTAAAAACTCCAAAAATTCCCCACGTCTTTTGTCGAAAAAGTACATTTTACTCGAAAAATAATTACAATTTGGAAAGCAAATATTGTCTTAAAGAATTCAAATTTTTTTTTAAAAAAAACGACGGCTCACAGTAAACCGTCTTTGGTATAATCTGCAAACTACTGCAGTGCCAATAAGTGCCAATAACCACAAAAACAATGGCGACACCAATAGACGGCCACCAGCCTAGCCAAAATTCTTTAGGAAAAGAGACAAGACACTTTGTCAAGAACACAAAAAAGATGAAGTTGCCGGAAATCGTTCGTAAATCTGGTGGGGACAGTACATAGTACCAACCAAATTTTCCCGGTTAAATTCAAATAAGAATGCAAACGCATTTATAAAAAAACGCTCTCGCCGAAAAATCACTTACTCCGGTTTGCGAGCCTGGAGAAAAAAACCGCGGTTTTTAAACTAACCAATGATGAAATACACTAATACTTCCGTACCCTGCGCATGAGGTGTTGTCGGATCTATTTCCACGGTTGAAATTTTTATCTATTATCTATAAGGACATCGAGACACCCTCCATACATAGACCGAATATTTGCCTACCGGACCCCCGCCAACATAGCAACTAGGAGGAAAATAACCAGACGGATTATAAGAAGCTCAGCATTGAAACCATCAACTGTAAAATCAATTACTGGAGATCAGAGCTTGCATCAAACCCAGGAATATTCGAACACTCAACCAATTCCCATATGAGTAAAGCTATACTTAATGTAGAATTTAGTTGTATTTTAGTTACAGTTTTAGTCAAAAGTTTCCTTTGCTCTTTATATATGTTTTCTCTAAGATTCATATGGTTTGACGCCATTTTTGTAAAACATTTCTACATTAATAAAGTTATTTCTGAACTTGAACCTAAAAATACACATTGAACTACTGCTTGAACTCGACACAAGAGTGTTCAGATTTTAAGTTTGCTCACCACTAGCTAGCCCTACAAAACCCTTCAATCCGACTAACTGAGCTAGTTATTAACTTTATTTAACTATGATTATATATAAATTTATATAATATAAAAATACGATTTTGTTTATTCTTTTAGTCCTGGTTTTTATCCCTCGTTTATCTCCCATTTACAAAAGTGCATAACTTGTATTTATTTTATCTTCTCCTTATCAAATTAATAAAGATATCAAAGTGGGCGGAGCCTCGGTTGTTCCTGGTCGACCCGTGGACCCAAATATGTTTTCGTGCTATCAAAACTACGTAATTCGTGAAGAAAAAGAGGTTTTGGACGAGAAGTCATTGTCCCAATATCCTCGAAAATAAACATAAGCGAATGAAATGTTCGTCTAAATGTTTTCTTCCTGTTACTGAAACCATTTGTGATGCGGCGACGCCGCCATGCCCCAGCGGAACAGCTGTTTATGTTCATGAACGTCAAGGAAAATTACGAAATTTTACAGATAAACAAAACAATCGAAAGTTTTTATGTGATTTTTCCCGAAACCTGTGATCTCAAACTCCAAATAGAATGCCCAAATAATACGATGTGCGCAGTGTCCACAGTAATTCAAAGGAATGTCTCCTTTATAAGGTAACTTTTTGGACACTATATAACCTCCAAACCTAGCTCTATAAAATACCCTTAATTTGTGTACAGAAAGAAGAGTCGAAGAGCCTTGATTATTTACCTAAATAAACAAATATGTAACGTTTGCCTTAAACGTAAAAATGACACGTTACATGATACGGATATCTTATCGTGCTAACATCGTCAATATTTCCATCAGTCGGCCATCGCTTTTATTATTATGATAATATTAGAATGTTAGAAAATTATTTTTTAATTTTTAGTGCATTTTATAAAAGCTTGTGACTTAAAAAAAAATTTTTACCAATTTATTTACATTAAATGTTTGGTTCTTTCACAATTTTTTTAATGGATTTTTGTAGTAAAATCATCTTAAAGCTCTTTTTTATTTTTTATCAAGACTTTAAAATGACACATTGCATTTGTTATCAAAGTGCAATAATGCTTGTTTTACTAAAAACCATAAATCACAGAATATTTAATTAAATCCTATACCCCATCCTAAACAATAGCAAAAAGTAAAACTTAAAAACACTCAGGGGGTGGGGAAGTGCTTAAGAACTCCCCCCCCCCCCCGCAATAACAAGAATTTTGTGGATATGTTCCAAATATATCATGAATAGACACAAAAAATAGCATGAAATACATCATAGGGTCTCGGGCAACCTCCAAGACTTATTTCTGGGTGCGCTACTGTAAATACAAAAATACATCTAGAAACTCACACGTACCAATTGCAACTCTATACTTTCAACACTATTGGCCAAAAGTTGGAATACTTCAACATCTTGACCAGTATATAGTACGCAAAAAAACAATGATTTAAATATTATTAATTTGCTTTAAGTTTTTTTGGCACATTCTTTCACGTTTCTTTACAAAAAGCAGCACTTTTATTTAACATAATAAGGATTCAACTTTATTTTAAACACTTGCGTAAGATTAAATTCTTATTTATTATTTTTCTACGGCCAGAAAATAGAGGTGTTTCGCACAATTACAAAAAAAGCATTTTCTCCAAAAACTGATTCTTAACCAAAAAAAGCAAATAGCTATTTTTTTTGTTAATTCATAAAGTTATTATTTTCAATTTGTATTTCTTGCAGCAAAATTTTTTAATATGGCCCTTTATACAAAACCCCCATACTTGACTTTGCATAATACCGCTGGCAATGAGTTCCGAAACACAAACAAAGAATGAGAAATTACAAAGAAAAAATCGCAGCATCAGTTTTCTAAGCAAATAAAAAACGAGCAAGATTTCAAGATCAGCACAAAATTACAAAATTCTACAAATGATGATAATAAAACGGCATTAAAAACCGATGTTGAAGCGTGTTTACAAGATAATTACGACCATTACATGCTTTTAAATCGTCTAATTGTACTTGATATGGTGTATCTGTTAATTATACTTCTCAGTACTGCGGGAATAAATAAACAGCCCAACGGGAAAGGTATTACGCACGACAGCCATGTGACACAAGAAACTTTGCGTGGAAGCTGGCCAGATTATTGGTAACTTATAGATTATTATGGTATTCTAAAACTGTATAATAATTTGATTGGTCTTTTAGTTAACATACCGTATACAATGCCTAGCCATATACTGCCGTCCTTAGTAAGACCCATCTATCTACGTTTTCCCTTATTTCGAGAAAAGCGAGTTTAAAATTGAAATGCTTGCCAAGAGTTACATAGTAATATATTTTTTTTGTTGGTAAATGTTTATAGGTTTCTAATAGCAATATCTAAGTAATAAAACATAAAAAAAAGTTACAAATTATTACACATTTAAAGCCATTTTCGGTCCTAACTCATTTTTAATTTTTTTGCAGATAGGTGGGTCATACTTAGGGCTGCAGTATAATACTCTTACAGAGGCGGATGTGGTAGGCAAATTACGATCACCATTACGATGGTATGGTTAAGGTTGTATCAAAAAACCTTTGTAAGAGAATGTGACCCTAGGACTAATCCCATAATATAACAAAGTTAAAAAAAAAACATTTCCAAACTGGCAAGAACCTTTCATTTTGAAATTTGTATTGGAGAACTTGGCTTTTGTTTATTCTCAATTCTTTTTACGGAATACCGTTTTCGCGTACTTAGCTTTTTTTACTTGAAATGTTTTTGTTATGATTATGTTTAGCAGCAAAATGCTCAGAATTAAATTAAACACTTAATTGCCGATGATATGTCTGTGAGGAGAGGGGGCGTGCCCCTCTGCCCCCCCCCTGGATTCGCAACTGGAAATTTGTAAAATATTTGGTAATAAAGGGTGTAAGTTAAATGGTGCACCGATCTTTAAGGGATAGTGGGGAACGTCAAAAGTTCAAAGAACTTTATGTATATACCATGTATCAAATTTCAAAAACCATTGTAATTAAAAATTTTTTTATTACTTTTTCTCAAAAACTAAAGGGGCCTACAGACACGCGAACATTTCCAGAGATTAGTACGCGCGTACAAGTTTGCGCATACTAATCTCTTCGTGTGTAGACAATATCCGCCTAAAATATCTCTCGAAGATTAGTTCGCGCGCACAATGTACGCGAGCAAATCTCTCGGTGTCTAGGCAAAACGCATTGATAATATTGTGTTTATGTTTAGAACGTTTAATTTTGTCTTCGTGTGTGTAGGCAATTCCACCAAACGTACATGTATGCAGAGATTAGTTCGCGTACTAATCTCAAGAAATGCTCGCGTGTCTGTAGGCCCCTTTATGGTTAACGAGAGAGTCTGGCCAAATAACCTTTGCAATAGGTCAAAATTTTCCATTTTTTAGGAATGGCCTATTAAATTAACAAAAAAAATTGAATAAGATTTTGGTACATACATATCTTAAGAAAATAAAAATATTAGCACTGCATTTATAAAGATGTTTTTTTATTTTTTGAAAAAATACGGATTTTTGGTAATAATTTTGAGCATTTTTATTTTTATTTATATAATTTGAACACATCTACTTTAACGCATTATTTCACAAAATTTTGATTGTCTGTTGTAATAATTACGAACGTTATAATAAAAAATCGAAACAAAATTGTTAAGTTTGACACCCGGTATCTCAAAAACGAAGAGACTTGATGCAAAATGTAATTAAAAAAATAATTCTTCTGACCTTTCCTGCCAGCCGACCCCTTAAACTTTAGTACATCATTTAGATAACACCTTGTATAAGATTTAATACAAATGTGTAATTAAAAAAATAAGAGGTGTCCGAATTTTTATTCTTTAAAACATCATAAATTTTGATAAGAGATTAACGAATAACAAGTTCCATTGTAAATTTTTATGATCAGGTTTAACAAGAAGATATATAAAAAGTGAACCGTATAAGGCTTTTAAAATTTCTTTTAAAAAAGATATAAAAATAAAGCATGCATTACGGAATGCCGACCGTGTTGTCCCGAAAAATGCACAAGTACCGAATCTTTTTTATGTTTATTGTATTTTATTGCTTCTTTAAAAATATTCCATTTTTATTACCTGCTCATTTTTAACTAAATTGTTTTTTGTAGTCACCATCAAAAAAAATACTTACATATTACCAGATTAATACGCTATATGACATTTTAAGAAATTTTTCTACATGTGTGCGCAAATTTAAATTTTGGGCACGTATCATTTTTGCATAAGTACCGAATTTATTTAAGTACACGGTTTTTTTCTATTTACCTTTCTTTAATCCATCTTTGGACATGGGCCTCCTCCAATATCTTCCACTCTTCTCTGTCTGTCGCCGTGTTCATCCATCTAGTTGCCGCGTGTTTCTTCAAATCGTCCGCACATCTCATTTGGGGTCTTCGCCTACCTCTTTTATTTTCCCAAGGTCTCTAGTTTTCAATACATTTGTTCCATCGATCGTCTGTCTGTCTGATATTATAACCGGCAAATTTCCATTTAAATTTTGCTACTTCTCCTTTGACATCCCTTACTTTTGTTTTATTTCTTATCCATTCATTCCTTTTTCTATCTGTTAGCTTCACATGTAACATTTGTCTTTTCATTGAGCTTTGGGCGTTTGTTACCTTATCCATGTTTGGTTTTGTAAGTATCCAGGTCTGGGATCCATAGGTAAGTACAGAAAGGATACATTGGTTATACACTTTCGTTTTGAGGTACTAAGGGTATTTTTTATTTCTTAATATGTAGCCTAGTAGGCCAATTTTACTCGTCTCTTGATTTCAACTGTTTGGTTTCTTTTTTCAGTTTAATAATTTGTCCCAGGTATTATATATTCCTCTACTTATTCTATTTTCTTTTGGTTTATTCTGACCGTAATATCTTCATGTGTGTCTGTTATGATTTTAGGTTTAGTGTAGTTCATACCTAAGCCTATATTTTTAGCTGCTGTATCCAGTTTTTTTCAGTATTTTTATCAGTTCTTCTTTCTTGTCTGGTATTAAGGCGATATCATTAGCATATCTTAGGTGGTTCAAGAATTGTCCGTTTACTTTGATGCATATTTCTTCCCAATCTAAGCTTTTAAAAACATCTTCTAGGGCCGGGTTAAATAATTGAGGGAATATACACGGTTTTTTAATGTTTTATAAATATTTTTTATTTTAGTTGTTTGAATTAAAATATACCTGCTATTTATCTTTTATATAATCTTTTAACACGTTTGCAAAAGGGTTTCCTACACGTATAGCTTATCCAAAATACGCATCGCGTAGTTGGTGGAACTGCGTCTCTATGCACAGAAAAAATAAAATGCACAGGTTTCAGTCAATTAATGAAAGTTCATTGAATCAATGTACACAATTATTAATATGAACATGATGTAAATAGTATGATTAACAATTTTTTTAATGGGTGATAGAGGAGGCAAAACCAAGAAAAAAAGTTTATATAACATGGAGGTCACCGCCCCCCTGTTTTAAGATATAGGATTTTTAAAGTTTTGGGAGTGGAGGAGTTTTAGCAAATAATGAAATTTGTTACCGACAAATTATTGTCTGGCCTATTATAATTAAAAGATCTAGGATAAAGTTGAGAAAATAGCTGCAAAAATACCCTCCAAAAATAGGTAATTTAGTTTAATGAACTTTTTTTTTCGCTCAAACAAACTTTTTAAAAAATATTAAAGATATGTTATTATTGTCTACCTAGAGACTTGTTTCTATTAACATAAAACACTAACAAAAATATTGCGTTTAATACAAAATTTATAAAAGGTATTAAGAAAAATAAATGCCCCTATAACTTTTTTACAATCATTTTTAAACATGATGAATGTTCCTATTTTGATACATGACCACTAAATTTTATATATTTGCTGGCATTTTTTTAAAATTCAATTCAATTCAATTCAATTTCAATTTATTCCAGCAAAAAGCCATATTACAAAAATTACAATGTTACAAAAAATAAAAACTGCAAATAATACTTACAGGCAAAGATTTGGTTTAGGGTAACGTGCAATAGCACTGTAAGCATTTCTCAGTGAGATGTGAGGATGTGACTCAAACATAAATAAAAAATACTGGGTGCGCTAAAAAAGACCGGATTTTTTTTTCATTTTAACTATGAACTGTACAATAGATTTTCATGGCAGAAACTGCACTTGGCAGATAACTAATCAGAGTTTTGAGTAAGTATTGGACGAAATTAAATTGTACCCTTCACAGATGCTCGTTTATTCTCGTGTTCCTAACACGTTTTAATTATTTTTTTAAATCAGTAAAATAGCTGCATTCTTGCCACGTACCAGGTATGAATCAGCAAAATCAGTTCGGTGGTTCTAAAAAAAATATTTTTGTTTTAACCATCGGTTCACAAGTAATGAATTTATAAGGAAATAAATGCAGACATTATTGGCAAGGCAATGGTATAAAACATTAACGAACCACGAGCATCGATCAACGAATGCGATCTATTCGCTAATGTGGACGGCATTGTTCGGGGCTCGCAGCGCGATATCGAAACCTTAAATTAAAAGAAAGTACCCAGTAAATTTGAGACATAAATACACATCTCTTGAAAAAGTTTACCTACATAAATACATTTTTTAAATAAAAAAAAAACATTTAAAAAAAACTGCTAAATCTATTTGTAATAGTTTACTTGTAAGAAAATAGTAAGCTGTCAGTCTTACTTTTTTACTTAAATTGCGAATATCTCAAAAACTAATCTATTAATTTTTGAAATAATATCAATGCTGTAAAGGAATAGAAAAAACTCTTTTAAACCAGGTATCACAGCTAACCTATGCACGTATTAATGCTAAAAACTGCACAGAACAGATGTGGCTTTACTCAGGCGTTCTGTATTGAGAGATGTTGAAGGAATAAGAACAATTCGCGCGCGCTTGCTTAAAGCGCTTCTAGCGGTAGATGTGTAGGAATTACAAACTGATAACGGTAATGACGCTCTTCCAGGGTACGTGATTAAAATTTAATAATGATAACGGTAATGACGCTCTTCCAGGGCACAGGTTTAAAAATGTTATACCGATAACGGTTATGACGACCTTCCAGGGCACACGCTTAAAAATGTTATACTGATAACGGTAATGACGCTGACGTATGATATATTAGGTTTTTTTACTTAAGTGATTGCAAACCTCTATCCGGTTATGATAACGGAGTATGACGTTTGGGCCAGTCTTACACAAATGTAAACAACAAATAGCAACTTCAGCATCAAACTTAATGTAGTGATTTAGAGTAATATTGGAGGCAATTTTATTTGTACAAGAAAAATAACTAATATACTAAACACTAATTTAATTTTGGATGGTAACATGAAAGGGGTACCCTTTTTCAATAATGACTTAATACTTATACATGTTCTCTGGGTTTTTTTGGTCTGGTTCAGGCAATTTTTTTTACGCTGCTGCTTGTGCGGATCGGGCTCAGTGGCGAATCAAGGGGGGGGGGCAAAGGGGCCTGGCCCTTCCCCTCCTTGACATAAAACTTATAATTTTTAATTCCAGAAGAAAAATAACCAATGCATAAGCCGCAATTTCTTTTTTATTAAATTTAACTGATTTTACTGAAATTTTCGCCTGCGGCACATTTTATTTGCACATAGTGGTAAACTTTAAAGCTAAAATTTTTTTTGTGTTTTTTCCCTCCTTGGCCCCTCCCCCCCGGACATCCTGGATTCGCCACTGGTCGGGCTTACTGGCAAAGCCATTTTGTTTTAGGCTAGTAACATATAAACCACGCATCTTCTTTTAAATGTTTTTTAAACAGTCTTTGTTTTTTGGATCCCATATAACAGGTCTATTCCTGTAATTTTCAAATAGACAATACTTTTTCATCATTCATGGTATTTTTTTTTTATTTGAAGCGCATTGAACGACGACCGCCTATTGGCTCGTCGCGAATTGCTTGTTGCGCGCTGCGATCATACCTTTTTCACGTCTACATTAGCGAATTGTTCGAGGCTCGAGGCTCGTGGCTCGGTAATGAGCTCGGCTTATTATGCAAAATAATGGTTGAAACAAAAATATTTTTTGTAGAACCACTATATTGATTTTGCTGGTTCGACCTTGTTGTGTGTGGCAAGAATGAAGCTTTTTTACTATTTAAGAAAACTAAATAAAACATTTTCGCAGACATAAAAATAAACGAGCATCTTTGAAGGGTACATTTTCGTCCGCCATCTTGGATTTTAAGATGGCGGCCAAAAAAACGTACTTACTCAAACTTAGTTCTCTGCCAAGTGCAGTTTCTCCCATTAAAATCGATTGTACAGTTCATTCAAAATTTAGATCGAGTTATAAGGAATTTAGTATGTTAGCATTTTAGACCCTTTGATAAATACTGGTGTTAATGACTATTTCCTAATATTAATATTTGTGTACATTAGATCAATGTATGTATGTCGTTCATTGGCAAAAAATTAATGTTCTATTCATTTATTTTACGTTTTTTTTTTGTTTTGTGTCCGTGGAGGTAACATTTTTCCGATAAAAATAAATTTCATAGTTAAAATGAATCTTGTGAAATTTGCGATCTACTTTTTGTTAATTAAAAAGTTCGAGTAGTTGACATAGCTGCTTTTCTATGCGTCGAATTTACCACTTTGCTGATAAAATATATTTTACAGTAAAATTTGCAATCTACTTTTTGTTGACTAAAAAAGAGCATGCTCCCAATTTTTGTAAAGAAACAGACGTTACTGTACTCTAGCTAGGTACATTCATTTTATTTCGTAGACCAGTTTAATAAAAATTAAATTTACAATAAATCAATGTAAACTTTTCAATATCTCAAACCACATATGGAAATAAATTATTATTCTTTTAAATATAAATTTTCATTCTCTATGATTAAAAGGTTAATACAACTACTTCCATATTTAGATTGACCATTTATAAATTTGCATATCGTACGCTGGCTGATTTGAATCAAATAAATTTTACTGTTTTATATTACATAATTCCATATTTGGGCTTTACATTTTATTGAGCAAAACTAGATAGATAGAGATATCTCGACAAAAAAATACGTTTGCTTGAGTAAACATATTATTCACCAGTATTAACTAAGATTTCAAGACTTATTGATACTGATTGTAGCACTGCAACAAAAAAGATCAACGCTTAGGTAAGGTAAGTTTAGAGACTTATTATTAGGTACCCAGAAAAATGCGTACGTCGCACTTCATTTAGTTGAGTTTTCTAGGAAATCTCACATAATACATATCTGAAACACATAAAATTTACACTGTATAAAATTAAAAAATATATTTTTGGGATACTTTTATGAGTATAACAAAAAATCATTGATCTTTTAATATAAGTGTTTAAATTAAAATTAATATTATTTGAACCAAAACCTCTGTTTAACTCGTTTTCTGTTAAGCTTGCCTACTCCGTGGACTTGCAGGGAAAATAGCAAGAAAAATAAAACAAAATATTACTTACAAAATGTAAAATAGAAATCCTGACGTGACTGCATAATTACAGCGGTTTAACCACGAAGAAAATTAGTGGCAAACACAAAGAGACTGACTAGCTTTAAAATTAAGCACAACAAGAAACCAAGCAAAAAGAAAGAAAGACTTTCGAAAACATTGGCGCATCCAGCACGGTGTAATAACAGTGAATTTTCATCCTCCTCTAAATTAAGAAGAATATTGTCAAATATTTATTTACAATTTCTCTAAGTTTTACAAAAAGCAGTAATAGCCCAGTCATATTGGGTGAAAAAAACCCTGAAACTTGGAAAAAAATAGGTGCCAGCTGGATTTTGGTCTAATTATTCCTCAGCATCTCGGACGCATCCCCACATATTCTCCGCCAAAATCACCCGTAAGCTTCGCTGGATATAAGGCCCCAAAGGTCCTGAAAATCAGTATTTTGCGATTATTCTCGAAAAATAATAACTTTAAAAAAAAAGTGAAGTGAAAAAAAATTGCATAATCATTCGGTCTATAATGTAAAATTAAGAAAAAACCTAACCTAACATTTTATAAAATATAGCAAAAAAATATTTTATTTTCTTTCTACCCTTTATTTAACTTGTTTAAATATTTTAATACTTTGTAACATTAAGCTTGATCCCCACTTTTACAACACACCATGTACTTAAATTTAGCTTTTGTTTCTTAAAAGTTTAACAACTTTAAGTAAGGTTTAGGCCAATAGTCAATAACATCCGGACCGCCAATGGGACATGGAAATTATGAAAAACAATTTTATACAATTAAGCAAGCACTGTAAGAGTAAAAAAAGCGTACATCAAAAAATTTCAACTTCTGGGTAGAAAACAGCTTTAAAATATGCGCAAATGTGCAAACTTTTATTATATTTGAAATTCCAGCCAAACTGCTATTGATAGCATAAATAGTGTTTCACTAAACTTTAATGGGACAAAGGGATTTAAACAAAATAAATGTAACCTAATACCCTGTTTCCACCAATGCATGCCCACCCCGATTCAAAAAACGCATCACGTGATGGCCCATTACAGGGTATAAGTGTATTTTTTTAAGGGCTTATATATACAAATATATATGTACACTAAAAGTTTAAGTTTCTAAGATATCTACAAAAAATTATTTATTTATGTATATAAAGCCTGGTTTTTGACAGTCTTCGCGAGAAATCTGGACATTAAAAACTGAAAATTGCATATTAAATCGCATTTGTTACAACGTTATATATGTACCTCTATTTATAAGTTCCAACCCTTAATAAATCACCCTTATGATAGAGATCCCTTATGTTCCATTTCTTTTGTCAAACCCCTTTGTCACATTTAAGTTTAGTCAAACACTATTTTTTCTAAAATTTTATAAAAATTACTTTATTATCTGTTTGCTGGAGTTTCAAATAAAATAAAACTGTGCGCATTTGCGCGTATTTTAACACTGTTTCTAACCAGAAGTTAAATATTTGTAGAGTGAAAAGGCTAAGTGATCCAAGTGCCAAAAAGCATTTTTGTGGGAAACTAAAAAAACTGTAAAATTTATGCAAGCGGACTTATGGATAAAGTCATTTTAAATATGCCATATAGAGCATAAGGTGGGAAAATGACACCTAGATCTTATAGCCCCGTATTGGCCTTGACACCTACATCATTTTGGGTGGAAAATCTAAAATTTGTATATTTTGGCACTTAGATCATTTAGCCTGGCCACTCTACATTTTTAATATTACGCTTTTTTGTGTCGTACAGTTCCTAATTGTATAAAAATTAAATTTTCAAAATCCCAATTGTGGTCCGGATAGTATTAACTACTTCCCTAACCTTTAAGTTCTTTAACTTTAAAAAAACAAAAATTAAATTTTAGTAAATGAAGTTCGATACAAGTAGGGATCATGCTTAATATAAAGTATTAACATTTTCAAACAAGTTACCTACAGAGTGGGAAAAAACTTAAAAACAAAAATAAATAATTTTTTTTAAATATATTTTTTAACATGTTACGTTAGGTTTTTTCTTAACTTTGCAGTACAGAACGAATGATTTTGTACTTTTTCACTCTTGACTTTTATTGAAAAAGTTGTTAGTTTTCAAGAAAATCACAAAAAACGGATTTTTAGAACATATAGGGCATTATATCTAGCGAAGCTCTAGGAGGATTTTGGCGGAAAATATGTGGGGATGTGTCCCAGATGCTAAGGAATAACTATACGGAAATCCAGCTTGCACCTATTTTTTTCCAGGGAAATTCCTAATATGACTGGGCTCAAAGTATAGTTACGGAATTTTAAAAAACATCGAATTTGCCACACACTTACTCACTCATGTAGTACAAAGATCATCAAAATTCTACTTCCAAAAACGCTAGAAGGCTGAAATTTAGCAGACTAATAGGAGTCATGACAAAACCCTTGGAAAAAATAAAAAAAACCCAAAATTTTGATTTACTTTCCTCCTCTATACATGTAAGTTTATGTTAAATTAACATTGCACCCTTTGAGACACGCTAGAAAGCTAAGATTTAGCAGATTGATAGAAATGATAACAAAACTGCTAAAAATAAATGGATCCATGACGGATCTGATACCTTCCTAGATAGCCTATTAGCACACTTCAAGTGAAGCCATGATACATCAACCTTGAAAACAGTTTTTTAAAAATATCTCAGAAACCAAACGAAGTTTTTGGTTATAACACAAATTATATTAACACTATTTTACCTGAACATTTTATGAAAATCGGTTCAGCGGTTTAGGAACAATCGTCTTACGGACAGAATAAAGCACACACACACACACACACACCCACAGACAGACATCACGACGATGTTCCTAAGATATGTCAAAATACACCCAAATAACACATTTTCGGCGTTCTCTCAAAAAATAAATTTTCATCAAAAATAATACCTTCTGTAGCCATTGCTACGCGGGCTAGGAAGGTAAAAATAAAAAACTCAAGCTTTTAATTTATTTAGGATTTGGCAGACTGACAGAAATTATGGACTGGTTATTAAACATTAGAGAATTATTGAAATAAAGCCAGGCTATAATAGTGCCAGGCACAATTTTGACACCTTTAAATTGTAATATCAGCTGTGATCTTTTAACACACGGCCTTTGTTTACTATATGAACCGGAATAAATAGTGACTTCTCTTATTAATTGTAAAAAAAAGTTTTAAATTCGACTTTGGTATGTCAATTTTGAAGGATTAACTGTCAGTTTTCAATGTGAATGTGTCAAAATAGTGCCTGGCACAATTATAGCCTGGCTATATTTTAATAATTCTCTAGTAACTCATCTTCTACGCTTTTTCTCGTAAATGTATGTATTAGAAAATTAGGCAAAAACGCAATTACTATACAGTACGTTGATATATAGATATAACAAATAAAAATAAAGAATAGTATCAAAATCTAACGAATGCAAACAATTACCCTTGCTCTTTTCTCACAACTAGTAAGAGCTCCTTTCCATTATAAAATTTAGTTTGTACAAAATGAATAAAAACAAAAGAACCTCAAAAGTTCATTTAAATTTTACATGTAAATATGTATTTCTCTTCCTTATCTGGCAATTGACTTGAAAAGGGCAGTTAGACGCTTCAACGATTAGGTATTTTTTACTTCCTATATACGATAAGTTTGGAAATGTTTTTTTAAACTTGGTTATTACCTTTGCAAATTGACTCTTAGGCACAATGCTAAATTGAACATACACAAGTTTGGTTCTAATAGCAAAGTTTAACAAAACTTTTCCAAACTAGTAAAAATCTTTTAGTTTCAAATGTCTATTGGAGAATTTGACTATTCCGGGCACGGCAGTACCCCGCCAAGTTCGCGTAAACTGCTGTATCATCTTTCCTTAAAACATTTCAGCCCATATTTGACCTACCTAAAACCCTAGTTCGGAATGAGTTACAAACTTTGCACAGTCGTATATCTTCAAAGAGTTAACAGTCCCTCCAAGTTTCATGGACTTTCATAAAGTAGTAAAGTAGTTACAAAATTTCAAAAAAGTCGAAATTGCCACTTGCTTACTCATGTATAGATCATCAAAATTCTGCTGTACTTTCAGACATGCTACAAAGCTGAAATTTGGCAGACTGATAGAAATTATGACCCAAACCTTGGAAAAAATCAAAACATTCAGAAATTCTAATTTACTCCCCTCCCCTATACATGCAGGGTTATGTAATTGCCCACTTTCAGAAGTGCTAAAGAACTGAGCTTTGGCAGACTGATAGGACGTATGATAAAACTATATAATTTTTTTTTACTTTTCTCCCATGTATATATGTAAAGTTATGTAAAAGTAACAGTCTTAAAAAGCTGACAGGAACTGTAATAAAACCTTGGGAAAAATAAAAAACCTCAAAAAAGGCATTGCAAACGTTTTGAACAATATTCCGCATATTTTACTATTTTAAAATTTAAGTATTATCCAAATCCTTTAAAAAAAGGAGTGAAATAATAACAAAAATATTTTATGTAAAAAAGGGCATGTATGCGAAAATGGTGTTCCGTAAAAAGAATTGAGATAAAAGTAAAGCCAAATTCTCCAATACAAATTTCGAAATGAAAGGTTCTTACTAGTTTGGAAATGTTTTTCTAAACTTGGCTATTACGGCTGCAAAACTCTTAGGCACAGTGCTAAATTAAACATAACGAAGTTTGGCTGTAATACCAAAGTTAAAAAAAACATTTCCAAACTAGTAAGAACTTTTCACTTTGTATTTAAGAACTTGGCTTTAGGTACTTTTATCTCAATTGTTTTTACGGAACACCATTTTCGCGTACTTGCTTTTTTTTACATGGAATGTTTTTGTTATGATCATTGACTTCTATACCCTACGGGTAGACCCGGCATAGGCTTAAATTGCCATTATATCAAGCTTTTATCGCAATTGACCAAATACAAGTAAGAATTTAATGAGCAAGACAGGAATGAAAATAGAATTTCGGTTTGGTAAGTCCGGACACATGCAACATCGCAAAAATATTCTATTTGCTTGTCTTGGATAAAAAAGGCCAGTGGCGGCGCAAAATAAAAATTTTGAATTCCACTAGCATTTTTTTATCAACAATTTTCGGTTTGAATATTAAATAATTCATGAATACTGTGTTTACAAAATTCTCTTCAGTAAAAAAAAGAGTAAAAAGAATTTGTTAGCATGCTGTGTAGTGGATGTATTAAAATTATTGTTTTCATCTTAGAACTTTACAAATGTAACTTCCAGGTAAAATATTTTCTTTCTTTTAACAAGGGTCTTCTTCAACTCTTCTCTTCTTGGGTGGACTACAAGTTATGATCGAGTCAGATGAAATTTCGGAACTAAAAATTTTAATTCGGAATGGGACAACTGGGCGCCGGGCCAACACAGCGCCACGCCGGGCCTAATGGGCGCCGGGCCAATTCAGCGCCGGACTATATTTTTTTCGATAAAATGTGCAGATAAAAACAAAATAAATATGTTATTTAAACAAAAATTTCAACATCTATTAAGTCGAGTGTTGAAATTTGGTAGGTGTAGTGTTCGGTAACCTGGTAAAAATACCATTTACGTTTTTTATTTCAAGAATGGCGGATCCAAAATGGTGGATTTCTTTATTTTTAAACCGATTTGTCTCAAACTTGAAAGTTTGCAGTGTTTGAGATCACTTAATACACCAATATTCATCAAATATAGAACTTGGCAGTGTTTCAAGTAGCTGAATATGATTTTTGACTCAAACTCAAAATGGCGGATTTCTTTATTTTTAAACCGATTTGTCTCAAACGTGAAAGTCTGCAGTGCTTGAAAGCACTTAATTTCAAATGACGGATGGAAAATGGCGGATTTTTTTATTTATGCACCGATATGTATCAAATATAGAAATTGGCGCTGATTATGATTTTTTACTCAAAATCATAAATAACTTAAAATGGCAGATCCAAAATGGTGGACTTGCTGATTATCATTTTTGACTTAAACTCATAAAAAAATTAAAATGGTGAATCCAACATGACAGACTTTTTTATTTACTAACCGATTTGTCTTAAGCTTAAAATATTACATTTCTTTCTTTAAACTTGAGTCATATTTTGTATTAAGCTATGAAAGTCTGCTATTTGCAAGTGTGAGTCACAAATTGTATTAAGTGACCTTAAGCACTGCAAACTTTCAAGTTTGAGACATTTGAGACAAATCCGTTGAAAAATGAAGAAACCCACCATTTTGGATCCGCCATTTTAAATTTTTTATGAGTTTGAGTCAAAAGTTCTATATTTGATACATATCGGTGCATAAATAAGAAAATCCGCCATTTAAATTTTTTTAAGTTTTAGGATAAAACTGTATTAAGTGATCTTAAGCACTGCAAAACTTCAAGTTTGAGACAAATCGGTTTAAAAATGAAGAAATCCGCCATTTTGGATCCGCCATTTTAAGTTTTTCATGAGTTTGAGTCAAAAATCGTAATCAGCGACTTGAAACACCGCCAAGTTCTATATTTGATAAATATCGGTGCATAAATAAGAAAATCCGCCATTTTGGATCCGCCATTTTAATTTTTTGAAGTTTGAGGATAAAACTGTATTAAGTGATCTCAAACACTGCAAACTTTCAAGTTTGAGACAAATCGGTTTAAAAATTAAGACATCCGCTATTTTGGATCCGTCATTTTGAGTTTTTCATGAGTTTGAGTCAAAATCGTAATCAGCGACTTGAAACACCGCCAAGTTCCATATTTGATACATATCGATACATAAATAAGAAAGTCCGCAATTTTGGATCCGCCATTTTAATTTTTTTTAAGTTTGAGGATAAAACTGTATTAAGTGATCCCAATCACTTCAAACTTTCAAGTTTGAGACAAATCGGTTTATAAATAAAGAAATCCGCCATTTTGGATTCGCCATTCTTGTAATCAAAAACGTAAATTTTATGTTATCAGGTTACCAGAACTCTAGACCTACAAAAATTTCAACACTCGACTTAATGGATTTAACTCTAACAAAACCAAATTTCAAGAATATTACATAAAGGATTTTTTAAAGATGTTTTTGCATAAATAATAATATATCTATTTTGGTTTTCATCTGCACATTTTATCAAGAAAAAATATTTTAGTCCGGCGCCCAGTTGGCCCGACGCCCAGTTGACCTGCCGCCCAGTTTGCCCGCCGCCCAGTTGGTGGAGCCGAGTTGGCGGCGCCCAGTTGTCCTAGACTGCAACACATTTCAGGACAAATTATTATTAAAAAATAATCTTATAAGTGCGGGGAAGTGACACTTTCTGAATCAAAATGTGTGAGGGTAAAATCGCGCGGTCGTAGAAAAAAACTATCTATCGTGACGCTACTAAACTTTCTCGTGTTTTAGCAAAAACTATCCGTCAAGACGACTTACCCATGAAATGTTGTTTTTTCATCGATTTTTTTTTTCTTCTTTTGCACAAAAAACAATTTCACACCATGTTTGAACTCAAATAGTTACTTCTAAACTTGTTTTTAAACGTTTTTAAGATTTCTTTTTGTAATATTCCCGCACGAAATTCAAAAAAATATATTTTCCTACTTGGGTGCGTAAAAGTGCACTTTTGCGCATGCATTTGCGTGCGGAAAGTTAGTACTTTGTACTAATTAGACTTATTGACCCATTTATAAACTCAATTAAATTAAAAATGAGGCCTAATTAGACTTATTGACCCATTTATAAACTCAATTAAATTAAAAATGAAAACAGAATTTGTTTTTTGCTGTTTTAATGTAAAAAATACCAAATATATTAAAATGTAAAACCAAGCTTTTTATGCAACTAGGAAAAATTTTGTACCTAACTCTTGCGGAAAGTGCCTTTTCCGCCCTTGACGGCGTGCCCGAACTCCGCAAAGCGTCGTTCGGGCAACTGCCGTCGCGTGCGTAAAAGTATCACTTTCCGCACTAGTTAGGTAAATAACTATTCCGTACTTAGGCAACTTTGTCTATCAGTTTTCCCTGTATAAACCGACTAGCAGGTTGAATCACTCAAAATACGGCAGGTGGATTAAAAGTAGCCAGCTGCTTTTCTGTCGCACTTAGGTCGTCAGTGTGAAAGAGATAAGTACCCATAATTTATCTAGGGTATTATTAGCATGCAAAATCAACCTATCTTTGTCCGTTTTACATGTTCAATAATGTCTATCTCTGTTTTTATTGTAAGATAAATATGCGCCCCTAGAAACCAAATTGGATAGGGTCAATAAAATATGCCTTATCTTTCCGTTTCTAAAGCCGTTTCAGGGTATTATACAACACAATGGTTATGATACTTTTTTCTCAATTATTTTTACGGAATACTATTTTCGCATATTTAGTTTTTTTTACATAAAATGTTTTTGTTATGATCTACTTTTCGGAAAAAATGTCCACAACGCGAATTTACTTCGTTACCTCCTTTTCAAAATTTAGATCTGTAGTAATACTAATACCACTGCCAGTTAATTATGTGTACCTACACTTTAAATGCGAGGTCTCAAAAATTGGTTTCACATAATTTAAAAAGTTCGGACCAACTTAAAAATTATTTTAGACAACTTGTTTACATACGTCAAATTAAATTTAGTTTTTATGACTACTACTAAAATCTTTATGATTGCTTAACGGCTAAAAATTATGAAAGTTTGAAACTGTAATAAAAACTGTTTTTGTTTAGTGAGCACATTTTCGGAATGTGGGTTTCTGTCATGGTTCTTTTTTTTAATTAATAAATTAAATTTGGGCTCACCGCAAGGGTTGCGTGGCATATTTTTCACCATGAATAATTTTTAATTCAAATATTTTTGGGTGTATAGATGACCAAAGATAAATATTATTCACTAGAATGTTGAAATCTTCACTTTCTATATATCTATGCCATTTTTCCTACGATCACAAACCAGAATTTTCTTGTTATTTATAAAAATCAACAGGACCCATCACTTATGGTATATGTTTCCTACATGGTAAAAATTTTTGTCTAAAATGAAAAGACGTGCTTTTTTTGAGTACATTGTTTTACCTTAAAACAATTTGTTTTGAATTAAAATATTTCTTTGTAGTTCAACGCAGCGTTTAATCTTGAAATTGGACTTTATTTTTCTTCTTTAATTATTTTGTTTCTGTATACTCCATTTTGTAACAAAGCAAATTGTCTTCATATAAGTAATATTTTGCTTCCAGAGAAAACGGTGCCTTAGATTAATTCAGTTCCAATTTATAATAAAACAATTTCTGTTCCACATTAAAATAAAGAGGCAAGACATTTTTTGTGCTATATTAAGAAAATATTCTCTTGGTGAATAGGAAAGCACAAATTATTTTACTTACAGTGTAGAAGAGTAATTCAACGGTTATGATTAAATAGAGCGTCTTCTTTTTAACCATGAAAGAGTACCTATATTTCCATCCCTTCAAATTTGAGTTTGATTGGTGTGTCGAATCTCCTCTTTTAGAGGTATGTATGTATGAACCACTTTAGAGAAGAAAATATTTTCTTCTCTAGTGACGAAAATAAAACTCAATATGTCTGAAAAGTTCCATTTCTAGTTCCACTAAAAAATTCGAAAACTAGCAGCTTTAGAGAAAAGTATTTATTGCACAATTTTTAGGGCTACCCAACTTATGACCTTGAAACATATTTTAGAGGTTATTTCAAGATCAAGTTTACAAATTTAACCTGGTCGAGTATAACAATTTAGCAAACGTGGAATTTCGTACCCGTGAATTTAAAAATCAAACAAGGTTCGTGGCTAATCGGGCAAAAAGGAGTTTTTGTTTCTCTCATATATTTTTCCGTGGGTAGCTTGAAAGCTTAACCTCCAAGATCTAATGGACACCTAATAAGTGTTGACAGTGAACTGTTTCGTCCTTATGGGACTCCTCAGAACACTGCTTGGTCAGTTTGACAATTCTTGCGAAGTTAATTAGACGGTTTTGTCTCTAATCATAAGTAAATAGTGAGAAAACTATCGCAAGAGGCGCCTTCTACCGAGATACGAGAGAAACAAAAAACAAAAGCAGGCGAAAAACTGCTATACATATCGATCAATGAAAAGATCGAATACAAACAAACAAAAGACAATTTAGGTTCAAATTAACATTTGTACCGTACGTCAAAATGACATTTCATGACTTATTTAAATGCGAAAAATAGCCAGAGGTTTACTAATTTTTGTAATAAAATCAAATAAGTTCATTTTCATCTAAAGTTCTATAAACTTGATCTTCCTACAACCTCTAAATCATGTTTTAAGTTCATAATCAATGTCCCAGTTAGGTGGAAAAATTAAAGCCCTTGAAGTTTTGCATTCTTTTTTAAAACCATGGTGTATAAGGGACTAGAATCACTACGAAAATGTATTTATTTATTTGAAGATTGAACTTGAAAATTTAGACAGAAAATAGTTGAATTAGGAATTTTGAAAAATATTTAGGGGTCCCGAAACCGTAAGCCTGTGAAATATGTAGCTTTTTGTAACAGAAACTAGTGCAAATTTTGCTATTTTTGTAAGTGGACGTAGGAAAAAGCGGTTACAAAAAACTTCTTAAATTATATTATTACATAATATTTTGAAATTAATCATAAACTTATATCACCTATACACACCTATTTGTCCTGATTTATTAGGCTTTCCCTTTTTCCCACGAGCTTGTGGAAAATAGTTTCACGCACTTGAATTTTTTACGGCACGCCTTTTTTTTGTTTTGATATCCTTAAAATTCAACAAGTGATGAAGGCCCATCACCCCTTTCATTATTGGTTGCTATGACAAGAGAGTAAACGACGCTATAATTTCTTAAGTGAAGCAGCATTGAAAATGTTTGAAGTGATGGAAGAGACCCCTAAAGAAATTTTAATTGCCGCCGATAAGGTCACCTCGAAGCCTGTACAAGTTTCGTTAAACAAAACTCATAAATTTCGTAGTTTTGATAATTTTTTAATTTTAAATAGAGTAATAAAAAATTCAAGAAAATAAAAAATATATATTTTTATTTTTCCACTGGCTCGTAGATAAAATGTTGTACTACCTAACTCGTGAGGAAAGTATCTTTACCGCACCTACGGCTTGCCCCCCCAAACGCCGCCGATGCGTGCGGTAAAGTATCACTTTCCGCACTTGTTGGGTAAATTAAATTGCATAAAATACAAAAGGTTAATTTTTTTACAACAATCTGTATACTTTGCAAAATACCTTTAAATTAAAGATATACGATACAGAAAATAAAATAAAAAGTTTTTAGGCTGACGGCACTTCGTGGTTGTCATGTTTAATGCATAAGGACTAAGCTAATCCGATGTTCCTCAAGTCACACACCGTCCTGTCGCGTCGCGTTGTCGTTAGATCAAGCAAAAAGGGCCTATTCGCAGATTTGTCAAAACAAAGAAGTTAAAGAATTTTAGCATAAAAAATATAGCTTAACCCATTCACTGCCGTGTGGTGTCAAATATATTTCTTAGTATTTTTATTTTTATTTTATAGAACTACAAAATTTGACGGATATCAATTAAAAGAACAAGCAGGCTTCAGAAAAGGCTACAGTACAGTTGACCCCCTATTAATTATTAAAATCCTAATAGAACGAGCTAGCGAATACAACATTCCACTATATATTGCGTTTATAGAATTTGAAAAAGCATCTTTAATTAACAGCCGAATAGATCACAGATACACAGGTTTAATACTCAATATATATAGCGAAGCAACAACATCAATCAAAATCCATGAAGGAACCAAGCCAATCCGCAGGTGTCAGACAGAGTGACACAATATCCCCTAAACTATTTAACCAGGCCCTAGATGATGTTTTTAAAAACTTAGATTGGGAAGAAATAGGCATACCTGAGACAAATTATTAAACTAACAAAGGAAAACTAAACGGCTGACATCAAGAGACGAGTTAGATTGGCCTGGGCAGCATTCGGTAAATTAAGCTACACATTGAAAAATAAAAAAAATCCTTAGTACCTCAAAACGAAAGTATATATATATATATATATATATATATATATATATATATTTATATATTTATATAAATATATATATATATATACTTGCCTATGGATCTCAAACCTGGACCCTTGGACTCACACAAAATCATCAAACATTGATAAGATAACATAAGTCCAAAGATAAGATATATACATGTAAAGTTAACAGATAGAAAAAGGAATGAATGAATAAGAAATAAAACAAAAGTAAGGGATGTCAGAGGAGAAGTAGCAAAATTAAAATGGGAATTTGCCGGTCATAACATCAGACAGACAAACAATCGATGGAACAAGTGTATTGTAAACTGAAGACCTTGGGAAAATAAAAGAAGTAGGGGAAAGACCCCAAATGAGATGGGCGCATGATTTAAAGAGACATTCAGGAGCTAGATGGATATCTGGTAAAAGCGTGGGAAAAGTGATAACCCGTGATTTTGTAAGGAAGTAAGAGGGTTGGGAAACTTTTTAATTGCGAAAAGGGACTATGAAAATATTTTTTTTAATTTTGTAGATTTTAGATATTGAGAAAGTGCTCTTATGAAAGTGAGCTTTAATTAATATTGACAACAAATCTTAAATTTTAACAGACAACTTGAAATGAATATGTTATGGGAGAAGTAGAAAATAAAAGCTATTTTTTGAACAAGATATTTGACAAAGAACCAGTAATAAAATAAAAATATAATTATATTTTTTTATGGAACCAATTTTTAAAAAGCAAAAAACAGAATCGGCATAAAATATCCAAGGAAGCTTTTAAGTAATATATTAGAATGACGGAATTTTAACTTAGCATTAGTTTAATTGAAAAATATTTATGACTTAAGCAGTTGTAAACTTAAAGTTATTAGACCTATAAACTGAATTTGAAAATATAGTTTTTCCGCTGTCAGATGATGTCCCAAAAAAAGCAGTCTTAAAAATCTTGATGAAATAAATGTTTTAATGTTTATTAATGTTCCACCTATACTTAGCCTTATGATTCCACAAAATACAGGTGTTTCTGACATAGGTAAAACGTGATGTTGGTGTTTTTGTGACAATATTCCATCTTAAAAATTAGATATTGGCAGTTTATTATAATGAAAAATGTTGTTTATAAGCCTAGCTGTAGACCCAGGATATCCAAAATATAGTCAGAACGTAATATCGCTACAAATTCATACAAAAATCTTCCGAAATAAATATATTTGAATTTGCCATATTTGGTCTGACCAGGACATTTATGTCTGATACGATTCCTCCAAGATGCGTCAAATTTGAAGTAGTATAAAAATACCAACCGGAAAGTACTTGAACCACTTACGATATGCTGACGACATCGCGTTGATAACAGAAAAGAAATAATAACTAATAAAAATGATGGAAGAACTGAATACAGCAGCTCAAAATATAGGCTTGGGTATGAACTCATATATGGAATATTACGTATATGTATGAACTACACTAAAAGTAAATTCATAGCAAACATTGATTAAAATATCACGATCAGAATAAACGAACAAAAATTGAACAAGTAGAGGAATATAATATTTTTATCTGGGAAAATTATTAATCTAAAAAAATAAAACAAAACAGCTAAAATAAAGAGGCGAGTAAGATTGGCCTAAAAAATAAAAAATATCCTCAGTACCTCAAAACGAATGTGTATAATCTATGTATCCTTCCTGTGCTCACCAAGGGATCTCTGACCTGAACACAAAATCAAACATGGATAAGGTATCAAAAGATAAAAAAGTTATTTTTTACTTCTTGTTTGACACAACTAGTGTTGCCGTCTAATATGTCAATTTATACTTAATAAGGGTCACTCGATTTTTTCAAAATATAGCCCCATTTTGTTCTGAAGTGACAGGTGTAACTTTTTTACATTTTAAATTGGGTAGTTTCCACTTAAATTAAATCCATCAAAATTAATTTAATTTCTCTTAAAACAGGTAATTCATTTTCTACACCTACACCTTCTACGATTTACCATATACACACTACAGTTTGCTGACGACCAAGTAATTGTGGCTAATGATAAAGAAGACATGGAGTATATGATGAGAAAGTTAACAGAAGAATACCAAAAGTGGGGATTAAAAGTGAACGTGGACAAGACACAGTACTTATGTATTGGAAACGAATCCAGTAAGTTAGTACTAGAAAGTGGACAAACAATATCTCCATGCAATGGGTATGTATACTTGGGTGTCACATTTGAAAAGACAGGAACAGATTGTAAAGAATTGAAAAAAAGAATAGTAAAAGCAAAAAAGGTTATTGGATGTCTTAACAGTATTTTATGAAGTAGAGAGATAAAAAAGAATGTAAAATTTAACATATATGAAACAATGGTGAGAAGCACGCTGCTGTATGGAATCGAGACTTGTCGCGTACCAAACAAAATGGAAAGTGTCGAAATGGATGCAATAAGAAGATCAATGAGAATATCTAGAATAGATCACATAAGAAATGAGATCATAAAAGAAAGAATGGGAATCGAGGGAAGCATACCGGATGACATCACTAAAAGGCAACTGATATGGTACGGCCATGTACAGCGGATGAACGACAGAAGATTACCAAAGCAGGTCCTAGAATGGTAACCAATACGACGCAGAAAAAGAGGGCGTCCTAAACTAGAATGGCAACAGTCAATCCAAAGATCAATGAGTCAAAAAAATCTGACAGAAGATGATTGGCAGTATCGAAGGAGGTGGAGAATAGGCTTCGGACAACGTAGAAAAATGTTCTAAACCGACATAGTAGTAATAGTAGTAATTAATTTTTTTCTTAATTTTAGCATCCGCCATCTAGGATTCTGAAAATCAGGGGATCCTTGAATGAAAAGTTAGTTTTTGTATTAGGTACTACTATGCCAAATATCAAAAAAATATACCCTTTTTGCAGCATTTTTTTACAAATTTACTCTACTAGTATGCTTTAAAAAGTAATTGCGCTTTTGTTACCTATTTTATTTACGTTGCTTGGCCTTATGCTACAGTGCTATATTTGCATTTTGCAGGGCTTAATTTGAAAGATTCACCGCAAGTTCGGTCCCAAATTAAATAATTTCAGCCAAAAAAGAAAATTACTGCAAAATACTGGTTTCACAGGACAGGACGATTTAAATTATAAAGGAGATGAGCTGTATATTTTTGGTTAAGCATACAAAAGGTGTCAGTTAAATGATATGTTATCAAACAAGGTAAATTGTAATATGCTGACTTCCACGCGGAGATAAATTGTAGCATCAAAAACCAGGAAATGAACATTTTTAAGAGGGAGCTCTGCGTATGGCATATAATGAGCGCGTAAGGGTTTTGAAATAACTTTTTTATGGGAAAAGTATTTCATATAAAGGGAAGTATAAAATAATTAAAATTTGCTAAAGCCGTGAAGCCTGTGGTGACGGATTTTCCAGCTTTAGAATCCAAGATGGCGGCTGCCAAAGTTAAAAAAAAAATTATTCTCTGTTTTAAGAGCAATGAAATTAATTTTGATGGATTTACTTTAAGTGGAAATTACTCAATTTAAAAATGTAAAAAAAATTACAACTGTCACTTAAAAACAAAATGACGGCTATATTTTAAAAAAATCGTTTTTCTTTGATATTTTCTTTATTTTTTGTGCGATATTTATTTTTAATGTCTTAATTAAAGCTACTGACCAGCTCTTTAAACCTACTAAAAAAATAAGTTCACGAGCCGACAAAAAGATGGCGCTTAATATATCAAAAATAAAAGAGACCTTCATAACCTGTAGAGCAAAATATATTTTTGAAAAAAATATCTTGAATGTTACCCATAGGAAGCCAAGTTTTGTAAAAATTTATAAAAAGTTACAATTTGATATTTAAAATTTTAAGATGACTGCCGAAGTTTCTGATAAAAAAGTTATTTTTTCGTCCCCATTTGACAACTAGTGTTGCAGTGTAATATATCAATTAGTACTAAATAAGGGTCGCCGATTTTATAATATATTTCATAATAAATCACATATTATGTCTATTATTATCCAAGATGGCGGCGTTCAAAATATAAAAACAACAGTATCCTTTTGGTTTGGTAAATTTTCTTATTAAGATATGTAGTTTTATATCATGATTAGTTTTAAATTATAATGTAGAAAAAAATATATAATTTATAAATTTTTTTAAAGATGGCGGCCGAAAAAATTATTTTTTTTTTTAACGAAATTTAATTAAAAAAACGGGACAAATTAAGACATCTTGTTAAACATAATAAAGATATTTTAAAAATAATAAAAAATTTGGCATATGTCACGTATCGGGTGATTGACCATATTTTATTTAATAGCTACCTCTGTTAATTGATCTAACAGTAACGTTTAAATAAATAAAGTTAAATAATTTTTCCTAAGTCATAAAATGAAATGAAAATGACATATGCCTAATTTTTGACATATGTTTTATTTTGTTAAATAAATCACCCTCTATTTATTTTTTTTTAAACGATAGGGCGTCTTTTTCTGTTTTCAAAATTATAAATTATGTTGACATTTAGTCCAGCCGTTTATAATAAATAGTGTTATATCAATACCCTGCTTATACGCACATTATATGCCATACGCAGAGCTCCCTCTTCTTTTTCCTACGAGCGTGCCGAAAATAGCTTTTTACACACTTATTTGCATTTAAAAACTACTTTTTTCCACATTGCATGCGTAAATGTTTTAACCCCACTCCGTGCGTGATTTTTTTTACGCAAGCTGTTTTGGTTTTTATTGTCCTTAAACTTCAAAAGAAACGACAATATGAACAAAATATTGTGAGTTTTACTTTTTTCAACTGTCGCTATGACGAGCATGTGGAAATATTAAAAATATTGTTTTTTTAGGAGCGTATGGCAAATTGCATTTTCCACAGTATTTTTGGTGCGTAAAATCCGTTTTTAGCACGATGTTGAATCGTGCGGAAGACTTTTTCCACACCGATATGTCAAATTTTGAAAAAGCTATATACAGTGTACTCCGGTTATAACGTACTTGGGTTATAACGTACTTTCGGTTATTACGTACATATTTCATTGGTCCGGCCAAAATACTCTTCTTTTTTTATCGGATATTACGTACTTTTTATACCTTTTACTTCGGTTATAACGTACATGTTTTAATTAATTCCGTTATAATATTCCGGTTATAACGTACGACTGTACGTTGAAACCGGAATATTACCGGTGATTTCCCGAAAAATTCGGCGATTTTTCAATAATCGATTCCGCGGTTTTCTCATTCAAACGCGAGTTGCAGGCGGTAGGCCGTCAGTTTTCTTATATGGAATATGGTCTAGTAGGATTTTGTGTTTTTTTTCGGTTAAAATGGAGAATTGCCTGCGTAAATCTTAAACTATAAAAGAAAAGATAGAGATTATTAAAAGTATTGAAAGAGGCATCATTAAAGCGGAAGTTGGTAGGCAAAAGAACTTGTCAAAAACAACCATTTTATTCCAAAGAAAAAATGGACGTTCTAACATAACTGTTTAATTGTTGTTACTGCAATTTTCTTTAGCTTTATTTTATTTATAATTTATATATTTCGCCTCAAAAATAATCAGCCATACAAATTCAAATCGTGGCACCTTGCGCCGTCGAAACAACGCGGGTGCTAAGGACATGCGCAAAAGGCGCATGAGAAGACACATTCTGTCAAGCGAAAAACACGTGAACTCGTGAAAAATCATTCTCTTCTTTCGAAGACTAATTTTCTTTCGAAAATTAACTATAAAACATAAAAACCTTAGTTATTAAGTGCTACCATCCTCAATCCAAAGACTGAACGTGAGACTACTTGGAGAGCGGGCCCGCAAGCCGAGAAATAACCATCAAAAGGTAGGTGCCATTTTTTCTCTTGCTTTTGTATGGTTGCGCGATCAAGAAATATTAAATAAGAAAATTACACCTAAAGAAAGTTACAGTCCGCTATGAATTAAAGAATAAAATCTATTCACACTATCCATTACATTTTATGGACCTCCGAGCCGCATCTAGGCTATGAAAAAGCGTTTTTAAAAATATTCTAATTTTTCTTGAACGCCATATTGGGCTTCATTCTTATCAAACGGAGCACAGTTTAGTTGTAGGTAATCAAGTTTCCTTGATACCTACGTATGTGTGCGTGTGTGTGTGGCCTTCTAAATTTAAAATAAAAACTTCACGGTCAGTCTTGTTTATTACCTACAATCGATAAATTTAATGCATTTATTTATTCGGGAATTTTGTGTTTTCAAAATTTGATTTAATGCAAAAATAAAATACAAATCTTCTATCAAATATCGCCTTTTGGTTTCGCGTTTCCGCGATTTTAAACATATTTAGTGCGCTAAAGTGCAAAAAAAAATAAAAGTGTTTAAATAAATCAAAATCCAAGTAACCAATTACAAAAAATCAAAAACTCAAAAACTGTTTTAAAATAGATACCTTTTTTTTTCAATAATTTAAAACCAAGTAAAAAAAAAAATACTTAACAATCAAAATGGGGGATGCAGAATTAAAAACATTTACTAGAAAAAGAAAAATCGCTTTGACTAGGATCACTGAAATCTATACTTTGGCGGTAAAAGCCAAGGATGATGAAGCCGAGCGCCCTATCTTTCAAATTGCTTTTGAAACTTTGGAGGATCAATATTTTGAGTTTAAACATCTCCATAACGAATTGATTGGGTTGCTGACCGACGATAAAGATTTCGATACGGAAGATACAATTCGAAAAAATTGTGACACTTTTTATTTTCAAGCAAAAGCAATATTTTGTAAGTTATTTCCAATTCCAGGCACTTCTAGGCCGCAGTCCTCTGCGCCTACTCCCACCAGTCATAGTTTTGAAAGTTTTAAACCTTCAATTCCGGTTTTTACGGGCTCAATGCTAAAATGGCCGACTTTTCTAGATCTTTTTTCAAGCATAATAGACAAAAATCCTGCACTATCGAATGCCTCAAAATTTCGGTATTTAATTACTTTATTGCAGGGTGAACCATTAAATTTGGTTAAGTCGTTACCAGTTACTGATAGTAACTATTTAATTGCCTTTTCAAATCTACAAAAAAGGTACAACAATAAGCGCCTTTTAGCTACGTCATATTGGAATTCCATTGTGCATGTTTCCTCCATGAAATCAAATCAGAGCTCTAAAGATCTTAGAAATATTTTGGACACGTTTACTGAAAATCTAGAGGCCCTGAATGCCTTAGAATTTAATACAAAAGATTGGCAGTTTCCGTTGTTTAATTTATTGCTGGGAAAAATAGATACTCCCACTAGATCAGCCTTTGAGGTTTGCCATACTGAAAAGGAAATTCCTAGTTACACCGATCTATATGAGTTTTTAGAAAAACAGTGCCAAGCACTAGAATCGGTTCAGTATTTTCAGCCTTCAGTATCAAATATGGAAAAAAAATCTAAAAGTTTTGGATCTGGTAACTACAATAGTTCAAAACCAAATTCATATAATAACAATAATTTCAAAAACTCCTTTATGACAGGCATACCACAAAAACAACAAATTTTACCAAACTTTAATAATCATAATCAAAGCAACTTTCAAACAAAAATATCAAAACAATGCAAGTTATGTAACCTTTCGGTACATCCTTTTTCTCAATGCCAAGTTTTTTTACAAAAAACTCCAGCTGATCGTCTCGCTTTCGTGAGACAAAATAATATATGTGGCAACTGTTTAAGATCAAATCATTTTCTTTTAAAAGATTGCTTATCGCCTTTTAATTGCAAATCCTGCGGGTTACGTCACCATAGTTTATTATGTGACGTCACAACTCGATTTAACCCAGCCCAACCTAACATGCAAACTTCTTCATTTATTTCAAATATTCAGTCACCAACGCAAAATCAACAATCAAATTATAGTTTATATCCTAATAATATCGATTCAAATCAAATACCTTTCTATGATAAAAATATTCAGCAGAATATTAACCCAACCTTAACTAGCATGCAGCATTCTAATCAATCTAATTTTAAGTCACAAATGCAACCAATTCAAGATCAATCTCAACAACAAATCAATCAAAGTCAATATCCTTCTACTTCGCAACAAAATCAACAATTAACGCAAAATACATCTCGACAACAACCTAACCAAACCAACTGTTATACCTCATTCACCCCAAGCTGTCAAAGCACAGTACTATTGTCTACCACTATTGTAGAAATCCTCGATGCACGCGGGAACTATCAAGTAGTGAGAGCCGTCCTAGACAACGCCAGCGAAGCCTCTTTTATCAGCGAAAACTGCTTAAATAGGTTAGGTTTATCTAGGAAAAAATTATCTGTTCCTATTCTAGGAATAAATCAATCTTCTTCTTCAACAAAAGGTATGACGCAATGCACTATTCGTCCAGTTGGAAAAACTGATCCCACATTTTCCTTTAACGGTTTAGTCGTTCAAAGATTATGCTCTTCTTTACCTAGTGTCCAAATTAATCCAAGAAATTGGAATTATCTTTCAAACATTAAACTAGGCGACCCCTTCTTCTACAAACCAGCCCCTGTTGATCTACTTCTAGGCGCCGAGATTTATTCCCAAATTATTAAATCAGGTCGTATTTCTGGGTGTCAAGGTCAACCAGTCGCCCTAGAGACGGAGCTGGGATGGGTGTTGTTAGGCAGGGTCGAACAAAACATATCTTATCAATCCAATCCCTTAAAAATCGAAAACTGCTTTACCGCTTTCGATAACTCTCTAGACTTGACTCTTAGGAAGTTCTGGGAGCTTGAATCGATTCCTCAAAAAAGCTATTTATCCCCAGATGAGAAAAAAGCTGAGGAAATTTATCAAAATACGGTATCACGTGATAGCACGGGACGATTCATGGTAGCTTTACCTTTTAGGCACTCTGAACCCGACTTAGGTGACACGTTTTCTAGAGCTTACCGTTGTTTCATTTCATTAGAATCTAGACTTCTTAAAAATCCTGAAATGTATTCCATGTATTCAGATTTTATGCTAGAATATTTAAAAAATGGACACATGAGCCTTATTTCAAATAATGAACCGAAATCAATGAATGTTTCATATTTACCACATCACGGGGTACTAAAACCCGATAGTACAAGCACGCGTTTGAGAATTGTATTTAATGGATCTTCAATTGGAAGTAAGAATTATAGCTTAAATGAGACCCTTTTACCAGGCCCTAAACTTCATGCAGATATTACAACTATTTTATTAAGGTTTCGTTTTCATTCTATAGCAATTCTTAGTGATGTTCAAAAAATGTTTTTGCAAATCAATTTAGTACCCGAACATAGAGATTATCAGCGTTTATTGTGGCGTTTCCACCCCAATGAACCCCTAAAAGAATATCGTTTAAATACTGTTGTTTTCGGACTCACTTCAAGCCCTTTCTTAGCAATCAGAACCTTACGAGAGTTAGCCTTTCAAGAGAAAAATAAGTATCCAAATGCTGCAAAAGTAGTTCTTCAAGACGTTTTCATGGACGATGTCTGTACGGGCAGTTCTGATTTGTCTTCTGCGCAAGCGCTACAAAAAGAGCTGATTGGCTTGCTAAAATCCGGTGGGTTTGAACTACGTAAGTGGGCAAGCAATGACCCAAGATTGCTATCATCATTGTCTCCTTCAGATTGTCAAGTTCCAATATCTTTCGATAAGGAACAACCTTCTAGTATTAAGGTCTTAGGGCTGCAGTGGAACCCTTCGTCAGACACATTTTCATATAAATGCAATCAAGATAATAGTCCGTTAACAAAACGTAAAATCCTCTCTGTAATTGCTAAAATATACGATCCTTGCGGATACATATCGCCAGTAACTCTTCTCGCAAAATCAATAATGCAAGAACTCTGGAAGCAAAAAATCAATTGGGATGATCAACCCCCACCCCACATCTGCGAAACTTGGTTACAATTTAACTCACAGTTTTCTAGTTTATCGGAGATTTCTCTCCCTAGATACATTTTTTCATCTAACATACAACGTTGCCAAATTTTAGCATTTTGCGACGCTTCAGAGCGCGGCTACGCATGCGCTATATATCTACGTATCGAATTATTAAACGAAATCAAATCTTCCCTTGTTATTGCAAAAAGCAAGGTAGCCCCACTCAAAACAGTTTCGATTCCTCGACTGGAGCTATTGGGAGCTACGCTCCTTGCTGATCTGCTTCGATTTGTCCTTGACATTTATTCGCCAATCATAACAATCGATGAGATTTTAGCATTTTCTGACTCAGAGGTAGTCCTGGCTTGGATTTCTAACTCTCCGCATAGGTGGAAAACTTTTGTGGCTAATAGAGTCAGTCACATCCAGGAAACCATTCCAGATATTCCCTGGTATCATATCCGAACTCTGGAGAACCCAGCCGACTGCGCCAGTCGCGGCCTAACTCCAGATAATTTACTTAATCATTGTTTATGGTTTACCGGTCCCCCCTGGATATGTTCTCCTCGCTCTGGATGGAATTTAGCTTCTCTGTCAGAATCGAATATTACTAGTTCTGTTTTAGAGGAAGAGAAAATACAGGTTTTGGCCACAATTCTGAATAATGATATTTTAAACGATCTTTTACATAATTATTCATCTATTTTACAAATTCAACGTATTATTGCTATTTGGCACAGATACTTTTTCAACATTAAGCATCAGGACACTAAACGCACTGGTTTTATTACGCTTTTTGAATTACAAGAATCTTTACTTGTACTTGTCAAGTACGTGCAAAATCAACATTTTTCTGATATCTTCTTAAAAATTCAAAATAATGAACTTTTACCAAAACCATATCGCAAATTAGCGCCTTTTCTCGACCCCCAAAATCGTATTAGAGTTGGCGGGCGGATTAGAAATTCAATCACATTATCATATGATATAAAACACCCCCTACTATTACCAAGTGATAGCACACTTACCAAGCTGATCATACAAAATATTCATTCAACCTACTTGCACCCAGGATTTAATACAACTATGTATTTACTTAGACAACAGTTTTGGGTACTTTCAGCACGTAGAGTTATTCAAAAGGTTTTATCATCTTGCGTTAAGTGCTATCGCACTCAACCCAAAGCTCTTACCCCCTACATGGGTGACCTTCCAAGCTTCAGAATATCACAGCTGAAATGTTTTTCAAATGTTTGCATTGACTACGCTGGACCTATAAAATTAGCTCAAGGGCGTAAATTAGTCATTCATAAGGCTTACATTTTAGTGATTGTGTGCACCGCGTCTAGAGCTATTCATCTCGAACTAGTTTCTAACCTAACTTCAGAGGCTTTCATTGCTGCTTTTCGGAGATTTGTCAATCGAAGAGGAGTTTGCACCAATATTTATTCTGACTGCGCAACTACATACAAGGGAGCTTACAAGGAGCTTACCGAGCTTTCAAAGCACGCCGCAGATCATTTAAAAATTTCTTGGTTTTTCAATGTACCTGCTGCCCCACATTTCAATGGGCTTGCGGAAGCTGGTGTAAAATCCGTTAAAAGCCATTTACTTCGTGTTATCGGTGATCAAATCTTAAACTTTGAGGAGTACTATACTCTTTTAACCGATGTTGAAGCATTGCTAAACAGCAGACCCCTATGGGCGCAAAGCTCTGACCCGAACGACTTAGCTCCTTTGACTGCAGGGCATTTTCTTACGTTATCTGCACTAAACTCAGTTCCTGATCCAGATCTTTCTCATTTAAAACTAAATTCCTTATCTCGTTGGCAACTTATACAAAGGTTGAACACAGATTTCTGGAAGAGATGGAAATCAGAATATTTGAACACCCTGCAACAAAGGTCCAAATGGCACGAGCCAAACCCCAACATTGAATTGAATACATTGGTACTCATTAAAAATGAAAATGAGCCACCAATTCATTGGTTACTTGGACGCATAGTCGAGTTACACCCCGGCCGAGATGGGCATGTAAGGGTTGTTACGGTGAAAACTAAAACCGGGTTATTTAAGCGACCTATAGTTAAACTGTGCCCTTTGCCTATGGCTTCAGATTAAAATTAAAATATTAAATTTTAATTTCTTTAGTTTAATTGTAAATATAAATTTCTTTTCAAAATAGGAAAAAAATTATTATTTTTTTTTCTGTTCAAACAATGTTTGGAATTATCTTTTTGTTTTTCTATTTTTTACTTAAAAAATGCATAAACGCGTTTTTTTTTCTACTAAATTACTATAATTGAAAACATTCGTTTTCGGTGGCGGGAAATGTTACTGCAATTTTCTTTAGCTTTATTTTATTTATAATTTATATATTTCGCCTCAAAAATAATCAGCCATACAAATTCAAATCGTGGCACCTTGCGCCGTCGAAACAACGCGGGTGCTAAGGACATGCGCAAAAGGCGCATGAGAAGACACATTCTGTCAAGCGAAAAACACGTGAACTCGTGAAAAATCATTCTCTTCTTTCGAAGACTAATTTTCTTTCGAAAATTAACTATAAAACATAAAAACCTTAGTTATTAAGTGCTACCATCCTCAATCCAAAGACTGAACGTGAGACTACTTGGAGAGCGGGCCCGCAAGCCGAGAAATAACCATCAAAAGGTAGGTGCCATTTTTTCTCTTGCTTTTGTATGGTTGCGCGATCAAGAAATATTAAATAAGAAAATTACACCTAAAGAAAGTTACAGTCCGCTATGAATTAAAGAATAAAATCTATTCACACTATCCATTACAATTGTGTTTTTTTTAAAACGTACGTCCGCTTATAAAGTACACATTTTCTAATCCCTTGAGGGTGCGTTATAACCGGAGTATAATGTAGTTCTCAAGATTCTGTTCATTATATTGTCTTGGTTGCTATGCTGTAAGATTTTAAATAAAAATACTTTTTCTAAAAGCGTGTGGAAAATGTGTTTTTCTACCCTTTTTTTTGCAGGAAATTTTACTTGACTGCGCTAGTGTAGATATTTTTTTTTCTTTGTTCGCACAGCAATGTCAAATTTTGAAAAACCTGTCTAAATTTGAAGTTTCTGTTCATAATATTTCCCATGAAATGTCTTGGTTGCTATGGTGTACAGGTAAAATCGTTAAAACACTAGGTATTTTTCTAAAAGTTGCGTGATGTGGTTGTATTTGTTTTGGTTTATTTTTCTTTTGTTTTTTATGTTTTCCTGACGCTCGAGCTAGAATTGTTCCTAATACTTGCCGAACCGAACTCGCTACTCATCGTTATGTCAACACAATTGGGCGCGGGAAAATCGATTTTCTGCACTTGTTAGAAAAATAGCTATTTTATACAAGCGTTTGGAAAATTAAATTTTCAACACTATTTTTAGTGCAGCAAATTCTACGTTGCCGCACCGCTAAGAAAAAAATTTCTGCACATAAATGTCAAATTTTAAAAAAACCTGTATATAGAGTGTTAATAAAGTATGTCGCCAAACTTCAGACAATGATTTTTTAAGTTATTTTAGGAAAAAAACTTTAAATAACAGGGCGTTAAAGTTTCAATTTTTTGTATGTTTTTTTTTTTACAGCTCGTGCAGCTTTTAAAAAAAAAGTTAATTTAGCTACAAGGCGTACATTACATTAAGCATGTTAAATATCAGGAAAAAATTACAGGGTGACATTTTTTCAGGGGTTATCCCCCTTTTAAAAGCTTTTATTTAACTTCACCTGTATGTGGGTATGTATGTAATCATATCTTGCAACTCATTTTTGAAGAACTTCCAAACATCCGATTAACTTCAAATTTCGTACAGCGTCTTAGTTCCGATGACAATACAATAATATGGTTTTATCCGGTACCTACCTCCCCCCTAACGTGGGGGAAGTTTGTCCGATTTCAACCAAAATTGGTATCTGGGGGTTTTTGAGTATGAAAATTACGAATTTTTGATCAGATTATAAAAATTCAATATGGTGGATTTAAATTGGACGATTTAATGTCAAGTTTTTCTGATTACTTTCAACTGACTTCCACGTATCCGATTGACTTCAAATTTCGCATACCGTTCCGATGACAATTCAATAATGTGGTATAACTGCCTAACCTCACCCCTAACGTGGTGAGCGGAGAGGGGGTTAAATTTTAGTTTGTTTGATTTCCACCAAAATTGGTATCTGGGGGTTCTTAAGGATGAGGATTACGAATTTTTAATCAGATTACAAAAATTCAATATGGCGGATTAAAAATGGACGATTTAATGTCAAGTTTTTCTGATTACTTTCAACTGACTTCCACGTATCCGATTGACTTCAAATTTCGCATACCGTTATAGTTCCGATGTGGTATCACTGACTGCCTATCTCCCCCCTAACGTGGAGGGCGGAGAGGGGGTAAAATTTTAGTTTGTCGGATTTCCACCAAAAGTGGTATCTGGGGGTTTTTGAGAATGAGGATTACTAATTTTTGATCTGATTACAAAAATTCAATATGGCGGATTCAAAATGGAGTAGGTATCTGATTGATTTCAAAATTCACATGCTCTCTCACTAAAAAAAGGGGGGGGGGGCGTAGAAGAGGTAAGGCTTTAGTTTGTTCGATCTCGACCAAAATTAATTAATCCTTGCGTATAATGATCATAATAATAACGACAGTTTTAGCATATGTCGCCTTTGTTGGACGGCCTTCTCATCGAAGACTTAGATATTTTAAAATTGACAGGAAAGACTCCCTGCAATATCGATGCGCAAGCTGAAATGCATAGACTTAGACAAATCTAAAAATTAAAAAATAAATTTAGAAAAAAAAAACTTTTTGAAAACAAGCTTTTATAAAATGGACTAAAAAGCATAAAATAATATTTTGAGTGTTCTGATATCATAATAATATGATTTAAGAATATAAACTGAATTCTCTGTTTCGGAACTTTTTGATCGCTTGCAATTTTTTGTATCTCTAACCGTTTTCAAGGAAAAAGACAAAAAAGGAAAATTTGTATCTTGATAAATGACATTAAAGTTAAAATAGTGACTACGTTATAATTTTATGAGACTTTTATGTAACTTGTGAATAGCAATCAAAGAAACAAATTTCCTTTTTTATATTTTTTCTCAAAATCTGTTACAGATACAAAAAATTGTGAAAAATTAAAAAGTTTCCGAACAAAACAGAAAATTTTGTTTTTTATTTTTGAATCTGCAAGCGACTTTCTGCAAAAAAGTTATAGGGGAAAAAAGGAGACATGCATGCATGCTTGATGATGTATGTATGTAGGTTAATACACGTTCCAGATTTGCGCTAAATATCTTAAAAATTGCACGAATTATAAATAAAAAACAAACAAAAAATTAAAACTTGGACAATCTGTATCACGAAAAATATAAGCATGTTTATACAAAGTTTTTTTCTTAAAATCACTCAAAGAATAATCCTCTGAAGTTTCTATTAATTTTCTGCTTTGTTTGCTATGGTTTAAATGTTAAATTTTGCTAAAACAATTTTTTTTGGAAGAAGTAGGATGATGTGGTGTAGATGTGCTTTGATTTGTCTCTCGCTACGCATCGTTCTGACATCAGCATTTGCATGCGGAAAAATATATTTTCTTCACTTGTTAGGAAAAACCTTTTTATTTTGTTTAATACACAGCGTGCGGTAAAGTAACTATTTTACCGCACGCATGTGGGTCAAAATTTCTGCACGCACCAAATTTAAATTCAAATGGCGACTACAATTTAAAAACCAAACGTTAAAAATATTGATATTCAAAAATGCTAATGATGTTGAAGATATGAAAATTCTTTTTGTTACTTGTCCACCTTCCGTTTTTCGTTCTTTGGCCACTTTTGCTACTTGCACGCATCCATTGAGCCTTTATACTTACGCGATATTGTACATTACGTGTGCAGCATCACAGTTCAGTTTTCCCGCAAACTTTGCAGGAACAATCTGCGACGCGGTTTGACATAAACGGCGGACCACGCGGTTTACGAAGTTTTTTTGCGAGTTACCAAAATAAAAGTGTTTTAGTTTTTTCAAAAAGAAATTTAAAAATAGTAAATTTAAAGGATTTCTTAAAAATATATAAAAAGTTAATTATATTAAATAATAGAAATAAAATCATAAATTTAATAATTTAAATAAATGTTTACAAAAAACATTGACTTAAAATAATTTATATCTAAAAAACAGATTGTTACATTTTTCGTTAAGTAGCAAAAATTATTGTTGTTTTAAGTGGATGAGTTAAAACGTTTATAAAATAAGGAGTTATTGTTTGCAAAACTTTTATCTAACAATTTTTATAATTTAACCTAAGCTAAAGAAATATGAACCTTTAGGTTCTTTACTAGTTTTAGAAATTGTCATGTTTTTTATTTTCTTTCCATCACAAACAATCCAGATTTTCTAACACACAAAAATAAAATTATCTATTCCGTTAAAGTTTATTTGTATCAGAATAATTAATTCATTTTGGTCTATGCTTTTATAAGAAATTACAAACGAGCCACATCAAGCTTTGTTACCTATAGCTAACAAACCAAAGATGCAATGGAGATTATCCAATAATGTTAAGAAAAAATTGCGTGTAGCCAATATTCTTTTTTAATGATTTTCGATTAAATAAGGCACACATTTGAATCCCATCACCAACTCAAACAATCTCGACAATTTATACTAGAATTTTCGGAAAACATTGAAGTTGCAACCATTATTTATGATTGAAACTTACCCAGAAGCTGGGAAAAAGTTTCGGGGGGGGGCCAGACAGTTTGGGGGGGGGGGGGGCGAGACCTCATAAGGCCGTATTTTATGCTATTTTATGTTTGTATTCATGAAATATGTGGAAAATATCTAAAAAAATCGTAGTTTCGGGGTTCGGTTCGGTTCTGCCCAGAAGAAACGAGGAAAAATGTCCAAAATTTTGCTTTTGATTATTTTGATTACTTATCTATAACAAAACTTTAAACAGTCAAGCAGGTGCGCTTATTTCTAAATAAAACTTTAGTTGAGTATTTATCGCTTTAACCTCTTACGCAAATTAAGCTAACATAGAATCATTGATTTTTACCAAGAAGAAAAAAAAGCAGCTAGCTACCTAAGTTGTCAGTGAGCTTTTGGAATTAACAAAAATATTTGCCTTACATTACTAAAAGTACCTAATATTAGGGATTAATAAACAAAATCCTTACTTATATTAAAATATCAGCTGTCATATTCCAATAAAAAACTGTCAAAATAAGTCCTGACACTATTAAAGCTAGGCTTTATTCGAATAGTCCTTATTATCTCCTTACTAGAAAAACAAAAATAGGAACATTTAGACTTCTTTTTTGGAATCCTTACCAAGTGATTTGAAAACTAATGTAATGTAATGAATGTAACTAATTAATAGTATTGTTTTAAGGCATGAAAATGCCTTTAAGGAAAAAGGTAAAGTGCATATTATTATTAGTCCAAGGATAAGTGTCATTTTTAAATGAAGAATAAATATGCTAAAATCTCGGCTAACGCTTACTTACATTTATCAAAACAAACTGCATGTGGTATTTGTAGATAGTTTAAAGTATTAAATTGGTTAAAAAAATCGTTTATAAAATTGAGCATCTTTCGAATATACCAGGTTTCCCAAATTATATTTTACATAACCGATTTCAGCTAAATAAAAGGCGTCATGGTACAGATCAATTATTTTAAAAGATTACATTCAAGACTTGTCGGCGTTCTGGAATCCAAGATGACGGACATAAAAAACTTTACTTTTTAAAGAGGCTCGTTTATTATTATATTTAGGCCTTTTTTTAGATTTTGTTTATTAGTAGAAGACAGACATCTCGCGCAACGAATCAGTAAAATCAGTGTAGTTCAGGAAATATTAATTTCTGTTGCAACCATTGTTTTACAGACTAATATACGCCAATTCTTTATACAATAATTTCCTCACAAATTCATTACTATCAAACTGACATTATTAAAGATCCCCCATCTCTTAATCTAATACGGCTTACAAAATCGAATTTGACCCTCCATAAAGGATTGAATTTTCTTGTGTTGCGATCTATATCACTTTTTTGAGTTTATTTAAAAAATTAAGATTCACCACACACAACAAAGGTACTAACTACTAATCAAAAACAAATCCTCGCAACATAGGAAGAAGTCATCCTTCATGCAGGGACAAATTTGATTTTTTTTAACATCATTTATTTATTTAACAGATTATCACCATAATTCTTTTTTTTTGTTCATTGAAAACGGTTTACTGAATTTATGAGGAAATTAATGCAGACAGAAATTAAAACAATGTTTGCAACAAAAGTTATTATTTAGGAAACCAATAAACCGATTTTAAAGATTCGTGCTGTTTGTGCCAAAAACAGCTTTTTACTAATTAAAGAAAAAATTCAAAAAATTTCAGGAATACAAAAAACCTCTTTGAAGGGGCGAGCTTGATTCCATCCGCCATTTTATATTTTGTGATGGCGGACAAAAAATGCTTCTGCTCTAAAACATCATTAGTTTCTTGCAAGGTGCAGTCTGTTCCATTCAAAATTGGTGGTATATTTCAAAAGTTGTAACGAAATATTTTTTCCTATTTTTTGTCGACCCACGTGGTAGATATACGTAAACGTAAGTTCAATAGCAGTTTTTTTTATTTTTATCAACAGGTGAAACAAAAATTAGGATATCGGGAAAATGACAGACAAAAAAATATTTGTGCTCAAAAGCATAATCAATTTTCTGCAAAGTGTTCCATTAAAATTGATTCAATATCCGTTTTTTTTCCATTTTAATTGGGTATAAAACCAAATCATATACTACAAAAAACTTTTTCAAGACCATTTTTTAATTAGTTTTGAGTTAAATCGGGCGTGGCATCCAAAATGGCGCCCGGCGGCGGGTTTTTTGATGAAGGTGGACACCCAGTCAAAAATTACTAAAAGATGCTGTGAAAAACTGTTAAGTTTTAAAGATAATATTTTAAATGTATTAACACCGGGTAATGGTGAACTAACCTACTAAAAGCATATGATACCGTTCCAGTAGAAAAATTATGGACAGTGTTAGAGCAAACTAATATCAATCATACATACATAAAAGCGATAAAAAAACTATACAAAGGGTCAAAATCTAAAATTAAAATTGGAAATCGACTTTCAAAAGGATTTCTGGTAACAAAAGGCTTAAGACAGGGATGTTGTATCTCTCCAACTCTTTTTAAAATATACATCGCAGTAGCTCTAAAAAACTGGAAACGTAAAATGCACGGCATGGAAATACAACTTAACGACCGATTTACCACACAATACAGTTTGCTGACGACCAAGTAATTGTACCTAATGATAAAGAAGACATGGAGTATATGATGAGAAAATTAACGGAAGAATACCAAAAGTGGGGATTAACAGTGAACGTGGACAAGACACAGTACTTATGTATTGGAAACGAATCCAGTGAGTTAGAACTAGACAATGGACTAACAATATATCTTGAGTGTCACATTTGATAAGACAGGAACAGGTTGTAAAGAACTGGAAAAAAGAATAATAAAAGCAAAAAAGGTTATTGGATAAACAATATTTTATGGAGCAGAGAGATAAAAAAGAATGTAAAATTTAACATATATGAAACAATGGTGAAAAGCGCGCTGTTGTATGGAATAGAGACTTGTCGCGTAACAGAAAAATACAAAACAAAAATAGAAAGTGTCGAAATGCATGCAATAAGAAGATATGAGAATATCTAGAATAGATCACAAAAGAAATGAGATCATAAAAGAAAGAATGGGAATCATGGGAGGCATAACGGATGACATCACTAAAAGGCAACTGATATGGTACGGCCATGTACAACGGATGAACGACAAAAGATTACCAAAGCAGGTCCTAGAATGGCAACCAATAGGGCGCAGAAAAAGAGGGCGTCCTAAACTAGAATGGCAACAGTCAATCCAAAGATCAATGAGTCAAAAAGATCTGACAGAAGATGATTGTCAGAATCGAAGGAGGTGGAGAACAGGCGTCGGACAACGTAGCAAAACGTTATAAACCGACATAGTAGTAATGGTGAACTGTATATTGAGAGCAAATGTCAAGTGTTTTGGAAAATTCCCAAGACATTTTATCTAATATTTTTATGTGTTTAAACCAAAACTGTAATTAAGTCATTTGACCAAAACTGACGTAGGGGTAAGTTCCATGGTTTTTTTAACTTAAGGGGCGCAAATATATAATCTAATTGAATTTCAATTTCCTATTTTAAAAAATCTGGTAAAAAAGTGCCACCCGCCCCTGGATACCCCATGTTTTGGTACGAGTAAATACCACCAGCCAGTAAAAAGTGAATATTTAATTTACCAACTTTAGGTTCTTAACTTGTTTTAAAATTTGTCATGTTTTTAATTTTTTGGTACGAGTAAAGCCACCGCGCCACAAATACTCTCGGTGCTAACTTTATCTTTTTTTTTCGTTTTTGACGGTTTATTTATTTTGTGATTTTGTTAGTCCATACCTTGCGCCTAGTTTTCTTAACAAATTACTATAATTGGGACTTATTGCAATGAAGTCAGGCAATAATAGTGCAGGGCACTATTCTGACAGTTTTCCATTGAAAACTGATAGTTGGTCTTTCAAAATTGACATACCAAAGTCGAATTTATAAATCCAGTCGTTTATTTTCCATTAATATGGCGGCACTATTAATTCCGACTCTGATAATACACAAAAGCCTAATTTTCCAGCTGTTCTTATAATACGACACTGTCAGAATAGTGCCCGGTACAATTACTGCCTGGCTTTATTGCAATAAGTCCCTAATATCGGTGCACCTGTACTTAAAATAATTTATTACTTTTATGCTTAAAATTATTAAGCAAAACGCAATGAATCTATTTTTCCCAAGATTAAGTACGACGGGGTTTTTAACTGCCAGCTGTTTTCAGAAATACTAATTATTTTTGTCCCACTCTTCATAAAATCCTGCTTATTTCTCTTGGCGACAACATTGTCCGCAAAAGTACCAGCATGATTAATTTGTTGTACTTTCATACTTTACACATCTAGCTTCTCGTATAAGATAAAAAGGGTCCAGTACTAATTGGCCCCGCACAGTTGAACAGGCTTATGGGAACGGTTGGACATGAGGTTTTTTACTTGGTACTTTCAATCTGGAAAACTTAGGAATGACTTTTATACACCGCCATATTTTATTTAAAAAAATTAGTTGCTTTGCATAATTTAAATCATATATAGGGCGGCCCAAATTTATAGTGTGTTTTACGAAAACATATTTCTTTAAAATGCCCATAACTATATAAATATTACCTAATTTTTTCGCATTAAGTTTCTTGGAAAGGAGGATCTTTAAGTTTTATTAAAAACAAATTATTAAAAAAAAAATTTTTCAGAAAATGGAGCAAGGTCTTTTTCTGAAATATTTAATTGGCGAAGTAAACATTCCATAGCTTTCTTATAATCACAAAAAATAACATTATTTTCACTTAAAATTTTGTAAACTGAATAAATTGTTAAATTTTCTAAATCCATAATTTAAAACTATTTTTTTAGGTTCTAATTTAACACACTAACATAGAAGAAAACATGGGTGATCCATGTCCTAGTAGGGTTTTTGTAAATATTTATTTAGGGAATGGAGTTTATAGTTAAGCAATGCAATTATTAAGTTTTTTACATTACCTATTACGTTAACACCCTTAACAAATTTGACCCTTGACGCATTAAAGTAAAATGCATTAAACGCAACTTATTATGAATTTTTTGTATTTATTCGTAATATCTTAACAAAATTATTGATTTTTAAAGTATACGCCAAATTAAATCGATATTTAATTTTTTGAGAATATGATAGTGGACATCTTGTTTTATTTTAAAAAAAATTCTTAAAAAAAACTTGGTATTTTTTAACAAAATAAAATATATAGCAAAGATAAAGCACTATTTACCCTAACACCGTATTAAAAAAAAATAGTAAAAAGCCTATAAAGTTTTGTGTTACATAATTTATAATATAGTATAAATTTTCCTTGAATTTTATCAATTTTAGAACTCTTTATTTTCACCCTGTATAATAATTGTGGTGACAAAAATTTTCAAAAAACTTTCTTAAAACGAAATAAAACAACTATTTACAAATGCAACACTTTAATTTTTATCACAGGAAAATTATTATAATTTTGTACCCAATGTTAAACATGTAACACAGAGCCATTCCTCCGTGCGCCGCCGCGCTGATTCGGCGAGATTTTAAAATTACAGTGCAGAAACCTGTACCAAACCTAACCAAACTGAACTAAATCCCATCTTAACCCAGCCTAACAAAACCCAACCAAAGATAAACAAACTCAATCTAAAGGGGCCTACAGACACGCGAGCATTTCTTGAGATTAGTACGCGAACTAATCTCTGCATACATGTACGTTTGGTGGAATTGCCTACACACGCGAAGACAAAATTAAACGTTCTAAACATAAACACGATATTATCAATGCGTTTTGCCTAGACACCGAGAGATTTGCTCGCGTACATTGTGCGCGCGAACTAATCTTCGAGAGATATTCTCTGGAAATGTTCGCGTGTCTGTAGGCCCCTTAACTTACGCCGGGTATTTCGCGTCGCACCGTAACCCGACGCCGAATAGTTCTTGTCCCGATTAAAAGGAATTGAACATCACAAACCCAACCCTATCACATCATCACATTCCAGGGACCACTGGGGTACACGTTTTGCAGAGATTGGTCCTTAAGGAGATATTCATCGCTATACCTATAGGGTAAAAGCGGTTAAGAGTTTTCATCTTCTAGGACTATGCAGTGCGACTTTTTCCCAAGCTAATGCCAAACTGGCAACATTTTCACTGTGCAAGTACCGATAAATGATAAATACAAACAAACACCTTAGAATTACAATTTATGGAAAGTAATAGTTGCAAATAAAGCTAACAAAGCTGTTATATATAACTTCTTGATGTAATTGCGCACATGAAAAATGCACACGCTGAAAAAGCGTAGAAAACAACATAAATTATTTATAAATATCAAAATCTCCAAAATTCAAAAAACTTGTAAAACCTCAAATTCTTTTAAAAACTAACCAAAAACCACTGACCTAACCATTTAACCGAACCGAGAAAGTTAACTTTATTTCATTGTATAATTTTCCTATAATTTAATATTTTTTCATAAAAATTGGTTGAGCAGCAATGGTTTTGTAGAGTTGGCTGTGCGAAATTGATTCCACAATATTGATTGAAACATGCTTTATTGTCCAACAAAATCGTTTTTGACAAAGTTAAATCTTATATCTAATAGGGCAAAGTTCTAGTTTACCAGTAGTTAGTTACACATAGAACAATGTTTTCAAAACAAACTAATAATGGTGAATACGATATTTCTTGATAAAAAATAAAAAAAAGAAGACAAAAAAAAATATTTAAAAAAGAAACAAAAAAAACCCTCATACCTAGTATGAACTTAAATAAAATAGTTAAAAAAGTTAAAATAGGTTGCAGGAATGTAAAGATTAAAATGCTAAAATTAATATTGCATAGTTCTCACACAGACATAATGGTTTTTTAAAACTACAGGTAAAAAATTAAAAAGTAACAAAAAAAGTGCCAAAAGTCAATAAAAACAATATAAACTACACTAAAGGAGCAGTATAAAACATAAAACATAATGAAAAAAACATATAAAAAAACAAAATACAATAAAAAGCAGTCCCGAATAAAAGTAAAATATTTATAGTCAAGCATTAAAATTAAGTTACCTATTAAAAGGCTCTAAATCTAAAAAATCTAAATTATAAAGGAGTTGGTAGGTTGATATAATTAGCTGTCACAGTAGTTTCTACCCTTAGATCAAAATGTGACATAACGCAGAGAACGAATAGGTCGTTATAACTAAATAGTTACAATTAATAGCAGTGTTGGTGACTGATGGGAGAATTTTATTAGACAAAGTTAAAAAACTCCTCAATTAAGTAGAAAGCCTGTATTAGTAATTCTCTCAAAGTTTTGCGAAATTTGAACCAGTCTGTCAGTTTCTCAAATGTGGTTATATATTTTAACGCTGTTGTAAATTCTTGAGTTCTGAACCAGAGTTGAGTGTGGGATTGGGAGAGAAATATTTCGTCTTTGTCTAGTTAAATAAGTTCTTTGATTGATAGAGAATGTGGAAATATGTTTATGAATTAAACTTGCTGTCTCTAGTATGAAAAGACACGGCAGTGTTAAGATTTTATTTTGAATGAAAAGCTTAAAAAGGCTCCCGCAATGTGACGTACTGCACGTTTTTGTAGTTTAAAAAATGACTGGAAAAGAAATTGACTACAACAACCTCAAAATGGCAGACTACCGCGAACAAAACCATCCTGGCAATCGAAAGACCCAGGTTAATTGTTGTTGTTCGTACGCAATAGCAACCAGAGGCGAGCTTTTTATTTAAATTAGTTATGTGTTTCTGGAATTTAAGGTCAGAATCCAGCTGTAGCCCAAGAAATCTAGTGCTATTAGAACTTTTAATGGAAAATTGGGCACAATCTATCTCATTGATGTTAATGTGAAATTCAAGAACTTGTATTTTTTTAAAGTTAAATGAAAGTCCATTTGAATCACACCAGTTTTTGATAACAACCGTCTCGTGTGCAATTGTCTGGATCAGATCACCAGTCAATCATCAGTCATCAGCAAAGGCAGCAAACATTCAAGATATATCAAGATGAAACAAATCATTAATATACAGTAAAAATAGTATTGGCCCTAGCCCAGAGCCCTAAAGAACTCCATGCTTGATAGGATGTTTAGAAGAATGTTTGCCATTGGCTGAGACACTCTGACTCCTCAGGGAAATTGGTATGATTTGGTGTATTAGGACCAACAACCCGCAACTTTACAAAATAATGAAAATCATTTTATTAGGATTTAAAATTAAGTTTCAAAAAAATAAATTACATACTAGGTACTGCATGACGTGTTTTTATTAAAAATAAATAAATTGGATGTGCACCAATGGTTGCGATTCGGTTCTATATAATTGATTGCACAGTATTGGTGGCGCGGAATCGTGTGTGCTGAAATGATTTGCCCGGTATCGTGTGTGCTGAAATGATTTGCGCGGAATCGGGTGTGCTGAAATGATTTGCGCGATATTTTACATTTAAATACCAGCGTCATTTCAACTAGATATATCCTCCGTGAGCCTGCAATATTCTAACATTTTTTTATGAAATTTTTTCTTCTCTGAAAAAGCAAACTACAGGAAAAAAGTAAACAAACTTTAGAGAAGGACTTGTCAACTTTGTTATTATAGAGTTACAAACAGAAATATGTATAGTTTTAGAAAAATAAACACAATTTCAGTTTTTTTGCTCTCCTTTAAAATTGAGTCATATTCAGTTAGGGAATATTACAGGCTCACGTACGGTATATCACTTTATGACATTAGGCTTGTTCGATCTGTTTTATGGTGCTTTTAGTGACATTTCAAAATTTCTACAGTTAAATTGTTTTGCCTCTCTGCGCAGCTGAGAAGATAACAAGTAGTGGAGATTTATTATGTTTTGATTTGCTTTGATCAGAACAGTTTTTCACGTCATCCTGCATCAAAGAAAAGCGCAACGGCAACGTATTGAGCAAATAACCAATTATATCACAATTACCCAAAAATTACTTTCAATCAATTTTGGTTGGCCCGGCCCATTATTTTCGCCACTAATGAGCGACATGGCATCTCAAAATCAAAGTAACTGAGATTCTTTAAAGTTGTCCTGAGTTTGTTTTTTTGTGTTAGCCTTTTAAGTATCTGTATGTATTGCTAATTTAACTTAAGATTTAGGATGTGATTTTCATTATTTTTTAAAAAGCTTATTGGAAATAATTAATTTGATTTGAACACTTTTTACAATTTTTAACCGCAAAGCAAGGGCTAGAAAATGCTGTGCTGGCCAATTTATTTTACTAATTATTATTTTTTTTTTCAGACAAAATAATAATAAATTAGTGAATAAATTAGTTGTGAAACAATGGTTGCGCATAATTAGCTGCACAAAGTTGATTGCATAATATTGGTGACGCGGAATCGGTTATGCTGCAATAGTTGCTTGCATTTGTCCATAATGTTTTGTTTTGCGCTTTTTTCTGCGCGATATTTTACAGTTACATACCAGCGTCATTTTAAGTACAGCTCTCACATTCAAAAATGAAACTCGTTTGCGAGAGGAACACGGCATATGCCTCTTTAGGGCTCCAGTTTGGCAACGCAGCATTCTGTGTGGAACCAGAAGAGACAATTACTAACATTTCTACGAAAAATAATGAACGCAAGTAGTACACCAATAACAGACTACAAAATAATAAACCTTTTTACTCTTATTTTCTGAAAAGTGGTGAACCCTGGAGAACACCGTAGGGGGCATGTAAATATTTTGGTAGGTATGCACAAATTTAGTCTATTATTGAAAATTATATCGTTTGTGAAAGCCTCTCAAAAGGATAAAATATTTTGTCCAGAATTCTCCAAAATAAAGTAAGTTTTTACTGTTGTATTTGAGTATTTGGTGGCAAATCACCCTTTTATACGATATTTTTTTAAAATTATAATAAAATTTCAACATTTTTAAAGCTTCAAATTCGTTTTGAACATGTTTAAAATTTAAAATCATTTTTAATTTTTTTTTAGTTTAATGTCAACATTTAAATAAAATAGACTATTATTATTATCGTATTGCCTTCACTGCTTCAAATAAAACTCGCAAATGTAAAAAACAGATATGTCAATTTATTTCGACAATTATGTACAAAAACACGCACTTAAACTTACTAATAACTTGCTAGTAATTCACTACTTTAATCGGCCTATTAACTTCGTGTTAACATATCACTACCATTGGTTATCTTTGACTGACTCGATGCGCGACGTCCGGCCCTATATAGGGTCTACCTACTATGCGAGAACCATCCATCCTTCTTCGATTCACGAGCATTCTCGTCTCTCCCAGAAGGTGCGCGGCCGAGCACGGGTGTGTCATAGATAACGCAACTAAAACCTAGACTAAGAATATAACCATAAGATAAGTCAACCTAATACTACACTAAACCTAAATAAATTCTAACTATAAAATTTAAATAACTTAAATTTGTAACAGTATCTTACAATCTTCATTAGTCTACCATAAACAATAATCTTATGTATATGCTTTCTACGCACCTTCACTCTTAGCGCACCTTGTGCAAGGACAGCTGGCGCAACATTGCCGAGTTTTGCTCAAAGTATTAATACTTGCGGAAAGCGCGTGCTATCTAATATCATTTTCAAATGGAAGGACTGTACCTATATAAAATTTTATGCCGTTGCAAAGAAAAAATAACTGCTATAGTTTAGGTTTCTCCAATTTGTTTTATGGTGTTTTAGTGACATTTCGAAATTTCTTATATTAATTTGTTTGCCTCGCTGTACAGCTGAGAAGATAACAAGTAGTGGAGATTTATTATGTTTTGCTTGCTTGCATCTGAACAGTTTTTCACGTCACCCTGCATCAAAGAAACGCGCAACGGCAACGTATTGAGCAAATAACCAATTATATCACAATTACCCAAAAATTACTTTCAATCAATTTTCGTTGCCTCGGCCCATTATTTTTGCCACTAATGAGCGACATGGCATCTCGAATTCAAAGTAACTGAGATTCTTTGAAGTTGTCCTGAGTTTGTTTTTTTATGTTAGCCTTTTACGTATCTGCGTGTAAGTATGGCTAATTTAATTTAAGATGTGATTTTAATTCTTTTTTAAAAGGCTTGTTTTTAATTTAATGCATACATTTTTGTATTTTTAATTTTCCCCCCGCAATGCAATGACTACAAGAGGATGTGTTTGTCGAAAATAATTTTTGTACTTTACTGTTCGAACTGCGCTATGCTTTGTTTGGTCCACTGCAATCACGTACGGAAAAATGAGCGCTTTTCTCGAAAACAAATTAATTTTTCAGAAAAGGCCAAGAAAGAAAAAATACGCAGAAAACTCTGAAACTGTATAATTATTTCTTACCCTCTGGGACGCATACCCACATATGCTTTGCCAAAATCCCCCTTAAACTTGCATTCATATGCCATGCCATCTTGGGTGCAAAGCCTTTCTTTTGGAGGCTTAACTGAGCCTTCACCATCATGGAAAGAAAATGTTAACAAAATGGACAAATGTTTTATAAAATTGCATGGTAGCAATTTTAATTTTTTTTTTTTTATTTGTCAAACACACTGTTTTTTTTTATTACAATCTAGTCAGTAAGACTAATTAGCAATTTTGTTTTAACTTAATTTACTAGAAAAGTCAGATTTAAACTTAGGGTTCACTCAACAGTTCTCCCCGCTTTGTTTAGTCTGTAACTCACAATTGTGTTGTGTTTATAGCATTATTTTGTTTTATGTGTAATTCACTTAGTTTACTAGCTCAAACGGCTTCACTCTTTTTAGTCGTCGAACTAGCATAGTATTGTCTAGAAGCTGAATTGCTTCCACATTCACATGCCGATGGAGTCTATCTTCATGGCTTTTTGCGTACTTTTTTATAGTCTCTGCTACAGTTTCGATTTTTAGATCTCGATGAAGGTCACTATTTCGAACGTACCAAGGTGCATTCACAATGTTTCTTAATACTTTATTTTGAAATCTCTGTACAACTAGAATGTTACTCTCTTTAGCACAACCCCATAGTTGAATACCATATGTCCATACTGGTTTCAGTATTTGTCTATAGCAGTAACTTATTATGAATTGTTAAATTGGACTTCCTTCCAATTAGCCAGTTCATTTTTCTATACCTTATCTCAAGTTCTTCTTTTTTTTTCTTAACATGTGCTTTCCAGCGCAATTTGGCATCAAGTGTCATACCTAGATATTTTGCCTGATTCGAATATGGTACTGGAATGTTGTTAATTGTTATTTGTATGTGATTTATATTTTTGTTTGTAAAATCAACATGAATTGATTTGGTTTCATTTAATTTTATTCGCCACTTTGTGGTCCAACTGTCGGCAAATGTTGCTAAGTGACAATTTTCTGGCTTTGGGATATCACAAGTGAATAATAAGTATAGATAAGGGCCTAGTACGCTACCCTGGGGCACGCCTGCTTGAATTTCTCTTAAATTTGAGTATGAGTCTTCCTGTTTTACTCTAAAATGTCTTTCAGATATGTATGATTCCAAAATATCCGAATATTGTTTTGGCAGAAACCTTTTTAGTTTCAAATTAAGGCCTTCATGCCACACTTTGTCAAATGCTTGTGCTACATCTAGAAAAACTGCAGAACAAACTTTTCCCTCTTCTAGTGCTTTTTCTATTATATTAGTAATTCTGTGTACTTGATCTATCGTGGAATGCTTGTCTCGAAAACCAAATTGATGAGATGGAATAATTTCTTGTCTTTCTATGATGGGTTTTATTCTTTTAAGCAATAATTTTTCATAGAGCTTGGATATAATTGGCAGCAAAGATATTGGCCTGTAAGATGACACGTCATGGAGTGGTTTTCCACAGTTTAGGTACATACCTAAGCCTAAAAGACGCATTAATTAGGTTGCATAGTTTTACGATAGCTTTTCTGGGGAGTTGTTTTATGACTACCCCGTTAATAAGATCATACCCTGGGGCTTTTTTCGAATTAATATTTTTGATTTCTGTTAATATTTCTTTTGGTGATGTAAGCTTAATATGGTCCTCGATTTGATGGGGTTCATTTAAATGAAAGTGTTCATCTGGTGCTTCGTGGGGCTGAAATGTTTTTTCTAAATGGCTTGCAAAAATATCTGCTTTTTCTCCGTTACTCCTTGCCCACTGGTTGTTAGATTTTCGTATGGGTGGAATTTGGATAATTGTTCTTTTAAAATCTTTGGTTGCTTTCCAAAGGGAATAGTCGGTATTTTTATCATCTGTAAGTTCATTAAGAAAATGGTTAATAGATTCATTTTTTATTACTAGAATTTCTCGCCTAATGCGCTGCGTCATGTTGTTGAGATTTGTTTTGTCCCGAGGATCACAGCTTTGTTGCCACTTTCTTCTTAGTTTCCTTTTTTCCAATATAAGGTCTCTAATTTCCTTTGGATAGTTTTTTCCCTTAAAAATTCTCTTTGGTTTTGGACTGTTTTCCCAAGCTGCTTGTTGAATATTTGTAACAAAATAATCAACTTCTTTATCGATTTGTTCTGGCGTTTGCAATGGTACTGATAGGTTTATTTTTTCTGACAGACTTTGTTTAAAACTAATCCAGTCAGTCAGTTTATTAACTAGTGAGATATTTGCTTCTTTCTTTATTATGTTTTTACTAAGAGTTAGAATAATAGGTGATTGATCTGAGTGTAAATCAAAACTTTCTTCTATATCTACAAAACTTAAAGATATATTTTTTACTATAAAAAAATCAATTAGATCTGGAATTTTTCCTGGATCTGTTGGATAGTATGTGGGCTTACCAGTTGATATCGGCTCACATTGATATTCACTAATAGCTTGCAAAAGTTCTTTTCCTTTAGAATTCGTCAGTCTAGATCCCCAGTAGGTATTTTTTGCATTAAAGTCACCTCCAATTATAAAACGGTTTCCTAATTTTCTGAGAAAATTAAGATATTGATTTTTCTTTAGTAAGTGCCTTGGTGGTATATAGACAGCACTTATGACTAATGTATATGTTTTGATTTTTACACTTACTAATGTAGCTTGAATCTCTATGGTTTTATATCCCATCTCCTCATAGTGTGATATATTTTCTTTAATTATTACAGCACTTCCCCCATGTGCAGTATTGCTAGGGTGAGTTGTATGATACACTTTATAACCTTTAAATTTAATGTGAGACTGGTTAGTGAAATGCGTTTCTAGAATAACTTGTAAGTCTTGCTGATGTTGCAAGAGACCATTGGCATTCCAAGCTAGGATTCTAAGATTACTGACCATTTTGAGGCATATTGGTAGCTCCGTTATTGCTACTTTCTAGTTTAGTTAATCGCTCATCAAGTTTGTTCAATTTCTCCAAAATTAATTGTAGTGTTTGTTCCATAGTATTTTGACTACTGATATTAATATCAGGTATAGTAGCTGTTGCTGCTACTTGGCTGTATGTCCTTGTTACAGAGTTTTGTGTGACTGTGTTTCTTGTCTGTTGGTTTTGTCTATTTGTACTCACGTTTGGTATGAGATTCGGTTTCTTAGGTTTATTTTTCAATTTTTGTATTTCCTTAGCAACAAGGCATCCTCTGTAGTTAGCAGGATGCTTGCCTCCACAGTGGATGCATTTTGGCTCAGATTCTTTTGGTTTGGGGCATTCTACAGTAAGATGTTTCCCCGTGCATTTTACGCAACGTGGTTCTTTAGCGCAATATTTTTGCGTGTGTCCATAAGATTGGCATCTTTTGCATTGAGGGACTAACTTTGAGGTTTTTAGTGCTTTTATTTCCACTTTAATCCCAAGGATACTGGAAATTTCAAAAATTTTGTTGATATTTTCATCGTGGCTAAATGTGAGCATAAACATGTTAAGAGGTTGTCTTGTTCTCCATTTAAGTTTGTTGCTGGCCTCCAGTGCCTTAAAACCTTTTTTTTGTAGATCAGCTACAATTTTTTGTGGGTCACATGAGAAGTGTAGCCTATTCGCTATTACTCTAATTGGCCTTATTTGTTTGTTTTCGTATGAGTGCCATTGATGCATTATTTCATTAAGCATTTTAGTAACCAGCCGATAGCTGTCTGCGTCTTGTACATTTATTTTAATATTTTTAAATTTAAAACAAATATTGTGAAGCGGTCCACTAAATGTATATTTAAAAAAGTTTCTATTCCATATAAATTGGTAAATTTATTTGTAAAACAAAGAGTAATGATAAGAATCAAATTTATAAATACCAAAAAGCAAAACGAATCTACAATGAAACGAAAGCTTGAGGATACCGGGAGTGATGAGAGTCGAAAAACAATAAAAAAGTTAAAGAAAATTATTTTGTAACTATTCTGTATTTAGATCGGTATAGTTTTTTGTTACTTGCAATATAATATTTAAAAAAAGTGATGAGTACCATTCTTAATTTATATACTGGGTGTTCCAAGCTAAATGTCCACCATTGCTAACTTATTTGTTATTAAAAGTATAAAAAAGTTTAAATTGGCAAGCTGGTAGAATTTTGGAAAATTATAAAATGCAGGGGTGCTTAAATTAAAATTGGTTTTATGTTTTTTGAAAAAACTCGAAGTTCGATTTTTTTATTATTTAAGCATCTTCAATCAAAAATTCTACTAGTTTCCCAATTTAAATTTTATTCTATCTTTAATAATAAAAAAGTAGCAATGGTGGACGCTTACCTTGGAACACCCTGTATAATGCTCAAACAGGAGGGAAGGAATATTAGCCTTGCGTTACAGTCAATGTATTTTTATTATAATTTTTCTTGCAAATGCATTAAAGAAGGGTGGATCAAAAATCCTGAATCTTTGCCTTATGTTTTTTATGAATGTTCCCTTACCGCCATAGTCATTTTTTTTTCCTTTCTTTAATTTTTTCGATAAAATTTCTCAAAAAAAAAACTTATTTTAATTACTTCCTATCCACCAAAAAAATCAATATTATGTGGCTAGTTTGCTTTATACCCTGTTTCCACCAATGCATGCCCACCCCGATTCAAAAAACGCATCAGGTAACGCTGCATTTAAAACCAGTGGAAATCCATGGGCCACCACGTGATGCGTTTTCTGAATCGGGGTGGGCATGCATTGGTGGAAACTAGTGATCGGCGAAAAAAGTTAAATTAATATGAACAGAGAGTTTAACTTAGGAAAACTATTTATAATCGTGTCCTGAATCTGATATTTATAAAACTGTTGGAATTTTTATCATAAATTTTTAAATTATTGAATTTTTTTATAGATTTTGGTATTTTTACGGCGTCTATCTTTATTTCTCTCATAATATTATGTATAGGTAGGTCTCTCTTTATTGATCGTGGAGCAGGAAAATTGCCGCGTCATAGGCTGCCGAGTTCTTATTGGCTGGGAGTTACCAGACAACCGGTTTATTTAGAGACCGTGATATCCGATATCGTTATAAGCGTTATTCACTGTATATATATTTTTGACCCCCCCCTGCAAATTTTTGGTGTATGCTACTGGAGCGAAAATTACAAACTTTAATTTAGTAGTTTCACATTCCGTCAACTTTTTGTTTATCTATATCTTTATTTATTTTTATTAGATTTATGGCTTTTTATAAACACAACTAACGAATTTTAGTAAAAATTTTAGTAAAAAATTCGACTGCATAAAAAAACCAATACAAAACTAACCTTAAAAAATAACGGTAACATTAAACGACGGCCACGGTAACATTAAACGACGTAAGTACCGGGCGCCGCGCCGTTACCGTAAATATAAAAAAAGAGCGAGAATCTGCTAATGCTCAGTAATAACAATAACGGTAACAAAGTAAAATACGCGAAGCAAAATTTCCCTAACAACTAAGTTTAAATTAACTGAAAAATTATAACTTTTGAAGCGGGTCGCGGAAACTACTTCGAGAAATTGTTTTTGAATAATCTTCCTTTCGAAAAAACTTATTCATTGTGGGTCTGTTAATTTTTATACGGAGCGTCGAGCGCAAGAAATCGTTAAAAACCAATTTTATTTTTCTGTAACAAAAATAATTGAAACTTTTCTACAGATTATATAATCCAAAAACAAAATTATTATACGACAGAGAAGATTTTATGAATCTGTTAAAGCAAAACAGAAAATACGTTTTGTTTTGCAGAGTGCAATATGGTGTTTATTATTAAAAATGTTTTGACATAAAATGCATAAAAAGCTTTTTAGTGTAACCACAGACAGATTTAATATTTTTAACCGCATTTTTAAATATGCATCATCTAAAAATATACTAACATTTTAAAGTATATTTACATGGTGTCTCAAAGTTGGGGTAATCAGGGTAATAATTAGTTTCGCACTTTTACAAACGCAGTTGATTCAAGGGTTTTTAGGTTTTTTCTCATTTTTCAGCTGTTTCAACAACACTGTATATTTTTTATACAAATGTGCTTGGTAGATCCAATTTGGCCTGAATATTTAAACATCATTTTAAAAAACTCATTATGCAAACTCGTCACTTGTGTTTGGGAATAGTCCGGGGCCATAGCGATTACTAATGATCTCACCAACGCTGCCTGACCTGTTAACAGACCCAAAATTGTCAAAAAGTTAGGGTAGGGTGTCAAAATCTTCCTTCAATTCTGAACGGTTTAAGGTAGAATAATAAAACTTGGCATACACATCAGCCTTCACGTACTTTTTCTTTTGCTGTCAGAAAAAACTTACTTTTTACCCCTAGGGGCTAAAAGGGGGCAAAATGTGTTTTTGGATTATGCCTTATATTTTCTAAACTATTGCACACCTGGACACAAATTGGTAGCTTATACACTTACCACCAGGTAGGATATATAAAAAAAATTCGCTGGTAATGAGGGCCCCCAAGTAGGGGCAAATTTTTTTGTAATTTACTATAAAAAAAGCTTAGTTGATTTATACTCTGTCCCAGTGGTTTATATAGAAAAAAGTTTCGGGGGGGGGGGGCGAGACAGTTTCGGGGGGGCCCGAGACCCCATGAGGCTGTATTTTATGCTATTTTATGTTTGTATTCATGAAAAATGTGGATAATATCTAAAAAAATCTTAGCTTCGGGGAGGGGGGGGCCCTTATATACGCCACTGCTCTGCCCTATGTCAACAAATTTGCACCAAACGGTTGCGGTCGACCACTTCTTAATTTAATATAAGTTATACTTTGGCCTTGACTCTTAGGGGCTGTAAGGGGCCAACATTTTATTTTATACCCACCGCAAAATCAGAAAATCACTCATTTAAGATATTTTATTGGGTCGGTCACATATCATAAAATACATAAATTTTCATCTTTTCAGAAACCAGCCCCTACATAGGGGTTATAAATTTTAAAATTTAAGCAATTGAAATGAAATTGTTGCAAATTTGCAACGATTTCATTTGATAAATTTGAAAATTTGCAACGATTTCATCCGATAAAATTGCGTGAACTTACTTTACTTTAATATGTAATATCCTAACTTCAAACCTTCCCAAGTCATACAGATCTGGAAATATTTTTCGTTTCTTATAAAATAAGACGATTTGGTCTGGACATTAAGTTATTAATTAACTAATATAATAATTTAGTTCACAATTTTGTTTATCAGGCGATGTCCAACATTTAACATTGGCTCGTTCTACAGTGCGCCGGTGTTGCTTTTTTTCCTAATATTATTTTTATTTACAAGGTGTGAATGTGAACATATTTAATATCCTTTGATGCGACTAATTCTGCTAAGTAATCCAATAAATTAGACAATAATGAGAAGATATGGTTCTTTATCACTAAAGCCACATGCAAAAAGGAATAATATGCCATATTGAAAAATGGCATTGCTTGGTACTCATGCATTCCCCATAAATACAAAATTTTATGTAAATTCGTTATGTGCATCTGATTTTTTTAAATATGCGAAGGTCATTTAATGTAATTTCTGAGAAAATGGTTTACCGAAGGCGCTGTAGGTAGTTGAGTATGCGAAATATGAGGACCGCAGTTTGACAATGGATTCTAGCTGACAATAGGTCACAGAATAACGATCTCGATGTTGCCAAGTCAGTTTTTTGTACACTTTTTTATCCCTTCGAATTTCTTTAAATTTAAAGTTGTCTCCCCAAAGCCACAATGACAGAGAAATAAATCAAAAATTTGTAAAATATAACCTTAAAATAAAATTATATTAATTTGTTAAATTTTAGCTGCAAAAACACCCAAAAACCCCTCGGACCCCCCAAAACCTGAGATTTTTTCAAAAACTAAGCTTTTTAGGGAGAAATATATAATTACATTTATTATAGACAATAAAATTTCCTTTTCAACGATGTATTAGTCGGTGAGGTTGGACCAATGACAAACTCTTCAGTGGCGTTCGTTCATTGTGGAGATGTAAAAAAATTTAAAAAAGAAACATATTTTTACATGTTTTACCCGATTATCTTGAAAACTAAGCTCTTTATCAAAAACTAAGCTCAACTGAAAAAATGTGTTCTGGACTTTATTGTAAAAAATAAAATTCCCTTTTAATCGATATGTAAGTCAGTGAGGTTTGTTTATTGACAAACTCGTCAGCGACGTCCGTAAATAAGGGTCTGTGCCCAACAAACATTTAAAGTTGTAACGACGAAACCGCAACTAGAAAGTATTTCTTAAAAGTAACCGCAACGTAGTCCCGCTACGTCTCAGTATACCATACAGCGACGTGTTAATTCCCTAAGTGGGGGAACCAATTTCTTGTTATAACTACTTGGCCAAGTGTTTAAAGTCACTGTAGTATGAACTACACCACTACGTCGCAGCCACTACATCGTAGAGGCTGCTTTTTTTCCGTAATGGCATAAAAGTAGCGATGTAAATAATATAATCGTTTCTTTTTGGCTGGCTAAGTTTTTTAGCTTGGTTATGGCTATAATATGTACTATGTTATCTAAAAGTGAGAAAGTTTACTAGCAGAGGACCAATATTCAACTGCGACGCAAATTTTAATGTGAAACATGCATCATATTTATTGCATAAAATCGACGCGCCTGTAAAATTAAATTGTTTTTTGGTATCTGATGGAATTTTTTTATTGTGGTTTTTTAGGTTATGTTTTTCTAATGTGCAGTTAACACTAACAAATGGTGTGCATTTGGTAACGTTCAATTAATTTGTTTATAAAATAGTATATCTCCTTAATATGGGCTCAAAAAACAAAAATAAAAGTATTAAATTTTCTACTTACAAAAAAAAAACATGGCGTCCCAAACAATATTCCCTAATAGTCGAAAGGGTAACTTGAAAGTGAGCCTAAGTTACGGCAACGTAATGCGAACCACTTTTGGCAGTGTTCCCTTTTAGTTTTAGATAGCACACTTGAATTTCTACTTTTCCGTCGCGTCAACGTATTAGTCCCTAGCTTCCGCAACTGTAAAAACACCTTCACAGTAGTAGGAACCGCAATAAGCAATATCGCTACCCTTAAGTTATCGGGGTGAGGCCAATTGTCATTTTTGTCAACAACAATGCCTAATCCTGGTTTTTGATGCGGTGTTCTGTGTTCTGTAGCATCGTGGTTTTGTGAATTTGTAAGTTTTTGTTGATGTGAATGATGAAAATGCGTCTCGTAGTCGTAAAATATGAATCTGTATTATTACCTCTTACTACCATTGTTTACAAATTTTAGTATACATTTTGTACTTTCGAGGGCGCCACTTACCGACCGGGGAGAATACTTTACAAGTATTGTATTAGAAACCAAAATAAATATTGTGATTTATTTTACTAGAAACTGATCAAGCACGGCCATATTCTAGAAAGTGTTATCAAGGAGCTAAAAGAACGTAGTCATATACAAAAAATCAAGTTATTTTTTTTATAAATTTAAGTAAATAATATTTTGTTTTAGGCCAGGGGTGAAATTAAAGAACGACAAATTACTTAACAAAAAATTAAGTGCCTCGGCCGGTACTCGAACCCGGAACCTTTGGCTGTGTACGCCAACGCCCTATCAATTGGCGTACATATAAATAAATAAATAAATAAATATATAAATAAGTTATTTTTCCTACATTATTACTTCAGGTGTTACTATAATGACACCAACTTTTGTGGTAATAAATAAAGTTATAATGTAGTTGTCGGATACACTTGTTGGCGACTTCAATGAAGCTTAACTTTCTAGTGGTAATTAAGTAATATAGAAAAGTCACTGCGACCACGAAATAACGACTAAAAAGAAAGTAAAACGTTTGCAACGTCCTATCGTGGCAGGGAAGACTATCAAAATAGACTATCAAGTAACAATCCTAAGAAGTAGTTTAGAGGGTCGTTTTTACGACAGCTCTACTTTTTCGTAATACTAGATAGTCGACAGAATTAAAAAGTGCCGATTTTTTGTTGGGATCACCACATTTCTACCATAAGATAGTAGCAAGTCTTTGGAGCGTGTAGCCACTACCTACTATAAATGTTAGTTCGGTGAAGTTTTAATTTAAAAATAAATCTTACTTTGTGGTACAGCATTTAAAAGGAAATTTCGTTGACTATAATCGAACATAAAACACAAATTCTAAAAGAGGGCTTGGTTTTTAAGATAATCGGATAAGGAAATGGGACAATTCGCCGCGGCTGATTCACTGCAGCCGATTTGCCGCGGTCGATTCGTCGCGGGACAATTCGCCGCCGGCCGATTTGCCGCGGGGACAATTTGCTGCGAGATTTTTTGTTTTATGATATTACCATTGGCAACTGTTTAAACATTTTTATTTAGCTTGACTTCATATAATATATTTGTTTATTAGTTTGCTTATAACATTTTTCAAATTTTTCCAACTAGGTATTTGGAAGTTAGTATACAATTCAACTTTTTTTTTATTAAAAAAATAAATAAAATGGTGGATCCGCCACTGCCTCTAATTATATTTTTTGTACAATAAAATATATCTATTCGGTTTATTTTATCCAAGTGTCACTTTTGAAAAATACAAAAAATGAGATTTTTTTTATTTGTGAAAATTGAGAAATTAGGTTAAAAATTTCAATTTGCTGTATCTCTTGATATGTTATAGATAAATTAGTAAATGCTTCAAATTTTTAAAGTAAATTGATTGGTCTACAGCTTTTGCATTGACAACTTTCTTCTAAAATAAAAAAACAAAGTTAGAAGAACAAGTTAGATAAAAAATAAGGAGAAAAAAATTAACGGTTTTTGGTGGCCACTATCTCATAATCTAATACACTTAAAGGTAAGGTCAGCATAACTATTTTGTAGAGAACTTGATACTCTTTAATTTTTAATAACACGTTTTTTTTGTACAATGCGCCGTAATCGAGTTATAGGGAAAAATCCGAAAAATTGTACATTTTGACCCCCCTCCGCCACTGAAGCGGGAGGGCTAGGGGTAGGGACTTTTAATATGTTATTGTCCTAACTACCTTAAAACTATTCCTGGAGAGAAAAATTCTCCCCCCCTTCGTGCACTCTACAATTCCCTCGTCGTCGAACTTTTGATATGTTAATGTCCTAACTAGCCTTAACATATTCCCGGTGATAAAGATTCTCCTCTCCATGCACTTTGCAACCCCTCAATGGTCATTCATTGACTGGACTATGAAGCAAACAGCGCTAAAAAAAAAACAATGCTGCCTACAGAAGCGAAGCCATAACGTAGCGGCAGTGATTTTTAGTTTTTTCAGCGATATAGGTATGTAAGCAATCCATTTTGAGGTTCAGAACTCCGTGAATTTTGCACACACTTTGAGTAAAAAGAAATAGCATACAGTGCCCGTATGGCATTCGCCAATGTTATTGCTTACTGACAGTAGATATATCAACACATTTGCGAAAGAATTCAATAATAAACGGGCGCCGACTTCCACTTTTCTTGTATGTGTTGTGTTGTGGAATGCTTATCGTGACAATACCTAAGAAAAACTTTAGCTTATCTTGCATTACATTCATATAATATTCTTCGACGACCATAATAATTTAACAGCGTTGACTTTTTATATTTTGCTTTATAAATATTCACTCATGAATAAAAGTTTTAATACCTAAAAATTACTTTATGCAATTTCAAAACTAAAGAGGTCATTAATCTTAGAGATCAAAGTGACCCTTTTAATCCTTAGGGATTAAAACCTTACTTGGCAAGACATACTTACCTTCAAATATCAATACTAACTATGAAAGATCACTAGGATGACATTTTTTATCTAGAGTATCGTTAAATGCAATTAGTACGGGATATTGTTAAATAGCGTTCCATTTTTATTTTTACCTTAAAATATTTTTCCAAACTGAAATGCATAATGAAAAGTTACCTCTATAAACGTATATTCGCAATATATGCATTAATTGTCGTAAATTAGTCGTAAATTTGTCGTGAAAAAAAAAATTGTCGCGCCACCCATTTGCCTAGACAGGGGTGGTAATGCTAAGTTGAGTCTCAACTTAACACTACCACCCCAGAAAAAATTAAAATTTTGAAAAACCAATATATGAAATAACTGTCGTAAATTTGTGGTGAAAACAAAAATTTTGTCGCGCCACCCGTTTTCCTGAAAAGGGGGTGTAATGCTAAGTTGAGTCTCAATAAGCACTACCACCCCAGAAAAAATTAAAATTTTCAAGAACTAATAAACGCATTAATCATGTTACGTAATTAATAGGCGACCCCTAATAAAATAAAGATCAAGCATAGCATAGACAATGGTTGGGAAAAAACTTTTCGGATGCGTGTGTCAACGTGGTATGTTGACTTGGCAACACAGCTCTGGGTGTCTATAATTAAAGATTCTTGAGGTAAGCGAAATTTTCACCTTTATCTTTTTCACCGTGAAATAAATCCGCGAGAGTTGTTGGGACGTAATATAATGATTGTTTCGCCAAAAATTTACATTCGCGCGAAAAGGTTAAACATCATCATCTTCATCATCGCAAGTCTTATGAAAGAGCTTAAAGATCACTAAGATATGGCTGACATATCTCAAAATTGCTCACTGTCCGTTTCCGGGAAAACGGATAACGTGACAATTTTTTTCTTTCACGAGAAATTTACGACAATTAAAGCATTTATTAGTTTTTAAAAATTTAAGTTTTTCTGGGGTGGTAGTGCTAACTTAAGACTCAACTTAGCATTACACCCCCTTTTCAGGAAAACATGAGACGCGAGAAAATTTCTGTTTTCACGGCAAATTTACGACAATTATTTCATATATTGGATTTTGAACATTTTCTTTCATTTTTTCAACTTAGCATTACCACCCCTTTCTAGGCAAACGGGTGGCACGACAATTTTTTTTCTTTCACGACAAATTTATGACAAATTTACGGCAATTAATGCATAAATTGCGAATATCCAATCTTAAGTGGTAATGCCAAGTTAATAGAGGTTGAAAAGTTTTAATCTCTCAGCGAATTGCACCCCTCCTTGCGGTCAGTCTACAAACTTTGCGCCTCGGGAGTACAACTTACTAGTTAGTAACATTACCGGCTTGGTCTTTTTATCCTGAAATATATTAGTTTTATCAGGGCTGTTCATCATCCAATACTCGTTTTTGTTTCATTATGTTTTTGTCTTGTCATTTCTGTCCACTGACGCTCTGGATTTTTTCTCCTTTCAATAAACACTTCAATGTAATCAATCATGTTAACACGCCATGCCTCACCACGTAACTCATTACATGGAAAGCTGCCATATCCAAAATATATCAGTTACATTATCATGGCAACCATCTTGTTCACCTTGGCCAATACACTCAACAAAGCAACCATACATATCAATGAGTTTATAACGTTTTTTGTAGTTTTAGCTCACACATATACTATACTATAGTAGTGTGAGCTATGGTGATCCTAATTTTTTCGAGAAAAAAAAAGTTGCTCCGATTTCAAAAATTTTTATATATCTTTGCGTTTCAGATGATTTTGAAACTTTTTTGTTGCGCCGTCTGTCTGTCTGTCTGTCTGTCTGTCTGTCTGTCTGTCTGTCTGTCTGTCTGTATGTCTGTCTGTCTGTCTATATGTCTGTCTGTCTGTAACGACCAACGCGCATAACTCAAAAACCGTTTGGCCGATTTTAATAAAATTTGGTACCTAGGCTGGGTCTTGGGTCGAGATGGTCCCATTTAAAAATAAACAAAATCCACCGAACACAAACCGAATAAAAGGGTGGGGGTAGATTTAAAAAATTAGAGTTTATGTGCAAATATGGCATGTGTGGTATCAAACGAAAGGTAATTGAGTCTGGAGTTAAACAAAATACATTTTAATTTATTTTAAAAAAAGGGTGGAGGTATATTTTAAAAATTAGAGTTTAAGTGAAAATATGGCGTGTATGATATCAAACGAACGGTAATTGAGTCCGGAGTTTAACAAAATACATTTTAGTTTTTGTTTTTTTTAATGGTGGGGGTAGATTTTAAAAATTTGAGTTTTAGTCAAAACATGGCTTGCGTGGTATCAAACAAAAGGTAATTTAGTCTGGAGTTGAATAAAATATATTTCAGTTTTTAGTTATATTAGCTCACACGTAAACTATAACTATAGTACCTAGTGTGAGCTTAGGGGCCCATATATTGGCAGAGTATTTTTAGTTGTAGTCTATTTGCTCTTAATCCACCTAGGACATCCAATTTTGAAATATGATCAAATGGGCACAAAACATATTAAAATCAATTAAATTTAACAATTTATATTTTAAATGCTAATTAGAATCAGTAAGGTTTATAAATTCCCATATGGTTCACAGTGAATTTTAAGTAAATGTTAATTTTACTTATTAATAAAGTTTTCCGCAACACTCATCATTTGGGGAACAGATTCATAAAATATTAAAATATTTTTTATTTAAATTGTCAGATGGTGCTAAGCCAGGTATTTCCATTGCAACTTCGAACAGGTTGTCAACGCTGAGTTGATTGTTTATATGAAATATTAAATTAAAGCGGTAAGCAAATTTTATTTTGATATTTAAGCAGCGTACATCAATTCAGCATCATTTGGGAAATGCTATTATAGAATGTGAGGTTAAAACTATATATTTATTTCATTGTTATTGTTATAAAAATCAAGGCATCTACAACACAACCTCAAAAATATTTTGTTTTACATTGTAGCACAAAAAATCAAAGATAATAATGGTGGAAATGTCAATCTGGGAACGGTCATTTCGAAAACGTTCTCGGATATCACGAACGTAAATAAGCCTTATTTGATCAAAAGCGCTTATTTAACTTTACTTGTAAGTTTGTAATAAATAAAGAAGTTCAAATTTAAAAAACTTATGCATATCAGATCAACTTCAAAAAAAATATATTTATAAAAGTATCATACAGAAAATTTATTTAGTTTTTTTGAATTTTTAAAATATTTGAAATGTATTTTTTTGAATTTTAAATTTAGATTTTTTTATAATTTTTTAAAATGTTTATTTTTATATATAATTTTTGAAATGTCATTTTGTTAGTAAATTTTTGAAAATTTTAATTTTTTTTTGGACTTGTCTTACTTTAATAAATATAGTTTAAAAAAAGATTGCATTTTTTGGAAATTTTATAAATAAATAAATAAAGTAAATAATTTGAAACATCGAAACTTGCAAGTATCTTAAATTTTTGAAAGAAACATAAAGTGTTTTTAAAATTAGCAACAAAAATTATCCCAAGGCACTGACTGACTGCTATTAGAGTTACGCTAATGTTAGTTTTTTCCAAATTTTGCTTTGCAGTTCCCATTATCATTATATCATTTAAAGTTCGCACAAAGAACTGTTTGAAAAATTTATTTCGTGCCAGTTTTCTCTTTACTAACTGTGGTACAGTGAATATGTAGTCGATCTACCCACTAACAGCCTCTTTGAACTCCATACCACGGTACTCCGTCTTACTTTTCTTTTAATTAACACTGAGTCAAAATAATATTATAAAAACGCTATCTATAATTTTTTATTTAAACTAAAAATTTTAAACCAATTATGTTTTAGGTAGGTTGTTTTTAAATACTTTATTAAGTCTAAGTGTAAGTTACATTTTAAAATTTAATTATATTTAATTCAACTTATGTGTATTGTCGGTAGTAGTTATTTACCTAGCTAGTGCTAGAGACCCTGTATGTATGACATATTTTTCTTTAAAATATGTTTTAGGTAGGTATAATAAATAGACAGAACTAAATTCCTTCTTGCGCGGGAGAACGGACACAAGTCGAAAAATTTGCATTTTGAGTTAACTAGCTTTTGGGGGTTTTCGAGGTTCCCACCTACAACTTTCTCGTGCGTACCCGCGCACGCGTCACATGACTGTCATAACATTTCATATTGAGATCATGCGACGCGTGAGCGTGCACCCACGAGAAAGTCGTAGGTGAGAACCGGGTGTAAGATTAGTAGATTTCACTATCCTAACCTAAGTTTTTGTTTTGTGTTTTTTTGTTTTTGGTCAGAAAATGAACTATGAAATGTACAAAAAACTTTAACTGGCAATTTCTCAAAAATGTGTTTTTTGACTCAAAACAGATTTGCTTAGTTTTCACCGATTGACTAAAATCATCTTTGAGATCAAACAGTGTTCTAAGTTTGTAAAATACGTGAACATTACTATCGACAGATTTTTTTGCAGAAAAAATGGCACAGGCTTCTGACCCTTATTTTGGGATAAAATTATGGGGTTATAGCCACGAATTTCCAATTTTCGTTAAAAGGATATACTTACCATTTTTAGGTTCTTGGGTATGTTTAAAAGCTTATTTATTTTTGTGAAGGATTAAGGTTTTAATAGTTAAATACTTTATTAAGTCTAAGTGTTAGTTACATTTTAAAATTTAATTATATGCAATTCAACTTATGTATATTTTCGGTAGTAGTTATATACCTAGCTAGTGCTAGAGATCCTGAATGTATGACATATTTTTCTTTAAAATATGTCATACATACAGGGTCTCTAGCTAGTGCGTATTGTGTTCCTTTACTTTACGCGATGGCGCGGAGTTTGGATATGCCGTTAAGGGCGCAACGACGATTCTGGAACAAAACAAGGGGGGAGGGTAATGGTAAAACTGTGGCCGTAAATAAGCAAACAAGAAAAAAAAAGTACACGTGTCGTAAAGCGCACGCGTCGCAAAGCGCACACTAAAAAAGCGCGCAAAGAAAATAACGCACATAGTAAAACAGCGCAGAGGAAATCAAACAAGGAAAGTTTTGACGTGTATTAGGACAAGAGCAATAAGTGGAGAAAAAATATTTAAAAAAAATTAATGCGCTCATTTTTTTTTGGGAAAAACCATTTTGTTGTTTGACATACTTTTATAATGCCATATTAAACGCAATTTTTTTCTTGATATTTTTTGTTAGTCTCTACGGAGGCATAATAATAAAATATCATTGATATTAAAAAAAAAATAAGAAAATTGAAATTTTTTTAAAGATTTTTATTTTTTATACATTTAGGGAGGTTGTTTTGGCAGCATGTATCTCCTTGTAATTCTATCAAACAAGGAAATAATACATTTTTTTTTTAAGTTTTTAACCCCCATGTCATATAAACTTTTTATCAGAAATAAGCTCCTTTAGCAGCTGCTGCACTATGCGACATCCTGGAAATATGTAAATTTTGAATTTTTTTTTGAATTTTGAAAATATGTTAATTTTTTTATTGAAATTTATAAAAACATTAAATATTATCAACATATTTAATCTTTTATTAATTGTGAATACATTTTATTTAAAACCTCTTATGATTTACGTCTAGGATCATAATTATCCTAAGAACATAATTGGATCATTAGACTAGTATTATTTGTAGGTCGTAGGCCTAAAGTAAGATATTTTTTCTTACTCTAAGGTCGTAGGTAATATTTACCCCGGCACATAAAATAAAAAAGTGATCTGTATTTTTGATTAAACCTATTTATCCGGGGTCCAAGTAATATAAAAACGTTGCAATTTTTCGCGCAGACACAAAAAAATGCCAAAACTGCTGCAAAAAATATAAAATTATTTTTGAATGATGTCAACCTTGCTTTATAAAGAAGCTAGTAAATTTGTTTGATGGCTTTGAAAATGTACCAATTTCGCAACTTCACCTTGTATATTGCAATAATTTGATGAAGTTTTTTAAAATTTATTCGAAATATTGGGGGTGTACGGGCAAAACAAACCGTTTGGCCTCGGTTCGTCAAAGGTATTATTGTTTAAGTTAAGTTTTTCCTATGTGGGTTTTTTCCGTGTGTACTTTTTTCCGCAGGCGATTTCTTCCTTGAGTGCTTTTCTGATAAAGCAAATCAACAAAAATATTATTATTTTCAGCCTTTAACTTACGAGTAGTAGCTAGCTAGCCGCTCTTATCCTTTACATAATTTATTGGGTTCTGGGGGTGCTAATTACCCCCGTTACCTCCCCTCCCGTAAAACCGAACATCCCGTAGAACCGCCGATGTAAGTGCGGTAAAGGTCTTTTTGCACGTGTTACTGAGCAAATGGAAGTAAATAAATTGCATATTAAAAGAGTCTTTATCACACTTAAAACTGTAAAGAAATCTGAATTGCTTTTGGTAAAGGGTACTTTAACACAAGCGATTGTTTATTTCATATACTTTTAAGCCTAACTAAACTAGTAAAGAATACTAAACTAACTACTTACACCTAGCGAAGGTTTTACATAAAAAAGAGATTAAAGAAAAAATGTTAAAACAGTCAAGTCTAAACTTGACAGTAAAATCACAAATTTTTTATTATATGACAACTAAAATTATTTTAAAAATAATCTAGCAATAGTTTAGCAAATTTTATAGTAGAACAATGTGTAATTATTAAACAAAATCATACACATAAATATGAAGACTTTAATATTATTATTCATGCAAGACCAACTACGATGGCTCGTAAAGTTTTTATTGACATTTTTGACATATTTTATAAAAACAATACCGCAAAAAACCCCGATGAAATTAAATTTATAATCAGTGGCTTTATATTGTTAAGTGCAGTGAAAATAGAAGAAATAATAGTGTAGTTGATAAATATAGAAAAAAAGCTCAAAATAATGAGAGTGATAATGAGAACTTAACGTGGAGTAGTGACAAAAATAATGTCTTCATTATCCAGAGCACAAAGCTGGCCCTTACTAACTGCTGTTCCTCCGGTGACTGAGCAAAGTCCAACAAAAAATCCTCAAGTATGTAAACATTTATCCAGTTTAATTAATTAATTAAGTTTATGGGTCAAAATTATGGAGGTAGAGAATTTGAGTTGGAGAGGATTTTCTTAGTTAAAACTGTAGTAAATTACAGTTTTCAAATTATTTTTAGATTATTATACTTAAAACATATCTATACATTTCACAATCATTTTAATTAAATACGTCCCTGATTTTATTTTGTTCTTTTTATACCCGAAAAATCATTTGGGGAACGCGCTCATAACTCAATAAGGTAAGTTCAACTGGACACAAAATATATTCAAATCAATTAAATTTAACAATATATATTTTAAGCTCTAATTAGAATCAGTAAGGTTTATGAATTCCTACATGGTTCACAATAAATTTTAGGTAAACGCTAATTTTACTTATTAATAAAGTTGTCTGACCAGACACTCATCATTTGGTAAACAGATACATAAAATATTAAAATGTTTTTTATTGAACGTGTCAGATGGTGCTGTACTAGGTCTTTCCATCGCAACTTCAAACAGGCTGTCAACGCTGAGTTGATTGTTGGTATTAAACATTAAATTAAAACGGTAAGCAAATTTTATTTTGAAATTTAAGTAGCCTACGTCAATTCAGCATCATTTGGGGAATGCTTTTGTGGAATGTGTTTAGGTTAAAACTATGTATTTTTGTCATTGTTATATTAAAAAATCAAGGTGTCTATAACACAACCTCAGAAATATTTTGTTTTACATTGTAGCAACAAAAATCAAAAAAATAATGGCGGAAACGTAATTTTGGGAACGGTCATTTTGGGAAAGTTCTCGGATATGACGATCGTAAATAAGCCTTATTTTATCACAAGCGTTTATTTAACTTTACTTGGAACTTTGTAATAAATATAGGAATTAAGTTTTTTCGAATTTTGAAAATTTTCAAAATATTTGAAATGTATTTTCTTTTTTATTTATTTTTTATTTTTGAAAATTTCATCATTTTTTTAGAATTTTAAATTTATATTCTTTTAGAATTCTTAAAAATATTATTTTTTTTAAAATTTTAAATGTCTATATAATATAGCATGAATAAATAAAAAGGTAATTTGGTTTAGAAAGATGTCTTACTTTAATAAAAGTCTAAAATAATTGCATATTTTGGAAATTATATACCCATTGAAATAATGTGTGTAAATAAAATAAATAGTTTATAACTTCGAAACTTGGAAATCTCTTAAATTTTTGAAACAAAAATAGTGTTTTTAAAATTAGCAACAAACATTTACCCCAAAAAATTCATCTAAACACACTGGGTGATTTATCTCAATACATATCAAGTTTTGCTAAATTAATGATTATAAAGTATTTTAAAAAAAAGTTTAGTAGATAATAGTTTTAAAAAATGCTACCCAAAATGAAATTTTTTTGAGCGTAGTATATTATTTTTGTCGATAATTTGAAAAATGTACCGTCTATGCTCTCTTACAAATTAATAAATGTGGATTTGACCCAATATTTAAGCTAAAAAAATATTTTTTAAAGCAAAGTGGAAACTTTTAATAAATAGCAAAATGAAATTTTCCACCTCCCTGATTTTGAGTCATATGCAAATATATATTTTTTAATGAACAATACCTAGTCCATGTTTTTCTTTACTGAAGATTCTTATGTTTTATTTCAGGTTCAAGCTCGAAGATTCCTATGCCGCCATTACTATCCTGAAGGAGGGTGGGGATGGGTGGTGACAATTTGTGCTGTTCTTGTACACGTGATAAATCATGGTTTTCAGATGTCATGGTCACAGCTGATTCAACCCGCCGCGTTTAAATATCAGGTTGAAGCGTTTTATCCTGCAGGTAGTAAAATAGAAATGTTGCATATTACCTATAAAACTCTGTGTTCCAATAAGATACAATTCAGAGGGATTTAAAAATGTTTATTTTTAAGTAAGTGTAACTAACTAAATAACAGTAATGCTTTGTTGCAGCTACCTCTTTATTTGTGCAGCTACTAATGGGGGCTCCGGTACAAAATAGTGCTGTACAAAATAGCGCGGAACAAAATAGGGCGAGACAAAATGGTGCGAGACAAAAGAGCGCCCCTACAAAATATCGCTGCGACTAAACAGCGCTGGACACAATAGCCTAAGACAAAATGGCGCAGTACAAATAGCGCCGGTACAAAATAGCGCCAGTACAAAATAGCACAAAAATACTCTGCCAATATATGGGCCCCTAAGCTCACACTAGGTACTATAGTTATAGTGTACGTGTGAGCTAATATAACTAAAACTGAAATATATTTTATTCAACTCCAGACTAAATTACCTTTACAAGCAATGTTTTGACTTAAACTCAAATTTTTGAAATCTATCCCCACCCTTAAAAAAAAGAAAACTATATTGTATTTTGTTAAACTCCGGACTCAATTACCTTTCGTTTGATATCACACATGCCATATTTTCACTTAAACTCTAATTTTTGAAATATACCCCCACTCTTTTTTTAAAATAAATCAAAATGTATTTTGTTTAACTCCAGACTCAATTACCTTTCGTTTGATATCACACACGCCATATTTTCACATAAACTCTAATTTTTGAAATCTACCCCCACCCTTTTATTTGGTTTGTGTTCGGTGGATTTTGTTCATTTTTAAATGGGACCATCTCGACCTAAGACCCAGCCTAGGTACCAAATTTCAATAAAATCGGCCAAGCGGTTTTTGAGTTATGCGCGTTGGTCGTTACAGACAGACATACAGACAGACATACAGACAGACAGACAGACGGCGCAACAAAAAAGGTTTAAAATCATCTGAAACGCAAAGATATATCAAAATTTTTGAAATCGGAGCAACTTTTTTTTTCTCGAAAAAATTAGGATCACCATAGCTCACACTACTATAGTATAGTATATGTGTGAGCTAAAATGTAAAAAAATGTTAAACCTAACTGATCTGGCTGGTTATTACAATTCAATGCAAACCGGACCGAACCGAAATGTGCAAATATGGTATGCGCCATTTTGATCATGCGCTATTTTAGCCATAACAGCAATTAAAAAAAAATTCCCTGACTTCCTTTTCGGGATCCTAGAGGGTGTTAATCCGAACCGAAAAGAACTGAACCGAGTTTGGCGCTATTTTGAACCGCGCTATTTTGTACCAGCGCTATTTTGTACCAGCGCTATTTTGTACCAGCGCTATTTTCTACCAGCGCTATTTTGTACCAGCGCTATTTGGTACCGATTCTATTTGGTACAGACGCTATTTTGTACCGACGCTATTTTGTTCCACGCTATTTTGTTCCGCGCTAATTTGTCGCAGCGCTGTTTTGTCACAGCGCTGTTTTGTCGTAGCGCTGTTTTGTCGCAGCTTTGTTTTGTCGCAGCGCTATTTTGTTCCGCGTCATTTTGTAACGGAGACACTAATAGGTCGTGTCGACTGGAACAAGCTTATTTTAAATCTAGGGGCACAAAAGTGCCCCGCCAAGTTCGCGCAAATTGCTGTACAACCTTTTCTTGAAATATTTCAGCCCATATTTTACCTATTTATAACTTTACTTCGTAATGAGCTACGAACCTTTAACATAATGAAAAATTAGGGTTATGTTTTCTTATTAGTTTCAGGAATGAGATTTGGGAGCAAGTGTTTCACAATCAGTGGCAGATCCAGGGGGGGGCCAGAGGGGACCGCCCCCCACCTTGACATAAAGCTTATAATTTTTAGTTCCAGAAAAAAAATAACAAATATTAAATTTTTACCAAATATTAAATTTTTCAAAATGTTTCGCTACAATATTAGTTTTTCAAATTTTGACGCAAAATTTAACTGATTTTGCTTAAATTTTCGCCTGCCGCACACTTTGTTTGCAAGTAGTGGTAAACTTAAAGCTAATTCTTATTAAATCCCCCCAAAAAAATGTTTTGTATTTTTTTCCTTCCTTGGCCCCTCCCCCCGGGACATCCTGGATCCGCCACTGTCCCTAATCGGACAAAGAAATCTCAGCGGAAGCGACGCGTCGCTTAAATCGAACAGACAAATCTTTTTGAGATTGATCTCGAATTGCTCGGGATCGGTTTTTGATCGTTATTCGAAAACGGTATGAAATAACTTGAAAACCGTTAAAAATTGTATAGGAGTTATGTTTAATCGATATAAACTAGGGTCTAATTTCACCTCCTGAAACGTATACGTCCACGTATTAGTCACCTTGTATTTAATTATCACGTAGACGTGTTTATTATAGTAATGATTTATTAATTAGATTTAATATTTTTATTTATTTCAAGAAATTTATTAATTAAACCTGATTTTCCCACACAGCGAAATTATTAAATTAGGGAAACTCGGGGCATAACGAACATCGACTTTTTGAGCTCTTTTATACTAGATGACATCATAGTTGCCTAAATAATATTCTCTACAGTGCTGTACCATGTCATGACACCCACTTTCGCACCCTTATGTTGTGGCATCTTTCAACTTTTTTTGTCAGTTTTTTTTTTGTGTTTTGCTAACATTGGAATAGTTATTTAAACAACAAGGTTTGAAAACGACTCTTTGCACACGATCGAGACAGTTTGGTACTGAGCCGAAGGCGAGGTCTACAAGTCGAGGGAGTGTGCAAAGAGGTTTTCAAACGAGTTTTTTACAATATTTTTTATACGACTGCTAATAAAGAAAGAAAAATCAAATTTTAATTTAACTTGTTTTTATTTCCGACATTTTTACAACAAAATTTTAAAAATTCAACAATTTTTTGACGTATCTAATCAACAAAACTTACGAGCAGTGACGGTTGCTACGGAACTAAGCCAACTTATATTGATGGGTGACAACAACAAAAATCACAATGACGGGAGACCCGTATGCAGAAATGACATAGGCGTGCGCAAAAATGACATAAGAGTGTGCAAAACGTTTTGCACACAGCGTGCGCAAAATACCATTTTCAGATCGTGTTCTCCATGCGCAAAACCCCCTTTTGCAAGACAGTCGTATAAAAACACTTTTTAACTACTTCGAAGTAAGTACCCCTATAATATTATATTACTATTATATTAATGTATATTGTCAACAGTTATGATAAGTTCTTCAAATATATTTTTTATTAAAATAAAATTTGACCATTGGGGAAAATGCGTAGATGCTCAGTATACCCCAAGGACTAGGACTTTATATTTTATTTAAGATATGGTTCAGAATTATTAAAGAAAATGCCAAGAACTTATAGTCCCATTGCTTTTGTGTAGAAAGTAGAGAAGAGAAATATTGTGTTTTTCATAAAAAAAAATTGCGTTTGTTTTTATTTTGTTCAGCTTATTATGCCCTATTCATTAATATTCATAATTAATATTAATTAAATTATTTTATTTTTTTTTTCCACCCTGTAGTTAACTTGTCTTAAAATTTTAATGCTTTATAATATTAAGCGTGATTTCCACTTGTTCAAAACACTATGTACATAAATTTAGTTTTTGTTTCTTTAAAGTAAAACAACTTTATGTAAGGGTTAGGCCAATGGTCAATAATACCCGGACCGCCAATGAGAAAAAAATATTTTTATACAATTAAGCACACGAGAAAAAAAATTGAATATAAAAAAAATTCAATTTCTGGATAGAAACAGCTTTAAAATATGCGCAAAAGTGCACACTTATTATATTTAAAATGCCAGCCAAACCGCTATTGATAGAAAAAATATTGTTTCACTAAACTTTAATGGGACAAAGGGGTTTAAACCAAATTAATGTTACCTAAGGGTAGTTTTTTTAAGGGTTTGAAATTATAAACATAGGTACATAAAGATTTACCGAAGCCTAAGATTTTTTTAGATATTTTCCAGATATTTCATAAAACGTTATGTATGTACCTCTGTTTATAATTTTTAACCCTTAATCAACCACACTTATCTTCCATTTATTTTGTCTAAACCTCTTTGTCACATTTAGGTTTAGTCAAACACAATTTTTTTTAAAATTTTATAAAAATACTTTAATATCTGTTAAGCTGGAATTTCAAATAAAATAAAAGTGTGCGCATTTGTGCGTATTTTAACACTGCTTCTAACCAGCGTAATATTAAAAATATTCAATGTTTTTAACATTACGTTTTTTTTTCTCGTTCAGTTCCTAATTGTATAAAATTAAATTTTCAAAATCCCATTGGTGGTCTGGCTGGTTTGACCATTTTCATAACTTTTACTTAAAGTTGTTGAACTTTAAGAAAACAAAAACAAAATTTTAGTAAATGGTGTTTGGTACAAGAGGGGATGAAGCTTAATATTATAAAGTATTAAAATTTGATAACAACTACAGAGTGGAAATTTTTTTTTTTTAATAATTTTTTTTAAATATATTTTTTATAATGTTAGCTTAGGTTTTCTTCTTAATTTTATAGTATAGATCGAATGATTTTGCGTATTTTTTCTTTCTTGACTTTTTTTGAAAAAGTTATTAGTTTTCGAGAGAATCGCTAAAAACTGATTTTTAACACATTTGAAGCCTTATATCTAGCGAAGTTTAAAGATGATTTTGGCGGAGAATATGTGGGGATGTGGCCCAGATACTAAGGAATAATTGCAGAAAAATCCAGCTTGTACCTATTTTTTTCCTGGTGAAATCTTAAAATGACATTGCTATTCCGTTATGCCAAAAACCGGATGAAAACAAAACAAAAATCTTTAACTTAATATAGCTATGGAGCTGCGTCATACATCAGTCGGTTGAAAATTTGACGTGCTATAAAAAGGGTCCTTACCAATTTTGACGTATCTCATATTGGTTGCCCAGAAATCTGTGATACATATTGTAAAAACATAGATTTTTCCAGATCATCATGACAGCTACCAATTTTAACTAGGAAGCTAAGTTATATATATTTTTTAGAGGCAGTTTCAATTTTCAATTTTTACAAGATTGGTCTTGACAAGTTCTTTAAAAAAGCTTATGATTTTTGAGAAAAAAATTACTTTACTTTTAAAAAACTACCCCTAATTTGACACCCTGTAGGTAACATTAAATTAGAGCCCTTATCCTCTACTTTTGAACGCGTGCATGTACCAAATATTATCAGCATTCATCTCTCAGGGGTGTTTTTTTCAGAAATTATTGAAGTGTAAACTTGTTTAGGCGCGTTAAGCAGTTTTTGTGGGTAGTGAATTCAACTGAGCCGTCAGGCTCGGATATGTAACGCTCATTCGGGTGAAATCGGCTCAAGTCGACTAACTGTGAGAAACATTCAGCGATATGATGATACAGATAAAGGCCAGTACACTGAAGAGTTCGGTTCGGTCCCCTTTGCAGAATATGTTATGGGCCAGTATTATTAATTTCGCCTTGCTGAAGTTTACACTTCTGCCGTGTGGTCTTAAGCACACACACAACTTTTTTTTAAATCACGTTTTTAGACCTAATATTATGGTTGCGAACCCCACTATTGGGGTTGATGGTTAAAATATGTTCTAGTTTGCTGCAAAATAGTGGATTAAAAAAACAAAGTGAACCTAAGCCGAGTTTTCATTTTTTGAAAAAACGCTACCCCCCACCGCCTTGAAGAGAGTGCAGCGTGGTTCTGCACTATTTGCCAGATCTCCACCATAGATATTCGTATTTTATGATTCTTTCTGAAAACTCACACAATATTGTATCACAAATAGGCAAGCGGGAACTAAAAACAGCCTATTTCAAACCTTACTATTATAAAAAATATGTTGACTATAATACATACATGTTAATAAGCAATTTGCAATTAATTTTTAAATTTTTACAGTAAGTTTTATTGCTAAAAACATTACTTTGCCTTAACATGCCTTTGATGCCCTGGATTCCCCTACGGATGTAATTGGTCGCATAGTTGTGGATGAGTTTATGTTTCCTAAAAAAGTTTTATTCTCAAGTGTAAATACCTGAAGAAATTATGGCCTTTTAAAACTGTTATAAAGTATGATTTCCTGTCAGTTCGCATTGCTTAATTAGTAATTCTTAAAGTCACATTCTCGTGTCAATGGAGTAAATATTCATGGCTTTTTGCGTACTTCTTTATAACTCCTGCAACAATTGCGATTTTTAGGTCCTGATACCAAGGTATATTAACAATGTTTCTCAGTAACTTCTTTTACTATCCCTTTATAAGTAGTATGAGTTTTTTGATGTCCATAGGGTAGTCAGGGGCCATAGCGTCATTCGTGGGCTTTTTGATGAAGATTTTACAACACCTGTTTTAATCGATTACTTATGAATGATCCCACCAACACTGCCTGACCTGTTAACAGAGCCGAAATTAGGGACTTATTGGAATAAAACCTGACTTTATTTTAGAGTGAACTTTATTCTGACAGATGTATAAAGAAAACTAACAGCTGACCTCTCAAAATTGACATACCAAGCCAAATTTAAAAATAAAGTCGCTAACTTTCATTTAATAAATACAGACACTAATAAATCCGGTTCTTAAATCCACAAAGGCCGAATTTTGCAAGAAGGCAGGTGCTTTTAATATGTAAATCTGTCACGATACGGTCGATTTTAAAATAAGGTCAGGTTTTAATCCAATAAGTGTCTATTGTCTCAGTGAAAACGTAAGTAGGGTCCCAAAATATATTTTCAATTCTGAACGGTTTAAACTAGAATAATGAAACTTCACGTACACGTACGTTGGCTGTCAAAATCTAGTAGCCGAAAGGGAGCAAAATGTGTGTTTAGATTATGCCTTAATATTTTTTTATAGAACGCGGCTATAATTATTGTCAGCAAACATATTGGCGTATAAGATACCGCATGTCCCAAAATATTCTTAAAAGCTTCTATAATATTGAAGTGCGAAAAAGGAATCCGAAATATAGATGTATCCAACAAAGATAGCCTGACTTTTCTGTTTTTTCGTGAACCTGCCTTTTAAAATTATCTCTATTATCCCTACCAAAAGTCGCCGGAATCGTGGATAACTTGCATCGTCGTCTTTAAGAAAATTAATGGCTTTCTCAGTTTTAAAATATAGATAATTTCCAAAGTATAGGTACATATACCGCGTGAACAACTTCTTTTCAAATCTAGGGGGCTCAGGTTCTATAAGAGGACGCAGAACAGATAGATAATAGTAGCATTGATTAATAAGAGACCACGATACGCACGATTACCGTAGAAAGCGTTCCACCGTTGCCAAAGGTAACAACCTGAAACAATTGTTGGGGACGACCATTATAACTTGACGAAAACTAATAACCAGAATAACACTTTAAAATTGAAAGTCGTTATTTTAATTATTGACTTTTTAATTTGAATCATTCACTAAATTATTTACTTTTAGGAACGCCGAAATTTAAGGTATTATTCTGATTGTCTATCATCCCTGTTGGGTTACAGTTTGTTTTTCAAAAACAAGCTTTTTTCGAAGAAGTTTGATCGAGAACCTGAGTTTCGAATGACACTTTTTTCGTAAACAATTCAAATGACGTTGTTTTGGAATTAAATTTTTTTCGAATTAAATTTTTTCGAAAAATTATTTCTTGCTTTACTGATTCTTTTGGGCGATCGAAATCGGTAATAGCCTAACCCTCTTAAATTGATGGCAAACATATCCTAACCTGACCCAAAGGCGCACCTAGGGGGGGGGGGTCGGTTCGGTTCGGTTCGGTTCAATTTTTCAAAAAAACCCCTTTTTGAAAAAAAATGTACTTGAAATAAACGTTATCGAAAAAAACGGATTCGAAAAAAATTTCATTCGCAAAAGACATTTTCGGAAGAAATGTGATACGGAATGTTTTCGATAAAAACGTGATTTGGAAAAAATGTCATTCGAAATTGCGGTTTCCGAAAATAGTTAGTCAATTCTTCGCAAAAGGGGTTTTAATTTAATTAATGCATTTAAATAAAACTCGAAGTTGACCTTTCGTGAACCTGGATGCTGTTTATACTGATATTTTCGCTAATCTGGCAACGTTCGTTTGACGCTTCTCTTCTTCCATGCAATCCTTATACCCATAGAAAAATACTACCCCTAGATAGAAGGCTGGCCACGCTGTATAAGCTGTGTAAGATAAAATAATATTATTTTATTGTTTTGCCATAGCTTTCCTGGGCAGTTGCTTTATTACTGCCTCCGAAATAATATTGTATACTAGGGTTTTATTCGAATATATGTTTTAATATCACGACGAAAACCTTAGCAACTTACTTAAGTCTATTTGTAGCTCAAGTGTAATGTTAAAAAAATAAGCATAAAATTTACAACAGCAACTATTGATGCAAAACGGAGAGAGCAACATCGAGCTAAATATAAAAAATGTAGACGTTTGAAATTTAATTGTTTAGAACGATCCACAAAATATACTAGCCCAGAATAGGATCCACAAGAAAAAAAGATTTTCAAACGAACTGACAAACGTGGGTAAATTACAGCTTGGAACCAACCTGTTGAAGAGCTTTCACTGGAATTCTCCTTATTTCTTATTGAGTATGACATGAGTATGACGGACCCAAGTAAATAAAATAATGTTACTATTATCTGGTAATTTGCAAATTGTTTCAGGTTGGTTGGGAGCAATGTCAACAGGTGTTGCTCTCTTAATATCACCAGTGACTATAGCATTCTGCAGGAGAAAATCTACGAGAGTAACAGCAGTCATGGGTGGTCTTATCACAGCTTTAGGGTGCTTGTTCACGAGCTTTGCAACGCAGTTTCATCAGCTATTTTTCAGGTATGTACTCTCCTAAATTTTAATGTTAAAGACCACATAATGCGTTAATCAAAATTTGTTATACTTCTCCATTGTACATTTATTTTAGTTACGGAACAGTCGTTGGTATTGGAGCAGGTATTACCCGAGACTGCTCAACTCTTATGGTAGCCCAATATTTTAAAAGGAAAAGGGAGTTTGTAGAAATTTTTATTGTTTCTGGTAGTGGAGTAGGCATTGCCACTATGTCGGCAATTATTAAAAGTACTATTGGGTGAGTTTTCGGTATTAATGATAAGTTTTTTAAAGAAAAGGGAAGAAAAAAAAATATCTTGTATCTTAGGGCCCATCGCACCGACTTCTAAAATTTCCTTTCTTAACTATGGATTGCTTTAATTTTAAACATGCCTTATTTTTATATTTGCTGCACCGAGCAAAAATCTCCTCACCTTTGCTAAGGTGCGACCACCTTCTGACCCAATCAGGCAGCAGCGCCGCTGTTTGAAACAACCAAATTTTTAAACTATGGAAACAAAACAACACCCAGTACTTTTCAAAATAGTTTTGTCAAAAGACAACAATTTTTCTGTGTAAAAGTTCTTGTATTTGTAAATCGAGATGGAATAGAAATACTCGTTTTTGTGGAATTGGGGTGTCCTCGTCGCACAAAGGGGCCAATCGGGTGTAAAAGTGGAAGAAACTAAAAAAACACAAATAGACATGTTCGGTTTCCATAAAAAACCTCTTTATTTTTCTTTTATTTTTGAATTTTAGTTTTATTTTTCCTATTTTTCATGGACTAAAATTTTGTCTTGAACATAAAATTATTAGTCTTAAATTTATATTAATCCTAAGTAAATGGGTCAACTATTAGTTATTATAAAATTTACCTAAAGCAAAATTGCATTAAAATGCGAGAATTAAACGCGAAAAATGTAATTTCTATTCTAAATTTAAGAATTATCATTTTATTTCTTATTTCTTTATTTTTATATACTTTGGCACTACAAGCGTCCTCTATTGTGTTTTTCACATATCCATAAAATTTAAAATATAGTGATATGGTTTCCTATAGAGGGTGAAGTGCTGTGCGCATGTGCGAAAAAACTGCAAGCGCAGGATTGAGAGACAGACAAAGTGTGCTGCGCGTCGCCATGTCTAGAAAACCAAAACCTTAAAATTTAAATTTAAAAAATAGTGAGAATTCACTTTAAAATACCGCAAATAATTAAAATTATCGTGCCATCATCCTGTTGGAACTTCAAGTCACATAGCTCTTATGGAAAGGTGTACACCTTGCACTTTGGAACTTCAAAACAGCGGTAAGTCCCTCTCCATGAGGCTATATCACAATTTTATTTCTCTTTCAAATTTAACCTACAATTTTTAAATTAGTTACTTTCTCTAGTTAAATGAATTTTTTGCGCCAATGTTAATTATAGTCCACTGTATCTACCAAAACCCAATCTGAGCCATCGGAGTGCTACAAGACATATACAATATCTGGAACTCGAATTATGTAGCAAACTAGTGGGCGCTGAAAATGCAACAGAGTATTTTCACTTGTTTTTTAGTATGACGTGAGTTCGACACTTTAAAAAGCGTCTGTTTAATTTTTATGATAATTACATACAAATTATTGAATAATTACGTATTACTTTCTCTAATTATATGAAGTGTTATATTTAAAACATTAAAAAAATTGGAGACATCCAGCACAGGTAATTTAACAAAAAATACTAAATACCAATATCTAGCTATAGGTTGTCATAGAGTAATCATATTTTTTAAACTAAGAAGTCAATTATTATTAGAATTTACCTTAAAGAAATATAAAAAATATAATTTAGTGTGTAATAAAATTTTGTTAAGCAAAACTATTGTAACTTTTTTGTTAACTGAATGTTATTTAACAAAATGAAAAAAAAATGGCTGCGCTTTCTTGCGCCTTTTTGAGATTTTTAATATTAAAAATAAAGTGCCTACATACGACCCAAGTAAAAGAAATTAAACTATATATCTTAAATATAAAACTTGTTTGTTTATTAACAAATTTTTATTAAATAAAAAGTGTTTAATTCACTAAAAATTTGATTGAAAGTTTTTTAACATAAATTTGATTAACTCATTAAATTTAAAGATGGCGGACGTGTAAAAATTAGTAAAAGCTTCGTTCGAAAAAATTTTAAAATAAAGGATTTTAATCAAATTGATATAAACAACTTTTTAGGCCTGTAAAAAGCCTAGTGAATTATGGTAGCGGTTACAGTTACTTTAGTTAAAAGGAGTGGGGGAGGGTAAATCTTCGAAAGTCAAATTTTAAACCAAAACTTTTACAAACTTGCCGTTTTCGTATTTTTCACTTAGGAAATGTTCCCGAAAATCGTCTTGTTACATTATGCAGTGCAGTTTAATTTAAATGCAAGGGTTTTCTTACACTGGTCAGTCCTATCCTACCCGTAGCGCTGTAGCTACCAGGCTGTGAACAACAGTTGACCCGAAAATCAGACGAAAATACTGTAACAAAAAGTAAAAGAGAGAACTTTATTTAAATTATTTTTATCCCTTACAAATATTTTTGTTATCGATACATAGGTATATTTTTGTACAAAGATATTGTGCCAAAAGAACCAAAATCATTTTCATTTATTTTGTTACAGTTATTATTTAAAAATAAATGGAGCCATGACGGATCTAAAACCTTCCTAGCTAGCCTATTAGCTAGCACAAGTGAAGCTATGAGAATCAGCCTTGAAAGCACTTTTTATAAATATCTCAGAAACTAATGATCCTATGAAGTTTTTGGTAATAACACAAATTATTGAGAAAAATGTAACTACTATAAGCATTTTTTAAAAATTTTAATTCTTAAAATACTGTCATAATTATTAGCATTAATGGATTTTGACCAAAAACTAATCAGCTCGTTAGGGTGTCGAACATTATTTTACCTAAAAATTTGATGAAAATCGGTTTAGGAGCTATCGTGTTATGGGCAGAAAAAATACACACACATAGACAGACATCACGACGATATTGATAGGATAGATCAAAATACACCCAAATAACACATTTTCGGCGTTATCCCAAAAAAAATTTTCGTCGAAAACAATACCTTCTCTAGCCATTGCTGCGCGGGCTAGGAAGGTAAAAATAAATCATGTTTCTTAGTTTATGTACTCACAAAACACAAAAAGACACCTTCACTTTAATCACAACACTCTCATTTGTAGGTATTATGAGTTGCTATGGCTATGCCAGTCGGGTAACATTATGCGACCAGCGTCCTATCTTTAAGCAGCTCTTACGGAACAGTGAAGTCACGAAAAAATACCTAATTTTGACAACACTAAGGAAGAAATTGTTGAAATACCTTGTATTTAGAAGCATTCTCTATGTTTGACCATATATTGTATATAGGTGTATTGTTTATATTTTTATGAAGTTATAAAAATATTCTTTTCACGTCATAACAGCTATATTTTGTTTTCTTCTATAAAGTACCTAAAATGATCACTTCAATATGGTAGTAGAGCGTGGTTCCATGCATTTCTAGCTAAAGTTGGACTGCGTCGTGTGGTACAGAAGAAAGAATCAAAGGAAGAGCTAGAAAATGTAAAAATAAATTTTGTAAGTCATTGTGACAGGAAGTTTTTTGTCAAGAAATGGTTTCAAAAGTTGTTCCACGAAAATTCAGAGCAAAATGGATTTAACTAAGGTCAACATTGGTCTACTTGAAGGCAAAAACAACTGGACGACATGGAAGTACAAAATGCAAATACTATTATGGTCAGTCTCAGGTGTTATGGAGGTAGTTCAGGGTACATTAGTTGCACCAAAGCCTCTAGATACTAATGCCTCAGCAAACGATAAACTAGTATACGAAAAAGCTTTATCTGATTATACCAAGGCAGATAGCAGTGCTCTTCTTTCATTAACAGTAAATATGACACAAGAAACACTTGAAAAAGTGATGAGATTTACATCCGCTAGAGAAGTATGGCTCGAGTTACATAGACTGTTTGATGGTCAAGTTGAAGATAAAACGTTTGACCTGTGTTCACAGTTCTTCAGCTATACTCGCAAAGCAGAGATTGACATCGCTACTCATATGTCAAAGCTTAAAAACTTATGGAACGACTTACAGAGTGAAATAGCTAAAGAAAATCTCAAGACAGGAAATGCTTGTACGTGTGACTTGCCAGAACTATTACTTATATGTAAGATTTTAGAAAGTCTACCTCCAGAATATTTTTCGTCAATCAAGTTGGATTGTGATATCGAGCAAAGAAAGAACAGTAGATAATTTGACAAATCAGTTGATCACATACGAAAAAGCTTTGCAGACACAGAACGAAGGAGAAAGTAGTCAAGAAGTCTTATACACAAGTAAAGAAAACACAAAAACAAGTAAGATTTGGGTTTGCAACTACGGTAACAAGAAAGGCCATAAAGTTAAGCAGTGCGACAAATGGAAAGCCGATGGAAGACCACCGAAACCGGATAAAAGTCAAGCGAAAGGCAAGGAAATAAGTTTAATGACTGTGTCCAATGAAGTGTTGTTTTGTAATAGCGATAATGATTGGTATGTTGACAATGGAGCTACAAATCATATCACCAACCATAGTGAGTGGTTTGACGACTACGTACCATTTTATGACAGTCAGAAAGTTACAACACCAATGGTCATTCAGTTCCAGCTCTTGGACAAGGTGATATCAAAGTAGAAACAGATGTGAATGGTGAAAAACATCAGTTTACATTACGCAAAGTTTGGTATGTTCCAGAGAAAAAGAAAAACTTGTTTTCGACCTTATCAGCACAAGATAGACAATCAAAAAGTAGGTTTGTTTCGACGGCAGAATGGTGTTCATTTCAACTGGAAAGAAAAGAAGTTTTAATTGGCGAAAGACGTCGATCTGGAGGATTATACAAATTGAAAATGAGAACTCTAAAACCAGTGAAATCAAATGAAGTAAATCTAGCAGATAAGAAAAACATATTACAGTTATATCACGAAAGATTTGGACATCAGAATAAAAGACATGTTAAAGCAGTATTGAAAAATGAGCTACAGATAGATGTAAAACTTGACAGCGAATTCTGTGAAGGATGTGTCTTCGGAAAGGCTCACGTTTTGAAGTTTGGTACACGAGAACGAGTTGACACGCCTGGTGAGAGAATTCACACAGATGTTTGTGGACCTTTCAGCGTGAGTTCTAAATCAGGATTCCGTTATTTTGTAACTTTCAAAGACGATTTTTCAAGATACCAATATGTCTATTTTATAAAGAACAAATCTGAAGTCGTGAATAAACTAAAAATTGTTTTGGCACAAATTAGACCTGAAGGTTATGTAGTGAAGGAAGGTCTGTCAGATAATGGAGGGCAGTTTGACAATCATCAAGTCAAGAAAATCCTAGACCAACATGGTATAAGACAGAGACTAGTAATGCCTTACACTCCACAACAAAATGGATGCGCGGAGAGAGAAAACCGAACCATTGTTGAGACTGCACGAGCCCTAATGCACGCTAGAGAAGGCTTATTTGACCAGAGTTTTTGGGCTGAGTTAATCAATACTGCAACATATATCCTCAATCGCATAGGGAAATCGAGCATAGAAGATAAGACTCCTTATGAAGTTTGGTTCAACCAAAAACCAAAGATCAGTCATTTCAGAGTAATAGGCAGTCGTTGTTATGCTCACATTAACAAAGGAAATCGACGAAAAATGGACAAGAAAGCTGTGAAAGGTGTCTTAATTGGTTATGAAGAAGATGGCTACAGAATTTGGAGCTTTGAGCAGAAGAGATTCATTAGATCACGTGATGTTATTTTTGATGAATTATCGCCATTACAGATCGTAGAACAGTCACAGAAATCCCTTCCTACTACACCATTGGAGAATCTGTTTGACTTTATGAGACGAGATGATAACAAAACGGTAACAGAAACATCAAACAATAAAAACGTTAAAGAATATCTGCAACAAGAAGAACAAATTGAAGGCCCCGAACATATATGAACATTGGATCCAAGCTATGCAGCAAGAACTACAGGCGCTTAAGGAGAATTGTACGTGGATAATGACCAAGTTACCAAAAGGCAAGAAGGCAATTCCAAACAAGTGGGTGTTCAAGCTGAAAACTAATCCGGATGGATCAATAGATAAGTTCAAGGCTAGACTAGTTATCAAGGGTTATTCTTAAAGTAAAGGTGAGAACTATGACCAGACCTACAGTCCTGTAGCAAAAGGAGGTACAATAAGAGCTTTGCTTAGTGTTGCTGCCAGTAAAAACATGTCACTCACACAATTTGATGTTTGTACAGCGTTCCTTTATAGAGAACTTAAAGAAGAAGTTTTCATGAAGCAGCCAGAAGGGTACGAAGACGGAAGTGATCTAGTCTGTCGACTTCAAAGAAGTTTGTATGGATTAAAGCAGTCGCCTAGTTGCTGGAACAAACGCTTTACAGATTTTATTGAAATATTTGGTTTCAAACAAAGTGATGCTGATCCATGCTTATTTATAAAGAAGGAAAGACAAGACATGCTTCTGTTGGCACTCTACGTAGACGATGGTTTACTGGCTTATACCAATAAAACAATGAAAGACTTCTTCTTAGCAAATTTGAAAAAGGAATTTAGGATCATCACAAGACCTGCTTCATATTTTCTTGGTCTGGAAATTGAGAAAAAGGAAAATGGTAATATAAGTCTGACACAGTCATCATACACTAAAAAACTACTAGAACGTTTTGGTATGAAGGACTGTAACCCAGTTGTAACTCCCATAGTAAAAGACAGTCTTCAAGTAGGGAAGGAATGTGAAGAAGAATTGAACACTGCCTTTCCATATAGAGAAGCTGTGGGTGCGCTAATGTATCTAATGACTAGCACCAGACCTGAAATTGCCTATGCTGTAAGTGTTGTGTCAAGAAACTTAGAAAGTCCGTTGATTCATGACATTTCGAAAGTCAATAGAATCTTCCGGTATTTAAAAGGCACAATAGATGTTGGCTTATTATACAAACATGGTGTACTTGGAAAATTAGAAACATATAGCGACTCAGACTATGGCGGAGATCAAACCACAGGTCGTTCAACTTCTGGAGTTGTTTACATGTATGCAGGTGCTGCAATTTCCTGGATGAGTCAACGACAAACGTCAGTAGCTCTTTCTACGACAGAAGCAGAGATAGTAGCTGCAAGTGAAGCTTCCAAAGAGATAGTTCGGATGAGACGGCTTTACGAAGAAATTGATCCTCTTAAGTCAATTCCGATTTTAAAAGTGGACAATGAAGCTGCTACTCGTTTGTCACAGAACCCCGAGCTTCATCGTAGAACCAAACACATACACCTCAAGCATTTCTTTGTGAGAGAGCTGGTACAAGAAAAGTCAGTCGTAGTAAAAAAAGTTGCGTCTGAATTCTAACTAGCTGATCTCATGACAAAGCCACTTTTTAAGCCCCGATTGGAACAGTTGCGAGAAGCTATCGGTATGGCCAAACATTTCAATGAGGGAAGGTGTTGAAATACCTTGTATTTAGAAGCATTCTCTATGTTTGACCATATATTGTATATAGGTGTATTGTTTATATTTTTATGAAGTTGATTAAAATATTCTTTTCACGTCATAACAGTTATATTTTGTTTTCTTCTATAAAGTACCTAAAATGATCACTTCAATAGAAATAAGTCTGCCTTTAATTTCGGCGCAACGAAATTTTACGAAATAAGGTATTTTTTAGGCTAAGAAACGAAAAAAAAAGTCGATGTGATGGGTCCTTAGATGTTTAATTTCACGACTACAATAAAAATATCTGCTTGAACTTATAGGCAAAAATCCATTTTTTAAATCCAAATACGATTAAAATTTTATTGAATGCGTCTCAGGATATTGGATTATTTTTGGTAGTATTTAACGGGTAATACAAGATTTTTAACAAATCTCGTTACCCATTTAAAACTACTAAAAACTTAGACAGGGATCGTTAAACCAACGACAAGAATTACATTTTATTATATATACTAACTTCTGGCCTTTATCCAGGATAAACTTTCAAATGTTAACGATTTTAGGGCCTTGGGTTGGCGACTAGGTCTTCAAGTGGTAACAATAACCATTTCTATGACGTTTATTCTTGGAACCTGCTATCGCTCAGCCTCTTTATATCATCCCCAAAGGCGAGCAATCCTCCACATAAAAAATCAAAAACGAAAAATTAAAGACAAAAACAGGTTGGAAGATAAGATTCCATTTTTCGATTTTAGTACGCTTAAAAGTAAGACTGTTAGAATTTTGTTATTTTCCACTGGAATTAGCGCATTTGGGATTAATACACCGTTGTTTTATATGGCTTATCAAGCAGAAATCGAAGGTAGGTAATACATGCTTAGTCTATTTCTATAGCGGAGAGGTATAGGTAAAAGATGGTATGTCCATAAAACAAAAATATGGTAATATGTAAAATAAGATTAATTCTTAATTCAGTTTTAATTTCGCGAAACTTTCTGGTGCTGCACGAAATTGATATTATGATATTTTATATAATATAATTAGCAGTTTCAATAATTTATAGTGTAATTTTTTTCGAAAGTACCTATATCTTAGATTTTGGACTTACAACCTTTTACCTTTATTTAAAAAATCAGGTAAGCAAAAGATTTAGGGACTTACTGCAAAAACTAATATATTCAAAATGAAAAGTCAACTTTTTGATTAACATATATTTATTCAAAAAAGTTCTTAATAGTCAAAAGATAAAATCTATTCACTTTCTTCGGCTTCAGAAGTATCTTCACCCTTTTAAAACGGGATACCAGTCGTTATAGAATTTTAGCTTGCAAAAGTTCGTGCAGTCGCGAATTTGACATATTATGTTCTTGACATTGGAGTCCTAAAAATAAATTTGAGTTTCCCACCGTGGGGCGGGGGGCTCTCCCCGCCATATTGGATTTAGTGTGAACAAAAATGTTTTTTTTTTAAATTACTTGGTTACTGTACGTTTTAGAAAAAAATGTCTTAAACAAAAGTTGAAGACAATAAAATTTCCTACAAAAACGCTTTTGCACGTTGTGTTGTTAGACGAATGGTTTTTGATGCTAAACATTTCGCCGCCATTTTGGATTTTTCATGTTTTCAAATTTGAGTCAAGAATGGTATTGACATGGGCGCACCCAGGGGGGTGCCCGGGGCCCGGGCTCCCCCAAGCCTTAGTTTTTTTACATATTTTCTACATATTTCATGATAAAACAGAAAAAATAGCTTGAAATTTGACATAATGAGGACTCGGGCCTCCCCCAAGCGGCGGTAGTGCGTCGCGTCCCGCGAAAAACAAGTTTTTTTTTTGTGGTCCCAAGATTTTTGAGGGGCATCCTTGTGAGCTGTCGGACCGCTCCAACGCACGCCTACCTTTGTTTTTTTTTTTTGGTTGCACGAATTTTGCGTGGAGCCCGTTTTAGCTGTCGGCCCCAGAGGTCGCGGGCCCCCCCAAGACACATTCCTGGGTGCGCCACTGGAATTGAGTTACGTTAAGCGTCGCGATGTTTTAAGGTTGAGGCAAATCGGTTTATAAATAAGAAAGTGCGCCATTTTGGAACCGCCATTTGGGTTTTTTTAACGTTTAAGTTAGAAATCAAAATCAGGGACCTAAAACACCCCAAAGTTCCGAATTTAATGCATATGGGTTCATAAATGACAACGTCCGCCATTTTGGATCAGATATTTTGATTTTTTTAAATTTAAGCTAAAAATAATAATCAACGACCTAAAAGATCTAAAAGTTCCGAGTTTGATGCCAATCGGTTCATAAATGGAAAAATTCGCCAGTTTGGATCCGCCATTTTGATTATTTTAAAAGTTTAAGTTAGAAATCATAATCAGCGACCTTAAACACCCCAAAGTTCCGAATTTGATGCATATTGGTATATAAATTGGAAAATCCGCCATTTTTGATCCGCCATTTTTGATCCGCCATTTTGATTTTTTTCAGTTTAAGTTTAACAATCAGCAACCTGAAAAATAACAAAGTTCCGGCATTTTGGATCCGCCATTTTATTTATTTATCTAATAAAAAAAATGTTAAATTGTATACTAACCACCAAATACCTAGGAAAAGTTTGAAAAAAGTTATGACCAAACAAATAAACAAATATATTATATGAAGTCAAGATAAATGAAACTGTTGAAAAAATTGCCAATAGAAATATCACAAAACAAAAAATCTTGCGGCGAATTGTCCCCGCGGTCCCTGGTTAGAGACCGTCGGCCGGACGTGGACACTCAACCTGTTAAGAGTTGGAACATTAGGTTTAGAAATAATTATGCTTGGTTTAATTGATATTTTCCAAAATTGTTTACTAATTTTAGGTCTTGGTGATTCAATTGTCTTCCTTCAAATCTACCTTGGCATAGCCTGGGCAGTGGGTTGCATTCTGTTTAGCACTCTAGTGTTGCACAACAACTCTGAGTGCCGGATTGCTAGACAATATTTGTGTCAAACCGCAGTATTTATGTGCGGCTTGTCGATTTTGGCTTTCACGATCGTCAGTGGAAACTATCATGCCTATGTTATGTTTGCTTGGATATACGGTAATACTTACATAATTATTATGTTTAAAAAAGTAGAAACTTAAAGTTGAGAAGCACTTTGTAATACGTAGTCGGTGGTGTAACTGGGAAATGCTCTAATCTTTTTAGTCAGGATTCTGTCTAATGTCGCCGCATGAGATACGCACGGGTTAGGTGTCGTAAAGCTACATGTGGTCGCCCGTACAAATGTCAGCAGCCAGCCCCGTAGGCAAAGGATCGACAGCCCGCCTGACCAATCAAATTAGGGGATTTACCTCATCACGACAACGACTCCGCGATACGAAGTGCGTATCCAATCTAAGTGTCTAGTATCTATTTTTATTTGCCCGTATCAGTATCAGTCTCTAACTGAGCCTGTGCAGAATTGTTACGGGACTTCCAATACCCCAGTGGCGGATCCAGGGGGGGGGGCACTAGGGGGCACTTGCTCCCCCCGAGAATTTTTTGAATATACAAAAAATGAGTAAAAAGTAATGTTTGTGCTGATAAAAATTCAAAATTTTTGCTTGCGGCGCATGAAAGTGTCTATTGTTATTATCATCGAAATTACAACCACTGACTAATTCAACAAAATGCTGCTTAAAAAAATATATACCGTTTTTACCAACAGAGAATGTCATCTAAAGTGCCCCCCCCCCGAGAAGCACCTCTGGATCCGCCCTTGCAATACCCTATGTGGAACGGATAGCTGCGGCAGCCATAGGGTATCGCTGGCCCTAACGCATCCAAAAATATTTCTGTGTTTTTTGGTTTTTGAAATGGTTGTAACAACTGCATTTTACGCAAAACTGAGATAATATCTCTTAAAGTAAGAATTCTGTAGTTGCAATCAAATGTACCACTATGTCATTTTGACAGCTACAATAAATCTATATGGTTTTTTAATTTTGAGGTATAATCAACTAGTCCAAAATGCACCTGTTTTAGTTTTTAATGTTTTGCAGTTACTAGAATTTCGCTTTGAAAAGCAGAGTTGATTTAATGAAAAATTTCTATGAAAATAAAGACAGATACGAATTATTTCAGTTTTTAAAAAGTTTATATATTTTAAAATATTTTAGGTATATTTTGTGGAGGCTACCATTACTCTCTAAAAATGTATACCTATGAAAGGGTAAGAGCCAGAAATTTTGCAAGAACATGGGGTTTTGTTCAGTGTTCTCAAGCAATACCTATTGTCATTGGTGTTCCTGTTTCAGGCAAGTTATAATTTCTTACAAATACCACAAATAATTTTATATGGTCCTTAACCTCCAGTACTGTATAAGGATCTATGATTAAACACCATTGTTATTAAGAAAGCGCCAAGAATCAGATGCCCATTATTATTTATTTTATTATATATTTGGAATATTTCCTAATCATTCTTATTCTACCTAATAACACAACATTTAGTATTATAATATAAAATAGGTTTTGTTGTGACAAATACTTTTTTGTAGGCTACATGAACGAAAACTGCGGGTATCGAGCAGGGTACTACTTTAGTTCAACTTGCGTGCTTATTGGAAGTCTAACTTTGTTTTTGGTTGACTTGCACAGAAGAAAAATATCTAGGCACAAACATATGAGAGCAAATGGCACAAAACATCTATGTTTAAATAGCCAGTGTCCACAAAGGCGAAAACTGTCATTTTCTCAGGTTAGAAAATTATTAATAGTGAGGGCTTCCATCCCCTAATAAGTATTATATTTGGAAGAATATTGGAATTTAAAAGTTTCATTAAAATTGGGTAGTTCTGATTGTTTAACTTTCCTTCAGGAATTGGAAAATGACCAACGTGCGATGCCTTGCGCAGGAGCAGCAGCATTAGTTTTGGGTGGTGATATAACTTGCAACGCAGAAAATGGACTGATTGAAAATGTAGTGTCTGGAGATAAAGGAGAACTGACGTGTATTTCTGAAGAAGGTGATAATACTAAATCAAACACTATTAACCCTAAAATATTAAGCATCGTAAATTTCACGACAGCCGATTGAATTTCTTGGAATATTCGCGAAGTAGGGCTAAGGCGGCCATCTAATCTTAATGCGCAGGTCACTGAATATCACTTATGTTTTCAGGCATCTAAAATTGTCCATATGCAAATGTAAAAGATTTAAATAAAGAGTGAACGCGCACTAACGAAAGTTGTAATAAGGATAACATATAAAATGATAACTTAGCAAAATGGTTATAGGGTGTCATATTATCCATGTTTCAATAACAGTTAGGAAAGGGAACATTTGTATCCCTGAGAAAGCAAAAACTAGTTGATTTTGAAAAAAATGTAGTTTTAGTTGGTTATGCCAATTTTGGGAAAAATGTGTCTTTACATCTTTAGATTCGCGAACACAATAAATTAAATTAAAAATCTAGAGAACATTGCTTTGGTACCTTCCACGTTACCTAAAACTATTCTTGTCACTTGTTCTGTTAAAAAGAGAAGAATTATAGTGACCCTCTGACCTCTGCAGCAAGGCATCTTTTATTTGACTTTTTATTTGCTGTCGTAAAAATTACGAATGCTTAGTATTAATGCATAAAAATATTTGCTTAGTATTTTAAAATTAAGAAAGCTTCCCAATTAGGGAAAGGTTGAAATTACATTGCAATGTTGTACTTTGGTATTTAAAAACTAATAAGAATATATCATGAAGGTATTAACTAATTTGGAAAAAGAAGATTAAGGACATACATCACACAAAATGAATAACTAAGACAAACTAATCAGAATTAAGTGTTGCAAAGTACCTGTAAAATTTTGGCTAGTTCTTTTTGTTAATATAAATACGTTTTTTTAGGCATTGCAGATATGGATCTCCCCGACAACTTACTGGATGATCTAGACTATATTGGTGATTGCATTACCTCTTGCAATAAAGTGGAAAATTATTTGATGCTAAGTGAATTTGAAAACAACTTAATTGCCGAAATGCCAGTCATTTTGGATAGAAAAGGAAGAAGGTAAGAATTTACATCAAGTCAATTTTGTTACTTTTAAATAAGAGAAAACTATTTAAAATCGAATGTATCTTAAAACAGATAACCTAGACTGATCACATTATGGAAAACTAAAATTAAAGGTTTATTATGTTAAATTGTAAAAAAATCCTAAAATTCCAAGCATTTTTTAAAAATTCTAGTAGTAGATTATTAATTTATTTTTGCAAAAATGTGAGGTTAAAAAAATACCTAAATAAAAATAATATGTCATGTAATCATAGAATGTAATCTAGACTAGGAGTCCTAAATGAATTTAACTTATGTGTTTAAGCATCTCTAAAAATGTACCGAGGGCCTCTTAAGGGCGTAGATCAATTTTTACTTGGGGAAGGACAGTATAAAAAGTTTTAACTAAACTCACTTTCTAAAACTTGTTTCATGGAAAGAGGAAAAAGAACGAAAATTTACTTAAAATTCCTTTTTTAATTAAACTTCTGATCGAACTTTAATTTTAATTAAATCCGTACTATCATTAACAAAATTTGATAATGTTAATGAAAAATTATTACTCAGTGTACAGATACTCTCTTGAATCTTTTATAATAAAAATGATAGAATAATTTTATGTATTTCTAAAGCTTTAAAAAGACCTGAATTAAAGCGAATTGTTAGATCATGCAGAATATTCTCGATTAGTGGAGTGAAACTAGACATTTTAAAATACCTTTCGAGATTGCCAATATCTACATTACATCAGTTTCTTCGTCGAGCGTTTAGACGAAGAACTGTAAGATTTAAATTTAAAACTGCGTGAATCCTGTATGTGAATGTATTCTTTTTTTTTCAGTTCTAAATCTATTCCATCGACTAGCAATTCAGCCTTTGTTTTGTCAATAGCCTTATTTGCAGGATTTCACCTAAATTTACAGTTAGACTTAGCTTTTAGACTCGTACTTTTGTGGCAGAATCATTGTCCTTCCATTCGGAAATTAATTATAAAAACGAAATAATGTTTTTAAAGCAACTTTTGAACTTTAGAACTAACTGGCTACCTATTCTCGTACTTGAACGATGTGATCCCATCATATGATTTAGCCAATGACAAGCGTTAAATTAGCTCCGAACCGTCGCGTGGTATGCGAGAAGATATCCATTGCGCAGGCTTCTTTTACGATCTGACCGCGGAACGTTCAGTCGGTCTGGGCTGGAGAAAAGATTTCACTTCAAACGTGTAAAATTCACTTACTCTGAAGAGCGGGCGACTATGCCATTGGTCGAGACAAATCATTTCGCACAACACTATTTGTCACATCGTCCAAGATCCAGAATAGCTACTCTGGTGTCTGTCAACCCATCTAGTTTCGCACAAGAAAGTCCCTGTCGTTTATTGATTAATTCATAAAAAGGTAATTTCTTTAAGCAGAAGCGTTAGAAAATGCTATAGTCTCTCTAATTACTCCCACAGCATTCTTAAGTCATGAGCATTGCTGGATTACGATATTAATACATTCAATGAATTATTATAGCAAGGAGAAGCTGTGGGATTTTTACCAGCTTTTTCATTTGTGACACTGCATCATTTTATCAAAAAGCATCACACTGTATGTACAGGGTGTCCCAAATTGGGCACTTTTAGGGGGTTTAAGGTACTTCTAGGGGAGACAGAGAAAAACTGACCACGCATTGCGAGGCTCAAATTTCAAGAGAAGACTTATAGTGAAAACGGCATTTTGAAATATCGTCTTGTCTTTGAGCTACGGGGGCTTTTTGAAAAGTCTGCATTTTGGAAGGGGATCTATAACTTCGTTATTAGTGGATATTTTGATTTAGAGTAAATTGCAATTTTATAGACTGTCACGAGGCATTCACCCACCAAATTAAATTTTAACTGTCACTTTTAGTTTTTGAGATATGACATAAAGTTGCATTTTTGCTTATGGAATGGCCTATATTTTAATTAATTTTCGAATTCGTCATTGAATTCTTTTCAAAATGATGTATCATATGTCATAGTTTGATTGAGCGGTTTAGGAGATATTCAGCTTTTTTACTTATTTCTAGTGCGCTTTGATTTCCTGCTGAGGCAGGTCAAGGCACTCCAGTATTTTTATTATTTTACACAGTCAAAATTATAGTAAGCCTGGTGGAAAAATTATAATTCAGGTGACGGCCCTCAAAGCCCAGTTATAAAAAGAAACTAAAATTACAGACTCAATAGAAATTCGATATTATTAAAAATTATCAATAATCATTGTGTCATAGATCAACAGAAAAAATAACAACCAACCTTCTATATAACTATAGTAAACTTGATAAATACTAATTTTATTTTACAACATATGTTCAAAATGGCGCCCGTTTTGCGTCAAGCACAGACGGCACCGCTTTTTAGTAGATCTAGCCGCATTAATTAATTCAAAATTTGGAATGGATTCGAACGAATTAAGATTATTTTCCAAATCTTGACGATCTTCAGCACGATGTCTAAACGTCTGTGATTCTTCCCCAAAAATAGAAATCACACAAGGTGATGTCTGGAGACCTTGCTGGCCATGGTATTGGGCCTCTTAATCCAATGCACTGGTTGTGAAAGTTATTATTCAAATAATTGGTAATAATTCCAGCCGTATGCGGTGTTGCGCCATCTTGTTGGAAGTAGCACTGCTTATTCTCTACTAGCGGCAAGTTTTCGATATATGGCTCAACCACAGCCTCAACTGTAAACATCACATCAATGGGAAAGTTTAAATCTTCCTTGCATTTGTCAATAAACCAATTAGAAAAGTTCATTCTAGGCTGGTAGTCCCGGTCATAAAGCTTATGAACCTTTCTTGTGCGATAAGGCTTATAATTATTCCGTTTAAGTGTTCGGTGGATTGAAGTTCTCGGTATGCCTGTGGCAGCTTCTAATTGTCTCTCGCGAATTATTTTGTTCTAACTTACCAATGATGCCTATCTAAATCATAAAATTGCAATTTACTCTAAATCGAAATTTCTACTAATAACGAAGTTATAGACCCCCTTCCAAAATGAGACTTTTCAAAAAGCCCCCGTAGCTCAAAGACGAGACGATATTTCAAAATGCGGTTTTCACTATAAATCTTCTCTTGAAATTTGAGCCTCGCAATGCGTGGTCAGTTTTTCTCTGTCTCCCCTAAAAGCACCTTAAACCCCCTAAAAGTGCCCAATTTGGGACACCCTGTATGTGTTCTGATTCCAATAAATTTTTCTAAAGAAAGAGCAACCTTTTTTAAATATTTGACCACTGTTTTGCTTAATATAGCACTTGTTAAAACTGGCTCTTTGGTAAAATTATTGTCATAAATTTCTGGGTTCAGGAAGGCATAAAGATAAAAATATTAGTATGTTTGTAATAGAATGAAACTAGTTTTCTTGCGAGAGATTAAGGTGTACGGACACCCGTTTGGAGAGGGAATACTTTCTTTCCTCTCCCCTTATCTACGCCCTTGGGGCCTCTTATCTACACATACAGTAATTGAATTTTGTGTAAAGTTTCTAATCAAAAGTAAAACACTTCTGCTACAGAAGATATTTTTGATGCCTTACACCTAAAGATAGGAACAGAAAGAGAAAGCCTGAACGATATTTTGTTTTAAAGGTGGTCGTTGGCAAGACCAAAATTTCCGCAAGCCGCTGAATGTGAACATCATAACTCAGAAAAAGAAAAAGAAAAAGAAAAAGAAAAAGAAGAAAACGTGAATGAGGAAAATGGTAGTACAGATCAGTTTCCCAATAGAAAAAGAAACGTTATAGATGAATCTAGTGTATAATGGATATTTATATATCTAGGAATTAATAATGATCTTAAAAAGGAATTTAAAAAGTATAAAAATGTAAAAGGACACAAAACAGGGTTTTTTTTGTAGGACTTCACAAACCATTTATAATATTAATTTGTAGCAGATGTTGGTCAACAAGGTTTAAAAATATTTATTCAGCTATCGTGCCCAACACTTAGAAATTACTTAGTAAGAGTCTGATTTCAGGGTCGTACCCAGGAAAATTTTCGGGGAGGGATAAAAAATGCCAATAATAATGTACATACCCAGATAAAGTTTTGTTTGTAACAATGTGCATATTGTGCAATTTTTTTGTCTTATTTGTGTTCCTGAGAAACCTTTATTAACATACTTTATCGACTATGTCGGGGGGGGGGGGGGAGTGATCCCCTTCCTAGATACGGCTTTGTCTGATTTCAAAAGAATATCTGCATTGTTCTAGAAGTTGAATGCAGGGATTTTTTGTTCCTCCACTTTTTAACGTCTGTCAGGTCTGTCTTAACAGCTTGTACAGAATAAAACATTACACACAGCCGCGACGCCATCAGATTTTTGTTAGGGGGGGGCGGGGAAGGGTCAAATATAGTTAAAAAGTACTTTTTTATATCACTGCGTTTTATTTGCAGACGCGGAACTGGCCGGGTCATTTTGTGCAGGGTTGGAGCTTAATGCTCAGACTTAAAAATATTAACCAATTTCAAGAAAAAAATTGACTGATATAAAACTTTTTTCTTGAATTTTTTTTTCAAGACAAAAATGTTACTATTTTTTTAATTAAAAAAATATCTTTGTTAGTTTTTAAGATATACAGCTAATCTTTCCAGTTTATTAATTGGTGTTCTCTTGCAAACAAAAAACTTATATACTGTTTTTTTGTGGAACTATTTTAGCGAAAGTTATAAGCCAAAGTTTGTGAAACAACATTAAAAAATTCCGCCATCTTTAATTTATGAAGTCACACAGGCCCTCTCACTCAAATGGAAGACAAACACACGGTGACTTAAAATTGTGTGATCTATTACAAATCAATCTAAGGCAGTTTCAAAAAATCTTTCAGAACTATCCCCCGGGACCCGATTTTTGACTATACGCCTCTCAACTATTAGACAAATCATTGCCATGTCTCTCAAATCACGAAGTCGTCCTTCTGAGCTAAGCAAATTTAAGAAAACAGGTTTCATTGTTTACTTTTTGCAAAGTCACCTGAAATGCTCCTAATACGACGTTCTATCGATTTCATGAAATTTTGCTTTATTCTGCGCTTCCAAAGTTATCCATATTCATATAAAATCTTCCTGTTATAATTTCAACCCTACCGACAGAGAAAAGGCGCGGCTCTTTGCGGTCCGAGCACAAAGTATTTGTTTTCGGACCGACCGCACACAGGTGGATAGACGGCACCTGATTGGCAGATTTTTTTGAGATGCGCTTTTAATTGCTTTCGGGTGTGCTTTTCGTGACCCCTTTAGTCGGCAGTGTTCAGAGTTAGAAAATAAATCAGTGTCGTTTCTGTAGGTGTAGAAATAGAAAGTTTTATTTACGCCATAATTAAATGAAATAATTTTCTACCGCCGCCCATGTCACTTTCTTTAAAGGATATTCCAATGGTCGGCTTTAACCTTTGTTCAACTGACTTTGCAAAAACTATAATACCCTTGGTGGCGCAAATTACAAAACGCGACGGTCGACGGACTGTCTGCTCACCGCGACCAAAGTTGACACAATTAAAATATAAGTTGCTGCACTTGTCAAAAATCATAGAGACCAAAGGCGTGACGACGTAGGCTGTTGCTTGTTGTGACTGCAAAACAAGTGTACGATTCGGCCGGCGTTTGATGTCGGCCGCCGACTTAAAGATCCACCAGCGAGTAACCCGCTGCAAAACAGGTGTGCGATTCGGCACTTGATGGTTTTACCCCGTGGCGCAAGGTTCAAAGAAAACAATGCTTAAACCAAAGCTGCGTCCATTTTTACGGAGGACGCAACTAAATTTTAGCGGGCCCTGGGCACACTTTGGCCCCCTTGGCGTCGCGGCTGTGTCTAAACTAAGCTAATAATCACTTAGAAAGAAGTCTTTAGATACCACGGACCGTAAGTAGGTACTGCTTTTAAAACTGCCAAAGTAAGCCATTTTTTTCCGTCCTAACATTCTCAATAAGTATTTTTTTAAAACATTAAGGTGCCATTTCACAATACAAATTTTTTAAAATGCAAGACTAATAACTAGATATTATTATATCTATATTAAGCAATATAAATATTATTACATAGGAAGTAGTTAATTTAGATTTTGTAGATAGTATAGTATAAACTTAAGTTTATTGTGGTTCCTAATTTAAGCTATTTATTTGCAAAAATAATTTATTCGATGTTAAAAGAATATTGACTGTTTTAAAATTAAGAATATTTAAATATCGAATAACACAATAAATAATTTAGGATAATTAAATTATAATAATAGGAAAATATTATAAGTTACAAGGTTAAAAAAAAAGTTTTATTTTTTTTGTTATTTGTGCGAATAATTAAAACTCCTATACAATAAGAAAAATATGGTCTAGATTGAAGTCCATTCGCATTGGATAAAAAATTATCAAACCTTAAAAAAATATATACTAAAGTTATCGAAAAAAATTTCGCAATTTTCACTTAAAGTTCGTGTCTGCTTTGCACCAAAGAAGCTTCGGATTCCTACATAGCTGTACCGCAAAATATCGGCCGTAACTGGTCGGCTGGATTCGCCGCGTAAAAGTGCATAGATAAAGGATTTGCGGCGCGGTTCAGTGAGTTTTTATTAGATAGGCAACTCCGGTTGTTTGACAGGTCGTTAGCTCTGTGGCGCCCACTGCAGAGCTTAGTGACGAACTAAAAGGCGAGGCGGGAAATTTGAATCGCCTTTTATAATAAATTTCCTTTAATTTTAAAGCTTTTTTTGAAATTTTTAATCAGTCAATATTTTATAAAGACATACAATGTCTTTATAAGATATAAACAGATTGAAAATGATATATAAAATGCAATAAATAAAACATTTTTTAAATGAGTTTTTATTATTATAAAAAAAGCTACAAATTAACGACTAACTATTGACAGAGAACATATAACATCTAAAGAACCTCCGCCAAATCGCTCAATCGCGAGCCCAGTTAAACTTTGCCAGAAGAAGAGGGCTCTGCGATCGTTACTTTGCGAGTTACAGTGGCGGAGGCATGCAAGGCGCCTGTTCAGATACACTATTAAGGTGACCATGTTTTAAAATTTTTTATTAACTTCACAGAGCCTGGCGATGTCTGTCATCAAATCTAGCGATTTATTTTTGACACACTTCCCGTGAACCGATTTTAATGAAATTTAGCAAAGTAGTGTAGGTCCGATGACGATACAATACTATGAAAACAGATGGGTGGTAAAAGGTGGTTAAGGGGTGTAAAAGGGATAAATCCATAACTGAAACCAAATCAGATATGACCATGCGGTTTTCAGATTTATGATTTGGTGTAATGATAATACAATTTTATTTAAAAATATCGGAAATACGGGGGTAGGTGAGGGGTGTAAGGGAGGGCAATTCAGAATTTTGAAACCAAAGCAGATACAAACATGCGGTTTTCAGATGTATGATTTGATCGGGTGACAATACAATTTTATGAACAAAAATCGGAAGTAGGGGGTGGTAAGGGGTAAGGGCTGTAAAGGGGGTAAATTTAGAACTTTGTAAAAATACAAATAGAAACATGCCGTTTTCAGATTTATGATTGGTTCTGGTGACAATATAATTTTATGATAAAAAAACGGCGGTAGGGGGACGTCAGGGCTGTAAAGGGGGTAAATTCATAACTAGTAATCAAAACAGACACGAATATGCGATTTTCAGATTTATGATTTGATCTAGTGACAATCCAAATTTATGAAAAAAAAACGGAATTAAGGGGTTGGTTAGAAGTGCAAAAGAGGTAAATTCTGACCTTTGATATTTAAATAAATCCGAACATGCGATTTTCAGATTTATGTTTTGTTCTGCTGACAATACTATTTTATGAAAAAAACTGAGGTATCGCAGATAAACTAAGGATTGAGGAATGGAATTGTATAAAATTGTCAGAAAAGAAACCTTGTAATCATGAGGCACTACTAGAAATGGAAAGGCTGTGAAAGCCATAATTATACATCTTGCATACTTCTGTTTTTTTCATTAAAAAAAAATTAAAAAATAATATAAATCTATATTTTTAGTTAAACGATTTTTTTCGAAAATTGTACTAAAAAGTAAAAAATACCTTAGAAGATTTCTGTTGGCACATTATATATTTTTAAGTTCAATACAAAGTCGGGGTAAATTATTAAAGATATTAGATAGTATTTTTACGTAAAACTGCACGTTAAGCGCTCTACGTTTTGTTCCAAATTTTAGTTTAAGTTGAATGTTTTTACGTTACCATAACAAGTCTACTAATAGCAGAGAATATGGAATTCGGCAGTGTGTTTTTTGACGTTCCAATTTTGTTTTTTGTCTTTCAACTAAAGTAGGAATATATTTTCAGTGAATCGTTTGTACTGGAAGCGGAAATTATCGTCTAGGCCTCATTTTTCGATCGGTCAATCAACCAATTCTATTCTTTGGTAACGTTAAGGTGCCCGCAGACTGCCGTAAGCTAACGTAAATACGTAAGCTCCTAACGTGACCTTGACGACGGTGTGACGAAGTGCGCTTGCGTAACTGTGAAATCTCATGCTTACGTAAAAATACGTAGCACAACTTAAACTATATATTGACACCCATCAATTCTACGTTCGGGATAAAAATGTGGCGCGTATACATCTCAATTTGATCTTTAATAATCGCTATTGGTACATCTAGACAGTAGTAATCTAGCAAATTATTTTTATATTTTTTGTGAAATTTTATAATAAAATCGTTTAACTAAAAAAAAATATATATATTTATTTTATTGCAAAAGATCATGGCATTTTACTGAATCTCACCACATTAATTTAAGACCGAACAAAATAAAGTTTTTTACTCGGAGGAGGTTTTTAGAGGAAAGATAAAATAAAAACTGTCATGCCGTACATATTAATTACTACACTAAACCTACGTCCTTAAACTCTAAGATACCTACTTATATAGCGTGCGTCTCACATAAAAGTAACTACAGGGGGTCTTGTTAACTAGGAGGAAATTAGCGTCATTCCAAGGCCAGTGAAATGCTCTGTTTTTCTTATTAATTATTGATTTAAAAATTTCCAACTGCGGTGGCAAAAATATTCAAAACTAACCAAAATGTTAACAATTGATACTATTTTTACCGAAGATTTTAATTTTTTTTATAATTTTCGCTTGCGGCATCAAGTTTTTCAGTTTTTACCAAAATGTTTTTTCGCGGCGCCATGTGTTATAAAATTTTCGCTACACCATTTATTTGCAATTTTTTTTTCTATAAGGGCGAAACAATTAACTCTCAACACTTAATAGATCCATCAGATGTTGGACCCTCGTTAGACTAAGCTTTCCAGCTACCCACGAACAAATACGAGAGAAACGAGACCGTTTTTACCCCTGTAGCTACGAAAACTTGTTGGGTGTATATAAGTTGAACATATATTGCTAAGCTTCTTTATTTTTCGCATTATTCTTTTGCAAAATGGCCCGGCTGGTTATCCTGTCCGAGGGCTTCATCGGTGCTAACTTTTTTACTTTAAAAGGCATTGAAACATCCAATATAAGCCCAGGCGATGCCCTCGAAGTCCACTAACTTTGGTGAATAACATTTTTGACAACCCAAAAAAAGCTCCGGTCATTTTAAAGAATTTTGACGACCTACCCAGCAATGGATCGGAAAAGCCTAGGCAACTCCCGCAAGGCCCGGGAAATGCCCAGACAAGGCCCCCGCAATGCCCCGGAAGTGCCCCTATATGTACGCCAAATTATAAGACGACGTTGCGTCGCGTCTTCGACAAGAAAGACGCTATACTGGGCTGACAACGAAGTAGCCCGAATGGTCACCCTAACTTTCTCAAGCCAATAAAATTATATGAAGAGCGGGCGTGTGTCGCGAATCAATGCATGTCTCGCGAGTTGACACGGGATCATTGCGTGAACAGTTTACTCAAGAGAAAGGGTAATAAAATAGAAATACAGTGGTGGCCAATAAGAATGCCCTAAAACTGAATAAAGATCTGATCCTGCTCTAACTATAAAAAAAAGTAGAGGTATATTTAAACATTCAATCTATTTCTCATTTCACAAGCTAGGGCAATTTTTCGCACCAAATGTTGTAGTGCCTTTCTGCCACGTTAAAAAAAAAGATAGTGTAGTTTTAGGCGACTAGTACTATTCGAAAGAGGGGTAAAATATTTCTATATGTGTTTTTTTTCATGGGGTTAGTTGGATAACTCTATAAAGCATTGGAAATTGTCACAGAAATATTAGCTTCTACTTTTGTCTTAAGATAATTCAGTCGTAAAAAAAGGTGAGCCTTATACCCCTCATCTACCTTACATCACTGTAATATTCTATTAATTTTTTAAGATTTAACTCAAAAAACTATCAAAGTTAACAAAGTACATAACTTAAAATTTTAAAGTTAAATATTACTTACTTACATTTTCATAAACCCTGTTTTCCTATTTATTAGTTAAAAAAATAACGTTTTTCATTTGAAATAAATTTAGAAAAAAAAAACTTTTTGAAAACAAGCTTTTATAAAATGGACTAAAAAGCATAAAATAATATTTTGAGTGTTCTGATATCATAATAATAAAAGCGGTGTTTTTTTTTTCTTAATTTATTTTTTAATTTTTAGATTTGTCTAAGTCTATGCATTTCAGCTTGCGCATCGATATTGCAGGAAGTCTTTCCTGTCAATTTTAAAATATCTGTCTTCGATGAGAAGGCCGTCCAACAAAGGCGACATATGATAAAACTGTCGTTATTATTATGATCATTATACGCAAGGATTAATTAATTTTGGTCGAGATCGAACAAACTAAAGCCTTACCTCTTCTACGCCCCCCCCCCCTTTTTAGTGAGAGAGCATGTGAATTTTGAAATCAATCAGATACCTACGTGGACGTCAGTTGAAAATAATCAGAAAAAATCGTCATTAAATCGTCCATTTTAAATCCGCCATATTGAATTTTTTTAATCAGATCAAAAATTCGTAATCGTCATTCCCAAAAACCCCCAGATACCAATTTTGGTGGAAATCCGACAAACTAAAATTTTACCCCCTCTCCGCCCTCCACGTTAGGGGGGAGGTAGAGTCCCTGTATGTTGACTTATATCCAAATATGTCAACATACAGGGACCTTAGGGGGAGGTAGGCAGTCAGTGATACCACATTATTGGATTTTCATCGGAACTATAACGGTATGCGAAATTTGAAGTCAATCGGATACGTGGAAGTCAGTTGAAAGTAATCAGAAAAACTTGACACTAAATCGTCCATTTTGAATCCGCCATATTGAATTTTTGTAATCTGATTAAAAGTTCGTTATCCTCATCCTCAAAAACCCCCAGATACCAATTTTGGTGGAAATCCAACAAACTAAAATTTTACCCCCTCTCCGTCCACCAGGTTAGGGGTGAGGTAGGCAATCAGTTATACCACATTATTGAATTGTCATCGGAACTATAACGGTATGCGAAATTTGAAGTCAGTCGGATACGTGGAAGTCAGTTGAAAGTAATCAGAAAAACTTGACATTAAATCGTCCAATTTGAATCCGCCATATTGAATTTTTATAATCTGATCAAAAATTCGTAGTTCTCATACTCAAAAACCCCCAGATACCAATTTTGGTTGAAATCGGACAAACTAAAGTTTTACCCCCTCTCCATCCCCCACGTTAGGGGGGAGGTAGGTACCGGATGAAACCATATTATTGTATTGTCATCGGAACTAAGACGCTATGCGAAATTTGAAGTTAATCGGATGTTTGGAAGTTCTTCAAAAATGAGTTGCAAGATTTGATTACATACATACCCACATACATACATACATACATACATACATACATACAGGTGAAGTTAAATAACAGCTTGTAATAATAAAAGGGCGTACACGCCAAATTCTAAAATACCTTCGAATAAAAAAAACCTTTAAAAATTTTTATATACCAGGTGGGCCAAAAAAACCGGAAATTTTTATTTATTATAACTTTTGAACTGTAGAATTGATTTTAATGGAACAAACTACACTTCGCAGCGAATTAATCAGACTTGATTAAATATATTTTTTTGCCGCCATCTCAAAATCCAAGATGGCAGACCAAATTAAAATGTAACCTTCAAAGATGCTCGTTTAATTAGTAAGAAAACTACATTCTACATTCTTGCCACGCACAACCAGGTACGAATCAGCAAAATCAGTTCAGTGGTTTATAAAAAAAAAATTTGTTTCGACCATTGTTTTGCATATTATACGATTGCCTTGCCAATCAAGTCTGTATTTATTTCCTTATAAATTCATTACTACTAAACCGATTTTAATGAAATAAAAAACATCCTAATGATTTTTTATTTCACTAAGATCGGTTCAGTAATAATGAGTTTATAAGGAAATGAATGCAGGCAGGATTAGCAATGCAATCGTATAATCTGTTAAACAATGACTGAAATAAAAATAGATTTTTTGAGAACCATCAAACCGATTTTACCAGATTGTACTACTTTGTGCGAGCCAAAAGTAGTGCTTTTCCATAGATTAAAAAAAAACTAAAACATTGTCAGAAAACAAGAATTAACACGCCATCTTAAAGAATCAAGTATGATTCTGTCCGCCATCTTAAATTTTAGAATGGCTGTAAATTTTGATCATATAGTCTTTAAAAGGCAATCAATTTTGACCAGGATGTTATTTATTTCATTAAAATCGGTTCAGTATTAATGAATTTATAAGGAAATAAATGCAGACATGATTGGCAATCGTATAATATTCAAAACAATGGTTGAAACAAAAATATATTTTTTTAGAACCACCGAACCGATTTTGTTAATTCGTACCTTGTTGTGCGTGGCAAGAATGCAGTTTTTTTATAGATTTAAAAAAAATAATTAAAACGTGTTCGCAACACAAGAATAAACGAGAATCTTTGAAGGGTACAATTTAATTTCATCCGCCATCTTGCATTTTGAGATGGCGGACAAAAAAATATATTTATTCTCTGGCAAGTGCAGTTTGTCCCATTAAAATCGATGGTATAATTCAAATGTTATAATGAAAAAAAAATCCGGTTTTTTTTGGCCCACCCAGTAGTTTAAAAAAACAAGTTCAAGACCTAGAATGTTTGTTGCAAATATAGCTCCTATCGTCTGTTTCATAAGGGCGTAAAACGTTTTTAGCTCCTTTAAAATTTAGGAAATAGCCGTAACGCCTTTCTGTCTGTCTGTTTAAACCGTGGATATAAATTTTTTAGTAAATTTTTGTCTCCCAGCAAATATTAACATAACCATATAAAATATGCGACATTTCACAAATTTTCATAAAAATCCAAAAAATGGTTATAAAACTATGACCTTTTAAAAATGTAAATTTTACTTTTTCTGTTAATTTACAATTGCCTCCGCTCTGGGTTTATTTTCACGCATCACCCAAATATTATAAAACAGAAAATTAAATCGACCTGGGTAGGTACGTATTTATTAATCAGTCTACATACCTACTTCAAATATTACGCGTTTCGCTTGACCTTCGACCGGCCGCATTCGCGTTGACGACAGCCGACGTTAACACCCGATGACACTTGATTCAATTTTTGTTTTGTACGCGCGCCTATGGTTTTTCGTGCAAGACTCGATCGGCGCGGCTTACCTACTTCTTTATAAATTAAATTCGAAGAAGATATGTATGATATTCACGTTATAACAAGGGCTCGAGATTTTCTACATGCGTTGTCCTTCTTGTCCAGTTATTTCTTCGATGCTATTGATGAAATAATACATAGTCTAATTGATTGGTAAAATAAAATATAATGCAAAACCAAACACTGTCTAGTATATTTAAATTTGCTTTTAACATTTCTGGTGAGTGATGAGTGAATAAATAATGAAACAGTTGTTCGGGAAGAGAGTCATTCTTAAGTGTCTACTTTTTAACAGCTCGACGAAAATCTGACATGATTTAAAAGTACCTCCTCGCCTTGGTTGTAAGTTGTGTAGGGTATGTTTCAAAGCAGTATATATATAGCTTATCAGTGGTCACACATTTTATCGAAAAGCTGAAAACAATAAAAAAAATCAACTTATAACCACATTAATCATAGATACTAGATTATGGTAAGATTTAAAATTAAGGAATAAATTTATTCAAAGTACATTACGCTTCTGGGTAATCCCTCGTTTACCCATCAATTAAGGCCCCCCCCCTTTTACTTAATATCAAACGAAAGGGATAGACATAAAATTAACACTAAATTTGTGCTTAGTTCATGGGCAAATAAGGCACCTACCAGGCATTGGAAACCTGTATTCAGAGTTCCGTAAAGTAAGCGATAAGAAGTTAAAAATATTGAAGTAATATCCCACCTCCCGGATTATTCCAGGTGTGTTAATAACGTTACAAGTGTTCTCACTGTATGTTTTATTATACAAGTGTATGTTATTGAATTAATTTATTGTCAAGTTAGTCAACTAAAAAGATTTTGAATGTCAGATCGAAATAAACTATTTTACCTACAAAAAACTAGATTTTTCATCAAAAAAGACACTACCCATACAAATTTTATCAAATGTCAATCTAACCTCAAATGAGAAAATAAGAAAACTTACCTTAAAATTTCTCGAAAAAGTATGCATTTTATACTCGTCTGAACTTTAGACACTTTACCCAGAAAAGCAACTAGAAATTCTTATTCTTTTATATTTAAATTGCAAAAGTTACTAATTTAACAAAATTTAATTTTAATGCGTCACAGCAGCAAAGATTACCTACATAAGCCAAAAAGATAGATTTTAAATGAAACCGAAATAAAATGCGACGGAAGAGGTTTTTCTACCTGAAAAAAAGGGGGACGGAAAATCCAAACCACAGATAATTCTCAAAAAAAATAGAATAAGGAACAAACGCGCGACCGCAGTGCCTCTTGTGAGCTTAGTGAGAACTTTAACCTAACGACCTGTCAAATTGCATTGAGTTTCCTAGGCATGGTAAAAGTGTGTGTACCTGTAAATTGGAGCGTGTTCCTCCAGGGCTCTATTTTCATGGTAGTGAGAAGTGCACGCATCACATCTTGTGAAATACCTCGCGTTGGCCAACAGTAAGCATGGAAATAGTCGTGCTTTTTAAATAGAGGTCTTTTCGCATGACACGTGACGTCTCAGAGATGATTCAAAGTTTCCTATTGGCCAAAGCCCTTCCAAAAGTATCAATCAGGGTGTTCGGCGCAGAAAATAAGGCATCGAATTATCTGATGCGACTTCTGTGTACGTTGGGATAGCGCAAGCATGTTTTTAATGGTGTAGCTAATTTCACAAAAATCTGATACGACTAGAAAAACTTATTTAAATTTACATGTTACAGTAGTGTATGACGCCCAATAAGCGTACTGTGTATTCCCTTTTGTATGTTTATAAAGTAAATAAAATAATAATTGGTAAAACCGTCTAAAGCGCTATTATGATTCTTGAACTTTATCAAATTCAAGACTCTGTATTTCAAAAACTGGAAATTAATTTAAGTTGGGCCCACGAGAACTTCTGATGAGCAAGGTTTAATCTATAACATACTAAAGCTAGTTTCTCATTAAAACATTAAATTAATATTTACTTAAACACCCTGTGGATAATGTTTTAAAGATACAGATTAAAAGTGATAAATAAATCGTAAATATATTTAATACTAACATTGCGTTTATGTTTGGAAAACCCGTCTAAAGAGCCATTATGCTTCTTGGACATTATTACTTTCAACACCCTATATTTCAAAAACTGGTCATTAATTTAGGTTGGGCCCATGAGAACTTCTGATAAGCAAGGTTTAGTCAACAACATATTAAAGCTTGTTTCTCATTAAAACTTTCGACTAGTGTTTACTTAAACAAATAATAAATAAATCGTAAATATATGTAATAGTAACATTGCGTATATGTTTGGAAACCCTGTCTAAAAAGCTATTATGCTTCTTGAACATTAGCACTTTCATCGCCCTGTATTTTAAAAACTGGTCATTAATTAGAGTTGGTCCTATGATAACTTTTGGTAAGAAACGTTCAATCTAGTTTGACGGATTACAGGAATTCCATAAGAGGTGTGCCTGATCCTTTAAAATATTTTTGATACCAGATAATTATTTCAAGAGCTACCAATGCTGGGTAATCCGCTGATTTAATTTTATGCCAATTATTAAAAATATTTTTTTATAAAAACTGGTAGATATGTGTTGTTTGGTAACAGTGTTCACCAGCTACCTAAAAGTGATCAATATTCTGTGAAGTGCGTAAAAAAATAAGAAGTACACACTAAACACAGACCTAATTTTCCTGGTGGTTTTTTACTGGTATTGGTTTTTCAGTTTTTTCCTAGTTGTTTTCGGAGCTTTTTAATTAATTTTGCCTGCCGAACTCCAAACAGGCTGTTGACAGATAAGTAAAGGATAAAGGATAATAAATTGTGTTTGCAAAAGGTCAAAATTAGGTTTCTAAATATCACGTGGCATCTCTCATTTAAAGTTGCATTTATAAAGCATAAAGTTAGCCAAAGGAGGGCGTGCAAAAGGTCCCTAATATTTAATAGAGTTTTAACACGAGCTTAAACGATCAGCGACCTAAATTAACAATCTAATTCTGCTGCTGCGGGGTGCATATTATTGCCCGTTGCGTATCATTACCCTCACCTCCCCTACTCGTTGACAAACAAGGCCACCAAATTACGGCCGCGGTTTTGCGGTACCGTCAGAAATTTTTAACTTTTGCGTTACGTAGTTTATGAATGTTCCCTTAACAAAATAACAGCGTAAGATACACTAGTTGCAAAAATGTATGCCAAAATAGTATAATTAATTTTAAAATATCCGGCAGCACTAAAAGGATACTGATTAATGTTTATTAAGCCCATTAAAGATTCAAAATTTTTCTGTAGACTACAGGTTTCCGGTTTATCTCTGTTGATGTTGGCGAAGTTGGAGATTATAGCAACAGAGCGCTTAATGGTTATAAGATTGTCGTTAATTGTTACACAGCTTTTTAAATCCACAAATAAAAATATTACCTGAAATAAAAGGAAATATTATGTAGCTTTCTTCACTTCGAAGTCGAACTGACTGGAGAAACTTTGACAAACAGGGACCATTTCAAGTTAGTCAATAGGTGGCCATACACACAGAGGTTGATCCGCCGGTTTGGAACGGCGCGGTTTAAACTGGCGGATTTGTCTTTCAATTAGTGGACATTCCACGCGCCAGTTATAGCCGGCACAGATTTATCTGTGAGTTCAGACCGGCGGGCGAAACTTGTGGGTTCCGCGCTCACAGATATTTTAACAGGCGCAGACTTCTCTGTCGGTTTAATCGCTGTTCAGGCCAACGGCTTCTCTAATTTGGATATCTTGTTTCGTAAGATCCTCTCTTACCAAATTTATTAAAAAATCATACGTGTTAATAGAGAAACCTTTACATTGTAATATCAGCTGTGATCTTTTAACACACGGCCTTTGTTTACTATATGAACCGGAATAAATAGTGCCTTCTTTTATTAATTGAAAATAAACGACGAAAGTTTTAAATTTGATTGATATGTCAATTTTGAAGGATCAACTGTCAGCTTTTAATGTGAATGTGTCAAAATAGTGCCTGGCACAATTATAGCCTGGCTGTATTTTAATAATTCTCTGATATCCATTCTTAAATCATTTTTAAATCGTCTGGATCATTTTCTCGTAACTCTTTTAATAGAAGGTCATGGCTAAATAGTTTCCTTTTAAGCAAATAAGTTTTAACCCACTTGGAACGTCTCTCTTTTATACCAATATGCATTATTTTCATATTAATAATCATTCCCATACACAGAGCCTGCTTATATTTAGCACTAAACAATTTACATACGCTATGCTTAAAATACCGCGCCGCATAAAACTTTCGACTTGACGAAATTCCACAGTTTTGGTTAAACCGGCAGATAAATCTTGAGTTTTAGTCCACTAACGCGCGGTTATGTCTGCCACAGACCGATATGAAGGATCGATTCGAAAGATTTTTTTTGTGTTAGTGGACTGCAGCAGTTTTAAACCGTTGCGGACAAAACGGCCAGACTTATCTGTGCCGTTCCAAACCGACGGATCAACCTCTGTGTGTATGGCCAGCTATTGGGACAGTTAACTTATCGGTACAATTCTGGGGTACTAATTTTCGTTTTTACCATCCATGAAGCATCTTGCCAGGATGTTAAAAAACTATGACAGCCATCTCAAAGTGGTAGCTTAACGAGATGTCTTGTTTATTTCAGTTTTTTTTGGTAAATTTCGAAAAAATAAACAAAAATGATTTTTTTTTACTTTTTCGGCCGCCATCTTTAAAAAATAAATAAATTATATTTTTTTTTGTACATTATAATTTAAAACTATTAAGAGTAATATAAAACTACATATCTTAGTAAAAAAAAAATACCAAACGAAGAAGATACTGTTGTTTTTATATTTTGAACGCCGCCATCTTGATTAATAATAGACATGTGTCATTTATTATGAAATATTTAAAATCGGCTACCCCTATTTAGTATAAATCAATATACTACACGGCAATACTAGTTGTGTCAAACAATAACAAAAAAATAACTTTTTTATCTGAACTTCGGCCGCCATCTTCAAATGTTAAATTTCAAATTGTAACTTTTTATAAATTTTTACAAAACTTGGCTTACTATTGATAAAATCCAATTTTTTTTTGTAAAAATTTAATTTGGTCTACAATTTATAAAGGTCTCTTTTATTTTTGACATATTAGGCGCCATCTTTATGTCGGCTGGGAAACTTTAAAAAAACGATTTTTTTTTAAATGTAGCCGCTATTTTGTTTTAAAGTGACAGGTAAAATTTTTTATTTATATGTGAATTGCGTAGGTCCCACTTAAAGTAAATTTATCAAAATTAAGTTAATTTCTCTTAAAACAAGAAATTTATTTTTTTTCTTATCCTTGGCAGCCGCCATCTTGGATTCTGATGTCGGAAAATAGGGGATCCTCGATTGAAAATTTAGCTTTTGATGTTAGCTACTACCACGCCAAATATAAAAAAATATACCCTTTTTGCAGCTTTCTCTTAAAATACCCTACAAATTTACTCTACTATTAGAAGTGGAGGTAACTATTCCGAGAATAAACCAAAAAGCGCACTTGGGCGACACTCCTCTAGGCTGTACCGCGTGTCCCATTTTCGATGGGATTAAATGGGAAACTCGGTTGTTATTAATGATACCAATTTTCTGATTACACCTTACCGTGCTCTTTTTTTAAGCCCTTAAAAATGATGTAATCAGATTTTTGCTATACCAGGGAGTTTTTGAAAAAATTGCATTTTTAATAATTCCTTGTATCTCGCTTATTTTGCAAGATATTTTTATTCTGTGAAAACCTTTTAATGGCAACGTTTTTAGAGCAAAATAATGACGTTGTCAATTTTTTAAAATATTGTTTAGTTTTTGAGATATGGTATTTATCATAAAAAATTAAATACGGACCTGGATTTTTTTTATTTTTATTTTGATTGGTTTCATGTTATTATTATCTTAAAATGATAAAACTTTAATATTTATTTGATTCACGGTTTAAAAAAAATTAATTATTTTTCAAAAATTTTTAGTCCGAACCTGGAAATTTCCAACGTAAATCTAAATTAAAAATTGCAAGACACACTTGTTGAACGATTTTTAGTTTCTCTGTTCCGAAACGTTAATTTAAAGATTTATAAATAAAGTAAATAACGTTAAAAACTTACAAAAATAATATCATAGTAATTTTTTGATGGTAGCACAGCAACTCATGAAATTTACTTCATCATGAAAAAACAAAAGCGTTGAATTGACATTGTCATTTTACTTGTCATTTTTGTGAATAACTCACTCACAAAATTATTCTAAAATGGCTAGAAATCGACCATGTCCAGATTATGAAACATGTGATATGTTTGACTGCTTTATTCAAGAAAAAAAATCCCAATATTTAAACGACAGAAATATTTTTATGCAAAATGCGTTAAGAAAAATTACTCAAAAATGCCAACAATGTCTTACACAGAATGGCAATCAGTTTGAACTTTTATATCATTAAAGAAAAATTAGTTATTATTTTTTGTACCTAATTCATTATTTTTTTTGTATTTGTCGTAGACTTTGTTTCAAAAAAATCTCTAAATTATCGTAAAACTGTTTTAATTTGCCAAGTATCAAAACAGTTAAACTAAAAATCGTTCAACTAGCAATTTTTAATTTATATTTATGTTGGAAATTTGCAGGTTCGGACAATTTTTTTTTTAAATTTAAAATCAAATTTTTAACCTTAAAACAAAAAATAATAAATTTGTATTATTTTAAGGTTATTATAGCATGCAACCAATCAAAATAGTAATAAAAAAAATCCAGGTCCGTATTTAATTTTTTTATGATAAATAGCATATCACAAAAACTAAACAATATTTAAAAAAATTGACAACGTCATTATTTTCTTCTAAAAAAGTTGCCATATAAAGGTTTTTACAGAATAAAAATATCTTGCAAAATGACCGAGATATAAGGGATTATTAAAAATACAATTTTTCCAAAAACTCCCTGTATTAGCAAAACTACGGTGTATAGCAAAAATCTGATTACACCATTTAAGGTGCGATCAGAAAATCGATCTCTTTACTAATAACCGAGTTTCCCATTCGAGAATCCCATCGAAAATGGGACACGCTGTACTACCGAAACTATCCGTAACTTCTTGGTTTTCACAAAAATACAAATCATAATAACCAAAACAAAAATTGAGAAATTACAACTTACTGCCTATTACTTACCAAGTAAAGAAAAGTTCTGGCAACCAAATAGAAAAATACTTCAGCGTATCCCGTATAAATATAGTTAAACGCCCCGAAAAAAGATGCAGTTGTAAAGCTTAAATACCAGACGATCATAAAGCTGTTTACTCCAAAAATACGATTGTAAGTCTTGATCAATTTAAAAATTTCCACAAACTCAAAAAGGACTTCATAGATTGCTTGGATTTGATTCTTGTCCTCAAAGTATTGTTTGTTTTTTATATTATCTTTTAGCTTTTCAAAATAAATTTTGGCTTTTAGTGTTCTCATTCTGAGTTTAATAAGAACTATGTCACCAATTAAAATGTCCATAAGAAGCATATAACTACTAATGTTTTCCCCCACACCACAATAAATATAGGAATAAAGACTACGCCACACGAACAAAAATGGTAATTGGAAAATTAGAAAAAAGCCTAAATGTAAAACTCGGAAATGGATTGTAAACATTTGTTTTTCCTGCTTTGTTAGTTTATCAAACCTGAAAAAAATAAGATCATTTTATTACCAAATTAAATATAAAATTGTTTTTAAGCAAAAATATGTCCGCTGCTGTTACCGATTTTTAGGCGGTGTGGATTTGTAATGAATAGTTTCGTTCCATCATCGCGTGCGACAGTCATAAAACGCTACGAAAAATCCTGTTTGCTTTCCAGGTCGACGTTGTACTGTTATTGGACACTCAGTTTTTTGTTTCATCAAGCCACTTAAACTGGTTTCGGACCCTTCTTAAATACAAGGATTGAAGACAGGCGCATTAGAAATGATTCTTCTCTCTTTTTTCTTTGTCTGTGTTTATCATACGATGCACTGGAAAAATTGTTTCTAAAACACATACACATTTCTGGTTTACAGCACCTGAGATAAAAATATACCAAAAAATTACATTAAATTTACATTTGTCTGAGAAAATTCAAAAAACAGTGAATAACACAAAAAATTAAAATTTTTGTCAAAATAAATTGAGTTTCGCAACCAATTTTAACACATGACAAAATGCCGGGTAAGCCACGCAAATATACAAATATTTTTTAAATTTCCAAAAAACAATTGTTCAACATCTGCAGCATCTGTTGATTTTTTCACAAGAGCCTCTTAATTTTTATTACTACGGGACTGTAGATCGTGTAGGTATACCTTATAGAAAAAAGCTATACTGACCATAGGGTAGACTGCTTATAAAAAAAAAACTAGTTTAGCAGGTGATTCGATAGCAATAGAAACATAAGGGTTTACACTGATCGCAGCAAATCCCGGTGACCTGTGCACTAAAAGTTAAAAGAAGTGGGATAACACCGGATGTGAAATTTTACCACAGATTTGGCGGAAGAACAAACGACTTCGCTTTAAAGCATCGACATTAAGGTTATTAACTATATATAATTACCAAAGTACAAGCTACAAAATGTGATTTTCCTAACTTCTTAAAAGTATCACGATCTCTACTTCCTAAAAATGAATAAAATTACAAAAACCTTGTGAATATTAAGGCTTTCTATAATATGTAGGTAATTTCACAAATATTTTGTAAAAATCAAATTACAAAATACAAATTAAATATATTTTCACATAAAACTATGAAATATGATGATTAGTGATATTAGAAAAAATAAATATTTTTTCACAAGTTTCGCCAAAAAATATGTAGTAATGCAAGTTCGTTTTAATTTTTGGTATATTTAGTTTATTAGGCAGTCTGTAGTGGTTTGTGAATATAAATTAAATTAATGTAATTTCATCTGATTTTAAAGAACTAAAATTAAAAATATATTATGATAATCCTATATTGTGTAATCCTTCCTGTGTGCAACTTTAATTTCATGCTCTCGAATGCATACGTTGCATTCGATCTATCTTTCCGAGAGACCTACCCTTTCTTTTAGTCACGTGACTTTGAATTTACCTCTCTCGCATATGATCATATGCCTGAAGTAAATCGATCACTACCCCAACAGCATTCGGTTTTTGGACAGTTATTTGGTCGTTCCATCTTACCAAAACCGTTTTAAAGCCGTCCTCGTACTGTGAGGGGACAGTTTTTGGCTCTTTAAATCTTTGAATTTTTGGGACGGTTTTATGACTGTCGAACGGCCTGATGGAACACTGCTAATATAGCCTAAACTTTTAAGTCGTTTATTTATGTTAAATAAAAATGCTTGGTTTTTATTTCTTAGAAATGTTTTTCACAAAACAATTAATTTATCATTCCAATTATAGAGGGTGTCCCGAAACTAGAAGTCAGTTTCTTAACCACACACGTATTCTACTGCCCAAAACAAAGACAAAAATACAGGGTATTAGGGGAAGATGTGATGGAGTTATTTTGTAAGTCTCTCTGAAACGTGTAAATATATTTAAATAAAATTTGGTACGGTTACTAAACTTTCTAGGCTTTATTTAACGATATAAATTTGGCATTGAAGTGTCTTAAGTGGTGGGTAACACAGGACAGGTGGAAAATATGTGGGCCAAATTTTTTTTCGTAATTTTGAATACAGAGTATTAGGGGTGGACCGTCGTATAGACCAGTGTCGCATGGCCCGGCGACTTATAGGCCGGTGCCTCATGGGCCGGTGCCTTATGGGTCGGTGCCTTATGAGCCCGTCCCTTAGGGGCCGGCACTGGTCACGGGGCAAAAAAATATTTATCAACTACGTAGAATTAAAATAAACTAGCAACCAACGATAAGTGTTGCATATAAGTATTTGGGACTACATAACTAATTAATTCCGTATAATCGCGATGGTGTCCATAGTTCTTAAAAAGACTTTCCAGTGGTGTGACGAAGAAAGAACAAAGTTGCAGGCATATTTTTAATGAAATTTTACTTATTGTAATAAGAACAAATAAAATAAAACTATAATGGGGTATAGGTTACTTGGTATACAAGGTACCCCGGTTTGCCCCCGTAAGAAACCCCGTTTTGCCCCAAACCATCAGTTAAATTCAAACAAAAATCATACACAGTAAAAGGCTAATTTTACGGGCAACGCGTTTAATTATAAATAATACATAAACCCACTAATTGTTCAAGATATAAAAAATTTGGTCTGTAAAAAATTTACTTACCGTCACAAAATGCGCAAGAGAGTTGAACCAGTCATGGGGATAAAACATCCTATATTAAGAGGTTTTATTCCCGCGCAGTTTACCTAAAACTGCTGTACACTCTTTTACGCCCGTAGGGGAGCGGGGGGGGGGACTGGGAGCCGCCTAAGGAAGAAGTGCTATAAAAACTTCTAAAAATACTTTTTCTGCAATTTGCCCTGATAAACTTTAAATACTGTATGTTTCGCAACTTATGGCTTTAAAGTTTTAGAATAAGAAAACAAGAAATTAATTGTTCTTCTTTTAAAAAAAAAGTGCATTTGGCTCTAATTACACGCATAGGGGGGAAATGGGAACCATAATTTAGTTTCTATTTTCTAGTAAAAAAAACAATTAATTTAAATTTTAACCTTTAGCACTCTCAACGCCAGAACACTTAGAATGTGTCCATATACCGCACATAGTGCACCTGAATCAGTGTTCGTTTTCTTTTGGCTCTCATTACCCCACATGACCACTTGCTAAATTTGAGGTTATTAAAAATTGAAGGGTGTTTTTTTATTTTAAATAAACTATGCTTCCAGGAATACCGACATTAGTAAACTACCTTCAATGAAATTTATTTTTTAAGTAATAAACATAGCAGTACTTAACACGTTTTGAATAAGCACGTGTTCTGAGATACAAAGTAATGAACACAAACAACGCTCCGTACTCTATCGGCAACAAACTGAAAAGCTTACTCAGGTAGCTGGGGCTAGTAGGGCGAACAAGCCAAAGTGTTGGGTGCATTCGGATTTGTCTGATCGTTATCCAGGGATGAGTAACCGTGGTGGCTCCCATTACCCAACGACTTCCATTACCCCCGCTCCCCTACCCCATTTTGCCCCCCTTCCCTCACTTTGATCTCAATTCTTTTTACGGAATGCCATTTTCGTATACTTGTTTTCTTTTTACATAAATTTTTTTTGTTATGATATAAACTTTTATCTCTATTTTGAGCCATAGAATATGTTGTTTAATTATTGACGTCTAATTTCAGGACACCCTGTATATTTTTGTTAGAAAATTGATTTTAAATTCCTTAGATTTTTGGTAGCTGCAGATGTCGATCCTTCGGTCAGTAACCATTATAGGGACCATTCATAAATTACGTAAAGCTCATTGGGCGGAAGAGGACTTGAGCTTTTTGTTATACACTCATTGTTTTTTAATGTGTTTATCAAATTGCGATGAGCAGGGAGAAAAGATAAAAAATCCTGAACTTTTGCGTTACGTAATCTGTAAATGCTCCCTTATCTGAATATTCCGCCTTGCTATTTTGGTTGTGCACGTCTAATAAAACTTTTGGGGGACATTACCCGACGCACTCAAAAACATCTTCAGAAAACTTTTTTTTGGCAATCAAAATTAAAATGCTTCTTAGAGGCATTACCAATGCTTCGACAATTTTTTCCAGAATATAGTACCAGGTCCTAATGTTTATGTAAGCAAATTGAATGCGATTTGTGACGTTCCAAGCTTCGAGGACCATGATTAGAAGGTTAAAGGATACACCTATTATCATGCCTAAAATAATCGGAATATACAGTTCATATCATTATTTTTGAGACAACTTTTGACGGTTTTTTTTCATTGGCCTATGCTATTTGTTATGGTAAACAGCTGATAACTGTCAAAGAGTTATCTCAAAAATTATGATATGGATTTTAGGCTAATAGCCCAAAGTAAGTAGGCTAATGGAACAGTAGAGATACCTTTTCTAACGGAAAAATATAGTAACAGTATCAAAGTAAATGACGAAAACAAAATCTTCTAAGATCATAAATGAAAATGGTTTAACAGACCAAAAACGGAATTCTTAATAACCAGAGATTATACAAAAACGTCATTTATCAAAACAAGACAAGAGCAAAATCGAAGTTTAGTATAAGTATTTTATCAAAACCGGACAAAATCAGAAAAAGGGACCGGGCCTAGCATGAGCAACTCTCTTCTTTTTTTTCATGTATACTCGTTCCGTCTCTCTTTCTCTCATACGAATCGGTCTCATGGAAGTTTAGCGGCAAATATAAATCGAAAACAAATAATATTGTTGTTTTTGGACCCTGTCCCTGTCCTTCTTTTGAGAGGTTAAAATCGGTGTTAACCGAACCGAACCTCTTGGATTTAAGGATGGGCCTTGCTTAATGAAAATGCCATATGTGGTATAGCACTCCCTATGTAGATACAGCGTTTTCATTAGACATGACAATGAAAAATTGAAGTGAAGGACTTTTCAATTGCATCGCAATATCAGAAACGCTCTTCTTTAGGTGAACAGCACAAGCAAGGTCATACGTTATTCAGAACTTCGATTTTGCTCTTGTCTTGTTTTGCAGAATGACGTTTTTGATAATGTCCGGTTATTTAGAGTTCCGTTTTAACATAGGAATGTTATGCCATTTTCCTTTATGATCTTAGACAATTTTTTATTTATCCGTTATGATAAGTTATGGGCGCAGCTAATAGCATGATAGAACTAGACTCGATTCGAGTGATTAGGGTAAAATAGTGTGAGCTTTTAAAGTTGGATAAATGTGTGAAATTAGTGAAACTATCTTCTAAGCACATCCGTATAAAAATTAAAAACCATCTTGGTACTTAGTGGTGTAGATTAGGTTTACCCTATATATAATTATAAGACGTATGTTAGTCCTTCAATCAGGCTGATGTTTGGCAGCATAGTCAACTTAGTATTTGAGGATCCATGTGACACACAGTAATTAAAAACCGTCTTGCTTTTTAATGTTGTAGATTACTTTGGGCCTCAAGTATAATTATAGGACGTGTGCCAGTCGTTCTCTTGGGCGAATTCTTGGCACCATAGTCATTTTATTATTTGAGGGTCCATATGACAAACAATAATAAGAAACTTTCTTGATATTTAGTGATGTAGATGAGTTTAGCCTCACTTATAAATATAGGAGGTGTGCCAGTCCTTTAATCAGGCTGATGTTTGGCAGCATAGTCAACTTAGTATTTGAGGGTCCATATGACACACAGTAATTAAAAACCGTCCTGCTTTTTAATGATGTAGATGACTTTGAGCCTCAAGTATAATTATAGGACTTGTGCCAGTCGTTCTGTCAGGCGAATTTTTGGCACCATAGTCATTTTATTATTTAAGGGTCCATATGACAAACAATAATAAAAATTTTGATATTTAGTGATGTAGATGAGATCAGCCTCAATTATAAATATAGAAGGTGTGCCAGTACTTAGGTAAGGCAGATGTTTGGCAGCATATCCAATTTATTATTTGATGATCCATATGACACACAATAATTAAAAATCATCTTGCCATTTGGTGGTGTAGATGAGTTTCAGCCCCAAATATATTTATGGGAGGTGAGACTGTTCTTAAATCAGGCGGATGTTTGACAGCATAGAAAATTTATTATTTTAAGGTCCATATGAAACAAAATTTTTAAAGAGATGACATGAAGGGGTGCGCAAATGAGACATGTGCCAAAAAAAATATTAATAATATAATGTTTATAGATTATATAAGTTTAACCTCAGGCGAAATTTTATTTAAGTCCGTGTGCCTGTCGTCCATCCGGAGTGAGATGCGGCAGCATCATCATATTTTTTTAAGTAGCTTTTTATGACATACTTGCAATAAAGTCTAAACTTTACTATAAAAGATGTAAGCAAGCCTTTAAATATTTCCATGCAATTAATTTAATTAGCGACTTGTGCCCAAGTCGGGTTACTTGTTTAGGTAAGCACACCTTTGTGTATGCTAATATGACACTAGTTGACTATGACTTTTGTGGTACTGATAACGTAAAGTTCTGTGTCACGAGCCCCTAGTATATTAGATGTACTTTCAGGGACCTATGTCTACCATCCCAACAAATTTCATATCTGTTCGACCTTTTGCAAATAGAACCCCATATATTGTACCCGACGCTTGGCCTACATATTTATTGATTTTCGCTTGTGGCGAAAATCAATTACTTGAGCCGCCTCGGCCGTAACATTATTTTTATTTTTATTTTTTTTTTATTCCGTCCCTAGCACCCTTAGTGTATCGCGCTCGAATTTTGACGCTTACTCGGGAACGCTTCGACGTAGAAGGATGAAATTTGGCGCACTGATTAAGAACTTACGGGAGACCAAAAATGTCAATTTTGGGTCAAATCGGAAAATTTCAAGTAGGGGAAATAGGGGAAAAACCGTCAAAAAGTGACTTTTTTTGATGTACCTCCGTTGGCACACCATAAGTGTCGAGGGGATTATTCTAGAAACTTGAGATTTTGCACAAGTGTACTCTTATGTGTGGTCAGGAAGCCTATTGTTTTTCAGCCAGATCGGAAAGAGTCAAGTGCCCCATTTTGGGGCTCTTCTGAATCCCTGCAGTGACGCATTTTCACTGTACAATAAAATTGGTCAGAATTTCACTGTTTATTTGCCGTTTTTTAAAATATATCTGGTCATTACTCCAAAACTGTTTAATGGATTTTAACCAAATTTTAAACATTTGCGGACCTAAGGGAGTGTTCGGTAACCGTATAGTTGGTTTTTAAAATTGGTTTTTGGTTTTTGAGTTTTGAGGATTTTTCAAAAACTATGCAAGGTTTTTGCAGTCAAAAATACTGAATCGAGAAATTTTTTTGCCCTTACACTTTTTGACAGTTCTCGAACTGCTATCTTTTTAAGAAAATACCAAAATATTTTTTTAAAAAAGTTCGACTTTTCTAAGTTGTACCGTTTTTGAGTTTGAAAAATAAATACTAAAAAACACGCAAAAATCACAACGGGAAATAACACGCATTAACACGCATTTTTACAAAAATCGCGATATCTTTAAAACAGTAGGTCCGAATTGGACAAAAATTTCACTACTCACTTCGCCAAACCTTTCTACATAAAACTTTATTTATAGTTTTAACCTTAATGTAGAGGGCGCTGGTGTAGGGCACTTAACATTTATCAAAACGGTCCAAAATTAATAAAAATCTTATTAAATTAAAGGAATTTGCAAATATTTTTTGAAATATAATTCCAATAATAATAGGATTAATTTCATGTTAAAGAAGAGACAAAAATCTATAAAATGACATATGTCATTTTTAAGTTATGACAAAATTTTAGTTTCTAGGTTTATTTTTTATTCAAATACCGCGAAAAATATTTGTAAAACGTTAACGAAATAGAATCTTATACACAAATTGGTTGAAATTAAAACTTTTTTTGATGCATTGAGTCTGTAGCATGAGAGGAGCCGGAGCTACAATTCGTTTCATTATAAAATAAATTATCTTGGACCGATAGTTTTTGATATTTATCCCAAAATATTTAAAAAGCTCAATAAATTTCATGTATTTTTATTTAAAAAATTACGATATCTTCAAAACCATACGTCAGATTTTGACGGAAGTTACACCATTCGCTTACTCGAACCTTTTTACATAGTAATCAGTCAACAGTTTTATCATTTTTATAGAGCGCGCTTAACAAAGTAACCAAAATTAAAAATTGTCGGTTCATAGATAAAAAATTCGCATATGCCACATTTAACTATAGTATAGTATACTTTCATTTTAAAGAGCAGAATAAAATTTGCAAAATAGCAGATGTCATTTTTAAGTCAGTGTCTATTTAATTCTTCCTAGGTTAATTCTTTGGATTATATATTAGGCAGAATGTTTGGCAAAAACTAATATTAGTATTTCACAGCCAAAGGATAAATTAATATTTTTTTAAAGCAATAAGTTTTTAGCATGAGGGGAGCGAGAGCTACATACTTTAGCGATAAAAAGGCACTTTAATTAAATTCCAGTGATAATAACATCAGTTGTAAGGGGTTGGCAAAGGCAAATAATGAGTAGTTATTAAATGAATTACACTTAGTTGACTAATTAACATTTTATTTTTGAATCAGTGTCCAATTCCAAGGCTAAATATTTAAAAAAAAACAAAAATTTTTGTGGCTAAACGTATATAAAAAGGTTTTGTTTCTCTTGTATTATTCCATGAGCATAGTTTCTTTTGTATTCGGTAGATGTCGCCACTTGTACTTAAAGCATACCGTATTGCAGGCATTATTTTTCATTTCTTTTATCAATATCGTAAGATGAAATTTATATACCGTCTCTCCAACTTTACAAAGGTGTTACATTGACCATGCACGGTTCTGAAGGGTTCCTTAAGCACGAAACAGTTAACTGTCAACACTTAATGGGTGTCCATTAGATCTTGAACCCCCGTGGGTGTACAGCATTCGAGCTGCCCACGGAAAAACACAAGAGGAACAAAACCTTTCTACACCCGATTATCCACGAAAAAATTTTATTTTCTTTATTCACGGGTGCCAAACTTTACGTTTTAAATATATTTCGCAAAACATTTAAAATACTCTGCCAATCTATGGGCACCTAAGCTCACACTGGATGCTATAGTTATAGTGTATCTACGTGAAAGCTAATATAACTAAAAACTGAAGTATATTTTATTGAACTCCAGACTCAATTACCTTTCGTTTGATACCACACAAGCCATGTTTTGACTTAAACTCTAATTTTTCAAATCTACCCCCACCCTCTTTTTAAAAACTAAAATGTATTTTGCTTAACTCCAGACTCAATTACCTTTCGTTTGATATCACACACGCCATATTTGAAATTTACCCCCACCCTCTTTTTTAAAATAAACTAAAATGTATTTTGTTTAACTCCAGACTCAATTACCTTTCGTTTGATATAACACACGCTATATTTTTACATAAACTCTAATTTTTGAAATCTACCCCCACCCTTTTATTTGGCTTGTATTCGGTGGATTTTCTTCATTTTTAAATGGGACCATCTCGACCCAAAACCCAGCCTGGGTACCAAATTTCATTAAAATCGGGCAAGCCGTTTTTGAGTTATGCGCGTTGGTCGTTACAGACAGACATACAGACAGACAGACAGACATACAGACAGACAGACGGCGCAACAAAAAAGTTTCAAAATCATCTGAAACGCAAAGATATATAAAAAATTTTGAAATCGGAGCAACTTTTTTTTTCTCGAAAAATTAAGGATCACCATAGCTCACACTACTATAGTATAGTAGTAGTGTGAGCTAAAAACTTTTCGAAACTAGTAAAAACCTTTAATTTTAAAATGTATATTGGAGAACTTGGCTATACTTTTATCTCAATTATTATATAGATTTCTCTTAGTTTCTGTCAGTCTGTCAAATCACAGCTCTCTAGCGTTTCTGGAAGTTGGTAATGTTACTTTTACATAACTTTACATGTATAGGGATGGGGAGTAAATTACAATTTCGGGTTTTTTATTTTTTCCTATAGTTTTGTCATAGTTCTTATCAGTCTGCAAGGCATCTTTTTAGACTATATTGTGTATCCATTTGGATACGCAGTCCTTCAGATTGGATACCCAGTAAACAGGAAATGGATACCTACTTTTGGGCCTTGGCCTTTTATAAAATATAATTAAAATATGATACCTAAAATACAGGGTGTAATTTAAATGATGAACCAATCTTTAAGAGATGGTGCGGAAGGTCCAAAGCAGACAAAAAGTTCAAATAAATTTTGGCCAAGTTATAGCATTTTTTAAGTTGGGAAAGTATGGAAAAACGATGAACTTTTAAAATATCAAATTGAACAACGTTGCTTTTTTCCAAGAAAATATAGATAGGTTAAGGATATGTGGCCAAATAATCTTTGGAATAGATATAAATTTCTCAATTCTTTTAAGAATTAATATTTTTATGAGCTATTAAATTTACACAAAAGAAATTGAAATAGATTTTTGTACATATCTAAAGGACCCTTAAAACAAATATAAAATAATAATATTAGCACTATATTTTAACGATTTTTGGTAATAATTTTAAGTCTATCTATCTATCTATCTATTTAGCTTTCTTCGATCCATCTTTGGACATATGCCTCCCCCAATATCTTCCACTCTTCTCTGTCTGTCGCCCTGTTCATCCATCTAGTCCCTGCATGTCTCATCAAATTGTCCGCTATCTCATTTGGGGTCTTCCCCTACTTCTTTTATTTTGCCAAGGTCTCCAGTCTACAATGCATTTGTTCCATCGATTGTCTTTCAGTTTGATATTTTGACCAGCAAATTTCCATTTTAATTTTGCTACCTCGACTCTGACATCCCTTACTTTTGTTTTATTTCTTATCCATTCATTCCTTTTTCTATCTGTTAACTTTACATGTAACATTTGTCTTTCCATGGATCTTAGGGCTTTTGTTTCCTTACCCATGTTTGATTTTGTAAGCGTCCAGGTCTGGGATCCATATGTGAGCACAGGAAGAATACATTGGTTATACACTTTCGTTTTAAGGTACTGAGGATATTTGTTATTTTTTATTATGTAGCTTAATTTACCGAATGCTGCCCAGGCCAATCTTACTCGTCTCTTGATTTCAGCTGTTTGGTTTTCTTTTTTTAGTTTAATAATTTGTCTCAGATATATATTCATCTACTTGTTCTATTTTTTCTTGGTTTATTCTGGTGATATCTTCATCTGCGTTTGTTATGATTTTAGTTTTAGTGTAGTTCATACTCAAGCCTATATTTTTAGGTGCTGTATCCAGTTCTCCCAGCATTTTTATAAGTTCCTCTTTCTTATCTGTTATTAAGGCAATATCGTCAGCATATCTTAGGTGGTTCAAGTATTGTCCGCTTACTTTGATGCCTATTTCTTCCCAGTCTAAGTTTTTAAAAACATCTTCTAGGGCCTGGTTAAATAGTTTAGGGGATATTGTGTCATCCTGTCTGACACCTTTTCTTATGCGGATTGGCTTGGTCCCTTCGTGAATTTTGATTGATGTTGTTGCTTCGCTATATATATTGGCTATTAAATCTGTGTATCTGTGATCTATTCGGCTACTAATTAAAGATGCTTTTACTGCCCAGTGCTCAATACTATCAAAAGCTTTTTCAAAGTCTATAAACGCAATATAGAGTGGAATGTTGTATTCGTTGGTCATAGTTCTTATCAGCGTATCATTTATTTCATCTATATTTTCGTTCGTTAGCTGTTCATTTAGCATTTCTTTGTATATGGCTTTATTTTCTGTAAGTTTACTCATGTCAAGTTGTTTATTTTTATTGTTAATTTTCCTTTCTGACCATCCTGTGATCACTGCTTGTTGTAAAGCTATTTAGGACTGTTACATCTCTAACAATGCTTTTTCAGTAGTCAGGCTAAGCCATGTCCACTTTCGTTGCGGTTTCTTCCTATAGAAATAATTAATTGCATACATGTGTCTTTCCTCTAGATAGTTCATTAAGGTTGTGCCCCTGTCATTCCTTTCGCCATATCCAAAATCCCCTATTTGGATATTAATTTTGAGTATTTCTATTTATTTTCAAATAATTTTACCATTTAATTATTACCCTTATTGTCATGCATAATTTCAGAAAATGTCGATTTTCTGTTATGATTTTAAAGGAAGTTATAACAAAAAATAAAATAATAGCTGTTAAGTTTGGCACCCTTTATCTAAAAAACAAAGAAGTATAGTGCAAAATATAATAAGAAAAAGTCCTTCTTTTGATCTTTTCTACCACCTATTAAAGTTTGCTATTATTACATCCTGATATTATGTTAAATGTTTGTATGTTATGGTAAGAATTTTAAGATATTTGAAAGTATCAATTTGGTCTGAAAAAAAACCATTTATAAAAGTGAGCGCTTTTCAAATATACCTGGTGGGCAAAAAATCCCGACAAAATGTTTTTCGTTATAACTCTCCAACTATAACACCAATTTTATCAAAGCAAAGAGTAGTTGGCAGGGATTGATTGATCGAACATTATGTCGGAAATGTTGGATATTTTTTTGTTTGTAAGAAAGCTCTATCTTTGTTAAGCACAACGAGATAGGAATCGTTAAAAACGATTTCGGTCCCTAAAAATTGATTTTTGCTTCAACTATATTGTTTTACAGGTTGTAACGATTGTCTTCTAAATCCTGTCTGTATTAATTTCCTTATAAATAAATTTTTGCCGAACCGATTTTAATAAAATATAAAGTGGAACAGATTGATTGCTTTTAAAAGATCACTATTAAAATTTGCCGTCATTGTAAAATCCAAAATGGCGGTCATAAAAACTTTAATTTTTAAAAGGGCTGTTTATTCTTATATTTTTTAAAAATTTTTTGATTTTTTTCGGAAAAGTTTTACAGATTATGCGATTGCCTTGCCATTTCTATGTGCATTCATTTCCTCATAAATTCATTATTACTAAACTGACAATAAAATAAACAGCATCATGGTCAAATTCTCCGCCAACTCTAAATATTGACCCTCCATAAAGGATAGTTGTTTCTTATGTTACGATAAATTTTTCGACCCTTTTTTGAATTTATTTATTGGATCCACCACTCACAACGAGGTACTAATCATAAAAAAATAAATCCTCGCAACATACAAAGAAGTGATCCTTTCAAGAAGGACAAATTTGACTTTTTTTCTTGGATTTAAAATTGTCGAAACATTTCAATAGTTTTGTTCAAAGAGCAATACTTCTTTTTTTATTATTGAAATCGGTTCAGTGAATTTATAAGTAAATTATTGCAGACAGAAGCACTGGCGGATCCAGGGGGGGGCACTAGGGGCACTTGCCCCCCCCCCCCAGAATTTTTTGACTATACAAAAAATAAGTAAAAAGTAAGGTTTTTGCTAATAAAAATGCAAAATTTTTCAAAAATTATATACCATTTTTTACCAACAGAGAATGTCACCTAAAGTGAGCCCCCCCGCCCCCGAGAAGCACTTCTGGATCCGCCTTTGGACAGAAGTTAAAGCAACAGTTGGAATAACAATTATTATTTAAAGAACCACTAAACGGATTTTATAGATTTTATAGAATAAAATATTAATGCATTTATGAGAAAATGATACTTGATCAAGTATCAAGGAAAATATGTAATTTTTTGAGACCGTGAGTCTGTCGCATGAGCAAAGCGAGAGTTACACATTTTAGGGATAAAAAATTCCCTTTTTAATAACTGTGTATGACTTCGATATTAACTTAAATTAATACTGGTAAATTAAATTTGCAAAGCGAATTATTGACAAAAGTAACTTTGTGAAGTAAATTTTATTAACACAAATTTATGAACCAATAATAATTCTCCAAATTCTTGGTTTGAAACTTGTAGACAATGATTTTGTTTCCAATCCCCCAAATGTTATTGTACGATATCAATAGAAATACTGTTAAACATATTTTTATAAATAATTAAACACAAAATCTCGCCGCAGCGAAAATCAATGCTGCAACAGTTTTAAAAGTGTTGGATGTAAAAAATTTGCGAAGCAAATGTGTTAATGAACTAATTTGCGAAGCAAATTTTTCTCAACACAAATTTGCAAAGCAAAGCAATGCAAAGCAAATTTGTTAATAAACTAATTTGCAAAGCAAATTTTTCTCAACAGAAATTTGCGAAGCAAATTTGGTAATAAACTAATTTGCGAAGCAAATTTTTTTGTGATACGGATGTTTTCGCGTAGCGAAAATCATCCGTATGTTTATTGATTTTCGCTTGTGGCGAAAATCAATTACTTGAGCCGCCTCGGCCGTAACATTATTTTTATTATTTTTTTTTATTATTATTCCGTCCCTAGCACCCCTAGTGTATCGCGCTCGAATTTTGACGCTTACTCGGGAACGCTTCGACGTAGAAGGATGAAATTTGGCGCACTGATTAAGAACTTACGGGAGACCAAAAATGTCAATTTTGGGTCAAATCGGAAAATTTTAAGTAGGGGAAATAGGGGAAAAACCGTCAAAAAGTGACTTTTTTTGATGTACCTCCGTTGGCACACCATAAGTGTCGAGGGGATTATTCTAGAAACTTGAGGTTTTGCATAAGTGTACTCTTATGTGTGGTCAGGAAGCCTATTGTTTTTCAGCCAGATCGGAAAAAGTCAAGTGCCCCATTTTGGGGCTCTTCTGAATCCCTGCAGTGACGCATTTTCACTGTACAATAAAATTGGTCAGAATTTCACTGTTTATTTGCCGTTTTTTAAAAATATATCTGGTCATTACTCCAAAACTGTTTAATGGATTTTAACCAAATTTTAAACATTTGCGGACCTAAGGGAGTGTTCGGTAACCGTATAGTTGGTTTTTAAAATTCGTTTTTGGTTTTTGAGTTTTGAGGATTTTTCAAAAACTGTGCAAGATTTTTGCAGTCAAAAATACTGAATCGAGAAATTTTTTTGCCCTTACACTTTTTGACAGTTCTCGAACTGCTATCTTTTTAAGAAAATACCAAAATATTTTTTAAAAAAAGTTCGACTTTTCTAAGTTGTACCGTTTTTGAGTTTGAAAAATAAATACTAAAAAACACGCAAAAATCACAACGGGAAATAACACGCATTAACACGCATTTTTACAAAAATCGCGATATCTTTAAAACAGTAGGTCCGAATTGGACAAAAATTTCACTACTCACTTCGCCGAACCTTTCTACATAAAACTTTATTTATAGTTTTAACCTTAATGTAGAGGGCGCTGGTGTAGGGCACTTAACATTTATCAAAACGGTCCAAAATTAATAAAAATCTTATAAAATTAAAGGAATTTGCAAATATTTTTTGAAATATAATTCCAATAATAATAGGATTAATTTCATGTTAAAGAAGAGACAAAAATCTATAAAATGACATATGTCATTTTTAAGTTATGACAAAATTTTAGTTTCTAGGTTTATTTTTTGTTCAAATACCGCGAAAAATATTTGTAAAACGTCAACGAAATAGAATCTTATACACAAATTGGTTGAAATTAAAACTTTTTTTGATGCATTGAGTCTGTAGCATGAGAGGAGCCGGAGCTACAATTCGTTTCATTATAAAATAAATTATCTTAGACCGATAGTTTTTGATATTTATCCCAAAATATTTAAAAAGCTCAATAAATTTCATGTATTTTTATATAAAAAATTACGATATCTTTAAAACCATACGTCAGATTTTGACGGAAGTTACACCATTCGCTTACTCGAACCTTTTTACATAGTAATCAGTCAACAGTTTTATCATTTTTATAGAGCGCGCTTAACAAAGTAACGAAAATTAAAAATTGTCGGTTCATAGATAAGAAATTCGCAAATGCTACATTTAACTATAGTATAGTATACTTTCATTTTAAAGAGCAGAATAAAATTTGCAAAATAGCAGATGTCATTTTTAAGTCACTGTCTATTTTTAAGTTCCTAGGTTAATTCTTTGGATTATATATTAGGCAGAATGTTTGGCAAAAACTAATATTAGTATTTTACACACCAAATTCAAAGGATAAAAGTGACATTAATATTTTTTTAAAGCAATAAGTTTTTAGCATGAGGGGAGCGAGAGCTACATACTTTAGCGATAAAAAGGCACTTTAATTAAATTACATTATTATTAAAGTCCAGTGATAATAACATCAGTTGTAAGGGGTTGGCAAAGGCAAATAATGAGTAGTTATTAAATGAATTACACTTAGTTGACTAATTAACATTTTATTTTTGAATCAGTGTCCAATTCCAAGGCTAAATATTAAAAAAAAAAAAAATTCGTGGCTAAACGTATATAAAAAGGTTTTGTTTCTCTTGTATTATTCCATGAGCATAGTTTCTTTTGTATTCGGTAGATGTCGCCACTTGTGCTTAAAGCATACCGTATTGCAGGCATTATTTTTCATTTCTCTTATCAATATCGTAAGATGAAATTTATATACCGTCTCTCCAACTTTACAAAGGTGTTACATTGACCATGCACGGTTCTGAAGGGTTCCTTAAGCACGAAACAGTTAACTGTCAACACTTAATGGGTGGCCATTAGATCTTGAACCCCCGTGGGTGTACAGCATTCGAGCTGCCCACGGAAAAACACAAGAGGAACAAAACCTTTCTACACCCGATTATCCACGAAAAAATTTTGTTTTCTTTATTCACGGGTACCAAACTTTACGTTTTCAATATATTTCGCAAAACATTTAAAAAAACTTTTCGAAACTAGTAAAAACGTTTAATTTTAAAATGTATATTGGAGAACTTGGGTATAATTTTATCTCAATTATTATATAGATTTCTCTTAGTTTCTGTCAGTCTGTCAAATCACAGCTCTCTAGCGTTTCTGGAAATTGGTAATGTTACTTTTACATAACTTTACATGTATAGGGAAGGGGAGTAAATTATAATTTCGGGTTTTTTATTTTTTCCTATAGTTTTGTCATAGTTCCTATCAGTCTGCAAGGCATCTTTTTAGACTATATTGTGTATCCATTTGGATACGCAGTCCTTCAGATTGGATACCCAGTAAACAGGAAATGGATACCTACTTTTGGGCCTTGGCCTTTTATAAAATATAATTAAAATATGATACCTAAAATACAGGGTGTAATTTAAATGATGAACCAATCTTTAAGAGATGGCGCGGAAGGTCCAAACCAGACAAAAAGTTCAAATAACTTTTTGCCAAGTTATAGTATTTTTTAAGTTTGGAAAGTAGGGAAAAACGATGAATTTTAAAATATCAAATTGAACAATGTTGCTTTTTTCCAAGAAAATATAGATAGGTTAAGGATACAGTGTGTATTCGAATTAGTTGTCGCAAAGTGTCCATTTTATACTATAGTGTAGAATACGGTTGTTGCTATACCTTGGGTTAAAGTAACGATTATTTTGTGAACAGAAAAAGAACCTTTGGATCTCTTAGTTGATTTCAAGTTAAATCATTAACGTTAAAACAACGACCAACTAAGGCCCATAAAATGATTGATCATATTGGTGCATAATGGAGTCGCAACAACGTTGAGGCATGAGTCGTCCGTGTAACCATAGTTAGTTGCCTGACGAATTTAAATATGTCGGCAAAACGTTAAATTGCTGTTTGGGATTAAATTTACACAAAAGAAATTGAAATAGATTTGTGTACATGTCTAAAGGTCCTTAAAACAAATATAAAATAATAATGTTAGCACTATATTTTAACGATTTTTTAAAATTTGTTGAAGAAAAGAACAGATTTTTGTATGTCGATTTTCTGTTATGATTTTTAAGAAAGTTATAACAAAAAATATAATAATAGCTGTAAAGTTTGGCACCCTTTATCTAAAAAACAAAGAAGTTTGATGAAAAATATAAAAAGAAAAAATCCTTCTTTTGATCCTTTCTACCACGAATTATTACACCCTTATATTATGGCAAAAAAACCAAACAAATATACAATATAGATATTTATTGTGTCAAAAAATAATAATTATATAAAGTAAGTAACTTTATGTTAAATGTTTGTATGTTATGGTAAGAATTTTAAGATATTTGAAAGTATCAAATTGGTCTGAAAAAAAACAATTTATAAAAGTGAGCGCTTTTCAAATATACCTGGTGGGCAACAAAACCCGACAAAATCTTTTTCGTTATAACTTTCCAACTATATCACCAATTTTATCAAAGCAAAGAGTAGTTGGCAGTGATTGATTGATCGGATATTTGTTTAAAAGTATATTTTTGTTCACCATCTTGACTCTTGAAAGAGGCTTGTTTATTCTTATGTTGGAAATGTGTGGAAATTTTGGATATTTTTTTTTTGTAGAAAACCTCTCTATATCTTTATTTATCTTTATCTGAAGAATACGGTAAATTTGTATTTTTAATATTTTGTTTTGTCGATTTTTTTTCGACCTTTTGTACTTTCGACCTTTTATGGCTTCGTCGGCGGGCCTGATAATAAAAAGTCCTTTTAAACAGTGTGTCACAAAATGTGACCCATACTAAAAAATAACCAAAAACATCTGTGTCAAAGTTACTACTGTTACTTCCTGCACAAAAATATTGCTTAGGGGGGGCCATGGCCCCTATGCCCCCTCCCCTTATAACCACCGGTGTTTTTTTGCTTTAAAGAACTTATTTAGATAAATCAAAATATCTAATCTAATCAAAAAACAGTTTATTTTAATTTGGAAACATTTTATTTTAGTAGGTATTAATTACGAACCTTTTTGAAGTATTTATCATAACATTAACCTCACTTTTTAATATATCATTTAAAAAGAAATTGTCTTATCCTCAATAAAGAATAAAGGCACATTTTTTTCTGAAAATCTTAGAAAAGATATTTAAATATGCAAGAGAAACTGATTATTTTAGTTATTTTTGAAAATAAGTTTATATTAGTATGTCCCTGAAGCCTTAAATATGTTAACAACCCGACATTAGTTTTTAAAAGAAAATGTTATGTTGTAGAATAAAGTATACTACATATTTTTTCCTAAAAAGTGTAGTTTTTGAGAAAATTTTGAAAAACCTATAATAAACATGTTTTTTTCTAAATAATCCCAGTTTACGTACGTCAATGAAGAGCTACTTGCTTTTCCTAACCTTATTGACCAAAACATTGTTGGAAAGGGAATTTTATTCTCCACAAAAAACTGTTCTTTGCAATTTTTGATAAAAAGGTTAGTTTTCGAGAAAATTGCATAAAACTGAAAAAAAACAGGTTTTAGGGGGTTTGGGGGGGATTTTCTCCGTCCCTGTCGATTTTTCGAGTTGGTAACCGAGATATTTGGATTCAGCAGGGTCAAATTAGGGGGAATTGGTCTGTTGCCAAAAAGTAATATGATTTGCTTCTAGACCGAAAACGGAAAGCCTTTCAAAATAATATGCTCTGATTATATGTGAGCAGTACTCCATAGTTGGTCGAATCTGGGCTTTGTAGAATGTCAGCAATTGGCTTTGCTAAACACACAGGATTGCTTATTTCCATTTAACTCTATGTTAGCGTCGTTCAAGCGAGACAAAGACTGCCTGCTTACGTCACCAGCGGACCAGTTCCTTTGTTTGTATTGAGAGTTCGTGTGATTTTAAGGTGTTTTTGACGTTTTTACCTTCGTTTTTCAGCCGATATTTGACCTATTTAAAACTTTACTACGGAGTGAGCTACGAATCTCAAACTTTTCACAGTCGTAGATCTCCTTGGAGTTAACGATCCCTCCAAGTTTTATGGAATTCCAAAAAGTACTAAAGAAGTAACGAAACTTCAAAAAACGTCGAAATTGTCACTCGCTCACTCATTCATGTATAGATCATCAAAATTCTACTGTACTTCCAGACATGCTACAAAGCTGAAATTTGACAGACTGATAGAAATTATGACCAAACCCCTGAAAAAAAAAACCCAAAATTCTAATTTACTCCCTGTCCCTATACATGTAAAGTTATGTAAAAGTAACATTGCCCACTTCCAGAAATGGCAGACTAATAGGAACTATGTTAAAACTATAGAAAAAAATTAAAAACCCCAAAATTATAATTTACTTTCCTCCCCTATAAATGTAAAGTAATGTAAATGTAATATTGCCCACTTCCGGACACGCTAGAGAGCTGAGCTTTGGAAGGGAAACTATAGAAAAAAATTAAAACACCCCAAAATTCTAATTTACTTCCCTCCCCTATAAATGTAAAGTTGTGTAAAAGTAACGTTGTTCATTTCCAGAAACGCTCGGGAGCTGAAATTTGGAAGGCTGATAGGAACTATGATAAAATTATAAAACAAAATTAAAAAACCCCAAAGTTTAATTAACTTCCCTCCCTTATAAATGTAAAATTATGTAAAATTACTATTGCCTACTTCCAGGAACACTAGAGAGCTGAGCTTTAGAAGGCTGATAAGAACTATGATAGAACCATAAAATAAAAAAAACTCAACATTTTTAATAAGGCATTGCAAAAGTTTTAAACAATATCCCGCATATTTTACTACTTTAAAATTTAAATATATCGAAATCCTTTAAAAAAGGAGTGAAATCATAACAAAAACATTTCATGTAAAAAGAAGAAGTACGCGAAAGTGGTATTCTGTAAAAAGAATTAAGATAAAAGTAAAGCCAAGTTCTACAATACAAATTTCAAAATGAATGGTTCTTACTAGTGTGGAAATGTTTTTCTAAACTTGGCTATTACGGCTGCAAATGACTCTTAGGAAACTGAACGTAAAGAAGTTTGGCTGGAATAGCAAAGTTTAAAAAAACATTTTCAAACTAGTAAGAACCATTCATTTTGAAATTTGTATTGTAGAACTTGGCTTAATTTTTATCTCAATTCTTTTTACGGAATACCACTTTCGCGTACTTGGCTTTTTTTTTACATGAAATGTCTTTGTTATGATAAATCTTTAGAAATGTGAATTAAGTCAATTGATATAAAGAAAGCACATTAATTTATTGTTGGAATAAAAGCTTTGTGCTCCCTCTTTCAGTGTAGAAATATAAATATATATACTTTTATATTATTATATTTATATAAAATTTAATTCTTTTTGGAAACTCCTTGCTCATTAAATTAATCACATTGAAGAAAATTGGTAATTATGCCGCAAATGTACTTCTTTTATTAAACTGATAATTGGAAAGTTTATTTTGTAGACAGTTTATCCAGTTTAGTTTCAGTTTTTTTCCTAAGTTTTTTGAGTCTCTTTATAGAAGTTTTCAGAAACATGTTACAAGAGAAAGAGTGAAAACGAGCGCTGGGTGGGATAAAAACAACTTATAACATAAACAATGTAAATCATTTGAAAAAAAAACATATGAAAATCTATTGATTTAAAGCATAAGACGTTGAAAAACACATCTTATTTGGCTGTTTTTCCAAAAACTGACTGGTTTTTGACATAATAATATAATAAATATTGCAATACAAAATCTGTAATATCAAATAAATAACTTTTTGTTACTACATAATATAAGTGCATTTTATTATATCCGCAAAAAAAACAATACATTATACCTCTAATGATTTAAATTGATTAAACTTTTAGAAAAAATCCTACTTCTGTTCTAAAACTTTCAACTATTTAAAAAAGAAACTCCAACATATCGTCTGGTAGGAAAATCAGCTCTCAGAACAAACTCTTGATTTATCAAATCATTTGTTTTGAATGAATGAAATTATTAATTATATTTACTAACACGAAACTAAAAAATTTGTTTGCTAATAAGCAAGAAAAAAGCGAGAAAAACTCACGACTGCAATGTGTATTAAATGAAGCGCGCTGAGAAGAGGTCCACTAGTGACGTAAGCAAGGCGCCGCCTACCGCTGAAAGATTCGAACTAATAAATAGGCAATTCTGTGTGTTTATAATTGTTGTATACAGATGTCTTGTACGAAATAGCACCCCAAGCTTTTGGGACGCCCTTTTAGCTATATCTGTCACGTGACTGTGCCAAGACATGTTGGTCTCTGCAGTGACTCCTGATGTTCAACTGGTTCTGCAATGTGACAGCACTTCCAGATAGCATATTTGGCTCATCGGTGCTGACCTTTTTTGAAAATAGGGTTGCTTGGGTTTTCTGCGCGTTGAACTGTACAAGGTTTTTGTTGCCTCAGTCCCACGTGCGGAGAAACATGTGGGTGGTATGAATGAGGAAATTACATTTCTATAATCTGCAAAGCATTAAAGTGAATTTACTGTTTTATCTATGAGGTCATTTATGTAAATCAGAAAAAGTGTTGGCGAAAGTATTGCCTCAGAAGTGTGGCTCTTCTGTGGTATTGCTCCCTGTGGTATACCCGCATTTATTTGATAAGAGTAGCAGTTCTGGCCATCCAGTGCAATATAAATGGATCTGTCCTTAAGGTAACCTTCAAACCAAGTGCAAAGTTTTGGCGACAATCCCATTGTTTTGAGCTTGTTGAGCAAATTTTCAGACTTTATCGAATACTTTAGATATATCTAAGGCAATTGTTCTTGTTTCACTCCGCAACTCAATCGCTTTTTGCCAGAAGTAAGTGTAGTTTCAATGTTTGAAAAATATTACTACACTCAAAGGATATACAGTGTGTCCACGTAAGTTGGCGGCATATGGGAAACTTTTTTATTATTAGCTTTACGAAAAAAAGTTATCCTTTATAAAAAGTTCTGCATGGTCCAAAACCTAAAATGCAACCATCAGATGTTAAATTTTTTCAGTCATATTACGAGGTTTGTCAAAAATTAGATTTTTGCTCTAGAGTAAAGTAGCTTTCTTTTTGATAATATCGAAAATTGTTATAAAGAAAAGATGTTTAGAATTAAAAATAGCTTTCAAATATTCAACATTGTTTATTTACATTAAAAAAATTTTTTTTTTCTACATTTTCTCTGCGATTTGGTAGAAATTAATAATAATAATAATAAGTTTGCACATTAATGCATTGCATTTATTAATTATAAATTTGATTAAACAATTTTGAAATACGATTGTTGACGTTTCTTCGAATTTTCGATATTTAGACAGTTCGCAAAGCCTACTTTAATTATCAGTTTTAACAAATGCCAGTGCATCCTAGATTAATATGCATTAATGTGCAAACTTAAATTTCCAACGTAATCGCAGAGAAAATGTAGAAAAAAAATATTTTTTTAATGTAAATAAACAATGTTGAATATTTGAAAGCTATTTTTAATTCTAAACATCTTTTCTTTATAACAATTTTCGATATTGTCAAAAAGAAAGGTACTTTACTCTAGAGCAAAAATCACATTTTTTGACAAACCTCGTAATATGACTGAAAAAATTTAACATCTGATGGTTGCATTTTAGGTTTTGGACCATGCAGAACTTTTTATGATGAATAACTTTTTTTCGTAAAGCTAATAATAAAATAGTTTCCCATATGCCGCCAACTTACGTGGACACACTGTATACATAAATATGGTTATAAGGCCTGTCTCACAATCCCTAATAGTAAGCTGTTTAATATACTGTATAACCTGTAATTTTTTTGTCTGCTGTGAAAATATTTCTAAAATGTCGATATCTACATTTATATATAAGCACATAAATATTTACTTTTTAAATTTAAAAAATATGTTGTATATGCTACTTTTTTCAACTACTATATTTGCGGGCTAGATTTTTATGGGGGGAGGAGTGCTGGCAAACTCTGAAGGGAGGGGCGGCGTATTTTTGAAAATAGAATAAAATGAAAATTATTATATAATAAATTGATAAAAAAATTTTTTTAAGTCACAAGCTTTTATAAAATGCACTAAAAATTAAAAAATAATTTTCTAACATTCTATTATCATAATAATAAAAGCGATGGCCAACTGATGGAAAGTTTGACGATGTTAGCACGATAAGATATCCGTATCAAATAAATATCACTATTTGCAAGAATCAATCTAGCAGAAAAATGCAGAGGTACCAAACCCACCCAAGATACCCCAGAATTTCTCTGACATAGGTATAGCAATGGTATAACATTGCGGCATATCAAACATATCTTTGATGACCTGCTAGATCACAAATTTAGATTAGCTTATGCTTTGATTTCCGGCCATCGCTTTTATTATTATGATAATATTAGAATGTTAGAAAATTATTTTTTAATTTTTAGTGCATTTTATAAAAGCTTGTGACTTAAAAAATTTTTTTACCAATTTATTTTCTACTTTTTAGTCTCAGCTATGTACTCTATTAAATGAAAATATTTGTTCAATAACAGAACAGAAGAGTTTATTCTAGATTATAATGAAATCGCTGATCGTGAGTTGTTTGGAAACTCATTTTTCTATTGGGGAAAGGAGAGGGTGGGGGTAGAAGTCGAAATATATTTCTTGTTTGAGTGGTATTGTCATCGGATTTTTATGCATATACCAAATTTTATAAAAGTCATTTGAAGTGAAGTGTGTCAAAAACGCATTTTTTATGGAAGGGGGTGGGAGGTAGGTGTGGTAGGACATTTTGTCATTATTGTTGTATTGTCATCGGACCACTATATGTATACCAAATTTCATTCAAATCGGATAATGTTATTGTACGATATCAATAGAAATACTGTTAAACATATTTTTATAAATAATTAAACACAAAATCTCGCCGCAGCGAAAATCAATGCTGCAACAGTTTTAAAAGTGTTGGATGTAAAAAATTTGCGAAGCAAATGTGTTAATGAACTAATTTGCGAAGCAAATTTTTCTCAACACAAATTTGCAAAGCAAATTTGTTAATAAACTAATTTGCAAAGCAAATTTTTCTCAACACAAATTTGCGAAGCAAATTTGTTAATAAACTAATTTGCGAAGCAAATTTTTTTCAACACAAATTTGCGAAGCAAATTTGTGATACGGATGTTTTCGCGTAGCGAAAATCATCCGTATGTTTTAATATTGAACATATTATATTGCTGAGTTCTAAATTAACTAAAATAAATGCACGTACGAATTTAGTGAGAACTCAAACGAGATTCGTATAAGAATTTCTTCCAGAAATTGCGGTACACCTTACACTTAAGTTATATAACCTGAAATTATTAGTCAAATAGTATGTTGCATGCCTAGTCATATTAGAAAATCATGTTTGTTATAATAATACTGACACTGAAATAAACCTACGACAGATACAAACTTACCAAAAATTGATTTTCGCAAAAATCTATCATAACTTAGATATAACGAAAAATACTTTAGTTCAATTTGCATTTTTTGGATATTAGAAAACGATTTAGGGTAGCGATCAAAAGAGAAATGTTTTTCTTAGACCTAACCCACTTACCACTTTCAAAATTGGCCAAGAGCACAGTCCAAATAATTCAACAATTTTGATATCAGTTTTAGTGTTTTGTTTTGGGTAAAAGGGTGCAAAAAAAACGAAGATAGGATAACTAGAAAACCATAACAGGCTTTCTTTAGTCATCAAGCAATTAGAACTAGTCAAAAGTTGTAAATACCAGATGCATTCATGCCGGCTCGTGAATTACAGTAGTTTCAAACATGGTGCGTCCTAGAGCATGGTACAACAGTTAAAAGGAAGAGCCCGCATAACTATTGGCAAAAAGTTTTATGCATCATTTCGATTGAAATAGTGTGTCATCTTGTAGAAATTTTATACGTATTTAAAACAAAAATTTGTATCTAGAGGTGAATAGACTGGTTAGAATTCATTAACACTCTGTCAAAAGCCATTGCATGATAAAATCTTTATTTAGGGCTTATTAAATTGCTTTTTAACAAATTTTACTATATGGTTTATTGGTTTTACATTTATGCATTTTTAATATCTTTAAGGAGATTAAAACATTATTTTTACATGTTCTTAATTCTGATTCATGATTATAAGGGAAAAATAAAGTGTAATTCCAAAAACACTCAACGTTATTTTTGCTGTTTTTACCCTTTTGTTTTAGGCAGTGTCGCGTCATCGGGTTTTATTTTTTAAATTCATTTCATTTTATAAAGAAATTATATAAAAAATATGCATATTAGTATGTACACCGAAATATTTTTTTTACATATATTGAAATATATTTGAACAAAGTATATATATGCCAATTATTTGTAAAATTAAAGTAACCAACTTACCTCAATTACATACCTAAACCCTTTACTCTGTGGTCTTAAAATTAAGCTAATTGCGTCTATAACTATACACTGAACTCATATAGAGTACAAATATATGAGATTAATAGTATTTGATTTAAATAATATAATAAAAAATATTTGTCAAACATGTGATGTATTCATATCACATATGCGAAAATCCTTAATTTAAGGCAATCGTAATTAACTTAATTATACACTGTACTGGGTGTCCAAAATTCCATGTTTTTGGGGGGTTTTGGGTATTTCAAAGGGAGATTGGAAAAAAACTGACACCCCTTTGCGATGCTCAAATTTTAAGAGAAGAAATCTGTTTTTAAGCTACGGGGTGTTTTTGAAAAGTTTAAATTTTGGAAGGGGGTCTATAACCTATTTATTTATAAATTTTGTTTTTGTGTAAAGAGCTTTATTATAATTTTTTCTTGAAGAATTGACGGATGTAAACGGTTTTTATATATCTTTTATAGTTTTTGAGATATTGCGTAAAGTTATAATTTTTCTTATGGATTGACCCTCTTTTTATTTGATTTTTAAAATCAGGGTTAACTTTCTATTAGAATGAGGTGTCATATTTTGTTTGTAAAATGTTTTTATATTTTTGTTTTTTTTTTATTTTTAATAATTTTTTAATTTGATTATTTTAAATATGTTTAACCCAGTCATCAAATTAAATTATAAAATAAAAACAAAAAATATTAAAAAAAATCAAATATACCTACTTCTTTATTATAATAAAAAAATCAAAATAAAAGATTGAGTGTGACCGTCATTGTAAAGGAAATTTTACACTGATTTCAATCGAAGAAAAACAGGGTAATACCAAATAAAAAAATAACAACTTTATGCAATTATGCAAAAGGATTGATGGCGCTGTTGTGCGAGTAGGTTGTTGTTGTGGTGGCTCCAGAAAAACAGTGAAAATACGGTATTTATAGTGCCAAATAAAATCATTTCTTTTGCATAACTAATAGTATAGTAGTGTGTACATATTCCTACGTGAGGATATTGTCAAAAACTGCCAAAATGTCGAAGAATCCAACCCTAAAAGAAGTAAGTGCACGTGTTGATCAATTGTCAATTGAATTTAAAAATGGCCTTGAGAGTTTTAAAAGCGAATTATCGTCAATTTCTCCTACTCCTGTTGCATCAGCGGTTCCTGGGGATTTTATGCTGAAATTCCAGTTGTTCGAATACATGATCAATTCATCCCTTGCTGATCTGCAGGGTGAAATGAAATCCTTAAAAGAGTCTGTTGAGCAAATTGAGAAAGAATGCAAACGCAGTCAGGCCAGACAACTGTCAAACGTGATCGTTGTGCGCGGAATCGATGAAAATGTAAACAATCTCTATGAATGTCTGATAGATATTTTAAAAATTAAATTGAAAATTACGGATATAAACAAACGGGACATCAATTATTGTTATCGCATTGGTTTAAAGGACACGCAAAAAATAAACCAAGGCCGCTTGCCGTTCAGTTTTGCACGAAGTGGATTCGCGATCAGGTATTTTTTAGTAAAAAATATCTGAAAGGTTCGAAAATATTAATTACGGAAATGTTAACTCAGGACAGTTTAAACCTCTTCAAAAAAGTGCGGGATGTTATGGGAAAATCATCGTGGACCTTTAATGGTCGTATTTACGCGAATGTGCAAAATAAAAAGTTCTTATTAGTTCCGAGAGTGATTTAATCAAATTTAAAAATCCAATGCTTAGTGATAACAGTGATACCAATTTGAATAGTGCCGATACTGGGAATGTTGCATATAATAATTTTTGTATTGTAGGATCAAATAATGTAAGTTGATCTTTTTTATTTTTTGCAACTTTTATTTTTCAACTACCTACCTACAATATTGTTACGCCTTTTGAAATATGTATAATAAAAATTGCACATTATGCTAAATAAAAATATTTATTTTAATTTGGTCACTATAATATTTTAAAAATTTGATTTCTGGTTTAAACCAAGTAAACAACTTTACTGCTTATTTATCAACCTTATTTTTTCTATTTAACTTATTTTTTGTTTCTAGTATAGTATCATAGTACCTTAGTAATAAATTCAATAATATTAGAGATCATAAATTTGAGCATACCTTATTTCTATTCTAATTTTAGTTTATTTATTTTTTCAATCATAAATTAAAACTTATTATGAAAATTGGCCATTTGAACATTAGATCAGTATTCACGAGTTTTAGTGACTTCAAACTTTTAGTACAAAAACACAATTTCGATGTTTTTATGCTTAGTGAGACTTGGTTAAACGCAAATATAAGCACTAATGTCTTAAATATACCTGGATACACATTTTATAGACATGATAGGTTGGGTAGGGGAGGGGGAGTGGGTGCTTATGTCAAAAGTAATTACTCTTGTCAAACAATCCAATTTGAATTCGCCGTTAATACTAACCTGGAGTTTTTATTTTTAAAAATTAACATATTAATATATTTCTGTTGGAACATTATATAGACCTAAAGATAAAAATATGAAAAATTTTTTAGAAGACTGTGAAAATATTTTTTCTTTTTTGTGTCCCAACTTTGATGAGGTCATATGCTTGGGGGACTTTAATACAGATTTTTTAGATCCTAATAACCCAGTGAATTTTTGTTTGGAATCATATAATTTATGTCAAATTATTGAGGAACCTACTAGAGTTACCAGAACTACCAGTAAATTGTTGGATCCCATCTTTGTGTCAAAAAAAGAACTGGTGATTTCTAGTGGAGTAATAAATACTGATCACATATCAGATCATAGTCTTACTTACTGTGATCTTTCAATAATAAAACCAAAAATATCTCAAAAATTTATCAAAGTAAGATCTTTTCATAGCTTTAGTCAAGAGGAATTTGACTGTGACTTGAAACAACTTCCTTGGCATTTAATTTTGAGAGAAAATAACATTGACAAAAAAGTTGATATCTTTAATAATTTTATCATATCATTATTTGATCGTCACGCCCCAATTAAAGAAATTAAAGTTAGTAAACCCAAAGCGCCTTGGCTAACACATAACCTAAAATTAATAATGAAAGAGATAGAGCGATAGAGCTTTGCAGAAATTTAAACAAACTAAAAATCCCGGTGACTACCGTACTTATAAAGACCTCCGTAACTTTGCCCTTACTTGTCTACGCAGAGAAAAAAACGCTCATCTTGATTCACTTATGGCTGACAAAAAAAATCCAAAAAAACTGTGGTCTACATTGAGTGATTTTAATATTAAAACAAATAAATCAAGTGACATTTCCCACCATCTATGTAACCCTGATGATATTAATAACTACTTTTCTAGTTTTTTGCAGACCGTATCAAATAACTGTCAAGGTCAAATAAACTTTTTTCAATCAAATTACTATGAAAATTCAAACTCTTTTAGTTTCACCATGACTACTGTTCAAGAGGTAAATTCGATCTTGCAGAGCCTGAGTTCAAATGCTTGACGTGGATGAAATTTCAGTTCGTATGATCAAATACTGTTCCCCTTTTATTAATCCTTATATCACTAATATACTTAATTCTTGTATTGAACAGGGCTACTTTCCGCAAAAATGGCGAGTAGCTGTGGGCAAACCTTTGCCTAAGAAAAATAGTCCTGAGGAATTTTCGGATCTGCGCATAATCAGTATCCTACCAGCTATTTCTAAAATTCTCGAAAAAGTTCTATATAAACAAATCTATTATTACTTAACTATGAAAAATATTCTTCCCGATTTTCAATGCGGATTCAGAAAGGGATACTCCACAGCCACAGCACTTGCAACAGTTTTGAGTGACGTGATAGAGGCTTACGATAAGGGTGAAGTTACGGCATTAATCTTGTTGGATTTTTCCAAAGCGTTCGACACCATAGATCATAGACTATTGTTAGCCAAACTTAAGTTTTATGGGTTTGACGATCTTGCCCTGAGTTTGTCAAAGTCTTACTTAAATGATAGGTTTCAACGCATTACTTGCAACGGCCGTACATCTTCACAAATGGACATACTGTCTGGTGTTCCTCAGGGTAGCGTCCTAGGGCCTCTCTTTTTTTTAATTTACACAACAAGTATTTTAAAGGCAATAGAATACTGTAAAGCCCAGGCCTACGCTGATGATGGCCAGCTATATGGTCATTTTGATGTGGGTGGTGCGAGGAACGCTGAAGAACTAATTAATAAGGACTTAAACAAAATTCACAAGCTTTCTTTAGAACATAACCTAAAATTAAATGCCAGTAAGTCATATGTCCTCTTTTTTGGGACGAGGGATAAAGTAACTATTTTAAAACAGCAGCTTAATTTGCAAATTGATAATATTCCTCTAAATGTCGTTAATTCTGCCAGAAATCTTGGAATTATTTTAGATACTGAAATGAGATTTCGTGAACATGTTAAAAAGTTAATACAAAAATCATTTTTAAGTCTTAAACTTCTTTATTCAAACAAACACTTTCTTAATAAAACATTAAAACGCGATTTATGTGAAAGTTTGGTCTTATCGAATTTCAACTACTGTGATTTTATCTATGGCACATGTCTAGATGTAGCGTGCAAAACTCGAATACAAAAAATCCAAAATAGTTGCTGCAGACTTATTTTCAACCTTAAAAAGTATGATCGTGTCTCTGAAAAAATAAAGGAGCTTTCTTGGTTAAGAATGGACAAGCGCATGAAACTTCATTTGGTTAATTTTACCCACCAGCTTTTACAAAGTACCCATTCTACCCCCCTTAAAGCTAAGTTTATAACACGGCAAAATGACCGTATACGTAGTTTAAGAAATGATAACCTATTATCAATTCCTAAATATCGAATTGCCCTTTTTAAAAGAAGTTATGTGTACAATGCTATAATGTTATACAACTCCTTGCCCAGTGCATTGAAGAGTCTAACAATAATAAAGTTTAAAAAAGAAGTAAAAAAATATCTGTTTACAAACTAAAAATGTGACTATTTTTTGTGAAATATTGTATGCTCACTGTTTTTTTTCTCCTTATCAATACTATGTTGAAAAGAATAATGTAGTGTTTATATTTTTGTTGTTGATATGCTCGATCAGCTGTCAATGCTTTTTTTGTCTTCTAGTGGTTAAGTAGAATAGCTAATAGCTAGACTTCGCCACACTGAAGCCTATTTGTATGAGATTTGTAATTTATTTTTTCAAATTAATAAAAGTCGTTTTTATTTATTTTATTTATTTATTTATTATTTATTTATATCTCAAAAACTAAAAGATATAGATAAAAATCGTTTAAGTCCGTCAATTCTTCAAGAAAAGATCTATAAGAAATCTCTTTACATAAAAACAAAATTTTCATAAATAAAAAAGTAAAATGCAGGCTTTTTAAAAACACACCGTAGTGTAAAAACGGCACGGCGTGCTTAACCAAGATGCAGTTTTCAACTTGAAGCTTGTCTTGAAATTTCAGCTTCGCAAAGGGGAGTCAGTCAGGTTTTTTCTATCTCGCCTAGAAATACTCGAAATCCACCAAAAACATTTGGGACACCCTGTACTTGAGCCAACTCAATATAGGTCAAATACACGATGTATTTGCCTTGGCATGATTTTTTTTAGTAAAATATAACCTGCATATTTTTTCCAAATATATTTTTTTCGCAAACGATTTTTAATTTCTAAATTGGAGAGTATATAAAATATCTGGAGTAAGTAAATTTCAAGTTGATCGGAAACTCTATTTTCGCATGGATGCTCCGATCGGTTTCGCCAAAACTGCATGTTTACTCCTTCATCTATCATGTTCCTTTTACAAAGTGGTCTCTATTTTTTCTTGGAAAGTGCAACATTTTGAATGCAAGCGATCATAAAATATTTTGTGCATATTTTAATAATAAGTTGTACTCGTATTAGTGATTTTCAGGAACATCATCAGATTATAGTAGTATTTCTAATCAGTGCGCAGTTGTTGTTTCCCTCACGAAACCAGTTACACGAAGCAAAGCGTTTGAGTTCCGATATTTACAAGTGCGGGAAAACTACTTTGCGCACGTGTCAGGGTGAATTCTTAAAATACTTTTGGGAAAAGATCGATTATACCCCTCAAATGCTTTGTACGAAGAAAGCCAAATTATGGATATCCGTCAGACATACATTAAAAAAATACTAAATTTACAACACAAAAATAAAAATAATCTTATTGATATAAAACATAGGTATTTAACGAGATTCAAAACATGTTTAAAATATAAAACCAAAAAATACACAAAAAATAGGGCAAAGAACATATTCATACATCGCTCGTAGAATTTATAGCCAACTACCGCAAAGTATTCAAAGGCTTAGTAAAAATAATATGAACCAATTTAAAAAAAGTGTACAAAAATGGTTACTAGGGAAACCTAGAAATATTTTTCAACAATATTTTAATTAATCATTTTTAAATTCATTCAAATACACGTTTAGCTTATTGTGATTTTTTAATATTTCTAAAACCATAATATTAACACCATTTAATATTTTTCTTTTCCATTCATGCTTAAGTTCATCGAGAAATAAGTTTCTTTTAGTTTATAATCTTTATTATTAAATTTTTTGTATATAGATATAGTGTTAAATAAAACTTTTATTGGTGTAAATAGTTGGGAAATATATTGATATTTAGGCGCATATATTGTATGACCTGAAGAAGTAACTGACCTCCACGCACAAACCAATGTCTTGGTTTCAGTGGCAGTACTTTTATTTCTTGGGGTTCGCGTATACTGATGCTTACATGTTGACATTTTGTTAAAAAAAATAGTTTTTTGTTGAATTCTGAGAAAGAAAAATTTATTATAAAAAATTAAAAAAATTATTATAATATATTTTTTTTGGAGTGTCCGGAAAATATTTTCGCGGTCAGATTATCTAGAGTAAATGAGGCAATTTTTTTTTGGTGTGCTAAACCCACTAGCCTCACCTAATTGCGCTCCTGGTCACAGAGCCGTATTTTTAAAACAAATAAGCTTTTTATGTACCTAGTTTTAAATAAAAAAATTGTAAGTATAACTACTTGTGCTGATAATTAAAAAAAATAGATTTAGTCTCCGTGTGCATTTTCAGTTTGAATCACAATGCAATCCATTTCAATTTTATATTGTATCTAGACAAAAAGTGACCCAAATTAGGTACAAAGCTCATGCTGACAAGCATTCTGCTGGTGTCTGCTTTTTATGATGAGCTTTCTGTATAAACTACGAACGTAGCTGAATAAAGTTGTTTACAAACTGCAAATCCAAAGTTGAGTTTATTTTGTATGTGAGTATGCGAGAAAGACTGGTAGGTATCAGGGGCGTGCGCTCCATGTAAGCAAGCACTGGTTCCCGTAAGAAATCAGACATAATAAAAATAAATTATTATTTCACAACGGCCTGCCAGCAAGAGGCTTTGGCTTCGGTAAAGGATATTGCAACAGCCGTTAGAACTATACAGTTGTGTAATTGTATAGTGTGTTTTTTGATTAACAAAAAATTTTCTTCCCAAAGTTTTATTGAAAAGACAAATATAATAAATAGAGCTGAATCCCGAAATAAAAGAGCTTTCAATGAAAAATTAACATTTTAGGGCCGATAAGTATGAGCAGTACAAGTGGTTAACCGGTTATGAGAAAAAAAAATAAACTTTTTTGTTGGCCTTGTTTGCTTTTTGCTAATGAAATTGGTGTCTGGAATCATAGCGATTTTAGCAATTTAAATAATTTATATGGTTCAAGTAAATCCTAATAACATTTTCTCCTTGGGGTGGTCACAATACCCCACCCTCCACTATTATACTTTGATTTAGACAATGACAATTTTTCGGTAAACAATACTTTCTTTTTGTGTATTTTTGTTACAAAATATTTTTCTCAAAGTTTTAATGAAAAGATAAATAAGTATCGTAAAGCAAGAAGTTTACCGAAAACTAGAAATGATAGAAAAATACAAATAAGCATTTAAAAAAATTTGTTTCCCTTTTCTCAAATTTTACCACACGCCCCTGGTAAATACAAACGCAGTCAAGTTTGCTATTAATTTTCTATGACTCGGGGGATAAAAAGTGACACTTGTATCCCAAAGAGGTGGCTTGGTATTCCCTTTTGGTGTACAGGTTAGGAAAAATACCAGGAAATACTTGGGAAGTACTGGGAAATATACTAAGAAATACCGGGAAGTGCTTGGGTAATACTGGAAAATACCATTGAAATTTGAGGAAATACTGGGAAATACCGAAGGTATTATACCTTAGGTATTATACCTTAGGTATTTCCTTTTGCTGTACAAAAATCGGCGATCGAGCCTCCCCTCGTTGTATCCCTTGTTATATAAAATACCATTTCGCACTTTTGGCATATATAGTTCACTTTTTATCCTAATTTTTAGGGTTAAGAGTGCCAATTTTTAGTTCCGGGATAAAAAGTGACATTTAAACAAAAAATCGGGATGAAAAGTGACATGACAGGCATAAACTATTAAAATTGAGATGAAAAGTGACTGATCAGACACAAAGTAAACACAATTGTCTGAGATCAAAGCAAATTGCTTTGAAGTAAAATAATTTGTGCTTTCCCATTCACCAAGATAATATTTTCTTGATATAGGACAAAAAATGTCTTACCTGTTTATTTTAATGTGAAACAGAAATTGTTTTATTATAATTGGAACTGAATTAATCTAAGGCACCGTTTACTCTGGAAGCAAAATATTACTTATATGAAGACAATTTGGTTTGTTACAAAATGAAGTATACTGAAACAAAACAATTAAAGAAGAACAATAAAGTCTCATTTCAATATTAAACGCTGCGTTGAACTTAAAAGAAATATTTTAATTCAAAACAAATTGTTTTAAGGTGAAATAATTTATTCAAGAAAAGTACGTGTTTTTATTGTAGACAAAATTTTTACCCTGCATAAACAGTACAAATAAGAAAAAAACAAAACCTTAAAACACCGGGCTTCACTCCCTCGGTACAGGCCACACCCATTTTTTAAAAGTAGTGGGCGTTGTCTGCACTCAGGCGGTGAGGCCTTGCAACATTTTAAATATAACCGAACCTTTTTTATTCGTGTAACTTTTGCATTTAACTTTTTTTGATAGGAGGTCTAGTTTTGCTGGAAATCGTAAAATCCATTATCAACCCCTACAATTTCAGTCCATTTCAGCCTTAATAACTCGAATGGGGTCTAATTTATTATTTCTGTTGGCTTTGAAATATTTTCTGTTCTTCCAAACAGTTTTCATGCTGTGTAAAACCAACAGAAACAACTACTCTGAGGGAAAATACCCCTACCGGCATTGAATTATACTGATGGTTTGATGCTTTCGTTGGGAACTTGTTAAAACTGTTTGGTTTTCACTCTCTCCAACGTCTATCACAAGGATACGAATGATCCCCGTCTGGAACACGTCCTGACAATCAGGAACAAGTGATCCATGCCAATCCACGACCGGTTTCGGCCTTTTGGGCCATCCTCAAGTGAATGTAGGCGATAGCTCCGTGTAGAGCATAAGTTGTGTGAAACCACCAGAAACAACTATTCCGAGGGAAAATACCCCTACCGGCATTGAATTATACTGATGGTTTGATGCTTTCGTTGGGAACTTGTTGAAACTGTTTGGTTTTCACTCTCTCCAACGTCTATCACAAGGATACGAATGATCCCCGTCTGGAACACGTCCTGACAATCAGGAACAAGTGATCCATGCCAATCTACGACCGGTTTCGGCCTTTTGGGCCATCCTCAAGTGAATGTAGGCGATAGCTCCGTGTAGAGCATAAGTTGTGTGAAACCAACAGAAACAACTTACACTCTTATGCTCTACACGGAGCTATCGCCTACATTCACCTGAGGATGGCCCAAATGGCCGAAACCGGTTCCAGATTGTCATTCGTATCCTTGTGATCGGCGTTGGAGAGAGTGAAAACCAAACAATTTTAACAAGTTCCCAACGAAAGCATCAAAGTATCACTATAATTCAATGCCGGTAGGGGTATTTTCCCTCGGAGTAATTGTTTCTGTTGGTTTCTCACAACTTATGCTCTACACGGAGCTATCGCCTACATTCACCTGAGGATGGCCCAAAAGGTCGAAACCGGTCGTGGATTGGCATGGATCACTTGTTCCTGATTGTCAGGACGTGTTCCAGACGGGGATCATTCGTATCCTTGTGATCGACGTTGAAGAGAGTGAAAACCAAACAGTTTTCATGCTGTTAATAATTTTTTACTTTTTTAAAATATATCTTTACTGGTCTAAATAGCTTTTAAGTTATTTTAAGTTATAAATCATGAATCTTTATAAACAAAGAAATTATTTTACAATATTATTCATTGCACGAAACAAAGCATTAGTGCATACCACGGAATACCAAGCATACCACGCGTTAATATGGCGACCTCATGGTGTATATTTTGGCTTGATTTAAGGAGCTTTTTTTCCAGCTAAACGGAGATAGTCATCGAGAAAAAGATACACGATCTTTTCGTTGCGACTTCTGGGAACCAAGATTAGGAATTGAAGGTGACGGATTTTTAAGCTCCTGACTCGATCTGATCTGAGACGTAATTTTTAAGTAAATTTATCTTATTTTCTTCGTCAGCTTTCAAAAGATTAATTAAATGACATTACATTTTCCGTTTTGAGCGGCTATAGAGGGGCTTCCTATGAACCATGACCAACATTTAAATTCTGGATATTTCTTGTAAGTAGGCAAGTGTATGAATTTTATTTGCTTGAAAATCTTGGTGACGTTTACTATGACTTTAAAAACCGAACAATGTTCTCCGCTAAAGCCTACCTTACACGATTAGTAATACTGACAGTATTTGTATGTATGTCTTTGTTTAGAATGATCTCTCTATATATAACTGAATACATACTTTACATGTAAAATGAGGCAAAAATATTGGATACTTTTTGTAGAGAGAGCACGCTGCGCAGGAGGTGCTACCTCTCCTTCTTAATTCTACTCTCCGATGATATTCTGTGGTTTTCTATTTTGCGGACGTTAGATATTTAGTGTCCATAACTGCATTTTACTACGATTAGATTAGTTTTTTAAATAATCAAAGCTACTTACTTCACAAAGGGAACCGTTTTTACTTGCCACGCATCCTGTGCCCATTTTTTATCTTTGCTCAACAAAAAATTACTATGACCAGTGACAAACACTTTAATGACAAATCACAAATAGCAATCTCTTTGAAGTATTAAGTTCACAGAATACTACCGGTGGAAAGAATTAGAGAGAGAAAGGTTGCATTAGTTACCATTCATGTATGTTCTCACTTTAAAAAAGCTTTAAATTTTTGCCTCAGTGTCCCATATTCGTAATTTATAGCCGTTGCGGTTCCAGTTACTTCGTAGGTATATAAAACATTGTTTGTTTATAACTTTTGACATATAAGGACATGTCTACACTTACTGTCAGTAATACTGATCGTGTGCGGGCCGCTTAAGCTATAAGACACACTGGTCTTAAGACCATAGATATAAAAAGCCTCATCATACAGCAAGCTCTATAGAAAGCGATATTAGTTAGTTCGGCATTGAGGAGTTTCTATTTTCAAATTGTTATTTTTACCAGAGACGATTTCGAATATTTCTTGAGAGAATTTGTTTGGAAAAACCCTGGGACGCGGACGGCTCGCTTTAAAAAGAAACCGTGGTGAGAACAATGTGTCTGGAGCAGGCGGAACTGGAGAAATAGTTTATTACAAAAACTCTATTTATTGGCAATACTTTTAATAATTAGGAATCTTTGTATTTTTTTTTATAAACTTGGCAAAGAAAAATGGCGTTGAAATTTAAAATGAAAAAGCACAAAAAACTGTTTTCATAAGAATTTTAATCATTTTTGACATCGACAATTTTTACGGGTAATTTGCAGTAGTGCTAAATTATCGCCAAATTGTGTTCTGATTGGTCCAATTCAACATCTATAAATTGTAATTTTATTGTTTACATCTTCATTTTGACAGATGAATGAAATTTTCACTAGTAATAACGACTAGAGGTTAAATTACTTCCGGAAATATTCATTAGCGAGGAAAAATGTCCGGATTTAGTTTAACCCCGCGTGGTATTCGGAAAGAAAATTCCACACTAAATTATGTTCAATAATTGAATAAATTTAAAATATATATTTTGACTCACAACAATGCCAATTTTTTCTTCGACAAGACACCAGCAAAACATAGGCAGTTTTGGTTGACTTAATTATTTATTTGCCATAGTAACTTAAGTAAATTTTGTCATTTCACCTACCTGAATTAAAAACTAAAAGCTTATTCATTATTTTTATGACTAAAACAAAAATAGTTGAGAATTTTCTCAATTTAATTTTTATATACTTAGGTTCATGAACAGATTATCTTTCATTCCAGTTTCAGCACCAATTAGCTTAATGTCTACCTATTGTTTCATGAAAATATCAGTTTAGAATGTAAAATCTTTTATTTTATGTCAATTTTGGGTTACTACAAGTGGTAGAAAATTGTAATTTTATCAAATTTTTATATAGGTACAATGTACATGCATCTTGGTCAGCAATGGCTTTTCAGCCTTTTAGATGTTAGTTTCTACTTATTGTAGTTACACGAAAATACCATTTTACAAGGTAGAATATTATAATCTTTAATTTTTTAGTAAGGTTGGGCTACCTACTACAAGTGGTAGAAAATAAAAAATGTATTAGTTTTTGAGACAGGTACAAGAACACGATTAGTTTGCTCGCAGTTTCGTCACCAATGGATAGTTAACCCATAAATTGTTGATTTCTACTCATTGTAGTAGCAAAAAATACCACTTTAGGATGCAAAATATTATATCTTCCATTTCATAGTTACTTGTGTTACAAGTGGTAGAAAATGATAATTTTTCGATTTTTTCTAATGGTAGATGAACAGATTTAGTTTGTGTCACAGTTGATAAAAAATTGCTTTTTGCGTTTTTATCAATTTCTTATACGGGCTTTATTAGTATATTATTCATAACCATGCAGCGCTTATGTAGCATTCGAAAATTGTGAGAGCTAAATGGTAAATAAAATCTTGTCTAAATTTTAAATATAATTTATTACACATAGATATTTAATTCATTTCATTTAAAGTCTAGCTTTTTTGCCTTTAAGAAGAAAGCAGGTATCTAAAAACTTAACTAAAAAAAATTTAATAAATAAATTAAAAACAGTATCTACCGTCAAAAACATTATCTGTCATTAAACGTCAAAAAATTTAATTCGCTGTTTGGTACCCAGGAGGAATTTTTTTTAACTAAAATACGTGCGTTGCTATGGTGATATACCAAAAAGACACATTTTGATTGATTAAAAAATACTGGTGTGGAATTTTTATTAAAATAAAATGGCTTATATTAAAAGGTATTAACAATAATCTCCTTAGTGCAGGGAAAATTTGAGTTACACTTTTAGACATAATTTACTACTAGGGTATAAGACTTTTTATTAAATATTTACTGTAAGTGTTAAAAGATATGTTTTTGTCATTGTGTTGTTTTCCACTGAACTAAGAATGTTTTACCCATAAAAATAAGTTCATTAACAACACGTGCTATTAGGTTCACTTTTCTTTTTATTCGGTTTAAGTCATGCGAAAGCTGTAGTTTCTGAGGTATCAAACTTGGAAAACGAATTTATTTAATTTATTTTCTGGTTGCAAAACAAATAGCAGTAATTATACCAAAAGACGCTAAGTACTATATAGTTAAAGTCTTAACACCTAAAATAGCAGACAATTATTTATAGTTACCTGGCAATATTATTTTTTTCATTGCAAAAATTTAAACAAACAGTAGATCTTTTTTTTATGATTTTAATTAAGGTAGTGTTAAATTTAGTTCAAACATTTTTAAATTAATTTCTGTTTTACACGGAACTGACTGTCGATGGCAGGTAGATAGGCTAAAAAAACAATTTAATTTTTCTTTGAGTTTAAAGCTTGTTTATTTTTACCTTCCTAGCCCGCACAGCAATGGCTAGAGAAAATATTGTTTTTTGACGAAAAATTTTTTTTGGGTATTATTTGGGTGTATTTTGACTTATCCTAGCAATATCGTCATGAAGTCTGTCTGTGTGTGTGTGTGTGTGTGTCTGTGTATTTTTGTTCTGTCTGTAACACGATAGCTCCTAAACCGCTAAACAGATTTTCATAATATTTTCAGGAAAAATAGTGTTCGACACTTTAACGAGCTGATTAGATTTTGCTATGAAAGGATTTTGACAATTAAAAATTTAAAAAAAAACTTTTTAACGGAGCATTGCATCAATATTAGGTTTTCGGAGTATAGTAGATTACATTTGGCTCAATAATTTGTGTAATAACCAACAACTTCGTAGGAACTTTAGTTTCTGAGATATTTACAAAAAACTATTTTCAAGGCTGATTATCATAGCTTCACTTGAAGTGTGCTAATAGGCTAGCTAGGAAGGTATCAGATCTGTCATAGATCCATTTATTGAGAAACGTTTATCTTGTTAAATTGAGTTAGTTAGTGAATTACCAACTATAACTCGTTTGACTGTAAAAGGTTAAAAAATTGTTCTTTTCATGAAATATATTTTTATGAACGTAGTTTAAAACTTGGTCTTTGGAACTAGGTTTTAAAAACTGGTTTGATTCATATTTCTTTAAAATAAGCATTGAAGAAGTAAGAGAAAAGGTAAAAAACGATCCTACAAACATGGTGTTGTTCATAGTTGAAAGTAAGAAGTAAGAATTGAATCATATTTATTTCCTACTGCTTACTTCTAACGGCTTAATTTACGGTACTCTGAATCCAGAATACGTGTAATGGGAGGAAGAGAGGTAGCAAAATACGTCAAGCCTCTAAGTTCTAATTTTAACATTATGATAAATGTGCCGTCATCTCCTGGACTATTTCATAGTCAGTTAATTAGTATGCTTCTCAGGTGCTGTGTTTAGTTTACAAACAAGGTGTGCGTGTTCTATTAATGAAACAAATTAGCGTAAAAAACCGGCAGCTATTTTTAATTAGCTACGCGAGTAGCATCGAGTCTTTTGTCCCTACATCATTTGAGAAAATAAAAAAAGTCAACTACAAACAAAACTTGTTCAAATGATTTCCCCAAAAATTAAATAGATCTATGAAGTACTTGGCTATTACGGCTGGAAATGACTCTTAGGCACAGTGCTAAATTGTTTAAAAAAGCATTTCCTAACACTTAATAATCTTTCATCTGTAAATTTGTATTGGAGAACTTGGCTTTACTTTTATCTCAATTCTTTTTAAGGAATATCATTTTAGCGTACTTGGTTTTTTTTTACATGAAATATTTTCGTTATGATCACGTTTTTTACATTAATAAAGTTTTTGGACACTTGCCAAATTTTTTCAGTGTGCGCCCACACCAGCCGATTTTTTATAAAAACCTGGGTTATAATGTGGTGGTCCCTCTGGTTTCGACACAGAGGCGTAGAAAAAGAGGGTACAATTAATTGATAAAATTAAATACTTAGCAATAAATCGTTTGTTTTTGAGAAAGTCAATTCAACTAAACACTAATCCAACCACTTTGATATTTAAATGCAGTGGCGAATCTTGTTATTTAATTTTTTGGAATAAAAATGCTTGTAAAGAGTTAAGTATCTGCGAAAACATATTTAGTCATTTTACCAGAAAGTTTGAACTATTATAGCTTCCAAAATAAATAATTTTTAGTCATTTTTATATATAGATGTGCCCCATTTTTTGATTTGTAAAATAAAAAAGTCGCTTTTCAGGCGATAATGATTCCTAAAATATGTTAAATAAAAATGATATTGGTTTATAACTTGTGATCAAATTGAAAATATTTTTAATATTAATTAAAAGCAGTGTAGTAGTAAAAAATAGATTTAATAAAAAAATTAACTTATATTTTAGCTATATTAACTGATTGCTGTGCTATACAAATACCTCAGTTATACATTAAGAGCCATTTAAAAATAGAGTGTACACCGGTTATAACTAGGGTTGCCAACCGTACTATATTATATAGTATTCTACTTTTTTTTTATATTTCGGATCTGCATACTATATACTGTTGAAAAAATATATAGTACACAAAAATACTATATTTTACATGGATCTTGATTTGGTCAATATTTTGCAAGGTCGAGACTAAAATAAGACAAATTCCTTAATTTCTGAACGTACCGATATGCCTATAACTGAACCGGCCTTTTGACAAAGAAAATCTCTTAGATGTGTTTAATATTTATGTCAACCTTAAAGTCCGCGCTAGAACAGCGCAAAAAAAGCTGTTTCTTTGGTTATGAAACAAAAAAAATTTTTCAATGAAGCAAAATCCGCCATGACAGTGACAAAATTAAGAAGAATTTTTTACTGTTCATTGAAAAATGTATGGACTCTTAATAAGTGGTTTTTTTCATAAAAGTAATTGGTTATTTAAAATCCAAAAATTAAACTTAAAACAAGGGGTTTCATTTGATGAATATGGGACAACAATTATAGAAGTTCTTATGGCAGAATATTTTTTAAAATACCGGAAATAATTTAAAAAATTTACTTAAATAACTACATTCCTGATCTCTATTCCTGCAACGTCGACATTTAAAGAAATAATTTTTCCAATTATGAATTTGAAATGGCGGGAGGAAAGAAATAGAGTAAGTATTTCATTGATAAAAAATGAGTTTTTGGTCTACGTTAATTTAAATGTTACATGTGATACAACATATGATACTGTTCTGTCAAATAAAAAAATTGTTAAAATATGGAAGATGTGTAAAAATTATAGTTTTTTCAAGAATAAATAAGTAGAAATTATTCCTTGCATTTTTTCTCATAAAATACTATATATTTTTTCGGCGTACTATATTTTTTTGATTTGATATTGAAAAATACTATATTTATCTTAAAAAAAGTTGGTAACCCTAGTTATAACGTACCTGGGTTATAACGCACTTTCGGTTATTACGTAAACATTTTATTGGCCGGCCAAAATACTCTTCTTTTTTTACCGGAAATTACGTTCCTTTTATACCCTCTACTTCGGTTATAACGTACCATAATTTTACTAATTCCGTTATAATATTCCGGTTGTAACGTGTACGTTAAAACCGGAATATTACCGGTGATTCCCTGAAAAATTCGGGGATTTTTCAATAATCGATTCCGCGGCTTTCTCATTCGAAGGCGAGTTGCAGGCAACATGCCGTCAGTTTCGACTTTATTCTTACATGGAAAAATGGTCTGGTACGATTTTGTGTGTTTTTGGTTAAAATGGAGAATTGCCAGCGCAAATCTAAACTGTAAAAGAAAAGATAGAGATTATTAAAAGTATTGAGAGAGGCATCAGTAAAGCGGAAATTGGTAGGCAAATGAACTTGTCAAAAACAACCATTTTATTCCAAGTAAAAAATGTACGTTTTACCATAACTTTTTAATTGTGTTTTTTTTATAACGTTCGTCCGGATCCCTTGAGGGTATAGTTTTTGCAAAGTCACCTGAAATGCTCCTAATACGGGGTTCTATCGATTTCATGAAATTTTGCTTCAATCTGCCATTCAAAAGTTATCCAAATTCATATAAAATCTTCCTGGTATAATTTCAACCCTACTGACCGAGAAAAGGAGCGGCGCTTGGCGGTCCGAGCACAAAGTATTTGTTTTCTGACCGACCCAGCATAGGTGGATAGACGGCACCTGATTGGCAGATTTTTTTGAGATACGCTTTTAATTGCTTTCAGGTGTTCGTTTCGGGACCCCTTTACTCGACAGTATGCAGAGTCGGCTTTAACCTTTGTTCAACTGACTTTGCAAAAACTTTACGTTATAACCGGAGTATAGTCTTTGCAAAGTCAATTGAAATACCTCCTAATACGGGGTTCTATCGATTTCATGGAATTTTTCTTGATTCTCCCCTGCAAAAGTTATCAAAATTCATATAAAATAATCCTCGTATAATTTCAACCCTACCGACAGAGAGGAGCCGCAGCTCTTCTCGGTCCGAACACAAAGTATTTGTTTCCCGACCGACCGAGTCCAGGTGGATGAACGGCACCTGATTGGCAGATTTTTTTGAGATGCGCTTTTAATTGCTTTCGGGTGTGCCTTTCGGGACCTCTTTAGTCGGCAGTATTCAGAGTTAGATCAGTGTCGTTCCTGTAAGTGTAGGAATAGTAAGTTTTATTATCTATTTTTATTTGTTTAGTTTACGCCATAATGAAATGAAATAATTTTAATGAATATATCTACCGCCGCCCATGTCACTTCCTATAAAGAATATGCCGATGGTCGGTTTTAATCTTTGTTCAATTGACTGCAATCACTATACACTGTACATAGCTATATAGCTATAACTAAACCTTACTTAACTAAAAAAAGTGCCGTATTTATTGGTGGTCCTGACAATCATGCACAACTTCTAATAATAATCAAGATAAAGTATTTCCATACTCTAAAAACCAACGTATACTAGTTACTTAAACACATGCCCACGCGTTCTTGCTCAAGCTTTCAAAGTACAATAATAGGCTTCCATTTTAGTCTGGTAAGGGAGGACTTTTTAATTCTTTTCAACGACAAGATTGTTAATTGAGGTAAAGCAAATATCTATTAAAATATTTTTTACTACACCACTGTCGTAAAATATTAATGTTAATATTTTCATTCTGATCAATAGTTATTGGGTTCAATATCAGATTAACAAATATATAATTTAGGAATCAATGTTACCTTTAAATAGCAAACTTTTTTATTTTATTTATCAAAAAAATTAATTCGGTACATAATTTTTTTCAAAGTAAATAGATTTGATGGCTTTGAAAATGTACCATTTTCGCAACTTCACCGTATACTATTGCAATATTTTGATCAAGTTTTTTGCAATTTATCCGAAATTTTAAGGGTTTAAGGACAAAGCAAGCCCCGTTTTTTGATTCGGTGCATCGAGATGTAAAGACTACTTTTTTGTGTTTTATTTGCCGGAAATATTTTTGTTTAAGCTTTTTCTCTGTGCGTTTTCTTTCGTGTGCACTTTTTTCCACAGGTAATTTATTCCTGGAGTACTTTTCTGATATTCAACAAAAATATGACTTTCTCCAACATTAACTTACCTGTAGTAGCTATTGGCCCTTATATTTTATATATTTTTTATAGTTCTGGGGGGTTAGTTACCCCCTTTACCCCCTGAGGAACCGCCAATGTTGGTTACCCTAAACAAAATCTTTGTAGTTATTTGACCTGTATTTGAAAAATACACCTAAACGGGTCGAGATCATTACAAGGCCGTTCCTTCAGGAGAAATCTAGGGAGATTATTACGCCCCCCTCCCCACACAGGCGGATTTTAAGAAAAAGCTGGCCATAACCCCTAAACACTAAAAAGCCTTGTTTAATTGTAAAATTGCTATTAGTGCAATCACTGATGATCATGCTAGGCCGTGACCATGTCACGCCTAATTTGAAAAACAATTGCCATACTAATGACCGATGAAACTTCCATTGTTTTTTTTTACGTTATTTGCGTTACTTAAATTTACAAAAGTTGATGGTTAAAAAGCTCTTTTAAAACTTGCGCCTATTATTAAAAATAATTTTTTTGAACATGGATTTTGAATCTGGAGGTATGTAGCTATTTATTGTACACATTTAACATTGTTTTTTATTTTATTGGTAATATTTTAAATCGGTTTAAAGCAACTGTTGCAGAAAACTTTTTAAATTTTTATTTTCTAAAATAGTATTTGACTAAATGTTTCAACTTCATCCAACTTTATTGACATTTTTGGTCCTATTAAGTGCATGCATATGTTTTCTAAGTCAGTTTCAGCTGCGGAGTTATGCGGATCGAGTAAAAAAGTTAAAATTTCTTTTTGTGTATATAGAAAATTGTCCAGTAAGAAATACGTACATAATATGCGTAAATTAATAAATACGTTTTCTTAGCTTTAATAACAATGGTTTTTGTAAACCAAAAGTATAATTGTTATGTCACATGTAGTCTGATTTCATTTTTACCTTGTGTGTGTCTGTGTGGTGTATTTAGGTGTGTGTATATCTATTCGGAGCAAGCCAAATAAAAGGGTGGGTGCAGATTAAAAAAATTAGAGTATATGTGAGAATATGGCGTGTGTAATATCAAACGAAAAGTAATTAAGTCTTAAATTAAACAGAAAACATTTTAGTTTATTTTAAAAAAAAGGGTGGGAGTAGATTTGAAAAATTAGATTTTAAGGGAAAATATGGCGTATGTCATATCAAACGAAAGGTAATTAAGTCTGGAATTGAACAAAATACATTTTATATATTTTTTTAAAAAGGGTGTGGGTATTTCTTTTAAAAATTAGAGTTCAAATCAAAATATGGCTTGTGTGGTATCAAACGAAAGGTAATTGAGTCTGAAGTTGAATAAAATATTTTAAATTTTTTAGTTAGTACATTGTGTGAGCTTAGGGACCCATATATTGGCAGAGTATTTTTCTTACTAGACAATATACTTCATTTATAACGAAAGTCGGAAAAAAAAGTTCAATTAACTTGTTTTTGCAAAAATATCACATTGTTTTGGGCAATTGCGAATTTTACATACCTACATGCTGGTTAAAACATTTTGTCATGGAGCTATGCAATAATTAAAATCAAATATTGCAATATCTTGTATAAATTTATACAGCCAAAATTCTGGTTTCAACGATTTTTTAGGAAGCATTTTAATTAATTATTAAAGTTCCAAATTTAATTTTTTTGTGCGGGGTCCGAGAATTTTTCTCCTTTATCTTTTTTAAACAATAAATCATATATTTTTTTATTACTATATGCAATTTTAGGGGGGCTGTAAATGGATCTTAGGTTTTGACCAGCTTTTTCGTGAAATCCGCCTGTGTGCGCGCCTAACAAAATAAAACAAAAAATTACACAACACGCAAATTTAAATTTAAATAATTTAATTATCCCCCCCTCCCAATTTTTTTTCTGCGAACGGCTCTGATCAATTCTATAGACTTAGTCATTAGTCCATGGTCCAAGTGCTAAGTTTTAAGATATTAGTAAACACTAGTGCTAAAGTTTAACCGTTACCTACCTGATTTTTTTTGTCAAAACCTGATAGCTTTGTGCATTAATTATTTACCCAATTTATACCAAAACGGAGGTATAAGTTTGCTGGATGCCGCGCCAGGTGCTCATTAAACACACTTGTTACGTGAACAATGAACCTCTGGAAAAGTAAAAAATTGTGTGGCAAATTTTTTACAAAACTACCACTAGAAGACATTTGTATAATAAAGTTTAATAAATATAAAAATCTATTCTGAGTTTGTATTCTTTTACTAAATTGGTTATTGTTAAACAACAAATACACATATGTACTTAAAAAATTAACAATATATTTTAAAACGCTCATTCAAAATGACGTCAGATTACGTAAGGTGACAATTTTGGGACTAAAAAAGAACAATCTATATGACTTTTGTAAAAATCTTAAGGCGCGTCTGAATAATACAGAAAATTATTCCTGTAGTTGGGAACACTGAAAGGATCTTACGCTTGGAATAAATTCGCACTAGGTACAATAAATAACTATTACAGCACATCTCTGCTCCAGAGTGGATGATCCATCTGTACCACAAAGCGAAGCCATAAAGTTTTTTGATTTTATATTTAATTTATTTTACGTACGTCAAAAACTACAATGAAGTTCGCATATATAGCGAACCCGTTTATAATGAACACTCGCATATAGGAAACCCCGTTCAAAATACCCAAAAAATTTTTTACTTAGGTATACAATAGTCTCTTCTTATAGTAAACCTCGTATATAGCGAACCAGTTTCCCTGCATTCTTCGAGTTTACTATATCCGAACTTTACTGTATACACGTCAAAAAGGCGTAAAAAAGTGCCGTCTTAAAGACATAATTTTATGACCTGCTGGTTATCCAAATGATGACTTGTAGTCCAGTCATATTAGGTGAAAAAACCCTGAAACTTGGAAAAAATTAGCATCTGGGACACATCCCCACAGATTCTCCGCTAAAATCCCCCTTGAGCATTATATAAGGCCCCAAAGATCCTAAAAATCAATCTTTTGCGATTTTCTCGAAAACTAGTAAGTTTTTTAAAAAAAGTGACGAGAGAAAAAATACGACAAATCATTCGGCCTATAATATTAAATTAAAACAAAAACGTAACCTAACATTTAAAAAAATATATTAAAAAAAAAATATTTTTTTAATTTTTTTTTTCCACACTGTAGTTAACTTGTTTTAAAATGTTAACACTTTATAATATAAAGCCTGATCCCCACTTGTACAAAAGCTTATGTACTTAAACTTAGCTTTTGTTTCTTTAAAGTTAAAGGAGTTTAAACAAAATAAATGTAACCTAAGGGTAGTTTTTTTAAGGGTTTTAATTTATATACATTAGAGACTTATTGGAATAAAACCTTACACTTTGCCCCATTTGACATATTTAAAAAAAATATATTTATTTAAAAAAATAAACTGTTTGTTTTTAGGAATATTATACAATCAAAGAGTTAAATACATTCCCTAACCTTGCAAAAAACTAATAACTACATCTAAATCATAACACAGTAAGTGGCTATAACAATTTATATCTCTCATATTTTAAACGAATAATATCCGTTTTTACACCTGTCGTGATTGACACTCAACTGGTTGTTCGAGCGGGTTCGCGGCTTGGAGGGAAAGAGAGCATTAGAATTTCGTGCTTCTGCGCGGTATATCAGCAGCGTAGCGTGCCTGAAGGGGCGGTGGGGGGTTGGGGCCGACAGTAAAAAGGGTGCCCCTCAAAAATCTTGCGACCAAAAAAAAAAAAAGTGGTCATCATATCTTTCGTTTCCTTTGCCGCCCTCTCACTTTGCCGTTGGCACCCCTGCTACTTAATAACTTAATACAGCATAGGGCGCTCGGCCACCCGTGGGGCGCCAGTACCCTCGGGGCGAGGGGGGGTGCGACGAACCCCCCGCGCCCCCCCACGCTACGCCGCTGGGGTATATCTAATTCCGTTTTGCCCCTCGTTCCACTTTGCCCCACACTCCCCTACCATGTAGAACGGATCTGAAAAAAGAAGGTGTGGCAAACATTAAGTTAAATAAGTGTGAATACACGATTTTTTTAAGAAAGTTTATCTAGGGCTTATTTTCCATAACTTAATTGTTTTTCTTAGACTTTGTATAATAGTTGTAATCTTATTATTTATCGTCCTTTCGAAGCTAGATATTATTAATAAAAAATTTAAAACATACTCGAGACATATGTAGCTGCAATATATTTATCCGAAAGGTGTATTTTTCCGACCAGGACGTAAATCTGATTTAAAAAGACATATGCCGTCGTCACATTTTATTTTCAGCAAAACAGGCGATGTTTCTATTAAGACATCGCCCATAAAAAACCATCAATGTCGACCATTAAACGACAGAAACATGACAGTCCTTAGCAGTATAGTCTCACAAGTTTTATTTTTGTATCGCCTACAAAATACTCTGCCAATATATGGGCCCCTAAGCTCACACTAGGTACTATAGTTATAGTGTACGTGTGAGCTAATATAACTAAAAACTGAAATATATTTTATTTAACTCCAGACTAAATTATCTTTTGTTTGATACCACACAAGCCATGTTTTGACTTAAACTCAAATTTTTGAAATCTACCCCCCCCTTAAAAAAACAAAAAACTAAAATGTATTTTGTTAAACTCCGGACTCAATTACCTTTCGTTTGATATCACACACGCCATATTTTCACTTAAACTCTAATTTTTAAAATATACCCCCACCCTTTTTTTTAAATAAATTAAAATGTATTTTGTTTAACTGCAGACTCAATTACCTTTCGTTTGATATCACACACGCCATATTTTCACATAAAATCTAATTTTTGAAATCTACCCCCACCCTTTTATTTGGTTTCTGTTCGGTGGATTTTGTTCATTTTTAAATGGGACCATCTCGACCCAAGACCCAGCCTAGGTACCAAATTTCATTAAAATCGGCCAAGCGGTTTTTGAGTTATGCGCGTTGGTCGTTACAGACATAAAGACAGACAGACATACAGACAGACAGACAGACAGACAGACAGAGCAACAAAAAAGTTTCAAAATCATCTGAAACGCAAAGATATATAAAAATTTTTGAAATCGGAGTAACTTTTTTTTTCTCGAAAAAATTAGGATCACCATAGCTCACACTACTATAGTAGTATATGTGTGAGCTAATAACTACTGTTGGCGTAATTGCATCTAGAATGGGTGCCTAGGTTAATCTATCTATCTATTTATTTATTTAGCCTTTTTCGATCCATCTTTGGTTTCACGGATCTTAGATCCAAGCAAATTGCTTTAAAATAAAATATTTTGTGCTTTCCTATTCATCAAGAGAATATTTTCTTGATTTAGAATAAAAAATGTATTGCCTTTTATTTTAATGTGAAACAGAAATTGTTTTATTATAAATTGGAAATGAATTAATCTATATTTTTGTCTAATTAACTGGAATGGAAGCAAAATATTACTTATATGAAGACAATTTGGTTTGTTACAAAATGGAGTATACTGAAACAAAACAATTAAAGAAGAAAAATAAAGTCTCATTTCAAGATTAAACGCTGCGTTGAACTAAAAAGAAATATTTTAATTCAAAACAAATTGTTTTAAGGTAAGACAATTTATTCAAGAAAAAAACGTGTTTTCATTGTAGACAAAAATTTTTACCGTGCATAGGCCTCCCCCAATATCTTCCACTCTTCCCTGTCAGTCGCCGTGTTCATCCATCTAGTTCCCGCATGTTTCTTCAAATCGTCTGCCCAAGATGGGTCTTCTCATACTTTTTTATTTTCCCTAGGTCTCCAGTTTACAATACAGTTGTTCCATCGATTGTCTTTCTGTGTGATGTTATGACCGGCTAATTTACATTTTAATTTTGCTACTTCTACTCTGACATCCCTTACTTTTCTTTTATTTTTTATCCATTCATTCCTTTTTCTATCTGTTTTACATGTAACATTTGTCTTTCAATTGATCTTTGGGCTTTTGTTTCTTATCCATGTTTGAAGTGTCCAGGTCTGGGATCCATAGATAAGTACAGAAAGGATACATTGTTCAAATACCCAACTGCCAATAATGCAAGGACCTAAAACTATAAGCAACAAGTAAAATTAAAGAAAGAAAAACTATAAAGAGTTTGTCTTCGACCGGGACTCGAACCCGGAATCACTTGCTCTGTACGCAAACGCTCTCCGATTAAGCCACCAAAGACCATGCATATATTTTCGAAAACCTTCTACCCATGTATGTGTATGGTGTCTCAATACAAGAACGAAAAATTCTCAGTGTATTAACTCGACTAAGCCATTCAACTGACCTCTATAATAATTCTTCTTTCGCACTGTTCAAGGTATGAAAACTCAAATTAGACGTAAAGTATCAACGTCTGAAAACATGAGATCACCTTTTCCGTGTGTTAAAATTTTTATCGCAATTGCCAATATAATTTTTCAAATAATATAAACGACAGTAAAATTTTTTGTTCGTAGTAAAGTTTGTCTTCGGCTGGGACTCTAACCTGGAATCTCTTGCTCTGTAGAGAGAGCAGTTGTTTCTAGTATTATTGTAGTTCATACTCTTTTTCTTCCAGCATTTTAATCTGTTTTCTTAAGGGAACGAAACATTAAAAGCACACGGGCATTACATAAATAAATTTTAGGCGTCCAGATAGCATTAACATATCTTAAGGATTTCTATTTCTCCCTCCTGGATCCGCCTGCTTGCATTGGAATATTTCTTAAAATAAAGAAACCCTTTTTATTAATATAAAAAAAAGGCTCTTGACATAATTTGCAAAGAGCCTGTTGATACCATAATAATAATTAAGTCAAAATTAACTTTTTTATTCATTTAATTTTACCAAAATTAAAGAACATCAGAGACTTAAAATAATTAGGGTTGGTACCTAACCGAAAAATATAAAAATATATAGCTTCTGATTTTGCAGTCTTATCCCAAGTAACATTTCTTTATTTATAGCAGAAGCTAAAAGGTTGCCAGCGCCTTTCCTTAAAACCATTAGTTTCAATGTTTGGTCGCTAGCACGTTCCCATTACGCTTATATACCCCTTAGACCTCCTAAATGGGACTCCCCAATTGGTGGTGGCAACCTATGTATTAAACTCATTATAAAACCATAAGAAATAAACGCTAGCTTCGCCCTCTAGTGGTTCCACCAGTATAGAACCTTTTAGAGTCTAAAGCTATTATGCCAGGTTCTAAAAGCAACTCAGAAACGTCCTCTATCCTATTATAAAACTAGATTTGGTAATTTGGTATCCTGGCAATTCTGTTGAATACCATAATACCTTTAGAGTAGAGAAGAATTTTTCCTATAAAAGCTTTAGCAATATTTTAGATTCACAATGGCTATATAAAATAATTTAGGTCATAAAATTGCCAAAAATGTCAGAGTCCCAAAATTATTGTATCACATAAAAATATATCTATATATGAGGAGTTTGTCGTTTTGTGGATCATCAAATTGCCTGCCAGACTTATTTTTCTGATAAAATCGTATCTGAAAAGCTCTCAAAACAAGCGCGCCAGCTCACAAATGCTTTTTAATAGTTTGTTGATAACTGAATAACAAATATTTAAAATAAAGAAAAAATAATTGACACTATTCACCATTAAAAAAGTCTGTTTGGTTTACATAAATCAAAATTAAAGTAAAATTATTGTTAAAAAACACTGCTAAAACGACTAGATAAATATTTTCTGTTTACAATATTTTTAAAATAATTCTATATACGCCATTATCGTTTTATAGTGGTCACTTGGTTTTATTTGTTACTCTATCGCAACAAGGATTTTTGAGTGCGCTTATGAAACCAATAAAAAAGAGAAGGTAAACATAGCGAACATAACCTCACTTAAATTTTTTGTATTTGTTTTTTAAAGTGATGTGTTAAATTTAAATGTTTTTTATCAGGAGGGCCAGTGCAATGATATCCGTTGTGCCTGCAGGTTGGAGAGAAACCTCTTATATTGGCCGTTTAAACAGGCCTTATCTAGCTTGGGTGCCCTACCCAGAAGGATAATAAATAATCAATCATGCAATAGGTAGGTACCAATCTGTACTAGTACTAGTAAAAACTAAAATACGAAAGTATTTATTTACTTCAGTTAGAACCCTTAAGGAAACAAAGTTTTATATGACCGCCTATTTAAATAATATTTAATATGCAGCTATGGGTAACCATAAATACAAAAGAATTTAGTTTACTTAAGCCTTCCAATAAAACCTGTTTAAAATGCACAAAAATTAATGGCAAAAACCAAAAGTCTAAAGTTTATATTTACCACTCTTAAAAACCTTAAGGAAACTAGGTTCTATATGGTCGCCCATATAATCATATTTACTATTAAACTACTGGTATTTACAAAAACAAAAGTATATAAGGTAACCTTTTAGCTCTATTATAAAACACTTTTGTTATGACCTAAAGTAATGAAAAAAACTAGAAGACCAAAGTTTATATTTATTTCTTTTTAAAAACTTTAGGTAAAAGGGTTTTATAAGACCATATTTATAAATGAGAAATCAATAAAACCAAAAGTATCTAAAAGGAACAGAAGAACACTTTTTTGTTGTATAACACCTCTTTAGGTAATTGGCAATATAAATTACCTTTTTGTAGCCAAATTGATCCTAAAAGCCATAACAGCACCGTCTAAATAACCTTGGAACCAAATTAATAAAACCTTGAGTGGTAATAATGTTACTTGGGATGTTAAAAACGCACGCAAAATGCACGGTTTTCTTTGATGTTCGCTCAGACATGAAAATGCACGCAGAACGTGCAATTGGCAACTGGAATATTCGGATTCAGCAGGCTCAAAGAAAAGGAATTAATTATTTTCACAAAAGATCGAAAAAAGAATCGCAAGTAAATCAGATCTAAATGTATAACATGACGCATATCAGGTCTGCTTAGGTATATTCACATAAACAATTTAGGCAAGGTCAGGTAAGGTAAAATTACCTAACCGTTAAATAAACCGATGCCAATGGCTTGTCATATGTACTTAAAAACAAATCATATATAGTTCGACTAAGGGGTTTTTTTTTCGATCATATTTTTGCAAAAAAAAAAAAATTTGATTTTTTTTCCGGGATCCTAGAGGTTCGGTTCGGTTTGGTTTTGCACCCTATAGGATCCTCGGAAACATGTCATGAAAGTTATTTTTTTGGAAAACTATGTTAGAAAGAACCTTCTTAGTCGAACCGGTTTAGAGCAATAAAAATTTTTTCATGTCTTAGTGCACTTAAATGCTGTCAAAGAAAAAAAAATATAAATTTTACGTGTTTAAAATTTTTTATATATTGACAAAAGAAACACCCTGTATTTTCTGTATTACCATTACAAAGTTGAGTAACATAGTGCACACCACGTTAAAAAGACGTGCCTCTAGTTATCACAAGCCTGTAAAACGTTGACAAATTGTGTAAGTTTCATTGCAAAATTCCTCTTTACGCAGTAGCTACAGTAGATAATGTAAAAAAAACAGTAAAAATGACAGCAAAGTAGTTGTGGCCCAGTATATACGTTCAGAAAATGGTAATGATGTAGCGCTTAATACAAAAATAGAGTCCGATAAATGGTTTATAAAGAAGAATATAGTGATTTCAATGACATGTTTATTTGACATATCTAGAGTTTTTTGAATTTTTAGCACTAAAATAAAAAATTACGAAAAAACTTTATTGTGGAGTTACTTTTTAACACTTTGTACTAAAATTTTTATTTAAGAAAATAAAAGCCGTACTAGTGTGAGTTTTCTGTGTTAGAAAGAAACTTCTTAGTCGAACCGGTTTGGTTCGGTTCGGTTTGGTTACACACCCGGTTTGGTTTGGTTACACACCCGGGCGGGTGTGTAACCAAACCGAACCGAACCGGTTCGACTAAGAAGTCTCTTTCTCGGAAATGAAATCAGGAAAGTTTGTTTTTGATAAAATATGTTAGAAAGAAACCTCTTAGTTGAACTATGTAATAGCGATATTTTGAAACGCGCTATTTTGATATGCGCTATTTTGATATGCGCTATTTTGATCTTTTGTCTTTCCATGTTTTGTACTTTCGATCTTTTGTCTTTCGATGTTTTGTACTTTCGATCTTTTGTAACTTCGATCTTTTGTCTTTCAGCCTTTTGTCTTTCGATCTTTTGTTTTTCGATCTTTTGTATTTTCGATATTTTGCCTTTCGATCTTTTGTTTTTCGATCTTTTATAGTTTCAATATTTTGTTTTTCGATATTCATCCTTTGTCTTTTCGACCTTTTGTATTTCGATGTATTGTCTTTTCGATCTTTTGTTTTTCGATCTTTTGTATTCGATCTTTTGTCTTTCGACCTTTGTTCCGCCACCCATATACAGTGTGTCCACGTAAGTTGGCGGCATATGGGAAACTTTTTTATTAGCTTTACGAAAAAAAGTTATTCTTCATAAAAAGTTCTGCATGGTCCAAAACCTAAAATGCAACCATCAGATGTTAAATTTTTTCAGTCATATTACGAGGTTTGTCAAAAAATTTGATTTTTGTTCTAGAGTAAAGTACCTTTCTTTTTGACAATATCGAAAATTGTTATAAAGAAAAGATGTTTAGAATTAAAAATAGCTTTAAAATATTCATCATTGTTTATTTACATTAAAAAAATATTTTTATTTTTTAAGTTTGCACATTAATGCATAATTAATCTAGGATGCAAATAATAATAATGTAAATAAATAATGTTGAATATTTGAGAGCTATTTTTAATTCTAAACATATTTTCTTTATAAAAATTTTCGATATTGTCAAAAAGAAAGGTACTTTACTCTAGAGGAAAAATCACATTTTTTGACAAACCTCGTAATATGACTAAAAAAATTTAACATCTGATGATTGCATTTTAGGTTTTGGACCATGCAGGACTTTTTATGAAGAATAACTTTTTTTCGTAAAGCTAATAATAAAAAAGTTTCCCATATGCCGCCAACTTACGTGGACACACTGTATATCATTGTATATCTGTCTGACCCACGATAGCTTCTAAACCGCTAAAGCGATTTCCATAAAATTGTTCAGTTATAAAATACCCCACAATACTGTTAAGACCTGGGGAAATTTTGTATAAAATCCACTTATAATAATGACAGTTTTTTGACAGTTTCAAAAATGAAAATATACTATATAACAGAGCATCGGATTAATATGCGGTTTACCGAATATAGTTGAAAACGTCTTTCGCAATAATTTATGTCATTCCTAATTAAATTCGTAGAAGCTTTGGTTTCTGAGATATTTATAAAAACTCTTTTTAAGGCTGATATAGCAAGGAGTTCACTTGGTGTGTGCTAATGGGCTTGGAGGGTATCAGATCCATCATGTATCCATTTTTTTTTATGTTAATTTTTTTTTTAAATAAATTTTATAATATCTACCCGTATAATTATACATTTTTGCCAAAAAACTTTTAATGAGACCTTTTAAGGTTTTTAAAGATATTTTTTGAACCCAAATTCATACTAAATAAATTTTAATTAATATTTTATTAAACAATAAATGATTGGCCAGATATGGGTACCATTGTATCGATGCAATTTTCAATGCAATACCAAACCCTTAATGCTCTACGTAGCTTTATTTTTATTAAGTATTCTTTCATTACGGATTTGGAAAAATCGCCAGGTTCTGGAAAAAACAGATCGTATTTTTTCCTTATAGAGAACCTGACATAACAGATTCCGTATAAAATCTTAAGGGATTTACCTACCACAGTTTAATTTTTACATACACGGTTCAAGAAGTTTTATACCAAATTGAGTAATCGCTGTCAAGAAACTTATAAAAAAGCTATATTTTGTTTTAATAAGCAGAAAAGTGGACATAATGTTCACACACACTGAATCCGTCACTGCACGATTTGCTTGGCACCAACCTTTCGGCAATTTTTGCCTTACATTGAATTTTACAAAACAAAACTTAAATCAACCCAATTGACATTGGTTCAAACAAGAACTGCTTTTATATGCATTGAAGGCAAGCTCTCTATCATCTTCCCTCTCCCATTACAAGATAAATTTGTTTTAACTTTAACAATTGAACATTTAACTTTTTACTCGTTTCACTTACATAGGATTTACCACACTCACGCGGGACTTGGTAAATGCATTTCTTATTATTTAAGGGATTTTCTCGTTTTGTTTTAGTTACGAAACTCTTATCGTATTTCCCGCTAAATATACTGTTTTAATATTATAGTGTTTGGATATTCGAACATATTATTATTTTAAGGATTTGCTACATTTGGTTTGTTTTTAATTTTAGGAATCGTTGAGTTTATTAATTTTTTGGAATAACTATTCTGTTGTAAGCATTTCTGTGGTTAATTTTAAATTATTATTTCAAATAACTACAAATTTCTTATAACTCCTTCTTTTGTAGCACCAGAATGATTAGTAAAATTTAGCTACAGTCCCGTGTGTGTAGGTTTCCTATATACAGTTGTCTAAATGTTTCTGTCTTTTCGTTTGACGATCCCCCCGAGGATCATCTTTGTATTAAAAAAAACTTCATCAAGAAACCTATAATATTGTTTTAACACACGTTATATTAAGTAAACTTTCTTTAAATGAATAAAATATTTTTGAGAAAGTAATTCTAGATTTAAGATTTTTTTTCCAGTCTATTCCCAGGTAGCAAGGTCACGTTTTTTAAACGTCAAAAACAGGTCTTTTTTATTGACCATTGACGTCTCTAACCTGACGTGTAAATGACCTTTAAATGACGTTCAAAACACACCCAAAATGACGTCATTTTTAGACGTTTTAAAGACGCCAGCAATATGACGTATTTGGGACCAAATCAGAACATCAGACACACACACAGACAAACCTATTTATGACTTTTTTTAAACTCGTCTGAATATATCAAATATTCCCTGCAGTTGAGAACACTGAAGGAAACTTCTTCTGTGACTTAGACTTGGAAGTACTGGAACAAGTCCAGCGGTGTTCTGTGAGGTACAGATCAAAATAGACCTAAACCTAGACTCACACTCTCCACCTTGAAGCGAAAGAAACCTTGAAGTTTGTAATGATTTAATATTTAATTTATTTTACATACGTACCCCCACATTCCGTATAAATCCGGTCAAGTACTGACTGGGGCACCATCTATGTAAGTATGAGTGTATGTCCCTTGGACAAAGTGTGCAGTGTGGGTAGTGACCTATATATGACGTTTTTCAGACGTCAAAAACTACACTAGGAAAAGACGTCAAATAACTGACGCCTTAAAGAGACAACATTTTTTGGTAGATGACCTGCTGGTCATCCAAATGACCACTTTTCGACGAAAAAAAGACGTCATTTGATGACCTCTTGCTACCTGGGTTATGTCTAATGACAAACTATTAATTGAAAGTAAGTGGGAATATGTTGTTATCTATAATTTCTTTAAATTAGTTTTTAAAACAAGGATTTCAACCTCTATCTAATAATCTATGAACAAGACGACGTCCGAAGCTCTGAATGAACCTTTCGATTTAATGCTTATCGATGATGACCCGACCTTGCCGACGACGCACAGTGTTTCAGAATCTCAAAGCAGCTGGAATTTAATAAATTCTCTGACCATGCACAAAAAAATAAATATTTGTTGATATGATAAGAAAAGATACCGTACAATATGAAAATAAACTAATTTTTTTTCTACTGCTATTTGTATTTATGTTACAGTTCAATAAAATTGGTCATTTTACTTTAAAATCTTGCACAAAAAAGATTTGAAAGGTAGTTAGTTTGGTATGTTAAATTGTTGTGCGTTTGAAAGAAAATTCGAAAAATAAAATATGTTGAGAATTTCCAAAGAGGTGAAGTTTGACATCACACATTTTTTACCTTGAAAATATTCCTTAATCTTGTACGACTGAATTAAGATATTTTATTTATTTTCTGGAGTCTTGTAAAACAAGCTAATTTGATTTGAATTATATTCTTAGCAACCAAAGGTAACTCTAAGGGGCATCTATTTATATATTCCATGGTCTTTCTTCTTTAAGTCTGTCTATAAAAACTAACAGCCTCTTACAGCCTTCTAAGCAAAATAATTATTTTTTAGACACCCCTCATATATTTACAAGACATCAATTTTTTGATGTTTTAAAAAGCATTGGACCAATAAAACCGTCCAGTAAACAGTCACACAACAAGTATTTTATTCAAAGAAGTCATCAAATTTGTTCAAAAAGAATCTCTTACAGATGGCGAATCAAAATTAATTGAAGCCTTAATGCTTTGGTAATCTTTGAGGACCCTGTATGATATGAAATTTTCGTCTCGACAAATCTTATTTTCTGGAGAAGCAAAAATTTTTATTAAGAGTGATTTTTTGACGTATCTTTATATTTTTGGTCCATGCCCTCATATCAACCACATCCGCGGACATACTGTTTATATATAATTATTGTTCATCAAACTTTCGAGAATACTTTTTTTTTAGTTTGTATCCGAATTGAAATTTTTTAATTTGTGCAAGACCTCGAATGTCTTCAACTGAATTCATAATTTTTTGATTTTGCAACGACATAATTTATTTTTTTAATATAATGTTTTGTATAGTTTCGCTCATATTTTCTTATCGAATACCTTAGTTGTTTTTGAATAAACAGAACATTATTTTTTTCTATGTAAGTGAGTATATTATTGATTTTTTAATAGCAGAACTTATATTTTTTCGATCTTATTTAAACAATAACCTTGAATAAGAAAAATGGGACACCCTGTGTATATTTATCATTAGTTTACTGCCAAATATTATTACATCTGATACAAAAAGGCGTTTTTAATGAAAAAATATAAAATTTTTTATGTATTTTGAGATGTAAGATTATTTTCCACCTGAATTGGGATTCTGAAACATTGTGCGACGGACAGGCGTGTGTACCTATAAGTAATAAGCAAGGCCATATTTTATCATGTTGGGGCCCCTGACACTTCTGAACTTAGGGGCCCTCTCAACAATTTTTTTATATGCACCTTATGAATATTTTTAAACCCCTCTTAGTTGTTTATTTGTAAAATATGATAAGCACTTAGTTTCCTATATATAAATAGTTTTTAGCTCACACATATACTATACTATAGTAGTGTGAGCTATGGTGATCCTAATTTTTTCGAGAAAAAAAAAGTTGCTCCGATTTCAAAATTTTTTATATATCTTTGCGTTTCAGATGATTTTGAAACTTTTTTGTTGCGCCGTCTGTCTGTCTGTCTATCTGTCTGTCTCTGTCTGTATGTCTGTCTGTCTGTCTGTCTGTCTGTCTGTCTGTCTGTGTGTCTGTATGTCTGTCTGTAACGACCAACGCGCATAACTCAAAAACCGCTTGGCCGATTTTAATGAAAAAAACCTAGACTGGGTCTTGCGTCGAGATGGTCCCATTTAAAAATGAACAAAATCCACCGAACACAAACCAAATAAAAGGGTGGGGGTAAATTTCAAAAATTAGAGTTTATGTGAAAATATGGCGTGTGTGATATTAAACGAAAGGTAATTGAGTCTGCAGTTAAACAAAATACATTTTAATTTATTTAAAAAAAAGGGTGGGGGTATATTTTAAAAATTAGAGTTTAAGTGAAAATATGGCGTGTGTGATATCAAACGAAATGTAATTGAATCCGGAGTTTAACAAAATACATTTTAGTTTTTGTTTTTATTGTAAGGCTGGGGGTAGATTTCAAAAATTTGAGTTTAAGTCAAAACATGGCTTGTGTGGTATCAAACAAAAGGTAATTATGTCTGGATTTGAATAAAATATATCTCAGTTTTTAGTTATATTAGCTCACATGCTACACTATAACTATAGTACCTAGTGTGAGCTTAGGGGCCCATATATTGGCAGAGTATTTTTATAGTGGCGTTCCCAAAAATTGATCCTGGATTGAGTTGATTCTTGAGGAAAACTAATTTAGTTTTTAGGAGTCAATATTCGGTGGCTCAGAGAGGGGAGGACGTGATACCTCTAAAACCCCCTCTACACACGTCACGTGTTTTCTTGTTAAATTAAAACAATAACTTTCTAAGTTATATATTTAATCAATAACGATTTTTAAAAAAAGTACTTTTTTAACTTATAAAGTATTAGAATTTGCTACAGAAATTATGTCGTAGTCCTGCTTTCTTACCCTAATAAAATTAAGATTGCCTTTTACTTAGAGGTACTGGCAACAAGAAAGTTCTTCAGTCAGTAGTTTGTTCTAAAACGATGCTGAAGATATTTGATAGCAGTAGCAAATCTACGATATCTGGGAGGGGGGAGGGGGGTCAAGGAGACAACACTACAAGCAAATAAAAGGCGCGAAACGTTTTGGGAAATAGCACGTAATTTTGTGTAAATATTTAATAAATTTTAATTTTTGAGAATTTTTTTTTTAAATTAGGTTTGGCAAAAAAATTACGTTTATCTTTTTCCTAGAACTAAGGATTATAAGCTTTGTGTCAAGTTTGAGATGAGCAAAGAACACCAAGAAAAACAACGAACTGGAGACCTACAGAAAGGATAGTAAGAGGGAGGCCAGGCAAAAGGTATATTGACGATATCGAACATGACATAAAATATTTAGATTTAGATTTAACACCGACTTTTGATGTTCTTATTATGATTTGTATCTAATAAACCTAAAACCCAGTGGCGGCTGCTACATGGAGGGCAACAGGGCAGTGCCCTCCCAAAACTAGACAACAAATACTATTTTTCATTGATTTATTTTAAAAAAGTTAAATTATCCCGTACGACATGTCTAGTTTTTTTTTAGTCTGTGGTTAACAAAAGGCGATTAATTGGATAAACTTTTTCAGTGTAAAAAATTACAAGCCGGCAGCACCTTGCGGGAGAAGATTTTAATTTCACCCGTTTTTCACCGGTGTATGGGTGGCTGTTCTCGCGCGGGGGCGAAAGAAATGTTTGATTTAGTTGCGTCGGCCATATTCATCGTGCGAAAACGTTCGTTGCCCTTCCTACGTATTGCCGGTTCTATTCTTAATGAAGACGTATGAGTTTGTTTTGATTTGGGGTAGGTCAGTAGTTGAAACCCTTGCCGGTCGGGTGTCAATTTGTTTTTGTTTGTTTTCAAATTGGAAATAAATACCGTCGATTATATAAACTGTGCAACTTTAAATACGTTGACATATGAACTTCGATTACAAATAAAATCTTTAGGGCCACATAGACCGGACCCAAAAATCCTAAAAATTAACCAATATTTTAGTGCAAGTAATAAAAAATTATACGATGCTGAAAACTGGTTGTGCGGTTGTCAAAAATGAAATGCTTTTTTTGCTTTATTTGTCTTATTATGAACAATCCACGAAGTGATCCTGCGCGGATGGCAAAGGGAATGTGTGATATCAAGCACTTTAGTGAAAAGTTAAAGACACATGAATTATGAACAATCCACGAAGTGATCCTGCGTGGGTGGCAAAGGGAATGTGTGATATCAAACACTTTAGTGAAAAATTAAAGACACAAAGTAAGTGCTCCTTATTTAAATAACTACATAGATATTGCTATGCTGGGCAAGACTGATATTAGGTGCCAATTAAATAGTACCTATTCGCAAAACATTGCCGAAGATAATGCAAATGTGGCAAAAAATATACATATACTTAGTAGGTTAATAAACTGTTTAAAATTCTGTGGGATTTTTGACGTTGCTCTACGGGGCCATGACGAGTCAGAAACTGGTGCTAATCCGAGCAGTTTGCGCTAAAAGAAGGGCTAATAGACTTTATCTATAAACAAATAAACTAAAAACTAAACCAAGTAGCTGCTTGTTTGTAAAATGCTAAAATAAAATTGTTTAGGTAATTTTTGTATCTCCTTTTCCATGCAATACAAATTTCTGCCCCCCCAATTTATAACGTTACCAGCCGCCACTGCTCAAACCATTTAATTAAAATGAATTTAACTAATTAAACCTATTTTTTAAAGATCTCTATTTAGTCACCTATTTCAATTAATAAAACATTAAATGTGTACATAAATTTATGTCACATGGTACGAATTAGTTAAGCCCATATAAGCTGTACTCGCATATATATGAAATAAACATCAAATCTCAGCGATTTTCCGACTTCTGGGGCCCAAGACTCCTAAGATGGGCAAAACTGGTTCTTTCTTATTGCGATGGTGTGAAACTGACATCAGTATTGTACCCATGGATAATTTTATTATTTTTAATTAATACAGTACGTACAGCAGGAGTAATTGTCTAAGTTTATTAGGAGCTACTATGGTAGGATATGCAGGGGCAGTCCAAAACTTTCAAAAGGGGGAAAGCTTTTAGATTTTTTGTACAAACAGGCAGGTAAGGTAAATTTTTAAAACAATTTAAAAAAAGCAAATTTATTTGGTCAAAATTTATATTTTTTATGACGAATTTCAAAGAGAAAATTATTCGTCAAAATTTATGTTTTTTATGACGCATTTCAAAGAGAAAATTACCTCTTCATTGTGTCTTTAAGTGTATTTACAGTTTTTTGTGGATCTTTATTTTTTCTCAAAGCTCTCACGAAGAAATTTTGAATTAGACACCTAGCCTACTTTCCTAGCAGAATAATTTCTCCTTTGCCAGAAGAGACCGGGTAGTTTCGGATTCTTACCGACTAAAACCCCTCGATTGTGACTCCGGCTAGGCAAGGTCACTGAACTGCAGCCATAACTGCTCTAATGTGCAGCCTCTTAATTCCAAGGCTAACCACTCTATTAATTTTGTTTCTTAAACTAGTTTGTGCAGGTAATTAATGGAGTAGTCCCCAGTCGCTATTGAGTCTAGTTCAACTTCCTCAAATATTAGGTGCCTTTTGCGATACAGTGCCTCGCAATGGCATATTACATGTTCTACTTTTTCTAGTTTTTGTTTACATAGTCTGCAGCTTAGGTCTTCTTGATATAGGCTCATCCTGCTTAGTTAACCTAAGCCAAATGGCTGGTCATGATTCCTATTATGGTTCTCACTTGCATCCTACTGTAACTGAGCAGATCTTTTGTGAGTTTGGCATCCAGGCCTTTGATAAAGGCTCGTGTTTTAGCCCGTGTCTTTCTATCCAGTGGTTTTCATTTCCCTTTCCCTAGAGTTTGAATTGGGACCTTATAGTACACTTTGGTATCCTCAGGGCTGGCTCTGGTCCAATATATTTTTCTGACGATCCTTGTCTTGCTAGTACGTCAGCTTTTTCATTGCCTTGAATGCCTCTGTGTCCTGCCACCTATAATATAGTTTTATTTTATTGCGTTCCGCCAGTTTCACTAGTTCAGCAAGACATTACTACACTAGCTTTGAGGTAACCTTGTATCATAGTCTTGTATCTCCGCCAGAGTGATTTCTGCTTTCTTTGCTATGTTCTCCATATGGCTGGTCCATGTTTACTTGGGGTCCAGTATTGCCCCCAAGTATTTAACATCCCTTGACAGATAAACTTCGTCGTTTCCCTGAGTTAGAGTTTCGAGTCCCACTAACTCTTAATTTTAGGGACTATAACGGTTTTTTGGGAGCTGATGTTTAGTTTTTCTCTATCAGCACAATGTTCCACAGCTCTTAGGGCCTGCTGCATTCGGTTTCTAATGATAGTGTTGAATTTTCCAGGAACAAGAATGACTAGGTCATCTGCGTAACTTCTCCTGTAGAAATTGAGAAATATTTATTTTGATACATTTCCTCTTAACCCTTGCAAATATCTAATGAAGATTTACCCACTAAATGTGCTTTTAAATTAATGAATTCTTGAACTAAGGAAGCATCTAAATAATTTTCGTTATTGTTTATAAACTTTTCTCCTTCTTTAAATATTGTTTCACTTTTCAAGTTTCACAAATTTGTTGGCACATAAAATCGCTCATATACACGTTGGTAAGTAACTAAGCTTGTTTTAAGATTTGCTGTAATAGAGCGCAAGCCAGCGAAGGGTAGTCCTGTCTAAGGGTTTTTTAGATATTTTCCACATATTTCAGGAAAGAAGCATAAAATACGGCATTATGGGGTCTTGCGTCCCCTCGCCCTCCCCCAGGTCATCTTTCTGGGTGCGCTGCTGCTTTTAAGGAAATACCAGTGATTATCAAATCTGTTGACTCAATAACAAACTCCGATCGGTGATACGTCCTAAAACGCAAGAGCTGCGTTGATTGTACTAATTTCCACTTTCTACTTCACTTACATTCGGACAGTGGCATTTTAAAAATCACGCTTACCCAATGCGTCACCCTGTATATGGTTAAACAAAAAACAAATCTTTTGTTTAGCCATGTAATACATCAAAATGTGTCTATTCAATTTATAGTTCTCCGGAAAAAGGGGGGTGCCTTCCGACCACCACTGGTTATGTGCAATGCATGCAATTATTTATTCTCAGAAGAACTAGTATGCAGGAACATCAAATCATAAGATTATAGTGTTAAATCTTGGTTAAGGTAGGTTGTGCATTTGATTAAGTCATGTTTCTACTTTTAAAGATATTAGGTCCAAATAATCATGTTTTTATCGAGGATAACTGGAAACAGAATACCGAGAAACAACGCCATTTATTACACGCAAGTAAAAAAGTTTTTTTTGACGCCATTTCAGATAGACAGGCGTTCAAAATGCTTGTCATTTTTTAAGCGGATCAGCGGATAAGGGCTTACCCTCAGATGCACCGTAAGCACTTAAGCGCGATCATGGGCTTAATCGCGATTAAGTCCTTGTTGCTCACATACAAAGGCATCTGAGGGTTGTCTAGTGTATTCTTTAAAAGGGTTGATCAAAAAGGAAGGCGAGTGCAATCTTTTTTTTTGTCAATCACTAGTTTTTAAAAATTAGAATTTTGTATTACCTACTGTGGGCAGCTGTCACCGTTCGGATTATAAGCCTTATAAAAAGCGAATAATAATAATAACCGAACTTCTAAAATTTTTAAAGAAAGATTTATTAGATATTGAAAAGGATATTTTTCCTTTTAAAAATAAAGAAGTGTACTCTACTTAGTCTGATTACAATACTCCTTTGTCTTAAAGTTTCTTAGATTTAAAATTGTCTTACTCGAGAATAAAAAATGGCATACTTAATATACCTACTTGTGTTTTTGCAACAAATTGCGGTCTATAAAATACAGTTATCACTTTTGACGTCCCCTTTCGACCATAAATTTTTAGAATAAGGGGAGAATCTGGCGCGTTTTTTGCTTTTCGCGACACCTTGTTAGGTTATACACGGAGGCATCGTGGGAGCAAGGGGGCCCTGTTATACCTCTCACTTTTTGCCTGATCAAAGACAAATAAGATTTGCCGAAAGTATAAGTTAAATGTTTATAGGTCCGTAAGCGACTAAAATGTCAACAAATTTTGTTTTAAAAAAAATCATTGTTAAATGAAATATTAATAAAAAAGGAATTTTAAAAATAGGCACATCCTAAAACAAATTCTTTGCAATAATTTACTTTACGTTAAAATATTATATTAAAAAAAAACAATTAGCTGGATGCGCTGGGCCTAGCAAGTTGATACGGACTTCGCAAAGCCTTGTCATTGGCGTAACGAGGAAATGCTGTAATCTTATTGATCAGAACTTTTTTTGTTTTGACAGCTCACTACTTCGCACGATGGTCAGCTTGTCGGTTCTGAACGATCGAAATTTTTTTATGGTTGTAATTTTGACAAATTGATCCTGAAAGTTAGGAAATGTCAACTAGCGTTTAAAAAATTTGATTTTAATATACCGTGCATTCTGGAGGTGGTACAGTCGTCTCAAAAAAATGTCGCATATCGTTTTTTTCCTCTTAAGCAAATAACTTAAAAAATTAATATTTTGAAAGTGGGTGTACGTAATCAGCTTAAAGGCTTTTTTTATTTAATATAATTTTTTCATAAAAATTTAACTAAATTTATTAATCTTGCGATACTATAATATCAATATAGATCAATCACTATCAAATTTTGCAAGGTTCTTTTTATAGATCAAAACGGATTGATTTTTATCCTGTGAAACAGGTGTCTTGTGCTACACGTTAAATAAACTACGTCGGACAATCCCATGCGCCAACGCTGAAACATTAAATCATAGCTAATACTCCTGGACAAGCGGCCGCTGATTGTAGCACAAATACAACCCTTGTTACAAGATTGAAATAATAAAGTCACAAACGCAATTGATACGTAATGATACGGACTTTTTCATTCCAATAATATATATATATACAAAATTATAATAATTCAATACACAGCTTTTATCTAATTTTTTAAATAAGTAAATTGAAACTGTGCAATAGGTTTAATAGTAAAAAGTAAAATTTGAAAATCGCCTTTCCGCGCGGATCATTATACAGGCTACCAAGCGGCCTATGACTTGTCGTCGTGACAGCTGACAACGAGTTAGTTGATTGATTTTCTGCATTGGGGTTTACTAATAAGGTAATTGGGCACTTTTTTAAGACTTAATGGTTATGATAGAAAATAGTTCGAAATTGAGGTTTCGATCGTCTAAATTAGACAATTTGACCTCCGTCTGTCGCTGCGCTTCGCTGTATGAAGTACGCACGGGTTGGATTACGTATATGGTTGGATGTCGTAAAACTACGCGTTGTCACCCCTACGTATTTCAGCCAGCCACGTCATTTTGTCATCGAAGAAATAACTGGACAAGAAGGACAACGCATGTAGAAAATCTCGAGCCCTTGTTATAACGTGAATATCGTACATATCTTCTTCGAATTTAATTTATAAAGAAGTAGGTAAGCCGCGCCGATCGAGTCTTGCACGAAAAACCATAGGCGCGCGTACAAAACAAAAATTGAATCAAGTGTCATCGGGTGTTAACGTCGGCTGTCGTCAACGCGAATGCGGCCGGTCGAAGGTCAAGCGAAACGCGTAATATTTGAAGTAGGTATGTAGACTGATTAATAAATACGTACCTACCCAGGTCGATTTAATTTTCTGTTTTATAATATTTGGGTGATGCGTGAAAATAAACCCAGAGCGGAGGCAATTGTAAATTAACAGAAAAAGTAAAATTTACATTTTTAAAAGGTCATAGTTTTATAACCATTTTTTGGATTTTTATGAAAATTTGTGAAATGTCGCATATTTTATATGGTTATGTTAATATTTGCTGGGAGACAAAAATTTACTAAAAAATTTATATCCACGGTTTAAACAGACAGACAGAAAGGCGTTACGGCTATTTCCTAAATTTTAAAGGAGCTAAAAACGTTTTACGCCCTTATGAAACAGACGATAGGAGCTATATTTGCAACAAACATTCTAGGTCTTGAACTTGTTTTTTTAAACTACTGGGTGGGCCAAAAAAAACCGGATTTTTTTTTCATTATAACATTTGAATTATACCATCGATTTTAATGGGACAAACTGCACTTGCCAGAGAATAAATATATTTTTTTGTCCGCCATCTCAAAATGCAAGATGGCGGATGAAATTAAATTGTACCCTTCAAAGATTCTCGTTTATTCTTGTGTTGCGAACACGTTTTAATTATTTTTTTTAAATCTATAAAAAAACTGCATTCTTGCCACGCACAACAAGGTACGAATTAACAAAATCGGTTCGGTGGTTCTAAAAAAATATATTTTTGTTTCAACCATTGTTTTGAATATTATACGATTGCCAATCATGTCTGCATTTATTTCCTTATAAATTCATTAATACTGAACCGATTTTAATGAAATAAATAACATCCTGGTCAAAATTGATTGCCTTTTAAAGACTATATGATCAAAATTTACAGCCATTCTAAAATTTAAGATGGCGGACAGAATCATACTTGATTCTTTAAGATGGCGTGTTAATTCTTGTTTTCTGACAATGTTTTAGTTTTTTTTTAATCTATGGAAAAGCACTACTTTTGGCTCGCACAAAGTAGTACAATCTGGTGGTTCTCAAAAAATCTATTTTTATTTCAGTCATTGTTTAACAGATTATACGATTGCATTGCTAATCCTGCCTGCATTCATTTCCTTATAAACTCATTATTACTGAACCGATCTTAGTGAAATAAAAAATCATTAGGATGTTTTTTATTTCATTAAAATCGGTTTAGTAGTAATGAATTTATAAGGAAATAAATACAGACTTGATTGGCAAGGCAATCGTATAATATGCAAAACAATGGTCGAAACAAATTTTTTTTTTATAAACCACTGAACTGATTTTGCTGATTCGTACCTGGTTGTGCGTGGCAAGAATGTAGAATGTAGTTTTCTTACTAATTAAACGAGCATCTTTGAAGGTTACATTTTAATTTGGTCTGCCATCTTGGATTTTGAGATGGCGGCAAAAAAATATATTTAATCAAGTCTGATTAATTCGCTGCGAAGTGTAGTTTGTTCCATTAAAATCAATTCTACAGTTCAAAAGTTATAATAAATAAAAATTTCCGGTTTTTTTGGCCCACCTGGTATATAAAAATTTTTAAAGGTTTTTTTTATTCGAAGGTATTTTAGAATTTGGCGTGTACGCCCTTTTATTATTACAAGCTGTTATTTAACTTCACCTGTATGTATGTATGTATGTATGTATGTATGTGGGTATGTATGTAATCAAATCTTGCAACTCATTTTTGAAGAACTTCCAAACATCCGATTAACTTCAAATTTCGCATAGCGTCTTAGTTCCGATGACAATACAATAATATGGTTTCATCCGGTACCTACCTCCCCCCTAACGTGGGGGATGGAGAGGGGGTAAAACTTTAGTTTGTCCGATTTCAACCAAAATTGGTATCTGGGGGTTTTTGAGTATGAGAACTACGAATTTTTGATCAGATTATAAAAATTCAATATGGCGGATTCAAATTGGACGATTTAATGTCAAGTTTTTCTGATTACTTTCAACTGACTTCCACGTATCCGACTGACTTCAAATTTCGCATACCGTTATAGTTCCGATGACAATTCAATAATGTGGTATAACTGATTGCCTACCTCACCCCTAACCTGGTGGACGGAGAGGGGGTAAAATTTTAGTTTGTTGGATTTCCACCAAAATTGGTATCTGGGGGTTTTTGAGGATGAGGATAACGAACTTTTAATCAGATTACAAAAATTCAATATGGCGGATTCAAAATGGACGATTTAGTGTCAAGTTTTTCTGATTACTTTCAACTGACTTCCACGTATCCGATTGACTTCAAATTTCGCATACCGTTATAGTTCCGATGAAAATCCAATAATGTGGTATCACTGACTGCCTACCTCCCCCTAAGGTCCCTGTATGTTGACATATTTGGATATAAGTCAACATACAGGGACTCTACCTCCCCCCTAACGTGGAGGGCGGAGAGGGGGTAAAATTTTAGTTTGTCGGATTTCCACCAAAATTGGTATCTGGGGGTTTTTGGGAATGACGATTACGAATTTTTGATCTGATTAAAAAAATTCAATATGGCGGATTTAAAATGGACGATTTAATGACGATTTTTTCTGATTATTTTCAACTGACGTCCACGTAGGTATCTGATTGATTTCAAAATTCACATGCTCTCTCACTAAAAAGGGGGGGGGGGGCGTAGAAGAGGTAAGGCTTTAGTTTGTTCGATCTCGACCAAAATTAATTAATCCTTGCGTATAATGATCATAATAATAACGACAGTTTTATCATATGTCGCCTTTGTTGGACGGCCTTCTCATCGAAGACAGATATTTTAAAATTGACAGGAAAGACTTCCTGCAATATCGATGCGCAAGCTGAAATGCATAGACTTAGACAAATCTAAAAATTAAAAAATAAATTAAGAAAAAAAAAACACCGCTTTTATTATTATGATATCAGAACACTCAAAATATTATTTTATGCTTTTTAGTCCATTTTATAAAAGCTTGTTTTCAAAAAGTTTTTTTTTTCTAAATTTATTTCAAATGAAAAACGTTATTTTTTTAACTAATAAATAGGAAAACAGGGTTTATGAAAATGTAAGTAAGTAATATTTAACTTTAAAATTTTAAGTTATGTACTTTGTTAACTTTGATAGTTTTTTGAGTTAAATCTTAAAAAATTAATAGAATATTACAGTGATGTAAGGTAGATGAGGGGTATAAGGCTCACCTTTTTTTACGACTGAATTATCTTAAGACAAAAGTAGAAGCTAATATTTCTGTGACAATTTCCAATGCTTTATAGAGTTATCCAACTAACCCCATGAAAAAAAACACATATAGAAATATTTTACCCCTCTTTCGAATAGTACTAGTCGCCTAAAACTACACTATCTTTTTTTTTAACGTGGCAGAAAGGCACTACAACATTTGGTGCGAAAAATTGCCCTAGCTTGTGAAATGAGAAATAGATTGAATGTTTAAATATACCTCTACTTTTTTTTATAGTTAGAGCAGGATCAGATCTTTATTCAGTTTTAGGGCATTCTTATTGGCCACCACTGTATTTCTATTTTATTACCCTTTCTCTTGAGTAAACTGTTCACGCAATGATCCCGTGTCAACTCGCGAGACATGCATTGATTCGCGACACACGCCCGCTCTTCATATAATTTTATTGGCTTGAGAAAGTTAGGGTGACCATTCGGGCTACTTCGTTGTCAGCCCAGTATAGCGTCTTTCTTGTCGAAGACGCGACGCAACGTCGTCTTATAATTTGGCGTACATATAGGGGCACTTCCGGGGCATTGCGGGGGCCTTGTCTGGGCATTTCCCGGGCCTTGCGGGAGTTGCCTAGGCTTTTCCGATCCATTGCTGGGTAGGTCGTCAAAATTCTTTAAAATGACCGGAGCTTTTTTTGGGTTGTCAAAAATGTTATTCACCAAAGTTAGTGGACTTCGAGGGCATCGCCTGGGCTTATATTGGATGTTTCAATGCCTTTTAAAGTAAAAAAGTTAGCACCGATGAAGCCCTCGGACAGGATAACCAGCCGGGCCATTTTGCAAAAGAATAATGCGAAAAATAAAGAAGCTTAGCAATATATGTTCAACTTATATACACCCAACAAGTTTTCGTAGCTACAGGGGTAAAAACGGTCTCGTTTCTCTCGTATTTGTTCGTGGGTAGCTGGAAAGCTTAGTCTAACGAGGGTCCAACATCTGATGGATCTATTAAGTGTTGAGAGTTAATTGTTTCGCCCTTATAGAAAAAAAAATTGCAAATAAATGGTGTAGCGAAAATTTTATAACACATGGCGCCGCGAAAAAACATTTTGGTAAAAACTGAAAAACTTGATGCCGCAAGCGAAAATTATAAAAAAAATTAAAATCTTCGGTAAAAATAGTATCAATTGTTAACATTTTGGTTAGTTTTGAATATTTTTGCCACCGCAGTTGGAAATTTTTAAATCAATAATTAATAAGAAAAACAGAGCATTTCACTGGCCTTGGAATGACGCTAATTTCCTCCTAGTTAACAAGACCCCCTGTAGTTACTTTTATGTGAGACGCACGCTATATAAGTAGGTATCTTAGAGTTTAAGGACGTAGGTTTAGTGTAGTAATTAATATGTACGGCATGACAGTTTTTATTTTATCTTTCCTCTAAAAACCTCCTCCGAGTAAAAAACTTTATTTTGTTCGGTCTTAAATTAATGTGGTGAGATTCAGTAAAATGCCATGATCTTTTGCAATAAAATAAATATATATATTTTTTTTTAGTTAAACGATTTTATTATAAAATTTCACAAAAAATATAAAAATAATTTGCTAGATTACTACTGTCTAGATGTACCAATAGCGATTATTAAAGATCAAATTGAGATGTATACGCGCCACATTTTTATCCCGAACGTAGAATTGATGGGTGTCAATATATAGTTTAAGTTGTGCTACGTATTTTTACGTAAGCATGAGATTTCACAGTTACGCAAGCGCACTTCGTCACACCGTCGTCAAGGTCACGTTAGGAGCTTACGTATTTACGTTAGCTTACGGCAGTCTGCGGGCACCTTAACGTTACCAAAGAATAGAATTGGTTGATTGACCGATCGAAAAATGAGGCCTAGACGATAATTTCCGCTTCCAGTACAAACGATTCACTGAAAATATATTCCTACTTTAGTTGAAAGACAAAAAACAAAATTGGAACGTCAAAAAACACACTGCCGAATTCCATATTCTCTGCTATTAGTAGACTTGTTATGGTAACGTAAAAACATTCAACTTAAACTAAAATTTGGAACAAAACGTAGAGCGCTTAACGTGCAGTTTTACGTAAAAATACTATCTAATATCTTTAATAATTTACCCCGACTTTGTATTGAACTTAAAAATATATAATGTGCCAACAGAAATCTTCTAAGGTATTTTTTACTTTTTAGTACAATTTTCGAAAAAAATCGTTTAACTAAAAATATAGATTTATATTATTTTTTAATTTTTTTTTAATGAAAAAAACAGAAGTATGCAAGATGTATAATTATGGCTTTCACAGCCTTTCCATTTCTAGTAGTGCCTCATGATTACAAGGTTTCTTTTCTGACAATTTTATACAATTCCATTCCTCAATCCTTAGTTTATCTGCGATACCTCAGTTTTTTTCATAAAATAGTATTGTCAGCAGAACAAAACATAAATCTGAAAATCGCATGTTCGGATTTATTTAAATATCAAAGGTCAGAATTTACCTCTTTTGCACTTCTAACCAACCCCTTAATTCCGTTTTTTTTCATAAATTTGGATTGTCACTAGATCAAATCATAAATCTGAAAATCGCATATTCGTGTCTGTTTTGATTACTAGTTATGAATTTACCCCCTTTACAGCCCTGACGTCCCCCTACCGCCGTTTTTTTATCATAAAATTATATTGTCACCAGAACCAATCATAAATCTGAAAACGGCATGTTTCTATTTGTATTTTTACAAAGTTCTAAATTTACCCCCTTTACAGCCCTTACCCCTTACCACCCCCTACTTCCGATTTTTGTTCATAAAATTGTATTGTCACCCGATCAAATCATACATCTGAAAACCGCATGTTTGTATCTGCTTTGGTTTCAAAATTCTGAATTGCCCTCCCTTACACCCCTCACCTACCCCCGTATTTCCGATATTTTTAAATAAAATTGTATTATCATTACACCAAATCATAAATCTGAAAACCGCATGGTCATATCTGATTTGGTTTCAGTTATGGATTTATCCCTTTTACACCCCTTAACCACCTTTTACCACCCATCTGTTTTCATAGTATTGTATCGTCATCGGACCTACACTACTTTGCTAAATTTCATTAAAATCGGTTCACGGGAAGTGTGTCAAAAATAAATCGCTAGATTTGATGACAGACATCGCCAGGCTCTGTGAAGTTAATAAAAAATTTTAAAACATGGTCACCTTAATAGTGTATCTGAACAGGCGCCTTGCATGCCTCCGCCACTGTAACTCGCAAAGTAACGATCGCAGAGCCCTCTTCTTCTGGCAAAGTTTAACTGGGCTCGCGATTGAGCGATTTGGCGGAGGTTCTTTAGATGTTATATGTTCTCTGATTTTGTGTAGATCGCCCGCCTGGCAAATCAAATTACGAGATTCACCTCGCCACGACAACGAAAACACAATATGAAGTAGGTATAGTTTTTGCAAAGTCACCTGAAATGCTACTAATACGGGGTTCTATCGATTTCATGAAATTTGGCTTCAATCTGCCCTTCAAAAGTTATCCAAATTCATATAAAATCTTCCTGGTATAGTTTTTGCAAAGTCAGTTGAACAAAGATAAAAGCCGACCATCGGAATATCCTTTAAAGAAAGTGACATGGGCGGCGGTCGATATACTCATGAAAATTATTTCATTTAATTATGGCTAAACTAAAGAAATAGAAATAGATAATAAAACTTTCTATTCCTACACCTACAGAAACGACACTGATTTATTTTGTAACTTTCCATACTGCCGACTAAAGGGGTCCCGAAACGAACACCTGAAAGCAATTAAAAGCGCATCTCAAAAAAATCTGCCAATCAGGTGCCGTTCATCCACCTGGGCTCGGTCGGAAAACAAATACTTTGTCGTCGGACAGCAAAGAGCCGCGCCTTTTCTTTGTCGGTAGGGTTGAAATAATACCAGGAAGATTTTATATGAATTTGGATAAATTTTGAAGGGGAGAATGAAGCAAAATTTCATGAAATCGATAGAACCCCGTATTAGGAGTTATTCAAGTGACTTTGCAAAAACTATACAACGCATTTCGCAAAACACGCGACCGTTCATAGTTTGCTATTGTTCAGAGCGTGTGATCTGGATGGTCACATCGTTTAAGATCCAGAATAGCTGCACAGGCTTTGCTCTGAATAAACCGTATAAAATACGATCCATCATGAGAAGGTCCTGCCTTAAAGAACAAGTAACAGTAGAATGCTTGGTAGTTTCTGAGGGGTTTAGGATTTTTCAGTGTCGCTTATTTACACACACTTTACTACCAATTTGACTTGGTTGAAAGAGGTTATCCCTAACCCCATGCTGCAGTTGTTTCAGTGAGGAATTTTTTATTTAAATGTTGGTTATAATAAAAACGATTAAGTGTTCAAAAGGGTCTTTTTGTCCCCGCAGTATTAATTTTTAAGCTAAACCAATTTCGCACTAATATTTAAACTATAATGACTCTTGAAATGTAATTTTTTAAAGGATTTATGGGAAACACTATTGTTGAGCTTTAGTTTACTTAAATTTTTTTTGGCTTCAGTCAATTCTGTTAAAATTTGCTAGGCAACTAAAGAGTATTTCAATTTTCTGGGTACCTAAAAAAAACTTTTCATACACCTTAGTCAAACTTATTATTCGGTAGGTACGTGATCTGTTCATAATAGGACCGCTTGTTGTAGTTGAACGTATGGCTAATGCCTGTACCAGGTCAGTTTAAAAAAACGAATCCCTTCCGTTCTTTTATGCGCGCCACTGGTGTAATATACCTACCTTAAAATATAGGGATTGGGTTCATGCTGGGATTGATGCTAATCTTCCAGGGAAAGCATAAAGCTCCAGCAGCCAAGCAAATCATTTACTTGCCACATAATTATTTGAATCAAGTAAGATTATGAGAGACAAGTAAGGTTATGTGAAGTAAATTATATTCTGTTTAAATCTATGATCAGGCGGCAGGGGAATCGTGATATGGTCGTCGGCATCACATGCAGAAGGTACCAGGGTTGCGTCTCGAAGAACGATGCAAAAAAAAATCTGCCCTGCCGCCGCTCACTTTTTTTTCAGCGTTCAACAGTCGTCATCGAATAAGCGTGCGATGCGATGCACGTAAAATGTAAGGTGACCTTGCAGTGGCGCACCCAGAAATATGTCTTGGGGAGGCCCGAGGCCTCTTGGGGTGGGGGGGGGGCGAAGCCTCATCATGTCGAATTTTAAGCTATTTTTTGTGTTTTTTCTGAAATATGTCGAAAATATGTAAAAAAATCTAAGGCTTGGGGGGGCGGACCCCGCCCCAAACTCTAATTTTTGAAATCTACCCCCACCCTTTTATTTGGTTTCTGTTCAATGGATTTTGTTCATTTTTAAATGGGACCATCTCGACCCAAGACCCAGCCTAGGTACCAAATTTCATTAAAATCGGCCAAGCGGTTTTTGAGTTATGCGCGTTGGTCGTTACAGACATACAGACAGACATACAGACAGACAGACAGACAGACAGACGGCGCAACAAAAAAGTTTCAAAATCATCTGAAACGCAAAGATATATAAAAATTTTTGAAATCGGAGCAACTTTTTTTTTCTCGAAAAAATTAGGATCACCATAGCTCACACTACTATAGTATAGTATATGTGTGAGCTAAAATCCTCAAAAAATTAAGCAAATGATCAGACGTGCTAAGTAATGTAATGCTTGTTACAAGTAAATATATATTTGAGGATAACAACATAAGTATATATTTTCTTCAATCAATATTTTAGCTCACACATATACTATACTATAGTAGTGTGAGCTATGGTGATCCTAATTTTTTCGAGAAAAAAAAAGTTGCTCCGATTTCAAAATTTTTTATATATCTTTGCGTTTCAGATGATTTTGAAACTTTTTTGTTGCGCCGTCTGTCTGTCTGTCTGTCTGTCTGTATGTCTGTCTGTATGTCTGTAACGACCAACGCGCATAACTCAAAAACCGCTTGGCCGATTTCAATGAAATTTGGTACCTAGGCTGGGTCTTGGGTCAAGATGGTCCCATTTAAAAATGAACAAAATCCACCAAACAGAAACCAAATAAAAGGGTGGGGGTAGATTTCCAAAATTAGAGTTTATGTGAAAATATGGCGTGTGTGATATCAAACGAAAGGTAATTGAGTCTGCAGTTAAACAAAATACATTTTAATTTATTTTAAAAAAAGGGTGGGGGTATATTTTAAAAATTAGAGTTTAAGTGAAAATATGGCGTGTGTGATATCAAACGAAAGGTAATTGAGTCTGGAGTTTAACAAAATACATTTTAGTTTTTTGGTTTTTTTAAGGGTGGAGGTAGATTTCAAAAATTTGAGTTTAAGTCAAAACGTGGCTTGTGTGGTATCAAACAAAAGGTAATTTAGTCTGGAGTTAAATAAAATAAATTTCAGTTTTTAGTTATATTAGCTCACACGTACACTATAACTATAGTACCTAGTGTGAGCTTAGGGGCCCATATATTGGCAGAGTATTTTTTTTGTTTATCTAAGCTAAGAATGATGTTTTCATTGATCTACTTATTTTAAAATTAAGTTTTATAAAAACTTGTTTTCTATAAAACCTAGTTGAATTGTTGTTGAATTTTACCTTCCCAGCCCGCAATGGCTAGAAAAGGTATTATTTTTCAGATAACGCCGAAAATGTGTATGGGTATATTTGGACCGATTTTAGCAATATTGGCGTGACGTCTATCTAGGCGTGTGTGTATGTCTGTCCGTAATACGATAGCTCCTAAGCCGCTGAACCGGTTTGTATCAAAATTTATTAATGCTAATTTTTTACAGTAAAAAAATTAGAAATATGCTTACTTTTTAATCGAGCATCGCATCAAGATGCGATTTTCGGAATATAGAAGGTATTTTTCTCAATAATTTGTGTTTTAACCAAAAACTTCTTAGAATCCTTCGTTTCTGGGATATTTACAAGAATCTGTTTTCTAGGCTGATATAGCATGGAGTTTACTTGGAGTGTGCATTATTTATTTTTTGTTTATTCAAGCTATTTATTTTAAAATTAAGTTAAAGAAACTTGTTTTTAATAAAGCCTAGTTGATTTTTTGTTGTTTTTAGCTCACACATATACTATTCTATAGTAGTGTGAGCTTTGGTGATCCTAATTTTTTCGAGAAAAAAAAGTTGCTCCGATTTCAAAAATTTTTATATATCTTTGCGTTTCAGATGATTTTGAAACTTTTGTTGCGCCGTCTGTCTGTCTGTCTGTCTGTATGTCTGTCTGTATGTCTGTAACGACCAACGCGCATAACTCAAAAACCGCTTGGCCGATTTTAATGAAATTTGGTACCTAGGCTGGGTCTTCGGTCGAGATGGTCCCATTTAAAAATGAACAAAATCCACCGAACACAAACCGAATAAAAGGGTGGGGGTAGATTTAAAAAATTAGAGTTTATGTGCAAATATAGCGAGTGTGATATCAAACGAAAGGTAATTGAGTCTGGAGTTAAACAAAATACATTTTAATTTATTTTAAAAAAAGGGTGGGGGTATATTTCAAAAATTAGAGTTTAAGTGAAAATATGGCGTGTGTGATATCAAACGAAAGGTAATTGAGTCCGGAGTTTAACAAAATACATTATAGTTTTTGTTTTTTTTTAAGGGTGGGGGTAGATTTTAAAAATTTGAGTTTAAGTCAAAACATGGCTTGTGTGGTATCAAACAAAAGGTAATTTAGTCTGGAGTTGAATAAAATATATTTCAGTTTTTAGTTATATTACCTCACACGTAAACTATAACTATAGTACCTAGTGTGAGCTTAGGGGCCCATATATTGGCAGAGTATTTTTTATAATGGGCTGATTTAATTTGATAAATGCCCAGTTTTTAAAAGATTTGCATGTACAATAGTTTTCTATATGTCCAATTAAATTACAAAATAAACTGTTTCAAATTTTTTGCCCCCCCCCCCCCATTCTTAAATCTTGTTAATGATTAAATCTTTTAAAAAACTTGTGATTTTTATTACCATATTCTTTTTTGGTAAGTACCGTAACTTAACCAAAAACCTATTTCGTTAAGGATTTAAAATTTACAGATTTTTCCAAAAGATAAGTTTTGCATATTACGGTCAAGACGTAAAAGAAAGGTATAAAGAAATTAAAAATTTTAATTTGAATTCTTTAAGATTTTTATCTTGAAAGATTCGGTTTATCATCAGAAAGCTGTAAAATTTAAAATTACTTATTTTAAGTTTAAATTTCAGATTCTCATTAGCAAAAAAAATTGCTTTCCACCGCACAATAATAAATTATATTATTCGCTCTTACACTTGTCACATTAATAATATCGTCTCTCAAATTAGCTAATTAGACAACACTAAACACTAAGAAAATATTGAATGTGTGCCTTTTCCCTCAAAGGTAAAGTTTCTTATTGAATAAGAAAATTGAAAAGTAATCTATCATAAAGTAACCCCGATTTTACAGGATTCGCCACAAATTGAACGTCAGTCAAACTTTGTAACATGAAGGCAAAATGCCCGTAACGTGCCTGTAACTTTATTGAAACTTCTTTGTCTAAGAGATATATTTTGAGAAACAAAAGATACACTTTCAAATACCAAATTGCAAATAATGGAAGGGCCTAAAACCATAAACAACAAGTGAAATTAAAGAAAGGAAAATCAGAAAAAAGTTTTCCTCGGCCGGGAGTCGAACCCGGAATCTCTTGCTCTGTACGCAAACGCTCTCTCATTGAGCCACCAAGGAACATACACAAATTTTCGGAAAACTTCCACCTATGTATGTGTGTGTGGTGTCTCAATACAAGAACGAGAAATTATCAGGGTATTAACTAGACCAAGTCAATTCAACTGATTTTTTATAATTCTTTTTTCCCACCGTCAAAGGTATTTTCCCTCAGAAGTAAAGTTTCTTATTGAACAAGAAAATTGAAAAGTAATCCATCATGAAGTAACCCCGATTTTACAGGATTCGCCACAAATTGAACGTCAGTCAAACTTTGCAACATGAAGGCAAAATGCCCGTAACGTGCCTGTAACTTTATTGAAACTTCTTTGTCTAAGAGATATATTTTGAGAAACAAGATACACTATTGTAATAAGGCATCTTTTTAGACTATATTGTGTATCTATTTGGATACGCTTTTGGGCCTTGGCATTTTATAAAATATAATTATAATATGATACCTAAAATACAGGATATAATTTAAATGATGAATCAATCATTAAGAGATGGCGCGGAAGGTCCAAATTAGATAAAAACTTCAAAAAACGTTTGGCGAAGTTATAGGATTTGTTAAGTTTCGAGAGTAGGGAACACGATGAATTTTTAAAATGACAAATTGAACAACGTTAAATAATTTTAATATGATTCAAAAATATTCTATTGCTTTTTTCCAAGAAAATATAGATAAGTTGTAGTACACTGTAGCCAAATAATCTTTGGAATAGGTATAAATTTGTCATTTCTTTTAAGAATTAATATTTTCAAGAGCTATTAAATTTACACAAAAGAAATTGAAATATATTTTTGTACATGTCTAAAGGCCCCTTAATAAAAACATAAAAAAGTAATATTAGCACTACATTAAAAAAAAAAGTTGGTAATAATTTTGAGTATTTCTATTTATTTACAAATAATTTTACCATTTAATTATTAACCCTATTGTCATGCATAATTTCAGAAAATCCCAATTTTCTGTTTTAATTTTTAAGGAAATTATAACAAAAAAATAAAATAAAAGCTATTGAGCTTGACACCCTTTATCTCAAAAATAAAGAAGTTTGATGCAAAAAATAATAAGAAAAAAAAACACCCTGATATTAGGGCAAAAGAAAAAAAAGCAAACAAATATACAATAATATTTATTGTTTCAAAAAATACTAATTTAAAGTAAGTAACTTTATGTTAAATGTTTGTATTTTATGGTAAGAATTTTTGGATATTTGAAAGTATCAAATTGGTCTGACAAAATATAATTTTTAAAAATGAACGCTTTCCGAACATACCGGATGGGCAAAAAAACCGGACAAAATGTTTTTCGTTATAACTTTCCAACTATAGCACCGATTTTACCAAGGCAAAAAGTAGTTTGCAGGGAATTGATCGGATATTTGTATAACAGTATATTTTTGTCCACCATCTTGAAATCCAAGACGACAGACAGTATCAAACTTGACCCTTGAAAGAGGCTCGCTTATTTTTTTGTTACAGAAAGTTTAGATATTTTTTTGTTTGTAGAAAAGCTCTATCTTTGCTACGCACAACGAATTATTATTATGAATTGTTAAAATCGGTTAAGGTCCCTAAAAATCATTTTTTGGTTCAACTATATTGTTTTACAGGTTAAATAAATTTTTGCCGAACCGATTTTAATAAAATATAAAGCGATATGGAACAGATTCAATGCTTTTAAAAGATCACAATTAAAATTTGTTTTCATTGTGAAATCCAAGATGGCGGACATCAAAGACTTTACTTTTTAAAAAGGCTCGTTTATTCTTATATTCCGAAAAATTTTTGAAGCATAGAAAAGTTTTACAGGTTAAACGACTGCCTTGCCATTTCAACGTGCATTCATTTCCTCATAAATTAATTACTACTAAACCGAAAATAAATTAAAAAGCATCATGGCGAAGATCAAGTTCATTAAAGATCACTGTTTAAATTTTCCTCTATCTCTAAATATAATATGGCTTACGAAATCGCATTTGACCCTCCATAAAGGATGGTTTTTTCATATGTTGCGAAAATTTTTTTGACCCTTTTCTAAATTTATTTAAAAGATCTAGGTCCCCACGCACAACGAGGTATTAATCATAAAAAAATAAATCCTCGCAACATACAACGAAGCGATCCTTCATAGAGGCAGAAATTTGACTTTTTTTTTCAACATCTTGGATTTAAAAATGTCGGAAAATTTCCACAGTTTTGTTCAAAGAGCAATCGAGTATCACCATAATTGAATTTTTTTTAAATTGAATTCGCTTCAGTAAATTTATTAGAAAATTATTGCAGACAGAATTTAAAAAAACAGTTGTTCTAACAATTATTATTTAAAAAAACCGCTAAACCGATTTTATAGAATCCGCTCTGTATTAATGAATTTATGAGGAAAAAAATGTATACAGAATTTAAAACGATTAATATTTCGGGAGCCACTAAACCGATTTTAATAATTAGTAACTACTTAAAATTAATGTTTCGAGAACCGCTAAACCGAGTTGAATGGTTTGTAACTAGTTGCATAAGGGTGAGCGTTTTCACGTATTCCAATAAATATCCGGTATACAAGAATAATTAAGCCTCTCTGAAAAGGGTAAGATTGATTCTATCAGGCACCTTGGATTTTATACTATCAAAAAACACTTTCTTTCTGCGGACTTCTCTCTGTTGTATTAACATCGTTAGTATAGTTTAAAAGTTATAACAAAAAACATTTTGTCCGGGTTTTTTTGGCCCGCCTGGTAGATATGAGTACCGGGTTTAACTACAGTTTTTTTTTCATTTTGATTAGATATACAAATACACCCTATAATACGCCAAAAGCTTTTTCAAGACTAAGTTTTAACTAGTTTTGGGTTAAATCGGGCGGGGCACACAAAACGGCGGCGGGCCTTTTGAGGAATTGGGATACGCAGTCAGAAAACACTAAAATATGCTCTGCTATTATAAATTGAGTATACAAATTAGTGGCGGCCCATGAGCTGAAAAGCTGGAGGGCAAAAATGGCTTAAGGGTGGGGGTAATGGATTTTTTAAACAGCACTCTGGAAGATTCATGTTTTTTTTATTTTCTCACGAAAATGGTGCAAATCTTTCACACCCGTTGGTGACGATTTAGGGTCAATTCTTGATGCCGCATTATAAAATAACGCACACGGAAAACAGGATAACCGGTTAGTTAAATCACATCCAGAAATCCAGTTATTTTTCTTATGATGTCTCTAGGAAAATGACGCTTAAAACTTTGTTTTGTGCCCTTCTTTGACTAACCAGTCCTTCCCAGTTCTTTAATATTGATTTTATCTTCCACAGAGAGGAAAAATTGCTTTCAATAATACTAATGACGCAATTCATTACCAAATAAAAAAAAAATCGAAGTAAATTATAAACACGACTAAAAAAGCAAAACAATATAAATGAGGTACAAAACAGACTGGCCGCAAAATTACTGCGCCTTTCTTTGCATTAAAACAGTGGTATACCTACACCTCCTCGGCTCCCAACCCCGTTTTCATGGTACTAAGTAGTCCATACCGCATTCACCGATTACTGCTACTCCTTTTGATGTCACCGGTACTTTACTGGTAATAAGCAGACGCCAGCGAAACTTCGTCGGCCTTCGTTGGCTTGGTCTGGTCTTTCCTTAATCAAGGGCGTCGATAGCTTTTTTCTTGGGGGGTACTCTGCCCTACTTTTGCAAATCCTAGTAACTAGGTTTTTGGTAACTTTTCACGAGAGCGTTTTTTCTAAAATATTTTGCCATTTAGCTAATGGGAAATAATGAAAATGCGAAGGCTATTATCGCAAAACCATACGAGATAAAAATACAAAAAATATATATTACATGCAGTTTTTCGTGCTGGTTTTAAAAATGCAGTAATTTTTTAAAACCAAGTAACTCGAGTTGCTAGATTTTGCAAAACTAGAGCAGTACTGTACTTACCCATTGCAAAAAAATTTAAAAAATTATTTAAGCCGATTTTGTGCAAGTACCCACATTGCACAATCACGTGCTTAACACGTAAAAAATGCATGCGAAAAAAAATGATGATTTTAAAAGCTGCTAGAAAAATACGTTTGTTTCATATAGGAAAACAAGCTGAATAGGTCATTCATTAACGTTATAAAAAATAACGTTGCTAAAAACTGCGTTTTAATAACGCCTTTATCAAATTAAAACAGCAATGTTTTTACGTTAGTTTCAAGTGATTTTTATCAACGTTAAAATCACATTAGATTCACGCCTTTTCTACATGAATTTTAAAACGCGACTTGCATGGATTTTCTACCGAATATTTTTGATATTTTACTAGCAGCATCGCCACCTATAGTCGGGATTTTTCACTTTGACAAAATCTATCAGGCAGTGCTTTGGCCTCTAAACTCCAAAAACCTGTTAAGGGACTGATCCCTGATCCACGATCACGACGCATCTGTTATTAACCTGATAAAAACACATTAATATTGTGTGAGAGTGTTTACTGTTCATAAATCTTGTTTAGCTTTAAAAAAAAACTTAATGTATATAGATAGATACATAGATATTTTGTCTTACCTTGAGCGTCATCTTTAAAATTGTCTTGAAATGTTGCAGTCTTAAACTAGTGAACTTTTATAACTTCCTTTCGCGTCTCTTTTAAGTTAAAAAAATGTTATTAAAAAAAACGTGACCAAAAAAGACGCAGAAAGTCAGTAGGTCTGAGAAGTCTTAATCTAGTGGCGTTTTAGAACATGTTGTGGAGGACTTTTCAAGTGTGAATTTGGTACATGAAAATAAAAGGTTAAAAAACACGTTATATACACAGCACCAGAAACTTCAGCAAAAAGTACTATTTTATAGTTTGATTTCTCCTTGTTTTTGAGTTATCTTTAAGCATGTAGATTTAACAAAATAAATATCACGAGGTTGTTTTTAAGTAAAAAAAAACTTTGCTATTTTTGGTCACGTGAATTTAACGTTGATGTGATTTTTGTGCTATTTGGGTACTTCATTTAGGAGTTAATCAAAGATTAGCGAGGCGGAATATAAAACCTCAATTAAAAAACGAAGACCTGTTTTACCTTGTATCAAAAAATATATTACTAAAGTTAAATAACAGGCAAAGACTTTAAATTTACATGGTTCTCTTAAGACCTAAAAACTAATTTTATTTATATACAAAAACGTCATATTTACTTTTTATATAACGAAAAATACCGTTACGCCTTAAATCATTGATTTATACTAATAGTTCTTGAATTCTTGGGGGGGGTGGTACTGACCGCCAGTACCCCCCCCCCACCCTTATCGACGCGCTTGTCCTTAATTCTTGCTCAAATAGCCACGCTTAAACTTAGTTTTTAGACTTTAAAAGCTATATAGCAGTTGTCATTCTTAAGTAGAAGAAGTAATATTAGTCGTAAGAAAAAGATATGTCAACTACATCGAAATTCTTTTTCGGACCATGAAGTTTTTGAAAGAAAACTTTGAAGAACTTTATTTGATCACCGCTTGTGCTTTTGCTCAAATATTGGTTACCAAAAACTTTCAGAGTACACTGTTATTCGTCTATGTTTTATTCTCTTATTTGAAAATATTAATTTATAAATTAGTTTTTGTAGAATAAGATGATACAGAAACTGAAAAATTTTCTACAGAGATTTATTTATTTGTTTTTCAGTACCGATATTTCCATTCCGCTGGACAGTCATAAAACCGTCCAAAAAATGCTATTTGCGTTCCAGGTCGACGTTGTACAGTTATGGGACAGTCAGTTTTCCGTTCCATCAGGCGACTTAAACCGGCTTCGGACTCTTCTGAAATACAAGGATTGAAGACAGGCGCATTAGAAATGATTGCTCTCTCTCTTTCCTTTGTATGTGTTTATCATATGTTGCACTGGACAAATTGTATGTAAAACACACACATCTCTAGTTTACAGCACCTGAGATAAAAATATACCATAAAATTACATTAAATTTACATTTTGTCTGAGAAAATTCAAAAAACAGTGAATAACCCAAAAAAATTAAAATTTTGGTCAAAGTAAATTGAGTTTCACAATCAATTTTAACACGTGATCAAACGCCAGAAAAACAACGTAAATACACAAATATTTTTTAAATTTCCAAAAAAAAAATTGTGCAACATCTGCAGCATCTGTTGATTTTTTTGCAAGGGCCTCTTAATTTTTATTACTAAGGGATTGCGGAATGTTGTAGGTCTACCACATAAAAAAAAGCTATACTCACCATAGGCTAGCCTGCTTAGAAAAAGAAAAGCTAGTTTAACAGGTGATTGGATAGGAATAGAAACATAAGGGTTTACCCTGATCGCAGCAAATCCCGGTGACTTGCGAACTAAAACTTAAAAGAAGAGGGGTAACACCGGATGTGAAATTTGTGAATATTAAGTATTTCTATAATATGTACGTAATTTCACAAATATTTTGTAAAAATCAAATTACAAAATACAAATAAATAAAGTGTATATATTTAATATATAAATTTCACATGAAACTTATTGTAGTATTAGAAAAAAATTAATATTTTTTCACAAGTTTCGCCCAAAAATAATTTAGTTTAGTAGGCAGTCTGTAGTGGTTTATAGTTTGTGAATATCAATCAAATTAATGTAATTTTATCTGCATTTTAAAGAAGTAAAATTAAAAATGTATTATGATAATCCTATGTAATTGTGCAATCCTTTCTGTGTGCAACTTTAAATTCGTGCTCTCGAATTCATAAGTTGCCTTCGATCTATCTTTACGTGAGACGTAGAAACCTACCTTTTCTTTTAGTCACATCACAGTCAAATTCCATCACTACAACAACAGCATTCGTTTTTTGGACAGTTATTTCGTCGTTCCATCAAACAGTTTTATGACTGCCGAACGGAATGATGGAACACTGCTATTGTTACCTATAGAGGAAATAACTACTTACTTGAAATTATTTTATTTCTCAAAATTCATACTTAATATATGTATGTAAATAATGGAGAAACATTACTTATTTAAGACTTCTTGGATACACAAAGGAATCTAAATTCCGTAAACTAAAATAGCTTTTGTAGTACCTTTGCTTCTACCGCACCGCCTGCCACCAAGTTGCGCTTAGTTTGGGCAAAAACTACAAACACGACACAACATAGACCGAATGCGGAACCTTCAGCTGAGTCGGGTACTTCTTGACAATCGGTACCTAGTGGTAGAAGTCGTATATCATACATTGAAACCCATTATAGGACGCGACAACACAGTTTCAATAGAATAACTGTTTATCTAAAAGTGCTTTTACTCTCAAAAAAGATAAAATAAAATCTTAGAGTGTGGAATAAAAAAATACTATAATTGCCAAAAATCAGGTAGAAGGTTCTTTCAATTTACAAAATCATGTGGGTTTTAATGGCGCTGCCACAAAATAGCGCCCTACGAAATAGCGCTGCTACAAAATAGCGCGCATCAAAATGGCACTGCCTCAAAATAGCGCTGCTACCAAATAGAGCTCATCAAAACAGCGCTGCTATAAAATAGTGCCTTACAAATTAGCGCGCATCAAAATGGCGCTGCCTCAAAATAGCGCTGCTACAAGATTGCGTATTATGACTTGCCACTCCCGGTTACCTCTTTCTAGCATATTGAAAAAAAAAACTTCCCTGACTTTTTTCTGGGATCCTAGAGGGCGTGAAACCAAACCGAACCGAACCGAACTGAACCGGGATCCTAGAGGTTGTGAAAACAAACCGAACCGAATCGAACCAAACAGAAACTTCAGCTGGGATCGGTTAGGTTTAGATTTGTTTTATAATCCCTAGGATTCCGAGAAAGTCAGGCTAGTTTTTTTTTAAATATATTAGAAAGAGACCCCTTAGTTGAACAGTTGCTCTATTTAATGAGACCTTTTTAGATGTTGTTGTTTTTATTAGATGTCGCTATTTTGCAGCAGCGCTTTTTTGATGCGCGCTATTTTGTGACAACGATATTTTGTTTCAGCGCTATTTTCTAGCAGCGCTATTTTGTAGCAGCGCCATTTTGTAGCTGCGCTATTTTGTAAGGCGCTCTTCTGTAGCAGCGCTATTTTGTAAGACGCTATGTTGATGCACGCTATTTTGTAAGCGTCATTTCCTAACAGCGCTATTTTGTAGCAGCTCTTTTTTTAGCAGGTTTTAATATAGGAGGGTCATTCTAAGTCATCACTTCAAATTATCACTGTGCAATTCTAAGATATCCTTGGTGATAACGCACTGGTTTTACACAAAAACTATAAAAGAATCTCAAATAAACACGCCGGTAAGTTTGAGCAGATAAGGTAAATAAAAACAGCTGATTCATGTTCCAAGACTCTCTTATGGGCAGCCCTGATCGCTTCTGCAGTATATTATAGATTATAGATATAATATAGATTTAATTGAGCGAATACAAAGAAAGCTGCTTAAATATCTCTGTTTTAAAAAGGCCGGGGTCTATCCCGCACAAGGTGTTCCTTTAGAAAATCTTCTAAATTGCTTTAATGTCGAATCTCTTTAACTCAGAAGAACCAAGTCGTAGTTAGTATTCTTATACAAGGCATTAAATAATCGATTGCAAATTTTTCATTGAATCCATCTCACTGCAAGTACCTCGGTTGGCCGGCAGGAACAATTGTACCTTTGCTTTACCCAAACTTGAACAAACATCTTACAACACTCGCCCTTATACCAAATTTGTGAATCCTACAACAGAAATCAGACTCAGTTTGATGTAGTGTAGCTTCGATTAAAAAAATGCATAACTTAAATTTAAGCTAAGTATTGTGGTTTTATTTATTAGTTTAGGTATTTTTTTTAATTAATTTTTTTGAAAACTTTGCCTTATTTCTTTGCATATCTGTACCCCAATTCTGTAATTGGATGAAATCCGTTGAATGGTGTAAAATAAAACAAAATATAAATAGCAATCTTGTATTAGGCTGGTAGCCGGGAAAATCTAAAATTTCACACACATTGCAGATTGTTTTGCTTGCTTTATTTCCACATGATTTTATTGATATAGAGGCATATGTCGAAACCGCAAAAGGCGTGAGTGGCTATGACCAAAAAACGCGAATTGTAAGTGACCTATCTAAAGGCAGGCTCAAACGACTCGTGTACTTGGCAAATACACAAATAAATATTTGCGTACTTGGCAAGTATACGAGCTTTGCGAATTGCGATAGCAAGCTGGGCGCTTACACGAAGTACGAGAGCAGTATGTACAATATGTACTTGGCCCATTTTTACCGACCACAAATGGAAAACCAACGAGTGACAAATAATTGTACAAGTAACCCACTCACACGACATGGCAAGTATACGCAAGTAATAATTATTCGCCAAGTCGTGTGATCCAAGATTTAAGCAAGACGAGACAATACCAGGCATGGAACTGTGAATACGAGGGATGATTTAAATGATGCTGCAATAGAACAAAAACATTTGTTGATTTTTATTTCTTATATAGAAAATAATGACCTTATAGAGGATCCGCCGCTGAATGAGTTAAAATTTTAACTTTATTTATGCGAAAATTTTTGCTAAACGTTGAAAATTATTCCTTTTCTGATCTTTTTTCTAGCATGAAAAAAAATAAGCTCTGGTGCCTGATTAGGAGACTAATAATGTTTTAAAATTGATCAAAGCGATATGGTTTTTACAATATTGGTGATTTAGGTGAAAATGTGGGGGTACATCAATCAATCAAATACATTGTACAAATTGTTATCTAAGGGTGCGTGTCACTCCGAAAAATGCTCTTGAGATTATTTTTTGTAAATGCACATTTTGGAGAGTAACTGTCGGACAGATTCGATCTCGCTATTGAAAAGCAACGCTAACATTTCTAGAACTAACACAACAACTAAAATTGTGTCAAATTGCCACAGTGCTATAGCAAAAGTCGTGAACCGGAGAGATAGCTACTACCAAGTGAATCTTATCAATTTTGTTTTAAATTCACTTAAACAAAAAAGTTTTTAAGGGTATGGATTTCTTTAAATTTTCGGGACAGGTATGCATGGTTTTTATTGTCAATTATTTAAGTCAATAGTAGACTATTACACACAACTAAAAAGAATTTGCAAATTTAGGTTGGACCAAAAACTATTGATATTTAATCCAAGATTCATTTAGGGGCAAAATTAGTGTTTACGACAAATGTTTTACTAAGTGGAAGTTCATTTACAATTTTTTTCTGGTAGAACCCTTACTTTTTGAAAATCTGTTAAATTAAAACAGTTTGAGGCTGTCTAGCATAAAACACAGGGAACTAGCTAGCGTCCTAGGATTGTTATGGGTTACAATAAGGGATTAAGACGGATTTGCAATGTTTCGTTGGACCAACAAACTCTTATTCTCTGAAACTTATTTAGTAGGAAAACTAATGATTAATCCACTTTTTTTATTATTACGAATAAAATGGAATGGAATAACCAAATGTTCACTCAAAATTTTCCGCCAGCTTTTCCATTTTTTTGAGAAACATTTTCGAAAATTTTTCTGCCATGTCGCTGACATTTTTTTAGCTAATCTTCTTTTTAAAACTGCCAGTCAGGAGCCAGGAGTACTTCTATAGAATCGGTTTAAAGTCAAACTGCAAACTTATTTGATTTCCGGATCTCTATTGGTCCTGATTAGGAAATGCTTATTTTTCACTGATTTAAAGAATTCATACACAGGTGTGTATTGTCCTTCGATGTTAAAAATTAGAAACTTTATGGCAATATTTTTGGAAATCTTTAAGAATTTGTAGTCGTTCATTCATGTTGAAATGTAAATCTACTTATTTTAAAGTAAACGATCGTGTGATCCATACAACTAAACTGTACTTAATGGTCAATAATATTTCACAAAAACTACCAAGTACGTACAACTGCGAAGTACTTTAGCAAGTACCCATTGTCTATCTAAAGTGCAGGTTTTTTTTTATTTTATTTCATTTCTTTAATCAAATAATTTATTTCTTTTGTAAATACACACAAGTTTAAAAGCATTTTTCTAAATATTTAGATAAGCTTTCGATTTCTACAAGCTTTTTCAACTTTGCAAAACTTTTCCAATTGGAAAAGGCAAAGGTATTTACTTACGAGCATACTGTTATCCAGTTTCAAAGTCAAAAGTGTCTTATTCGAACTTTCGCTTGCGTATTTTGGTATCTGATCATGTCTGAAAACTTTTGGAAAACTCAACATTATTTACATGGGACTTAAGAGTGTGATCTTTTATAGTTGAGGATGTATAAAAGTGCGTCATAGCTATGGTAGACCAAATTTTGTGGCAAAAATCATAAAAAAGCCACAACTTTCTTTAAAAAAATTAGTGTTTCACTTTGTACATGCAGTGTGCCGCTTCCTATCACATTTATATCAATATAATAAAACGCTGAGACCCTTTAGAGGAGAGATGAATTATAAGGATAAATAACTAACTAATAAATAAAGATCCAAAACATAAAAGAGAATTCAAATTTGTATTAAAATGTACGTAAATATTAATATAAATATAGCCAAAAAGTAATTTGTTTTGTAAAAAACTAAAAAACTCGGTCATAATTTATTTGACATAAAACAGTCAAAACGAATTTTCTATTGAAAGCGTTTAGAAGAAGAAATATAAAAAGCAAGTAAACTATTAAACTACTCCTTTTCCGCCTACCACTGTTTGGATGACGCAGTGCCACTTTAATACAATATCAACTATAGGTTAACACTATATAATTCTAAACCTCTAATAGCGAAAATAGTTATATAGGGCGCAAAAGTAGGTACCACTTTACGTGCGTTTCCGAAAACCGTAAAAAAACTAAAAATTACTGTTCATAGAAAAAATAAGTATTGGCGCCTTCAATAGGGACTTATTGCAATAGTGCCAGGCACTAATTGTGCCGGGCACTATATTGACAGTTTCGCATTATAAGAAGCTGTCTTCTTTCAAAATTAGGCCTTTGTGTATTATAAGAGCCGGAATTAACTATTAATGGAAAATAAACGACTGGATTTATAAATTGGACTTTCGTATATCAAGTTTGAGAGATCATCTGTCAGTTTTCAATGGAAAACTGTCAATATAGTGCCCGGCACTATTATTGCCTGGCCTTATTGCAATAAGTCCCTATTATCTAACGAAAGACATCGTTTTTCTATTGCAAGATTTAAAATTCCATCAACCTGAATATACAGATTGTAAGACATTTAATTGTCCAATGTTTCTTTTTGTTCCAAGTTGCAGTCATAAGGGGATGAAGCTTGAAAATAAAGTACTTACCGAGTGGGCCAAAAAAAACCGGACATTTTTTTAAATATAACTTTTGAACTATACCATCGATTTTAATGAGCAGTTTATTAATCAGAGTTTTGACTAAATATTTTATTTATTCTCGTTTGTGTGTGTCTTTTTAAATCAGTAAAAAAGCTCCTTTCTTGTTACGCACAACAAGATGTGAATAAGCAAAATCTGTTAAGTGGTTCTAAAAAAAAATTTTCTGTTTCAACCATTATTTTGAATAATATACGATTGCCTTGCCAATCATGTCTGCATTTTTGATGAAATAAAAAACATCCTGGTGAAAGTTGTTGAAATTTATCGCCATCTTAAAATTTAAGATAGCGGACAGAATAATCATCCTTGATTCTTCAAAATGGTATTTACTCTTATTTTCTGAAAATGTCTTAGTTTTTTTTTAATTTATAGAAAAGCACTGCTTTTCTCCGCCCAACGAGGTATAAATTAGTAAAATCGGTGTGGTGGTTCTCAAAAAATCTGTTTTTGTTTCAGCCATTCTGTCTGCATTCATTTCCTTATAAACTCATTATTACTGAACCGTTATAATGAATTCATAAAGAAATGAATGCAGATATGATTGGCAATGCAATTGTATAATTTGTGAAACATTGGTCAAAACAAAATTAGATTTTGTAAGAACCATTACACCGATTTTATTAATTTGTACCTCTTCATGCGGGAGAATAGTAGTGTTGTTTTATAAATTAAAAAAAAAAAACTAAAAATTTTTCGTTAAATATGAATAAACACGTCATTTTAAAGCATTGATTCTGTTCTACATCTTAAATTCTAAGATGGCGGCAAATTTCGATCATAATTTTTAAAAAGCAATCAATTCTCACCATGCATTTTTTGTTTCACTAAAATCGGTTTAGTACGTAGGATTGGCAATGCAATCGTCCAACCTGTAAAACAATGGTTGACATAAAATTAGATTCTTTTAAAACAGCCACACCGATTTTTCTAATTTGTACCTTGTTTGGTGGAAAAGTAGTGCTTTTCTATAAATTAAAAAAAAACTAAAACATTTTCAGAAAATAAGAATAAATACGCCATTTTGAAGACTCAAGTATGATCCTGTCCGCCATCTTAAATTTTAAGATGGCGATAAACTTTGATCATGATCTTTAAAAATGTTGGCAAGGCAATCGTTTAATATGCAAAACCATGGTTGAAACAAAAATATTGTTTTTAGAACCATTGAACCGATTTTGCTGGTTCGTACCTTGTTGTGCGTGGCAAGAAGCTTTTTACTAATTAAAAAAAAATAATTAAAATATATTTGCGACACAAGAAGAAAAGAGCGTCTTTGAAGGGCACATTTTAATTTCGTCCGCCATCTTGGATTTTGAGACGGCAGACAAAAAAATATATTTAGTCAAAACTCTGATTAATTCTCTGTGTGTGTGCGTGCAGATTGTCCCATTAAGATTGATTGTATAGTTCAGAAGTTATAATAAAAAAAATGGTCCGCTTTTTTTGACCCACCCGGTACGTCATTATTTAACTAAAATAAATGTTGTTAAAAACTTATTATTTTATCAACAAAATAAATAAAAAAGTGACGGGAAGTCTTCGTCCGTAGTGTAGTATTAGCAACATTTGCTTCACACACCGGTGGTCCGGGTTCGATTCCTGGCTAGGTAGTAGGTTGTTTGTGATTGTTTAAAATGCCTTAACTTTGCTCTCAGTATAAAAATTTTATGAAAAAAACTAAAAACAGAAAAATTATATATAGACTGTTTGACAATTTACTGTATTTTCAAAAGTTCGGTTTGGTTAGAAGGCAAAAAAGTTATGATTTTTTAAAAGAGTTCAAAATGCTTGGCTGCCATCTGTGATTTACCTTGTTTTTCTTTTTTACGTTTTTTAGAATTCCAGATCATTTATCCTAAGTTCCTATATTTTTAGGTTTACGGATAAAATTGCGTATCCAAACCGCGCGCCTCAAGACCGCACAACAAAAATCACGCCGGAACAAAACTGCACAGAACTAAAACCGAGCTGGACTAAAAACGCGTTTAAGGCATAACCGCATGGGACCAAAAGCGCGGTTACAAACCGCGTCTGGGATTAAAAGCGCGCCAATTTAAGAAACCGCTGTAATAACAGGAGGTGTTCTACCGATTAGGTTTACGTTTGCGATCAATTGACACGGTTCGGCTACAATCGATTTTGACCTGCCCAAAATTAGGACACGAAAGCTTATTTAAATAAAAATGAGTTGAATTAGAACCCCTTAGTCAAATTATATTAGTTAGGTTAGGTTGAGTTTAAAAAAAATATATTGCGCGGGTCTGGTTGTGGCTTCCTTTTATTTTCTGTGAGCGCGGTTCTTACATTCACTGTTTTGCTCCGCACGATTTTGGTCAGCACGGTTTTGTCCTTGTCGCTGTTTTACTTCGCGCGGTTTTGGTCGTGCGCGTTTTTAGTTGAGCACGGTTTTTTTCTACCGCTGTTTTAGTTCCACGGGGTTTTGTTTTGTCCGCAAATCATATTTTTAGGGCTGGGAGTAAAACTAATTTTAACAGGAACGAAAAACAGGAACCCTATTTTGCCTAAGTATTACCACAAAGTATCAGAATTTAACTTTTATCTTGACAAAACTCTAGTGGAATATTGGGATGGTGTCGCAGAATAATAATTACGGAATTTTATAAAACCATATAGAAAATAGAAATAAAATTTCGGAATTCCATAATTTTTATTTATTTTAAACACGACGTTTTGGTTAGTAAGTATCTCTAACCGTTTTCGACTGTTAATAATACAATCTAGTCTACGCTTGTTTACCTTAACGAGTGGTTTAAATATGTTTGGTATGTCCGCGCTTGGTTAACTCAAAACTTCTTTATTCTGCATTATATACGCAGCTTCAATAAACTTTCGTTTTCGCCAATGCGACTCCTTATGCAAAACATTAGCTTCAGACCATTGAATCCTGTGATCAATGGACCACGTATGATCTGCTAAACCGGATGTTTCAATATTCCCATAATGTTGATTTACTCTCACTTAAAGAGGGCGTTTCGTTTCACCTACATATGATTTACCACACTCACACGGGGTTTGGTCAATACATTCCTTATTATTTGAGGGCTTTTTTGGTTTTGTTTTAGTTACAAAACTCCTTATCGTATTTCCCAATGAAAATATTGTTTTTATATTATAGTGTTTGGCTATAATATAAAAACAGCATTTTAATCGGGAAATACGATAAGGAGTTTTGTAACTAAAACAAAATCAGAAAAGCCCTCAAATAATAAGGAATGTATTAGTTTACAATTGAAAACGGTTAGAGATACTTACTAACCGAAACAAACAAACATATAGAAAGTATCGCGAAAAAATCTCATTTCTCCTTGCGTTAGAAAAAAAGTGAAACAATAAATTTTGCTGTTTAAAAGGCAATAGAAAACTACATAAAATATGATCAGCCTGTGTAAACTAACGCAAAGTTTGGCTTTTCAAGAAATGTTTTATTTACTGTAGTTAATATTCAAAAATATAGAGACGAGTAGACATCCAAAAATTGCTCCCGTTTCCTTTACCGACATGCTAACTTACTTTAGTTTATTATTTTGCATCTCGTGTTTTGTGTTGTAAACTCTTTGATTTGTTTTCTTTCAGCCCCGAAGTATTTTTGTCTCCAAAAGATATTTTGGATTCGACCCGTTGCAAACTGTCAGCACAGTTGTTTAACAGTGCCCTAGATGAAATAGTCGAAATAGTGATGAAGCTCAGCGACTCAAAAGTGGTGTTAGATTGGACTTAGCTAATTTATCTATTACTGACGATATTATAACGTCGCTAAATAAACTCCAGAATGGAAAGCTAAAGAAACAAACAGACCAGAAATATTTTCCCAGTAGGTAGAGTAAAGTCGACATATATGGAATACCAATTATATTTACAGTGATAACACCAAAGCCTGAGTGTTTAGAGCTGCAAGATTTCATTAAAAAATATTTCCAAGTATCTCCAAAGATTGACAGGTGCTAAATTAAAGATTAAATCATTTTCGAATATTTTAGAAAAATATTTAAAAAAAATGACTTTTTGTTCGAAAATAAAACATGGCGGGTAATATGGAATGGTCATATCGGGTAATATTGAATAGAATTATTACACGCAAAAAAACTTTATTAAATAATTTAACATTAGAAAATTGGCTGACAAAAAATACGTCTATGAATTGTAAAAGTCGCAAACAAAAACATCTTTTTCTGCACTGGTACAAGCTTCGTGAGCCCATTCGTTGCAGATTACGCACTGCACTTCAGGGCGGGTAATATGGAATATTCCATATTACACGCTCCACAAAATGTAAACGAAACAAGTATTCTGTTAGTTATTGTAAAAAATATCATAGCAAATCCTAAAAATTTCTACCATCATATGCCTAAATAAACTTACACATAAATTTACACATCTTTATTTCAACAAAGTTTATTCACAAAACGATTTTAACTGAGACCGTGCACAAACTTTAAACATGTGGAAATCTTAACCTTACGTTTTTCGGCGTTGGTGTAGTATAGCGGCAGTTTTATTCTATTCCAGAAGTGTACAATTTTAATTTACTTCCCTCTCCTATAAATGTATATTTGTATAAAAGTAACATGGCCCACTTCCAAAAACGCTAGAGAGCTGAGCTTTGGAAGGCTGATAGGAACTATGTTAAAACCCTGGGAAAAAATTAAAATACCACAAAATTTTAATTTACTCTCCTCTCCTATAAATATAAAGTAATGTAAGTGTAACATTGCCCCCTTCCAGAAACGTTAGAGAGCTGTGTATTGGAAGAGTAATAGGAACTATGATAAAACTGTAGGGAAGAAATTTAAAAACACCAAAATTTTAATTTACTTCCCTCTCTTGTACATGTAAATTTATGTAAAAGTAATATTGTCACTTCCAGAAACGCTAGAGAGCTGACCATTGGAAGCCTGATCGGAACTATGATAAAACCATAGGAAAAAATTAAAAAATTTAAAATAAGGCATTGCAAACGTTTTGAACATTATTCCGCATATTTTACTACTTTAAAAATTAAATATTATCCAATTCCTTTAAAAAAGAATTAAAATCATAACAAAAACATTTTATGTAAAAAAACGCAAGTATGCAAAAATGGTATTCCGTAAAAAGAATTGAGATAAAAGTAAAGCCAAGTTCTTCAATACAAATTCAAAATGAAAGGTTCTTACAAACTTGGAAATGTTTTTTCTAAACTTGGCTATTACGGCTGCAAATGACTCTTAGGCACAGTGCTAAATTGAACAAAAAAAGTTTGACTGTAATAGCAAAGTTTAAAAAAACATTTCCAATCGATCCAAAAGAACCTTTCATTTTGAAGTTTGTATTGGAGAACTTAACTTTTATCTCAATTCTTCTTCTTATTTTTTAAATTGGCCTTTTTTTACATGAAGAACATGAAATAAATGTTTTTGTTATGATTTGATGGTTTTGGACCCAGTCGGAAAAGGTCCAAAAGAGAAAACCCAAAGCAGTTTTGGTATATCTACATTTTAGTCGAATTCTATCTAGGGAAGTATGTGAAAATATATAGTAATTTATTTCAATGGGACCTACTTTTGGTTTTCATCGAATAATTTATAAAATTTTTGTGGTGAAGTTTTTGGATTATTTTTATTTTATTTTTAAATTGGAAAATTTTTCACTCCCAGTGCTAGTGCAAATAAATTTTGATACAGTGATCATGCAATGGCGGTTAAAAAGGTATGAACGAGCATTCAGATTCAATAAGATTTATACAGAGTAGTAACTTTTAATGGAACTCTGCCCTCAATGCGTTAATATTTGTTTTTTGAAGTGTAAACTTCTTTAGGCGCGCTTAGCAGTTTTTGTGGGTAGTGAATTAAACTGAGCCGTCAGGCTCAGCTATGTAACGCTCATTCGGGTGAAGTCGGCTCGAGTCGACTAACTCTGAGAGAAACATTCAGCGAGCGATATGATGATGCAGATGAAGGCCAATATTATTAATTTCGCCTTGTTGAAGTTTACACTTCTGCCGTGTGGTCTTAGGCACACACAATTTTTTTTTAAAGAAAAACACATCAATTAATTTTTATGGGGCTTTTCTTTCTGACGAAAAATTTGATGTCGGACCCTTTGACTCACATACCACTTTTTTCAGATGTAATACTTGTGGTATCTCGTTCGAAAGCTTATAAAAAAAGAAAAGCAACAAAATAGTTTGTTTTGACATACAACAGTTAAAATTTCAAAAAAATGTTTTCTTGATTTTGATCTTAGCTTGTGTAGAAAACAACAGTATATTTTTTTGGATATACGTCAATAAAATTGTATTTTTTTATTTCTTTATTTTGTACTTTTGGTCCCAACCGCGCCACTACAAATCGCGTGGTATTATACCGCGCATGCAAAAACTGCCAACGGCTTTTACCGCGCCTACCATTGGATCTCGTACGATCTATTTACGCGCGGTAAATAACAGCGTTGGACATATATCGCGCGGTTAAATACCAGCGCTATACCATTACCGCGTTAACCTTTAGCGCGCCAACAATAACAGCGTCTAATTTCTAACCGTGCAAAATTAATTATTCGATAAGACCCTTAAGTCGAACCATATTAGGTTGTGTTGAGTTTCTTTGAAAAGTGGTTTTTACTGCTTTACTGTCGACCCATTCACAACGGTTGAGTTGGGTTCGGTTTAGTTCGGTTCTTTCACACTCTCGAGGATCCCGGGAAAGAGTTCAGCAAAGCATCTTTTTGTAAAATATGTCAGGATGAGACCCTTTAGCCCAACTATGTGTTTACTGACACAGTAATACGTCAACGTAAAAAGAACCGTAGTGTTAACCGATTTATTATTTTCTTCCTATCTCGCACACCAATGGCTAGAGAAAGGTATTGTTTTCGACGAAATTTTTTTTTTCGAGATAACGCCGAAAATGTGTTATTTGGGTGTATTTTGACCTACCCTAGCAATATCGTCGTGATGTCTGCCTGTGTGTGTATGTATATCTGTCCGTAACGCGATAGCTCCTAAACCGCTTAACCGATTTATATGAAATTTTTAGGTAAAATAGTACTCAATACTGTAACGAGATGATTAGATTTTAGTCAAAATCCATTATTGCTAATTATGAGTTTTTCAAAAATGCTAACTTTTTAACAGAAGCGTCGCATCAATATGCAGTTTTCGGAATATGGTAGCGCGCGTTCTTTTAAAAAATCTGTGTTATAACCAAAAAGTTCGTAGGAGCTTTCCTTTCGGAGATATTTACAAAAAACTGTTTTCATGGTTGATATAACGTGGAGTGTGCTAATAGGCTAGAAAGTTATCAGATCCGTCATGGATCCATTTATTTTAATATATATATATATATATAATAAAATCATTTTGCTACAAATAGGTATTAAACATAAATGTTATCAATCCGCGAAAATCACCGCGTCGACAATTATTATCGCGCATTGCAAATACGCGGTATTTGCATTATTCAGTTTTTCAAACGTATACATTTTTTAGCGCAATTGTTAATAAGGCGCTGTAAATTACTAGCGCGATATTTGGCCGCGTGGTCTTAAAAGACGCGGCCAATGTTTGCGCGGCTTATGTTTCGCGCGATGTTTGTATGGCGCGGTAATTGCCAACGCGGATTTACCAATGGGCGCGGTATTGGTTTCGCCCTGTTTTTTTTCGCGCGGTTACTTACCCCGCGGTCAATGTTTACGCGGTTTTGGTGGCGCAGTTGGGACCGCGAATCTGGTAGCTATTTTTCTAACAAGTGCAGTGCACAATGCCTTTGAGAGAACGATGCGTAGCGAGTTCTGTTAAGCATTTAAGTGCGGAACAATAGGTTTCTGCAAGTGGTGGGAGCAGTCGTTTTTCTACGAGAGTCAGAAAATATTATGAGCAGAAACTTCAAATTTTTTTTCAAGTTTTTCAAAATTTGTGATTTGTGTGTAAAAAATTTTTTTGCACTAGTGCGGAAATATTATTTCTTTAGAATTTTCTGCACTAAAATTAGTGTGAAAAATCACAGTTTGCACACGCTTGTAGAAAAAAAAAAATTGACAATTTATTTTACGTACAGGGTGTCCCAAATTGGGCACTTAGGGGATTTAAGGTATTTCTAGGGAAGACAGAGAAAAACTGACCACGCATTTCGAGGCTCTAATTTCAAGAGAAGACTTATAGCAAAAACCACGTTTTGAAATATCGTCTCGTCTTTAAGCTACGGGGGCTGTTTGAAAAGTCTGCATTTTGGAAGGGGGTCTATAACTTCGATATTAGTGGAAATTTTGATTTAGAGTAAATTGCAATTTTATAGACTTTGTTACGAGGAATTCACCCGCTAAAGCACAGGACCCAGCACCAAGCCGTGGGGTACACCATCGTTAACCTCCAAACTTTCAAAATCCTGAGTTCTCTCCGTCCGGTCGGCCACTTTTACAAATTTTCGGCGACACCTTAGGTAGGAATTAAACCAATACCATAAGAGCTCAGTCTGCTGAGAACCATTTCTTGATCCACGCAGTCGAACACCCTACTAAGGTCACAAACAATCCCAATAGAACGCTCGTCCGCTTCTAGACCACTAAAAATCTCCTCTAGAAATAAAATTGCTGATGCTGTTGACCTTCCAGCTCTAAAACCATGTTGAGATGGGGCTAAGATATTATTATTTTCTAAATGACTTGAAATTCTATGAAGCATAGCATATTCAAATATCTTTGCAAAGTACAAGGTTAAACAAATTTGTCCATAATTTTTTGTCAGAGTGTTATCTCCTTTTTTTAGAAACAGGGATAACTCTTGGACATTTAACTATATTTGGGAAAATTTCCGCTGTTAAGGAGCTATCAATGAGGTGAGTTATAGGTTTGAAACATGATTATAATAATACTAACATTGATTTTTTAAAGATGTTTGATTTTCTTAGTAACAAGATTATATATTTCAGACTCGATAAATTTGAAGCCATATTTTTTTACCACTGACCACATCGTTTTTGAATTAAAATAAACGGTAGTAAACTTAACTAAAAGATAATGCTTTGGAATTAAATTCTATCAAAATAATTACAATTTATACAAATTGTTGAAAAATCTTTATTGTTCAAAGAAGAAAAACGCATTTCTATACCTTTAGTATATGCTTTAAAGGTTATATAGTTTCTGTTATAAAGTTTTTACAGCTTTTCATTTATTTTCCCGATATGTTTTGTCCAGAAAAGTATGGATTTTCGTGAACTGTGTTTAGTTAAACCACAGAAAAACTACCCATGCGGTTAAACAAAATAAGAAAAGATTAAAATTATATTTGCAGAGCAAGCATTAGGTATTAATTTATTTTTGTAGTTTTCAGCAGCTGATCAAATCCTGGAATTTCGCGGCCAAGTCAAGTTATATTATTATATCAAACGAATGTAAGGAAGAAGGTTTAATTTTGTCTTTGTGTGTGTAGGCAATTCCACCAAACGTACATGTATGCAGAGATTAGTTCGCGCGTACTAATCTCAAGAAATGTTTGCGTGTCTGTAGGCCCCTTAAAGTGAAGTTCGATTCTTGACTATATCTCGGCCTAATCAAAGTAAAACAAGTTCTCTTGAGCACTACCTCATCACAAATTTCACAGCTTAAAATCTCTGTCATCATCGATAAACCTTAGGTATTTTATAGATATTGTTGCAAGATAATGGGATAACAATCGGGTTTGCCTGGGACTCTGTTTACTTCAACGAGGCCCAGACATAAACCAAAATCGACCTTTACTTTAAAACCTCAGAGTAATAACATATAAAGAGAAGTAGTAGCCCTGGTTTCTGCGGTAATTCATTCATTTGTTGGTAAACAATGTAGCTTTTCCGCTGTTGCCGCCTCCTCTGCCTCTGTAAAATTTTATAAATAATAAGTAAGGTTCAAATTATTACCTTACCAAAATATATAGTGCTTTGAATTGATTAGGCTATTCAAACCGTGCGACAATTTGTCATGCTCTTATTAGCCCGCGTCGCGTCGTTTTATGCTGTGTATTTATTACATCCTGCGATAAAAACTCATTTAGACAACATAATTTATAAACGGCTCCTTTTCCCACAATTTTTTTAGAACGTGGCAACAGGTGTATGACATCAAATTACGGATTTCGTGTTAGCAGGGCCGGGTTTCGTTTTGAGCTACTTGGACTATATCCCTAGATAAAAAGGGAATCCTTTTTCCTATTGTGGAGGTCGAGTAACTATTAGGCATTGTTCCAACAGTTTTAATCGGTATTAAGGATATTCTATTTTATTATTTTAAAATACGGTTTTCTGTTTGGAGAGTTGAAGCACTATTAACCATCCAAACGAAAATTTCATAGGATTGTTTTAATTTTAATTTAATAAGTATTTAGTAGCTTTGTAGTTTTTCTGTGTGAAACCACACCTTAAGGAAAACAAGCGTCTTGGAATTAACTAAATGGATCCATGACGGATCTGATACATTCCTAGCCCATTAGCACACTCCACGTTATATCAACCTTGAAAACAGTTTTTTGTAAATATCTCCGAAATGAAAGCTCCTACGAACTTTTCAGTTATAACATATTTTTTTTTAAACGCGCGCTACTATATTCCGAAAACCGCATATTGATGCGACGTTCAGTTAAAAAGTTAGTATTTTTCAAACTTTTTAACTGTCAAAAAACTGTTATTAGCATTCATGAATTTTGACTAAAATCTAATCAGCTCGTTGCAGTGTTGAGTACTATTTTACCTGAAAATTTCATGTAAATCGGTTAAGCGGTTTAGGAGCTATCGCGTTACGTACAGATATACATACATACACACTCAACACAGACAGACATCACGACGATATTGCTAGGGTAGGTCAAAATATACCCAAATAACATATTTTCGGTGTTATCTGAAAAAAAATTTTTGTCGGAAACAATACCTTTTCTAGCCGGTGCTGTGCGGGCTAGAAAGGTAAAAAGGGGGCGGGCCGACTGCACACCAAGTAGTTTAAGTAGTAGCCTTTAGACTGGATTGTTTAGTTTACACTTGAAAACGGTTAGATATACTTACTTACGGAAACGTCCTGTTTAAAATTAATCAACACAAAAACATTTCATGTAAAAAAGAGCCAAGTACGCGAAAGAATTGAGATAAAAGAAAGGCCAAGTTCTCCAATACAAATTTCATAATTAAAGATTTTTACTAGTTGGAAATGTTTTTCAAAACTTTGCTATTACAGCCAAACTTCTTTATGTTCAATTTGGCACTGTGCCTAAGAGTCATTTACAGCCGTAATAGCCAAGTTTATAAAAACATTTCCAAACTAGTTTCTTATTTTCATTTCGAAATTTGTATTGGAGAACTTGACTTTACTTTTATCTCAATTCTTTTTACGGAATGTCGCGTACGTGGCTTTTTTTTAAATGAAATGTTTTTGTTATGATTTCACTTCTTTTTGAAAGGAATTGGATAATATTTAATTTTTAAAATATGCGGAATATTGTTCAAAACTTTTGCAATGCCTTACTTAAAATTTTGAGGTCTTTTAATTTTTTATCATGGTTTTATCATAGCTGCTATCAGCCTTCCAAAGCTTAGCTCTCTAGCGTTTTTGGAAGTGGGTAATGTTACTTTTACATAACTGTAACATTTATAGGGGAGGAGAGTAAATGAATATTTTTGGGGTTTTTAAATTTTTTCCCATGGTTTTATCATAGTTTCTATCAGCCTTCCAAAGCTCAGCTCTCTAGCGTTTCTGGAAGTGGGCAATGTTACTTTTATATAAATTTACATTTATAGGAGAGGGAAGTAAATTAAAATATTGGTGTTTTAAAAATTTTTCCTGTAGTTTTATCATAGTGTCTTTCAGTCTTAAAAAGCTTAGCTCTCTAGCGTTTCTGGAAGTGGGCAGTGTTACTTTTACATAACTTTACATTTATATGGGAGGGAAGTAAATTAGCATTTTGGGGTGTTATAATTTTTTCCTATAGTTTTATCATAGTTCCTATCAGGCTGCCAAAGCTCAACTCTCTAGTATTTCTAGAAGTGGGTAATGTTACTTTTAAATAAGTTTACATGTATAGGGGAGGGGAGTAAATTAGAATATTTTCCAGGGGTTTGGTCATAATTTTTATCAGTCTGCCAAATTTCAGCTCTGTAGCATGTCTGGAAGTACAGTAGAATTTTGATGATCTATACATGAGTGAGTGAGTCAGTGAGTGAGTGAGTGGCAATTTCGACGTTTTTTGAAATTTCGTAACTACTTTACTACTTTATAGAAGTCCATGATACTTGGAGGGGTTGTTAACTCTATGAAGGTTACGACTGTGCAAAGTATGAGATTCGTAGCTCTTTCCGAAGTAGAGTTTTAGATAGGTCAAATATGGGCTGAAATGTTTCAAGAAAAGATGGTACGGCAGCGCGAACATGGCGAGACACTGCCGTTCCCTCAGATAATGGACAAGTCCAAAGTTTTATTTCTACTCAATCATTGTCTACAGAGTTTCAAACAAAAGATTATTTTTTCACTTATATAATGGCAACAAGTTTAATTTGGTGGGTCGTGGGTCCTTAAGTCGTGAACGGTTAGCCCAGATATTCCTAAGCTCTAAGGTGGACACTGACAGTAACATGTGTTTGTATTAAATACAGTGTTGTCTTGGTCGTCGGACCCGGTGTATTGAATTTTTGGTGTTTTTTTACTGTGTGTTGAGTTTTATTTTTGTAAAAAAGAACTTAGTTGGGCGTAAAAATAATCAAGAAGTGCTATGTTTATGAAAATATTAGACACTTATTGAAATAAAACCTGACTTTATTTAAACATCGACCCTATGGTGACAGATTTGCATATAAAAAGCAGCTGCTCTGCTTCAAAATTAGGCCTTTGTGCATTTAAAAACCGGATTTATTAGTGTCGGTCTTTATCAAATGAAAGTTAGCGTCTTTATTATTAAATTTGGCTTTGGAATGTCAATTTTGAGAGGTCAGCTGATAGTTTTCTGTGTAAATGTGTCAAAATAAAGTTGATTCTAAAAGAAAGTCAGGTTTTATTCCAATAAGTCCCTATTGTGAAAATTCAGCCCACTTTGGTTTTAGCGAGATGATTCCAGTGACGTAGCTATGTTGCCATCGCCGGGGATTCTGTAAATTCTAAGTTTTCTGGAATGACCGCCATGAATAGGGAAAATTTACACGGGGCCGCGGTTGATTTCTTCTCTTTATATTATATTACTCTAAGTTTAAAAGTTAGCAATTGTGCTTGCATTTTTTGACCATCCGGCTGCTAGTAATGCTTTCATAACTATTACCAGCCCTAGCAACCGAAGATCTTGATGCATATCTAGTTTAATGAACTGGGACATATCCAAACCACTTTTAATTAAAATTGATTTTATCCATCCACTGATGGTTTGACTTGAAGCACGACGATATGGTTTTCATATGTTGTGAAAAGCTAATCACATGATCCTCTTAAATTCTTTGCGTTTTCTAATTATTTAGTGCTCTAACCACACAAACATTAGGATCGTCATATTAATTTTATTATGATTAGAAGTCTTTATTCTATTAGAAATTTTAATTGCTATCAAGTCTGCATGAACAAATATATTTTTAATGTTAACAAGACTGTTTGTCTGAATCCGTTGCCCACATGGTAATGCTAATAAAACAGCAGCCTTTTGACTTAATACGAGGGTTGTCTTTTAAGATTTGCATATACAGCTAGAATAAAACAGTAGATAACTTTTAAAGACTTTATAGCTTCTTGAAATTGACAAAGCTGTAATTCCACTCGTTTGTTGGTACTGTCAAAATTGCATTGTTGAAGGCGTCGACTTCTTCCTCTGGCGACTGAAATCTTTGACCACGCAGTCCATTGCAGTGATTTACGGAAAAGTATAGAAATGGTCCAAAAATTCGACGTTTTGTTGCATTAAAAATTCAATGGTTTTTTCTGCTTTGTGCGCACTTTCTTGGTGGAGGATGATTCGTCGTTCGGGACTCGTTTCTTGAAGCTCAGCTATAACTTGCGGCAAACAAATGGGATGTACCAATCGGCAGTAATAGTCCTTTGTTTGACCCTAGCTTCGTTCTGTTCTTCGGTTAACAGATGCGGTATCCAGCGGGAAACTAATTTTCATACCCCTAATTCTCCATGTAAATTTGTTTGATTGAGATCTATAAAATCCCAAATCAATATCGCGATATGTCACATTTCGACATTCCGCGATGAGCATGCGCGCAGCATCGATGTTTTCCTGGATGACAGCCGTTTTTGGTGCACCTGGCCTTGGATCGTCGCTAAGGCTAATACGTCCACGTTTGAATTCTTCTCGCCAATGAGAAACTGTCGACAGATGTAATGCTTCATTAGCGAAAACAGAAATAAACTCGGCAAGGCATTCTTGTTCAGATAATTTCTTTCGAAGGTTTAAAAAAATTATAGCCGGAAAATGTTCTCGGTTTAATTCCATTTTCGACTGATTTTTTAACTAAAAAAATTCACTGTTGCTATAAAACTATATGAATCGCATTGACGTTTTGAATTTAGATTAGGTAGAGATTGAGGTTAAGTTTTGGTAATGACATTCAATCAGTGTCGCCCCCTATGTTTCTATATGCAAAATATAATAGTCAGCCCTCGTATATCCAACAATGTCATTATCTTAATTTTTTACATATTAGTTGATGTTATGAGCTGCAACAAGCAAAAAATTATCACAGCATATTCTATCATTTAAAAAAAAATTGCTTGTAAATAGCCAAGTTACCGACAAGCAACTTTTAAAGTTTTTATGACACTCTCTGAAAATTCGTTAAATTTTATAAGCTTTTTATCTTTATTGATAATTTAAATTATTATTCCTGCTTAGTGGTTTGGGCAAAAATTTTAAGCGGTATGCCTATATCGCAAAGTCTGGTAAAAAACAGGTTAAAAGTGTAAAAAAGACAAGAAAGGGTCTTACGAGAATTCAAGCACACCCAAAAATCTTGGACCACCCAAAGGCATACACCATGGTTAATTTGGTTGATAAAATAAATATATTTTAAAAAATTCAGCTATATGACCAGTCCATAAGACAAGATATGGAAGAGTGGGATAAGTGAGTAATAAGGGCAAACTGGTTTTCAAAATATTTCACACAGTAGGCATCATATACACTGTGTCACAAAGTCCCACTTTCTCTATTTAAAACATAGGGATAAGTATATCCCTCGAAGGGGGTACCTGCTACGAAAATTTCAAGATGGCCAAAAAGTGTCCCTCTTGCAAATAAAATCGACGTGTCTCGGCATTTTTTAAAATTTTTATCACTTCTTGAGAAATCCCGGATGGAAAGTACTGGATGAAAATTACGAACACTAAGATACATATAACGATTTTTTGATTTTCATCATTTAAAACCACCTTAGGCAGTGCTGCACTCAGGAATATGTCTTAAGAGGGGCCTAAGACATTACTATGTCGCTTTTTATGCTATTCAATTTTTTTATTTATAAAATATGTGGAAAAAAAATAAAAAAAATTAGTCTTGAGGGGCCCCGGCCCCTAAGCCCCGCTGGGTGCGCTCATGCCGTAGGTCTTACCAAGCAAAAACCTAGCACACATATTTTTAGCTTTCTAGCACGCGCAGCAATGGCTAGAGGGGTATTAGCACGGATCACCTAGGTGATCCGTGGTATTAGTTTCGACGAAAAACATTTTTTTGAGATAATGCCGAAAATGTGTTATTGGGGTGTATTTTGACCTATATTAGCAATATCGTCGTGATGTCTGTCTGTGTGTGTGTGTGTGTCTCTCCGCTGAACCGATTATCATACAGTTTTCAGGTAAAATAATATTTGACACTCTTACGAGCTGATTAGATTTTGGCCCAAATCCATTCACGCTAATGACAGTTTTTTGACAATTAAAAAATGAATAAAATACTAACTAAAGCATCGCATCAATATGCGTTTTCCGGAATGTAGTAGAATTCATTTTGCTCAATAATTTGTGTCATAACCAAAAACTTTGTAGGAGCTTTAGTTTCTGAGATTTTTACAAAAAAACTGTTTTCAAGGCTGATATATTATGGCTTCACTTGAAGCACGGATCACCTTTTTTTAGGATATCCGTGCTTGAAGTGTGCTAATATGCTAGCTGGGAAGGTATCAATGCTAGCTAGTAAGGTATCAGATCCGTCGCGGATCCATTTATTTTCTTTGTGGTCTTTAACTTAAAAACTACTTTGAATTTTTTTTATTTTATAGCCTTTAACTTAGTTTTAAAAATTATTGTAATTAAATAAAATAAAGATTCATAAATAGCTACAAAATGAAATATTTTTAAGTTGCGTGGGTAGTATTCTTGCTGAGATACAAACCCTAGAGTGTTAGAGATTGTCAAGTTGTCCAGTTCTCCCCAAAACTATGCATTTTTTTTAAAATGTATAATTTAATTTATATTAAAATAAATTAAATTATTAAAACGATGGGTCAAGTTATTGATTAAAACTCCATTCAAGGGCGGTTCTGGAACAAAAGGGAGGGGGGGGGGTAATGGTGAAACGGTGACATTAAATAAATGCACAGGAAGAAAGCGAAAAGGAAATACTCGCACAGGAAGAAACGCTACACAGAAAAAAGCGCACGCGTAGTAAAGCACTCCCAATAAAACGCTCAGAGAAAAAAGCACACCTAGTAAAACAGCGCACAAGGAAATCAAACAAAGACAAGTTTTGACCTATGAAAAACTCATAATAAAATAAATGTTACACTTTAGATTTAGATTGGTACCTACTCTTACAGGTTACTTTATTATCTGAATTTTGTTCACAAAAATAGGGCTGTATACTTTAGGGGCCATAGGGCAACTTTCTCGAGATACAAAGCATCAAAGTTGCCGATTTTTCCACTTTTTTGATAATAACTTTTTTAAAAGTCGTGTATTCGTATAAGTGCAGATAAAAATATTTAAAAATAATTATGTGGCCAATTTTTTTCAGGAGAAACTATTTTTACAAACTTTTATAATGCCATATGAAACACAATGTTTTTCTTGATATTTTTTGTTATTATAAATAAGTATTTACGGAGACATATTGATAAAATATCATTGTCATTTAAAAAAAAATAAGTAAACAAAAATTATAATTTTTTTAAAGATTTTAATTTTTATACATTTCTGGAAATTATTTTGACAGCCTATATCTCTTTAACTTGTAATTTTATCAAAAAAGGAAATAATAAATTTTTGGATCACAATTATTATAGTTAAGTCTTCATTTGATTGTGAAATTTTTTTGCAAACCCTTTTTCCCCCAGTCTTTTAACATTCCTATAGTTGAAAAACAGATGATGTTGATCGACCCCCATATTATTAAACTTTTTTATTAGAAATAACCTCCTCTATCACCTGCTGCACCTTGGATCCTAAATTATGGGACATTTTGTATTTTTATGTAAATTTTTAAATTATTTTTCTTAGAATTTTGAAATTATTTTTTTTTTATTGAAATTCATAAAAACTTTAAAAATTATTAAAATATTAAAAATCATTTATTACTTGTGAACTATTTTAAAATTTTTGAAATTTTTTGGAAATATTCGTAACTATAAATGAATCACGTCTAGGTTTATAATTATCCTAAGAGCATAAATGGGCCATTAGATTAGTAGGTATTATTGGTAGGTCCTAAGCCTGGAGTAAGATATTTTTTCTTACCCTAGAGTCGTAGGTAATATTTACACCGGTACATAAAATAAGAAAGTGATCTGTATATTTAATTAAACTTACTTATCCGGATTTATAAAATACAAATGTTGCAATTTTTCGCGCGGACACAAAAATGTGGAAACCGCTGAAAAAATATCGAAAATTTTTTGAATGATGTCAACGTTGCTTTATAAAGAAGTTCTCCGAAATAAATTTAATTGATGGCTTTGAAAATGTACCATTTTCAATTTATTCAAAATTTTGGAAGTGTCCTCTATGCGCTTGTTTCCGTGCGCACTTTTTTCACAATCGATTTCTTCCTTATCTACTTTTCTGATAAAGCAAGTCAACAAAAATATAATTTTTTTCAGCCTTTAACTTACCTGTGGTAGGTGAGTGGGCCTTGCAGCCCTTCCACTGCGACCACCAGTGGGTCTACTGTGGCGACCTGTGGTAGGTAGTCGCCCCTATTCTGGGGAGGGGAGGGTAATTTTCCGACCCCCCACCCCCCGTAGAACCGGCAATGACTCCATTGGCGTCCCAGTGTTGGGGGTTATTTTTGAATATCTCGAAAGAAAAACTGAATTTGGGCTCCATTTTATTAAGATGGCGGCACAAGAGGACATCGCACGAGAGGACGCAAACTTACTGGAATATCAGGGACCCAATACCCATGCCAGGTTTCAAAACCTTTGCACCTTTTGCAATCTTAAATGTTTATAATGGCTGGCCTATAATGTACCTGTTCTTCTTTGATTTACTTTTATCTTCCTAGCCCGCACAGCAATGGCTAGAGAAGGTATTGTTTTCGACGAAAATTTTTTTTTCAGATAACGCCGAATTAATAATGTGTTATTTGGGTGTATTTTGATCTATTCTAGCAATATCGTCATGACGTCTGTCTGTGTGTGTGTGTGTGTGTGTGTGTGTGTATTTTTTTTCTGTCCTTAACACGATAGCTCCTAAACCGCTAAACCTCATAAAATTCAGGAAAAATAGTGCTCGACCCTCTAACGAGCTGATGAGATTTTGGTCAAAATCCATTAATGCTAAAGGCAGGTTTTTAACAATTAAACATTTTTTAAAAAACTTTTTAACGAAGCACCGCATCAATATGTGGTTTTCGGAATATAGTAAACTACATTTGGCTCAATAATTTGTGTTATAACCAAAAACATCGTAGGAGCTTTAGTTTCTGAGATATTCAAAAAAACTGTTTTCAAGGCTGTTTATCATAGCTATACTTGAATGTGCTAATAGGGTAGCTAGGAAGGCATCAGATATGTCATAGATCCATTTATTTTAATTATTTATTACAATCATGGTTTAATTTTCCACTATTGGTTTAAATTAGGATAAAAAGTTTATTTATGACAAAAATAATATGCATTTGGAACTAAAAAAAATATATGGAGCACTGGTTTCGAAAACATAAAATGTGGTGCCTAAATTTGTAAACCTTTTCTAATAAAAAAAAATCCTAAACTTTGTGTATATTACCTTATATAGAAAATCTTCGCCTTGGCGTAAATCTGGGCCACCCTAAATACGCCACTGCTATTTTATATATTTTAAGTTTATATGCAATGTAAATAGCTTACATAGCTTATGGTTGAGTGGTTTATAGTAAAAAATCGTAGGTTGTGGAAGATTTTTTAAAACTACTGTCGATTGGTTATATATCATACAATTTTCAATTACCGGGTTTTTGCCTTCAATTTGAGTAGAAAGGCTTGTGCGACGTCATAAATCCAAGATGGCGGCTTTTTTCTTGTATTTTCGCCAACTTTGGCTTATAACTTTCGATAAACCAAACAGAAAAACTATTAATACGTTTTTTTCTTTGCAAGAGAACGCCAAGTAATATACCCAGTGAAGAAATTAGCTTAATCTCTCAAAAACTAACACTGAGTGTTTGAGTGACATCATAAATCCAAGACGGCGATTTTTTACTTTTTTTTCAGAAACTTTTGCCATATGAATTTTACCGAAAAAATCTATATATCTTAAGAACTAAAAAAGATATTGTTATTTTATTTTAAATATTAGAAAAATTATAACAATTTAAGATTAGGCGATAAAGTTTTAGACAAAGAAATTTAATGAATGTTTTTGTTTTTGACTACCCTCCTTGATCGATTGTCGATGGATCACCCAATATTAAGTCGCCGGGTGTTCGCCTCCAATTTGAGTAGGAGGGCCTGTGTGACGTCATAAATCCAAGATTTTTTGTATTTTTCACATACTTTGGCTTATAAATTTTGCTAAATTAAATTAACAAAAAAACTGTGACACGGCTTTTTGTTTGCAAGAGAACACAAATTACAACTGTAATGAAATCTTCTTTATATCTTAAAAACTAATAAAGATATACACAATTTTTTTACATTTAGAATTGTGACAATGAACTTTGTTAGTTTTTAAGATATAAAGCTATTTTTTACAAAATTATTTTTTCTGTAAAACTAATTTAATGAAGGATATACCTAAGCCAAAGTTTATCAAAAAAAATGGAAAATAGCGCCAGTTTGGATTTATGATGTTATGTAGGTCGTCCTACATGCTAAATTGTTATAATGTTTTTAATATTAAAAAAAAAAGCAATATCTTTTTTAGTTCTTGAGATACAAAGCTCATTAAAACAACAAGTGTTGTTCTGTTACAAACAAATCATAATCCATATAATTTTTCTGCAAAGTTACTGTCGCAAAAGCTAAAAGACAACCTTGGATTTATGACGTCACGCAAGCGATCTTACTCAAATTTCAGGCAAACATCAGGCGACTTAAAATTGAGTGATCCACACTCAGTCGATTTGGGCTAGTCTAAAACTTTCTTCCTATTTATTTTTTTGGGTAAGAACAGTAAAGTACTATTTTTTAGTATTTTAAAAGAAATTAGTTAGTTTTTAGGATATAAAGCTACTGTATTTATTGTTGTTATATTGCAAATAAAAAGCTTAGTAACAGTTTTTCTATAAAACTAATTTTGCAAAAGTTACAAGCCGAAGGTTGCGAAAAAACATGAAAGAAGCCGCTATCTTGGATTTCTGACGTCACACCGGCCCTCGTTTTCAAATTGGAGGCAAAGACCAGGGGACTAACAATTGTGTAATCTATTACCAATCGATCTAGCGTAGATACTTTAAAATAATCTTTCACAACTATTCTACGGGATACCATAGGCGTCTTAACTTTTAAGCCTGTGGCACCATCTGTAGTTCACTTGTCAAACAAGTTTTAAAACGATTGGATACTGCTACATCAGTAACTTCTGCTATCTGTATCGATTCAGCAGGAATCGCAGACTTCTTTGTTATTATTGATCTCGTGGCAATGTTCGATAAAATGTTGAAGGAATTAAGAAAAGGGGTTTCAGCAGTTTGAGTATAGATGATACATAAAGTCAATATTAATTTTAGTTTTTAGCCTTCCTAGCCCGCGCAGCAATTGCCAGAAAAGGTATTGTTTTCGACGAAAAAATATTTTTTCCTACGACCACATACGAAAATGATGGATTTCAAACGACTTGCATCCTCAGAAAACGTTAAATGTCACCCGTGTGCAGAAATTAACTTTTCCGTACATGTATGGGAAAGATTACTATGACGTTAACTGTCACCATACTTTTTTGCACATGTGTTGCTAAGTACTTTTCCACACATGCGCGGAAAGTTTTGTTTTGTGCAAAATTAAAGACCAATTTTTATAAAAATTAGAAGAGTTCAACAGTGTTCGTAGGAAAAATAGCGTACACAACTCGATACAAGTAGGTTTCTTACACGTGTTGTTTCACTTGGCTAGCGCCTTGTTTACAACATTCACGCTCGTGTAAAATTTGTCACTCTCTCCTCTTAAATAATAATAAACTATTTCAGATAACGCCAAAAATGTGTTTTTTTTAACCTATCTTATCGTCTGTCCGGGTGTGTAAATACAATAATAATATAAGTAGTAGAACACGTTTTTCTTAATAACTTATGGTATTACTAAAAACTTTGTAGGAGCTTTCGTTTCTGAGATATCTACAAAAACTGTTTTCTATTTTGATATAGCGTGGAGTTCACTTAAAGGGTGTTAGTGGGCTAGGAATTTATCAGATCCTTCATGGATCCATTTATTTGTTTAAGTTGTGTGACATATTTAACTCATTTTAAACCCTAAACCGAAAGAAATTTTTAACTTTATTAAAACTGAATAGTTGATTTTTGTTTCTAACAGTGATGTTTTTTAAACCGATGCGCCACACACAGGAAATTTTAGGAGAACATCTGGCCAAAACTCTATACCATCGAGTTTTGGAAAGTTGAATACTTTCCAACTAAATTCAAAGAAAAGTGATCGGTCTATCCTGAGTTAAAATTGGGTTGGTATTCATTAAGTTATATTAGTTTAAGTTTAGGTATTTTCAAAAGTATCTAATTCTTGCGTTTATTATATTACTTTATAAATAAATTGTGTATTTTAAACCTTTGGCGATCTTGACAAAATGTGTAGGTAGATTTATTTAAAATGAGTAAAGTAAGGGGTTTTTATCCTTTGTAAGTAGTTTTTATTTTGTGATTTTTAAAAATGTTCATCAGCAATCGAAATTTAAAAAAAATACTCTGCCAATCTATGGGCACATAAGCTCACACTGGGTACTATAGTTTTAGTGTATCTACTTGAAAGCTAATATAACTAAAAACTGAAGTATATTTTATTGAACTCCAGACTCAATTACCTTTCGTTTGATACCACACAAGCCATGTTTTGACTTAAACTCTAATTTTTCAAATCTACCCCCACCCTTTTTTTAAAAACTAAAAATTTTTTTAACTCCAGACTCAATTACCTTTCGTTTGATATCACACACGCCATATTTTCATTTAAATTCCAATTTTTGAAATATACCCCCACCCTTTTTTTTAAATAAATTAAAATGTATTTTGTTTAACTCCAGACTCAATTACCTTTCGTTTGATATCACACACGCCATATTTCCCCATAAACTCTAATTTTTGAACTCTACCCCCACCCTTTTATTTAGTTTGTGTTCGGTGGATTTTGTTCATTTTTAAATGGGACCATCTCGGCCCAAAACCCAGCCCAGGTACCAAATTTCATTAAAATCGGCCAAGCGGTTTTTGAGTTATGCGCGTTGGTCGTTACAGACAGACAGACAGACAGACAGACGGCGCAACAAAAAAGTTTCAAAATCATCTGAAACGCAAAGATATATAAAAATTTTTGAAATCGGAGCAACTTTTTTTTTCTCGAAAAAATTTGGATCACCATAGCTCACACTACTATAGTATAGTATATGTGTGAGCTAAAATACATCTTTTCATATAACGAAAAAGTTTAGTGGAATGTTCCGAAATGTCATCATTTTGCATAGGCATAAAAATATAAGCTTTCTTTTTTAAAATTTTATACATATCTTTCGCACTTTTTTGCCAGTCTGAAATTTACAATTTTTTCAAATTAACCTGTTCGGGCGTTTTTACTATGTTGACCAAGATGTTATCGCATTTATTCTCAAAACTACAAAAAAATTGTTTTGCAATATAGTATTTATTTCTTGAACGATTTTAATAAATATTAACTCGATCGAATATTTAAAAGTTAACTTTAAACATGAAATATAAAATTACCGCAATGTTAAAATTTATGATGATGACCGTTCGCAAAGTTTCTAGCATGAAGTTTTATTACGTTATGTATTATCAAAAACACCTAATATTTAATGAACAATAACATTTTTAATTTCTTAAATAATTTAATTAAGTAATACACTACCGTACGTGGTTAAGATAAGGCATTTATTCCGGGGTTTAGGTGCGCACACAAAAAAATTAAAGGTAGGGGGACATCTGCTTTAAACCATTTAATTTTAGACACAAATTTTTTCTGACGTAAAAGCTTGAATTCTAAAGCTTTAGCTCTTCATGCATCTAAAAAATTTTAGTTTGAGTTATTTTTAGGGAACTTAAATTTACTCAAAAACCATTTGCACCAATATTTAATAAGGGCTCTAGAGTCCTAAATTTTAAAATTCTAGATTTAAGACCCTAGATTTTAGTTTCAACTATTTTTTTTCTTAGTAGAGTTAATTTGTAAAAAAAAAGAAGAGAAAAAGGTGCCCTATTGTTGGAAAAATTAAATAGAGGGTGTTTTATTTTTAAAAAATAAACCATATGTCAACATTTGGCATACGTCATTTTTGATATCAGATTCTGATAATTTAGAAAAAATCGTTCAACTCTGCTAATTTAACGTTACGGTTAGATCAGTATTAACGAAGTTAACTAATTAGTAAAGTATGGTCAATAACCCGGTACGTGAATTATGTCAACTTTTTTTGACATTTTTTAAAATCTGTGTTGTTAAGTTAACGGGACATCTTGTTTTGTCTCGTTTTTTTCGTTAACCCCCGACAAAAAATACAAAAATTTTTTTTTACGTTCTACGCCGCTTTAAAAATTAGATGAATTGTACTTTTTTATACATTGTAATTTAAAACTAGCTTAGAGAAATACAAAATATCAGTTTTTGGTAAAAAAAATTACCAAACCAAAAAAATACTGTTGTGTCTATATTTTGAACGCCGCCATCTTGGATTATATTAGACATTATATTGTCATTTGTTAAGTGTTACATTTATATAAGTTTGTCTTCTTGATTGTAGTCTGGCCTGAAAATGAGACATTTCTTGAAACCGGTCGCTTTTTGTTAGAGTCAAGTCGGGCAAAAGTACGCACCTAACTAATAAAATAATGCAGAAAAGTAAATTTTAAACCTAATAAAATTATATTTTGAAAATAACATTAACTGTATTTTGCCTTCAAACTTTTAGCATCAGAAAGACTGATTTCTAAATATAAAAATATTTGCAAAATAAAGTTTTTATGCATGGGCGCACCCAGGGGGGGAGGGCCGGGGCCTTAGATTTTTTTACATATTTTCTACATATTTCATGATAAAACACAAAAAATAGCTTAAAATTTGACATCATGAGGCTTCGGCCCCCCCCCCCCAAGAGGCCTCGCCCCCCAAGACACATTCCTGGGTGCGTCACTGTTTGATGTCTACCGAATCGGACTTTTGCCCCAATATATGGGGTAAAAATCCGCATGTGTGCGGGTATAAGTACGCAAATATTTTATTTTATGTTTTGCAGGTTTTTATTAAATTAAAAGTACGTTTTGGTTTATTTTAAAAGAACTGAAGGTTTCATAGAAAAAAAACTAATATTTTTAAACAGAACAGAAACGAAACACTAACTAACTAATGGATACCAACTTATTTAGAATAAATAAAAACAAAGAAACTTCACAAAAAAAATCAACATTAAGTTACAATAAACTTGAAAGTTTGAAAGTTTGAAAACTTGAATACTTGAAAACTTGAAAACTTGAAAACTTGAATACTTGAAAACTTAAAAACTTGAAAACTTGAAAACTTGAACACTTAAAAACTTGATAATTTGAAAATTTTAAAATTTCAATAATAAATATAGATTTAAATAACCATTCTATTTTATCCCGGTCTTAAAAGTGTCCATATTCTTCACGTCTAGCCTTTGATGTTTGACCCGTCAGGGCCAAATCACACAAGCACAACTTTCATAAACGTTCAACTTACAGCTAAAAACTAAGTTAGTAACTAGGTTTTCGGGTTGTTTTTCGCTTGTAGGACCTAGAACGAAAAAAAGGATGCAAAAACATAATACTAAAGGGGTAAAAGTCCGCAAAGATGGGGTAAAAACCCGCGCGTTTTTGCCCCGATAAAATACGGACTTTTACCCCACTGATGCATTCTTAATTGACAGCTAGAAAAATTCTAATATTAAAAATTTTTACCTGAATTATATACACATGAAACCTATTTAAATGTCATAATAAAAATTATATACTTTTAGTTTTACATAAATTTTCTAAAACCTATTAATATCACGCCAAAAATTACTTAAAAAACGTGATTTTTAAATTTTACTGCATGGCTGCTCGCTTTCACGGTTAAAACCACAAAAAAAAGCTTCGGTTTGGTCTGCCGTTAAAACCAAACTAAATAATGTCAACTATGTTTAGGGCGGTTGCACTCGTGATGTGGCGGCGATACATGGATGCCAAGTTTATAGGATGTCTTATATTACGAACCGGATTTTTACCCCGCTGCGTACTTTTGCCCGACTTTACTCTAAGCAGCTACAAACTGTGGGAAAATAAAGACTAAAAAAGAAAAAACATTGTTTATTGTTGAGGAATTTTTTAAATCAGCGACCCAAACAAGCATGGAAAAATTTGTCTAAACATTGACCGCCATCTATAATGTCAAATGTCAAATTGTAACTTTTTTTCATTTTATTTTAAAGTGACAAGTTTTAATTCTTTGACAGGTTTAAATTAAGTTGGTCCAGCTTAAAGTAAATTGATCAAAGTTGGATGTTAGGTACCACCATGCCAAATAAAAAAAAATGTTTGGGGAATGTTTTTTCTTAAAATAACCTACAAATTTACTCAAGTTCCTTCGATGCAATAGTTTTGAATATTTATATAATTTATTTATAAATACCTTCCAACAAACAAACAAAACTTAAAAATAAATAAAAAAATAATATTTTGGTTTTAAAAATGGCAGCCGTATTTAAACCTTCAAACGCCACTAGGGGGTCGAATAAAAACGGAATAAGTCAGTGTCAGCTCTCCACTATACTTTACATGTTAACTTTGATTATACAACTCTTGTAAACATTGATGTTAATTATTTCTCCAAACAAGCAATGATTAAACCGATTTTCAACCGTTTTGCTAGGGTGTCACTGAAAAAGGATTCTAAATCAAAAACTTAAAGTTAAAATTTTTTAAATAAGGTTATTCTAGAAGGCATAAAAATATTTTGACTCGCTTTTCTTCAAAACTTTCCTGTTTGGGCCATGACCTTATCTTTGAACAAATTGCCGGGCCGTTTTAATCAATTAAAAACCATAGGTTTAAAACAGTCTATCCTCAGCTCTAGAATTAATGAAGTAATACATTTTAGTTTCTGACAGATCCCGGTTTTTATTACGGAATGAATGTTTAATTTAATTGAAATTTTTCTATTTTAAAATGCCGAGCAAATGGCTCGTGTCAGATAAAAAAACGGTTTTTTAGATGTTGCGTCAAGAAAAGTTACACACTTTTGTAATATAGAGTTTGTCTGTAGGAAGAAATTATTTTGGTTTTAAACATACCGGGTGGGCCAAAAAAAAGCGGACAATTTTTTTTAGTATAACTTTTAAGCTATAGTGGGACATTGATCATTAAAGATGAATCAGTTTGCATTCGTGTTTTTAATTTTAGTAAAATCGGTTTAGTAATAATTATTTAAAAAAATTTATAAAAAAATAAATCCAGAGAGGATTGAATGAACCACTACACCGATTTTATTCATTTGTACCTCTTTATCAAGGGCGGATCCAGAGATGCTTCTCGGGGGGGGGGGGGGGGCACTTTGGGTGACATTCTCTCTTGGTAAAAAACGGTATATATTTTTTTAAGCAGCATTTTATTAAATTAGTCAGAAATTAAAAGTACAATATCCAATAGACACTTTCATGCGCCGCAAGCAAAAATTTTGAATTTTTATTAGCAAAAACCTTACTTTTTACTCATTTCTTGTATATTGAAAAAATTCTCGGGGGGGGGTGCGTTTCGGTTCGGTTCGAGGGGGGGGGGGCAAGTGCCCCTAGTGCCCTTCCCCTGGAACCGCCACTGCTCTTTATGTGGCAGAAAAGTAGTGTATTTCAAAACAGTTAAAACATTTTCGGAAAATAGGAACAAACACGCCATTTTGAAAAATCAAGTATGATTCTGTCCGACATCTTAAATTCTAAGATGGCGGCCAAATTCGATCATAATCTTTGAAAAACGATCAATTCTCACCATGATTTTTTTTATTCCACTAAAATCGGTTTACTAATAATGAATTTATAAGGAAATAAATGCAGACAGGATTGGCAATGCAATGGTATAATCTGTAAGACAATGGTTGAAACAAAAATAGATTTTTTGAGAACCACCACACCGATTTTACTAATTTGTACCTCGTTGTATGGGCGAAAAGTAGTGCTTTTTTATAAATTTAATAAAAAACTAAAACATTTTTGGAAAATAATAATAAACACGCCATTTTGAAGAATCAAGCATGATAAATTGATTTAAAAAAAAAAAAATTATAATTTTTTTTGATGTTAACAAAATTTGGCGAATACACACCTGTTTGTGTCTTTAATTTTTTGAAATAAATTTTTTTTAAAAGTTCATTTTTACATTTTATTTTGATTTTAAATTTTAAATGCATAACATTTTCATCCAAAAATGCCCAAGTTCTGAAAGCAGTTGTAAAACGGTGAGTATTTTTTTTACTAGAACATCTATTTTTAGAAGGTGTTAAAAAAAGCATCACTATGGAAAAAATGTTCAGGACCGATAATTTAAATAGTTTTAAAAACTCCAAACTTCAATCTCTGCAATATAACTTAATTCAATATCCATCTCGTCTGTTCTATTTTTGATTTTCACCGTGTCACTTTTTCGTATTTCCTCGCTACCATTTCCATAGTGATGTTTATTTTTTTACACATTCTCGGCGAAAAAAATGATCATTGTTTTTTTGAAAAAAAAACTGCTTCTATAGCATTTTCGCGTGGAAATGGTTTCGCCTTTTAGCTGTAAAATCAAAATAAAAATATTTTAATTTAAAAAAATAAAAACGTGTTAAAGATATAAAAAGGTAAGTTTTTAAAATTTTTCGTGAAAAACGAAAAAAAAATTTTTGGTTATTTAAAAAATTGTTTCTAAGGAATTTGTAGACTGAAATTTGTTTATTTTTTTGATTTTTTAAAGGTATCTGCACTGGTTATACGGGCAAACATAACTTTGCCCACCGATTGGGAAAACCAATAATAATATCACCACAGGAAAATGTAACGCCGCAGTAAAAATTTAAAAAAATATACAGCAAGTGAGGAATATTTAATGTCAAATAATTCATTTTAACAAACTTTTTCTTGAAAATTTTACAAAACCGGTAAATGGGGTAAAAAACCGTAAGGAAAAAATTGAGATATAAAAAACTAGTGGAAAGTTTCAAAAAATGCTTAAAAATGTTTGAAAAATTAAATAGATATTTTTGGAACATTTGGCGTTGCCGAAAAGAGTAAAAAAAAACAACGGGAAAATGGTACACAAGCCCAGTCAGCCCTTTCTAAATAATGGCGCCCTTGTTTCAAATGCAAATATTTATTTTAATAATACCTTTGTATAAATTTAGCACTGTATTTAAAAGCTGAAAATAAAAATAAAAAATACTTTCAAGAAGCCTAATTAATCACTCCTTTTTAAAATCAAAGGATATTATCGTGATATCTCAAAATATTTATCAGTTTTCGACTTTAGTTCCAGACCATACAGCTTCAGATACTGCATTTAATGAGAAAAGCAATTTACTTGGCATGGGTAGACTCCTGCGATAATTGCCCGTTTAACATGTTTTTTGACAGTTTTTTGCTAATAACTCGAAAACTGTCAACTTTTTAAAAAATATTCTAAACACATTCAGTAGCGCAGAGAAAAAATTGTTTTTCGGTAATAAGTACTGCATTAAGGAAAGATAATTTTAAAAATTAAAATTTTTATTTTTTTTGTGGTATTTTTTATTCTTCACACATCGTTTTTCTGCAAAATAATATATAAGTCAAAAATCTAATAGGTATACAGTTACATATTAATTAAGTGAGACACACCTTCCTAAAACAGAGAGCTGAGCCGAAATAAAAATAAATTCTGTGGAATCCAGAAATCTTTAAAAAAATACTGAGCGTTCACTTTTCGATCTCAGTAAATAATAATTCAAGTAACTATATAATAATTTCTGGTTAGAATAATTTAAAGCAAAATTAAGTTTCAAAATAATACCAACCAGAAATAATTTTTTCCGTTGTAAAATGTCTATTCATATCAAGTTTGTTGCTTCTCTCATTTATTAAATTGATTTAAACGCATCACTAATAATACCACTAGAGGTTAAATTATTTCCGGATATTTTTTCGAGCCAAATTATGTTTAAAAATTGAACATGTTTATTTTTTTTCCCGCAATTTCGTCACCATTGGATTGTCAGCCTATAAATTGTTTTTTTCTACTTATTGTAGTAGCACAAAAATACCTTTTAGGATGCAAAATATTAAATCTTGCATTCTGTAGTTATTTGGGGCTACTACAAGTGGTAGAAAATTATAATTTTGACGATTTTTTATAAAGGTACATGAACAAATATTCTACTTGATGTAGTTTCACGGAATTAACATTTTAAGGCTTAACACAGTACATTCTTCAATTTTACATAAGTTTTGTGTAATTACAGATAGTGTAAAATTGTTTTTTTGCGTTTTTATAAATTTTTTATACGGGCTTTATGAGTATATCATTCATAACCATGCAGCGTTTATGCAGCGTCAGAAAATTGAAAGTCTCTAAACATTATATATATTTATCATTCCATTCAAAGTCCAGCTTTTCGCCTTTAAGAAAAAAGGTGGTGTTAGAAGAATACAGAAAATAGATTAAATATGTAGTTGAAATGTATAAAAATTGGATAGATAAATTACTGCCAAAAACGTTATACTGTCACTAAAACGTCAAAAAATTTTCGATTTAATTCGCTGTTGGGTACCCACGAGGAAAAAAATTCCACTAAAATACGTGCGTTGCTATGGTGATATTTAAAAAAAAACACATTTTGATTGGTTAAAAAATACTGGTGTGGAATTTTCGCTAAAATATCAGACGCAGAGCCTAAATTTATAGTCTTTAATGGTCATAGATATAGAAAAAAAATAGAGCTCGATTTGACTACTGCGCGATAGAGGCGACGAAACTTTGGACCACGGTCCGTAAAAAAACGGTTATCTGGTAAGTTCTGGCCAGTCAGAACTCTACACTGACCCCACTTGTGATGATACTTTATATGAAAGTTTATCAAAAATTATAAACAACTTGTTAATTTTTTTTAAACATACGTACGTTCTAAATTTTCATGAATGGAAGGTAGGTACATACCATTTAACGCTATAATTTTTATTGGCACACGTCAATTGAAACGCTACAAAATATAATTTTTTAAACTTTTTGGAAAAATAAAATAACACGGCAATAATTTATGAAATTTTTATTAAGGTATATGAAACAAAATTATACCTTTGTTTTACTTTTTCCATAGGCTTTTAAATAAGTTACAACAAGTTGAGTGATATCCTCTGGAAACCCGTGAAAAAACTCAGTTGACGTGTTTTTCTTTTTTTTTTTCAAATAACTAATATTACCGCTCTAAAGACAGCGTTTAATTTAGGGTCCCCAATCTGTATAGTTGTGTTTTATTTTTTTTAATTTAATATTTTATATTAATTGCTATATTGTAAATTCAAATTAAATTTTTTCTGCTGCTTTCTTGCTTTAATGATTATTAGTTATTTTCTTTCTCAATTTTTAAGAAGTAGTAATAAAAAGAGCTATATGAGATTATGATTAACTTAAAGGGTTGATTAAATACCAAACTCAAATTATTTAATTATCCTTTCTAAGGAATAAAATATGGGTTGGATCCATAGTTTCTTTTTGATTGAAGTTTTAAAGAAAAAGGAGTAAAAAATAATTACGCAAAATAACATTTTTTTTGGTTAGTCTTTATTAAATATATAGCAACCACAGAACTGTTAGGGCCTGTCCTTAAATTACGTAACGCAAAAATCCCGAAATTTTGACACTTCCCCACCCCCTGTAACGCACCTGTAACGATACCACTGACCCCCCTAGAAAATTACGTAACGTTTGCAATCAGCCCCCCGTACTTTACATATTTTTATTTTTTAAAGACATAAAATATTTTTTTTATGTTTATTAAACAAATGTTTACTAGGTAGACTATGTAAATAGACAGGGGGTAAAAAACCGTTCTTTATTTTTAATTTTAGCGAAATGTCAATTTTTTTAATCGGGTGTCTAGTCTAATAAAATCGCTCTTGTCGCAATGTAGAAAAATATCTGTAACGAAATAGCGCGTAACAAAATATCCCCATTTTGATAATGTGAATGGGAAAATTCGCCGCGGGGACAATACGCCGCCGACGAGGTTTAGGATTGCAATTTTGTTTATTTCGTGTACAAACATATTTTTAAAAAATAATAAAAAAAAAAATTTTTCTAAAAAATTTTTTAAATGAAGTTCTATTAAAAAAAAATTCTTAGTTTTAGTTTAGATAGTTTATGAAAAAGCTACTTTTAAAACAAAATATTTTTTAAAATAATTTTTTTGAAAAAATTTTCAGGAAATCAAATAAAACCTGTGCAAAACATAATTTTTTAAAAAATTTATTAAATGGCCCCCATTTACGGACGTCGCTGGCGGGTTCGTTGTAAGTCAAACCCCATCGAGTTATACACCGTTGAAAAGAGAATTTTACTGTCAATAAAGTGCATCATAGCATTTCTTAAAATTAGGCTTGTTTTAAAAAAAATTTGATAAAATTTGTAACAAAAATATTTTAATTTGTGATTTTTTAAAATTGGTTAATTTACGGGCGCCTCTGAATTTATAACCATGAAACCAATCCGACTTTCTTGTACAGCATTTTAAAGGAAATTTTTTTTGCTACAATAATGTATAACACAATTTGTTCTATAAACCTTGGTTTAAAAAAAAATCATGGAAAAAACATGGATATTTTTTTACTTTTTTAAATTACTTCAATTAACGGACGCCGCTGAAGAGTTTAGAAATAGTGGACCCCCATCGAGTTGTACCTTTTTCAAAACGAAATTTCATTGTCTACAATAAAGTATATTACACATTTTTCTCTTAGAAGCGTATTTTTTGAGATAATTTGAGAAAACCTGAATATGTTAGATTTTGGGGGGTCTGGGGGGGTTTTTTGAAGAGGTGGTTAGTTTAAGGAGGTGTTTGACCCTTAAGCTCTCTTACCTTTTTGTACGTCACTAAATTTACACGAAAAAATAAAAATAAATAAAAAACGTGCCGTTTAAAGCACTAAATTTAAAAAAATGATTATTTTCTAACTTACTTTATGTTAAAAGTTACTCCCACTCCGTTACAATATTTAAAAATACATTTAAAGAATGGATTTTGTAGCTGATAAAATTCTCTACAAGATATCTTCTCAGAACTTTTACCCTACAACGAAGTATTTCGGAGCTTATGCCGTCTAAAGTCGAAAAAATTTGCCCAAGCACGTGATTTTAGTCATTTTTGGAAATTATCTAGCTCCGTTACTACTGCAACCCAATTGTTGATAATTATATCCTCTAAAAAATTTCATATAACTCTTTTTGCGATTTAGTGTACTGGAACGAAACTAAAGGCAAAAAACTAAAAAAAGTGCCAATTTTTGATGGTTTTTTCAAGATGGCGGAGGGAGCACAGGGGTGGGGATGACGAAAACTCAGATTTTTAACTACCCACCTAAGCTTAACAAAATATCCAAAATTCAGAACTACCGGACCTTTTGTAGGGTAACCCCTCTATTTTGACCTCTAATAATTGAACTAAGTGTAATTATTCGTTTATTGAGTGCATTTGGGTAGTAACTTTGATTATATAACAGTCGTGTAAACATTGGTAGTAGGTATGGATGAACGAAGAAAAGGCAAAAAATTGAGACTTCGACTTAATGCGAAGAGGAAAAAAAAAGGCCCAAAAAAAGTGGTAAGTGCAAACATAAATTATGCTTAGGCAGTAGGCGATAATTAGATATTTTGAACGATAGTTTTTTGCCACTTTTCTTTTTTTTAAACTATGTTTAATATATATAATATGGACGCCTACTCCTTTTATTTTAGGGTCCTGGTACGATGCCAACTCTAACTGTACCGAAGGGTCCCAAGGTTTCTTCAACTTGTGTTAACCAGAAACACAGTGAGGCCAGAGGTATTTATAAGGTTAGTCATATAGGTAGTCAAATATATTTCAACTTTTTTATAAAATAGGGATAAATCATGGGGGGGACATCAAAAAAACTAATTTTAGCTTTTAAGGGGGATGAGTTTGGTTCGGTTCAGGGGAGAGGGCAGTAGAAGACTCAGATTTTTTTTAGATTAGATAAAGGTAATATATTTAAAATCTTCTGATTTTTGTTTTGATACCTTTAGATCTGTAAATTTTTACCCTCCGAATACCTTCATGGGGCGAGAAAAGGGAAAGTAAGTCGACAGAAAAAATTCCGAGATAACACTCAACATGAGGGAAAGAGGGGGTGTTTTTTGACAGAAAATATAACTACTTATGTCTGTAAAACTTAATGAACCGAACCGCACCTCAGCGAATAAAACATTTTAGGGACTAGAAACGCATTTTTGTCTCTTATTTCAGAGAATAAAAATTTTAGTCCACGAAAGTCAAGAAATTAGTACAGGTTTATATCACGGGATAAACGTGCCACTTTTTTCCCGAAGGCGAAAAGTTTGTAGTTTGACAAGCTAGAGGGGATAATTCGCCGCATGATTAAAAATAAAAAGAACAATTTTATCACAGGGTTTATGCGATTTTTCGCACTTTGTGACTTTTTTCCGAGTTTTCTCTATTTTTTAGGAGGTTCTCGGTTTTCACGTTTTTATTAGAAATTTAATTTTTTTATTTCTTTATATGTCACTTTTAATCCCTATTATTACTTTTCATGCCTAAAGTGCGAAAAATAAGATTTAGGCCACTATAGTTAAGTCTGTTTTTTTTGCAAACAATTTTAATAAAACGGGGCCATATAAGCGCAAAAAATAGTATAGTATATATCTCTTTTTTATCCTTTGGCAAATTGTAGCTCTCACTAAGCTCCTACTACGCATTTTTTGCCTTGCGATAGAAAGTGTCACTTTAGTACCTACGTATATATGTAATGTTCTATTTCGCAATTTAGGCTTAAAAAATAGCGTAATAAACCGCGGCATAAAAGGGTCTTTTTGTACCTAGTTGAATTTAGGTACTTGCTACGCTCGCTTTTTATCCCTTGGTAGGTTAGTGCTATAAACAAGTAATAAAATAAAAAGAGCACTTTTTAACCCCAACGTAAATTTTTTTTTTAAATAATTTTATTGTAGGCTGATTCTTTACTAATTTTCGCAGACCACAATTAAAGTTACTTAAATACGGAAAGCGTTATACAAAATGAAATAGAAGAAAGCCAAGTAAGTAAGCCAAAATGTGCGTAATAAAATGTTTTGAGTTTAGGTCAAGGTGGTCACCTTAGGTTAGAAATGCTTTAACATCTGGTAGAAAAACATTTAGTAGAATACATTTGGTAGAAAATATATTTGGTAAAAAAATGTTTGATAGAAAATGCATTTGGTAGAATAACACTTGATAGAAAATAAGTTTGGTAGAAATAACATTTGTTAGAAAAACATTTGGTAAAAAAATATTTAATGGAAAATAGATTTGGTAGAAAAACCTTTGATAGAAAGAGACTTGGTAAAAAAACATTTAAAAAGTACATATTAGGTCAGGACAGGTTTGGTTAGATTATGAAATATTTTCATACCCAATGTCCTTTCTAACATTTGCTGTTCTGCCAATTGTACTTTCTATCAAATGTTATTCTAGAAAATGTGTTTTCTGTGATAGGTTTTTTTGCCAATTGTACTTTCTACCAAATGTACTTTACCAAAAATATTTTTTACCATTTAAATTTGTTTTCTATGAAATGTTTGTATACCAAATGTTTTTCTAGCAAATTTTTTTTCTTTAAAAATATTTTTTTACCAAATGTATTTAAAATAGAAAATCGTTATACAGGACTCCATAGGACTTCCACAGGATTGCCACATGACTATACAGGACCCCGAGGGTACTGGCGCCTAAGGGGTGCCCTAAGCATGATTAAGTAGGTAGGCCGGCAAAGCCAAATCAACTCTCTAAGAAAAACGAGAGTTAAGACGTTTTTTTTGTTGGTTGCGAATTTTTAATGGGCTATACAGGACACTACAAGCCCAAAAATTTATTAAAGTCCCGTAGGAAGGTGTACAAATTTGGTTCAGCTGATCACCCCTCGGTTTTTATAAAAAAACAAATTATATTAATAACACGCCGTACAACATATTTGAACGTATATTTACATAGTAACAAAAATATTAAAAGATGACTAAATAAAGTGAAAATACGACAGTGTCAAAAAGTGCCATTTTCCGTACCAAACTCATCCAAAAAAATTGCCGCAAGTCAGTATATTCCGCACGCGAGTGTAAAAAATAATTTGTAATTTTGAATTTAGTAAAACCCCTATCAAAGAAAGAGAGGATACGAACATTTTATAAATTGTAAGCGTTTTAAACGTCCCAGATGCCATTTTATTTTAACAATTTTTTTTATTATTTAGAAGAATATCACCAGTAAGACGGAAATTCTTCCCCGTTTAAAATAAAGATCTATTTCCTATAAAAAAAATTATTATAAAATTGTCGCTTTGTGACTATAATTAAGTCTTGGAGAAAACCGTGTATTTCTAAACAACCACAAATTACATTTACACTAGAATATCGGCGCAACTTTGACCCTTAAAAATCTGTGCCATTATATTGATCTAAAAAAATGTCAAAAGGATGGAATTATGCCATTTTCAGATCGTGTTCTTCGTGCGCAAAACCCCCTTTTACAAGACAGTCGTATAAAAAGTACTTTTTTATACGACTGTCTTGTAATAGGGGGTTTTGCGCACGGAGAACACGATCTGAAAATGGCATTTTGCGCACGCTCTGTGCAAAACGTTTTGCACACGCTTATATCATTTTTGCGCACGCCTATGTCATACGGGTCTCCCGTCATTGTGATTTTTTTGTTGTCACACATCAATATTGGCTTGGCTTAGTTCCGTAGCAACCGTCACTGCTCGTATGTTTTGTTGATAAGATACGTTAAAAAATTGTTGAATTTTTAAAGTTTTGTTGTAAAAATGTCGGAAATAAAAACAAGTTAAATTAAAATTTAATTTTTCTTTCTTTATTAGCAGTCGTATAAAAAATATTGTAAAAAACTCGTTTGAAAACCTCTTTGCACACTCCCCCGACTTGTAGACCTCGCCTTCGGCTCGGTCTACCAAACTGTCTCGATCGTGTGCAAAGAGTCGTTTTCAAACCTTGTTGTTTAAATAACTATTATAGGTATTTTGTGGCACCCAGTGGCGGCTCGTGAAGTATAAGAATGGGTGTGCGCTATAATAAGTGAGTCGAAATAAATTTAAAATAAATAAAGTTAAAAAAATTTGCATATTTATTTGTAGCTAAATAAAAGAACTTATGGTGCCCATTAGCTAATAAGATTGTCAAAGTAAAAAAAAAGCAGGTCTCCAATAAATAAAAATATGCCTACACAAAAAAAAAAATTACCTACAGTATACATACATACTAGTTTTTAGCCAACGATGGATAACATTAATTCAACGTCAAAACCGTTTTATCGTAGCTTTTGATTCAAATATCATTTCATATTGTAATGTTCGTCTACGTTGATTCAAAAATTCATGCTTTTTAATTTTTGCCTGTAGATGATTTAAGTCAGTTACCCCTATGCGGCTCCAGCTTTTATCCATGCTTGCATTGAAAAATAATAAGCATGGAAAACAAAATAACGAGTTTGTAACATCACATCCACAAATCCAGTTGTTTTTTTGGTAAATATCTTTTCTAAAGTATCTTTTAAAATTCCTACCTTCTTTTCTTTTAGAGCAAGTTTGCGATAATTCTAGTTCTGGAGTCGGCCTTCCTAATCTTTTAATTTCAATTTTTTGATTTAAATTAAAGGAGGAAAAGCTTGCTATAATGTTTTGTACACAATTAAGTCTTGAATTACTTCCAAGATTACCCGAACCCGAACTTATAACTGCCTCAGACATATTCGACACTTGTAGATAATAACTAACCCAAAAATTACAAACAAGAAGCCGAAAACAGCATAAAATTCACTTAAAAAATGCGTAAATAAATTTTAATTACGCCCAATACACGCATACTAACGATAATATAAACAGTAATCAGCTGAGAACTAGAACAAAACGACAGGAACGCCGAATCCACGCGCACCTCCAGATTCAAGCCCGCCCTCTCATATCTCTAGATTCAAGCGAGGCGAGGCGATCGAAGGCCACCGTATGCGGCAGCAAGCGTCAAGTCGAAAAGATATTAATTACTTCCGTTAATGGCCGATAGATGCCACTAGCGGGATCGGGATCATTAAAAAATAAATAAAAAACAACAGTAATTATTTAATAATAGTTTGTATTTATTTTTTTTCTTGTTTTTGCTGGGGGTGCGCGCGCACCAGCGCTCCTATGGACGAGTCGCCCCTGGTGGCACCCCTGTACATATTCAGGAAATAGCGTCCAGTAAACAATGTTTGTTCTCACTGTTTAAAATTACACATAGAAACCTCAAACACGGGTTAAGCCTTATAGAAACAGCCCTTTTTCGAACATTTTGTTCGATTTCTGGCTCATTCTCTAGGAGTTAATAATGTTAAGGTGAAAATGTCTAATTAACGTCCTCCTATATAAAATATATAAATTAAAAAAAAACACCGGTACTTATACACGTGCAAATGTTTATATTTTCTTCCAATCACTTACACACAATTTGTTTGTTTATAGTCCGCCCTATTTTTTAGTGTGTAAAGTGAAGACTAAAACGTGCCACTTTCCATACCAAACAACTCAATTCAAAAACAGTACGTAAAGTATATAACAATGTCAAATATAATTTACCATTTTGATTTGGTAGAACCTCTATCAAGGGGTGAAAGGGACTAAAAATTTTAAATGCTGCCTCGGGCGTCAAAAATGCTAGCTGCGGCTCTGATGGTCCGGTTTCGTAAAAAACCGAAAAGACAAGGATATTGCTATTGTTTTAAAAATAATTCTTAGCGACCAGCAGAGGGCCCCACTTTATTGATGACAAAAGCGGCAATTGTTGGTCTTGTAAGGGTTTAACAATACACGTTTTCCTACCAGATGACCTGCAATTTTTTGTATTTTTATTTTTTATTTATTTAGAGGAATGTCCCTTGTAGGCCCGAAATTCTTTCCCGATTGAATCAGATAACAATTTCCTATTAAAAAAATGATATGAAAATGATCGATTTTTGACTATAAATAAGCATAATTTCATGCTATTTTGGAGAAATTTTTTTAACTACAAAATAGTTTTAGGCCTGTACCAAAGATCACTTTAAACGATAAAAAAAAGTTTTTGTTAAAACCTTTAGCCGTCTTCAAGAAAAGCGTGTTCTTGATTTTTCCAAACCCTTACATTAGCACGAAAATATCGGCGCGAGTTGGCCCCTTAAACATGCACTTATGTGATAGACGCCATTTAAAATACGCGGTATTTTGATAAGCGCTATTTGAAAGAATGCTGTTTTGAGACGCGCTATGCCTAGTAATGACGTCCCAGGGACATACTTTTTAGGTCTCTAGGTCCTAAAGTCCCCATACCTAAAAATTACGTTTTAAAAACGTTCAAAATGGAACGTCTCACAAACGTCCAATTTGGTCCATTTTCAAAAACCAAAAAAATGTTTTAAAAACATGTCAATCAAAACGTTTTGAAAATGTACTTTTTTGGTACTTTTCGGCCCTCAATTTACCCATACAAAAGCCCTAACTTTTGTATACTTAAAAACTAAGTTAATAACAACAGCGGGCAGATGGCTCTGCCTTATATTCATGTAGTTCCACTAATGATACGGCAGAGCCATCTGTTCGCTCCTGTTATTAAGTTTGTTGGGTTGCATATCTTTAGAGGTTGTGTAATCATTGCTCTTAGTCAATTATTAAATAGAAACAAAATTTCGGACTTCCATTGTCTTTATTTATTTTAAACACGACGTTGCCGTTAGTAAGTATCTCTAACCGTTTTCCAGTTTCACACTTGAGAACGGTTAGATACTTACTCACGGAAACGTCGTCTTTAAAATAAATAAAGACAATGGAAGTCCGAAATTTTTGTTTGCATAAAAAATCAAATTTGACAAACGGCCGAAAAACATTCTTAAAACGTTTTAAAACATTCTGTAGGGACGTTTTACAAACGTAAAAAATACCCTCAAAAACGCACCACGGACCTTCAGCGGATATTGAAGTCCCTAAACGTACGTTTTTAAAACGTTCGCGACGTACAAAATAGACGTTTTGAAAACTTCCCCGAATCTTTTTTATAACGTCATCAGAACGTTTTGAATACGTCCCGGAACGATGATAAAACGTCCCCGGAACGTTTTTAAAATGTCTCAGGTACATTTTTTAAGGCCCCAGTACGTTTTCTAGGCGTCTTCAAAACATTTTGGAGAACATCTGAAGCTAAATAAAAGCTTGTAAAAAATATTGCGTAAAGGATTTTTTAAAGATGTTTTTATATAAATACCTAATATATTTTATTTTTCATCTACACATTTTATCAAAAAAAAAATTTAGTCCGGCGCCGAGTTGGCCGGCGCCCAGTTGGCGGCGCCGAGTTGGCCCGGCGCCCAGTTGGCCCGGCGCCCAGTTGGCGGCGCCGAGTTGGCGGCGCCCAGTTGGCGGCGCCGGTCTAGGACAACTGGGCGCCGCCAACGCGGCGCCGCCAACTCGGCGCCGCCAACTGGGCGCCGGGCCAACTGGGCGCCGGGCCAACTGGGCGCCGGGCCAACTCGGCGCCGCCAACTGGGCGCCGGCCAACTCGGCGCCGGACTAAAATTTTTTTTTTATAAAATGTGTAGATGAAAAATAAAATATATTAGGTATTTATATAAAAACATCTTTAAAAAATCCTTTACGCAATATTTTTTACAAGCTTTTATTTAGCTTCAGATGTTCTGTCTAACTAACTATCTATCAAATCTTGTGAAGCGTTTTTGACACACGTAGTGGTCCCATGACAATACAACATTAAGAAAAAAATATCCTCCCACCCTACCCCCACCCCTTCTATAGAAAAATGTGTTTTTGACACACTTCCCGTTATCCGATTTGCATAAAATTTGGTATACACATAGTGATCCGATGATAATACAACATTAAGAAAAAAATATCCTCCCACCCCTACCCCCACCCCCTTCTATAGAAAAATTTGTTTTTGACACACATCTCGTAATCCGATTTGGATGAAATTTGGTATACATATAGTGATCCGATGACAATACAATATTAAGAAAAAAATATCCTCCCACCTCTACCCCCACCCCCTTTCATAGAAAAATGAGTTTTTGGCACACTTCCCATTATCCGGTTTTTATGAAATTTGGTATTCACATAGTGGTCCGATAACAATACAACATTTAAAAAAAATGTCCTCCCACCCTACCCCCACCTCTTCCATAGAAAATGCGTTTTTGACACCCTTCCCATTATCCGATTTGGATGAAATTTGGTATACATATAGTGGTCCGATGACAATACAACATTGAAAAAAAAATCCTACCACTCCTACCCCCACCACTTCCATAGAAAATGCGTTTTTGACACCCTTCCCACTATCCGATTTGGATGAAATTTGGTATACATATAGTAATCCGATGACAATACATTTAAAAAAAATCCTACCACCCTACCCTCACCCCTTCTATAGAAAAATGTGTTTTTGACACACTTCCCGTTATCCGATTTGGATAAAATTTGGTATACACATAGTGGTCCGATGATAATACAACAATAAGAAAAAAATATCCTCCCACCCCTACCCCCACCCCCTTCTATAGAAAAATTTGTTTTTGACACACATCCCGTAATCCGATTTGGATGAAATTTGGTATACATATAGTGATCCGATGACAATACAATATTAAGAAAAAAATATCCTCCCACCTCTACCCCCACCCCCTTTCATAGAAAAATGAGTTTTTGACACACTTCCTATTATCCGGTTTGGATGAAATTTGGTATTCACATAGTGGTCCGATGACAATACAACATTAAAAAAAAATATCCTCCTACCCTACCCAACTTACATTTATAGTAGCGGCTACATGTTCTAAAGGCTTTGCTACTTTCTTATAGTAGAAATGTGGTGATCCCAACCAAAATTTGTTACTTTTTAGTTCTAACTACTATTTAGTATCAGGAAATAGTAGATGTTTCGTAAAAACGACCCTCTAAACTACTTCATAGGATTGTTTCTTGATAGTCGATTCTGATAGTCTTCTCTACCACAATAGGACGTTGCTTAAGTTTTACTTTCTTTTTAGTCGTAGTTCGTAGTCGCCCTGACTTTTATATCCTACTTAATTACCACTAGAAAGTTAAGCTTCATTGGAGTCCCAAACAAGTGTATCCGACAACTACATTATAACTTTAATTTTTACCACAAAAGTTTGTGTCATCATAGTAACATCTGATGTAACAATGTAGACAAAATAACTTTTTGGATCAACTTTTAAGCCGCAACTACTTTCAAGTAACCTTTTCGACTATCAGGGAATATAGTTTGGGACGCCATGTTTTTATGTAAGAAAGAAAATTTAATATTTTTGTTGTCGTTTTATGAGCTCATATTAAAGAGCCATACTATTTTATAAACAAATTAGTTGAAGCTTACCAAAAATGCTCTTCTTAAGCACCATTTGTTGGAGTTAACTGTCGATTATGAAAACATAACCTCCAAAATCACAACACAAAAATTCCATCAGCTACCAGAAAACGGCTCAATTTTACGGGCGCACCGGTTTTTTGCAATATATATAATGCATGTTATACAAAAAACTTTGCGTCGCACTCGAATTTTGATCCTCTGCTCGTAAATTCTCACACTTTTGGATAACATAGTTCATATTATAACCATAACCAAACAAAAAAACTAAGCGAGTCTGTTTACTGTTGTGTCCACCATATTGTGTAACAATTCTACCAAAAAGAAACGATTATATTATTTGCAACTACATCGCAACTTTTATGCCATTACGGAAAAAAACAGCCTCTACGACGTAGTAGATACCTGGCTACGACGTAGTAGTGTAGTTGTTACTACAGTGACTTTAAACACTTGGCCAAGTAGTTATAACCAGAAATTGGTTCCCCACTTAGGGAATTATAACGTCGCTGTATGGTATACTGAGACGTAGCGGGAGTACGTTGCGGTTACTTTTAAGAAATTCTTTCTAGTTGGGGTTTCGTCGTTACAACTTTAATTATTTGTTGGGTACCCCGACCCCTTCCATAGAAAATGCGTTTTTGACACCCTTCCCATTATCCGATTTGGATGAAATTTGGTATACATATAGTGGTCCGATGACAATACAACATTGAAAAAAAAATCCTACCACCCTACCCCCACCCCTTCTATAGAAAAATGTGTTTTTGACACACTTCCAGTTATCCGATTTGGATAAAATTTGGTATACACATAGTGGTCCGATGATAATACAATATTAAGAAAAAAATATCCTCCCACATCTACCCCCACCCCCTTTCATAGAAAAATGAGTTTTTGACACACTTCCCATTATCCGGTTTGGATGAAATTTGGTATTCACATAGTGTTCCGATGACAATACAAAATTTTAAAAAAATATCCTCCCACCCTACCCCCACCCCCTTCTATAGAAAAATTTGTTTTTGACACACATCCCGTAATCCGATTTGGATGAAATTTGGTATACGTATAGTGATCCGATGACAATACAATATTAAGAAAAAAATATCCTCCCACCTCTACCCCCACCCCCTTTCATAGAAAAATGAGTTTTTGACACACTTCCCATTATCCGGTTTGGATGAAATTTGGTATTCACATAGTGTTCCGATGACAATACAACATTTAAAAAAAATATCCTCCCACCCTACCCCCACCCCTTCCATAGAAAATGCGTTTTAGACACCCTTCCCATTATCCGATTTGGATGAAATTTGATACACACGTAGTGGTCCCATGACAATACAACATTAAGAAAAAAATATCCTCCCACCCCTACCCCCACGCCCTTCCATAGAAAATGCGTTTTTGACACCCTTCCCATTATCCGATTTGGATGAAATTTGGTATACATATAGTGGTCCGATGACAATACAACATTGAAAAAAAAATCCTACCACTCCTACCCCCACCCTGATCTATGGAAAAATGCGTTTTTGACACACTTCCCATTATCCGATTTGGATGAAATTTGGTATACATATAGTGGTCCGATAACAATACAACAATAATGAAAAAATGTCCTCCCACCCCTACCCCCCACCCCTTCCATAAAAAATGCGTTTTTGACACACTTCACTTCAAATGACTTTTATAAAATTTGGTATATGCATAAAGGTCCGATGGCAATACAGCCCAAACAAAAAATATATTTCTAACTCTACCCCCACCCTCTCCTTCCCCTAATAGAAAAATGAGTTTCCAAATAACTTACGATCAGCGATTTCATTATAACCTAGAATAAACTCTATTTAGTTACTTCTGCATTTTTCTGCTAGATTGATTCTTGCAAATAGTGATATTTAATTGATACGGATATCTTATCGTAATAACATTGTCAAAATTTCAATTTCTATTACTAATTTATTTGAAATTTGTTTTTGTTAAGTAAAGTTAAATCCATTAAGTCGACTGTTGAATCTTGGTAGTTGTAGTGTTTGGTAACCTGGTAATACTACAATTTACGTTTTTTATTACAACAATGGCGGATCCAACAATCAAAATGGCGGATCCAAAATGGCGGATTTTTTTATTTATCAACCGATTTGTCTCAAACTTGAAATATTACATTGCTTGAGGTCATTTAACACAATTTTAAACTCAAACTTTAAAAAAACAAAATGGCGGATCCAAAATGGCGGACTTTTTTATTTATTAATCATTGTTTTTGAAATTATACGAAAATGTTTTATGAGACAGAATATTGCATTTTTTTGAGAACAATAAGTGGGTAATTAAAAAAAAAAATTATACAAAGCTTTTAAAAAAATAGTAGGTAGGTACCATGTTTTTTAAAAATTATTAAGATTCAAAAGTATTTCGTTAGTTCAGAAATGACAAAAATTAAAATTTTTATAAACGTAAAGTTTAGTACTCGTGAATGAAGAAAACAAAAATTGTTCGTGGCTAAGCGGGTGTGGAAAGGTTTTGTTTCTCTTGTATTTTTCCGTAGGCAGCTCGAAAGCTGTCCACTTACGGAGGTCCAAGATCACATCATTAGATCGTGGACCCCTGTCGGTTTACAGCTTTCGAGTTGCCCACGGAAAATACAAGAGAAACAAAATCTTTCTATACCCGCTTAGAAACGGGATAACGGGAACTGTGTCAAAAACACTTTTTTCTATAGAAGGGGTGGGGGTAGGGGTGGGAGGATATTTTTTTCTTTATGTTGTATTGTCATGGGACCACTACGTGTGTACCAAATTTGATCCAAATCGGATAATGAGGATAATGAGAAGTGTATCAAAAACTCATTTTTCTATGAAAGGGGGTGGGGATAGAGGTGGGAGGATATTTTTTTCTGAATATTGTATTGTCATCGGATCACTATATGTATACCAAATTTCATCCAAATCGAATAATGGGAAGTGTGTCAAAAACTCATTTTTCTATGGAAGGGGTGGTGGTAGAGGTGGGAGGATATTTTTTTTTAATGTTGTATTGTCATCGGACCACTATGTGAATACCAAATTTCATCCAAATCGGATAATGGGAAGTGTGTCAAAAACATTTTTCTATGAAAGGGGGTGGGGGTAGAGGTGGGAAGATATTTTTTTATTAATATTGTATTGTCATCGGATCACTATATGTATACCAAATTTCATCCAAATCGGATTATGGGAAGTGTGTCAAAAACGCATTTTTTTATAGATGAGGGTGGGGGTAGGAGTGGTAGGATTTTTTTATTGTTGTATTGTCATCGGATCACTATGTGAATACCAAATTTCATCCAAATCGGATAATGGGAAGGGTGTCAAAAACTCATTTTTCTATGGAAGGGGTGGTGGTAGAGGTGGGAGGATTTTTTTTTTAATGTTGTATTGTCATCGGACCACTATGTGAATACCAAATTTCATCCAAATCGGATAATGGGAAGTGTGTCAAAAACATTTTTCTATGAAAGGGGGTGGGGGTAGAGGTGGGAAGATATTTTTTTATTAATATTGTATTGTCATCGGATCACTATATGTATACCAAATTTCATCCAAATCGGATTATGGGAAGTGTGTCAAAAACGCATTTTTCTATAGATGAGGGTGGGGGTAGGAGTGGTAGGATTTTTTTTTGTTGTTGTATTGTCATCGGACCACTATGTAAATACCAAATTTTATCCAAATCGGATAATGGGAAGGGTGTCAAAAACGCATTTTCTATGGAAGGGGTGGTGGTAGAGGTGGGAGGATATTTTTTTTTAATGTTGTATTGTCATCGGACCACTATGTGAATACCAAATTTTATCCAAATCGGATAATGGGAAGTGTGTCAAAAACATTTTTCTATGAAAGGGGGTGGGGGTAGAGGTGGGAGGATATTTTTTTCTTAATATTGTATTGTCATCGGATCACAATATGTATACCAAATTTCATCTAAATCGGATAACGGGATGTGTGTCAAAAACAAATGTTTCTATGGAAGGGGGTGGGGGTAGGGGTGGGAGGATATTTTTTTCTTATTGTTGTATTATTATCGGACCACTATGTGTATACCAAATTTTATCCAAATCGGATAACGGGAAGTGTGTCAAAAACACATTTTTCTATAGAAGGGGAGGGGGTAGGGGTGGGAGGATATTTTTTTCTTAGTGTTGTATTGTCATGGGACCACTACGTGTGTACCAAATTTCATCCAAATCGGATAATGGGAAGTGTGTCAAAAACGCTTCACAAGATTTGATAGATAGTTAGTTAGACAGAACATCTGAAGCTAAATATAAAAGCTTGTAAAAAATTGCGTAAAGGATTTTTTAAAGATGTTATTATATAAATAATATATTTATCATCCACACATTTTATCAAAAAAAAATTTTTTAGTCCGGCGCCGAGTTGGCCGGCGCCCAGTTGGCGGCGCCGAGTTGGCCCGGCGCCCAGTTGACGGCGTCGAGTTGGCTGCGCCCAGTTGGCGGCGCCGAGTTGGCGGCGCCCAGTTGTCCCATTCCGCCTCAGGTCGGAAGGTTCAATGCTTTCAAATGCTTTTGAAACTATTAGTCCAGTCAACGAAGGGGTTGTAGATTGCATGGAGGGGGGGAGAATTTTTCTCTCCGGTAATGTGTTAAGGGTACTTAGGACGTTAACATACTAAAAGTCCCCACTCCTAGCCCTCCCGCTTCAGTGGCGGAGGGGAGTGAGAAAGTGCATTTTTTCGGTTTTGTGCCTATAATTCGATTACGGTGCGTGGTACAAAAAAATATTCTCTTAAAAATTAAAGAGGATTAAATTCCCCACAAAACTGTTATACCAACCTTACCTTTAATTGTAACAGATTCTGAGATTAAATAAAATTTTGGACTTCCATTGTCTTTATTTATTTTGTGTTTAAAATAAATAAAGACAATGGAAGTCCGAAATTTTATTTCTACACATTTATTGTCTACGAGTTTCAAACAAAGATTTTGAGATAGTGCCCAACGAAACCGGTAATTTTTGAAAAAAAACTTTTTGCCCCATCTTTTTTCTCAAACTTGTATATCTAACACTTTTATATTAAACTTTTAAAGATATGCATTAAAAATAACAATATAAGGCATTCAATTTAAAAATATGTATTTATCATTGACTTCTATACCCTACGGGTAGACCCGGCATGGGCCTAAATTGCCATTATATCAAGCTTTTATCGTAATTGACCGAATACAAGTAAGAATTTAATGAGCAAAATAGGGATGAAAATAGAATTTCGGTTTGGTAAGTCCGGACACATGCAACATCGCAAAAATATTCTATTTGCTTGTCTTGGATAAAAAAGGGCAGTGGCGGCGCAAAATAAAAATTTTGAATTCCACTAGAATTTTTTTATCAACAATTTTCTGTTTGAATAATAAATAATTCATGAATACTTACTTGTGTATACTGTGTTTACAAAATTCTCTTCAGTAAAAAAAAAGAGTAAAAAGAATTTCTAAGCATGCTAAGTGCAGTGGATGTATTAAAATTATTGTTTTCATCTTAGAACTTTACAAATGTTGTATCTTCCAGGTAAAATATTTTCTTTCTTTGAACAAGGGTCTTCTTCAACTCTTCTCTTCTTGAGTGGACTACAAGTTATGCTCGAGTCAGATGAAATTTCGGAACTAAAAATTTCAATTCGGAATGGGACAACTGGGCGCCGGGCCAACTCGGCGCCGCCAACAGGGCGCTACGCCGGGCCTAATGGGCGCCGGGCCAACTCAGCGCCGGACTATTTTTTTTCGATAAAATGCGCAGATAAAAAACAAAATAAATATGTTATTTATACAAAAATTTCAACATCTATTAAGTCGAGTATTGAAATTTGGTAGGTATAGTGTTCTGCGACTTGAAACACCGCCATTCGATACATATCGATGCATAAATAAGAAAGTCCGCCATTTTGGATCCGCCATTTTAATTTTTTTAAGTTTGTTTTTCATCTGCACATTTTATCAAGAAAAAATATTGTAGTCCGGCGCCCAGTTGTCCCGCCGCTCAGTTGGCTCGCCGCCCAGTTGGTGGCGCCGAGTTGGCGGCGCCCAGTTGTCCTAGACTGCAACACATTTCAGGGGTCTGGTACGTTTTAACACCTTTCTTAAAACTACGAAGTTTTTTGAAAAATTATAATTTTAGACCATTTTATAGTAATTTCTAAAAAAAAAATTGCGGAAAATCGTATATTTTGTTAAAAAAATTGAAATTGAAAAATTTTTAAAACCCCATTAAAACCCATACAAATTGCTATAAAAGAAGCATTTTCTCATTTCAAACTGAAACAAAACGGTCCCTGACGTCTATCAGCTGTTAACAAAAACTTGAAATAACTAAGGACACTGATCGAAATCGGGTCAGTTTTTTTGGTCCTTTTATGAAAATGCACAATTTTTAAAGAAGCATAAAATTCAAAACAAAATCAAGAAAATTATGATTCCTACATTTTTACAATTAAAAATTAGTTTAATTGAACATTATATCAATTTTTATTCCTTAAAACACTAAAAATTAATAATTATTGACTTTTTTAAAATTTATCGAAGGTCTAACCGAACAAAACCAAACTGAACCGATCCGTATCGAAATGAACCAAATCAAACCGAATCTAACGGTTCGGTTTGGTTCGGTTCGATTAGGTTAAACTAAACCGTACCTAACTGAATGTAGCTAAACCTAACCGAAACAAATTGAACCTAGCGGAACCTAACCAAACATAATCAAACTGAACCAAACCTAGCCGAACAAAACTGAACCTAACCGAACCGATTCGAAACGAACCGAACCGAACCGAACCAGACCGAATCTGGCTGAACCTAACCAAAACAAATTAAACCTAGCCGAACCTAACCAAACATAATCAAACTGAGCCAAACCTACCCGAACCAAACCGAACCGAGCCGAGTCGAACCAACCAAACCAAACCGTTAGATTCGGCTTGGTTTGATTTGGTTAAACTAAACCGAACCTAAACGAATGTAGCTAAACCTAACCTAAACAATCCTAGCGGAACCTAACCGAACATAATCAAACGGAACCAACCTAACCCAACCTAACCCAACCAAACCCAACCAAACCCAACATAACCCAACCTAACCCAACCTAACCCAACCCAACCCAACCCAACCTAACCCAACATAACCCAACTTAACCAAACGTAACCTACCTAGTTGCTCATAAATATAGTAAAAGTTGTTAGGTTTATGTCCAGGGGGTAACTATTGTCCATAATCGTCGGAAATCGAGTTAGGATTAGTGTATGCGACCATAAACATTTAGTGGCGCGTGAGTATTTGGTCTTCAAATTTTTTTAGGGAAATTTTTCAAAATCTTTTTTTCCGCACTCTGGGCACCCTAATAAACCGTAATGTGGTCACATTAATCCATCGCAATCAAAGAAAATCTGTATTCGAACTGTCACAAATTTTTTTTTGGTTTCTATTCTTCTTTTATATTATGTAGGACAAAATTATTAATTAAACTAAGTGACCTTATTAAGTAAGACAGCATGATCGTCAAATGACATTAGAAGGACATACACATATGATACCGGCCTGTAGACCGGTCGCGGTGGCGTCATATAATAATAAATATATACTTTCGCGATGAAAGACCAAAATTTAACATAAAATTACTGTAAAGTCCGCAAAAAACATTAAATTTATCGAAATTTATAAAAAACATAGATCAGTGTGTGTAACAATTCATCAAGATGTATGAAACTCGACCGTGACATGTCAAAGGTTTGGTTCGAAAAAACAAAACCAACTGGATAAAAATCGGTATGTAAGCATTTAAAAAAAAATCATTTTTAAGAAAATCAAATACTTTTTGTTAATTTTCATGCAATGCAAAAAAACCTTGTTGTAATAAGTTTTGAGTAGGGTGGTAAAACGTACCAGAACCCATTTCAGGACAAATTATTATTAAAAAATAATCTTATAAGTGCGGGGAAGTGACACTTTCTGAATCAAAATGTGTGAGGGTAAAATCGCACGGTCGCAGAAAAATCTATCTATCGTGACGCTACTGAACTTTCTCGTGTTTTAGCAAAAACTATCCGTCAAGACGACTTACCCATGAAATGTTGTTTTTTTATGGATTTTTTTTCTTCTTTTGCACAAAAAACAATTTCGGACCATGTTTGAACTCAAATAGTTACTTCTAAACTTGTTTTTAAACGTTTTAAGATTTCTTTTTGTAATATTCCCGCACAAAATTCGAAAAAATTCATTTCCGTACTTAGACAACATTGTCTATCAGTTTTCCCTGTATAAACCGACTAACAGGTAGAATCACTCAAAATACGGCAGGTGGATTAAAGGTAGCCAGCTGCTTTCTGTCGCACTTATGTCGTCAGTGTGAAAGAGATAAAAGTACCCATATATTATCTAGGGTATTATTAGCATGCAAAATCAGGCTATCTTTGTCCGTTTCACATGTTCAATAATGTCTATCTCTGTTTTTATTGTAAAAGAAATATCCGCCCTTAGAAACCAAATTGGATAGGGTCAATAAAAAATGCCTTGTCTTTCCGTCTCTAAAGCCCTTTCAGGGCTTTACACAGCTCAATGGTATTTATTTATTTACTAATTTGAGCTCATATATTCAAAGTTACAGGCATTTTAGTTTTATATTCATATTTGTGATTTTCCACAAAAATTGTATAATAATTGCTTTTATCATCATCTTTCTTCATCATCATAATAAGCTTTTGGACAAGCTACAGACTTTTAATGGCACCCTAATGGAGGTACTTAAAAAATAAAAAGTAGATATTATTATCAGTATTAAGGGTTGACATTATCAAACCAGCTTTGCTGCTGGACTATTGATTCAGGACAATTCCTAATAGATTGGATCGGTCATTCGTACGAATTTACATTTGTATTGCATATACATAAAGCATAAAAAACTTATAGAGGGTGTCCCAAATTGGGCACTTTTAGGGGGTTTAAGGTACTTCTAGGGGAGACAGAGAAAAACTGACCACGCATTACGAAGCTCAAATTTCAAGAGAAGACTTATAGTGAAAACCGCATTTTGAAATATCGTCTCGTCTTTGAGCTACGGGGGCTTTTTCAAAAGTCTGCATTTTGGAAGGGGGTCTATAACTTTGTTATTAGTGGAAATTTTGATTTAGAGTAAATTGCAGTTTTATAGACTTTTTCACGAGGAATTCACCCGCTAAATAAAATTTTAACTGTCATTTTTAGTTTTTGAGATATCACATAAAGTTGCATTTTTTCTTATGGGATGGCCTTTATTTTAATTAATTTTCGAATTTGCCATTGAATTCTTTTCAAAATGATGTATCATATGTCATAGTTTGATTGAGCGGTTTAGGAGATATTCAGCTTTTTCACTTATTTCTAGTGCGCTATGATTTCCTGCTGAGGCAGGTCAAGGCACTCCAGTATTTTTATTATTTTACACCGTGAAAAATATATGTTGGAAATATTATAATTCAGCTGACGGCCCTCAAAGGTTACAATTATTCCGTTTAAGTGTTCGGTGGATTGAAGTTCTCGGTATACCTGTGGCAGCTTCTAATTGTCTCAATGATCGCGAATTAATTTGTTCTAACTCACCAATAATGCCTATCTCCTCTAACTCACGGTCTCTCCTAACGTCATATATTTTGGCCCGCCGTTTTGAAAAAGAGCCATACTGAACAAGGTTCCTTTTCAACTTTGGAAATATATCCATATACGGTTGTCTTCGTTCAGGATACCTTTGAAGATATACGTTTCCAGCGCCCTGTCGATTATCATTACTTTCCCAGTAACATTTTAACATGTCATTTTAATCCATTTCAAAATAAAATTAAAAACGCTTTTGTGTACAATTATTTCATATCAAAGCGTAGTGTCAAATTGTTTAAACAATTGAAAACAATAACAAAATGCCAAGACGCAAGGCCAACTTGATTTGCATAGTATCAGACAACAAAACTATAGGAGCATTGAAGTAGGATTTGACCGCCAGCTTTCATGTCAATGGCGCATGACGTCATTCAACGCATACTAGACAAAAACAAAAAACTTCAATTATCTCCGAAACCGCTCAATAAAACTATGACATATGATACATCATTTTGAAAAGAATTCAATGACGAATTCGAAAATTAATTAAAATATATGCCATTTTATAAGAAAAAATGCAACTTTATGTCATATCTCAAAAAATAAAAGTGACAGTTAAAATTTAATTTAGCTGGTAAATTCCTCGTGACAAAGTCTATAAAACTGCAATTTACTCTAAATCAAAATTTCCACTAATAACGAAGTTATAGACCCTCTTCCAAAATGCAGACGTTTCAAAAAGCCCCTGTAGCTCAAAGACGAGATGATATTTCAAAATGCGGTTTTCACTATAGGTCTTCTCTTGAAATTTGAGCCTCGCAATGCGAGGTCAGTTTTTCTCTGTCTCCCCTGGAAGTACATTAAATCCCCTAAAAGTGCCCAATTTGGGACACCCTGTACATCTTCAGGCACAGCAAGTGATGGTGATGATGATTTGTATTTTTGTTAAAATTACGATACTATTTACACTATTTACAATTTTATAAATAAGCTAATAAGCTATACAACTAAGTACACATATGTATAAATGAAAAGTGCATTTAGACCGTTCGAATTATATCTTCTTAAATTTTAGCCAATAAGCTTGTAAAGTACTCATGTGTACATACCACATAAATTGCATAATATACAGTTCTCTAACTATATTTATTATACCTAAATTATCTTCTGGGTACAAAAATAGATATGGTTGGTATCGTCGAATTTTTTTTTAGTCCTATAAGTCCTTTAATGTGCGTAGTAAAAGCTTTCAAATAAAGTTTATCCAATTTGTAAATTCATGATCATTATTTTGTTTGTCTTGCTTTCTTGAATTGGGAAGGGCCAGCTTCTGGCGCCACGTTCGAAATTTTCTCCAGGTCAATAGTTTCTCATTCGGTGTTAGTCTTAGGCAATGTCGGAAGGCAGTCCATCTCTTCGTCGTCTTCGTTGTGATTGATTGAAACGGATACAACATTAAAACAATTACCCTGACAATTGTTGCACAAATGGAAACAATTCAGTGACATCTTCATGCATACATTTGCGCATCTACAAAAAATCATGACCTAAATTTATTTTGGTGCCACAGGATCTTGGGTGAAGACTGGAACTAGAAAGTTTGTTTCTCTTAAACCCCATAATTCTGGAACTAACCGATTTCCTATCCAAAGCTGTTGTTTCGTTTCGGAGTTAATACTTGCGACCTATTTTACAAATAACCGAAATCTGTACGCATTTGGGGAATTTTCATTTACTGGTTAATTATACCATTTTAACATGCCTAAATGTCCAGAACTTTCTACTTCAGCATGCAAGGAGCTGAGTATTTTAAATACTTTTGCTGATCTTGGACGGATTTCAGGTGTTTCTGATAAAGCTCTATAAATCCAAGCTTACCTCTTCGAAGTGCTGCCGATGTTGAATCGCAACCAATAAAAGAATTCAGGAACAATATTTCTTTTTGTCCAAGCTGCTAAGTTTCGTGGGTGGATTATACATGAGTTTCCATTTTTTCTCTGCTAGGTTTTATAAATAAAATATTGTGATCATGTGAAGTATTTTTAACAAGAAGTACCGCGAGATCTATATCTTCCCAATTAAGCTACATTGCATGTATTGAGTTTTGATTTACATTGCGCTCAATTAGCATATCAGCATCATCTGATGCTTGCAGAATTGTGGTTTCACTTTCCTGAACTTACAGGTTGAGTTTATGTTAATTCCCACCCCCTTACCTTCTTTAATTTACGTTATATTGTAGAAAGATAAAATAAAAACTGGGATAGTAATTTCTCTTGCAACAGACCTGATTTAACTTATTTTTTTACCCATGTCGTATATATCAATGTTTTTCACTTTTCCTGCTACAAAAGATAGTATTAGAAAAATTTGTTAAAAAATACAGCACGTTCCGTTTAGAGAATTACGTTCTTGCCACACCCCGGAGAAAAACAAGTTCATTTTCTCCAACTTTACGGGTAATACATTACAACATTTAATATTACCCTAACTTTTATCTTTTCTCGCCCCTGTCTTTTAGCATATCCTTTGTATAAAAAATTATATTCAGTGTATTTTACAAAATGTATTGCTTTTAAATAATACAAAAAGCCAATAGGAAAGTTTTAGTAATATTTCTGAAAGTTGATAAATTTGATTAAAATTTCCTTCTTTTGATAAGTTAAAGGTAGATTGCTAAAAATTACACAATTCTAAAGAAAATTGATCGGTCTTTAACTTTAATCTTAACGAATTTCTTCTAAAATAAAGAACAAATCTGTTAGACGAACATGTTTGATAAAAAATATGGGGCAATAATATGTTTTTCAAAAATTACCGATTTTCGGAAACCAATATCTCAGTACCTGTTACGTTAAGGACAAAGCTAGTACAACGGTTTTGTAGGGAATTTATTGCTCTTTATTTTCTAATAGAACTTTTTTTTTCGTACAACGTACCGTAATCCAGTTATAGGCAAAAAACCGAAAAAATTCACCATTTCACCCCCCTACGCCACTGAAGCGGGAGGGTTAGGAGTATGGACCTCCTAACTACCCCAAATACATTCCTAAAGAGAAAAATTCTCCCCCCCTCCATTCAGTCTACAACCTCCTAACGCCCATTCATTAACTGAACTATATTGATTTTAAAACGCGATGTTTTGTTAGAGAGCATTTACGTTTGTTTATATTTAGAAAAGTTATCTTGTATAATAAAAAAAAAATTTGACCAAAAATATTAATATTGGTTGTAGGTAAAGGATGTTACGTAATGCGTCACAGAACACCCCCTTCCCCCACCCCCTGTAACGCTGCATAACGCGACGTCTGAGCCCCTCCCCCCCTTCATGCGTTACGTAATTTAAGGACAGGCCCCTACTAAAACAATTAGAAAACCAAAGTAAGGCAAACATAAAAAAATTCTCGCAAAATGTCCAAACCCGCTATGAAGTATAATGCAACTGCTGATTCCTCGGATATCTGTGACGTAGCGCTGACGTAACGGCTGCCATGACACCCGAGTTACCAAGCAACCATTTCTTTACGGACTGTTGGACGTCATCGCCATTTTTTCACAGATTTTCAGCATGAGCAGTTACCCCTAGAGGTCCCTATGCTGAAGAAGCATATTACAAGCCACCGCCCCTAGAGGCCAAGTTGAACAAGCAGCCGAACTCCCACAGCGCATTCGCCAAAAGTTTAAAATTTAATGAGATGAGATTCCATGAGTTTAGTTCAATGCCGCCGTTTTTTAAATCATACCTATCAAAGTTGGCCTTGCTCCAAGGTCTGTAGAGGATAGGTTGCCTGGTAACTCTATGGTCGAAGGGGCGTGAGAGGTGACAGCGCGTCATTTGGAGTGCCACGATTTGATTAGACCGCTTTGTTTACATGTGTTTTTAAGTATTTTTTATCATCAGTGGTTTATTTTTTACATTTGTGGTGTTTTTTCGAAATATATTTATTTAAAAACTGTAAATATTTTATCTATAGTTCATTCCATAATTTTTGAGATAACTTTTTGATAGTAATCAGCTGTTACCATATCAAACAGCATAGGCCAGCGAGAAAAAATCGTAAAAAGTTATACCAAAAATAATGATATGGACTTTAGTTTACTTATACTTTCTACTTGTAGTTATTTTAAAAAGGTTCCCAAGACATTGGGCCTTTGGGATATTGGGTATAAGGTAGGTTTTATATTTGAGGTAATTGATGTATTTTATGAATATTGTTATAAAAGACACTTTAGGAAACATAACAAAACATATTTACATTTAAATCAATAAAGGAACAAAAGAAACTTAAAGGTTTCCTACTACATTAAATGCTTTTTATTGAAATGGGCACTCCGGGTGACGTCATTTCCCGTTTCAACAACTGGCTCTGATTGGTTAGAAAGTTACCAGGTAACCTATCCTCTACAGACCTTGGCCTGGCTCAATCTGTGAAAAAATGGCGGATGTCAATTTCTTCCTATTTCCTCCAGTCTGTGCAGGTTTGACAAGTGTTCTATTAACGGTTCATTTTAAATGTTCCACACCACAAAAATATTTGTACATACCTAATCCAAACCATGTTTGTAGAAATATTATTAACATAGGAATGCAAATTAGCTTAATCCCGCCTGAGTGTGTGAAAGTTTAGGCTGTTAAAATGCTAAAATTCCAGAAACTGGCACAAAGTAAAACTACGTGTGTAAGCGTAATCCTGGAAAATTGACCCTACTTTTAAGTGTAAATGTAGGACCTTATTAAATAAGCAGTTCTTGGAATGAGTAGAAAAAAGTCTGTATAGTGATGTACAGAGTGTCCCACGTAGGTCACTTCTCTAGGCTTTTGTTTAAGGACACTCATCGTAAAGCAAAATGAGTATTCATAGTATGGACGGAGCAGCGGCGCGGGCCCTTAAATAGTGGGGCGGGGCGTATAACTTTTAAACAAAAGAAAATTTTTCAATTTATAAGCAAACACCCCCCTGACGCGCCACCACTGTTTGGGTGTATCTTAAAGCGGTAGAGCAAGTGACATTTAATAATACTGTGGAAAGGACGCGTTTTTTAGTTTAGGGAATTTAAATTTAATTTTTGGGGTTTAACATATTAGCGGGCCAAAAGTTAATAAATAATTTTTTGCTTTAAAAAAAAATATATATTTAACAATGTTTACCACTTCAAAATAATGCAATATGATTTATTAATCTCATTTTAACATAACTTTGTATTTAAATAATTTATAGAGCAATAAAAAAATACTCTGCCAATATATGGGCCCCTAAGCTCACACTAGGTACTATAGTTATAGTGTACGTGTGAGCTAATATAACTAAAAACTGAAATATATTTTATTCAACTCCAGACTAAATTACCTTTTGTTTGATACCACAGAAGCCATGTTTTGACTTAAACTTAAATTTTTGAAATCTACCCCCACCCTTCCAAAAAAAACAAAAACTAAAACTATTTGTTAAAGTCCGGACTCAATTACCTTTCGTTTGATATCACACACGCCATATTTTCACATAAACTCTAATTTTTGAAATCTACCCCCACCCTTTTATTTGGTTTGTGTTCGGTGGATTTTGTTCATTTTTAAATGGGACCATCTCGACCCAAGACCCAGCCTAGTTACCAAATTTCATTAAAATCGGCCAAGCGGTTTTTGAGTTATACGCGTTGGTCGTTACAGACAGACATACAGACACACAGACACACAGACAGACAGACAGACAGACATACAGACAGACAGACAGACAGACAGACAGACAGACGGCGCAACAAAAAAGTTTCAAAATCATCTGAAACGCAAAGATATATAAAAAATTTTGAAATCGGAGCAACTTTTTTTTTTCTCGAAAAAATTAGGATCACCATAGCTCACACTACTATAGTATAGTATATGTGTGAGCTCTCTCTAATAAATTACAGAATTGTCTACTTCCAACCTTTACTCACGTGACACTTTTTTTTGGATTTTGAACTAGTAATTTTGAACCCTTGCATTAGCATGCTTGTGGTGGAAGTTTCTCTCGAAGATTTTTGAAGGGTATGTTTAACTAATTAACGGTGATTTTGTTTTTGGTTGTTGGTTAAAATATTCCAGTTTCAGGATACAGGAATGAAGGAGCAAATGTCCTGTTCGTGATTGACCTATACCATAACTCATATTGTGCTAAATTATCTGCCTCTAATCCAGAAAATGTGTATAGACAAAATGGGTTATTTATAGGAATCTCTTAGAATATAGGAATCTCTTAGAAAAGAAAAGCATGTAGGACTCGAGAATTTATATTAAGTCAATAAAAGATTTATTGTATTTTTTGTTTTGTCTATTGTTCCCTAATAAGAAAAATAAATCTTAATCTAAAGCTCTCGAAAATTCTTCATTATTAGGGCCACGTTCTTTATCCAAATAGCTTTACGCCGCACAATAGATGGACACATTGACATTGCTAACGTTGTTGTTCGCGCGCCGTAACCATCTTTTCTTGAAACATTTCAGCCGATATTTGACCTACCTAAAACTCTACTTCGGAATGAGCTACGAATCTCAAACTTTGCAAAGTCGTAGACCTCCATGGCGTTAATAACCCTTTCATGGAAATCCATAAAGTAGTAAAGTAGTTATGAAATTTCAAAAAACGTCGAAATTGCCACTCACTCACTCACTCATGTATAGATCATCAATATTCTACTGTACTTCCAGACATGCTACAAAGCTGAAATTTGGCAGACTGATAGAAATTATGACCAAACTCCTGGAAAATATCAAAAAACCCCAAAATTTTAATTTGCTCCCCTCCCCTATATATTTAAGGTTATGTAAAAGTAGCTAGTAGAGAGTTGAGCTTTGGCAGACTGATAGGACCCATGATAAAACTATAGGAAAAAATTAAAACACCTCAAAATTCAAATTTACTTCCCTCCCCTATAAATGTCAAGTTATGTAAAAGTAACACTGCCCACACACACACAAACGCTAGACAGCCGAACTTTTTAAGACTAAAAGACAATATGATAAAACTATATGAAAAAATTTAAAAACATCAACATTTTAATTTACTTCCCTCTCCTATAAATGTAAATTTATATAAAACTAACATTGCCCACTTCCAGAAACGCTAGAGAGCTGAGCATTGGAATGCCGATAGAAATTATAATAAAACCATGGGAAAAAATTTCCAATATTTTTATTTACCCTCCTCCCCTATAAATGTAAAGTTATGTAAAAGTAACATTACCCACTTCCAGAAACGCTAGAGAGCTGAGCATTGGAAGACTGATAGGAACTATGATAAAACTATAAGACAAATCGTCGTTAGTCGACATCGAAAGTTATGTAAAAGTAACATTGTGCACTTTCAGAAACGCTAGAGAGCTGAGCTTTGAAAGGCTGATAGGAACTACGATAAAACCATGGAAAAAAATTAAAAAACCTCAAAAATGTAAGTAAGGCATTGCAAAAGTTTTGAACAATATTCCGCATATTTAAATAAATACTTCAAAAGTTAAGTATTATCCAATTCGTTTAGAACAGAAGTGAAATCATAACAAAAACATTTCATGTAAAAAAAGCCAAGTACGCGCAAAAGGGCATTCCGTAAAAAGAATTGAGATAAAAGTAAACCCAAGTTCTCCAATACAAATTTCAAAATGAAAGGTTCTTACTAGTTTGGAAATATTTGTCTAAACTTGGCTATTACGGCTGTAAATGACTCTTAGGCACAGTGCTAAATTAAACATAAAGAAGTTTGGCTGTAATAGCTAGTTTTAAAAAAAACATTTCCAAACTAGTAAGAACCTTTCATTTTGAAATTTGTATTGGAGAACTTATCTTTACTTTTATCTCAATTCTTTTTACGGAATGTCCTTTTGCGCGTACTTGGCTTTTTTTACATGAAATGTTTTTGTTATGATTAAAACTTTCTATCATATATTTTTAAGGATTGGTGGCAAAAATACCCAAAAGAAAAATTGCGGACCATCGTTATCTGTAAGGGCGGCCAACGAAAAATAAAATCCGCAAAGGAAAATTTATCCTTAAAAAATCCATTACAATCGTAGTTATGACATTAAGTAAGAAAAGGAGTTAACACCTGGAGAAGTTTGATCACTAACAGCAATTTTTAAAATCTGCTTCTAAACTACCTATGTCAACAGTCTTCAGGCCATTTTAATGAAATCCTATTAGGAAGTCAACCAATCCCAGACGAATGGAAACAACAGTTAAAGATCCCAATTCTCAAGCCTGCAAAAGACTCTATTTACGATACTAGTTATAGACCAATTGCCCTCTCTTCTAGATTCTATTCCAGCTCTGGATACGTCAAAGAGCACAATCCTATTCCCTAATGACAATCCTGGTAAGGTATTAGCCCTGTACCAGACGTGGTAACACTGCTACGCCTTACTAAAATCAAATATATGGTCGGTCGTCAAGCAACGCAAGACCAACGGAAATCAGAGAGAGAGAGAGAGAGAGAGAGAGACAATTAAATAAAAGAAACTGTTAAGTTCCTATCATATTTATTTTTTTCTGCAAACAAAATTCAAACAAATCAGTGTTAACTTTACATATATGTTACAACTTGCTACAAAGTATATGTTTTTCTATTTAAAGCGCAAGAACTGCACCGAATCCACCCGCTGTCTACGGCCGAACTAACTTGATTTAAAAATGCAATACACCTGTTTAGTTTTGCGCTGGTTTTCGTTATGAAAGAAAAACGGTGTTACAACCTGCTCCGTTTTACAACGAACCCTGATCTCCCCTACTTTCTAAGACTATGATATTCGGTATTTTAATAAGCTCCTTTGGTAATATCAAGATGAGGTTTACATTAAAAAACTTTTGAATGAGGACGACCATTTTTCTAATCTTTTTCGTGCAGTATAAAAAAGGCATCCGACTGTAAGCCATAAATTTCAATAAACTGACAAGATAGCTTCAGCTTATGGACTGCTAACTTAGCTACTTTTGCTGTCTCTCCCTTTTCCTACTTTGGGTAAGATGTAGGCTCCAAAAATAAAAACTTTGATTTTGGAAATTTAGTTTACTAAAGAAAATTCCAGATTACACACTTGACCATAAACATAAATTTTTACCTTCCTAGCCACGCAGCAATTGCTAGAAAAGGTATTTTTTCAGATAACGCCGAAAATGTGTTAATTAGGTGTATTTTTATCTATCTTAGCAATATCATCGTATTGTCTGTCTGTCTGTATGTTTCGATGTGTGTTTCTGTCCGTAACACGATAGCTCGTAAACCGCTAAACCGATTTTCATAACATATTTAGGTAAAATAGTATTTGGCACCCTAACGAGCTGATTAGATTTTGGTCAAAATCCATTATATTACAAATATATTTACAAAAAACTGTTTTCAGGGCTGATATACCGGGTGGGCCAAAAAAAAACCGGACAGTTTTTTTTTATTATAACTTTTGAACTATAAAGTGGATTTTAATGTGACGAATAGCAGTTGAAAGAGAATTAATCAGAGTTTTGACTAAATATATTTTTTTGTCCGCCATCTCAAAATCCAAGATTGCGGACGAAATTAAATTGTACCATTCAAAGATGCTCGTTTATTCTTGGGTTGTGAACACGTTTTAATTAGTTTTTTAAATTGGTGAAAAAGCAACATTCTTGCCACGTACAAGAAGGTACGAGTCAGCGAAATTGGTTCAGCGGTTCTTAATATTATATGAATTATATGAATATTTTTGTTTCAACCATTGTTTTGCATATAATACTATTGCCTTGCCAATCATTTTAACTGAACCGATTTTAATGAAATAAAAAATATCCTGGTGAGAATTGACTGCTTTTTAAAGATCGTGATCAAACTTTATCGCCATCTTAAAATTTAAGATGGCGGACAGAATCATACTGATTCTTTAAAATGGCGTGTTTATTCTTATTTTCCGAAAATCTTTTAGCTTTTTTTCAAATTATAGAAAATCACTACTTTTCCCTTACACAACGACGTACAAATTAGTAAAATCTCAAAAAATCGATTTTTGTTTCAACCATTGTTTTAAAGATTATACGATTACATTTCCAATCTTGTCTGCATTAATGTCCTTATAAATTCCTTATTACTAAACCGATGTTAGTGAAATAAAAAAAATCGTGGTGAAAATTGATTGCTCCTTAAAGATTGTGATCAAAATTTTCCGCCATCTTACAGTTTAAGATGTCGGACAGATTCATACTGTTGTTAAATGGCGTGTGTATTCTTATTTTGCGAAAATGTTTTAGTTTTTTTTAATTTATAGAAAAATAATACTTTTCTCCCGCATAAGGAGGTACAAATTAGTAAAATCAGTGTAGTGGTTCTTAAAAAATGTGAATTTGTTGTAACTATTGTTTTACAAATTATCCGATTGCATTGCCAATCCTGTCTGCATTAATTTCTTTGTAAATTCATTATTACTGAACCGATTTTAGTGAAGTAAAAAACATCATAGTGCAAGCTTTAAAAATCAATCATTTTGTACGATAATGTTTTTTATTTCACTAAAATCGGCTAAGTAATAATGAATTTATAAAGAACTGAATGCAGACAGGATTGGCAATGCAATCCTATAATTTGTAAAACAATGGTTAAAAGAAAATCAGATTTTGAGAGAACCACTTAACCGATTTTATTACTTTGTACCTTCTTAAGCGGGAAAAAAGTAGTGCTTTTCTATGAATTAAAAAAAAACTAAAACATTTTAAAAAAGTAAGAGTAAACAGGCCATTTTTATGGATGAAGTATGATTCTGTCCGTCATCCTAAATTTTAAGATTTCGATAAATTTTAATCATGATAGTTAAAAAGTAATCAATTCACACCAGGATGCTTTTTATTTCATCAAAATCGGTTTAGTAGTAATGAATTTATAAGGAAATAAGTGTAGACATGATTGGCAAGGCAATCGTATAATGTTCGAAACAATGGTTGAAACAAAAATATTTTTTTAGAACCATTGAACCGATTTTGCTAGTTTGTACCTTGTTGTGCGTGGCGAGAATGCAGCTTTTTTATTCATTTAAAAAAATAATTAGAACATGTTCGCAACACAAGAATAAACCAGCATCTTTGAAAGGTACAATTTAATTTCGTCCGCCATCTTGGATTTTTAGATGGCGGACAAAAAGATATATCTAGTTAAAACTTTGATGAATTCTCTGCCTAGTACAGTTTGTTTCATTAAAATCGATTGTATAGTTCAAAAGTTCATAATCAAAAAAAAATTGTCCGGTTTTTTTTGGCCCACCCGATATAATGGCTTCACTGTGCTAATAGACTAGCTAGGAAGGTATCATATCCGTCATGAATACACTTATTTATATTTAATTTGTTCATCCGCTGTTCTGGAAAAAAAAGTTGGGGTAGAGGGGTAATGGTGAAACGGTGACCGTAAATAAGCACACATGAAAAAGACGAAAAGAAAATATTCAAACAGGAAAAGTGCGCTCGCTAAAAAAGCCCATTGAAAATTTCATAAAATTTTAATATTTGTAAATAGTTAATTTAATTTGTTTATTAGTTTTTAGAAACTTTAAATTATTTGATATAAAATTAAAAATTTTCAAAATATTTAAAATTTTTATTATTTTTGAGATATTTATAAATTTATGATTTTTTAAAAAATATAAACAAATTTTGTTTAAAAGCTTTTTTGTAACTTATTATGATTTTTAAATCAAACTTAAGAAAAATTCAAATGACCGTTCCAAAATGGCGCATTTTTCCATTTATGAATCGAAACGTAATTAATCGTAAATTTATAACAGCCACCCATAAAATTCGAAATTTAATTGTTATAACAGCCACCCATAAAATTCGAAATTTAATTGTATATCTGAGGGTTCATAAGCGTAAAACTCCCCCATTTAAATATTTTTTAAATTTAAAAATTGAAATTTGGCGACTTCACTCCACAAAGTTTCAAGCTTAATACATATCGGTTAATAAATGTACCAATTCGACAATTCGAATCCTCTATTCTGTTTTTTTTACAAGTTTAAATCAAAAAATAATTTCAGCGACTTCAAACACACAAAACTTATATAACTATAAGTCGGTTTATAATTGAAGCAGTCCGCTATTTTGGCTTTGCCATTTTATTTTTTAAATTTTAATTTAAAAATAATAATTAGCCAATTTAAGCAACTTAACAGCGGCTGCTACAGGGAAGGCAACGTGGCAGTGCCCTCAAAATACTAGACAATAAACAGTATTTTTAATTGATTTATTAAAAAGAAAGTTAAATCTTCCCTTACGACAGTCTAGTTCTTTTTTTTAGTCTGTGGTTAACAAAAGGCGATTAATTGTGTAAACTTTTTTAGCGTAAAAAAATACAAGCCGGCAGCACGGCGCGGGACAACGATTAAATTTCACCTGTTTTTCAGCAGTGTATGGGGGGTTTTTCTCGAGCGGGAGCGGGAGGAATGTTTGTTTTAGTTCACGTCGGCCATATTCATCGTGCGAAAAAGTTCGTTGCCCTTCCTACGTGTTGCCGGTTCTATCTATCCTTAGTGAAGACGTATGAGTTTGTTTTGATTTGGGGTAGGTCAGTTGTTAATAGCCTTGCCGGTCGCGTGTCCATTGTTTGTTTTTGTTTGTTTTCAAAATGGAAATAAATACCATTGCTTATATAATTAACTGTGCAAATTTAAATACGTGGACATATGAACCTTGATTACAAATAAAATCTTTAAGGCCACATAGACCGGACCTAAAAATTAACCAGAATTTTAGTGCAAGTAATGCAGAGGGGTGTTCCAAAAAATAATAAAATAAAATTATACGATACTAAAAACTGGTTGAGCGGTTGTCAAAAACGAAATGCTTCTTTTTGCTTTATTTGTCTTATTGTGAACAATCCACGAAGGGATCCTACGTGGGTGGCAAAGGAAATGTGTGATATCAAGCACTTTAGTGAAAAGTTAAAAAAGAGACACAAAGTAAGTGCTTATTTCAATAACTACATAGAATTTTCTATGCTAAGCAACACTAATATTAGGCGCCAGTCGAATAGTGTCTATAGGCAAAATTACCGAACATAATGAAAATGTGACAAAATATATACATTTACTTAGTAGGTTAATAGACTGTTTAAAATTCTGTGGGATTTTTGAGGTTGCTATACGGGGCCATGATGAGTCTGAAACTGGAGGTGCTTATCCGAGCACTTTGGGCATGGAAAAGAAGGGCGAATAGATTTTATCTAGTAGCTGCTTGTTTCTAAAATGCTAAAATAAAATTGTTTAGGTAAGTTTTTTATCATTTTTTTATGCAACAAAAGTATCTGCCCGCCCAATTTATAACGTCACCAGCCGCCACTGCAACCTAATGGTCTAAATTTAATACATATCGGTTCAAATATACGAAAGTCCGCCATTGTTGCTCCTTCTATGTGCAGTTCTGAAGTTCCAGATAGAATGCAAATCTGTCCTCATGCTTTTTGATCCTTTGCCAGTTCTTCCCAATTTGGACTGAGTTATGAAGCCTGATGGTTTTCCGAAGATAGTCTCTATATCGCTTCTTTTGGCCACCTGCTTTGCTTAAATCGGACCATCTAGAGGTAACATGCAACATAAGTACCAAATTTCATTAAAATCGGGCAACTAGTTTTTGAGTTATGCGCTCATTACAGACAGAAAATTATTTTTTTTTCTATTTTTGACACGAATACCATAGATCCCACTATGGTTATAGTATAAGTGTGAGCTAAAAACAATTTCAGTTAATACGTCAAAAATTGTTTTTTTTTTAATTTTTACTTGTGGCCTTCTATTCAGTATTATGAAAAAAAAAAACAATTTTAATTGACTTACCTGTATGAAAAAATGTATAGTTGTTTTTCTTTTTTCAAAAGCTTTCAAATGAAGCACCACAAGTAAAAAATTAAAAAAGTCATTTTTTTACAAATTGTTGACGTATCAACAATGTAGAAAGAATATTTCTTTGTTTCTTTTTTATAAGCTTTCGAGAAAGGTTTCGCAAGTAAAGTTATTCCATCTAAAAAAAAGTTGTATGTGAAGACCTGTTTTTGTTTTTTTTATTTTTGAGGCGAAAATTTAATTTTTTGCAGTTACTCCCCATTAGTGACACAGGTACATTTTAAAAAGTGTTTAAATCGTCCATTTCGGATCTAAGGGACGTTTTCACAACGTACGCCTAGGTATCTCAGGGTCCGATAGAGGTCCCTAGAAGGTCCCCCACCGAACGTTTTTAAATCGTTTTTCGAATGTTTGTCAAATTTAATTTTTTATACCTTCTGCAAAATTTGGGGACGTTTAATATACGTTCCAGTGACATTCGGAAACGTTTCAAAGCGATTCGAGGATGTACAAAAAATGTTCCAGAGACGTCTAAACACGTTTTAGGGAACGTTTAAATAACGTTTTGAAAAACGTTTAAAAAACGTTCGGGGGCCGTTTTAAAAACGTTCCAGAGACCCCATGAACAAGGCGTCTGGCCGAGGGGTCATCGGCACCCTAAAATTTTGTACAGCGTCCAACAGGACTTGGGTCCTGACGAGTACTGTTGGGTCCTGTTGAGTACTGTTGGGTACTGTCGTGTACTGTCGAGTACTGTTGGGTACTGTCGTGTATTGTCGAGTACTGTTGGGTCCTGTCGGTGTACTGTTGGGTACTGTCGTGTACTGTCGGTGTACTGTTGGGTCCTGTTGAGTACTGTCGTCGTGCCTTGGGGGGGTCCGACAGGGACAAAGCGCGCCCTCAAAAAACATGCGAGCAAAAAACAAAAAAAAAAAGGTCATCATCTTTGGGGAACCGCGCCGCGCTCACAAATCTTGCGACCAAAAAAAAGGTCATCCTGGGGAAGGCCGATAGGGCCTTAGCGCATCCTCAAAACACTGGCGACTAAAAAAAAAAAAAACAAAAAAAAAAGGTCATCATCTTTGGGGACCCGCGCCGCGCACTCAAAAAACTTGCGACCAAAAAAAAAAAAAAAAAAAAACAAAAAGGTCATCCTGTCTTTTTGCATCTACGCCACTGTTTCGGGTAAGAGAGTTGTGTCGAGTACTGTTGGATTCTATCGTGTACTGTTGGGTACTGTCGTGTACTGTTGGGTACTGTCGTGTACTGTCGTGTACTGTCGAGTACTGTTGGGTCCTGTCGTGTACTGTCGAGTACTGTCGTGTACTGTCGTGTACTGTCGGGTACTGTTGGGTCCTGTCGTGTACTGCTGGGTACTGTCGTGTACTGTCGGGTACTGTTGGGTCCTGTCGTGTACTGTCGAGTACTGTTGGGTACTGTCGTGTACTGTCGAGTACTGTTGGGTCCTGTCGTGGTACTGTCGAGTACTGTTGAGTACTGTCGTGTACTGTCGAGTACTGTTGGATCCTGTCGTGGTACTGTCGGGTACTGTTGTGAAATTTGTACAGTACTGTTGAAAGCTGATGACCCCTCGCGTCTGGCCCCCTTTTATGCGCCTTTACGTATTGGGCCCTTTCATATTGAGCCCTATTAAAACTTTACTCCGCTCCAATTTAAGTGCCGTAAAAAAGTTTGAGATTTACTTTATTCTGATCAGCTTATGTAGATAATTATTATAATGCCAGTTGTAGAAATGGGAGGGATCTTAAAAGTACGCGTTAAAAACGTTCTCAATTGCACTTTTTTAAAACATCATTCTTGGAGAGTTTTAAAAACGTACTTTTTAGGAACTTAGAGGTTACGGTGCTTAAGGGACCTTAAAAGTACGTTTTAAAAACGATCTGTTTTGCGAGTTTTGCACATCCGTTTCAGTAAGTTTTAAACATGTACTTTTTAAGTACGGAAATATTGGGGACCTAGCAAGACTTAAAAAATAATATGTTTTAAAAACGTTCAAAATAAAAGTTTTTTTATCGTCTTATTTTGAACGTTGTTAAAATGTAATTATTAGGTATGGGGACGTTGGGACCTAAAGGGACTAAAAAGGTACGTTCCTGGGACGTCAGGTGTTACTAGGGCTATTTTGCTTTAGATGGCAGAGTTGGTTGCCGGTAGTGTTGCCGCGAGACGAGACAAGATTTTCTCGTTATGCGAGAGAAAATGGGTCTCTCGTCTCGACGATAGGACTCTTCTGTCGTTCGAGAGAGCCTTTCTCTCGTCTCGTCTCTTCTCGTCTCTCGTGTCTCGTGATTTAGACACCCTGTGCAAAAGTGTTTCTTCAAGGTGAATTTTATTATTTATAGTATTTACTTTTTTCCAAATTAAATTGTTAAGTCCATTCTGGGATATACTCTGTATATGCATACATACAATAAATAAAGAAGTAAATACAATAGTGTACTAAAATACCTTGTTGATGCCGATGAAATAAAAGCAGTGGAAAATTTTTGCATCGCTTTATTTATTTAAAACTGAACCTAAAATCAGTTCGTTGATAAAAGATTATTTTGTGTTTTGCCAATAATATAAATCTTTAAAAATAACGCAATAAATCTATTATTTAAAGTACTTGGGTGTTAAAGAACTCTGTGAAATTTTCAGATTCTGGAAACGAAAGAATTTCCCTGCGGAAATGTGTTTTTCTCAAAACTAACCAAAATGTTTTTTTTTTAGTAACTTTCTTTTAGTAATTTTTCAGGAAAAAAATGTTTTTGCAAGAAATTTCTTGTTTTTTGAAATAAACGCACAATACAGCACATACTTTAAACTTTTTTAAACTACCAGATTTTTCATCTGAATTTAACATATTTTCCAAAATAAAAAAACATTAACACACAACTAATTTCCGCAAGAAAATTATTTGATTTTCAGAGTTTTAGCTCTCTAAAGAATCGTCCAAAAACATAATCAACAGATTTCTAAGTAATAAAAATTTACGCCTAAGCTAGAAAAGAAAATTAAAATTTCCCGCTTATGAATAATTTAATTACACTACAACGAAAGGTAACATGTTGTCATGGAAGGAATATATGACAATTTTTGCATACCTTTTATTAAAAAAAAACAGTACATAAATATCAGCTTAACTCTATAACAGGTCAATAAGAGAATCTCTCGACGAGAGAGGGTCTTTCTCTCGTCTCGTCTCGAGCTTTCATTTGAGAGAAAATATCTCTCTCGTCTCGTCGAAAGAGGGCGAGACGAGACGAGAGGCGCGAATCTCTCATTTCGGCGGCAGCACTAGTTGCCGGTCTTCGATTTGTAATATTTATACCTTTGCTTTTTAAATTTTTGACCTAATCACCTATTAGAATTTGTTATGTATAATGATAATGATAAGTGTAAAAAAGTGTAGTTCTGCTTTTTTTTCAAATTAACCCGTTTGAGGCAGCGTTTCATTTAAAGTCGCCTCTCTCTGTATGTGTCTATGAAGGAGTGCAGTAGAAAAAAAAGTAATTTCAGGATTCTCTTCAATTCAAATTCAGTCACCATCGTTTTCAATAAAGTTCTTATTCAATCTCTTTTATCTTGCTTTATGGAAGTTCAAACCGAAAGTGGACAAAACGAAAGTTATTTTGAGAACCGTTTGTCATACAATAAGTAAGTTTTATGCATTTCGTCTGGACATAGTAAACAACCATCAACATATACTTGGCTGTGTGCAAGAGCTAAACGGTTAATTGGGAACTCCCAAAAATAAATCTGATTTAAGTATGTATTTTTTGAAGAAAAATTAACGTAAGGGGTGGGCTAAATTTGATGTTTTTTGGAGGTTTTAGGTATTTCTAGACCAGATAGATAAAAAACAAGTAGACATCTCCTGAGCGCAGCATCTTCAGATATCAAAACTGCCAAAATAGGCCTTGTAGTTTTTCAGCTACGAGTAGATTTTAAATAGTTTGAATTTAGGGAGGGGTCTCTTAACTTTTTATTTCGTAGCTCGCGCAGCAATGGCCAGAGAAGGTGTTTTTTCGGCGAAAATTTTTTCTTATCTAACGCTGAAAATGTGTTTTTTGGGTGTATTTGGACCTATATGAGACTTTGCTTATAACACAGTTATGCAGTTTTATACCCATACAGGATTTTACGGCCTTATTAGAGGAATGAAATATATTTAAAATGCCATTAAATCAATAATTTTTTGCGTTTGGCCATCTTTAGTGGTATAGCTTAAATAGCTTAGTAATTAAGTCATCGCTATATGCATTATTATATTTAGAGTATCCCAAAAATCTGAATTCACTTCTTTGTCAAGAAAATTGCTTTTAAAAAGTTTTTAAGGAAATAGCTTGGGCATTAAAACAGTCGAGTTCTAAGCCAAAACCAACAAATATACAGGTTGTCCTCAAACTGAATAATGATACAAATTTGAATCTTTTATTATTAAAAATGCAAGTTTTTATCAGTTTCCATTTCGAGGGCACATGTATTTTTTATTATTAAAAATTTTGTTTGTATCATTTATCATTTTGAGAAATCCCTGTGTCTTTGTTAGAGGTTGTTCAGAACTCACCTTTTTAAATTATAATCGCCTAAGGGGCAGTCTAAAAATTTTCCTCAAAAAGGAGAATGCACACCTAAAATGGGATTTTTAAAAAATCTACCATTTTGATGAAACTTTAGTATAATGTAGATCGCGATCTTCTGATCAAGAGTCCTTTTGGGCTCAAAACGGTTCTACCACTGGTTTTTGAGATACAGTGGCGGGTATGGGGCTTCCCCAACATTCGAATAAATTGAAATTCTTTTATAAAACTTAAGCTTTAATACAAACAAGTGATAAAAATAACAGACTCTTATACTTAATGACCATGCTAGATGTCACGTCACAATTTTTATGTATAGGGTTTTCCCGTATATTTTTACACCATATCTAAAACGTTTATTTGAATAGATATCAAAGTATGAAAACTACAAAAGTTTCATAATTTTTTACGAATTTTAAGAATATTTGTCAGAATGTCAAAAAAAAAAGTGTAAATGTCAAAATATGACAGGTTGATGGTTTTTTTAAAGGAAGCACCCTATATATTATTTCAGATTTTTATAGATCCTTTCTTCCTGATTTTAAAAATATATATGTTCGGATTATTTTGTTTATAGTTTTGGAGATATATGCGTCTAAAAGTATAAAAAACTTTAATTGGTACTTTTTAAAACATCAAGGAAGTCATGAAAAAAACAAAGTGATGCTATTGTTTTGTCGCCTTGTCAAATTCAGTTTTAAGAGCGGTTAAGGATGATTTTTACCGAGGGAGAAAAACTGGATATTATTAAATTGTTTTACTCTCCCGACAGAAGACAACCAACCCGCCAACAGTCGAAACAAACGCTGAAGAGGACTTAAATATTTTGTTATATTTTCAAGGTTGTTTTTCTTTATAAGTTAATTTATCATATTTAAAAAAATGTTTTCCCTTGTTATTTTAGAGAATCATGAACGGTCTATTCCGGATGCAGCAACTTTTTTTAATAAATCATGGCATAAAATTCACTCTGTTTTAAAATATCACAAATACAAGGCTTAGAAATTTTTACCCGTGCAAAATTTAAGCAACGAAAATAAAATAAACAGATTACATTTTTGTCAGGAAATACAACGAGGAATAGCGGCAAATCAAATAAATTTGTCAAATATAATTTTTACTGATGAGGCAGCATTAACCGGAGAAAAATACCATGATTTGTTGCGAAATGAATTAGAAGAGCTTTTAGAAGAACTCCCTGTTAATAACTATAGAAATTTAATATAGTAACAGGACGGAGCCCCCCCCCCACATAACATCCAGCCAGTAACGAATTTTTTAAATAATAGATATATTATTATGTATTGGAAATAGCCCCGATTTGTCTCCCCTTGATTTTTTTTGTGAGGCTACCCAAAAAATAAGGTGTATTATACCAGGCCGCAAACACTTCAAATTTTACAACAGAAAATAGAGCCAACAATTGTTGATCTTAACGAAAATTTTGCGAACTCTATCTTTCAAGCTATCCACAGAAAATTTCTAAGAATTATTCAAAATTGTATTAATAATCAAGGAGGCTATGTAGAAAATTAAAAATGAAGTAATAAATATTTTTTTGTTTCACAAAAATTGCATAATTTCTTGTTTTTACTGGCTTGCGGCGCCACACATTACTGAGCAGAATCACCCCGGATAGTAAATATTAATTAATTATATATCTTACAAAAGCAACAGCATCACTTCTTGTGTCAATGCGATTGTCTTTTTCATGGCTGCCTTGATGTTTTAAGGAGATCAATTAAGTATTTTAAAAATTTAAACGCATAAATCTCCAAAACTAATGAATAAAATAATACAATGATATTTATTTTTTAAAATTAGGGATAAAAGATCTATAAATATCTAAAATAATATACAGGGTGTTCCCTTTAAAAAAACCATTAACCTGTCAAATTTTGACATTTAGAACATACCGACTTAAAAATTCTTAAACTTCCTCAAAAAAAGTATGAAACTTTTGTATTTATTATATTTTGATATTTATTCAAATAAACATTTTAGATATGGTGTAAAAATATACGGAACCAAAAAGTACAATATTTCTATTTAATTCATGCTTTTCTTTAAAAAATTGATTCATTGGCACACTTCACGCTATATCGGCTTTGAAAATATATTTTGTAAATATCTCTGAAATGGAAGATCCTACGACGTTTTTAGTAATGATATAAATTATTGAGAAAAACGACTGAACTATATTCCAAAAACGTCCATATTGAAGCGAGGTTCCGTTAAAAAGTTAGCATATTTTTAAGTTTTAAACTGTCAAAAAAATCTCATTAGCATTAATGGATTTCGACCAAAAGCTGATTAAAGCTCTTTACAGTATTGCACACTATTTTACCTAAAAATTTCATGAAAATCGGTTCAGCCGTTTAGAAGCTATCATGGGCCGTACATACATACACACAAACACACGGACAGACGTCATGACGATATTGCTAAGATAGATCAACATACACCCAAATAACACATTTTCGGTGCGGGCTAGGAAGGTAAAAAACAGACATTCACTTGAAAAATAGACGCCAATGTAGGTCAAAGGGAATGTTTATTGAGTATTTTGCAAAATCATGGTGAGCTAGTTATTTTATGAAAACAATTGTTACCATGGAGATGCAGGAACCGCATCATTTTTACACGTACACTTGGAATGTGCGTGCTTATGGGCTAGGAAGGTACCAGATCCATCATGGATCCATTTATTTAAATAAGAGTAAGAATTAAATAAAAATATTGTACTTTTTGGATATCCCCTATCCATCAAAATTGTTACGTGACATCTAGCATGGTTGTCAAATAAAGGAGTCAATTATTTTTATCAGTTCTTTGTATTGCAGTTTAAGTTTTACAAAAGAATTTCAATTTATTCCTATTTTTGGGGAGCCCCATACCCGCCACTGTATCTCGGAAACCAGTCATAGGATCGTTTTGAGCCCATAAGAACTTTTTATCAGGAAATCGAGGTCTACAACATACTAAAATGTCATCAAAATCGTGCAGTTTTTAAATCCCATTTAAGGTGTGCATGCTCCTTTCCAGGTTTCTCGATAAACCGGTGATTTTTGGGACATCCTGTATATAATATGTACTTACTAACTCAAACTCAAAAAATTATCGATTTAATGGCATTTGATTCTTCCAATAAGGCCGTGAAATCCTGTATCGGTAAAACCTGCATAACTGTGTTATAAGCGAAGCCTCAAAAACAATTGTTTTTCGACGAATAAAGGAAGTTTAGACCATCTATTTTATAAAATTCTTTAAAAAAAACTAAGGTACATGCGCTTGTTAAAATAGGCTTTTTATGCAAAACAAAAAGCCTGTACCAAAATTAAAAGCAATTGAAAACATTTTTCGAACTAAGTTCAACAGCAGCTATACTGAGGAACGTATTATTGTGGAAAAAGTAAGTGATTTTATAAGCAGTACGCATTCCTCAAAAAAATTTAAATAAGGAACAGGGTTTACTTACTAATTAAGCTAATATTTAAATATATATGCTACATCTAAGGAAAACTTGGACACTTAAAAATATTTTACAAACCCTTAGTTCTAACCCTTTAAAAGTTAACAAGTAAATAATGAAATTTGTATAGTAATTAAATAACTATAATCTTTTTTTAAATAAAATCAATGTTTTTGATAAAAAAATAATAAAAAAATTTTATTCCTTGTATAAAAATACCTAAGAGTCATTTGCAGTCGTAATACTGAAATTTAGAAAAACATTTCCAAACTAGTAAGAACTTTTTATTTTGAAATTTGTATTCGAGAACTTGGCTTTACTTTTATCTCAATTTTTTTCACGGAGTACCTTTTTCGCATACTTGGTTTTTTTTATATGACATGTTTTTGTTATGGTTTCACTCCTTTTTGAAAGGACTTGGATAATATTTAAGTTTTAAAGTAGTAAAATATGAGGAACATTGTTCAAAACTTTTGCAATGCCTTATTAAAAATGTTGAGGTGTTGATTTTTTCCTATAGTTTTATAATAGTTCTTGGAAGTGAGAAATGTTACTTTTACATAACTTTACGTTTATAGGGGAGGGAAGTAAATTAAAATATTGGTGTTTTTTAATTTTTTTCTATAGTTTTATCATAGTTCCTATCAGTCTTGCAAAGCTCAGCTGTCTAGCGTTTCTGGAAGCGGGCAATGTTACTTTTACATAACTTTACATTTATAGGGGAGGGAAATTAATTAAATATTTGGTTTCGTGAATTTTTTTCTATAGTTTTATCATAGTTCCTATCGGCTTTCCAATGCTCAGCTCTCTAGCGTTTCTGGAAGTGGGCAATGTTACATTTATATGACTTTATATTTATAGGGGAGGGAAGCAAATTGATTTTTTGATTTTTTTCAAAGGTTTGGTCAAATTTCTATCACTCTGCCAAATTTCAGCTTTGTAGCATATCTGAAAGTACAGTAGAATTTTGATGATTTATACATGAATGATTGAGTAAGTGAGTGAGTGGCAATTTTGCCGTTTTTTGAAACTTGGAGGTGTTGTTAACTCTATGAAGATCTACGTCTGTGCTAAGTTTGTGTTTCGTAGCTCATTATGAAATAGAGTTTAAGATAGGTCAAATGTGTGCTGAAATGTTTCATGTTTTCATGGGACAGCAGTTAACGCGAACTTGGCGGGGTACTGCCGTGCCCCCAGATATACGAACAACGACCCTGTATAGTATTCAAAAGAATGCAGTATACGCTGGCTGTGGTAAGTAGATACATGACCGAAACTAGTTACAGACAGAGAAACGAAAGAAAATTTGCCATATTGGACGGAAAATTGACCATTGCCATTTTGATGGTATATTTTGGAATTTCTTATCGAAGTTTTTAGTTATTGTAGAATAAAGTTAAACTACTTATATCAAATTTACTTCTGCGAAATTTAAGAAAATCATCCAATAATCTGAATAAAAATTAAATGGCAGGCAGGCACTAATCGAAGTTAATAAAAATCTAAAATGTACTTAAACCAAGGTGTGGTCTATAGTATTACAAATACCTAATTATCTCATTTCCTTCATGACGGAATTTTTCATATTATTATGCTTTGCTGTAATAAAGCATATATGGAGATCTTGGTTAGTCACAGCCCCTTTAACTGGTTAGTAAAGGGTGTTGAAAAATTAACTATTCTTTACTCTAGTACTTGTTACTCGACAAATAACGGAATAACGAATACCGATCCGAAAATTACATGATTACTTTCGTTACTTTAATTACTTTGATTCCTTCGATTATTTTAGTATTCAGTAATCACTCGAAAGTCGGTAATCCAAAATCAGGGAGTAACTATGATAACTTAAGTAACTATCGCATTTAAATTGTATTTGTAAAAGGTAACACTAATCCTTTTTTTACATTACAACCAAGATTCAGTGGCGCACCCAGGAATGTGTCTTGGGGGGGGGGGCCCGACAGCTACAAAGCGCGCCCTCAAAAAACTTGCGACCAAAAAAAAAAAAGGTCATCATGTCTTTTTGCAACTGCGCCACTGCTTGGGGTTAGGGGGGACCCGCAGCCTCCTGATGTCAAATTTTAAGGTATTTATCAAATATGTAGAAAATATATTAAAAAATTTAAGGCTTGGGGGGGGCCCGGGCCCCGCCCCCCCCCCCTGGGTGCGCCCATGCAAGATTTATAAATTATTTTAAGATATGTTTTTTAAATATGTAGTATCTACAATCTATATATTATACGGAATGTATTTTTTTATTTTTGTTGTTTTTGTCCAAACCTTTTGTATATTTTTTGAGTTCTCGTCTAAGATTGTTATTTTTGTCTTTATTTTTATTTACTTTTAGAGTTTTTCTTTGTATGTAAGGCATTAGATTTTTTAAAACCAAGTTGTACACATAACACATGTATGATTGAATTGAATACAGTTGCAGTAATCAAGGTAACGATAGTAACAAATATATAAAATTATTACTTAGTAGTCAACAACAAGGCAATGAAAACAAAAGAAATATTTTTAAAATTTTTATAAAAGTTAAGCAATTGTGAAAAAAAAATCAAAAAATGTTGATTTTAAAGTTAAAATTTAGTTTGACAATATTAAGTTTTTTGTTGTATTTAAGTTACGAATTTATTGCCACTGCCCCGGTTTGCCCAACGATAGCTACGCCACTTATTATTTACAACCACAAAATATCGAAATAATGTATTTGAAAATATGATAGAATCTTTTTTCCAACTAATTTTGGTGTAATTTAAAATGTTATCAGTTTTAGTTTTAAAGATATCTAAAAAAAAACGAAAATATAAAAATCGCAATTTCCATTTATTATAAGTTTTTTAGCTCATATATACTATACTATAGTATTTTAGCTCACACATATACTATACTATAGTAGTGTGAGCTATGGTGATTCTAATTTTTTCGAGAAAAAAAAAGGTGCTCCGATTTCAAAAATTTTTATATATCTTTGCGTTTCAGATGATTTTGAAACTTTTTTGTCGCGCCGTCTGTCTGTCTGTATGTCTGTCTGTAACGACCAACGGGCATAACTCAAAAACCGCTTGGCCGATTTTAATGAAATTTGGTACTTAGGCTGGGTCTTGGGTCGAGATGGTCCCATTTAAAAATGAACAAAATCCACCGAACACAAGCCCAATAAAAGGGTGGGGGAAGATTTCAAAAATTAAAGTTTATGTGAAAATATGGCGTGTGTGATATCAAACGAAAGGTAATTGAGTATGCAGTTAAACAAAATACATTTTAGTTTTTTTTTCTTTAAAAAGGGTGGGGGTAGATGTCAAAAAAATTGAGTCCGGAGTTAAACAAAATACATTTTAGTTTTTGTTTTTTTAAGGGTGGGGGTAGATTTCAAAAAGTTGAGTTTAAGTCAAAACATGGCTTGTGTGGTATCAAACAAAAGGTAATTTAGTCTCGAGTTGAATAAGATATATTTCAGGTTTTAGTTTTATTAGCTCGCACGTACACTTTAACTACAGTACCTAGTGTGAGCTTAGGGGCCCATATATTGGCAGAGTATTTTTTTAAGTTTTTAGATTTCTGGTTAATAATTTTCGTATTTCTTGGCAACTGTATCACCTTCGATAAGCAATAAGAGATAAAAAAAGGGAAACTTTGTCGCGACTTACGGCAGAATTATTAATTACTAAACGACATGCAAATTTCACCTTTGGACTTGATTTATTAGGTCGACCTACAGAAATCGAAAAACCCGCTTTAGCGAATTTTCACTCAGACTGGAATTTTGTTTTTAAAGCTTTTATTCGTGACTAATGGGGAATAGTTGCATACCGTAAGATGGTGATACTTTGCAATCCACGGGGGACTTTACACAAGCATGCAACACTGCATTTCGTGAGCTCTAACTTTAAGATTAGGCAACGTGGCAAACTTCCGACCGCTCAGATTTTTTGCCAACACGCCGGAACGTGTCTTCGCGCTTGATTTATGGGATTAGAATCATATTAGCTCACGCATCAGAAGCTTTTAAATAACAGAGAGAAATAGGTAAATTTTAATAGGTCAAATGCTAAGGTGTCTGAGCTCGTTCTGGTAAGTAATAGGACTTTGCTAACTAATTAGGTGTATAGATTAATGTCTTGTGACAGAAGCAAAGAGTTTTTTAAATAAATATATATCAGGGTAAAAAAATATTTAATTTTTTCTACCCTAGTGATACTTTACACACCTATTTTTTTTTTTTTAAATTTATATATTTTTTTAATTAGATATAATATAGATAGATCAAGATAATATGGAAGTAGAGGAACGCGATCAGAACATATCCAAACTTATTCCCAAGGAAGGGCAATATGCAATAATAAAGTTTGCCACGAAAAAGACAATAAAACATTATATTGCTAAAATCGAGAAACCTGATGTGACACTTAAGTATTTAAGACAAAAAAAATACTTTCGTTTTTCCTCAAGAAAATGATATCTCTGTTCAAGACAAAGATGATTTAGTTTGTATTTTGCCACCCCCACAAGAAAAAAGGGGAATTTATACTTTTAATATTGATTTAAAAAAATAATTATTTTAGGAAAGATTAGGATTACTTTGCTTAACTTTATTAATAATTTTGATAAAAAATGTTCTTACTAAGTAGCTTGTTTATATTTTAAGTTTGACTGGTTTTGTTTTTAATAAGGAAACGAATTTGTTAGCAATATGCAGAGAGGATTTGATTATTTGAAACGTTTTTTTTGATTAATAGTTTAGCAGTTTTTGTGGCTACTGAAATGGACTGAGCCGTCAGGATCGGCTATCTAACGCTCATTCGGGTGAAGTCGGCTCGAGTCGATCAACTGTGAGAGGAACATTCAGCGAGCGATATGATGATGCAGATGAAGGCCAGTATTATTAATTTCGCCTTGTTGAAGTTTACACTTCTACCGTGTGGTCTTAAGCTCACACAATTTTTTTTTAAATATTGGGTTTCTCTACATTTTAGAAAAAAAAAGTTCAACAAAATTTGAAGACAATGAAATTTCCTACAAAAACGCTTATAAGGTTAAATACTTCGTCACCATTTTGGATATTGACCAATTTTTATTTAGTGGCTTTTATCTTAGAACATGCGTGGTGAACCTGCTTATTATAAATATGTATAATCTGTGACATTGTTATGTCAAAGCAAATATTTGACGACTGACAACCGAATGTTAAAGGTGCGTTTTCACACAGCCGATTTTCGCTGCAGCGAGTTGGGATTTGGGCGCTCAACAGGCCGTTGATGGTGATGTGTAGAATGGGCGGAACAGCCTATTTTTAGGAACACGTACAAACTGTTCCAGTTCCAGAAAAAACCTGTTCCGAATATTCTGCTCCTGTTCCGAACTAGACTGGTCAAAATAGCGTAGCGTGCCTCATGGGCCGGGGTCAAATGCTGAAAAAAGCGCCCATACAAAAATTTCCGACCACAAAAAAAAGGTCATTATGGGGCTTTGCTCTCTTTGTTCTTGGACAGCCGAATATTTCTGTTATCCGAGGATCGTTAAGATTAGTTAAAAGTTAAAAAACAAAACTGTTCCGACCAAACGGAACAACTTGAAAAACCTGTTCCGACCTGTTCCGAGTCAAAACCTGTTTCGAAATAAACACGTACTGCTCCGAGCGCCCATCCCTAGTGATGTGCCAATAAAAATTAGAAGGTAGTAGGTTGTAGCATCGGCCAGTCGCATGTTTATAACCAAAAAATAAGGTGATTGTCTTCCCTGATATTTACCAAACTCTATTTTATAAACCAAATTCCTAAATTAGTTTAACTAACACTAACCAAAAAACTAACCTAACCAAGCTAGACTTAGCCTAACCTTACCTACACGGTAAAATTTTTTGTCTAATATGAAAACACGTTCTTTTCTTGAATAAATTGTTTTACCTTAAAACAATTTGTTTTGAATTAAAATATTTAAAATATAAAAAGCAAGACATTTTTTGTGCTATATCAAGAAAATATTCTCTTGGTGAATGGAAAAGCACAAATTATTTTATTTCAAAGCAATTTGCTTTGATCTAAGATAAATTTTTTTACAGTGTAGCCCAACCTAACCAAACCTAACCAAAACAAACCTCACCCAGTCTAACTTGGCCAAACGTAAATACAAACAAGTGCTGTAAAATTGTAAAACTTAAATATCTCAATAAAGAATCATAGTTTAAAATGTTGTTTTTAAAAAACCTACGATTTTATATAGTTAGAGTTAAGGGTGATTACTTGCGCGACTTCTGTTTGTAAACTTAAAAATGTTCATAATTTAAAATGTTATATGTACTGTAAAATGTACTTCTTTATATTTATTAAATCTTAAAAGAGCCCGATGGTACGATTGAGGCAACCAGTTTCCCAAATCATACCGTTTGCAACGCTTTACAAAAACTCTTGTTTCCCCAAAGTTCAATAAATAAGTACCATAATTTAAAAATTGCTCGTATGTGTCCCAAAAACTGATTTTGAATTACAAAAATTTAATTAGAGTTATTAGTTTTTAATAAAAAAAATATAAAATGGTACGATTTTGGCAACCTTACCCTATGATATCAACAAAATCTGCGTATTAGTATCCTTGATTTGTAAGAATAAAATATTAAGTATTTATTTATGAAATCATTTACAAAGTGCAAAAACAAACATCAGTTTTTACACTCATCGTCTTGAAAATGGCATCATTATCTTCGGCGGTAATTTAGTAATAAGTATAAGTATTTCAGCGGCAATTTTCCGAAAACGCTTCGACCCAAAATAAAACCGTCAACGTATCCGCAATTATACTCCATAACTTCAAGAATTTCAAGTATAAAAAGTATAATAATAATAAATAAAGGTAAGAGATTTTAAATGTAAACGTAATAACATAAAATTAACTTTTGTTTGATGTTGATACATTATTTTGATGAGAGCTTGGTTTTAAAAGAGACACGAAGCAGAAAAACATTTGTATACTTTTTAAGTTTTAAGGTTTCACTTAGCTTTTAAATATTTTTTTATTATCTTGATTTCTATTTTTTACACGTATGAGTAGCAGCTTCTATCTGTTTTGCCCTGTTGCCAATTTTCATTTAAAGTTTACCACTCAAATTTTAAACAAGCGTCAAAAAGCAACATTCGGGATTTATTTTCAATATATAGACATGTTACCGTTTTTGAGATATTTGACAAAAAGTAGGTTACTATCCATCTTAAGCTTTAGACGTCGCGACGCTACCTGTAATGCAAAGCCCATCAAAGCACTGTTTTTTTCCTAACTTGCTATAGAGTTTTTAAACAGCGTGGCAAGTTATATCAAATTCACCCAAAAAATGAAATATTTTAAAATTGACTGCCCGACTAATTATTTTTGCAATTTTCAAATTTAAAACTTTTTTGTTGTACGAGATACAGAAACGAATTTTTATTTAAAAAAAACTGATTTTGACCGCCATTTTACAAAAACGGACGCGCCCAGCTTAAACTGGAATACTAAAGGGCACCAGGCCAATTGTGCCAAGTTTTAAAACTTTCCGACCTTTTGCAACAAAACCGGGTGTCGCACAGTGAAACGTTTGACTAATCTAGGTGGACATGGTGAAGTACTATAAATTAACATTTTAGCTACCTACAGTTGTCAAGATATTTGCATTGAAAGTTGCATCTTAAAAATTTTCTGCTTAGACATTTTAATCTTATGTATGGGCAATGCTTTAAAACAATATTGTTTTTTCCTGCGTAGTAGGCAATGGAGTAAAACAAGTGCCAGGCATTTTTAGAGTGACACGTCCTTAAGACTAGGGAAGCATTTTGAATGTCATTGTTGCAGTGTTTTACTTGCTATGATTTTATGAATTCGCTGGTGTTTTGGTAAGGAAAATTTTATTTTTATATAGTTTTTGTTGGACTGAAACTTTAGTTTGTTAGAATTTGTTGATGTTAGTTTTATTATTTTCTAATTAATCGAAATCTCTACTTTTTGATGCAGTATTAAAATTTTGTCCTTTTTTGCGGTAAACTTGTACTTAATTATTTTGTTAGCCTGCAACTCTAAAAATAGAAAACGTATTATTTGTATTTAATGATATTTTATTTTTGATACCTTCACAAATGTGCCCTTTGGGGATTTTCTAACCTAATTAGTCAATCTTCGTGCATTTTGCTATATCACGATGAGTCAATGTGTCTGTTTGTCTACAGGGTGTCCAGATAAAAGAAAGTACATAGGGCTTTGTGGGATTTTCAGAAACGGTAACACTTACGATATTCGTTCAAAAGCAAAAAAGTGGCGCTATTGCAAGCTTAATCGGATGCAGTGTCGAAGTTAAAAATATCTACAGGGGGTTTCAAAATAATGCTTAAAAACTTAAATTGTGTTATTCAAAAAATTAAAATATTGTAGCCTTCTTTTAAACAAATTAAATAAAACTATATATATATATATATATATATATATATATATATATATATATATATATATATATATATATGAGTAGGCCAATAAAATGACGTTAACAATTTTTTTAGGACTTTTTCAAATAGTCACAATTTTTATCTTTTGCCTTCCTAGCCCGCATAGCAATGATATTATTAATTGGTATTATTTTCGACGAAAATATTTTTTTTTAGATAACGCCGAAAATGTGTTATTTGGGTGTATTTTGACCTATCCTAGCAATATCGTCGTGATGTCTGTCTGTGTGTGTGTGTGTATATTATTTCTGTCCATAGCACGATAGCTCCTAAACCGCTGAACCGATTTTCATAAAATTTTTAGGTAAAATAGTGTTCGACACTCTTACGATCTGATTAGATTTTGGTCAAAATCTATTAATGCTAATGTCAGTTTTTTGACAATTAAATTTTTTAAAAAATCTATTCTTTTGACGGAGCATCGTATCAATATACAGTTTTCGTAATATAGTAGACTATATTCTGCTCAATACTTCGTGTTATAACTAAAAACTTCGTAAGAGCTTCAATTTCTCAGATATATACAAAAACCTTTTCAAAGCTGATATATTATCATGGCTTCACTTAAAGTGTGCTAATAGGCTAGCTAGGAAGGTATCAGATCCCTTATGGATCCATTTATTTCTCAATATTTTGAAAACGCATATAAATGTTTTCATTGATACAGCTCGGAATAGAGCCACTTTTTTACCAAAATTGGTATGTCTTACCGTCTCCTAAATCCTCATAAACCCCCTTGTAGTTACTTTTATCTGAGACATCCTATCCCATGTACCTATGTGTATGGGCCGATTCCTAAATTAGGTAACGCTCAAGGGGGGAAGGGGGGTTGTTAACCTTGCGTTACTCTGTCATGATTCTTGAATATATTTTTTCTTAAAAATCCATTACGGAGGGGGGAGGAGGGGTTACGTAATTTAAGAATATGCCCTATGTATGTCAGTACGATGGGTTTTTGAAACTCGCGACTTTCACGAATTTTTGTAAACAGTAACTTTTCACTCTGTCACAAGCTTAACCAAGCTTAATAAAAATACATCTGCACCAAACCCCAAAAGAAGTTTTTTGAGGTTAAAAAAATCCAAAAAATTAAGTTTTAAACGGAGCGAGTTATTATTATGCTGTTTTAGAAATATGATAACATATCATTCTTGTCTTTTTTGTGTCAGATTGAGAAATTAATTTACACAGTTTAGTTTGCAAGATAATAATAAAATGGACTTGTGTTAGTTAGTTATTCTATTATTTGTTATGTTAAGTAATGATATTTTTTAACTAAAAATGGAATTTTCCAATTTAATAAACGTTTTTTTAATCTAGTTATATAAAATTAAAATCCAAATATCTCTTAAATTTTCTCACATTAAACCCCTTTAAAGATAATGCCATCCGATGAACCTTTCCCATTATAATTTTGGGGGTTGGTTTCACCCCGGGCAAGGGGTGAGAGGTTTAACATTTTTAATACATTTATTTTTCATATAGTGACAGATAAGAAAAGAATTTTTTTCTTGATCGTCCCTTACCGCCTAAAACGTCTTTATTAAAATTTTGTATATTGCAAAACTGTTTTATTTAAATTCCTTCTTGCAAAAACTAAAAAAAATATATACCGTTACTTCATTGTTATAAAATTTGTTGAAACAATTTTCGTTAAAAACATACAGTATGACTACAAATCTTAAAATCGTTAAAGTCTGAATCACCCTATATAAGAGGTAGGTAATATTGCAAATACTAAATGCTTTTAAATATTTTATGTTATTTTAAAGCTAAAAAAATCAAGCATTAATGTTGCTCAGGGGTTGTCCACCTAGATCTTCAAAACGTTCCACTGTGCGTCGTTTTCAATAATATCCTAAGTCATTAATTTATACTCCATATCATAATTTTTGAGATAACTTTTTGACAGTTATCAGCTGTTTACTATAACAAATAGCATAGGACAACGAAAAAAAGTTTTAAAAAGTTGTCTCAAAAATAATGATATGAAGTGTAATCAATATTGTGACTGGGAGACGTTTGGCGCATGCGATTGGTCTGGCTGATATACATGGTTTTGAAATAGTTTTCCCAACAACATAATAATATGAAAATCAAGCGTTAGAAAATAACAAAAGTTCAGGGGCTTTCTTGAGTTCTTTGAAGTTTCTGGCTGACGCTCTGGTCGATAGGATGTATCTGGCTGTATTAAATATTAATTTGTTGTAATATTATGTAAAACATATCTAAAAATTAGCGGTTAGTATATACAGGGTGGGCCAAAAAAAACCGGACAAATTTTTTTTCATTATAAATTTTTAACCATATAATCGATTTTAATGGCACCAACTGCACTTGGCAAACAACTAATCAGAGTTTTAACTAAGTATATTTTTTTGTCCGGCGTCTTAAAATCCAAAATGGCGGACGAAAATAAATTGTACCCTTCAAAGATGCTCGTTTATTCTTGTGTTGCGTACATGTTTTAACTATTTTTTAAAAACCGTAAAAAAGCTGCATGCTTGCCACGCGTATCAAGGTATGAATTAGCAAAATCGGGTTAGTGGTTCTTAAAAAAAATATTTTTGTTTCAACCATTGTTTTGCATGTTATACGACTGCCTTGCCAATCATGTCTACATTTATTTCCTTATAAATTCATTACTGCTGAACCGACTTTAATAAAATAAAAAACACCCTGGTGAGAATTGATTGCTTTTTAACATGATCAAAGTTTATCATTATCTTAAAAGTTAAGATGGCGGACAGATTCATATTTGATTCTTCAAAATGGCTTGTTTATTCTAATTTTCCTTTTTTTTTTTCATTTATAGAAAAGCACTACGTTTCCCCCACACAGCGAGGTGCAAATTGGTAAAATTGGTGTGGTGGTTCTTAAAAGATCAATTTTTGTTTCAACCATTGTTTTACAGATTATACGATTGCATTGCTGCTAATCCTGTCTGCATCTATTTCCTTATAAATTTGTTATTACTAAACCGATCTTAGTGAAATAAAAAAAATCATGGTGAGAATTGATTGCTCTTTAAATATTTTAATCGAAATTGGCTGGCATCTTAGAATTTAAGATCTCGGACAGAATCATATTTGATTCTTCAAAATGGCGTGTTAATTTTTTTTTTGAATTTAATTTGTCAGTCTACATTAATTTTTTTATAAATTAATTATTACTGAACCGATTTTAGTGAAAAAAAAAACATTACAACAAGCAACTGATCGATTTTCAAAGAAAAGAACAAACGTTTTGATTCTGATTCTGTCCGACATCTTAACCTTTAAAATGGCGGAAAATTTCGATTATAATCTTTAAAAAACAATCAAATCTTACCATGATTTTTTTTATTTCACTAAGATCAGTTCAGTAATAATGAGTTAATAAAGAAATGAGTGCAGACAGGATTGGCAATGCAATCTTATAATCTGTAAAACAATGGCTGAAACAAAAATATATTTTTTGAGAACCATACAGATTTTACTAATTTGTACCTCGTTGTGCGAGGGAAATGTAGTGCTTTTTAATAAATAATTCTTTTTAACATTCACAAAATAAGAATAAACACGCCATTTTAAAGAATCAAATATGATTCTGTCTACTATTTTAAATTTTAGGATGACGATAAATTTTGATCATGATCTTTAAAAAGCGATCAATTCTCACCAGGATGTATTTTATTTCATCAAAATCGTTTTAGTAGTAATGAATTTATAGGGAAATAAATGCAGACATGATTGGCAAGATAATCGTTTAATGGTTACTCAAAACAATGGTTAAAAATTTTTTTTAGAACGACTAATCCGCTTTTGCTGATTCGTATCTTGTTGTACATGGCAAAAACGCAGCTTTTTTTATTAATGTAAAAAAAATAATTAAAATATGTTTGCAACACAATAATAAACAAGCATCTTTGAAGGGTACAATTTAAGTTCGTTCGCCATCTTGGATTTTGGGATGGCGGACAAAAAATAAATTCAGTCAAAACTCCGAGTAATTCTCTGCCAAGTGTAGTTTGTCTCATTAAACCGATGGTATAGTAAGAAAGTTATAATGAAGAAAAAATTCCCCCGTATTTTTTGGCCCACCCGGTAACTTAGTCCTGTTTTTTCGTACCTTTGGCACCTGGTTCCAAAAAACTGCCCTACTAACCAACTTAGCAGGTAAGTTTATACTACATATAAGTGCTACTCTACCCAGAATATTCTAGTTTTCCCAGTAATCCAGAATCTCAAAAAATATGGGTGCAAAGATAATGCGTTCATCAGCAAAAGTTGGATATAATACCAAAATTTGAGAGGTAAGTGTATAGCTTTTCAAAATTAACAATAGAATTTGAAATGGAGCACTTTGGCAGATTTGAAATTTATAAAGTTTAGTACATACACATAAACCATAAACATAAGGCATACTATTATAGGTATAACAAAAGTGTTCCGATAGCTGTTATACAGGGGGTTTTCTTTTAACTTTTACAGCAAGACTAAGTTTGTAAGTATTTTTTGCAATTTTGAGAAAAACTCTTGGTCACATCAATTTTCTTTGAGTAAGGGACATCTTTTGAGCGTTTATATAGATAAGGAATATGATTCGAGCCTCGCCTTGTTTTGATGGGCTTTTGAAAAACTTTCATTATTTTTGTTTATTATAGATAAATTAATCGATTTTCGAAATAGCGCCTTAAAGCGGTAGATATTTAAAAGCCTTATCCAGTGGCGTACGCAAGGGGGGGCTGAAGATTTACCCCTATAACATGGATTTTTCCACAAAATCAAGATTAAAATCTATCGACTTGTGCTCAGCCCCCCCCCCCATAATCCATCTCAGGATACATTTCTGCAAACGCCACTGCCTATATATACTATGGTAACTTTAAAAAAATTTCCCCTAGCAAAAAAAATTTACGTCTCCAAGCGTTTTTTATTTTATTTGCAAAAAATTCCCACAAATTATTCGTTCTAAAAGTACTCTGTAAGTCATTTTTCTAATGTTATTTAAAAACATATTTTTTTTTAGGCCCACTGTGCACAAGAAGAGTGTACGTGTCACTAAAGCAGCAAGTTGTTCCTTTAATATTTATTTCAGAAAAAAGGAACCCTACTTTTACACAAATTCGACGAACATTATATGGAAAAAATTGAACTGTACAAAAAAGAAAACGACAATTTAGTTTTAAAGTACAAGGAGTTGGAATATTTTTGGCCTCTTATCAAGAAAAGGAAGAATTTGTCATTTTACCACTTTTTATCTATTTTAAAACTATTTCCATCAGAAAATATTGACAAATTGACGTTATTATCAAGTTTTCGCCGAATAAGAACCATTTTCATCGAAAATTTGCACTCGAGAGAACTAATATTTTCCTAGAAAAAAACATTTGTCTTCATCATCATATGTATTATAATAGCAATGAACGAAATCATCCTTAAACTATTTCTTTTTATTAAATAAAAAGTCAATATAAAAAAGTCACAGTATACCGGTCTATATTTTAAGTAATGGGTAACAGGCCGAATTTTTTCGGAAAGCTTTATTTTGCCGAGACCTCCAACGTTCCCCTCTGCGAAAATTCTCGAAAGTGATTCCTTACTGAACTGAACGCAATGTTGCCATTTACTTTTAAACATTTTTTAAATATTTTTTTTTAAACATGTTTGAGGAGAACGCTTTAGTTTGCTACACTGATGGATCCAAACTATCAGAGAGGCAAACCACAGGAGCGGGAGTATACGTGGAAAAACTAGAAGTTCAGAAGAGCTACTCGCTCGTTGAGCAGGCTACTGTTTTTCAAGCAGAAGTCTACGCCATAATAATGGGGGCAACCCTAGAAGAGGTTCGGAACAGCGAAGAGGAGCTTATATATATATATGCTCTGACAGTCAAGCCACCCTGAAGCCTCTAAACGCACCCAAGATTGCTGACGGCTTGGTGGAAGAATGCGCAGAGGCGCTGGAGACCCTAAGCGATGGCAAACGGGTGACGCTGGTTTGGGTTCCGGGACATACGGGGGTACCAGGCAACGAGAAGGTGGACGAACTCGCACGACTCGGGGCAGCCCAAGTAACATTTCTTTATTTATAGCAGAAGCTAAAAGGTTGCCAGCGCCTTTCCTTAAAACCATTAGTTTCAATGTTTGGTCGCTAGCACGTTCCTATTACGCTTATATACCCCTTAGACCTCCTAAATGGGACTCCCCAATTGGTGGTGGCAATCTATGTATTAAATTCATTATAAAACCATAAGAAATAAACGCTAGCTTCGCCCTCTAGTGGTTACACCAGTATAGAACCTTTTGGAGCCTAAAGCTATTATGCCAGGTTCTAAAAGCAACTCAGAAACGTCCTCTATCCTGTTATAAAACTAGATTTGGTAATTTGGTATCCTAGCAATTCTGTTGAATACCATAATACCTTTAGAGTAAAGAATTTTTCCTATAAAAGCTTTAGCGATATTTTAGATTCACAATGGCTATATAAATAAATTTAGGTCATAAAATTGCCAAAAATGTCAGAGTCCCAAAATTATTGTATCACATAAAAATATACCTATATATGAGGAGTTTGTCGTTTTGTGGATCATCAAATTGCCTGCCAGACTTATTTTTCTGATAAAATCGTATCTGAAAAGCTCTCAAAACAAGCGCGCCAGCTCACAAATGCTTTTTAATAGTTTTTTGATAACTAAATAACAAATATTTAAAATAAAAAAAAATAATTTACACTATTCACCATTAAAAAGGTCTGTTTGGTTTACATAAATCAAAATTAAAGTAAAATTATTGTTAAAAAACACTGCTAAAACGACTAGATAAATATTTTCTGTTTACAATATTTTTAAAATAATTCTATATACGCCATTATCGTTTTATAGTGGTCACTTGGTTTTATTTGTTACTCTGTCGCAACAAGGATTTTTGAGTGCGCTTATGAAACCAATAAAAAAGAGAAGGTAAACATAGTGAACATAACCTCACTTAAATTTTTTGTATTTGTTTTTTAAACTGTTGTGTTAAATTTAAATGTTTTTTATCGTGCAATTTGCACACAATCAGGAGGGCCAGTGCAATAATATCCGTTGTGCCTGCAGGTTGGAGGGAAACCTCTTATATTGGCCGTTTAAACAGGCCTTATCTAGGCTTGGGTGCCCTACCCAGGAGGATAATAAATAATCAATCTTGCAATAGGTAGGTACCAATCTGTACTAGTACTAGTAAAAACTAAAATACGAAAGTATTTATTTACTTCTGTTAGAACCCTTAAGGAAACAAAGTTTTATATGACCGCCTATTTAAATAATATTTAATATGCAGCTATGGGTAACCAAAAATACAAAAGAATTAAGTTTACCTTTAAGCCTTCCAATAAAACCTGTTTAAAATGCCTAAAAGTAATGGCAAAAACCAAAAGTTTATATTTACCACTCTTAAAAACCTTAAGGAAACTAGGTTCTATATGGCCGCCTATATAATCATATTTACTATTAAACTACTGGTAACTACAAAAACAATAGGATATAAGGTAACCTTTTAGCTCTATTATAAAACACTTTTGTTATGACCTAAAGTAATGAAAAAAACTAAAAGACCAAAGTTTTTATTTATTTCTTTTTAAAAACTTTAGGTAAAAGGGTTTTATAAGACCATCTTTATAAATCAGAAATCAATAAAACCAAAAGTATCTAAAAGGAACAGAAGAACACTTTTTGGTTATATAACACCTCTTTAGGTAATTGGCAATATAAATTACCTTTTTGTAGCCAAATTGATCCTAAAAGCCATAACAGCACCCTCTAAATAACCTTGGAACCAAATTAATAAAACCTTGAGTGGTAATAATGTTACTTGGGAGGAACCGCCTATGTAGGACCGGAGCCACTTTTGGGCGTGACAAAAAGACAAGTGCAAAGCGGACTCAACAAATGGGCCCAGGACGCGCTATTAAACTCCTGGGAAACAGGAACGGGTTGCAGACCAGAGAATTCGTAGACCGTCCAAAAGCGACCAGAATTAGATGGATGCTGGGACGGACACGAAAAGACATCGGACTGCTGATAGGTACTCTAACCGGACATAACCGGTTGAGGAAGCACATGACACGTATAGGAGTCGAGAATGACCCTACCTGCCCAGCCTGTGGACAGGAAGAAGAGACATCAAGACACCTCGTGGCAGAATGCGAGGCCTACGCAAGGATGAGACAACAGGCACTCGGAGCGCCAACTCAGAGCGAGGAAGAACTGCACATGCTGAAATGGGCAGACTTACTGGACATTGTAAAGAGAACAGGAAGGCCCAATGAGTTACCCGACCATCAAAGGGAAGTGCAGAGAGTGGGTTAAGGGACAGACTTGGGGCATGGCAAAAAGGGCCTACTCTGGCCTACTTGTCAGACCTGCGGGTCAACCCCCCCCACTACTACTACTACTACTTTTAAACACATTTTTATAAGCCACAGAAAAAAAAATCAGCCGGTTATTACTATAATTATTATTATTTTTCACTTAAAAAATAGACCGAAAAAAATCATAAACTACTTTGTTTAGGAAATAGTTTAAAATTATTGAAAAAGTGCGCACTTTGGATGTTACCTAATTATATGCTATTGTATAATTAAATATATACATAATAAAAAAAAATCTGATTTTTTTCTTTAGGAAAAAAACCTAAAATAATGAAATGATAAACACATAGATAAAATCAAAATATGTACCGCACCCCCGGTATAGATACATATCTAATACTCAAGTGGTTTTGATTGAGCCCTCTGTATTGGGAGGCCTTATTAATTTTCCGTTACTAATTTTCAATAGAGTAATAGACTCATACCACGCCAATGAAAATAACATAACGTAGACGCAAATTCAAGGATGACATTGATGGGCTTGTCGCGACTCTAATACATCCAAATATGTCCACATACAGGGACTCTACCTAAATGCTTCTAGAATTTGAACTGATAATATTAAGCATTATAACCGATTGTTTAAGATTTAATTAAAAATTAGATTGTAAAAATTTGAGCGAAAATTCCACACCAATATTTTTTAACCTATTAAAATGTGTTTTTTTGACATATCACCATAGCAACGCACGAATTTTAGTGGACATTTTTTCCTCGTGGGTACCCAACAGCGAATTAAATCGGAAATTTTTTGACGTCTTAATGACAAGATAATGTTTTTGACAGTAGGTTTTAATTTATTTATTCAATTTTTATACATTTCAATTACATATTTAAGATTTTTTCTGTATTCTTCGGACACCTCCTTTTTACCTCCATTCTTGTTAAAAACGAAAAAGCTGGACTTTGAATGGAATAAATTAAATATCTATTTAGTAGGTATTGGACACGATTTTATTCACCATTTTTGCGCTGCATGGTTATGAATAATATACTAATAAAGCCCGTATAAGAAATTGATAAAAACGCAAAAAGGCAATTTTCTACCATTTGTAGTAACACAAAACTTATGCAAAATTGAATAATGTACTGTGTTGAGCCGTAAAATGTTATTTCCGTGCAACTGCAACAAGTAGAAATCAACAATTTATGTGGCTAAAATTCCTGGCGAAACTGTGACACAAACTAAATCTGTTCATGTACCTTTATAAAAAATCGTAAAAATTATAATTTTCTACCACATGTAGTAGCCACAAGTAAAAAAAATGTATTTTTTTGTTACTACAATAAGTAGAAATCAAATATGCCAACAACCATTGGTGACGAAACTGCGAGCGAACTAAACGTGTTGATGTACCTATATCAAAAACTAATAGATTTTGTTATTTTCTACCACGTGTAGTAGCTCAAAATTACTAAAAAAATTAAAGATTATGATATTATTTCTTGTAAAATGATATTTCTTATAATTTGTAGTAACTCAAAATTGATATAAAATAAGAGAATAATAGTTATTTAAACAACAATGTTTGAAAACGACTCTTTGCACACGATCGAGACAGTTTGGTAGACCGAGCCGAAGGCGAGGTCTACAAGTCGAGGGAGTGTGCAAAGAGGTTTTCAAACGAGTTTTTTACAATATTTTTTATACGACTGCTAATAAAGAAAGCAAATTCAAATTTTAATTTAACTTGTATTTATTTCCGACATTTTTACAACAAAACTTTAAAAATTCATCAATTTTTTGACGTATCTAATCAACAAAACATACGAGCAGTGACGGTTGCTACGGAACTAAGCCAACTTATATTGATGGGTGACAACAACAAAAATCCCAATGACGGGAGACCCGTATGCAGAAATGACATAGGCGTGCGCAAAACGTTTTGCACACAGCGTGCGCAAAATGCCATTTTCAGATTGTGTTCTCCGTGCGCAAAACCACCTTTTACAAGACAGTCGTATAAAAAATATTTTACATTCTGAACTGGTATTTTCATGAAACTATAATAAGTATAAATTAATCTAATTGGTGCTGAAACTGCGACGAATCTAAATTTGTTCATGAACGTAAGTATATGAAAATGAAGTAAGGAAAACATTTTAAACTATTCTTGTTGTAGTCATAAAAATAATAAATCAGCTTTTAGTTTTTAATTTAGGTAGGTAAAATGACAAAATATTAGTTGCCATAGTACCTAAATAATTAAGTCAATCAAACTATGTTTTTTGGTGTCTTGTCGAAGAGAAAATGGGTATTGTCGTGAGTCAAAAAATAAATTTTAAATTTATTCAATTTGGTGTGGAATTTTCTTACCGAATACCACGCGAGGTTAAATTAAATCCGTAAATTTTTTGTCGCTAATGAATATTTTCAGAAAATTATCCCTCGTCTTCGACTCGATAATTTTCAAAATATTTATTAGCTCGAAAAAATTTCCGGAAATAATTTAACCTCTAGTGGTATTACTAGTGAAAATTTTATTTAAATTAACATTTTAGAAAAACATTTCCAAACTAGTAAGAAGCTTTTATTTCTAAATTTGTATTGGAGAACTTGGCTTTACTTTTATCTCAATTCTTTTTACGGAGTACCATTTTCGCGTACTAGGCTTTTTTTATATAAAATGTTTTTGCTATGATTTCACTACTTTTTTAAAGGATTTGGATAATATTTACGTTTTAAACTAGTAAACTATGCGGAATATTGTTCAAAACTTTTGCAATGCCCAAAATTTTGAGGTTTTTTAATTTTTTCCTATGGCTTTTTATACCTCCTATCAGCATCAGCCTTCTAAAGCTCAGCTCTTTAGTGTTTCTGGGAGTCGGCAATGTTAATTTTACATAATGTTTTCCAAGGGTTTGGTCATAATTTCAGTCTGCCAAATTTCAGCTCTGTAGCATATCTGGAAGTACAGTAGAATTTTGATGATCTATACATGAGTGAGTGAGTGAGTGGCATATTCGAGGTTTTTTGAAATTTCGGAACTATTTTACTACTTTATGGAAGTCTATAAAACTTAGACGAGGTTGTTAAATTTATGAAGATCTACGACTGTGCAAATTTTGAGTTTTAGTTAGAAATGTTTCAAGAAAACATGGTACAGCAGCTTACGCGAGCTTGGCGAGGCACTCCCGTGACCCCAGATGCGTCACTCATAAAGTTCTAGTAAAGGTAAAATTCATACAACGATAAAAGCTTGTAGTGTTTTTCATTTTATGAACTTGCTGAATTTTATTATCAAACTCAGCAGGAGCAGTGCAGTTAAATGCATAGTGATTTCTATAAGGCTAAATAAGAGTTAAACATAAAAGTTGCACATACCTACCAGTTGCAGTTGGGTACCAAATTACCCAATAACATGATTAATGAAAATACAAAACTCTATAATTTCTTAAGTGCACTTTGGGCGTCAAAAATAAAAGTTAAAGCATATCGTACATTATAGGTATACCTATCAATTTTGTACCCAACTGTAACTAGCAGGTACAGCTAGATTTAGCAGTTGGGTCCTTTTTTATTAATTTTTTTTTCGAATATAAGCAACTAACCAACCATTGTTCCTCTCCATGCAATCTTTATTTGCAAAATGTTTGAAAACTTCGTTTAGGACCCACATCCAACACCTTACATCGCGCACCTTATACCAACACCTTACATCGTACACCTTACGTGTAAAAGTAAAAAATTTTATTTATTTTCTTTCTGTTATTAATTTACTAAGTTTGGTTGGTTGTTTTTTAATAGTTAAACGACTTTGCGTGCGCCAAAATTCCCAAAATTGACCAGAAAAAAACCGTATCAAAGAAGAGCAAAGATTATACAAACAGCAGGATCCGAACTACAGCAGGCTGCTGTTTAGTCAGTCTTTCCTGCAACTTCGAGCGAATCTTGAGCCACGCGAAAGCCGCTGCTTTTGTTGGTGCTTTTACACGTGCTTTTCACCGGCTTACAAATAGTATCGAAACTTTTTGAATATTTAAACATATTAAAGAACGTAATTTTGTAAAGTTTTTAAAACTTATTTCTTTTATTTAACGAATTAAATTTTATTCAACTTAAAAATTTTACAGATTTTTTCCAATTTATGTGTTCGTTTATGTTTTAACGCAGTTGTTTTAAGCTTGTAGGTAAGTTTATATTATTTTATTTATAATTAATGGTGGATCCAGAATTTTCTGAGGGGGTCACAGAAGCAGTAAAAACCAAAATGTTTATTTGTGTATATGCAAATAAAATAAGCTGCTGGGGACATTTTTTTTTAAATAGAGTAATTTATTGTAAAAAAATGGCGCGGCAGCTTATCTTTTATGGAACTAAAACATTATCACCAGTATTTACTTAAGGGTCTAAAGTTCTGAGTGTTAAAATTCTAGATCTAAAAGCCTAGATTGAACGTTTAACTCATTTTTTCCATGGATCACCAAACAAATTTTCCCTTGTATGCAATAGTTTTTAATATTTATATAATTTGTTAATAAATACCTTCTTAGCATAGCGATGGTCTAACTGCAATACTTCGTAACTAACATTTTGATAATTTTAAGATTATTTGTGATTTAGGCAAAATGAGCCGCCTACTTTCACGGTGTATAATGATGAGACATATATGCGTTGGAAATAACAAATATATCCCCTCTGACCCCGCACTGGATCTGCCAATGGTTACCTAAACTGTTTTTTGCTTCCCCTGCAAAGTTGCTTTTTTTTAGATACGGAATATTGCAGTTAGGCCACCAAAAAGCAATCTTTTTTCGTTGTAGCAATGATATATCCACACAAAACTTTATAATAAATAAAAAGTATATAATATTTTGGTTTAAAAATGGCAGTTTTCTGACTCTAAGGTGGCAGCCATATTTAAACCTCCAAACGTCACTAGGAGATGTATATTAAAAACCGAGTAAATCAGTCTCAGCTGTCCGCTATATTTTACATGCTAATTATTTAGACAAGTTAGCGATGAATTTTATTTGTCATTAATTTGGTAGTGTGTTTACTGAAAATATTCTAATATTATATCATGAGCTTTTTACAATGTTTAAATATTGATCGGTATTAAAGAAAGTACAAAAAATTAAAATCTTAATTAAAATATTAGTTATTAAATGTTTTGCATATTCTATTCTTCCTTTTGGCTCGACGCATACCATGAATAAAGTTCATCTCCGTTTGCCTACACGATTAAGTACGAATCGCAAGCCAGATTGCTGCCCGCGTTACTATGGAAACGGGGTGGGGAGGTAGGAAAGGCAGACCGCTGTTTTAATGCATTGAATGGCGCACTCATTTTTCGGCACAAGACGCTAGCCATACCAAGTAGTGTACTTTGGCTACCTAACTTCCGCATGCGCCGATCTACCAATACTATTTACCTCATGTATTACAATAGATGAACAGGGTGATTTTCACTTGATTCTAACCACATGAAAATAGAAAGTTTCAAAAACCTAACCTAACGAAACCTAATCAAATCTAACTGAACCGAACCGAACCAAACCGAACCGAACCGAACCGAACCGAACCGAACCGAACCGAACCTAACTAATTCGAACCAAACCGAACCTAACCAAACTAAACTACAACACTGCTAATTAGGTTTAGTTGGGTTTGGTTAGGTTTGGATAGGTTCGGTTCGGTTCGGTCCGATTCGGATTCACATCTTCAAGGATCCCGGGTAGGAAGTCAGAAATTTTTTTTTTTTAATTATTGGTTCAGTTTGCTTTGGTTCGGTTCGGTTCGGTTAGATTTGATTAGATTTCGTTAGGTTAGGTTTTTGAAACTTTCTATTTTCATGTGATTAGAATCAAGTGAAAATCACCTTGTAATACATGAGGTAAATAATATTGGTAGATCTGCGCATGCGGAAGTCAGGCAGCCAAAGTACATTTGGTATGGCTAGCGTCTTGTTTTTTCGGCCAGTCTGATTCACAGACTATCGCGGATCGGTTTGCTTTGCAGCAATATGATATGGTCTGATTAATATCCCATGATAAGATGAATTTTTGAACGTTACGAAAGCTAAAAGAAATATTGGAGACAATGTAAGCAGGTAAATCCTATGTTGATTTTCATTTCTGTTTTATAAAGTTTTTTTTTCGGTAAGAAATATTTCTCAGTTTTTTCAACACATCGTCTTATCTTTTTCTATCACTCTTAAGCCATTTGCGCCCACCAGATTTACAGCGCACTTGCCGGCACTGGTACTTAATGCAGTAATGCATCTATAGAGGCAGTTTATTCATGTCTTATGCTTTTATCGATCATGGATTATTTCTATTAAAAAATACATTTAAACCTGTCGAGGTCAAGTCTTTAGATTTACTACTTAGATCCTGGTCTAAGTGCTAAGTTTTACGATCTTAATAAATACTGAGGTATAATTTTATACCCAGGCCCTCTGTCCCCCACATCCTTAGATCCACCACGGTGTATTATAAGAAATTATTATTTTTAATCTTAATTTTTTAGAGATTTGTAGGTACTTACATAATTATTTTGGCATCACTTTATAACTATTTTCTGTCTATCTAAAGTACATTCGCCATACATAGGGTAAATTAAAAAAGAATTTTCTATATATTTTCATACATACATAAGTATACAATAGTTGTATTTTATAGCGTGCACAAAAAGCTCAATATTTATATAATGGCACTACTGTAAAATTTCTGTAAAATATTCTTGAACAAAATACCAATATTACACCAAGCTTTTGTGAGGATGAAAGGTGATTGAAAGGTCAAAATATTTCAAATATAGCATTTCTCCCTCCCCCCAATTTAAATTTCAGTCAGTTTGACTCTGCCAAATTGTATTATGACGTTTGTTTAATTGTTTTTGTCAAATATTTTTTGATTTTTTAAATGAAAATTTTATTATTTTAAAAATAATATTCCTTCAAACACAATTTTCTTGTGACACAGACAAAATATTGCCGTGCTGTTACAATAAAAAAATCAGGCTTAGGCTTGTGACATCATCAAATTGGTAGATCGTGGCCCATTGTTTTGGATATCCGCCTAATTTAAATTATAGTTATATGTATGAATTCTTAAATGGGTGAGAAGGTGAGAAGGAGTACTTAAGGTCACTCATCGTCAAGCAAGCTTGCCTTTACGATGAGTGTCCTTAGGAGTACTCCTTTAAAATCAGGTGAAACTCGATCTGCGCATGCGATCTCACTAGATTGCCGTATATCTATTGGCACTGATTGAGACAGATGTGAATTCTCATTCTCACCCATTTTACAATGATGTCAGATTTGTCAAACCGTCAATAAAAATGATCCCAATTTTCCCATGAAAACAGAATTACAAAAAGGTATTGTTATAAAAAGTACTTCTGGTTTTAAGTAAATTATGATCAGTACACATAAAAATTTCTGGTTTGGTTTAGAGTTTAATGCAAAATCCCTATGAAAGTGGAATCAAGCAGTGGCGGCTCGTAGATTTTAATATAGGAGGGTCATTCTCAATCATCATTCATCACAAAACACAAGTTATGACAGCGTCAGTCGTTTAAGCTTAGGTCAAAATTATACGCAAAAAACGACCTAAAACCCTAAAACTACGTACATTCTACCTTTTAAGACCTAACTTTCCACCTTCTAGACCAAAACGCATTAAACTACAGTGGCTCACGCAATATGTCTTGGGGGCGAGGCCTCTGGGGGGGGGGGGTTAACTAACCCTCATGATGTCGAATTTTAAACTATTTTTTGTGTTTTTCATCAAATATGTAAAAAAATCTAAGGTGCGCCCATGCTAAAAGGGGTATATATTGTTTTTAAATAGTTTGAATTCTTGCACCACATACATCACGGATATCTTGTTTAAGACATCCGAAGTCATAAAACAAAATTTACGGTTATTACAAATTTGAGACTATATAAAACAATAATTTTTTTTTAATAAACAAGCCAGTCAATCGTTTTTGTAAGGTAAATAAAAAAAGATAATAAACAAGCCAGTCAATCGTTTTTTGTAAGGTAAATAAAAAAAGAGATGATTCATATTAAAGTGCAGCATAAATACTGGGCTTTGACAGGGAGATTCGAAAATGTTTTGCGTGTTATTCCCTTATGCTATATATACAGAGTATGACAGAGAAGGAAATATCGAAACCGCAAAGGCTTGGATAGAAACAAAATATGGGCTTATTTCGACTTTGACCATAAAACGCGAATTACTAGTCCAACACGAGGTACGATTGAAAAGACGCTGCCATAGGAAAATAATAAAATGTACCTAATTGCTAATTTTGAATACTTATTATATAGAATTAATAAATTCATTATTAGAGACATAATTTTAGGAAGTCATTGACCAAATCACCTAATGGAGGAGCCGCTGCTGGAATTAAGTCTATAATTTAACAGCTTATTAAGTTTTTCGGATTAGTTTATAATTTAGATTGCCAGTTATAAATTCTTCTTTTCTTATGATAAATATGAGTCAATTAAAGAAATGGTTTAAATTGGTCTCCCTATTTGGACCCGGCACGTTTGTAAGGTGCCGATTTCTTGATCTTAATATGGTTTGATTTTATTTGCGAACGAGACTCCAATGAGTCTACAGCTTTTATAACTCTTTTAAAGCCTTCATACGCCATAAATTAGTTTTCAAATCTTTAAAATCTTGCGGTTAGTTCTAACGGATAAGATGTTCCTCAAGATCATTTTTATATATATTTTAAGCGAGTTCTCCAAAATTAAAATATTCTTTAACTAATAAAATATTTAATTCCGTAAACTTTGAAGAACTTTTTAATTCTAAATTATTTTATTACTCTAGACTCTACTTTTATTGCATTTATTAAAAAAACTGGAATTTAACATGTGGTTTAATTATATTTGTTACTGCATATAGATAATATAATATACAACCAGTTGACATCAAATAAGTAACTTTGTTAAATATTATATAAAACAAAAAACCACAGACTTACGTAGTCTTTTCAAAAAACAATTATTAATGGAAAATTTGCCAAAATCTTAAAATTAATTTTTGTGCAATAACCTAAACACAGTGTGTATTATTTGCAAAGCAAAGATTGTAACTGTGTACTTATACTGAAAAAAAAAATGGTTTGGGCAAAATAATTTTGCTACATACTAAATGTCCTAAATCTTAAAATGAGGATATCATGGTTTTTAGATTTAGAAATGCCTTATTAATGAGAAACGTAATCAATTTAGATAAGAGCAGCGTTAATTTTACTTCTACATATGAGGGCGCGTTTGTTTAGGCTTTTTACAAGTCTCTTACCCTTACCTTTATTCTGCGTAGGCGCACCAGCGCGCTGCGATGCTGTCAGTAGTAGTTTGATAATTTGCGAATGGATGACGAGACATTTTTTTTAGCAATTGAGATTAAGGCCACTAAATTTTCAGCGCCATCTATTCGTGAACATCTCAAGTACAAGAATTTCCCGTATGGGATCTCACTTTAAGGATACTTTGTACCTTTCTATTGTATGCCGTCTTAATTTCACAACAAAAATAGAATTTGGTCTCAATTTAGGATTTTTTAGAATTTAAATACAGTGCTTTTGGTGAGGTTTTTTTGCCAATCTGTCACCCTTACCTTTATTGTGCGCGAGCGCAGCAGCGCTCTGTTATACACTAAAGAATAAAAAACAATCAAATGAAAACAAACTTTCTAACATATAAATAACACAATCAACGTAATTTTGTTGGTTTAGCACGCGATACATTTGGTTTTAGATGGATGACTTTCTAATGGTAAAGGTAATCGTTACTCGGCTCTACTTACCGCTTGTCGTTATCTTTAATAAAGATAAAAGCAGGACAGCGCTGCTGCACCCGCCAGAATAAAGGTAAGGGTAATAGACTGGCAAAAACCTGCACAATAGCATTGCAATAAAGATAACAGCATGCCAGAGAGCTGGTACGCCGGCGCAGAATAAAGGTAAGGGTAAGAGACTGGCAAAAATTGTAACCAAAAGCACCCTATTAAACATCAAAACTTGCAAAAAATAAAAACCTTGGTTTTGTTGAAAAACTGAAGTATTATCATCATATTGTAAACAACATTTAGTAAAATTTAGTAGTTTTGTATTAACGACTACGCCCATGATTGACGCTAACTTGATTGATAGATGTACTGCAGCAGGTTAGATTAATCTGTCATACGATTTTGTTGAAGACACTTGCACATATGGCCAAATTGTTGTCTTAATATAATTGGATGCTTTTGGTCAAGCTCTTTGTCAGTCTGTTACCCTCACTATTCTGCGCGGACGCAGTACCACCTTGTTCAGCTGTTACCTCTATATAAGTTAAGTTGGGGCCGAATAATACCTTTCTTTACCGTTAGAGAGTTAACCAACTAATCATAATTAGATTACGTTTTGATTAAAAAACAACTCTTAAAGGGCGAAATCTAGCAAATAAATAATACTACTCCAATGGTAATGATTCTGTAATAGAATTATATTAAAGTTTAGAAAGTTTGTTCTGTGTTAAATTATAAAGTACACATAAGCATATCTTTATACTTGAGGATAGCCAAGCGGCCATAACAGCCATAAAGGCATTTATGTGTGTGTCAAAGCTGGTCAGGGAGTATAAACAAACCTTAAAATGAGCTCAAAACAACAAAATTAAACTGATGTGAGACCAGCACATGAAGGCATTGAAGGAAATGAAGAAGCAGACAGCCTTGCAAAGAACGAGGAGGAAACAACAAATGAGGACGGGTGACGGACCAGCGAGACCTTCTGGCCACTACATAAAAACTGAAGGAATCGAAAATGAATCGGTTGGCGTCTTACTGGAGACGAACTTCAGGAAAAAAACAATCAAAACGATTTATAATCATATTAGCCAAGAGGTCTAAACAGCTTCTAAAAATGAACCATGAAGGACGAACTCTATCGCCTGAAGGCGTGAGCCCATTTAACTCCCAATAGAATATACTTCTTCGGCAGAAGCTTGCAAATCTTGAAGATAAAATGAGATGGAGGTATAGTTGCTGAGTGGCTTGGTAGCCGATAGGACTTCTCATGTAATCCACAATCTACAATCCAAGGTACACAAAATTTTTGTTCCGTTTCCACTTTGTTCGCCAGTCAACAACAACAAAAAAGTCAATTAAACGGTAAGGTTATGTTTCTATTCAACGGCGGAGCCAATGTCTGGGATGGGTCTGGTCAAGCGGTGACTGTAAATAAAAGCCCAAGAAAAGAGCGCATAGGAAAGCGCGTACACGGTTAAAAAAGGGCATAAAAAAAGCGCACATCAAAAAAGTGTACACGAAAAAAAGCGCTACAAGGAGAAGTTTTTAATTAAAAAATCATGCAATGAAATAAAGTTAAATTTTTGGAATTCAATTGTTCCATATAAAAAAGAAACTGGTTACGTTATTTGACAACTTTAATTTGGCCTCAAAAAAACACGAGCATATCCCTATATTAAAAATTTAATAAAATTGTAAAAGTTTATAAAACAGATAAAAGTTTGAGTTTTTAAAAAAATTGTATGTGCTGAAGACCACACATCAGAAGTGTAAACTTCAACAAGGCGAAATTAATAATATGAAATACAAGATTTTTTGCGTTGTACATTGACAAAGTAATATACAAAGTAATAACATTTACATAATCATAATTGGGTATAAATTACTCTGGTAAATTTTGCTCTGCTGACTGTTCCTCTCACAGTTAGTCGACTCGAGCCGACTTCACCCGAATGAGCGTTACATAGCCGAGCGTGACAACTCAGTTCAATTCAGTACCCACAAAAAGTGCTAAACGCGCCTAAAGAAGTTTACACTTTTTTTTAAAAATCCGTAAAAACTTACAACAGCACACAAAAAAAAGTGGTTTGTATATTTAATCGGACCTGCCTATTTATAAGTTCTTCAATGCGGAAAATCCGAATCCGGGGTTCATCTTGAACGTACACCATAAAATTTCTTAATAAATTAAATCAGAGAACGGTGCAACACAAAAAAAAAATGCAAAAAACGCTGATAATTGCAGTTATGGAAATGTATAAGTTTTTTTTTAATGTTGTAAACGTGGCTTTATGAAGTAGTTATGCGCAGTGGTCAAATGGTCTCTGATTTTTCCTAAATTACGATTAAGCTTATCTAGTTTAATACAGAAAAATAATTTTTTGCAATTCAGGGACTAAAAACGCATTTTAGTCCTTCATTTTAGGGACTAAAATAGTACTTTTTATCCCGGGGACTAAAATATTTTACTCCCGGGGACTAAAATATTTTAGTCCCTGGACCCGAATTCATGGTTTTTTCAAATTTTGTATTTTTGTATTTGGGAGCATCTAAAAATAGGCCTATACACTATCAAAATAAACTACCTAGGCTAATCTATACATTCCTACGTTATTTGACATTATTATGGTTTGTTATATTGATATTCAAAATAGCGCCGCTACAGCCAACTAAATGAATCAATAATCGTGGATCTGAATCGATTTCGCTTCGCTGTTGGTTGAGGTTGATGTTTTGCAGTGGAGATCCGAAAATTGCTGGTTCGGTGTGATCAGTGCTGCTGTCTTCGTTGATTGTGGGTTCTGGAAAATTGCATACTGTTACGGTACGTGATTGGCCTTGGCTTTTATGACTCTTGACATCTGTCCTCAAGTTTTGACTGAATATTTTATCCGCCACATTTTTTTTGTTTTCGATTGATTGCTCAACATACCCTTCAGCAACGGTAGCACTTTTCCAACCACCGTTGGTCAATATTCGCTCCAGAATCTGCTAAAAGGGAAGCAGAGGTACGCCTGAAGCAGTGTCCTGTGTATGAAACGGCCTCTGGCAGGTTCAGGAAGGCAGCTATTTTTCGCGGGAAAAGCCCAAAAGTATTCTTTCCAACAGGTTGTGATAAACATTTGCCGTCTTTATAGCCAATGAAATATCTCGATATTGTCAAATTTGTTGGTCTCAGAGCCATGTAGGATTTACAGATTTTCACTACGTCTGTAGCGTTGCTTTCTTTGGAGTTCTTCACTATGAAGCATCGGTCAGTTTGATTTTTCGTGTTTCGAATTGTGACAACAAGATGAAAGTCTTGGACTTGAACATCTTCATTCTGTAGCTGGCACAGTTCAACACCCCTGCATGCACCGGCAACTCCCATTATCAACACCACCTGGAAAAAAAAGATTTTTCAGTTACTAAGTAGCAATACAACATGGTTCAAAATAATGTAAAAACAGTTCACTTTACCTTGATCATCAAATATTCTTGATTTGGTGCTTTCTGGAGGAACTGCTGGATATGATCCATGTCCAATATTCGAGACTTCTTTGGGCGGTAGCCATCCCCATTTCTTTTCAAAAATGCCTTCAATTTTGAATATTTTCCAATGTCCAAACTTTTTTCAACGATCAGCTTTGATTTAATCATTGAATAATGTGACCAAACCGTTGAAGCCTTCAAATTTTTCGCATGATGGAAGAAATATGCAAGAAGTACCTTCTCCTGTGTAACATCAGCAACATCCTTAGCTTGACACCAATCCAGGAAATGTTTGTATTGTTTTTCATATATATTCTCTGATTTAGCGGGCAGCAGTGCCTTCATTGCCTCTGCGGTAGCTGTATCAATATCAATATCCATTTTTTTACTTTTGGGAACGCACTAGCAAATCGCAGAAATCTCCACGGCGTTGTTTGTATTTTAACAGTTATTTTATGGTACCTTGACAACACCCTGACAACCAAGTATTATCCAAGGCTATCTAAGAAATATCAACTGACTTAACGTCAGAGAATGAATGGTACTTTATTGGTTGTCACATTTTATAGGCCAATCAATAGTGCAGTGGAGATGACTTTCTTTTCGAAAAATTTAATTAAATATTTGAATGAAACTATGCCCAGAATTGCAAAAAATAGTATATATACCACTTGACTAAAGTGTCTTTTTATCCCTCAGCGAATTGTAGCCCTCCCTGTGGTCGGGCTACAAACATTTCGCCTCGGGATAAAAAGTATCACTTTAGTCCCTGGGTATATAATGTACTATATTTTAGGGCTTCGAAAATCTACTATTTTTGTTATCTTCTCCTGGTAATGTTATAATATTTCATCAAGTTTTTAATTTTTTTCTCGAAATTTTATTTGCACTCCGAAAAACATAATAATTAGATACTAGGTAGGGCTGGTCAAATGTACAGACCACTTCTTGATTTATGTGCCGGTGCTATTAGTGTAAGTTTTTCCTCTATGCGCTTTTTTTCGCGTGCGATTTTTTCCGTATGGGCTTTTTTCCTTTAACTTATCGGTAGTAGCCGCCAGCCTTTATAAATTACATATTTGGGCTATAGCGGAAGGTAACCCAAGTAACATTATTACCACTCAAGGTTTTATTAATTTGGATCCTAGGTTATTTAGAGGGTGCTGTTATGGGTTTTAGGATCAATTTGGCTACATAAAGGTAATTTATATTGCCAATTACCTAAAGGGGTGTTATACAACCAAAAAGTGATTTATAAAGGGAGTATAATAAAACTGATATTCCTTCTGTTCCTTTTAAATACTTTTGGTTTTATTGCTTTCTGATTTATAAAGATGGTCTTATAAAACCATGTTACCTAAAGTTTTTTAAAATAAATAAATATAAACTTTGGTCATTTAGTTTTTTTTCATTACTTTAGATCATCATCATGTTTTATAATAGAGCTAAAAGGTTATCTTATATCCTTTTGTTTTTATAGTTACCAGTAGTTTAAAAGTAAATATGATTAGATAGGCGGCCATATAGAAACTAGTTTCCTTACGGTTTTTAAGAGTGGTAAATCTAAACTTAAGACTTTTGGTTTTTGCCATTACTTTTAGGCATTTTAAAAAATTTTTATAGGAAGGCTTAAAGGTAATCTTAATTCTTTTGTATTTATAGTTACCCATAGCTGTATATTACACATTATTTAAATAGGCGGCCATATAAAACCTTGTTTCCTTAGGGGTTCTAACAGAAGTAAGTAAATACTTTCATGTTTTATTTTTTTAGGTATTGTAAAAATAATAGTTATACATAGGTACAGATTGGTACCTACCTATTGCAAGATTGATTAATTAAAGCCCAATAATTAATAATTGTTGAGTTTCCGTCCTCCTGGGTAGGACACCCAGGCCTAAATAAGGCCTGTTTAGACGGCCAATATAAGAGGTTGCCCTCCAACCTGCAGGCACAACGAATATCATTGCACTGGCCCTCTCGATTGTGTCAAAATTGCACGATAAAAAACATTTAAGTGTTGAATTATACGCTTTTAAACACTTTAAAAACAAATACAAAAAATTTAAGTGAGGTTATGTTGACTATGTTTACATTGTTCTTTTTTGTTGGTTTCATAAGGGCACTAAAAAATCCTTGTTGCGATACAGTAACAAATAAAACCAAGTGACCACTATAAAACCATAATGGCGTATATAAATTTATTTAAAAAACATTGTAAAGAGAAAATATTTATCTAGTCGTTTTAGCAGTGTTTTTTAACAATAATTTTACTTTAATTTTGATTTATGTAAAGCAAACAGACTTTTTTAATGGTGAATAGTGTAAATGATTTTTTTTTTAATTTTAAATATTTGATATTTTGTTATCAAAAAACTATTAAAAAGCATTCTTGAGATGGCGCGCTTGTTTTGAGAGCTTTTCAGATACGATTTTATCAGAAAAATTAATCTGGCAGGCAAATATGATTATCAACAAAACGACAAACTCGGTATATTTTTATGTGTTAAAAAATAATTTTGGGACTCTGACATTTTTGGAAATTTTGTGACCTAAATTATTTTATATAGCCATTGTGAATCTAAAATATCGCCATAGCTTTTATAGAAAAACTTCTTTACTCTAAAGGTATTATGGTATTCAACAGAATCGCCAGGATACCAAATTTCCAAATCTAGTTTTATAATAGGATAGAGGACGTTTTTAGAACCTGGCATAATAGCTTTAGGCTCTAAAAGGTTCTATACTGGTGGAACCGCTAGAGGGCGAAGCTGGAGTTTATTTCTTATGGTTTTATAGTGAGTTTAATACATAAGTTGCCACCACCAATTAGGGAGTCCCATTTAGGAGGTCTAAGGGGTATATAAGGGTAATGGGAACGTGCTATCGACCAAACATTGAAACTAATGGTTTTAAGGAAAGGCGCTGGCAACCTTTTAGCTTCTGCTATAAATAAAGAAATGTTACTTGGGAATTTCCCACTGTACCACCCCCCCCCCCCCCCCACTCCGTAGAACCGCCAATGTTTCTGTCAAACGTTATTTTTGGATAGGTTACCTTTATTTACGGTAAAGGTAACCATAAGGGTGACAAATTGCCGGACCAAAATAACCTAATATTTTTACATTACTTTATAATGTATTTAATTTGCACTTACGAGTATTAGAGAGCTAGTCGTGCTTTCCGGCCTTATTTTTTTTTTCGTGTTAGTAGTTAAATAGGTACCTAGAGATGCCTTAAAAGTGTTATTGCACATGACGATGGTTATAATAAACCTAACATTTCGAACACGCCCATATCAAGATTGGATTTTGGTTTCCGAGAAAAAATTATAGCCATGCCTTTTACAGTAAAATTTATAAGCGATTAAGTAGGCAGTTCATATTTTTTAGGTGAAGTTTTTAACTTATGTTAGAAATAAGTGTCTAAAAACACTATCAAAACTTGCAAACAAATAAAATACTTTTATCTATGAATAATTTAAAAAATCTAAATGTACGGGGTTCGTCAACGATCGTTTGGCCATTGAAAAATATGTGAACTGAAGTAAGATCGCTATTTCAATAAATGGCACTAAGAGAGATAAATAGTTTAGCGCTGTTGACAAGTTAGCAATGCAAAAAAATGGTTTTCTTTTCGCGATCTAATGACGTTATTTTTATCGGCTGAGTAGGCCAAAGACGGCAATGCATAAAATCCTTAAAACCCCTTGATTTGAATTGCGCCATCTCTTAGATATCATTTGAACTGTATGATAATCAATACTGCGAATCCGTAATTAAGTGTACAGGCAGAGCTTTCTAACACACAAACAAAATATTCCACAAATTCAACTTTATGGATAACAAATTTCTTGATCGTTATTTGTACCGATTTATTCTCAGCCACAGTTAGAAACCAATACTTTGAAAAGTAGCTATTACATTACAAATTACTTTACAGGAATGTACTTAGAAAACTGTGTAATTAATTACAACAAAAAAATAACTTAATTATAAATTTCCTACTTGCAAAATAAAAAAACTTTTTCATGATTTACAAAATGTGAAAGTGCTTAATTTAGGAGCCTTCTTCCTTTGTAATACATTCCGAACTTACCCCTTAAATTCAGTCAGAAATAACAATCACTTTAGTAATTCAATTGCATTTTTGTAATTTCATTATAATTGTAAAATACTTTTTCAATTATTTTAAAAACTTAAATAATTGCAATTACCATAACACCGCATTTCAACTTATGGTTTTTTTTCAAGAGGAATGGCCCCTACATTTAAAAGGCAAAAATAAAGTTTTAAAAGGAGTAGTAAAACGTGACAAACATTTTTTTTTGCAGACTGAAACCACTAGAGGGGCAAGAGGTTTAGGGCTGTCGTACATCCCCACCCCCAAAAATGTTGTCTCCTATTCTGTTTCCTGGTGTATGGTGACTTTTAGCAACTTGACTTCGTGAGCCGGTGCCGCCGGCGCCGATCGAACACTTAAGCAGCATTTAAGCGCGACTTTAATAAATGAGCAAGTTTATTGTCTAAGAAAAAATTATAAAAAAATTGATTTTTTCTCGATGTAATGTTTCCTGATTAAAGCTAAAATAACGAAATAAATAATAATGACTATTTCATCGTCTTTTAAAAGTGGAAATCCTACTTTGTTTGCTCCTGTTTGTAATAAAAAACTTTTAATGAATTTTGAGGCACAGCGGCAAACGCTCCTGAATATGCTCGTCTTTGGTCGCTCACTGACTTCCTGCTTTCCATAAGTTCATCCTTTTTAATACGCTTTTCATAGAGGCTAAACGTTCGAAGTCGAGCCCTGTATAAGTGCAGAAATAAAAATTTAGATTGTAAAAAGCATATTACAATAAAAAAACAAAGTTAATTTTCACGTTCTACTTTGCCAAACAAAATAAATTCGTTAGAAAGTTCACTTTGCATTTTTATGAGATTTTTATTGTCCTGTCTGTTTTGTCCCCAAGGGTACAATTTTGGTAATTACATACCATGGGTAATTTTTATAAAAAGGAGCCGTCTCGTGCTTCTTTTTTTTAAGATATTACTAATATTTATACACAGAAAAAGAAGAATTTTTAAGTAAAAAAAAAAATGATTAACTTATATTATATTATATACACAAACGGATGGTTTGTTAAAGTTAAAAATATCTTAACATTAACTGAGGCGATCAGCGCAACAATGGACACAATTTTTTCAGTTCAGAGCATTATACAAAATCGGACTAGGAAACCTTAACTTAATATTAAATAGATGGCAGCACTTAAACCATTTTTTAATTTTAGAAATAAATACTCAAACAAACATCTGATTTCTTTTCCTTTTATAATATAAGCAAAATTACTTTTTGTAGACCATTGTTGCGCTGAATGCCTTAACTATAGCTTGATAAATATTTTTAAATTGACAAAACATTTTATAATCCTGCCAGGCTGATTCGACTAACCTAATAACGGATATTGTTAAAATTAATACAGTCGAACCTCTATAACTCGAACCTGAAGGGATAACCAAAACAGTTCGAGTTATAGAAACTCGAGTTACATAGGTTAAAATACATGTAAAAAGTGCAGGGACTGCTTAAAAGGTTCGAGTTATAGAAGGGTTCGAGTTATAGAGGTTCGAGTTAGAGAGGTTCGACTGTATGTTTTTTTTACTTGTTTTGTGGTTAATTTTTTTTAAAGGCAAATTTCTATAGAAAAAAATCCTGCAAAGCTCCTACTTGGAAAAAGCAGCAAATGCTTTCAATGCTTTCAATGCCGAAAATACGAATTAGAAGTTTTGCTCATTAGCAAACATGATTCCCTATGTGTTGAACTGGTAAGGTAAAATGAGTGACAAATCGACGCCGTTCTCACAAAGGGACCTAACTAGAATTTGGTAAATTCATCAGGAGAGCAAAAAAACAAAAAAGGGGTAAGTTTAAATCAGCCCAGTCAGCTTAGTTTTAAAGCAATTCATTTCTGAACTATTTGTAATAAAGATATGCCACTTCGTGAGACCAAAGAGTTGCATGGGAACAGTTTGACCGCAAAATATTTCAATTTTCGTAATTTTGTTAGTTAGGTCCCTTCGTAAGAAATGCCACGAAATGTAGTAGTGTGGCGCCATCTATGCCTATATGGTAATAATAGATAATATATACCAATTGAAGCCATTTCTAATGAAATGACATTGTTATTTTAAAAATATGATTTTCAAATCCATACCTATTGCTTGTTAATAAACCTGAACATTAACAAAACTTTGTTACGATGATTTAAAATTACATCACAAAATTGATACATTTACATTTTTTTATATTGCTAAGTTTCATATATTTAAATTAAATATATGAAACTTAGCAATATAAAAAATGTAAATTTATCAATTTTGTTTTTGCTGTGAATTAAAATAAAAAAATACCGTTTTACTAAACCTTTTATGGTCGATAACCGAGGGGTCATCAGGACCAAACAGGACACTTGTCAGGACCTAACAGGACAGGACAGGAAATGACAGTACCCAACAGGACTCAAGCGTTTTTGAGGTAGATTGAAAAAAAATTAGGGAGTGTTATTTTTGGTCCAGAACTTTTTTCTAAAAACTAATGACTTAAGTCTAAAAAAGTTTCCATTAGGCGAATTTTAAAATTTTTGAAATATGACCTTCTTGTTTGGTGATCTTTTTTTTTGTTTTGGTCATCAACTTTTAGGTCAAATTCGTCAAGTACCGACCAAGGAAGCAAAAAACGATGGGTTATCAGCTCACAACAGTACTTTACACATTTTACAATATGACGTAACAGGATTTGAGTGGACCCCACAAGACCCCAAGAGACCCAAGTCCTGTTGAACGCTTTACAAATTTTACGATGCCCATGACCCCTTGTCCTTAACACTATAATCAACTAATATAGTAATATATTCTAAAAACCCCATAAAAATTGTGGTCAGATCTTTAACAAATGGATGATAAAATGTTAGTTTTTAAAACCTTCTTCTACTGTAATTGATAAACTTGGTTTAAATTCTATTTTAATCAAAAAAACGATAATACTACATATCAAGGTTACAGATTTGGAAAACCGAAAAGTTTGGTTTAATAAATAGAATTTGATAAATACTTATAAAGAGGTTCGGAAAAAATCACTTTCATCTATGGAAATTATATAGGGAACTTGAATTTCGCTCTATAGAAACTAAAAGGATTCTTAAGAGATTCGCAGCGGGAACAAAGCAAAAATATAAAAAAAGAGTTCAAAAAACCAAATACAAGGTCAATTTTATACAATCTGCTTCATATTAAAGAATTTCAAGCATATTTACGAAAAGCAATTCAAGTGGTTCCTATTTGAAAATTCAAGCTCATTAAAAAAAAACAAAAAAAAATTGCGTTTTTGATAAAATCTTATAAATCTGTTTTGCGATAAAAATCAACAAGTTTGCAAGGAATTTTAAGTAAATAAATTGGTCCAGAACTTTGTTCTAAAAACTAATGACTTAAGTCTAAAAAAGTTTCCATTAGGCGAATTTTAAAATTTTTGAAATATGACCTTCTTGTTTGGTGACCTTTTTTTTTGTTTTGGTCATCAACTTTTAGGTCAAATTCGTCAAGTACCGAACAAGGAAGCAAAAAACGATGGGTTATCAGCTCATAACAGTACTTTACAAATTTTACAATATGACGTAACAGGATTTGAGTGGACCCCACAAGACCCCAAGGGACCCAAGTCCTGTTGAACGCTTTACAAATTTTACGATGCCCATGACCCCTTGTCCTTAACCCTATAATCAACTAATATAGTAATATATTCTAAAAATCCCATAAAAATTGTGGTCAGATCTTTAACAAATGGATGATAAAATGTTAGTTTTTAAAACCTTCTTCTACTGTAATTGATAAACTTGGTTTAAATTCTATTTTAATAAAAAAAACGATAATGCTACATATTAAGGTTACAGATTTGGAAAACCGAAAAGTTTGGTTTAATAAATAGAATTTGATAAATACTTTTAAAGAGGTTCGGAAAAAATCACTTTCATCTATGGAAATTATATAGGGAACTTGAATTTCGCTCTATAGAAACTAAAAGGATTCTTAAGAGATTCGCAGCGGGAACAAAGCAAACATATAAAAAAAGAGTTCAAAAAACCGAATACAAGGTCAATTTTATACAATGTGCTTCATATTAAAGAATTTCAAGCATATTTACGAAAAGCAATTCAAGTGGTTCCTATTTGAAAATTTAAGCTCATTAAAAAAAAAAAACAAAAAAAATTGCGTTTTTGATAAAATCTTATAAATCTGTTTTGCGATAAAAATCAACAAGTTTGCAAGGAATTTTAAGTAAATAAATTGTGAATTTTGTCGGTTTTAATAAGTATTTTAAACATAAATATACCAAACTCACTATTTACTAATTCAGGTTAAATAAGTGTAACTTTTAGCTTTTTTAATGAAAAATATTAGATTGATCTTTGTTTCAAATCTGGCGACATTTTTTTTAGCTTCTTTCTGATAAGCTAGAGACTTGGGTAAATGAATAATAGTGTTCCGTTGAAAATACAATGGAAATTGTTTTTATTACAAAAAATTCAAATTAGTGGACTTTATAAGCTGATTTTAGTCCCAACCTTGGTACTCGAAGTTTTTTAAGGTTATTGAAGTTAGAAACGACTATCAGCCAAACCACAAACTAAAAAATCACAAGAACAAAAATCTGACTTTTCACAACGGACTAAAACAAAAATTTGGGCGCAAAAGGTCCTTTAAATAATGATTGAATGTATAGTGGGAATCGCCTAAACAGTGGCATTTCGGTGTTAATAAACTTGAAAACAAAAACTTTTTGGATTTACTTAAATTTTGCGGAAGCAGAACATTAATCGTAAAAACAGCTACCAAAGTTACCTGTTATATCAGCAGAAATCATTTTTAGGTATTTTTGGAAAACGGGAAAATAAGAAAATACGTAGTTAAAAATTAGGTTAAACTAACATGAGCTAGAAATACATAAAAAGCCAGCAATTTCCGAAACACTATCCTAAAAAAAAGTTAAAAATAAGCCAATTATTGACTTGATTTATGGGAGTTTTTTTTTAATGGTCAAAACACGAAATTCTATTTCACTCAACTCAACTCACAACTCTTTTAATTACAAAAAAAAACCAAGAACACGCAATGTAAGCGCCTGACACGGTGTTACTCGGCGTTTATTTTAACTTTCAAACATGTATATCTTGTTAACTTCCGTAACAAGAAGGTATAGTTTTTGCAAAGTCAGTTGAACAAAGGTTAAAGCCGACCATCGGCATATCCTTTAAAGAAAGTGACATGGGCGGCGGTAGATATACTCATGAAAATTATTTCATTTAATTATGGTGTAAACTAATGAAATAAGAATAGATAATAAAACTTTCTATTCCTACAACTACAGAAACGACACTGATTTATTTTCTATCTCTGCATACTGCCGACCAAAAGGCTCCCGAAAATCACACCCGAAAGCAAGTAAAAGCGCATCTCAAAAATATCTGCCAATCAGGTGCCGTCTATCCACCTGTGCTGGGTCGGTCAGAAAATAAATACTTTGTGCTCGGACCGCAAAGAGCCGCGCCTTTTCTCTGTCGGTAGGGTTGAAATTATACCAGGAAGATTTTATATGAATTTGGATAACTTTTGAAGGGCAGATTGAAGCAAAATTTCATGAAATCGATAGAACCCCGTATTAGGAGCATTTCAGGTGACTTTGCAAAAACTATAATACAGGTACATTAAATTAAACCTTAAAGTTTTTCTAGAATTTTTATTCATACATTTTTTACTTTATGTCTTAAAACTAACTTTAGTACAAAAATAAATATTTTGTTACCAAGGTTTCTCTTTCTTCTGGTAAATTTTGGTAGTAAGTGGCTACTTTTTTTGTATTATTAATACTTAGTTTTAAAATAAATAATAGCTGGAAACTTGTATATATATTTTTTTTCGATACCATTTCTTGGTTGATCTAATTATCGTCGAACTAAGCCTAGACAATAAAATTAAAGATCAATACATTCTGGTTCTTAAGGAAACACCAAGTGATATAATCAAATTAGAACGACGAGGAAAAATTGTCTCCAAGCCCTTCAAAATACAAATTTTAAATGTGCGTTTTATATACTTACTTATTTTATGGTTTCATTTTAGCCTGTTAAAAGTTAGGTTTGTGTCCTACGTTATTATTTTAAAAGTTTTGGTATATAGCAAATGATTTAAAATAAATCCTTTTAAATTCATACTGACTCTTTCTAGTAGGTATAATCTTAACTATTCTAAGAATTAATTTAAAAAAAAGCTACCCGCTAAAAAATTCTTTTAAAGCAAATTTTACACATTTTGCAGGAAGCAGATGTTCGTCAATCCCTATACGTAAAGAAAGCATGCAGACCTCCCATTGCTAGTGTTGTGCGCTCAAACCCAAAACAAAAAACAAATCCGCATGAGAAAAAAATGCTAGTTAGCCGTGCAAAAATGCTGGGATTTTCTTTGTTGGTTTACGGAAGCTGCAAAAAACGCGCAGAAAAACGCTGAAAACCTCGACTTGTCTTGATTCGTATGAACTATGAGCCATCAAGATGGCTCGGCATGCCATAAGTAACCGTTCTATAGATTTATCACGACAATTAAGATAAACTGAGGCGAATTTTAAACTGTTTGGATTTTTTAAGTTACTTCTCCTGTCTTTCTCAGGAACCCGACATCATCATCATTAATTTAATTTTTTCACTGCATATTTTAATTAATCAATAGGGAACTTGCCCAAAAAATCAAATCCTTTAAAAACAATTAAAATCGCAAGGTATTATCATAAGAAACTTCCTAGAAAAAGAAAAATTCCAATAACAATTAAATTATCTGAGAAATAAAGGTTTGAAATTTGAATAACTTGACCTGTTCTTAAAACGCGCTGCCATTGGTTGTGACGTCACGCATTTGGAACCGACATTGAAACAACACGTAAATAATTGATATTGTACTTATTGGAGCTTTGAACGTGGTGTTCAGTTATTTCCGGACGTAGTTTTGTCTAAATTTTCTTAATCAGACAATTTACCTAGAGTTGATATGTTTATGACTGCATTATACATTAAAAATTCGGAGGATTTTTCTCAAGCTGAAGTTCGTGGTGTAAAAGCTTGCAAATAAGTATAAATACCTAATTACTGTAAGTACTATAATATAATACCTATATATATATATATATATATATATATATATATATATAATACCTATATATATATATATATATATATATATATATATATATATATAACCATACTAGTAAGTCTTATTAAAAATAAGTATATTAATTAAGTAGGTACCCACCTATTTAAAACACTGTTTAGAATGAGCTCTATAAACACTAGTGCTGATTTATTTTCATTTATACCTACCCACATAGGTACAGAGTAGTCCAAATTGGACACTTTTGATAGGAAACGCCCATTTCTAGAGGAGATAAAAAAAAACTAACCTACATGTTACTAGCTCGATTTTTGTTAAAACATTAATGCCGAAAACCGCACATCGATATCTTAAACTACTTTCAAGATATATATTTTCAATTTGGTGCCTTTTCGACCCACCCCCGTAACTTTTTTATTTATGAATATTTTTTATTACTGTAAAAAGATTCCTGAGGCACTTTTTTAAGAGCAATTCAACTGTCAAATTAAATTTTATCTGTCACTTTTAGTTTTTGAGATATTACATAAGGTTTGTATTTTTCTTATGGAATGACCTTTTTTTATTCGATTTTTGAAATCAGCGTAATTTTTTTTTTAAATGACATGTCACACTTAATATTTTATTTTTTATTGTTTTTTATAGAAATAAAAAATATTCATAAATAAAAAGTTATAAACCGAATGGCCGTTATACTCATAAGGGGCTCGGGATTTTTCAAAGGAGTGACGTCACAGCGGCTGCCGCGCATTTTGCTGTGTTTGAATATACCAGTCAGCGATTCCAACTTTAATTATTTATTGTAAAATAAGTATTGCGATTTAAGGACTGATATTTGGTATAATGCGTTTCCATACAGAAACACACATTTTAGTTAAAAAAAAAAATGGGCAAGTTCCCTATAGGATCCATAGACTGCTTGCTTTGCTTAGTGTAGGAGAAAAGTAAATGAGAGAAAAATATATTTTGAGCTGTGTCTTGAAATATTTTTCGCTATTTTAGGCCCATATTCGGGCTGGTAGAGGGAAAGTAGGGCAATATATCGTAACCTCTCGTCTTAATGTAGTTTTTCGTCATTCCGTGGTGTGCAGCGAACAGGTGAGAAATGGGTATATGTTTTTTACATAGGAGAGGAAAGGGCACAGCGCGACACCATCATTTGTGTTGCAGTAGAAGCTTTGCCTCCTTGTTCCAAGGCAATTGCCAATGATGTGGGCGATGATATTTCACCCTTAACCGTCCGATACATTTTGAAAAGGCATGGATAGCCAAGCAGATCAGTTTTGAAAAATGGAGTTTTGTGAAACCATGATTAAAAAAGCGAATCAGGATGAAAATGTCATTAAAAATATTTCTTTATCCATAGCAGTCACAATCTTTACGTTGTTCGTTACTCATGGAAAAGTTAACATTTGCACACTGCAGAACGGACCCAGTATCCTCAAAAACCTAATGTCTAGACTGGGACTTTGGGTAACAATATAATTGGTTATCTCATCAATGGTTATTTACGAGGGTTATTTAGCTCTGTTGCATGACCATTATAATTCCTGCGATTCGACAGATGCCAAATATATTTTAATCAAATTTGGTTATGAGAGTGTTTTTGAATGAAACGGTTTCAAGGCGGCATACGTATTACAAGCAGGCAAGGTACTATTAGCTGGCCTCTAAGATCAGCAGATTTGGCACGAAATAATTTTTTTATAGGGCTATGCAAGTCAAATTTATTAGCATGGCCATATAACAGCTACCACTTTGGCTGAAAGTCGCGCAAAAATAATCATCACCCTACAATCACTGACACCTGAAATGCAAAGAATGTCTAAACTGAATTTTATAACAGGCTCGGATACTGTTTAGCACAGAGCGGTGGTATTTTTGAGAATTTAATTGTTAGGTAATTCTTAAATCTATATGAAAGAATTTGTTTTTAAAACAGACCCCTCTCTTATCTGTTTCTCCAAGGAAGCCATAAAATTTAGTTTGTGGTAGACACAGCATTAAATATTATTTGGTGCTTTTGTTGATCAACTCTATAGTTTTCAAAATATAAATTTTCAAAGTTTGGCCATTTGGGTCTTATGGGATTCCCTACCCTAAAATTCGTCAATTGACGTTTTTCCGAAGTTTAAACCAGGGTGTGGTTTTTTACATCTCTAGGGTCCTACCTTACCACAACTCGGTGCTTTTGTTGAGAAACTGTATAGTTTTTAAAATTTAAATTTTTAAAGTTTGGCCATTTTGGTGTTATGAGATTCCCAACCCTAAAAGTCGCTAATTGAGGTTTTTTCCAGGTTTTTCCGAATTTTACCTCACCACCTCTATGGCCCTACATACTGCAACTTAGTGCCTTTTTTGATAAACTGTATAGTTTTTAAAATATGAATTTTTAAAATTTGGTCATTTTGGTCTTATAAAGTTCCCTACCCTAAAAATTGCTAAATGACGTTTTTCCGAATTTTATCTCGGGGTCAAGCGTGGATTTGAGGGGGGTAACGTGGTAATTACCCCCCCTAGAACAAAAACCTTGCACTTTTTGAAATAGGAAAATAGGCGAATTACCTCCCCTAGAACAAAAATAATAATTACAAATAATATTTTTCCGTCCACTATTACCTCCCTAGATTTTCACCCAGATCCGCGCTTGCTCGAGGTGTAGTTTTTTCGCATCTTTATGACCCAACCATACTGCACCTCGGTGCTTTTGTTGATAAACTACCTATATAGTTTGTGGTTTTTGGTCTTAAAATTCTCTTCTGTGGTGAGTGTTAACTAAGGTGATTGGCGTCCGGTGCAATATTATAGTTTGGCGCCCCCCACCCCTACAAAAACTGACTCAGGAGTCTAACGGCACCCTTTTTTGGTTGAAAATTGAGAAACTTGATTTGTTTTCACGACCGTCTTATTTGGAAAAATCCGATAACCAAAATTAAAGCGGTCCAGTCAGTGGTTTTTAAGATGTCAGCGGATTTTACTGCCTTGCTTTGATAGTGGCATAACTGGAAATGATAATTTTCAGGAAACGCTTTTTAAAAATAATGGCAAAGGCAAATTTTTATGTATTTTTTTTTGCTTTAATTAAACCAATCAATAACTTACCCATGCTTGAAATAGACAATAAGAAAAATTTTGTGGTAAAAATATTTTATGAAAATGATATGGATTACACAAAACAGAAAACGCAAAAACGCATTTTTTTAGTTGTGTCACTATCACAGCAAAGCAGCGATTTGTGGTCTGAAGAGGCTCCAAATATAAACAGCTCACTCTTTTTGGGATCCCTTCAGTTCCCCAAATACAAACCAATTTTCGAAGGGCCCGAAGTATATTTTTTTAAGGTGCCTTCGAGTCCTCCTTGGGCCGGAGGCCCTTGGCAATCGCCGACTCGTTGTCCTGTTCAGTCCGGGCCTGCTTGCTTGGTAAAAGATAGTAAGTAGATCGAGAAAGAGATAGTTGGAAGAAGTTGACGATGATAGATAAAAGTTAGACAGAGATAGAACAGATTATAGAGAAGACAAATTGCTGCAAAATGCTATAATAAGAACATAAAGCCTGAAACTATTCAAAGCAAAAAGATGCTTCATTTACACTGAGCTGTTTTTTATAGGTTATATCTGGAAAGAAAAACATAAATTAAATACAATTATACAATTTCGCTCATCAAGAACAAGTTAAACTATGTTATGAATTTTTAAATGTAAAGTAAGCAACTAATTTATGTGAATACCAGAAGTTTATCACAAGTTATTTAATATCCAATTTATAAATAAAGTGTAAAAAACTATTCTGAAACTCCCATATTAGTAAATTTTTTCTTATAGACTAAAAATAAACGTGGGCCGTAAACCTATATTTTATGAGGAATAAACTGAAGATCCTATTGAATAAAATCTTTATGAAAAGCTTGCCACAAGGGAAAGCCCTGGCAATATCGAAATATTAAAATATTTTCTGCTCCATTTTCTCTTTTCCAATAAAAAAACAAATTTTCTTCAATATACGTTTTCGTCTTAAACTAATATTTGGTAGCCCAAATTTTCATCCGCAAAATGAATAAAACAACAATACTTAATAAATTAAGTTTCCGCCTAATTTAATTTTTTAGCTGTTTGCTTCAGTTTAACAATTTTGAGTCTGCTTTCATTACATATTATTATCTCAACACCCGCATTTAGAAGAGTGAAGTTGTTATTATTAGAAATAAAACTTAAAAAAGGTCTGGGTGTCTAAGCCATTTTATATACATTAAGGACACTTTTTTAAAGATTAAATAACCAAAGGTGAACAGGAAAATATATTTCTTATATAACTCTGAAATCTAAGCCTGCATAAAATATATTTTGAGCTTCAGACGATCAGCCAATTAGTTCATATCTCCATTTAGCCTTCTTTAATCCATCTTTGGATATAGGCCTCCCCCAATATCTTCCACTTTTCTCTGTCTGTCGCCGTGTTTATCTATCTAGTTCTTTTATTTTCCCAAGGTCTCCAGTTTACAATACATTTGTTCCATCGATCGTCTTTCTGTCATATTATGACCGGCAAATTTCCATTTTAATTTTGCTACTTCTTCTCTGACATCGCTTACTTTTGTTTTATTTCTTATCCATTATTTGCTTTTTCTATCTGTCAGATTTACATGTCACATTTGCCTTTCCATTGTTCTATTTTATTTTGGTTTATTCTGACTGTAATATCTTCATCTGTGTTTGTTTATGATTTAAGTTTTAGTGTAGTTCATACTCAAGCCTATATTTTTAGCTGCTGTATCCAGTTCTTCCAGCATTTTTATCAGTTCTTCTTTCTTGTCTGTTATTAAGGCGATATCATCAGCATATCTTAGGTGGTTCAAGAATTGTCCGCTTTTAAAAACATCTCCTAGGGCCTGGTTAAATAATTTAGGGGATATTGTGTCACCCTCTCTGACACCTCTTCTTATGAGGATTGCCTTGGTTCCTTCGTGGATTTTGATTGATGTTGTTGCTTCGCTGTATATATTGGCTATTAAGTCTGTTTATTCTGGCCGTAATATCTTCATCTGTGTTTGTTATGATTTAAGTTTTAGTGTAGTTCATACTCAAGCCTATATTTTTAGCTGCTGTATCCAGTTCTTCCAGCATTTTTATCAGTTCTTCTTTCTTGTCCGTTATTAAGGCGATATCATCAGCATATCTTAGGTGGTTCAAGAATTGTCCGCTTTTAAAAACATCTCCTAAGGCCTGGTTAAATAATTTAGGGGATATTGTGTCACCCTCTCTTACACCTCTTCTTATGCGGATTGGCTTGGTTCCTTCGTGGATTTTGATTGATGTTGTTGCTTCGCTGTATATATTGGCTATTAAGTCTGTATATCTGTGATCTATTCGGCTATTAATTAAAGATGCTTTTACTGTCCAGTGCTCAATGCTATCGAAAGCTTTTTGGAAGTCTATAAACAAAATATATAGTGCAATGTTATATTCGTTGGCTCGTTCTATTAGGATTTTCCTGGTTAACAAGTGGTCAACTGTACTAAAACCTTTTCTAAAGCCTGCTTGTTCCTTTGATTGATATCCGTCAATCAATCTGTTAATATTTTCGCAAAAAGCTTATAAATTAAATTGAGGTATCTGCTACATCGCCTTTCTTGTGTAGAATAATGGTTATAGATTATTTCCAGTTGTTTGGGATTATTTTTTTTTTTAGTATATTATTTAGGAGAATATGAAGGGTATTAACTACAGCTTTACCACCGTACTAGAGCATTTCTGCCATTACTGCCTCTTTTCCAGGAGATTTGTTATTTTTCATTTTCTTTAATGCTCTCTTTATTTCCGCTTCGCTTATTTCAGGTTATAGCTCTGAGTTTATGTTCTTTATTTTTGTTTGGAGTTTCTTCATGTTCTCTCGTGATGGTTCCCTTTTTGTTTGGTATAACTTGGTAACGTTAGTTTCTATGCTGTTAGTATCCTTTATTTTAATTATTTCATATCTAGTCGGCCTTAGACATTTCATATTTCTGTTATTTTCTATAACTCTCTCAACTTTAATTTCTTGGCTCTTTCTTTTATTTTCTTTTATCATTTTTCTTATAGTTTTATTTATTTCTGTGTATTTTATAGATGTTCTTTTTCCTTCTCTCTCGAGGGTCTGCCTTTTTCCATCAGTCTCTTTATTTTTTCTGATATACAATTTTCCCTCTTTTATCTTTTTGTGCGATGTCTTGTCAGCGTCCCCCTAAGTTTTGGCTTTAGCTGTGCCTTTAGCCTTTCTTTGTATATAGCTTTATTTTGTGTAAGTTTATTCATGTCAAGTTGTTCATTGTTATTATTAATTTTTCTTTGCAATTCGAAATTGCTATTAATGCAGATTTTTGTTCTGACCATCCTGTGAGCACTGCCTGTTGTAAAGCTGTTTAGGACTGTTACATCTCTAACGATATTTTTATCAGTTAGTCAGTATGTAATCAATTTCGTTTTTCGTTATTCCATTAGGGCTGAGCCATGTCACTTTCGTTGCGATTTCTTTTTATAGAACGAGTTTTTACCTCATAACATTGACATTTCTACTGGGGATTTTATTTGGTGATATTTTTTTCGTTTCTTATATCTTTCTCAATATAAAAATATCTCATTTATCTATCTGCACGATGGTGCTCTACATGCAATTATTTATTCTAGACGCTGTCTTTTTTAAAAAAGAGTACTTTTTTCATTTTCAAATTTTCAAAAATATCAATCAAGCTCTCGATCGGGATAGATTTATGAACCTTGGTAAAATTAACTTGGTTATGCTCGGTTATGAATCAATCTTTTAAAAAAAATTAGAAACGCGCAGTCTCCCAGTTGAAGATTATTGGCTCGTTAAACTTTTTCTTTAGTCGTTTGACTTTAAAACCTCATGAATTTTTTTAAAATTTCAAAATGTTTTTCTGAGATTAAAGTTTTAAAACTGTACAGGGAGATCTAACATTTTTGGTCACTATACTTACTTACGTAGTTATCTGTTAAACTACACTAAAATAAAAATTCTGGCTCTCAAATTTTTTTAGCCAAACCGTACACCTATTCTTTCATATTTTTACATGTAGGTTGATAAGTTGTGATAACACAAAAAGCTGCTGATGTTAAAACTATAAATGCACAAATGTTGTCGTCCCCTCAATTTATATTGGTAAGGTCCAGAAAGCGTTGGAAAAATAACGAAATGTCAAAGTCATTACCTAATAAAGTAGGCAGAATGAGACAATTCGCGGCGACCGATTCGCCGCGGGGACAAATTGCCATCGTCCGATTTGCCGCAGCGCTGTGCTTAATTTATTTAAATAATTGAAACGGTTTTAAAGAATTAATCTGTCAATATGGTAATGAGATTTTTTTTATTATTTTATTTTATTTTTTAATTTAAATTTTTTGCAAAAACTAAGTACTTGCTCCTATCTTTCCTTAATTTAAAAAAAATTGTAATAATGTAATACACTATTTTATTAGAAATCTCAGCAGCTTTCAAAAAATGTAATGTAGGGTGTAGGTTGTAAAGGAAAATAATAAATCAGAAACTTATGTTTGTATATCAGTAAATCGCCTCTGCGCCTCAGAAACGCAAACACAAAACTTAACGAATTAGATTTTTGGACCCGTAGAAGAGTATACTGTATATGTATACAAAATTTAGTCAAGAGGTACAATTATTTCCTCCACTTTTGCCTAGTCTATATGCACCGAGAGCAACACTGGGATTGTCAGTTGCGCAAAACAATACAAAAAATTGTAATAAGCAGTTTTCCCAAAACAATACGAAAATTTCACTATTGGCTCACCATTGCTGCATTTTTGTTCCAAAAGAATTCATATATTAAAAAAATCCAGCCTGTTTGGCAACGCTGTGTGTGCTTTTTAAACGTTTTTTTATTACAAGTGCGTCAGAAACTTCTCTTAAGGAAAACGTGGCGCCACGCTTGTTGCTGACACTTCTTATTGATGATGGATCACTCTGCGCCTAAATTTAAATTTAAAATTTTTCGTGACAATTTAAAGAAATATTTCCGCACATTTTTTGTGTGCTATTTGCATTATCTACCCACACCGTCTCATATTTGTTAGAATTTTTGGTCTGGTTAACCGAAAACTAAAGTAAAACTATCAGCGATAATCGTGGCTGTGGGTTAGTCAGTGGCGTTTTCGACATTTTATGCTAAACATTGACCTATGGTGGGGTAAGTTGTAAAAGCTTTTAGCTATTTTTACCCTCCAGGCCCACGCAGCAATGGCTAGAAAAGGTTTTTTTTAGATAACGGCGTGTTGTTTAGGTTTATTTTAACCTATCTTAGCAGTATCGTAGCAACGTCTGTCCATATGTGTGTGTATGTCTATCCATCACATAATAGCTCTTAAACCGCTTAACCGATTTTTATGAAATGTTCAGGTAAAATATTGCACACCACAGTAAAGAGCTGACTAGATTTTGGTCAAAATCTATTATTGCTAACCACAGTTTTTAATAGTATAAAAATTGAAAAATGCTAAATGCTGTGTAGGAGCTTCTGTTTTTAGGATATTTATAAAATTTGTTTTTAAGGTTAATATAGCGTGGAGTTCACTTGGAGTGTGCTGAGGGGCTAGGAAGTTAGCAAATCCATCATGGATCCATGCTTTTCTTAAGTAAATTGTTATCAATTACGATTCTAAATTGGTAGTTTACTCAAATTATTTTATATTTAAAAAAAAAATTAAAAACTAAAAAATTTTAAATGTTAAAAGTATTAGGTTCGCAGTATTTTATAATAATACATTGGGCACAACGAATTCACTGAGCAAATTTCATCCTAAAATATAAAAATTTTTTGTTTAACAGATTTTAATTTTCTAGTGTAGGATCGAACATTAAAAGCCGAATAATCTCAAAAACGACTAGCGCCAGATATTTTAGCAACTGTACCTTTTTAGCCTAAAATTGTTTACGAAATTTCTTGCTTAACAGGAAACGTAAAAAGTCACACAAAAAATTATCGTAGTTTTAAACCATCAAAAGTGCAGTGTGAGGCGCCCTTTAACGGCCACAGTAAAACAGTGCCACAATCATGTTTCGCATATCAAAAAACCCACGGGTACTATCTTTGAAAATAATACATTTAAAGTTGTTCATCATAATATTTAAAATAATCGATTTTTGTTTTTTAAATTTAACATCCTGTATTTCGGAAACGAAGCAATTTTGGGCCCTAGTTTAGATGAATGCTTATGATTATTAAAATATTGACGTCAAAGAGAACAATAAAAGCTTTAAAAATTGCACAGGAAAGAATGGCTCCAATAATATTTTTTATGCTAAAATTAAAACAACAATATCAAAGTTTATAATAAAACATTATAGATAAAGTGGCGCCGCGGCCAAAAAATTTATTAAACTGTACCAAGGGCTAAAGTTTCAGTTAGCTAAGCGCCGCTGATGAAAGTTTTAACGGATTAATTTTAAGCTTGGGAAGCACCCCCTGCCGAACCCAACAGAACCCACTCCAATTGTGCCCTCTGTAGCACATACTCTCAACATTTCCCGAGCATTTAACTTTAAAAAAAGTTGTAAGAAAGAGCTTTGTAGAACAACATCTTAAAATCAAACAACGTACACAATAAGCTTAATTTAGTATGTACTTGGAAGCGTAAAATCAACAGCGAAAATATAGAAAAGGGTTATTCCTTAGCACAAATTATAACTAACATCAGAATTACGTGACAAAAAATTGTTCCCCGCCGCTGTTTACCCTTTTCGAAAACTAAGAATTCGACTGGAAAACTCACTCGGAGAAATTTCGCGCGAAATAAAATCGTCGGTTTTAGAAAGTAAAAGCCAAATACCAGAATGAGCGCAAAATGGGAAAAGTTTATTGAAGGAGATATAAACATTCTATTTTAGGGAACATTTTCGCTTTCCGACATTACCGAGAATGGTCTGTAATTTGACGTTTACAGAAGCAGATTCCTTCGTTTCATTGCATGTACCCTAAGAAGCGGTTATCGCTGCTAGCATAAACTACTAGTTTCTGCTGCTAGTGTTTTGGCAAGATCCTGCAGACATCAGGTTTTAGTTAGACTTTGTTTATTCGTATTTGATTATGTAATTTTGCTCCTGTTGAATATTCATATTTGTCAAATCAGTTCTTCTTTGTTTTATTAATTTTTCAATTCTAGGTACTTTGCTATCTCAATTCTATCTACTTTCAAATATTTTTGAGATATTTAAAACCAATACTTTACTCGCTACTAAATGCTACCAACTCTTTTAATTTTTTTTACTACGGCTTTTTCGTGTGTGTTTTTGTAGCATACTATAACGGCATTTAAAATCGCTTTTTAAATGCCGTTTCTTGTGGTTAATTATAAAATTTAGTTTTTTTTAGAATTATTCTTTTTTAAACATCTAAGTTTTTTTTCCAAAATTTTTAGTTTTGGGAAATTGGAAAAATTTTGTGAAAAAGATATAAACATTCTATTTTAGAGACATTTTTAGTTTCCGACATTACTGAGAATGGTCTGTAATTTGAATGTACCCTAAAAAGGGGTTATCGCTGCTCGTAGTGTTTTGGAAAAATCCGGCAGAAATCAGGCTTTAGTTAGACTTTGTTTATTCGTATTTGATTACAGTGGCGGATCTAGGGGGGGTACAGGGGCCCGCTCCCCTCTCCAGGTATATAACTTATTTTTTAGTTTAGCAGCATCACTAAAATTTGTCTCAAATTCTACTTAATTTAAAAAATAAATTAGCACCATAAATCTTCTTTAGACACTAAATTCCACAACTCAGATCTATCAAAAACCGCTAATAAAAAATATTTTGATGTTTGCTACCACTTTGGCTTTCCCCTCCAGAAATCGTGGATCCGCCACTGTTTGTTCCTTTTGAATATTAATATTTGTCAAATCAAGTTCTTCTTTGTTTCATTCTCTTTTCAATTCGAGGTACTTTGCTCTCATTCTATCTACTTTCCAATAATTTTGGGATATTTTAAACCAATACTTTACTCCCTACTAAATACTACTGACTTCTTTTCAATTTTTTACCACGGGTTTTTCCTCTGTAATGATTGTTAGGTTCGAAGGAGGGGGGAATAGGCGTCCAACAACGTAGAAAACCGTTCTAAAGCGATATAGTAGTAGTAGTAGTTAATGTTATTGAGTGATTGGTCCGGAGAATTTTGGGGTTTTAAAATTTTTTCCCATGGTTTTAGCATAGCTTCTATCAGCCTTCCAAAGCTCAGCTCTCTAGCGTTTTTGGAATGGGCAATGTTACTTTTATATAAATTTACATTTATAGGAGAGGAAAGTAAATTAAAATAATTGGCGTTTTTAAATATTTTCCAATAGTTTTATCATAGTTTCTTTCAGTCTTAAAAAGTTCAGCTCTCTAGCGTTTTTAGAAGTGGGCAGTGTAACTTTTACATAACTTTACATTTATAGGAGAAGTAAATTAGAATTTTGGGGTGTTTTAGATTTTTCATAATGTTTTATCATAGATCCTATCAGTCTGCCAAAACTCAGCTCTCTAGCATTTCTGGAAGTGGGCAATGTTACATTTACGTAAATTTAAATGTATAGGGGAGGGGAGTAAATTAGAATTTTAGGGTTTTTCCAGGGGTTGGGTCATAATATCTATCAGTCTGCCAAATTTCAGCTTTGTAGCATGTCTGGACGTATAGTAGAATTTTGATGATCTGACATGAGTGAGTGAGTCAGTGAGTTTTGACGTTTTTTGAAATTTCGTAAGTAATTTACTACTTTATGGAAGTCCATGAAACTTGAAGGGGTTGTTACCACTATGAAGATCTACGACTTTTGCGATTCGTAGCTCATTTCGAAGTAGAGTTTTAGATAGGTCAAATATGGGCTGAAATGTTTCAAGAAAAGATAGTACGGCAGCGCGAACTTGGCGAGGCGCTGCCGTGCCCTCAGATTAATGACATCGACAAATGTTACTTTTTTAAATTATTTTTGCGTCCTTAAATAATAAACTAAATGGTATATAAATCATTCCTATTTTTAATTTAATTATTCATCAGTAAGATATTGCGTAAACTACAGGTCTTTTTTTAAAATGCCTTTAGAGTAAGGCAAAAGTAGTTTCCTGGCTTATAAACTTGATCTAATAAAATTTACATTCTGCGTACAGACGACAACGATTTTAAACAGAAGTTCTACCAGACAAAATGATTTTACTTTCGGGAGCAGGAATTACTTAATAAGGGTCGTGGATCTCTTTTGTATTTTATTTAGTAGTAGTAGTTTTGCCTGCATAAAAATTCTTATTTTTGTAGATTGTGAGTCTGGGCTATAGTTTACCAAGAAGACGTACAGCGTGTTTTTTATCATGACGATGAAGATAATGATTCATATGTAAGTGGACCTTACAGCCCTTCCACTGCGACCACTATTGGGTCTATTTTGGCTCACTTTTGAGTGGTCTCACCAGTGTAATAAAAATAATATAAAATAAAGCCCCGTTTTACCACATAATAGATACATAAAAGGTTATTTTTAAATACCCTAAAAAAACTCAAAATAGGTATGTAGACTTGAGGATTTCAATATTTTAAATAAATAGCGCTTAAGAACTTTAACTTTTAAACAAATTTAAGTTTTTACGTTTGGTATTTTTAAAAATCACCTTTTGCGAAAAAATATTAATTTGGACAAAATGTCAAGAAGACTTGCACTTTTTAGGCTTCTTCCAGTGGCGCACCCAGGAATATGTCTTGGGGGTGGTCCGAGGCCTTGGGGGGGGGCCAAAGCCTCATGATGGCGTAGTTTATGCTATTTTATTTTTACATTCATGAAATATGTGGAAAATATCTAAAAAAATCTTAGGCTTGGGGGAGCCCGGGCCCTGTCCCTCGCCCCCCTGGGTGCGCCCATGCTTCTTCTTATAAGTCAAATAAATAGGTTACTAGAAAAGTTTAGTTACTAAGTGGAAGTACAGTCGAACCTCTCTAACTCGAACCTTTATAACTCGAACCTCTCTATAACTCGAACCTTTTAAGTGGTCCCTGCTCTTTTTATATGTATTTTAACAAGTGTAATTCAAATTTCTATAACTCGAACTCTTTTGGTTGTCACTTTTGAGTTCGAGTTATAGAGGTTCGACTGCAATTAATTTTTGATAAAAAGTGACATTTTAATTGCCTTCTGATGGGGAAATAACATAAAAGTACATGCGAAGTGTCCAGGTTATGCAGAATTTTTCAAGCAATACGAATATATTTTTTGCCTATTAATGCTGGTGTTTTGTCCAAAAATGCAGTTTTTCTAGTCGATAGGTGTGATTACTCTTTTCTAGCGAGGAATTAAAGAAACAAAAATATTTTAGGATTATTTGCAAGACACGATTTGGTTATAACAATTTTTTCCCCGAAGTCGTAGCGATAGTAGTTTCGGAGATAAATCCGGCTGCCATACTTAATGGGACACTATTTATATCAGCCCCTGAGCTGTTTCTCTTTTTTTTATGCTGATACAGTGAATATCGGTTATAACGAGATTTACGGACCGCTTAATTTCGGGCGTTAAAACCGAGCGTCGTTATAGAAAAAAAACGGTAACAAAATGGTTTATATAATTACAAATTTGCCGTCGCTATAACTGATATGTCGTAGTATCCGATATCGTTATAAGCGATAATCACTGTACTTCGATATCATCCAGGATCAATCGTCCAGTGTCTAAGTTATCGCAAAGTTTAAAACTTTTTAACAGTGGAAAACGTCCCTGTAACTAGCTAGGATTACACCCCAGACTGCCTGGCGTGTAGAGCGAATGTGCTACCACGTACGAGCAACGTTAAATATTAACCTTTTTGTTTATTATCCAAGTATCCAAGTTAAGAAAAGGTTTTAGGAGAAAGTTGCTATTCTTTTGCGATTTAAATATTTTCTAACATTGTTGCGGCTGGCATGAAATCCGCGGGGTGGCTGAATCGCCGATTTTTGTACAACAAAAGGAAATACCCACGGTATTTCCTCAAATTTCAATGGTATTTCCCAAGTACTTCCCGGTATTTCCTAGTATATTTCCCAGTACTTCCCAAGTATTTCCTGGTACTTCCCCTAACATATACACCAAAAGGAAATACCGAGCCACCCCTCGGTGAAATCTTATCGCTACTGCGCACGCCTGTCTAAACTGTGTCAAAATACAGTCAGGCCGCGCTGTAACAAATTTGTAATATATCTCCAGTAAAAACATTAATTTGCTTATTATTTAACCACGGATCACCTTTTGTTTGGTGATCTATGATTTAATCCTCATTTTAGGACGCTACTACCAAAGAAACCGCACCGCACTGACCAGTGGCGTATATAGGAAAAAGTTGCGGGGGGGCCCGAGACAGTTTCGGGGGGGGCGAGACCTCATAAGGCCGTATTTTATGCTATTTTATGTTTGTATTCATGAAATATGTGGAAAATATCTAAAAAAATCTAAGCTTCGTGGGGGGGGGGGGGGCGGGCCCTTCGTATATACGCCACTGGCACTGACTGTACCATCTTTTCTGGAAACATTTCAGCCCATATTTGACCTATCTAAAACTCTGTTTCGGAATGAGCTACAAAACTCAAACTTTGCACAGTCGTAGATCCTCATGGAATTAACAATACCTTCAAGTTTCATGGACTTCCATAAAGTAGTAACGACATTTCAAAAAATGTCGCCTACTTACTCACTCACTCACATATAGATCATCCAAATTCTACTGTACTTCCAGACATGCTACAAGGCTAAAATTCAGCAGACTAATAGAAATTATGACCAAACCCTTGGAAAAAGTAAAAAAAACCCCAAATTCTAATTTACTCCCCTCCCCTATACATGTAAAATTATGTAGAAGTAACATTTCCCACTTCCAGAAACGCTAAAGACCTGAGCTTCGGAAGGCCGATTGGAACTATGATAACACTATAGAAAAATACTCTGCCAATATATGGGCCCCTAAGCTCACACTAGGTACTATAGTTATAGTGTACGTGTGAGCTAATATAACTAAAAACTGAAATATATTTTATTCAACTCCAGGCTAAATTACCTTTTGTTTGATACCACACAAGCCATGTTTTGACTTAAACTCAAATTTTTGAAATCTACCCCCACCCTTAAAAAAAACAAAAATTAAAATGTATTTTGTTTAACTCCGAACTCAATTACCTTTCGTTTGATATCAAACACGCCATATTTTTACGTAAACTCTAATTTTTTTATTCTACCCCCACCCTTTTTTTAAACAAAAATCTATTTTGTTTAACTCCAGACTCAATTACCTTTCGTTTGATATCACACATGCCATATTTTCACATAAACTCTAATTTTTGAAGTCTACCCGCACCCTTGTATTTGGCTTGTGTTCGGTGGATTTTGTTCATTTTTAAATGGGACCATCTCGACCCAAGGCTCAGCCTAGGTACCAATTTTCATTGAAATCGGGCAAGCGGTTTTTGATTTATGCGCGTTGGTCGTTACAGACAGACAGACATACAGACATACAGACAGACAGACAGACAGACAGACAGACAGACAGACAGACAGACAGACAGACAGACAGACAGACAGACAGACAGACAGACAGACAGACAGACAGACAGACAGACAGACAGACAGACAGACAGACAGACAGACAGACAGACAGACAGACAGACAGACAGACAGACAGACAGACAGACAGACAGACAGACAGACAGACAGACAGACAGACAGACAGACAGACAGACAGACAGACAGACAGACAGACGGCGCGATGAAAAAGTTTCAAAATCATCTGAAACGCAAAGACATATAAAAATTTTTGAAATCGGAGCAACTTTTTTTTTCTCGAAAAAATTAGGATCACTATAGCTCACACTACTATAGTATAGTATATGTGTGAGCTAAAATTAAAAACCCCAACACTTTAATTAACTTCCCTCCCCTTTAAATGTAAAGTTATGTAAAAGTAACATTACCCACTTCCAGAAACGCTAGAGAGCTGAGCTTTGGAGGACCGATAGGAACTATGCATGATAAAACCATAGGGAAAAAGTTTTGAACAATATTCCGCATATTTTACTACTTTAAAACTTTAATATTATCCAAATCCTTAAAAAGAACGATAAGACGATTTTTTAAATGTTACGAAAGTAAATTGGAAAATTAGAGACAATACAAGCAGCTAAATCCTATGTTAATTTTAATTTCTGTTTTTTTTTAGAGTAATTTTTTTTACTGTAAGAAATATATCTCAGTTTTTTCAACACATTGTGGTATTTTTTTTCTGTTTTAATAAAATGAAAGAATCCAGAAACGCTACTCTCAAGCCATTTGCGCCCCCCAGTTTTACAGCTCACGGGCCGCCACTGTTTTTACAAAAATAACATTAAAAAAAGTTCCTCTATCATTTTGTTGACAAAATTTAGATGTTATGGTTTAGTTTTAGATTTATTGTTTTAGCAATTTATAGAATGTTCAGGTTCTTTATATGGCTCAAACCTAAAAATAAACTTACAAGAGCAGAAAAAAACCACATCGTGTTAAACGATGCGCGTCGAATTGAACAAACATTAGATCGAACTGATTGTTTTCTATAAATGGATGTGGATGATGATTTATGTTCGCCCGAAAATAAAGTGGACCACATTCCTACTACACTCCTTCGATATGACTATCAATCATTTTTATTAAGTTATTGTTATGTTACTGTTGATTTACTTTTTTAAATGTATTTTTTTTTATCTGGTTTTAAAAATGACTGCTACTTACATTTGATTTAGCCATATTTAGCTAAGTAATATACTTTTTAACGGTTGATACCGTAGATATGAAAGGCTATCTTAATAAATTTTGTTAGTTGGGTCAATTTTTTTTGCGATCGTGTCCGTCTCAATAATAGTTCAAGGGCCTACCGGGCCCTAGGCATTAATAGAAAACGGGCCCTCCTCGCCACTATTAAATACTAAAATGCAATGCGCGCAAAAAAAAGAAAAAGATACAACAGTATGTATGTATGTATTTCTTTGAGCACCAAACGACAAATAACTGCACCATGGCGTCGGAATCGACAAAAACCGATACTTAAAAGGCTATTTCGAACTAACAAATAATGTTAAAGTTATCGTTGTCGGCGAAGTTATCGAACTTAAATTTAGCAAGACCAAAAACTATCTAATATGTAACAAGATGGCGAAATATAAAATAAAAAATGGTTTTTCGAAAAATACCTAGTTGTTGTTGCCGGTTACATTCAAATTGGCCAATTCTACCGCAACGCCAACTTGACCTTTTTAATTGGAAATCACAATTTAAAAATTTGCATAAAACCAATTAAAGTTTTAGCCAAATAATTGAATACAATAAACCAGGTTCGTACCAGACATCTTGGTTAAGGTTGCCATATTGATATCTGGATTGTTACTGTTATTTTATCTTAACTTTTATCCCACCGCGACTAATTATTTACAATTAAAGATTGGTTGTAAACTGCCACAAAAGTGGACCCACGGGCTACTGTAATTATAATAAGCATTTTGAGATTTTCAAGAGTATGTGCAAAAATTAAAAATTTATTTTCAAATGTTGGTTAACTTCACGTATTTTAACCACGACAACGTATTCTAGTTTCTTTAAGTAAAAGTATCGAACGAGCCTAATCTGGTGATACGTGACTAATCCCTTCTTGTAAGGCTTAACAGATGCTATCGACAAGTACTACTTGCACCCTTCAACAATGGGTTTCACACATACGGCCAATTTCTATGGACGAACTATACTTTAGAATTTGAATGTTGTAGTGATATTTAAATTACGGCAACCCTATTCATGATATTACATCCTGTTTTATTAAGAACCTCGTGCAAAATACTTAAATACCAACCAGCTTTTTTTCGCGATTTTTTCCTTTAATTACCGCCTCTTGCGTTAAATTAATTAACGCAGTTTATCGAGATCAACTTTAATTTGCCAAAAAATTTGTCACTGTTCGCCTAAAAAACTTTTCGAGCCTAAGAACATGTATCGATCAGTCTATTTAATTTTATGAACAGCAGGAAAACAAAAATATATACCTTATTCTACTTATTGAGTAAATTGTATGAATCTGTTAGTTCATGAAGAGTTAGATTAGGTTTGGTTTCTTGTGTTGTATATTTTTTGTGATGCTTCTATCTATCTATTAAGCCTTTTTCGATCCGTTTTTGGACATAGGCTTCCCCCAATGTCTTCCACTCTTCCCTGTCTGTCGCTGTGTTCATTCTTCTAGTTCCCGCGTGTTTCTTCAAATCGTCCGCCCATCTCATTTGGGGTCTTCCCCTATTTCTTTTATTTTCCCAAGGTCTCAAGTTTACAATACATTTGGTACATCGATCGTCTTTCTGTCTGAAATTATGACCGGCAAATTTCCATTTTAATTTTGCTACTTCTCCTCTGACATCCGTAACTTTTGTTTGACTTCTTATCCATTCATTCCTTTTTCTATCTGTTAGATTTATATGTAACATTTGTCGTTTCATTGATCTTTGGGCTTTTGTTACCTTATCCATGGTTGATTTTGTAAGTGTCCGGGTCTGGGATACATAGGTAAGTACAGGAATGATACACTGGTCAAATACCAAATTGCAAATAATTCAAGGACCTAAAACTATAAACAACAAGTGAAATTAAATAAAGATAAATAAGAAAAAAAAATTCTGCTTCGACCGGGACTCGAACCCGGGATCTCTTGCTCTTTAGGCAAACATTCTTAACATTGAACTACCAAAGCCACACATAAATTTTCGGTACTGGTTCAGTTTGAGGTACTGAGGATACTTTTTACTTTCTAATATGTAGCTTAATTAACCGAATGATACCCAGGCCCTCGTCTCTTGATATCAGCTGTTTGGTTTGCTGTTTTTAGTTTAATAATAATTTGTCTGAGGTATATACACGGGATTTCTCGAGAACTGCTGAAAATTTTTAAAAATGCCGAAACACGTCGATTGTTTTTTTATTTTTTGTAGCACGAACCCCCTTCGAGGGGTATACTTTACCCCTATACTTTGATTAGGAAAAGTGGGTCTAGTGATTGTTTTGAAGCACTCTTGAATATCTTTACAACCATGCAAAAAATTCGAAAATCCATCGATTAGTTTTTGAGATATTTGCTTTCAAATTTTCAAATTTAACATGGAATGATAAAATAAAAATTAAATCCGAAAAATATAGAACTCTAAATGAATTTTTATTTTATCTGTCCATGTAAAATTTAAAAGTTTGAAGACAATTATCTCAAAAACTAATGGATACATTTTTGAAATTTTTACACGGTTGTAAGGACATTCAAAAGGCCTTCAAAACAAGGTATTTTTCCCTATTCAAAATATAAGGGTAAAGTATAACTCTCGAAGGTTGTGCATGCTACAAAAATTTCAAAATAGCAAAAAAAGTGTCTCCCTTGCAATCAAAATCGACGGGTCTCGGCATTTTTAAAAATTTTCAGCGGTTCTCGAGAAATCCCGCGTGGAAAGTTTTAAATGGGACACAGTGTATATTCGTCTACTTGTACTATTTTCTCTTGGTTTATTCTGATTGTGATATCTTCATCTGTATTTGTTATGATTTTAGTTTTAGTGTAGTTCATACTCAAGCCTATATTTTTAGCTGCTGTATCCAGTTCTTCCAGCATCTTTGGATTTTTATCAGTTCTTCTTTCTTATCTATTATTAAGGTGATAACATCATCATATCTTGGGTGGTTCAAGAATTGTCCGTTTACTTTGATGCCCATTTCTTCCCAATCTAAGTTTTTAAAAGCATCTTCTAGGGCCTGGTTAAATAGTTTAGGGGATATTGTGTCACCCTGGCTGACACCTCTTCTTATGTGAATCTCGTATACCCTATACCTAAATTTGATTGAATGTTGTTGCTTCGTTAAATATATTGGCTATGAAATCTATATATCTGTGATCTATTCGGTTTTTTTTAAAGATGCTGCTACTGCTTAGTGCTCAATGCTATCAAAAGTTTTTTTAAAGTCTATACACTCCATATATAGTGGAATATTGTATTCGTTGGCTCGTTCTATTAGGATTTTCATGGTTAATAGGTGGTCAAGTGTACCTTTTCTGAAGCCTGCTTGTTCTTTTGATTGATATCTGTCAAATTTTGTTGTTAGTGTATCTGTTAATATTTTCTTAAAAAGCTTATAAATTACACTGAGGAGTGTTATAGGTCGATAGTTTTTTAGGTCTGCTCTATCGCCTTTCTTGTGTAGAATAATGGTTATGGATTTTTTCCAGTTGTTTGGAATTATTTTTTCTTTTAGTATTTTATTTAGTACAATATGAAGGGTATTAACTACAGTTTTACTACTGTACTTGCGTATTTCTGCCGTTACTCCGTCTTTTCCAGGTGATTTGTTATTTTTCATTTTCTTTAATGCTCTCTTTATTTCAGGTTGTAGCTCTGAGCTTATGTTCTTTATTTTTGTTTGGAGTTTCTTCATGTTTTCTCGCGATGGTTCCATTTTTGTTTGGTATAATGCTGTAACGAATAGTTGTGTTGTGTGTGTTATTTCATATCTACCTAGAGTCAGCGTTAGACGTTTCATATTTCTATTATTTTCTATTACATTCTCAACTTTTATTTCTTGGCTCTTTCTTTTATTTTCTTTTATCATTTTTCTTATAGTTTTAGTTATTTCTGTGTATTCTATAGATGTTCTTTTTTTTTCTTTCTCCAGGTTCCGCCTTTTTTCCATCAGTTTCTTTATTTCTTCTGATATACAATTTTCTGTCTTTTTATCTTTTCCTACTTTGGTGATAGCTCTTGTCAGCTTATCATTTATTTCATCTATATTTTCATTTTCGCATCTTAAGTTTTGGGTTAGCTGCTCCTTTACTCTTTCTTTGTATATAGCTTTATTTTGTGTAAGTTTATTCATGTCAAGTTGATCATTGTTATTATTAATTTTTCTTTATTTTGAAATTGCTATCAATGCAGATTTTTGTTCTGAGCATCCTGTGATCACTTCCTGTTGTAACGCTACTTAGGACTGTTACATCTCTAATGATGTTGTTCTTAGTAGTCAGTATGTAATTTATGTTTTTCGTTATTCCATTTGTCCACTTTCCTTGCGGTTTCTCTCTGTAGAACGAATTTATAGCATAAAGAAGTGGGGTCATGTCCTTGGATAACTTTAATTAATGCTGTTTTTATTTTTAGCGTAAGGTGGGCAACTCGATCTGAGATTTCTTTATTAGTTTGTAGGTGTTTAGTTATGGCTTTATTTATTATGAATCCTACTCCGAAGTTGGTGTAATCTTTGTTACCTTTATGATATAGCAGATTACCGGAGTTCAGTTTTATCCGGTTTTCGGATTTTCGACGAATTTCTGACAATCCTACAATGTCCCATTTTATTCTTAACAGTTCAATAATTTTTTCGTCAGTGTTCATTGGCTTAATATTGTATGTTCCTATTGTTAATAAAATCTATATGTTTGTGGCGGATTCATTTTACAAACACAACTTTTTCTGGGTATTACGCCACTAGTAAGGAAAATTACTTTAAAAAATTATAAAAAACCACTGCGTTTCTCCTAGAAAAATAAAAATCACTAATTTGTCAGTGGCTTTCTATAAAAATAAATAGTTGCCTAGTAAAATCTAAACCACTTATCTTTTAATTGAATTTGAATACGCTACGTTTCGATTGCCAATCTACAATCGTTTTCAAGCTTTTTATTTATATTTGAACAAGAAACATTTAAGATTTTGAGACAAAATATAAATAAAAAGCTTGAAAACGATTGTAGATTGGCAATCGAAACGTAGCGTATTCAAATTCAATTAAAAGATAAGTGGTTTAGATTTTACTAGGCAACTATTTATTTTTATAGAAAGCCACTGACAAATTAGTGATTTTTATTTTTCTAGGAGAAACGCAGTGGTTTTTTATAATTTTTTAAAGTAATTTTCCTTACTAGTGGCGTAATACCCAGAAAAAGTTGTGTTTCCTATTGTTAGTTTGACTAGTTTTTGTCTTGTTTTGAATGTTTAATCTTTATCATAAACGAAATTTCAGGTTGGCGACTTTAAATTGGACGCTGGCTGGTTAATATTTGCTTGTGGACTGAGTTTCTTCACGGGCTTTCTTTCTGACACAAAAACTTTTTGATCGGACCCCCGGAAGGAGGTCCACTGATTACCTACAACTTTTTTTTTCCAGGGGGATTACCCATCTTGCAGTACCTCATTCCAAAACTTATGCAAAAAGAAAAACAACGGTATACATTTATATACCCTTTACCTAAATCGTTGTTTATACTTTTTTTTAACTTTCAAATGAGGTATCACAAGTCTGGTTATCCCTTCTTAAAAAAAAGTTGTATGTAAGTAAGCCCTTTTCCCGAGGGGTGGCTCGGTATTTCCTTTTGGTGTAAAGATTAGCGGAAATACCAGGAAATACCAGGAAATACTTGGGAAATATACTAGGAAATACCGGGGAGTGCTTGGGAAATACTAGGAAATACCATTGAAATTTGAGGAAATACTGGGAAATACCAGGAAATACCTCAGACAATAGGTATTTCCTTTTGGTGTACAAACATCGCCGATCGAGGCAACCCGCGCCTTTTCCAAGGGTCCGATCAAAAATTTTGTGCTGTTTTTACTTACTTCTAAAAAGCCAATTATTAACCCGCTAAAAACGCTCAAAATATATATATATTTTTTTTTAGATTGAAATATTTTTATTAAGGGCTTGTTCTCAAATTACGTAACGCACTAAGAGAGAGAGAGCCTTATGCTACTTTTACTGAGTCAGAAAGAGACAGGTAGTGGTTTCTGCGTTACCTAATTTAAGGGTGGGCCCTAAGTATTATGCAGTGTCAGCCAAGCTGGTTTTATTATTTTCTTATTAATGTCTAAACCAAAATTTTTTTATGTTAAAAATGGTTTCTGATTTTAGTTTGATGGAGCGCATGTCTATAACATAACTAATGTGTGTAGGTGTACGTCATGAGTTATTTATTTTTTATTTATTTGATTTTTTTCGTTTTCTTTCAAAAACAATAATTTAATTTTTTACCTACAACAACCACTAACAAATACATTTTTGTCAATAGAAATGAGGGGCTGCTAAAGAGTTTGGTCTAAAAAGTTGCATTAAATTGAACAAGAGAACGTATTTACGTTGTAAAAATTCTTTATTATAACAAAAACATTTCATATAAAAAAAGCCAAGTTCGCGGAAGTGGTATTCCGTAAAAAGAATTGAGATAAAAGTAAAGCCAAGTTTTCCAATACAAAATTCAAAATGAAAGGTTCTTACAAGTTTGGAAATGTTTATTTAAACTTTGCTATTCTAGCCAAACTTCTGTATGTTCAATTTAGCTCTATGCCTAAGAGTCATTTGCAGCCGTAATTGCCAATTTGTATTGGAGAACCTGGCTTTAATTTTATCTCAATTTTTTTTACGGAATACCACTTCCGCGTACTTGGTTGTTTTTGTTATGATTTCACTCCTTTTTTAAAGGATTTGGATAATATTAAAATTTTAAAGTAGTAAAATATGCAAAATATTGTTCAAAACTTTTGCAATGCCTTATTAAAAGTTTTGAGGTTTTTTTATATTTTCCTAGGTTTTATCATAGTTCCTACCAGCCTTCTAAACCTCAGCTCTCTTGTGTTCCTGTAAGTAGGCAATGTTAATTTTACATAGCTTTACATTTATAGGGAAGGAAAGTAAACTAAAATTTTAGGGTTTTAATTTTTTTTCCTATAGTTTTATCATAGTATAGTTCCTATCTGCCTTTCAAAGCTCAGCTCTCTAGCGTTTCTGGAAGTGGGCAATGTTACTTTTACATAACTTTACATTTATAGGAAAGGGAAGCAAAATTAAATTTTGAGGTTTTTAATTTTTTTCCTATAGTTTTATCATATTTCCTATCAGTCTGCCACAGCTCAGCTCTCTACCGCGTCTGGAAGTGGGCAATGTCACTTTTACACAACTTTATGTAATTGTGTTTTTTTTCAAGGGTTTAGTCACAATTTCTATCAGTGTTCCAAATTTCAGCTTACAGCATGTCTGAAAGGAAAATGGTACAGCAGTTTCCGCTTAAATTCGCACACTATACACCCAAAAAGGGCGCTGTTTCGATGTTCGTGAAGCACCCGACATGTCTCTCTTTATTGATCGTGAAGCAGGCTAACTGCCGCGTCATACGCTGCCGAGTTTGATTGGCTGGAAGTAACCAGACAACCGTTTCGTTACGAATCGTGGCTACGGATAACCAAAGATAACCTAACGAGGAGATGCTTCGTGGTTAAAACGATTCTTCTTAGATTCTTGCTTTTATTGGAAGAAATGGAATAAATAGTTTTTTTGATGACTGGAAATTGGCTTAAGTAGTATGGAACACAACCACCAGTGTTTACTAAAGGGTCTACAGTTTTTAATATTTAAATAAATTGTTCATAACTACCTTGCGATATGGGTCATCTTTTTTCGTTGTAACAAAGACATTATTTCCACACAACCATTATAAATAACTAAAAATAATAAATATTTTGGTTTAAGAATGGTAGCCATATTTAAAATTCCAAACGTCAGTAGGAAATGTCGAACAAAAACGGTGTAAGTCAGTGTCAGCTGTCCGCTACATTGTACATGTTAATTTTTAGACAAGTTAGCAACGATTAAACCGATGCGATGGTCGATTTTGGTGAATGTGTAATTCAAAGGGATTCTAATATATCTTGTGCTTTTTACAGTATTTAAATATTGATACGTATTTAATACGGTAATCCATCTACAGATATAGTTTTAAGTTATTTATGTATTATTTAGCTTTGAATATTTTTGTATCCTCAGGGGTTGTACTACAATTTGAGACTATTTTTAACGGGAATCCTACGACTGCACGGACTAAATTTCCAAAAATTACATTTTGTTACCAATTTTTATGTGGTTTTTTCTTTATTTCTAAAGTTAGTTTGAATTTATATGAGGTGAAACTCACTGAGAAAAGCTTACTATCATATTGCAAATTAGGGTGAACCGAATCTTTGCAGTTATTTGACCTGTGAGTATTAAAAAAATACACTTAAACCGGTCGGTATCATGTCTACAGACTTGGTACTTAAACCCGGTCTACATTGCTAAGTCTTAAGGTCTTAGTAAATACTGGTGTAAGACTTAGCATTGTAGACCGGGTTTAATTGTCAAGTCTATAGACTTGATACCGACCGGCTTAAGTGTATTTTTTTAATACTCACAGGTCAAATAACTGCAAAGATTTAGTTTACCCTAATGTGCAAAATGATAGCAAGCATTTCTCAGTAGGTTTCATCTCATATAAATTCAAATTAACTTTAGAAATAAAGAAGAACCACATAAAAATTTTGTAACGAAATGTTATTTTTTGGAAATTTGTTCCGTGCAGTCGTAGGATTCCCATTAAAAATAGTCTCAAATCGTAGTACCACCACTGAGAGGTTGTTTGAAGTTCGAAAAAAAATAGAAATAGTCCATGATTTACAAAAAAGCTTGTATATATAAATAACTTAAAACTATATCTGTAGATGGATTACCGTATTAAATACGTATCAATATTTAAATACTGTAAAAAGCACAAGATATATTAGAATCCCTTTTCAATTACACATTCACCAAAACAATTGACCATCGGTTTAATCGTCGCTAACTTGTCTAAAAAACTAACATTTAAATTTTAGCGGAGAGCTGACACTGACTTACACCGTTTTTATTCGACATTTTCTAGTAACGTTTGGAGGTTTAAATATGACTACCATTATTAAACCAAAATATTTTATTATTTTTATTTATTTATAAACTTTGTGTGGAAATAATGTCTTTGTTACAATGAAAAAAGATTACTCATATCGCAAGGTATTTATAAACAATTTATATAAATATTAAAAACTATTGCATTCACGGGAAAGATAAGTTAAACCTTCAACCAAAATGCAGACTTTTAAACCTAGGATTGTGGCACTCAGCACTGTAGACCCTTTAGTAAATACTGGTGAACAAGTTCTAAAAATTTATTTTATAGACCCTTTAGTAAATACTGGTGAACAATTTAAAAAAAATTATTTTATGTTGTTTGCACACAGCTTCAAAAAACAAATAAGATATAAAAGGTTCTCTCATTTGCAAGAGGGACCCGAAAAGGGATACGACCCAGCACGTAGCTTGTCGGTTGTTGAGCTTTCACAAACATATGGCTGGGACCTTTTTTTAAATTTAAATTCACCATACGAACCGGCGAAAGAGCTGATTTAATTTGACAGCCCCGGACTATAAATTCAATTAATACCCGTACTTTTATAGCAAACTTCAGAGCAAATAAGTGAAAATTGTGAACACGCAATGCGCAGAATTCGAAAACAACAGAATGGGAATTTGCTTTAATTATACGCCTAATAAAAGCATTTAATTTAACGTCTTTATACGCCAGTGACACACTCAGGAATATGTCTTGAGGGCCCGAGACTCCATGATGCCGTATTTTATGCTATTTTAGCCCCCCTGGTAGCGCCCATGTTATACGCAAGCGAACAGCGACTTTTGACATAATACTTGCTCACTAATTAAACAGTTCGCTAATTTTTTGCAATATTAGGTAAAAATTAATTCAACTCGCAAACCGCAAGGGCGTATCTAGGAATTTCATTTGAGGGGGGAGGAATTTTTCACGTTTTGCATACTGACCAAGGGGAATGGAACAATTTGGACCAACTCGTGTTGGCGAACGGCGCTCAGCGGACTCGCCCTCGGCTCAACTCGCTGTCGACCTGATTTGCCGCCGGTGCGGCGCCGGGCGAACTCGCCGCCGGCTACCTACCGTAGTTTCAGTTTGTAATTTTGACAGGTGTTTAGAGTTCCAGTAACAGTGCAATTTAATATTTTTTATGACAAAAAAGAATCAAAATGGCGGATCCAAAATGACGGACTATCTAAATTTTAAACCGAAATGCAGGTATCAAATTGAAAGTCTGAGGTGTTAAAGATCGCTGATGATTTTGATTTTTGATTTAAATTTGAAAATAGTAATTAAACCAGTTAGAGAGTTCAAGATTTTTCTATTTATGAGAAGATAATATGTAATTAATTCGGCATTTTGTGGTGTGTAACGCCGCTGAATTTGATAATTCAATTAAATTTGAAAAAGACTAAAATGTGGGTATTAATTTTGAAATTTAAGGATGACTCTTATCATTTTAAGGTTTTAATTAAATTCAAATCGGTTTATAAATGGAACAGTCCACCATTTTAGATCCGCCGATTTGGTTTTCCTAAGGTATAATTCAAAAATCATAATCAGCGGCCTTTAACACTTTAAAGTTCCAAATTTTTTCGTAACACATATCCAAGAAACAATGAATGTAACGTAAGGCTCAATCACCCCTTCCCCCTTGAGCGTTAACAATTTAAGAATAGTCCCATATCGGTTAATAAAATGAAAAGTCCATGGGCGCACCCAGGGGGGAGGCCCCGGGGCCCGCCTTAGATTTTTTTACCTATTTTCGACATATTTCAGAAAAAAACACAAAAAATAGCTTAATATTCGACATCATGAGGCTTCGGGCCCCCCCAAGTGGCTTCGCCCCCCCCCCAAGACATATTCCTGGGTGCGCCACTGAAAGTCCGCCATAGTGGTTAATACCTATATAATGCAAAAAACTATTACAGGAGGAAGGAGGTCTCAGACAGATTAACATACCTAAAGATGAAGGAAATAATTACAAACGACTGGAAAATTTAAAAAAATTGCGCTGTAGACAAAAGTTTGAGAAAAATTAAATACTTTTCATGAAAATTACACCGCAGGGGAAAATATTATTTAAGTACTTTTCGAAAAAAAAAATTGCGCTTCAGAAGATTTTTTTTTAAATATAAAAATCTCCTTAACGCAGGTAAACATTTTAGCAAATATAAGTTTTATTTTAAAAAAAATGCGCCAGAGATGGAAAATTTGGATGAAATAGAAAAAAAGGGAATGAAATTATAAAAAAAGCGTTGCAGACAAAACATTTTGGGAAAAATAGTAAGTTTCAAAAGTATAATGCCGCAACTGGCAGTTCACCCTTGGTGAATTATGCTCATTTCATTGGGAGTCTAATTTTAAATATTCATTTTAGCGGCCTCTGACGCTTAGGCAGGTGCCCACGCTGCCTAAGGTACGGCACTGCCGGGCGTACGAGTCACCCTTTACTACTACTAAACCCACTAATGGGGATGGGCCAATTTGCCGCGGGGCAATTTGCCGCCGGCCGATACGCCGCGGGGCAATTCGCCGCGTGTATTTTTGATTTATGATATTACCATTGGCAATTGTTTACACATTTTTATTTAGCTTCATAATATATTTTTGTTTATTAGTTTGGTTGTAACTTTTTTGAAACTTTTCCAACTAGGTATTTGGTGGTTAGTATACAATTTAACATTTTTTTAATAAAAAAATAAATAAAATGGTGGATCCAAAATGGCGGATTTCCCCATTTATGAACCGATTTGCATTAAACTCGGAACTTTAAGATGTTTCAGATCGCTGATTATTATTTTTAACTTAAATTTATAAAAATCAAAATAGCAGATCCATAATGACGGACTTTCCCATTTATGAACCAATATGCATCAAATCGGAACCTTGGGGTGTATCAGGTCGCTGATTATGATTTCTAACTTAAACTTTTAAAAAATCAAAATGTCGGTTCCACAATGGTGCACTTTCTTATGTATAAACCGATTTGCCTCAAACTTGAAACATCGCGGCGCTTAAGGTAACACAATACAATTTTTGACTCAAATTTAAAAACGTGAAAATGGTGGATTTATAATGGCGGAATTTCCCATTTATGAACCAATATGCATCAATTATGGAACTTTGAGATGTTTCAGATCGCTGATTATAATTTCTAACTTAAACTTTAAAAAAATCAAAATGGCGGTTCCAAAATGGCGGATTTTCCCATTTATGAACTGATTTGCATCAAACTCGAAACTTTGAGATCTTTTAGGTCGCTTATTATTATTTCTAACTTAAACTTTAAAAAAATCAAAATGGCGGTTCCAAAATAGCGCACTTTCTTATTTACGAACCGATTTGCCTCAAACTTAAAACATCGCGGCGCTTAAGGTAACTCCATAAAATTTTTTACTCAAATTTAAAAAGTGAAAATGGCGGATTTCCCCATTTATGAACCGATATGCAGAAAACTCGGAACTGTGGGTGTTTAAGATCGCTGATTATGATTTATAACTTAAATTAAAAAAAAAAAACAAACGGCGGAACCAAAATGGCGGACTTCAATTTTTGAACCGATATGCCCCAAACTTGAAACTATGCGGTGCTTAAGGTCAATGAATACATATTTTGACTCAAACTTAAAACAATCTGCATGACGCATTAAAAAAATTAAAATAATGACGCAAATCCAAAATCTGTTTAATTCCTTATTATTTAAAAGATTTTAGTACACCTTATGATTTAAAATAAATTTTGAGAATTTTTTAATTAAATTTAGTAGCTATCCAATAAACATTACCTTGACGGATCTGTACTAATTTTGTACTTCAACTGCTGGCAAACGGTAAACGCAAACGCTATTTTCATGTTATTAAATTTAGGTATCCAGTATCCTTGGGATTGAAGTGGAAATAAAAGCACTTAAAACCTCAAAATTAGTCCCTCAATGCAAAAGATGTCAATCTTATGGACACACGCAAAAATATTGCGCTAAAGAACCACGTTGCGTAAAATGCACGGGGAAACATCTTACTGTAGAATGCCCCAAACCAAAAGAATCTGAGCCAAAATGCATCCACTGTGGAGGCAAGCATCCTGCTAACTACAGAGGATGCCTTGTTGCTAAAGAAATACAAAAATTGAAAAATAAACCTAAAATAAGAAAGTGAATCTCACACCAAACGGGAGTACAAATAGACAAACCCAATAGACAATAAACACAGTCACACAAAACTCTGTGACAAGGACATACAGCCAAATAGCAGCAACAGCTACTGTACCTGATATAAATATCAGTAGTCAAAATACTATGGAACAAACACTACAATTAATTTTGGAGAAATTGAACAAACTTGATGAGCGATTAACTAAACTAGAAAGTAGCAATAACGGAGCTACCAATATGGCTCAAAATGGTCAGTAATCTTAGAATTCTAGCTTGGAATGCCAATGGTCTCTTGCAACATCAGCAAGACTTGCATGAAGTTATTCTAGACATAGAAAAAATTGACGTCTGCCTTGTGTCAGAAACGCATTTCACTAACCAGTCTCACATTAAATTTAAGGGTTATAAAGTGTATCATACAACTTACCCTAGCAATACTGCACATCGGGGAAGTGCTGTAATAATTAAAGAAAATATATCACACTATGAGGAGATGGGATATAAAACCATAGAGATTCAAGCTACATTAATAAGTGTAAAAACCAAAACATATACAGTAGTCATAAGTGCTGTCTATATACCACCAAGGCACTTACTAAAGAAAAATCAATATCTTAATTTTCTTAGAAAAGTAGGAAACCGTTTTATAATTGGAGGTGACTTTAATGCAAAAAATACCTAATGGAAATCTAGACTGACGAATTCTAAAGGAAAAGAACTTTTGCAAGCTATTAGTGAATATCAATGTGAGCCGATATCAACTGGTAAGCCCACATACTATCCAACAGATCCAGGAAAAATTCCAGATCTAATTGATTTTTTTATAGTAAAAAATATATCTTTAAGTTTTGTAGATACAGAAGAAAGTTTTGATTTACACTCAGATCATTCACCTATTATTCTAACTCTTAGTAAAAACCTAATAAAGAAAGAAGCAAATATCTCACTAGCTAATAAACTGACTGACTGGATTAGTTTTAAATAAAGTCTGTAAGAAATAATAAACCTATCAGTACCATTGCAAACGCCAGAACAAATCGATAAAGAAGTTGAATATTTTGTTACAAATATTCAACAAGGAGCTTGGGAAAACAGTCCAAAACCAAAGAGAATTTTTAAGGGAAAAAACTATCCAAAGGAAATTAAAGACCTTATATTGGAAAAAAGGAAACTAAGAAGAAAGTGGCAGCAAAGCCGTGATCCTCGGGACAAAACAAATCTCAACAACATGACGCAGCGCATTAGGCGAGAAATTCTAGTAATAAAAAATGAATCTATTAACCATTTTCTTAATGAACTTACAGATGATAAAAATACCGACTATTCCCTTTGGAAAGCAACCAAAGATTTTAAAAGACCAATTATCCAAATTCCACCCATACGAAAATCTAACAAGCAGTGGACAAGGAGCAACGAAGAAAAAGCAGATATTTTTGCAAGTCATTTAGAAAAAACATTTCAGCCCCACGAAGCATCAGATGAACACTTTCATTTAAATGAACCCCATCAAATCGAAGACCATATTAAGCTTACATCAACAAAAGAAATATTAACAGAAATCAAAAATATTAATTCGAAAAAAGCCCCAGGGTATGATCTTATTAACGGGGTAGTCATAAAACAAGTCCTCACAAAAGCTATCGTAAAACTATGCAACCTAATTAATGCGTCTTTTAGGCTTAGGTATGTACCTAAACTGTGGAAAGTTGCAGAAGTTATCATGATTCCAAAACCGGGAAAACCACTCCACTCCACTATAATTGGCAGCAAAGATATTGGCCTGTAAGATATGACGTGTCATCTTACAGGCCAATATCTTTGCTGCCAATTATATCCAAGCTGTATGAAAAATTATTGCTTAAAAGAATAAAACCCATTATAGAAAGACAAGAAATTATTCCGTCTCATCAATTTGGTTTTCGAGACGAGCATTCCACGATAGATCAAGTACACAGAATTACTAATATAATAGAAAAAGCACTAGAAGAGGGAAAAGTTTGTTCTGCAGTTTTTCTAGATGTAGCACAAGCATTTGACAAAGTGCGGCATGAAGGCCTTAATTTTAAATTAAAACGGTTTCTGCCAAAACAACATTCGGATATTTTGGAATCATACATATCTGATAGACATTTTAGAGTAAAACAGGAAGACTCATACTCAAATTTAAGAGAAATTCAAGCCGGCGTGCCCCAGGGTAGCGTACTAGGCCCATATCTATACTTATTATTCACTTGTGATATCCCAAAGCCAGAAAATTGTCACTTAGCAACATTTGCCGATGATACTGGTTTATTGACGGTAGAAAAATTTATTGAAAAATGAATAGAAAAACTTCAGGATGCAGTCACCTAAGTTCACAGTTGGACCACAAAGTGGCGAATAAAATTAAATGAAACCAAATCAATTCATGTTGATTTTACAAACAAAAATATAAATCACATACAAATTACAATTAACAACATTCCCGTACCATATTCAAATCAGGCAAAATATCTAGGTATGACACTTGATGCCAAATTGCGATGGAAAGCACATGTTAAGAAAAAAAAAGAAGAACTTGAGATAAGGTATAAAAAAAAGAACTGGCTAATTGGAAGGAAGTCCAATTTAACAATTCATAATAAGTTACTGCTTTATAGACAAATACTGAAACCAGTATGGACATATGGTATTCAACTATGGGGTTGTGCTAAAGAGAGGAACATTCGAGATCTTAAAATCGAAACTGTAGCAGAGACTATAAAAAAGTACGCAAAAAGCCATGAAGATAGACTCCATTGGCATGTGAATGTGGAAGCAATTCAGCTTCTAGACAATACTATGCTAGTTCGAAGACTAAAAAGAGTGAAGCCGTTTGAGCTAGTAAACTAAGTGAATTACACATAAAACAAAATAATGCTATAAGTACAACACAATTGTGAGTTACAGACTAAACAAAGCGGCGAGAACTGTTGAGTGAACCCTAAGTTTAAATCTGACTTTTCTAGTAAATTAAGTTAAAACAAAATTGCTAATTAGTCTTACTGACTAGATTGTAATACAATAAACACAGTGTGTTTGACAAATGACAAAAAAAATTAAATTTAAGTCAAAAATTGTATTCAGTTACCTTAAGCGCCGCGATGTTTCAAGTTTGAGGCAAATCGATTTATAAATTTGGAACCGACATTTTGATTTTTTAAAAGTTTAATTTAGAAATCATAGTCAGCGACCTGAAAGATCGCAAAGTTCCAATTTTGATGCAAATCGGTTCATAAATGCGAAAATCCGCCATTTTGATTTTTTTAGGTTTACAAGGTAAAAATCGTAATCAGCGTCTCAAAGTTTTGAATTTGAGTTAAAAATTGTTTTGTGTTACCTTAAGCGCGGCGATGTTTCAAGTTTGAGGCAAATCGATTTATAAATAAGAAAGTGCGCCATTGTGGAACCGCCATTTTTATTTTATAAAAGTTTAAGTTAGAAATTATAATCAGCGACCTGAAACACACCAAAGTTCCGAATTTGGTGCCTATTATTTTATAAATGGAAAAGTCCGCCATTTTGGATCCGCCAATTTTATTTTTAAAAAATTTAGGTTTAAAATAATAATCAGCCATCTGAAAGATCTCAAGGTTCCGAGTTTGATGCAAATCGGTTCATAAGTGGGAAAATCCGCCATTTTGGAACCGCCATTTTAATTTTTTTAAAGTTCAAGTTAGAAATCATAATTTTATTTATTTTTTTTAATAAAAAATGCTGAATTGTATACTAACCACCAAATACCTAGTTGGAAAAGTTTGAAAAAAGTGATACCCAAACAAATATATTAAAGCTATGAAGTCAAGCAAAATAAAAATGTTTAAACAATTGCTAATGGTAATATCACAAAACAAAAAATCTCGCGGCGAATTGTCCCCGCGGCGAATTGTCCCCGCGGCGAATCGGCTGGCGGCGAGTTGTCCCCGTGGCGAATCGGCCGCGGCGAATCGGCTGCGGCGAATTGTCTCCTACCCCTACTAATACGTGTTTTGCTACCCTTTGGATGCAGCGGCGGCTCGTGTTAATACAACATTGTGGTGCCACAGTTTTGAGTCAGTAAAAGAAATCGGGGTGTGTGCGCGCAAATATTTTCCCACAAGTCATTAAAAAACATCCTCCTACTATATCGTCGTTGATCTCACAAACTGACCTAACTCATTTATTGTAATTTTACAAGAAAGCAATTTCAAGTTTTAGGGAAAGTTTATATTGGATTTAAATCACTAAAAATGTTCTTGGATCTAATGATTTTGGTGCTATTTAAAGGATTTTTACGAGTTACAACACTTTGTGAGATGAGAGAACGCCACAAATAAGGTAGTAATATGGTCATCTCAAAGCGGCATTTTTTTGAGATACGTCAGTTTGTAAGATCAACGACGATATTTGCGGTTTCTAATTCTATTCTTTTTAAAGGAATTAACCTCTGCGCACCCAAATTCCGTCATGAAATGACTCCACATTTATCAAAAAATTCTGCTGAAATAATTCAAATGTATTGTAAAGGGCGTAAATTGAAACATCCATGATGGCCTGTGCCAGGTACAAAATTTCTTTGATTTTTTCCTATTTAAACAACGCTAAATGTTCAACATTGCCCATATCTCTGTCGCTCATATAGGCTGCTCATAAAATGTATCTCCATTCAACGGTGCCAACAGAAAAGTGGCACATACTATGCTTTGGATTTCAGGTGCCCATTTATCGCGTCGCGTTGAATGGCAGTGTAATCCATAGAATTGCACAGCGTTACCAAATTACATATTAATATTAATAAACTAAAAAGAAATGCATACAAAAAATGTTTTAAAAATGAAAAAGAAACGTGATTTTGAAGAAAAATAGGGTAGTGCCTTGGCACCGTGGCAATACCTCACGAGCCGCCACTGTTTAGATACGAACTAATCAGTCACCTTACGTGTACCTTCCGTTAATGTCCCTGATTATTATGCTCTACATTATTAACCAACAAAAAGTAACGAGAAACCGACTATTAAAATACCAATTTAAGAGCCGTTTTCGCTAATAAATAGCTTCTTTATAGCATCATAACCCTTAATAACTTAGGCCCAAATTGCATCTTTACTTTTAATAGCTTGACTTGGCAAAGATAAATAATCGCAAGTCAACTTTTTATGAGGAAAACTTTTTTTAGGAAAAGTAAAATAAGAGTCTTTTCTTTTTTCTTTATTTAGCTTTAATTTAGACAGTCTTATGTTTTATTGAAATTTAATGAAAGTTAAAATATGTATAATTTTTTTTCGAGTTTCTTACATAAAATAACCTTAAAATTAGATATTTGAAAAGCTTGAAAACGATTGTAGAACGACAATTGAAACGTCGTACGAGTGAGTGTTGTTCGTCAAAAAGAAAAGTTTTTTAAATTTTCCTAGGCAAATATTTATTTTTTCTTATAAACCACTCGCAAATTAGTGATTTTTCTTTTTCTAGGAGAAACGCAGTGGTTTCTTAATAAAAAAAAATCCTAAATAATGGCGTAATACCCACAAAAAATTTTTCTTTGTAAAACGAATCCGATACAAATATATATATATATTTATTTATTAACTTCTTTAGATTTTAACATAGCTGGCTGATTCTCACGAAATATCTGTTCATTAAAAAAAAAATTTAAAGCACACACAAGCACCGTAATGTAAGCTAAAAAAATCTTTCAACTATTTAAAATTCATACATTATTTTTTCCAAAAAAAAATCATCTAAAAATAACTAATCAAGATTAATTTATAGAGCGATATCATAAATATTGTTCGTATAAATAGCACATTTAATATTAATATAGATTTATATTAATGTGTTTTTGCCTCTGGATTCCTTGTCGTGAATCCAGTTGATTTATTAAGCCATATTTAAAGATTAGAACACTGTCAAAATGTCTTTGGACGAATTGGAGAAAGTTGTTAAAAGTCTAGTGGTTTCTTATCTAAACACAACTTTATTTTTAAATTTTGTAATAGCTTTGGTCCAATGCCCAATTAAATGAACATGGTGTTTTCACATTTGATATTTTAGTGAGATTCCAGAAACTTATAACTGAGTTTAATCATAGAAAAGCTATAGAGCTCCCCCAAAATGTGAAAGAAGAAAATTTTATAAAAATTCGGCATTACCTACTTTTGAAAAAAATCGCGCCGCAAAAAATTATTGTTGCAGAAACGAAAAACAAGGGAATACAAGCGGAAAATATTAAGAAAGCTTTCCATAAAAACAGTTGAAAATTTGAGAAATATTAGGTATTTTTGGAAACCAATTGTGCCTCGGATGTTTTTTTACATACGATGAAATGTTATTGCATAAAAAAATAGATAAAAAGAAAAAATGTCGCCTTAATCGCAAATTAAAAAAAAATTAAGTAATTTTGGAAGATATGGCGCCACAGAAGACGAATTCTGCAATATCAAAAAGTAAAAAATATTAATAAAAATTTGGGAAAAATTCAGTTTTTTGGTAAAAAGCTCTCTACACAAGAAATTGTAGAAAATACAAAAAAAAAATGGGCAAAACCAAAAATTTGAGAAAAAAAATTTCTTTCCGGAAAAACTGGCGCTGCAGCAGAAAATTTTTGGTAAAATCAAAAATAATTGCCGCAATCCGCACGAAAATCTGAGACAAATTAAATATTTAAAAAATAAATTATTTTAAATAATAAAAGAATGAGCGCACCTTAGACATTTTTACAGACTTGATTGGTCCGCCTGTGATAAATTATGCTAATATGTTGGGTTTGGTTCCTAGCCCGGAATTACGTATATGCCTAGCCCCCATTGCTTCCAGGCCTTAAAATTTATGATGTTATTTTATTAGGTATTCAAAATTTTTAAGAGTTTTTGTGTTTGTGTACAACCATATAATATTTATAAATCGAACAAGATTTTATGCCATGTTAATCGGTTAGCTTCATAGTTTTTCATTAAAACGTGCGACAAGAATAAATGTTATTGAATCAGAGCAAAACTATATTTACATATTTGGTTCCAGCATAAATTTAGTTAGATGAATTTTAAATAAATGAATCAATGATGGACCTGATACCTTTCTAGCCCATCATTAACACACTCCATGCGATAAGCCTAAATTCCTCAGAAACGAAAGCTCCTACAAAGGCTTATTCTACAAATTATTGAGAATGCGATGCTCCGTTAAAAAGTTAGTAATTAAAAAAGAAAAATACCGCCAAAAAACTCATTAGCATTAATGGATTTTGATCGAAATATAATTAGCTCGTTGCAGTGTCAAACACTATTTTTCGTTGATTTGGATAAGCAATTCCGGAGCTATCGTAGGCCAAATAGAGACATACACACCACACACACTGACACACGGCGTTAGCTCATTTCTTTTTTATCAAAAACAATACCTTCTCTAACGTAGGGTTTCTCTATGTTGACATATTTTATCTTAGTATATCAATATACAGGGACTCTACCAGTGGTGGATCTAGGATTTCAGGGGGTCGTCTGAGCTTCGAAGTTTGGTATTATAGGCAAAACTGGGGCTGCAAGCGAAAGTTTTTGGATTAAAAAGTAATTATTATTTTTTTTATAAATGTAAATTTTTGTGATTTTTTTAAAAAATTTAAATTTTTGTCAAAAATTTTTTAAAAAAATTAAATTTGGTAAATAATTGCGTTTTATGCCTTGGTATTTTTTTACAAGCACTAAACATTATAAGCTTCATGTCAAGGAGAAGGAGGGGGTGCTGAGTTACTCTGGCAACCCTCAGTCCGCCAATGTATTCTACTCTTGCCATTGCTATGCGAACTTGGAAAATGAAAAATTTCTTAAAAACATTTTTCTTTATCAAGATGCGGTTTTTATCTTTAAACTTTCCGTATACATCGAGGCATTCGACTGGAGGTCAAGCGGGGATTTGAGGGGGGTCACGTGGTAATTAACCGTCCCTAAAAAAAATTACCTTTAATTAATAGTAATATAATTTAAATTATATTACAAATAATTTTTTCGTCGACTATTACCCCCCAGTAGATATTGACCCAGATCCGCGGTTGCTGAATTGTCAGTTTTTTATCCTAAACTCCCCTGAACCAAATTGAAACCTTCTAAAAAAATCTACTTTTGACACCCACTACTGTTTACACCTAGGATTTTAACAAGAACTGACGAACATTTTAGAAGGGAAACTTTCTGTCTATCAACTACTAAAAGTGGATATCACTCTCACTCTCCGTTGGAAAGGTTTTTCAATTGGATTTACTGTGTTATTATTATTTTAAAAAATATTTTTGAGATATTAAGATAAGATAATTGAAAATATCTGAAAAAATGATATAAAAAAAAAACAACAAAAAAAGTTTTTTTTTTCACTTTAGTTTCCTTCGCAATTTTGTTTATAATTATAGGTATTTGTTTTAGGTGATCAATAATCAACTTGTAAAAATAAAAAATCCGCCTTAGATTTAACTTCACCTAAGATTTCCTTATGGTCTTCCATAATGTACAAACTGACTTTAAAAGAAAGAATGCTGATATGCCAGCAGGCACCTTACAATAAAAAGAAAAAACTACACCCGATACAAAGACCCATGCTAAGAAACAGGCACAAGAAAGTCAAAATAACAACACAACAAGTTAAGCATATAGCACAAAAAAAGAACCCTCACATTGGCCGAAAAGAAATAGAGGTCCATGGCGCATCTTGAAGATGAGCTATCCAGCGAAGATAGACCCAAGAGACACGGTCTGTCCAGATCTAGAAGTCTGCCACAACTGTCACATCATGACTCCGGACTGGGAAGTTATTGTGGGGTAAGTAACTGAAGCAATAGTTTATAATATGCGGGTTTTAGCATGCTTTTTCTAAAAGAATCTTTCCATTTTTTAAATTTTAATACTACAATCAAATTTTTATACCTCTAGTCAACAACGTAACTTGATAATAATGATTCTTTTAGCTATAAATACTTTGTGTAAATGAGTTTTTCATTAAGGAAAAGAAAAAAATCCATCCAGATATTTGTATTATATTTACAAAAAAGGTTAACGCCGAGTTCAAACTCCCCATGGAGAATCGAAACTAATTTAAAAACAATGTAACGATGTAAAAAAAAACCACCCAACATATCTATTAGAACCCGGAATGCATTCTGATAATTAGCCGTTTCTTTATTAACTGCTTGTGTTATTATTTGTTTAACCTTAAAATCCATGTAGCCTTTGATCGAGGGTTGTCGTTTAAGTTTGCATATACAGCTGGAATAAAATAGTAGATAAGTTTTAAAGACTTTACTGTTTTCCGAAGTATTCTCAACGAAAATTAATGCAATTTTGCATGCGCTCAAGCCAGTTGTCAAAGCTGTAATTGCACTCGTATAGAAATCGCTGGGCTTAGGTCGGGACTGTATGAAGGATGGTCCAAGAATTCGACGTTTTGTTGGGTTAAAAATTTAATTTTTTTTTGTGCTTTGTGCGAACTTGCATTGACTTTCGATAAGCAAATGGTCATGTACCAATCGGCAATAGCCAGTGGCGGATCCAGGGGGGGGAATTGGGGCACTTGCCCCCCCCCCCCCCACCCCGAGAATTTTTTGAATATACAAGTAATGAGTAAAAAGTAATGTTTTTGCTAATAAAAATTCAATTCAATAAAATGCTGCTTAAAAAAATATATACCGCTTTTTACCAACAGAGAATGTCACCTAAAGTGCCCCCCGAGAAGCACCTCTGGATCCGCCCTTGGCAATAGCAGTTCTTTGATCTTCCAGAGGAATTGTTGCTACATGACCTGCTTTTGAGACAAATCTCGCGACCATCTTTTTGAATGCACTTCGAGAACGGATGACTTTTGTTGACTTTTGTTTATCTTGGAACATCCAAGCAGACGACTGACATTTATTTTCAGGTTCATATTAGTAAATCCACGATTCATTACCACTGGTAATGCTGTACACGTTTTTCGAGTTTCCTCCCTCAAAGCGGGGCAGAATTTGACCCTCGCTTTTTTCTATTCTTCGATTAACACATGCAGTGTCCAGCGGGAAACTGATTTTCTTACCCCTAATTTTTCATGCGAAATTTTTTGATTGATTGATTTGAGGTCTTTGAAGTCCCCAGTGAAGCCTGAATCTATCGATATGTCACATGTCGATTTTACGTTTGAGCATGCGCACAGCATCGATGTTTTCCTGGGTGACAGCCATTTTTGGTGTACTTGGCTTTGGATCGTAGCTAAGGCTAATCCGTCCACGCTTGTTTTCTCCATACCAACAAGAAACTGTCGACTGATGTTGTGCTTCATTATCGAAAACAGAAATCAACTCGGCAAGGCACTCTTGTTGAAATAATTTCCTTCGAAAGTTGTAAAAAATTATAGCCTAAAAACGTTTTCGGTTTAATTCCATTTTAGACTGATTTGTTTAATTAAAAAATTCACTGCAGCTAAAAACTATATGTATCGCCCTGACGTTTTGCATTTAAATTAGTTAAATATTAAGGTTAAGTTTTAGTAACGACATTTGATCAGTGTCGCCCTCTATGTTCGTATATGCAAAATATATAAGACAGCCCTCGTATTGCAATAATTGTTTTCAATTCCTTTGTTGGATGGAGACCTACTAGGAAATCGACATTTCAAGCGAGGTATTATAATTTCAAGGGGATTTTATTAAATGCTGTAACTATAACTTTAATTTTAATGCAGTTTTTGTATAAAGATCGCCTAGATAAAACAGACATAAATTATTAATTAAATACAGTACAGTATTAATCCCAAATAGTATCAGTAATACGCAAAGGTTTAACACCATTAAAAATGGTGCAAATTAAAGCCCTCTAGCTTGCCTTTGGGTTTAAATAGCCTTGCTGCTTTTCTTGCAATATATCTTTCAAATAACGTATAAAATAAAAACTCTATGAATATTTTTTAAATAAAAAGGGAAAGCTCATTTATACAGCTGAACTTCAACTAATTCCCGAAAAAGCGCAAGAAAAGCGAATAAAGCATTTCAAGATGCAATATAAACTCTCTAGCAGTCCTGTAGCCATGGCTATATAGCATACAGAGAGCTGTATATTCTAGCTATTTCCTGACTATTTCCTTGAACTGACTACAAACTGCACTTTGTTGGATTTATTTTTTTGCTCCAATCTCAAGTCTTTGTTTGTTTGGGGTATTTTGGCACAACAATTTATATAAAAAGTAGTTTTTTAGAAAGAAAACAAACAGTTTCAAAAATTAAAAATATTTAAAATCGTTTCGCCTCTTGTATCCGACATTAAAAACCAATAGTTATAGATCAGTTGCCTTTTTGTGACAACAAAGGTCTGGAGTGGACCATCTTCATCTCCACTTTCTACAAGACGTAACAAAGCCAACGTGTTATCGCACCCTGGCATAGCAGAACTAATAAACGTACAAGAATTAATAAATATTAACGCAGTTAAAATACTTTTCTGGGATAGACAACTTACCTACCCGTTGAAGTTCTAAGAAAACAAGCACGACGGAAAAGACAATATATAAATAAGGGCTCCGGAATGAAATAGCGATGTAATGAAAGAGCGACTATCAAAATAGCGATTGTAACAAAATAGCGACTTTCAAAAAAAAAATTCTCTGACTTTTTTCCCGGAATCCTAGAGGGTGTGAATCTGAACCGAACCGAACCATATATTCAAGAAATATCTAGCCTAGTATTTTATGTATTATATTATCACGGCTGTCAAGAGGGCGATGAAATTGCAACAAAAAGAAAAAAACAGACCAGAACCACGGATCACCTAACAAAGGTGATCCGTGCCAGAACTGCAAATTGGTCGCGGTTTTTGTCATACCAGATCCACCATTATACTAATTTCTGTTCTAAAAGACATTACGAAAAAATAAAGAAAAAGATGAAAAAAATGCTACATTCGAATTTTTTTTTTAAATAATATTTTAAGTTTAGTTCATCTAATAGTCTCGTAACTTTAAGAAAAACGAAAAGAAATCCAATAACATTGTTTTAGGGCTCAGGTGGAGAAGAGCATCCCGCCTCTCGCGCAGCACGTTTGGTCGCCGACATTCGGCAACTACTCACCCTCAAACAACATTACTATCCAGAAGGAGGTTGGGGATGGGTGGTTGTTACAGCGGGAGTCTTGGTCCACATTCTTGCTCACGGATTCGTGACGTCAGCAGGGCTGCTTTACTTAGAGATTATGAGGAAATTTGGGAAGGAGTTTAAGGACCCAGCAGGTATGCTTGTATTTTCCTTTACTTTCTTCTTGACCCTTCTTGTTTCGTTTCCCGCTCCTTCTATCTTTTTTGGACATTTCTTATCTTGAAAGCACTTGCTCTAAAAAGTTTTTTGGAGGAAAATCCAAACAACTATCTTAAATTTATAAATCACGGTATTTTTCTCATGCACGTAGATAACCTTTCTTTCTGGTGGGGGGAGGAAGGGTACTCCCATATGAAATGTGTTGTTATCCAGTGACGGCCAGTAGCGTATCACCAGGGATCCAATGGAGGGGGGTATGTATGAATCTCTATATCAAAAATTTTATACAAAGATTTTCGAACAAGTTTATTAACAACATTTGCCTCATGAAGGTTTTTACCCCTAAATCCCCTCAGCGCTACGCGTCTGGTGACTGCCAATAGGGTCTTAGATAAGAGCCTATTTTTTTTCGAGATTTTTATGCTCAATCGTGGTTACTAGTCCTCTCCTTTTCTTAATGCATTTGTATAAGTGAGAAGCAACATACCGCATCATACCAGAAAATACTCCCCTTTTGCATGTTCCATTTCTCTCTTTTATTTAAGGCATTCGCAATTACCTTGTTTGAACCTTATCCTTTACTAAAGGATAGTGTTGGCCTTACTTGTGTTCAAATAATGCAGGCTACTAGTTCCTTGGTTAGAAGACAGTAGGGACTTATTGGAAAAAAAACTGACTTTATTTTCGAGTCGACTTTATTCTGACAGAATTACAAAGAAAACTGACCGCTGACCTCTCAAAATTGACATAACAATGTCAAATTAAAAAATAAAGTCGCTAACTTTCATTTAATAAACACACACACTAAGAAATCTGGTTCTTAAATGCACAAACGCCGAATTAAGAAGCAGCTGCTTTTTATATGTAAATCTATCACAACATGGTATTGAAAACTATTTGTTTCTAAAAACTGGTAGGTATGTGTTGTTTGGAACAGTGTTCGTCACCAAAACACATCAATGTTCTGTGAAGTGCGTAAACACAATAAGAAGTAAACACAGACCTAATCCTATATTTTCCTGGCGGTTTGTTTTTCCCTAGTTGTTTTAATTAATTTTGCCTACAGAATACAAAAATGCTTTTGACAGATAAATAAAGGATAAAGGATAAAAAACTGGGTCTGCAAAAGGTCAAAATTGGGCTTCTAAATATCACGTTACATCTGTCATTTAATGTCGCATTCATAAAGGATAAAGTTGGCTAGCGTGTAAAAGGTCCCTAGTTACTAAGTTGGGTCGAAAAAGGCTTAAATTTTTTTTTTTTTAAATTGATTTGTCATAGTTAAAAAAGTTGTGTAATGGGTCAAAAACGCTAACGTATATTTTTTTTAATTTTTAAAAGTATTTCTAGCCGCGCCCCTGGGTGGTAAAATGGGCAGTTTTTTAAATTTTTTAATTAATAGCCGAATCGATCACAGATACACTGATTTAATAGCCAATATATATAGCGAAGCAACAATATCAATCAAAATCCACGAAAGAACCAAGCCAATCCACATAAGAAGAGGTAGCTCCAAGTAACATTTTAGGGCATATTGGCAAGCTGAAGGGTCAAAATTTCCAGTCACTTGTCAAAACTTCTACTTTTTTCCTTAAAAAATTACTTTGCAGTTAAAGGTTTGTAAGATAGGTCATAAACTGGAACAAATAACCCAAGAAATCGTTATTTATAGACAAGAAATTTTGAAGAATTCTTTTAGGCAAAACGTTCAAATTTTTTACTTCTTTATAAGTCTTTAAACTCGTTTTAGCTTTAAAGGCAAAGTAACGACAGAGTTTGTGCTAAACCTGACCTAGTATTCTACTTTGAGGTTCTCGCTCTCTAGGCATTTTTAAGACAACACAGCTTGTAAAATAGTGTATATTTTGACCTTAAAGACTTCTTGAAAGTTAAGAACTATTTCGGTTGGCTCTGTAAGTTAGAGTTACTTAGTTTTGACCAAAATGAATTCCTTCAAGGCAGGGCACATTTTGGTTAAGTTACAGGTTGAAAATTATTATTTTTATTAAATAAGTACAACCTAAAACGCATCGTTGAACAATATAGGAAAAACTGCCATTTTATTTAACCATATTGAAAGTTCGGCGTTGGCTAGGTTAATAGTTGCACTTTATTTTGTCCTGATAAAAATTACGTATAAGAAGTTGAAAACAAGAAAGTAGATCATTCTCAGATGACGTCACAACACAAACAAACAAATTTGAGGTTAACTTTAGTGTTTTCTTTTTCACTAAATTCTAAAATCAAGACAATGTGAAGTTTTTTCGGATTCCTGCTGCATTGAAAAATGCAGGTGGCAGTCAAAATGCCTTATCAAAACAGAGGTAGGAGATGTGGATTAAAGCCCTTAGAAGAGGAGGATTTAGTGAATCTCAAGTAAAGCATGCTCCATACACTTCAAAACAGGTAATAAATTCTAAAAAATAGCCCTTTGTATATATTGTTTAAAATTGTTTTGTTTTCAGGAAGATCTGCTGATTTTCTAAATAAAGCAGCTTAAACTTGATGAGGTAAGTCTGTGTACATATAGTTCACACTGCCATTCTTAATGAAAATATCATATCTACATAGGAATCCCTATGTAGTTATTGGTTTCACATTAAGCATGACAGTACAAGGGTTTATGTTTAGAGAAAGCAGAGGGGATAACATCCCGAAATTTGGACATGTATGTCAATATTTTGTAGATGTATTTTCATGAGAGCAACCATGAGGGGGCTCGGGGCCCTGTCCCCCTATAGCCTAAGTTTTGAGAAATATTTTATAAATTAAAAAGCCTCATCCATCATGTTAAGGACTGAAAGCTAGGATTAAATAAGGATTTTGAAGTCGATAAGTGAAAAATTACATTTAACCGGGAAGTGCTCAGCTGCTCTTAGTCGGTGTTTAATTTTTTTCTCAGGAATATACAACACAGGACACTATAGAGTACCCTAAAACACATTAAAGGAACAAGAATTTATTTTTAAATTTTTTCTGATGGTGTACTTCAGGTTGTCACCTCTTGGCTTTAACTAGATTTGTTTTGCTAAATAAGTATTATTTTTTTTAGCAAGAACTGCAGACTCCAGGGACATGAAATTATGGAAAATGTAGTGCAAAGTGATTTAGACAAAATGTGATATAATATATATGATATAAAGTAATTTCTACACTTTATTGTGTTTTTTTTTTAAATTATATTATTATTGACTATTATTGACTTTTATTGAAACAGTACTTATTTTTTATACAAAAGCTTTAATTTAATTTTTTTAAACCCTATAATGGCTGGTTCAGCTTTAACATTTTCCTTACATAATTTAAGTTTCCTAAGCCAACTGGGGCTAACTTATGATAAAATTCTCTATTTTTAGTTTTTTACTTAGACTTTATGTACGGTTCGGTTTTGCACAAAAAGTTATTACTTGGGAGAGGTGTCAGACTGGGTGATACAACTATTTAACCAGGCCCTAGAAGATGTTTTTAAAAACTTAGATTGGGAAGAAATGGGCATCAAAGTAAACGGACAATACTTAAACCACCTAAGATATGCTGACGATATCGCCTTAATAACAGGTAAGAAAGAAGAATTGATAAAAATGCTGGAAGAACTGGATACAGCAGCTAAAAATATAGGCTTGAGTATGAACTACACTAAAACTAAAATCATAACAAACACAGATGAAAATATCAAGATCAGAATAAACCAGGAGAAAATAGAATAAGTAGAGGAATACCTGAGACAAATTATGAAACAAAAAAAAAGAAAACCAAACAGCTGAAATCAAGAGACGTGTAAGATTGGCCTGGGCAGCATTCGGTAAGTTAAGCTAGATATTAAAAAATAAATAATATCCTCAGTAAGTCAAAACGAAAGTGTATAACCAATGTATCCTTCCTGTCCTTACCTATGGATCCCAGACCTGGACAGAAACAAAATTAAACATGGATAAGGTAACAAAAACCCAAAGATGAATGGAAAGCCAAATGTTACATGTGAAGCTAACAGATAGAAAAAGGAACGAATGGGTGAGAAATGAAACAAAAGTAAGGGATGTCAGAGGAGAAGTAGCAAAATTAAAATGGAAATTTGCCAGTCATAATATTCACAGAAAGACGATCGATGGAACAAACGTATTGTAAACTTGAGACCTTGGGAAAATAAAAGAAGTAGGGGAAGGCCACAAATGAGATGGGTGGACAATTTAAAGAAACATGCGGGAGCTAGATGGATGAACACGGCGACAGACAGGGAAGAGTGGAAGATATTGGGGGAGGCCTATATCCAAAGATGGATCGAAGAAGGCTAAATAGATAGATAGATAGAAGAGTATGCAGGGCAGGGAAGAAGGGAGGAGGTGGGGGTGGGACTCGATATACAGTCAGTGGCGTATATAGAAAAAAGTTTCGGGGGGGGCCGAGACAGTTTCGGGGGGGCCCGAGACCTCATGACGCCGTATTTTATGCTATTTTATGATTGTATTCATGAAATATGTAGAAAATATCAAAAAAAAGTTAGCTTCGGGGTGGGTTCGGTTCGGTTCATATACACGCCACTGTATACAGTTACCTCCACGCGGTTAGTTCTGGGTTGAAAAAGCGATGAATAAATTTTTTATATCCATTAATAATGATTATATTATATCATCTCTTTTCCAAGCCAAAAACTGATACGTATTTAGGGGCAAGTGCTCAGGGGCTCAAATACAGTGAAACCTCCCATAAGCGGACACTCACGGTTCCGTCGATTTTGTCCGCTTATTGGAGGTGTCCGTTTATGAGAGGGAACTGCGAAATTTTAACATAAATTTATTAAAAATTTCCGGTGCTTGAGTTTTTCCGATATTAAATTTTTAGCGATCTTTCGTGCTGATAGATTTTCCTTCTCCAAAACGTTAACAACTTCCATATTTTCACGTAAACGAAGAAGTTTTTTACTAGGCACCATTTCAAAGAGATCTATTACCACCCTATTGAACAATAAAAATAAAACACAGCAGTCCCGCCCCCGTCGAATAAATTATATTGTAAATAAGACAGAAGTATTTAGTCTTAGCATTAAGAGGTAATTCCCTGGCTGTGGAGTGCGTTGTTGCCAACATACTACATAATATTTAGGCTCATGTCGTGCAGCGCTCCGTCCCGCTGTCAGTGGTTCGCGTCCGGTTAAGGGAGGTTTCAGAATTTTTGAAACAAAAAAAATTGTCCGTGTTCGGTTATTAGAGTGTCCGGTTATAGGAGTGAATTTTACATGTAAAGAAATAGGGAAAAGCTTGGTTCCAAAAAAATTGTCCGCTTAAAGGGAGTGTCCGCTTAATAGAGGTGTCCGCAAGGAGAGGTTTCACTGTATTATAATAATTGTGATTTTTTTTAGTGTTCGTGTTCCTTAGACACATAAGATACATTTATAACTATTACAGCCCCTTACTTTAAATTTGAAATTTTGAAATATTTGGGGGGAGGGGGGCGCGGCCAAACTTATTATTTGTTAGGAAAACAAAAAATCATTTATTTTCTTGGCGGATTTTACATATTTTTAGAACTATGATAAAATCAATTTCAAATTTTTTTTTTCGACCCAACTTACTAGTTACTGCAGGATGGCAAAGTGGTACAGTCGGGGACTATTTTCTTGTATAGTGTGGTATGTTCTTTCTCACTTATACAAATACATTAAGAAAAGGAGTGGACTAGTATAGTCTTGTTATTAAACACTTGTAATGACGTTGTTTTTGCTTGGGTTTTTAGTTTTTATGGCTAGGGGTCCTGTATGTTAACATATTTGGATATAATAGAGTGGCGATACTCAAAACAAAAGGACAAAACATCGGATCTCTATACTCTAACAATATTGGGAAAGAGAAAGTATAGGCGCTCGTTATGAATCTTTTACAATGAACGGCGGTAATTTAGTTAAAAGAAAATCATACCTTGACTTCTTAAAGCAGAGTAGTGAAAATACAGTTTTAAGGAGAGGCCTTGATTGCATTTAACTCTTTTCATGGTGTGAAATCAAATTTGATTTTGACTTTAGTACATGGAATTTTATTTACTTATTTTTTGCAAATAATTATATTTTAACCAACGTGTGTTTGTTTTTTCGATGTTTCGCCCTTAACACTTATCTGTTCATTATTGTTCACACTTTACAATATGTAATTTCATAAAGTTCTTTTTGGATTGAGTATTAAATTGTAGGATCTCTTCGTTATATCGAACCCGTTTGCCCATGAATCTTTCCAGATCTATAAATTTTTTTGCCACAACACGATGTCGTCAGCATCTTATAGAACAACACGTTTCATTTATATCCCTGTCACACCACAATATTGCTTGCAAAAATTACGAGCTATTTGTTTTAGGTTGCTTAGGAGCGTTATCCACAGGAGTATCTCTACTAATATCGCCAGTAGCGATCGCTTTTTGCAGAAGAAAATCGACACGAGTTACTGCGGTGTTGGGTGGATTAGTAACAGCTTTGGGCTGCCTGTTTACTAGTTTCGCAACGCAGTTCCACCAGCTGTTTTTTAGGCAAGTTATTAGCTAAGTATAAATTATTCGCACATTAGAGGTGTGGCACTGCCTAGACGTAACGTACGTTACGCAGATAAGATAAGTTGCGTAGAAAGAAAGAGGTGATAATAGGCTTAAAGCAAATGAGTAGTTGAACCTTTGTTATGTCATTGTGAATTTAAACGTTTCGAAGATAAGATAAACACCATGTAAAGGAAAACTCTATGACCTATATATAACTCAGTGTTTATGATTTTCCTTGAGAGTTGGTTAAAAAAAAAACAAAATAACAAGTATTAGTATTAACAAGTGGAGGTCGTTACTTGGTGCAAAGTAAATTCGCATTGTTTTTACCTGTACTTTAGCTAAGGCCTTCATGATTCTGAGAACCAAAAGCAAACACAAAACACGTGAAAAAAAGGAAAAACAAAAAATTACAATGTTATTAAGAGAAACAAGCAAAAAGTGGGGTTATGGTTGATCAAAACACAAGAAAATTCCGAAATTTGTCGGATCCGCCTGTCTATTTTTCATATCTTCATTTACGTACCTAAGCACGTTAAGCGGGTCAACGTTACGTCGCGTGGAATGAGCAACGTACGTCTGTAAAACACTAGGCATGCGCACAATGCAATAAAGTACGTTACGTCCAGATACGTGTCGTGGTTTATAACCCCTATTAATCAAGCATATAATTATTTAATTTTGGACTTTTTTTTATTTCCATATATATAAAATTGAAAATTATCAATTTCTCTCAGAGGAGCTTTGTAAAATTACAACAATGAAAGCTTCCGTCTTCTCCACTATTGCTCCACCCTCAATTTATGCATCGAAGCTATAAAGTTTCTTTAGTAAGGGGGGCTTAGTAGGTGCGACAAGTAGCTAAAAACTGACTAGCCACAGACACGTATTTTGGATACTTTATAATCTCCTCAGTGCGGCATGAGTGAAAAATGGACTAAAATGCGTGACCATATTCAAAATTTAATTAAAAAATATTCCATTTCTTACAGTGGAGATTTCTAAAATGAAAACAAAAATAAAAACTTGCACCCTCTCTTTATACATTAAACCAACGAAGGTTTAAGGACAAGGAGCTAAAAATTGACTAGTCACAGACACATGTTTCGATCTCTTTATGATCTCAGTGTGGCATACGTCAAAAGCGGACTAAAACGCCTGACCAGCACATTTAAAACTAAAGGTTGAAAACTAGTGGAAAAGACGAACATTTTCATTTTCGTTATTTTTATGTAATACCCTATTAAATTATTTGTAAACTACTACCTAGTTTCCCTAAAAGAAACAGAAACATCCTTTGAAACCATACCATATTTAATTTTGCCAAAACTCTGCGGAAAAAAAACCAAACCAAATGCATTTTGCATATACAGGTTTATTAAGCATAACCAATATATCAAAATTAGGTTTTCAACACATTAATATAACAATTCTTAAAACTATTAACCAACAATGCAAGCATATTAGTCCAGCTCCAAAAAAACCTACTGTGGTTAGTTAAACAAACATCTTTAGTAGCAATTTAAATTTTAAATAATTCTGAGTAGCTCCACTTTTTACTTGTAAAATTTTCTGCCGAACGAGCATTTAAACTAATGACTGAAACTTTTTAAAATGCATCGAACTTCTCTGGTTAATTGTACCACTATATGAGACCAATCGACCGGTTTGCTTCAATTTCTGTGATTTTTTGTCACGTCAACGTCATTAGTAGCTTTTTCTACCTTTCTGTCTACTTAATCTCCTAATATGATCTGGCAGTAGTAGGGGAGAGCGGGGCTAGTTACGGCAGTTTTTATAAAGATTTTTTTGCCACTCTGGTTTTAGATATAATAACTACTTTCAAAATTAAGCTGATTGCCTAATTTACCAACTTTCTAATTTGCCAAGAAACAATTCATCTACAGTGCATAAAAAAAATAAATAGTGATGAGACTATACGTTAGTCATAGATTGGGAAGTTGGCTTACAGTTAGAGGCAGGTTGGCTCGAATAAACATGCACTCAGCTGCACTATATAAATTTTTTAATTATTACGTAATAAGTAAGACTAAGAATTGAAAGAGCGAGAAATACTTTCATGAAAATTTTAAAAATCACAAGCAACATTGTCATTCATTTAAAATAAGAATAAGAATATTACGCTGCTACTTTTTCTCCAACTTTTATATGGATGTCAGGAGTATGAGTAATAAGAAAAAATTAAATATACAAATAAAACAAGTTTCGTGGCTAATCGGGTAAAAAGGAGTTTTTGTTTCTCTCATATTTTTCCATGGGTAGCTTAAAAGCTTAACCTCACGGGTGTCCAAGATCTAATTGGCACCTAATAAGTGTTAACAGTTAACTGTTTCGTCCTTATGGGACTCCTCAGACACTCTTGGGAAGTTAACTAGACAGTTTTGTCTCTAATCATATGTAAATAGTGCAAAAACTTTCGCAAGAAGCGCCATCTACCGAGATACGAAAGAAATGAAAACAAGAGCAGGCGAAAATAAACTGCTATACATATCGATCAATGAAACGACCGATGACAAATAAAAAGAAACAAACTAATCCGTGAACTACGACAGCTCTTCTGCCTTTCAGGCCAGATCAACGCTTATTGCGTTTTTATCTCACATCAGACACGTGAGCGTCTATCAGCGCCTATTCTTGTTTTGGTTTCCCTCGTATATCGGTAGATGGCGCTTCTTGCGAAAGTTTTCTCACTATTTACATACGATTAGAGACAAACCGTCTAATTAACTTCGCAAGAGTGTCACATTGACCAAGCTGTGTTCTAAGGAGTCCCATAAAACTTTTATCACAGTAGGAGGCAGTGGCGTATATAAGGCCCCCCCCCCCGAAGCTGAGATTTTTTTAGATATTTTGCACATATTTCATGAATACACACATAAAATAGCATAAAATACGGACTCATGAGGTCTCGGGCCCCCCCGAAACTGTCTCGCCCCCCCCCCCCCCGAAACTTTTTCTATATACGCCACTGGTAGGAGGCTCTAAATACAAGCTTCTACAGGGAAGAATTAAAGGCAATAGAAGGCAAAAAAGGAGAATAAGAAGAATCCCAGAATTTAAAAGACTAGGGCTTTAAGCAAAACATATTTTCCCTGCCAATTCCTATAGAAAAAACTAACTAGCGGCAAAATAGTCTTTAGGAAGGTAATAAAAATAAAATTCCTCTTAGTTAACTTGGCAAGATTAGTTAAAAACTAGACAAGTTGTTTTTTTTTCCTTTTGACATCAAAAATTGCTCTGACTCGCCTCACTTCTTATCGAGCCAAACTTTGTATGTATCGTTTTCTGCCGATAAAGGATTAACATGTAAAAAGCCATTAGTTTTTGAGATATTTGCCTTTAAACTTTCAAATTTAACATGGACTGATAAAATAAAAATTTAGTTAGAATTTTATATTTTTATCATTCCATGTTAAATTTGAAAATTTTAAAGCAAATATCTCAAAAACTGATAGATTTTTTAAGTTTTCACACGGTTGTAAAGATATTCAAGAGACCTTCAGAACAAGGTATCACTTGACCCACTTTCCCTATTCAAAATATAGGGGTAAAGTATACCCCTCGAAGGAGGCTCGTGCTACAAAAATTTCAAGATTGTCAAAAAGTGTCCTCGTCGCAAACAAAATCGACGAGTCCGAGCGTTTCTCCAAATTCCTACTCTAAATACCCAAAAAGGCTTCTGTCTCGATGTTCGTGAAACACCCTCTATATAAATATTTTTATTACCAATATCTGTCATTATTTTATTTAAAGTATATCGCGCACCATTACCTATCTTATAGACACCCGATATAAGTTAACATCAATAAGATTTAGTTTATAAGTCATAGATAAAGGATTTGCGGCGCGGTTCGGTGAGTTTTTATTAGATAGGTAGTTCCGGCTGTTTGACAGGTCGTTAGCTCTGCGGCGCCCACTGTAGAGCTTAGTGACGAACTAAAAGTTAAGGCGGGAAATTTGAATCGCCTTTTATAATAAATTTTCTTTAATTTAAAAGTTTTTTTTTTAAATTTTTAATCAGTCAATATTTTATAAAGACATACACTGTCTTTATAAGATATAAACAGATTGAAAATAAAGTGCAATAAATAAAACATTTTTTAAATGAGTTTTTATTATTATAAAAAAGCTACATATTGATGAAATAATACATAGTCTATTTGATTGGTAAAATAAAATATAATGAAAAGCCAAACACTATCTAGCATATTTAAATTTGCTTTTAACATTTCTGGTGAGTGATGAGTGAATAAATAATGAAAGAGTTGTTCGTGAAGAGAATCATTCTTAAATGTCTACTTTTTAACAGCTTGACGAAAATCTGACATGATTTAAAAGTACCTCCTCGCCTTGGTTGTAAGTTGTGTAGGGTATGTTTCAAAGTAGTATATACATAGCTTATCAGTGGTCGCACATATCATCCAAAAGCTGAAAACAATAAAAAAAATCAACTTATAACCACATTATTCATAGGTACTAGATTATGGAAAGATAAAGATTTAAAATTAAGGAATAAATTTATTCAAAGTACATTACGCTGCTGGGGTTACCCATCAATTAAGCACAAATTTAGTGTTAATTTTGTATGTGTCTCCCTTATACTTAATATCAAAAGAAAGGAATAGACATAAAATTAACACTAAATTTGTGCTTAATTGATGGGCAAATAAGGCACCTATCAGGCATTGGAAACCTGTATTCATAGTTCCGTAAAGTAAGCGACAAGAAGTTAAAAAGACACTACCAATAAAAATTTTATCAAATGCCAATCTAATCTCAAATGAGAAAATAAGAAAACTTACCTTCAAATGTCTCGGAAAACTATGCATTTTATACTCGTCTGAACTTTCTTCACTTCACCCAGAAAAGCAACTAGAAATTCTTATTCTTTTATATTTAAAATTGCAAAAGTTACAAATTTAACAAAATTTAATTTCAATGCGTCACAGCAGCAAAGATTACCTACATAAGCCAAAAAGATAGATTTGAAATGAACCCGAAATAAAATGCGATGGAAGAGGTTTTTCTACCTGAAAAAAAGGGGGACGAAAAATCCAAAACACAGATAATTCTCAAATAAAATAGAATAAGGAACAAACGCGCGACCGCAGCGCCTCGTTTGAGCTTAGTGAGAACTTTAACCTAACGACCTGTCAAATTGCATTGAGTTTCCTAGGCATGTTTATAAGTGGTGGCTAGGCCTGTTTATTCTGCATGATTCCCTGCATCACAGAAAACACAGCGGTACCATAGTTCTTCATCTTACCAATTACTTTACATAGACACCATATCTGGAGGCACGGCAGTGCGTCGCCAAGTTCGCGGAATCTGCAGTACCATTTTTTCTTGAAACATTTCAGCCAATATTTTATCTACATAGTTAACAACCCCTCCACGTTTCATAGACTTCCATAAAGGAGTAAATTAGTTACGAAATTTAAAAAACGTCACTCACTCATGCATAGATCATCAAAAGTCTACGGTACTTCCAGACATGCTACAAAGCTGAAATTTGGCAGACTAATAGATATTATGACCAAACCCTTGGAAAAAATCAAAAAACCCCAAATTTATAATTTACTCCCCTCCCCTATATATGTATAATTATGTATGTTAAGTATACATAAACAAAAACATTGCCCACTTCCAGAAACGCTAAAAAGCTGGGCTTTCGCAGACTGATAGGAACAGGAGGATAAAACTATATGAAAACATTTAAAAACCCAAAAATTTTAATTTACTTCCCTCCTCAATAAATTTAAATTTATGTAAAAGTAACATTGCATGCCCACTTCCAGAAACGCTAGAGAGCTGAGCTTTGGAAGGCCGAGAGGAACTATGATAAAACCATAGGAAAATATTCAAAAACCTCAAAATTTTAATTTACTTCCCTCCCCTATAAATGTAAAGTAATGTAAAAGTAACTTTTCCCACTTCCAGAAACGCTAGAGAGCTAAGCTTTGGCAGACTGATATGAACTATGATAAAACTATGGGAAGAAATTAAAACCCCAAAATTTTAATTATTTTCCCTCCCTATAAAAAAACATTGCCCACTTCCAGAAACGCTAGAGAGCTGAGCTTTGGGAGGCTGCTAGGAACTATGATAAAACCATAGGAAAAAATTTAAAAACCTCCAAATTTTGAATAGGGCATTGCAAAAGCTTTGAACAGTATTCTGCAGATTTTACTACTTTAAAACTGAAATATTATCCAAATCCTTTGCAAAAGGAGTGAAATCATAACAAAAATTTTTAATGTGAAAAAAGCCATGTACCCGAAAATGGTATTCCGTAATAAGAGTTGAGATAAAAATAAAGCCAAGCTTTCCAATAAAAATTTGAAAATGAAAAGTTCTTACAAGTTTGGAAATGTTTTTCTAAACTTGGCTATTACGGCTGCAAATGACTCTTAGGCACAGTGCTAAATTCAACGTAAAGAAGTTTGGCTGTAATAGTAGTAATTTAAAAAAACATTTCCAAACTATTAAGAACTTTTCATTTTGAAATTTGTATTGGAGAACTTGGCTTTACTTTTATCGGAACTCTTTTTACGGAATTCCATTTTCGCGTACTTGACTTTTTTTACATGAAATTTTTTGTTATGATTTAACATTGTACTAGGTGTTGAAAGCTTTTTTATCAAGGTCACAATGAAGCTTAATTTGACATCATCTAAGTCTATAAAATAAGTAGTACGTATCTATTTCTTACTATTTAATTAGTCAAGGGGGAATTGTGTTCACTTATGCGCTGTGTCTTTTTAATAATTTGTTAAGAAGTCATAAAAGTAACTCACTTAATTAACACTAGACTATACCAAAACGTTTATTAAATCTATCTATTTAGCCTTCTTCGATCCATCTTTGACATAGGCCTCACACAATATCTGTCATTCTTCTCTGTCTGTCGCCGTATTCATCTATCTAGTTCCCAGATCTTCCTTCCCTCTATTGCCGGCGTCGCGATGGAAGAAAGCGTCCGCCCCCCAAAATATTGGCGCGTAGTTAGAAAAATGGGCGTCCATTCCTGATTTTTCCGAGCCACTTGGGATAATTTTCCGAATGTTCGATATTTTTGCTGCATATATATGCCGAGAATCTTCGACCACAATTTGATTGTTATATCCAAACTTGCTTTTATTTTTTCCAATATATGCGTAGACGAATAGCGCAAGTGCGGAACCGGGGTGTGAAACGAGAAATTTACCTTTTTAAACCACATCTGATTCGTTGGTTTAATTATATGTTGATGTTACAAAAGCTTCTTCTTCCCTTTTCTGTACTTTTAGTCGGGAGTTTTTGTATACTTTACATCGAAAAAGTGGTTTTTGTTTAAAGATAAATTAGCGATGGTGGCTGGTTTTTATTGGCCTAACTCCAGACTGTCAGTGACGTATATTTACTAGCGTTCATAAATTTTCAGAATTTTTTCACTATTGACTTTAAAATGGTTTGCTTTAATTCTAATTCATTCCTCTCTTTTTCCTCAAAGTATCATTATGTGAAGTGTTGTACTAACAAAATACAGCATTGCCGAGTTTTTGAGCTATAAGTTTTAGGATCTTTTGTTTGCATTTTCACTTTCTAAAAATAAGGAATTTTTTGGCAATATACCTATACCAATTTTTCGATTAAGCTTCTTCTCCCCTTTTCTGTACTTTTGGTCGGGAGTTTTTGTGTCACTTAACATCGAAAAAGAGGTATTTGTTTAAAGATAAATTAGCAATGGTGGCTGGTTTTAATTGGCTTAACTCCAGACTGTCAGTGACGGATATTAACTAGCGTTCATGAATTTTCAGAACTTGAGTTAAATGTATTATCGTTATAGACTTTGAAATAGTTTGCTTCAATAATTAATTCCTCTCCCTTTGTTTTAAGTATCATTATGTCAAGTGTTGTCCCAGCACAATACTCCATTACCGGAGAGTTTTTGAGCTAGAAGGTTTAGGAGGTTTTGTTTGCATTTTCTCTTTCTAAAAATGAGGCATTTTTCGCAATATACCTATTCCATTATTCAGACTGAAATGTAAAGCTTAGTTCACTTAAAAGTATTTCTCACAATTTTTTGATTAACTCATGATCAAATATTCTCTGTGTATGCCCTAGAAGAAAAATCAACAGGAGGAAACAAAGAGTTACGATAAAATTATATAAAAATCTGTAAAAGAGTATTTAGTGACCTGAGCCTAGGACTAGCAGAAAATCTGTATAAATGATAAATGAATCACAATGCATGGATAAAAAATATAGTTAACCGATTTAACCTTTTTTAAGTTGGCGCGCGCCGCCTCAATGCAATGAATGGAATAATGCACAAAACAACCAAGTTTTTACGAGAGGAATAAGACAGGATAATGTGAAAGAACTAAAGTTCTATTTAAAAATCTTTTTACGCTTCCGAAAAATAAAAATCAACAACATCATGTCTAAGGGTGCGTGTCAGCGATAACGGAAGCTTAGTCACCCAAACATGAAAATTAGCTCTTCCAAACGAAATTAAAATAATTTGTTAGGGGCGAACTAACTAAATTCGTAAGTATATCGGACTGTAGCTATTTTGAAACTAACCAAATTTTTTCAATTTCGTAATTTTCTTCCGGATATTAGATACTCAGAAATAAACTCGGTTACTCTCAAAAGTAGCTATCACGAGTATTTCACTGAAATGAAAGCGAATCCTGAGAGCTTTGGTCCGAAATCTGGTGAAATACAAGGTTGTATCAACCAAACCCAAAGCACAAAATTGATTGTTCATTATTTACGAGAAAACCCTAGAGTAACATATTTTTAATTACTCTGATAGTTCGGGGCCTAAGCCGGAAATTTAGGGGCTTGTCTGCATTTTCGCTTACCGTTTGTCGAAATTTGGCACAGAGGTAGCAGACACCCAGGAATGCCATTCTAAAAGTGGTGCTTCGATGGAACCCAGTGCAGGGAAAAGATACAGGGGCGTACTTGAGGTGGGAAATTTTTCTTTCTTTAAGCTTAAAGCTATGTAGCTTATAAATTGAAAAAAAAAATCTATTAAAATTAAAGGTTTTTTCGAGGGGAGAGGGAGCAAATGGTAGGAGGATAAATTGTTAAAATGTCATGTTTTGTTTAAAGTGGTCGTGTGGGTATCGAGTTCAAGGTAATTTAGTATTCTACATCAAAATAAATATTAATTGAGTCAATACGTCAAACTGTTCACATGATATGTCAAAAGTGTCAACTTATAAACTTAAGTAAAAGTGGAATCAAGTATCTAGAATTTTTAATTTTTAACATAATCTGCAATTTCTTGGGCACCAAAGCATGCACTTTTAATAAAATTACATAGTTGCATCAACTTTGAGATTGGTTGTCAGAAGTGATAATTAAATAGATATTTGAGAAATAATGATAATGCACATTATGTAAAAAATATTTTTCATGAATAAATTTTTACATAAAAAAAAACGATTGCTGGTACTGTATACTATGTGTTTCTTTAAGTCTCATTTAGTTTTGTTCTTGTTCCACCATTTTAGTGCGGAAAAAAATTGCCTAATTACCTAACTGACCTTGTAGTTTTGATAATAACAAAGTTCAAAATATTACCGACTTTAATTTGAATAACTTTCTACTGTTTATTTTCTAATTTTATAAGTGCTGAGAATAATGCTTTACGTATATAAAAAAATATATTTTGATAAAAAAACACCCTGTATTTTCTTACAATAACAAAGCTTCATTAAACAATGTACATAATGTGAGAAATGCGTTCGTTTAGTTTTAAATAGTAGTAAAACTAAGAAGGTATCTTAAACTGCATAACCGGTATGAACCAAAGTTTGAGACTACTACTTTTTACATGATTTCTTTAATATCACCTTGTATCTTTCAGCATATTACAAAATTACCCAAATATTAATCTTTGTGTCATAGTCTATACTGCCGTACATTTGATAGCTCACATTCTAAGGTAACACTATATTCAAAATATATTATCTGAGATTGTTTGACTGTGAAATATCAAATATCCTTACTGCGTTTTTGCTTATGACGACAGTATAACAAGCCGACAAAATATGCCAAGTTTCATTGCAAGATTCCTATTAACGCAGTAGCTAAAATAAATAATATAAAAAACTGTAAAAATGACAGCAAAGTTGTTGTCGCCCAGTATATACGTTCAGAAAAAGGTAATGATGTAGTGCTTATTACAAAAATAGAATCCGATAAATGGTTTATAAAGAAGAATATAGTGAAGAATATTGTGATTGCAATATGATTTTTATTTGACATATCTAGAGTTATTTGAATTTTCAGCACTAAAATAGAAAATTACGAAAAAACTTTATTGTCCAGTTAATTTTTAACAGTCTTGTCATTCTGTACAAAATTTTTTATTTAAGGAAATGAAAGTTGTACTAGTGTTGTTGTAACGTGCTGACTTCGAGTTTTCCATAGTAATTTCTAACGTCGTCATAAAAAAACTACTTAAATTGATCATAAAAATGTAATTTATTTTTAAGAACACCCTGTATTTTTAACAGTTTAACAAAATGTTTATTTTCTTTTCACAAAATATAAACAAAATGTAAGTATCTTTTATTTGGTATATATTTTTTGAAAATATCGTTACGTCTAAGATATCCACATACCTTTCCATCTTTTTAATTTTTTTAAATTTACAACTATTAATTAAAACCCCTCTGTACTCCGACCCTGTATATGCCACACCAGTCCAGCAACACTTGTTTTAAAGAAAAACAATTTGTTAATGCTCACAGTAAATTTTAACAAGTTATCTTGCATAACCAACCGCCTGGTATTTTTTTTTTATTTAAAAACACCATAAATTAAAAAAAAAAAAATTGTATGTAATGGAACAAGATAGTTTTTTATCGTTTAAAATAAAAGCGTATATGTCCTTATAATCATTTTCAAGTTTCATTGCTCTAGCTTTACATTTAAATTTTATACAGAATTTTAATGAGATAGATGCAATTAAAAATAAAACACCCTGTATCTTTGCTCTGCACTGGGTTCGAGACGAGCACCACTTCGTAAAATAATACCATCGTGCTGTATTATAATTGTGCCAAATTTCATTACGGTACGCAAAAATGCAGACAAAAGTGGCTTAAGCTCCGGACTATGAGGAGAAAACAATTTAGCATCCTTGGTACCAAAAACCTGTTGCTTTCGGTCAATTTCCCAATAGTTTTTATTAAGAGATACTTAGATAGACATTGTCCCGGCTGGGTGACCCTTAAATGGCTAACTGGCCTTAAGCGCTAAGTATATAGAAATTCAACCTGATAAGTGGAATTGACGTGTGGTTAATTTTTTGTCAGCTGCTGCTCGGCATCTTGCGAGGTGTGGATGGATATTTTAAGAATTTATGCTTTTTCATATAATTGAGCCCTGGGGATTTCTTGCAGCACCTATCAGCAATAGGCACGGACGGGTTGCTAAAAAATAAGTATGACTAAAAAATTGTATAAATTAATTTGCTTATCGTCGGCGATCTGACAATACCTGCTAAGTGAAAGTCAGATTTTTTTACAGGAGGGAATATAATAGCAGATATTTTCGCCGCCAGCAACTGGTAGAGTTGATGGCAGATATTGGGTTTCTTTTATAAAGTATATAGGTATTCAATCTGCAGCTACCAGTCTATTTTACCATGTGGGCAATGAATGTCTAGCACTATCTGCATAAAATACCAATATTAATAAAAATGTCAGCTAGCAGGTATTGTCAGATTGCCGACGTTATGTTATACTGGTTTTTCCATTAACTTCAAGTCGAAATCAATGGGGTTTTCCCCCAGAGATTTCTTTCAGTGTTTGTCAAAAAAATTAGGGATCACGCTCCGTTTCTCCCATAAGCTTTTTTAAGGTGCATGAGTGAGATATTATTGTCTTTCTTTTACTTTTTTTTTATATCTGAGACCAAGAAAAAATTAGAAATCGATTAGAAGATGATTATTTTAAAAATCCTTTAAATTATAAAAAATAATTTTTTATTTGTTTCTCCATTTTGGCAGCAGATAAAAAAAGTATTGCAAAAAACTAATTTTCGTTTTAGTTATAACATAAATTAAGGAATCCCTCCACTCTCAAAATATTGAACGCCGAACTAAATTGTGATTTCTTAAAACTAGATTAATAGTGCAGTTATATTTAAATAATGGCGAAATAATTAGTCATTATAAGAGGAATATATAGTGATTTTCACAATTTTTTTAAACCGAATTTACTTAGAATAGCGGAACCATAAATTTGCTAACCCTAGTAATACAGGTACGTTTTAAAAACGTCTGTTTCGGACCTTGGAGACGTTAGACCTAGGTCCTTCAGGGTACGATAGAGGTCCTTAGAACCTCCTTGTGGGTCTTTTATACGTTTTTGAAAGATCTTTCGGACGTTTGTCCAATTTAATTTTTTATCTTCTGCAGAATTTGGTGACGTTTAATAAACGTTCCAGTGACGTTCGGAAACGTTCCAAAGCGTTTAGGGGGCGTACAAAAATCGTTCCAGGGACTTCTAAAAAACGTTTTAGGGAGGGGACGTTTAAAAGACGCTTCACGGGACGTTTAAAAAACGTTCATTGAACGTTTTTAAAACGTTCCAGAAGCCCCATAAAGTCAAGGGTTCTGGCCCCCTTTTACGAGCCTTTACATATTGGGCCCTTTGATATTCGGCCCTATTAAAACTTTACTACACTCCAATTTGAGTACCGTAAAAAAGTATATTGATTATGATGCTAGTGGGAAAAATGTGAGGGACCTTAAAAGTACGTTTTACAAGCGTCCTTAGTTGCATTTTCCTAAAACAATATTCTTGGGACGTTTTGAAAACGTACTTTTAAGGTACTTATAGGTTAGGGCTCTGGGACTTAAAAAGTACGCTTTGAATTGATTGCGAGTTTTACAAACGTCCGTTTTAGTAGGCTTAAAACGTGTACTTTTTAGATACGGGAATATTGGGGACCTAGAAAAGCGTAAAAGTTTGTTTTAAAAACGTTCAAAATTGACGTTTTTTTGTCGTCCCATTTGAATATATATTTCCAAAGAAGTTACTTTTTTTTAAATTCATAGAAAAGCTCTGTTTCTGCCGTAAACAACGAGGTAGATAGGTATCGTAGAAATCAGTTTAGTGGTTTAACTTTAACTTTAAAACTTTATTTATCAAGAATATGCTACAATTTTAACAATAGTAAAGTTAATTACATTAAAATCTAATTGTTCAGCTATATAAATATTAATAGACTAATTAATATTTTCAACTGTAACACAATAATTTATTCTACCTATAAATAATAAATAATACCAAATAAATAATATGTGTTGCAACCAATGTTTTACACACTATACAACTGATTTGTTATTTCGTTCGTCATTTATTTCCTTATAATTTTATTACTAATGAATTGATTTCAATAAAACAAAAAGCTTCATGCTAAGAATGTTTGTGTTTCATTAAAATTGGTTCAGTAATATTGTAATATTGTAAACAATCTTCCAAACAAACACTATTATCTCTAGAAAAATGTCTCGCAAGAAGAAGAACAAGCCTTTATGGAGAGTCAAATTCCATTTCTTCCACCATCTTTGATTTTAAGATGGCGCAAATTTTCATAAATTTCTTAAAGGGAAGTCGAGTTTTATCACAATGCTTTTTGTCTCAATAAAATCGGTTTAGTAAATTTTTTTTTTTTGGTAAATAAATGCAAACAAAATTAGGAAGGGAATCGTAGAATTTTAAAAAAATTATTTTTCGGGAAACACCAAACCGATTTTATTGATGTATACTTTGTTTTGCGTGGCGAAACTAGAGTTACTTTTTAATTCATCCGGTATAGTAGTATATTTTATAGTAGTAGTCAGTGGCGGCTCATGAGGTAGTGCCACGGAGCCATGGCACTAACGTATTTTTCTGCAAAAACACGTTTTTGTACTTTTAAAACATGTTTATTGGTTTTTATTTTATTTTATGCCGCCTCGAACACGCTGCCAGCTCCTTCGAATAGAGATAGATTTTATCTGCAGTCTATATGAGCGACAGTGATAGGGCCAGTGTTGTTAGTTAGTTAAATAGGAAAAATCAAAGGAATTTTATGCCTGGCACAGGCCATCAGTTAGTTGTGTTACTAGCATATTTTTTTGCGTGAAGCATGGGAGTTTTAATTTACGCCCTTTACAATACATTTCATTTAAAATTTTTTAATAAATTTTGAGTCATTTCATGGCGGAATTTGGACGGGCATGTGTAAGTTTCTTGCACAAAAAAATTGAATTAGAAACCCTACACATAATAGTATTAGCTATTTTTAATAAATTGTGGGTAAACATTTGGGCGCAACACCCCGAATTTTTTTTTACTGACTCAAAAGTCTGGCACTACCATGTTGTATTGACACGAGCTGCCGCGGGCAGTAGTTGTTGTTAAAAATGAATTATTTTTTCAATTTTTAGCTACGGCACTGTGATTGGCATGGGCGTCGGAATAACGAGGGACTGTTCCACGCTAATGGTGGCACAATATTTCAAGCGGAAGCGAGAATTCGTGGAGATATTTATCGTATCTGGAAGCGGGGTGGGAATTGCCACCATGTCTGCTCTTATCAAGAGTACAATAGGGTAAGTGGCTGAGAGGTTAATATATTAATTAGTATAAGATTTAAATTTAAAAAATTACTTGATGCAATATTTAATGTAGATTTGGGTAAAAATTTAGTAGGTACCGACATATGTTATTGATAGTCCATTGATATGTCATTTTGACACTAAAAATAGCTCCTTGAGTTGTAAGTAGTACATATCTCTCAGAAAATAAACATATCTCAATTCTCCTAAATATACATTTCAACAATTTCCTCAAGTATTTCTCAAAAAAGCTTCCAATCAAGGGCGTATTGACGGAGAAGCAAGGGGAGGCGGCTGTGCCCCCTTTAGCAATCTCCCCCCCTCTACTGGTTTGGGCTGGCTAACTCTAGTGGTGTAAATTATTAATTGTTAGGTATATTTTTCATGAAGGGATGTAAAACCGAACGTGGTGAACCGAGCCAGAGCCCTGGGGACATCATACAATGCTGCCAAATCAACCATAGTAAAATGCAGGGAGAATAGCTTTCAACAATACTGGATATTATACCAGAACTGGCTTACTCTAAGGAGTTCATTAAAGGACCTTCTATTAACAGAGCCAGGAACATCATACGTATAGTGACCGGTGTTTTAGGGTCGCTGTCGACTGAGTGTACCCATGTACAGAATGGGACTAAAGCCCGGTGTCCACCTACGACTTTCACGTGCGTGCCCGCGCACGCGTCACATGACTGTGATAACATTTCATATTGAGATCATGTGACGCGTGAGCGGGCAGCCACGAGAAAGTCGTAGGTGGGAATCAGGTGTAAGAAAAGAGACCGACTGAAGACTCTGTATGGGGATAACGAAACAGTCAGGCATGCAATGTACGAATGTCCAGTTCCTTGACTGTTCTAGGGGGGGGGGGGGGTTAAAGGGGTTAATTACCCCTCCCAGAACCCGAAAAAATATATAAAGTTTTAGGGCGCCTAGCCTCAACAGATAAGTTAAACGCTGGAAAAAAATTGACTACTGCTTGCTTAATACAAAAGCATCCAAAGAAGAAAAAGCCTGAGGAAAAAAGTGCACACGGAAAAAGAGGACACCCCAAAATTAAAGTATTGCAATATTACACGGTGAAGTTGCGAGAATGGTACATTTTCAAAGCCATCAAATAAATTTACTTCGGAGAGCATTTTTCACCGGTTTCCGCATTTTTTTGTGCCTGCACGAAAAATTGCAGTTTTATTTGCCGGTGTAAATATTACCTACGCCTACGACCTTGGGGTAAGAAAAAATATCTTAGTCCCGGCCTACGACCTACTCATATTACTAGTCTAATGGCCCATTAATGCTTTTAGGAGAATTATAGGTTTTAGACAAGATTTAATTATAGCAAAGTTTAACATTTCCAAATAAGTGAGAACCATTCATTTTGAAATGTGTATTAAAAAACTTGGCTATACTTTAATCTGAATTCTTTTTACGGAATACCATTTTCGCGTACTTGGCCTTTTTTACATGAAATGTTTTTGTTATATGATTTTCTGGAAACAAAACCATTGTATTTTATAATGATAGAAGGTTTGCCTTCAACAAAGGAAATATTCCAAAAAAAATATTTTCCTTTGAAGCTGATACAGTTTTGGTGCATGGCAAGGAGTGTGATATATTTTCTTTTTCTGTGTATTGATATGTTGATGATTTCTCAATTAGAATTATTATTTCAGAAATATTTATACTTTTTAGGGCGCTTGGATGGCGACTGGGTCTTCAAGTGGTAACTGGCACGATCTCAGTGACCTTTATTCTGGGTACCTTTTACCGTTCCGCCTCTTTATACCACCCGCAAAGACGCGCCATCCTGCACATCAAGAACCAAAAAAGAAAAATCAAAGATAAAAATAAGACTGAGGACAAAGTTCCATTTTTAGATTTGACCACGCTGAAAAGTAAGACTGTTAGGATTTTATTGTTCTCGAGTGGTATCAGTGCGTTGGGGATTAATACGCCATTGTTTTACTTGGCGTATCAGGCTGAAATTGAGGGTAAGTCTATTTTAAACGATATGCTAAATCTATCTATCTATTTAGCCTTCTTCGATCCATCTTTGGACATAGCCCTCCCCCAATATCTTTCACACTTCTCTGTCTGTCGCCGTGTTTATCCATCCAGGCCCCGCATGTTTCTTAAAATCATCCACGCATCTTATTTGGGATATTCCCTTCTTTTTTATATTTCCAAGGTCTCCAGTTACATACACAACACATATTTGTTCCATCGAACGTCTTCCTATCTGATATTATGACCTCGTCAAATTTCCATTTTAATTTTGCTACCTCTCGTCTGACATCCTTTACTTTTGTTTTATTTTTTATCTATTCATTCCATTTTCTATTTGTTTGCTTTGTTCTTTTTTTTGGTTTATTCTGATCATGATATCTTTATCTGTGTTTGTTTTGATTTAAGTTTAAGTGTAGTTCATGCTCAAGCCAATATTTTTAGCTGCTGTATCTAGTTCTTCCACCATTTTTATCAGTTCTTCTTTCTTGTCTGTTATTAAGGCGATATCGTCAGCATATCTTAGATAATTTAAGTATTGTCCGCTACTTTGAGGCCTCCTTCTTGCCAATTTCTAAGTTTTTAAAATATCTTTAAGGGCCTGGTTAAATAGTTTAGGGGATATTGTGTCACTCTGTTTTACATCTCTTCTTATGAGGATTGGCTTTGTTCTTTCGTGGATTTCGATTGATGTTGTTGCCTCGCTATATATTTTGACTATAGGCTTATATTGTGCTATTAATTAAAGATGCTTTCACTGCCCAGTGTTCAATGCTATCAAAAGATTTTCAAAGTCTATAAACGCATTGTATAGTGGAATGTTGTATTGGCTGGCTCGTTCCATTAGGATTTTTATGGTTAATAGAGAAACCTTTTCTGAAGTCTGCTTGTTCTTTTGATTGATATCCGTCACATTCTGTTGTTACTCTTTGTTAATATTTTCGTGAAATTTTATAAATTACATTGAGGAGTGCTATAGGTCGATAGTTTTTTAGGTCTGCTCTATCGCCTTTTCTGTGTAGAATGATGGTTACTAATTCTTAGCAGAAGTTTGTGTATTCCCTTTGTGGACCTATAAAAAGCATATGATACCGTTCCAGTAGAAAAATTATGGACAGTGTAAGAGTAGACTAATATCAATATATACATAAAAGCGATAAAAGAACTATACAAAGGGTCAAAATGTAAAATTAAAATTGGAAGTCGACTTTCAAAAGAATTCCTGGTAACGAAAGGCTTAAGACAGGGATGTTGTATCTCTCCAACTCTTTTTAAAATATATATCGCAGTAGCTCTAAAAAACTGGAAACGCAAAATACACGGCATGGGAATACAACTTAACGACCGATTTACCATATACACACAGTTTGCTGACGACCAAGTAATTGTAGCTAATGATAAAAAAGACATGGAGTATATGATGAGAAAGTTAACGGAAGAATACCAAAAGTTGGGGTTAACAGTGAACGTGGACAAGACACAGTACTTATGTATTGGAAACGAATCAAGTGAATTAGAACTAGAAAATGGACAAACAATATCTCCATGCAATGAGTTCATGTATACTTGGGTGTCTCATTTAATAAGACAGGAACAGACTGTAAATAACTGGAAAAAAGAATAGTAAAAACGAAAAAGGTTATTGGTTGTCTTAACAGTATTTTATGGAGCAGAGAGATAAAACAGAATGTAAAATTTAACATACATGACACAATGGTAAAAAACACACTGTTGTATGGAATAGAGACTTGTCGCGTAACAGAAAAATACAAAGCAAAAATGGAAAGTGTCGAAATGGATGCAATAAGAAGATCAATGAGAATATCCAAAACTGATCATATAAGAAATGAGATCATAAAAGAAAGAATGGGAATCGAGGGAAGCATAACTGATGACATCACTAAAAGGCAACTGATATGGTACGACCATGTACAACGGATGAGCGACGAAAGATTACCAAAGCAGGTCCTAGAATGGCAACCAATAGGGCGCAGAAAAAGAGGGCGTCCTAAACTGGAATGGCAACATTCAATCCAAAGATCAATGAGTCAAAAAAACCTGACGGAAGATGACTGTCAGGGTCGAAGGAGGTGGAGAATAGGCGTCGGACAACGTAGAAAAACGTTCTAAACTGACATAGTAGTAGAGTATGGAGGGTATTAACTACAGTTTTGCCACCGTACTTTAACATTTCTGCCGCCACTCTGTACTTTTCCAGGTGATTTATTTTCTTTTTGATTTTCTTTAAGCTCTCTTTATTTCTGCTTTGCTTATTTCGGGTTGAAGTTCTGAGTTTATGTACTTGATGTTTGTTTGTGATTTCTGGCCATGGTTTTTATTTCGTTTGGTAAAATTATGTATAGAATAGTTGTGTTATATTTACAGTATTCTCTTTAACGTTACTTTCTATGCCGTTCGTATCCTTTATTGTATTTAGAAATTATCTACCTAGTCGGTCTTAGACATTTCATATTTCTGTTATTTTTTAAAACTCTCCTAAATTTTGTTTCTTAGGTTTTCTTTTATTTTCTTGTATCAATTTTATTATAGTATTATTTATTTTTGTTTTGTGTATTCTATCGATGTTCTTCTTTTCTTATTTTTCCTAGTTCCACCTTTTCTCAATGCTAATTAGTTTCTCAAAATGGAAATATCTCCATTACGGGTAAAAACGTGTATAGATTGATATGAAGACATGGTTTGTAGCAATTTTTAGGAGCTTTCTAATCATGTATCACATCATCGAATCACGGATGCATAAAAAATGGATAGCCAGGAACACCGAAACCTGCTTATTAAAATTTTTAAGAAACTTAGTCTAATATTTGCCAGATGCGGTCCGCGTTATTATGGAAACGTGGCGGAGAGGTAGGAGAGGGAGACCGCGGTTTTAATAAAATGAAGGGCACACTTATTTTGCGGCTAGTCTGATTTACAGAATATCGCAATCCGGTCCGCTTTGAAGCAATATGTTATGGTTTGATTAATATAACATAATAAGATGATTATTTGAAAGTAATAAAAGTAAAAAGGACAATTAGAATAATCTAGGTAAGGAGATTAATCTTATGTTGATTATTTCTGTTTTTTAAGAGGATTTTTTTTACGTTAAAAAATATATCTATGTTAATAAAAAAAAAAACCAGAACCTCCACTCTTCATTTGCGCCCCCCAGCTTTATAGCTCACGGACCGCCACTGGTAGTGTGGTTACACTGATTATTAAAAATGTCCAAGAAATTTAACCTTATATTTTTTTGTTGTGTTTTTGATGTAAATTTTTGGCTGACTTATTTTTTAGGTATTTTTTTTGTGTTTTTGTTGTGTTTATTTCTTTTATAGCCTCGGAAAATACGAGCGTCTGTGGAGAGGAATACCATGTACAATACCGGCCAAAAGTGGAGAAACCACCTGAATATAAATCTGGAACTTTTAAACACTTAAAAAAGAAGTTTTTTCTGTTTACTTTGAGGCAAAAATTGTATCCTAAAATTATTAGAACAATTGTATAAAGGATACTCTAGAAATGAAATTTTACATGTGCTAAAAATGACCAATATTTAAAGATTTTTGCCAATATTAAGAATTTTTGTGAATTATAAAAATGTATAATGTATAGACTAATAAATTAAATGCTCCTAAAAAAATCCTAACCTTTTTTGTCTGTTCTTCTTTTCTGTTTTTGTTGTAATTTATATAAATACTCTGCCAATCTATGGGCACCTAAGCTCACACTAGGTACTATAGTTACAGTGTGAGCTAATATAATCAAAAACTGAAATATATTTTATTCAACTCCAGACTCAATTACCTTTCGTTTGATACTACACAAGCCATGTTTTGACTTAAACCCAAATTTTTTAAAATCTACCCCCACCCTTTAAAAAAAAACCTTTCGTTTGATATCACACACGCCATATTTTCACATAAACTCTAATTTTTGGAATCTACCCCCACCATTTTATTTGACTTGCGTGCGGTGGATTTTGTTCATTTTTAAATGGGACCATCACGGCCCAAGACCCAACTTAGGTACCAAATTTTATTAAAATCGGACAAGCGGTTTTTGAGTTATGCGGGTTGGTCGTTACAGACAGACATACAGACAGACAGACAGACATACAGACAGACAGACAGACAGACAGACAGCAAAACAAAAAAGTTTCAAAATCATCTGAAATGCAAAGATATATAAAAATTTTTGAAATCGGAGCAACTTTTTTTTTCTCGAAAAAATTAGGATCACCATAGCTCACACTACTTATATAGTATTAGTGTGAGCTAAAAATCTGTTATTTACATTATCTGATAAACAAAAAGCTATAAAATCGATTCAATTTGAATCTAATATTTAAGTAAAGTATTTAGTGGATAGGCGTAATATAAGATTTGTTGTAATTTCATCTTTGGCTTAATAAACATCTCCATCATTCTTTGTCCAATTGTTGTAACATATTCAGGAGATATGTACCGTTTGCGTCTATTTCGAATGACACTTGCCATTATTGCGTAAAATTATACAGAAAAAAGTTTTATATTTGGCTTTTCTTTAAACGTGACAAAAAGGCACTTAGTGATTTTGTATTAAAAATCGCCGAAACACTGAACTGAGAACTGGACTGAAGTTTTCAAATGTATCACTTGCTCTTTGACACTTGGTATAGGACCAGATTGATATCCAGTTTTAAGTGGTTTCGCTACTTTTGGCCGGTACTGTATGTTGCCAGTTAATATATATTTATTTTAGGGATTTTTTAATTTATAGCCCTGTACTCTTTTTGAAAGAATCCAATTTTGGTAAGGAAAAATCGGTGTTAAACTAACCTTGGTCAATTGAGCGAAAACGTATCCTAAACTGGGCGTGTCTGGATAGGTTAGGATACGTCGCTCCACAATACTATATTGCCAAAGAGTTTCAGTGTTGCCAAATCTTCATTCCGCAGTGATTTTGAGGCACAATTCTCTTAAGGCCTAGCTATCCATTTTCATGACATCTGTATATCGAATGAATAAAAGTATTTGCTACAAGCAGTGTGCACTAAGTAACTGATGATGTGTACAGCGCATTATCTCCGTTACCTTAGCGTCGGTACCCACACGCGTTTTTCTGCAGCGCATTGACGCCGCGGTGCCGCAGCGCATTGACGCCGCGGTGCCGCAGCGTTAGCGCAATTGCGGTCTGTGGTGCCGGTACACACACGCGTTTTTCTGCAGCGGGGTACCGCTGCGACATCGCGCTGCAAAGAAACGCGTGTGTGTACCGGCACCACAAAACGCAATTGCGGTAACGCTGCGGCACCGCGCTGCAGAAAAACGCGTGTGTGTACCGGCGCTTAGAGTGCACTCGTTGCAACTGTTGGAAAAGTGTAAAGAAAATTGTTGATCAATTAATTGTTTTAATTTTCAGGTTTAGGAGAGTCTATAGTTTTTCTCCAGATGTGCCTAGGCTTAGCCTGGGCTTTAGGTTGTGTCCTATTCAGCACCCTAATCCTAAATAATTCTTCCGAGTGTCGGATCGCTAGACAGTATTTGTGTCAAACTGCAGTATTCATGTGTGGATTATCTATTTTGGCGTTTACTGTGGTTGATGGCAATTATCATGCCTATGTTATGTTTGCTTGGATTTATGGTAAGATTAAGAAGCTGACTTTGTGAAAACTAATAATAAACTTATAATGGGATTATCGACATGTAGCTATCATATATTGCTAAAAATTTAAACCAAATGGTACCACTCTAAATCAAATTAAATATTAATTTATGCTGCATGAAATTGTTAGTAAAACCAGTGATCACTTTAGGGAATTGAATATTGCAATAATTGAGTCTTATAGACTGCTTAATTTAGTTATTATTTCTATAGGTATATTTTATGGAGGCTACCACTATTCTCTTAAAATGTGTACTTACGAAAGGGTCAGAGCTAGAAACTTTGCAAGAACTTGGGGTTTTGTTCAATGTTCTCAAGCCATACCCATCATCGTTGGTGTGCCCTTTTCAGGTGAGTTTTAAAACATATTTTAAATCAGTGTTTTTATACACATTTGTGAGAATTTTAAAAGTTTGCCCAATATGGCAAATTTTATTCACCAACAATTACACAATAATTAGCTAGTATTTTTAAATTTTAGGCTATTTGAATGACAACTACGGCAACAGAACAGGATACTACTTTAGTTCCACATGTACGATAATTGGAAGTCTAACTCTGTTCCTGATAGATTTACATAAGAGAAATATTTCTAGGCATAAACATACAAGGGCAAATGGGACCAAACATCTGTGTGTTAACAATCAATGTCCTCAAAGAAGGAAATTGTCATTTTCACAGGTAGATACCTAGAAAAAATTCCAATACATTAAAAAAAAATTCTCTTCTTTGATCTAAAACCTTAGCTCTTACCTATAGTAGACTAAAGTCACTTTCTCATAGAGCCTCTAGTCTGGAGATCATATATGACATAAGCAATTTAATAAGAGACGCGCAAAACTTATCAGTAGCAATACCGGACGAGTTTTTGCTTGAAGTCCGGTAATATCCTAATTTCTTCGCCACTGTTTTAGAATTATTTACTTTGAAATATTTCTATTGGATTAATATTTATAACGGGGAATAGAATTAAAATTTTTTAATAATAAACTACTTTTAAGGAACCAGAAAATGATCATGGTCTAACTCCTGGAGCAGCAGCCGCAGCTTTGGTGCTAGGAGCTGATATAGGTTGCAACCAACAAGCTAATCTTATAGAAAATGTCGTTGTTTCTGGCGACAAAGGAGAGCTTACCTGTATATCTGAAGAAGGTAATAATAAACAAATGTTCAAAAATATACAGGGCAAATCTCAATATTCCGGATTCTAAGCCACTTTTGTCTGCATTTTTGCCTACCGTGATGAAACTTGGCACGATTATAGTCCAATACTATAGTATTATATCCCGAACCTAGTGCAGAGCAACGATACAGGGTGTTTTATTTTTAATTGCATCTATCTCATTAAAATTCTGTATAAAATTCAAATGTAAAGCTAGAGCAATGAAACTTGGCACCGATCATAAGGACATTAACGCTTTTATTTTAAGTGATAAAAAGATGATATTGCTTTATTTTCTTCCAAGAAATAAAAAATAAGAATTTTTTTTTTTGAGAAATTTATGATGTGTGAGTATAAAAAATACTCTGCCAATATATGGGCCCCTAAGCTCACACTAGGTACTATAGTTATAGTGTACGTGTGAGCTAATATAACTAAAAACTGAAATATATTTTATTTAACTCCAGACTAAATTACCTTTTGTTTGATACCACACAAGCCATGTTTTGACTTAAACTCAAATTTGAAATCTACCCCCACCCTTAAAAAAAACAAAAAACTAAAATGTATTTTGTTAAACTCCGGACTCAATTACCTTTCGTTTGATATCACACACGCCATATTTTCACTTAAACTCTAATTTTTGAAATATACCCCCACCCTTTTTTTTAAATAAATTAAAATGTATTTTGTTTAACTCCAGACTCAATTACCTTTCGTTTGATATCACACACGCCATATTTTCACTTAAACTCTAATTTTTGAAATATACCCCCACCCTTTTATTTGGTTTGTGTTCGGTGGAGTTTGTTCATTTTTAAATGGGACCATCTCGACCCAAAGCCCAGCCTAGATACCAAATTTCATTAAAATCGGCCAAGCGGTTTTTGAGTTATGCGCGTTGGTCGTTACAGACATACAGACAGACAGACATACAGACAGACAGACAGACAGACAGACAGACAGACAGACAGACAGACGGCGCAACAAAAAAGTTTCAAAATCTTCTGAAACGCAAAGATATATAAAAAATTTTGAAATCGGAGCAACTTTTTTTTTCTCGAAAAAATTAGGATCACCATAGCTCACACTACTATAGTATAGTATATGTGTGAGCTAATACTCTGCCAATATATGGGCCCCTAAGCTCACACTAGGTACTATAGTTATAGTGTACGTGTGAGCTAATATAACTAAAAACTGAAATATATTTTATTTAACTCCAGAATAAATTACCTTTTGTTTGATACCACACAAGCCATGTTTTGACTTAAACTCAATTTTTTGAAATCTACCCCCACCCTTAAAAAAAACAAAAAACTAAAATGTATTTTGTTAAACTCCGGACTCAATTACCTTTCGTTTGATATCACACACGCCATATTTTCACATAAACTCTAATTTTTGAAATCTACCCCCACCCTTTTATTTGGTTTCTGTTCAGTGGATTTTGTTCATTTTTAAATGGGACCATCTCGACCCATGACCCAGCCTAGGTACCAAATTTCATTAAAATCGGCCAAGCGGTTTTTGAGTTATGCGCGTTGGTCGTTACAGACATACAGACAGACAGACAGACATACAGACAGACAGACAGACAGACAGACAGACAGACGGCGCAACAAAAAAGTTTCAAAATCATCCGAAACGCAAAGATATATAAAAAATTTTGAAATCGGAGCAACTTTTTTTTTCTCGAAAAAATTAGGATCACCATAGCTCACATACTATAGTATATGTGTGAGCTAAAAATTACAGGAGCTTAGTTATGCAAGATAAGGTGTTAAAATTTAATGTGAACCCAAACAAATTATTTCTCTTAAAAATAAAAATTACTGGACGGTTGTGACATATACAGAGTCGGAGTAGATGGGGGTTTTATTTAGTAATTCTAAATTAATTTTAATTAAAGTGTATGTTTTGGTACGCAAGAAGTGGCAGATTATTTTAAAAATTAAAAATTCTAGATTTGATTACACTTTTACTTTTACTACACTACACTGAGTTATCAAATTTTATTAAGTTAGGCTTGGTCAGGTATTTTTAATAATCCCTGGCAGATTAAGGTGTCGGTTTTTGACATATTATGTGAACAGTTTAACGTATTGACTCAATTGGTATTTATTTTGGTTTAGAATACTAAATTACCTAGAAATCGATACCCACACACCCACTTTAGACAAAATATGATTTTAGCAAGTTATCCTCCTGCCTTTTGCTCCCTCACCCCCCAAAAAAAAACGTTATTTCCAACCTTTAATTTTTATAGATTCTTTCAATTTATAAGCTACATAGCTATAAAGTTAAAAAAACACAAATTGTACACGAAAATAGCTTTACATTTAATTTATCAATTTTTCCTGTCCCACCTCAAGTATGCCCGTGTATCTTGGCCCTGCAATGGGTTCCATCGGAGCATTACTTCTAAAATGGCATCTCTAGGTGTCTGCTACATCGGTGCCAAATTTCGTCACGGTACGCGAAAATGCAGACAAAGCCCTAAATTTCCGTCTCAGGCCGCGAACTACAAGGGAAAGGGTACCCTAATTTAATGAAATAAGGAACCCCTAATGACAGCGATACATTTTCAGTGAGATACATAATGTCTCAATTTGCACCCCTTGTGAAAACTGCATTTGATGAAAGCAAATCTTAGTACCCAAATTTAATATACGATATGGTAGTAATTCAATTCTATTTTCTGCCAGAATTTCAACAGCAAAATGGTCTTTCTTTTAGGAATAGCAGACATGGATCTCCCGGACAATCTTCTGGACGATCTGGACTATATTGGTGATTGCATAACATCTTGCAACAAAGTAGAAAACTATTTGATGTTAAGCGAATTTGAAAACAATTTAATCGCCGAGATGCCAGTCATTATGGATCGAAAAGGAAGAAGGTAAAAAAAACCATCAAAGATTTAAATTAAGAAAATACTGTTTACCTGTTTAATTTTATTATTGCTCAAAAGGTAATTATTGTGACTTTATGAACCATACGAGCAGAAGGATAGAATATTTTTCTTCTGCTTAAAGTTCTATCTATTTAGCTTAGCTTTTTTATCTTCAGTTATATCCCTATAACAGATAAGTTATTTGATTTTTACAAAAGCTTTTCTGGGTATTTCGATGCACAGAAGTAAGAGTCATCAGTGTGCCATTTTCTTCTGATGTCTTTTTGATAGTAAACTTTTTAACAATGCGACGTTTCGATTTCTCGTTATGATCATATGTTAAGTTTTTTTAAGATTTATATCCATAATTCTGACAAGCTGCAATAATTCTAGATTATCAGTTAAAATTAAAATAATATCGGCATATCACAGGTGGTTTAGAACTTTATTGTTATTAGTTATGCCACATTTGTAGTTACTAAAAATTTACTTTAAATAATAAAAAAGTGTGAAAAGTACTCATCCTTAATGAGCATCTACCTATATTATTAGTTATAAATCAAAATATCCTAAATGTATCTCTTTCATTTTGTTTTTTTATTTTAGATGGTCCCTAGCCAGACCAAAAGTTTCTTCAAACCAAAATGGCGATGCAGACAATAGGGAGCAAGAAGAAATACATGACTTTGAAAACGGACAGTGTCAAAATTTTGCTAATAGGACTATAACAGTTATCGATGAATCTAGTGTGTAAAATATTTTTAATTAAAATGTCAATTATCTTCAACATTTTTGTTGGTTTGCGTAAAGGCCTACCATACGTTGACCAATCCAATATTGAAAGCTAATGCTTGTAGCAGCACATACAGGAGTTACTTGCTGAACCGCGGTATTAGCAGAATTCGATTTAAGTTCAACAAACGATCCAAGAAGTTGCGTTAGCCTTGAGTAGGGTTGCCAACCGTACTATAGTATATAGTATTGTACTATATTTCGAATCTGCATACTATATACTGTTAAAGAAATATATAGTACGCAAAAATACTATATTTTACTTGGATCTTGATTTCGTCCATATTTTGCAAGGCCGAGACAAAAATCAGACAAATCCCTTAAGTTCTGAACGTACCGATGTGCCTATAACTGAGTGCGCCCTTTGGCATAGAAAATATTGGATAAATATTATAATACTAGATGGCTTTCATTGCTACCTTGCGTAGACAATACACTTTTAATTGAACTCTTTTTATTGATTACTTTAAAAGTTTAGAAGAAGAGTGTCCTAGGGATTTTCAAAATATTTTGATAAATGAAATCGACGGAGATATTCAGGTTCAAATTTTTTTGAATTTTATAAGCCATATTTTGTATAATTTTGATAAAGCCGTTAAACAACTTGACGGTAATAGTATCACAGCCTTAGATGTGTTTAATATTATATCAACCTTAAATTCAGCACTAGAACAGCGTAAAACAGACTATTTCTTTGGTTATGAAACAAAATAAACGTTGCAATCCTTAACAGCAAAATCCGCCATAGACAGTGACAAAATTGATAAGAAGTTTTTACTGTTCATTGAAAAATGTCTGGAATATCTTAATAAGTGGTTTTATTTTGATGAAAGCAATCAGTCATTTATAATCCAAAAATCAAACTCAAAAGAAAAGGTTTTATGTGATAAATGTGACTTAATTATTGAAGTTCTAAATTTACTAAAAAGGATGAATATAAATATGGACGAATTTTACGCTGAAATAATAGTATATGCAAAATCGAAAGATTACAGTGAATTCACCAATAAAAGTACGGGTTAAAAATGGCAGAATATTTTTAAAAATAACGGAAATAATTTACCGAATGTACTTAAAATGATTTTATTTCTGTTCTCTAATCCTGCAACATCGGCATTTACAGAAAGAATTTTTTCAATTATGAATTTAAAGTGGGGAGAATAGAAATATAACAAGTTTTATTGGTAAAAAATTACCTTTTGGTCTACGTCAATTTAAAAAAATGTTAAAAGATGAAAGCGGTGTAAAAAAGTATAGTTTTTGGAAAAATAAATAAGTATAAATTATGCCTTGCCTATTTTCCCTATTTTTTAGGTGTGCTATATTTTTTTTGGTTAATATTGAAAAATACTATATTTATCTAAAAAAAAGTTGGCAACCCTAGCCTTGAGTGACGGCGTTGGATGTTCGATGTGAAGTCCAGCATCCAATCCTTGTTGGCGTTGGCTGCATAGTACGCAACATATGCGCAGTAATTTTTTGTGATTATTTTATTATGTTATGGCTAAGGTTGACAAGTACCCATAAGCCCTAAATAACAAAATTAAATAATATAAGGGTATTTTGGTCAGTCACTTTTAACGTTAATTTCGTTATAGTTATGGTTATCTTCGTGGTTAATTAAACTATAACATTTTTGCAAAAAGCAATCTTTTTTGTAACGTTAATGAATTGACATTTTGTTTTTTACTAACCTTAATATTTTAGTTGTTTTTTTTTTCAAAAAAAATGTAAAACAACTATTTTACAAAGTAATTTTAAACTTGTCAAAACATTAACAAAAATAATCAGAAATGTTTAAAACATATTAATTTAGAACACAATTTAAGTTAAGGTTTGTTGCGTAAGTCAATGTCAAATAACCATAAGAGCTCATATAAAGTGAGCGCCAAACCTCCGTAAATAACCACGTACGTTATTTTGACTCATAGTAATAATAACCACTATTGTAAGTAGTGAAAAATCTGCTAAGCAAAAACGCTTCATTATTTTGGAGAAAAGCATTTATCGTCGATGAATATGGATAAACGCATATGGACAAACGTGTATAGAAACTTTAATATGGATAACTATAAATTTATAATATTTTTATATGTGGTAAAATTTCGGAACTTTTCTTTATGTTTTAAACGCGTCATTGTAGAAAAATTCAAGGAATTTAGATTATAAAGCTTTCCATAAAATTTAGCAAATTAATTTTTGTTTAAATAAATAGACTATTTAAATTAGTTTTGATTTATGTGTTTTTAAGTACACTTAGATGTTTTGTGTGAATGTATTTATTTATAAAATTTGAACTGCCACAAAAAATTATGTAAAATAATTCCTATTAAATTGATACCTCTTTATGAAAACATTTTTTTTAACCTTGAAAGTTGCTCAGGTTGCTTATGACGGTCAAATAAAATAACTTAAAGATAAAGCAGACGGATAAGTTCTTAAAGGTACTTTACCCAATTTGATGAAACAAAATGTTGCGTTTGATTGGGGTCCGCTGAAATTTTTATATATTTATTTTTTGGTATTTTGGGACTTTTAAAGTGGTGTACTAGAGATTTTCAGTTGTAAGTTTTCGTCAGTCAATTTAAAATATATATATATATATATATATATATATATATATATATATATATATATATATATATATATATATATATATATATATATATATATATATATATATATATATATATATATTTAGCTGTTTGTGCCATTAAGATAAAATTTCAAAAATCAATTATCCTAAAAAACTGAGTTTAAAAATATTATAACCCATGTAGCAAGCCGGGTGTATTTATATACCCCGTATGCTCCCGAGAGTCAGAAAATATTCTCATGCATACTCCATGCATATGCATATTATAAGAATATACGATCAATATGTGGAAATTTTTCTAAACATACCATTTATGTAGTAGATATATCCTTTAGGTATATTCTGAAATGATTATACTTTTAGTGTATACTTAATATACTCTTCTCTAAATTCCAAAATGGAAGATTCCAGAATATATTTTTAGTTTATACCGGCTTTGATATATTCTAAAAAGGATATTCTAGAATATGATTTGAATGAAATATTCTTTTAGTAAATTCTAAAAAGGATATTTGGAATATAATTTTATTTTATACCTGGTACATTCTTTTTACACAACTGCAGCACGGCGAAAGGAAGGGTAATGATTCTGGCTTGGGATATGTATGTATGTATGTAAATATGTATGTTTGTGTCGCGCTAGAGGCTAAACGGCACAACCGATTTTGACAAAAAAGGTGCCGTTGAATTGCTACTGATCCCGAAGGTGCTATGGCTATATTTTTTAAATAGGAATCAACATGCCGGTCATCAGACGTCATTTTCTCACATGATGTAGGCTTTAAGGTATACAAATTACCTAAATTTTAGGCGATTTTAATGAAATTCCTTTGATCACCCATTTCAAATGTCCTCTAATTTGCTGTAATTCCTTTGTAGTCCTCCTGGCTCTCACTAAGGTAAATTATTATTTATGCACAAAGAGAAACATGTGCTGATTGATTATAAAGAAAACTATTTATTAAATCATGATACATTTTTAAACCCATGCGATGTTGCCAGAGAACGCACTTTTTCATTGGATTCTACAAATATGGAAAAAATCAGATGACAATAAAAAAGTGGGCGAGTGTACAACTTTAAGAAATACATACCGACTTTGAACTTACACTGTATACTTGATACACAGAGTGTAATTTAAATATTGGGATTGTCAGGAACGTCAAATATAGACAAAAAGTTCAATCTAGCATCTGTCAAGTGAGAAGAGTGAGAAAAAATATTAGACCTATGGAAAAACTGTATATTTTAAAATTGGCAAATTTGACAACGTGAAACAATTATTGATTCATCCAGTGGCGGATTCAGGATTTCCAGGGGGGGGCCAAACAGGCAGCAAACATCAAAATATTTTTTATTAGCGGTTTTTGATAGATCTGAGGTGTAAAATTTAGTATCTAAAGGAGAGTTATGGCGCCGCAGGCGAAATTTTTAAAAAAATTAAATAGAATTTGTGTCAAATTTTAAATAAGTGATACTGCTAAACTAAAAAATAAGCTATATGTCTAAGTGAGTGGGGGGGCCCGGGCCTCTCTGGCCCCACCCTGGATCCGCCACTGGATTTATCGTGAAAATATTTCATTGCCTTGTTTTCAAAAAGTTATGGGTTAAGAAGGTACAGTGTGGTCAAATAGCCTTTGCAATGGATATAAATGTGTTAGTATTTTTATGAATTATTATTTTTTTTTAATCTATGTATTAATTTATTTTGAAAAATCAAAAAGTTTACTATCATTATTGTAATTCAAAATTCCGCAAAAATGTGATTGTGGTAATTGTAAAGAAAGTTATAATAAAAAATAAAAAATACAAAAATAAAAATTAATTTTGACACCCTGTATGTAAAAAAAGAGGTTTGATGCAAAATGTAATAAAAAAATACGACGCGACGTTTGTCCTTTCCTAGCACCTCTTTTGGTTGATTTGGTGTATCAAATAAATTACACCCTGTGTAGTCTACGGAATAACCCCTGCATTAAAAGTATAGATTTATAAGCAACAATTCTTTTCCTGATTTTTCTAGAAAACAACTGGCAACGTTTTCATTTATAAAACACTAAATACTTTCACTTTTAGTGATCTTCGTATTATCTATTGCATATTACTATTACACAGAATGAAGGTAGGTATTTTTCCTGCTATTATTAATTGTTTGCGTAGGCGACAGATAAATTACTTACTGGAAACTGTTTTGTATTCTACCGTCTATGTAATTTTTTAATTGGGTAACCTGCTTGTTTATCAATTTATAAAAAAAAACGCCAAGAATGGGTTTTCATTTATATAATTATTTATTCATTGATAAATTAACATTGTCAAAAATCTTTCTTTCTTTTATTTAAACGCCGAATTGTTTTGTCAGTTCTTTTTTTTAAATTATATGTATTGGCAATAATTAAAACAATAAGTGGCAGCTGCTACTGCAAAAAATTTACTTCAAATTTTTATCAAGCGGTTTTTTGCCGCGCAAGATATAGCTTTAAAAATTTTACGCTCAAAACTATTACCACATAGTCATAAACCGCGCGCTTCTTTACCGCTTAAGACATTAACGGCGCAAAATCAAGGACAACATAAATACCACGCAACATTTTTAACTCAAAAAAACAAAAATCGCCCAAACGGCCGTGTTTTATCGTATTTTTAAAATAATGCCCCATCATCTCGAATACTAGACAAAAGAGCTAACTAAAGGATCAAAAATTGAAACTAAAAGTCAAAATCTAATTTGTTTGCCTTTACAATTCGGCCTAAATAGATTTCTAAATCATACAATAAAATAAGAATAGATTATTAGGGAACTATTGCAATAAAGCCAAGCAATAATTGTGCCGGGTACTATTCTGACCTTTTCACATTATAAGAACAGCTGTCTTCTTTGAAAATTAGGCCTTTGTGCATTATAAGAGCCAAAATTAATAGTGCCGCCACTATTAATGGAAAATAAACGACTGGATTTATAAATTCCATTTTGGTATGTCAATTTTGAAAGATGAACTGTAAGTTTTCAATGCGAATAAGTCTCTCTTATCAATTTGGCATGCCTTAAGAATGCCATGGAATTCAGAAATTTGCCACCTTGACCCGTTCTATTTTTTCCTGTGTGTAAATTCTTCATACAAGTGAGAATGAGAATTCACATCTCTCAGGACCAATAGAGATACGGAAATCTAGTGAGATCGCATGTTTAGTTCAAGCTTTACCCGATTTTGAGGGAGTACTCCTTCACACCTATGCAAGAATTCATGCACTGTCCTTCCTTCGAACTATTAGCCAGAAAAAAGCATAAAACATTGTCCTATGATTAGGAAAACATACAGGTTGTTAAGTGGTTTAAAAGCCTTAGACCACACAACGTCAAAAAACAAAACTTAAACAATTTAATAATGGCTTTCTCGAAAATCATTTAATGAGCTACCAAGATCTTATTAAAATTACAGAAAGAAATACGATGGCCTTTTGAGAGAGTGTAAGAAGGCGATAACGACAAATCGATTTGTGGAAGATGAACTGAAAGTTTGAAGGCTTTTTTGCCAAATTCGATATTACCACATTCGAATATCCACCGTTATTATCCGGTCTCGCCCCCTATGACCTCTTTTTATGTTCCAAAGGCATATCAGCGCTGTAAGTAGGTGACACGATTTGAATGTGTAACAGATTTTCAATGATCTGACACTGTAATTCTACGGATTATCAAATTTAATATAAACGGGTTGGATTTGCCTAAGTAAAAATGACAAATCTAAAGTGGCCGTCGCCCGCCAATTTCTTTAGTTTGACATTTTGTTCTCTGGTATAGAAATGTCAAGTGCTTGTCAACCGCTGTTTTTGCGTATTTGAATTTATGTAATTTTTTTAATGAAAGTGATAAAATCTTACTTAATTTTTGACATATTAAGCGCCATCTTTGTGTCAGCTGGCGAACTTAACTTCTTTTTTAGTTTAATGAGCTGATCAATACCTTTAGTAGGAGGTGCTAAAAATAAATGTTGCACAAAAATTATAGGAAATATCGAAGAAAAACTAATTTTTTCGAAATATAGCCGCCATTTTGTTTTGATGTTACAAGTGTCATTTTTTTTTCTATTTAAATTGAGTAGGTCTTGCTTAAAGTAAATCCATCAAAATTAATTTTACTTCTTCTAAAACAGGGAATTCATTTTTTTCTTAATTCTGGTAGCCGTCCGTCATCTTGGATTCTGAAGCCGGAAAATCGGGAATCCTCAAATAAAAATTTAGCTTTTAGTGTTTAGTATCACCATGTCAAATAAGGAAAAATATTCCCTTTTTGCAGCTATTGCAGGAAATGTTTTGTTTACATGCTTGCCGTTTTTTTCGTTTTTTGGTCCTTTCAATAATACCTTATTTTGTCTTATTTGTTGTGGTTGACATTAGTGACGATGGGAAATTTTTTAGGTTTATTATTTTTTCCAAATTGTGGAAATTTTCCTGATCTTCGAAATGATAAATGACATTAAACTGTAATTCGTACATTATTTCATAACCTCATTTTCTTATTTTCATTCTTCTGGGCAAACACGACTCGTATTGACATTATAAGACATAACAAACAATTCAAATAGGCGAAATGAATTTACGACCATGTAGATCTACCTACTTATTACGTAAGTTCTTCTTTGTTACCACGTATATCATTTGCGGATACGTCGTGTGTTTGGGTTTTAATAGACACTTAAAGCAGTGGATGCTATTAACAGTCGTAGGTCTTTCTTTTTTGGTATTTATCATATGGTTGTATATTTTTGTTTTTTATCGTTCTTGTTTTTGTATTTTTTTATATATTATTTTTTCTTGTTGCTACGTTATTTTTTCTTTAGGGAAGATTTGTATAATAAGGCACAGTTTTTTTTAAATGGTCCATTATTTAAAAAAATTAAATAAAAAATTTAACAAAAGTACCTACTAAATATTAGTTTAACGATTAATATAAAAATATATATGTGAAAGTAATGCAATGTTGATGTGTGGTGCGTGTTGGTGGTGTTAGTGTTTAAGTTTTGATTTTGAGTTTTAATTCGTTGTACATCTTACAAATCACGGTTTGTTGATGGAAATTTATATTTTCGATACAAGTGCAGTGTGTTTTAATCTAATGGAGTGTTTTTTCCTTGTAAATGTTGCGATTGCGATGCATGTTATTCAATATGAAATGGCATTTTTAAAAAAATAAAAACGAATCGGATCTAAAAGATATGCTTTTGTATTAATGGTTCGAGCATGATTTAGGTTAAGTTTATTGTCTAATAAACGAATTCGATCATGCTCGTTACTGTTTTCGACCGAGTCGATAAATTAGCGAATTATCAAACGAAATTTGCCTTTAATGTAAACGTCACTTTTATCCTGTGGTTCGTTGCGAATGCCCAAACAAAGCTTACCTTAAATGGCATTAATTTTAAATTTTATTATTTTTTTGCCCAAATAAATAAAAACTCATCTAAATCGCTTTTTGCGATTTCGTTTTTATTTTATATTGAAGTATAATAAATCTAAAACAATAAGTATTTGTGTATTCCGATATGGTCACGACTATACCAGAACCGTTTGGAACCGTATTCGATTTGATGAAAATGCAAAACGTGTAAACTAATGAACCTTCTACAAGAAGCGAATGAATTCGTTTGGTGGTGCACGCTTTGATGAAAACAAGGAATAAAAACACAAAATTACATCACTTTCTAAGGAAAGTCTTTGATAAATTAACTTGCATTTTAGAATACATTTCTACTATTTCCTATTTAAGCTAAGCTAGTTGAAGTTTCAGCTAGACGTTCATTTTCCACTTCTACCTCTGTACTGTAAAATATATATTATATATACAGTGCCAGCTTAAGTTTAATTAAAAAATATATTTACCAATGATACTCTTACCACTTTTTACGTGTGTTTAACCATTGTTATATTAATTTAAGATTCGTAAGGTCACTAACTCATTTTTAAATTTAAAGAATTATTATTTGGCGCGTAAAAAATGTAGTTTAAGAGATGTTCAAATTGCTCCCCGTTAACTTCTTGGCATTTATTCAGCCTGTTTCGGCATTCATTTCGCACATTTATAAATGTTTTATCCCTCTTTTAATTTACAGATATTAGTGCCGTTATACTTAAAGCAACATTATTAAAAAGTACGTCTAAAAGTAGTAACAATGTTATTTATTATAACTTAAACTGCATAAAAGTAAAAAAAAGTTGCTTGCACAATTAATGAAAATACTCATAACTTGATAATTAATTTACAAATTTAAAAAAAAAAATTAATTAATATTTTAAGTAAAAAATCAAATTACCTTTTAAACAAGGTATCACTCGACCACTTTTCATTAAAAAATTTAAAGGTGTACACTAAAAAGTAACTGAAATATTACCATTAATCATAGGTTTTACTTCAATTTAATATCTGAAACTGCTGAAGACTAAGAGGAGTTGCAAACACTATAAACATAAACACACATAACTCCGTGAGTATGAAACCGATTTTTCAAGTTTTATTTGATTAGAGAATCGAAATACCTTTTAAGCAAAGTATCACATGACCCCCCTTCTCATTTCAGAATTTAAAGTTGTTAGTGACCTTGTGGTCTTACGCCCACACGACGGTTCAAAACAATCAGTCAAAAAGTAGTACAGTTGATACCATTTAACATGCTTTTTGTTTGAAGTTGATATCTAATTCCGTTCAAAAGTTAACAGGGAGGGGGGGATTTTTACGTCCGCACTGTATATATTATAAACGACCGGAAATTATGACTGCAAATGTCACTTTGCAGACAGATTATTTTGAAAGAGTTTCCTGGGTTGACCACGATGAGTGTCCTTATCTTTTACAACTCAATGGTACATACCTATTCCAGGAAACATTAAAGGATGGAAAAAAGGGATCAAAGTAAACAATTAGAGTTAAGAAGAAAAACCCATATTAAACCACGAGGAATGGAGGACAGTCATATGGTTTTTTTGAATCTTTCACTAAACTTTTTTGTACATAACTATCTACGGTAGAATATTTTGGTTTACTGACGTTTTGGCACAGCTTTAAGTGTTCAATAAAATTATCTGTTATTTGCAGTTGCACATTAGTTATTTAATTTCATGGTTTTTAAAGCAATTTGTGAATATGCAAATAACGCGATGACCCAAGGGTCTAAATGAAGCAATTCGTGAATTCCTGGAGGAGCACTATCATGTGCGCACCTAGGGGGGGCCGAGGCCCGGGCCCCCCCAAGCCTTAGATTTTTTTACATATTTTTGACATATTTCAGAAAAAAAAACACAAAAATTCGACATCATGATGCTTCGCCCCCCCCCCTCAAGAGGCCTCGGCCCCCCCTAAGATATATTACTGGATGCGCCACTGGCACTATAGTAACATGTAGCATTTTGGTTCGGAATAAATATTAGGTACCTATCGTAATTCTTATTACGTCTTCAATTTCAGAATCCTTTAGGGCTTGAAAATAAGATACTCCAGGGATAGGAATATGAAATGCTTTAAAAGCAGCTTGATGGTAAGTTTATCTATAATTCTATACGTATTAATAATGAAGATGCCAGTGTTAATATATATAATATAATATAAGTATATGTATATCATAACAAAAATATTTAATGTAAAAAAAAGCCAAGTGCGCGAAAATGGTATTCCGTAAAAAGAATTGAGATAAAAGTATAGCCAAGTTCTCCAATTCAAATTTCAAAATGAAAGGTTTTTAAAAGATGGTACACGCGAACTTGGCAGGGCACTGTCGCGCCTGCCGCGCTGTGCCCCTAGATTTAAGAGTCACAACTTGAAGCCGCCCTGTTTGGGAGTCTTAACGGCATTAGATAATCAGACATGGAAAAGGTCTAAACCAAAAAAATACCAACCAGATAATACTCGTTTATATGAAATTGTGTGATCAACTTTATTGTGTAATAAACACAAAGAAACTGTGGTTTTTAACTGCCGAAGATGATATGACCTAGGTTCTTTAGTAAAAGTAAATGAAACTGGCAACTTCCCAACATTGATTCTAAGACATCCGTGGTTGTCCTGCAAGGTCGTTTTAAAATTCAGCAGCAAATAGTAAAAGACATAAGTGCCACTAATATATATAAATAATGTATAAGTATTTGCGAGGAACTAGTAGACACTTATTATTGCAATAAATAAAATCTCTGTGGCAGATTCATTTTACAAACATTACTTTATGCGACGTTTTACGTTTTCTTCTACAATCGTTTTCAAGCTCCTCAAGTATCTAATTTTCAAATTATTATTTCTCCAATACTATTTATTCTGCTTTGTGCTAATGCTTCCCAACAAACATTTAAAGTTGTGACGACGAAACCCCAACTAGAAAGAATTTCTTAAAAGTAACCGCAACGTACTCCCGCTACGTCTCAGTATACCATACAGCGACGTTATAATTCCCTAAGTGGGGAACCAATTTCTGGTTATAACTAGCCAAGTGTTTAAAGTCACTGTAGTAACAACTACACTACTGCGTCGTAGCCAGGTATCTACTACGCCGTAGAGGCTGGTTTTTTTCCGTAATGGCATAAAAGTTGCGATGTAGTTGCAAATAATATAATCGTTTCTTTTTGGTAGAATTGTTACACAATATGGTGGACACAACAGTAAACAGACTCGTTTAGTTTTTTTGTTCGGTTATGGTTATAATATGTTCTATGTTATCCAAAAGGGTGAGAATTTACGAGCAGAGGATCAAAATTCGAGTGCGACGCAAAGTTTTTTGTATAACATGCATTATATATATTGCAAAAAACCGGTGCGCCCGTAAAATTGAGCCGTTTTCTGATAGCTGATGGAATTTTTGTGTTGTGATTTTGGAGGTTATGTTTTCATAATCGACAGTTAACTCCAACAAATGGTGCTTAAGAAGAGCATTTTTGGTAAGCTTCAACTAATTTGTTTATAAAATAGTATAGCTCTTTAATATGAGCTCGCCACTCGTCATTTGCCGTTTCTGTCAACAACAGCACCACCGCTTATAGGTTATGTACGAGCGTGAATTTGTGGTAGGTTTTAAAACAAAAACAAGATAAATTAAATTCCATTAGAATAATAAATGAAGTGCCAATAAAAAGAGTTTTTTAAAAATGTATGTTGCAGTCGAGAGCATGATAGGCGATCTAGAATTTCTAGGAAGTGTTGGTCAAGGAACTAAAAGAACGTAGTCACATCAATGAAATCAACTTATTGTTACTTTTTTTATTTACACATTGCTCTCACAATTCGTATGTAGTATTTTTTATTGTTTTTAGATATTTTGGCATTGTCAATATTCAATAATTTTTATTATTATAAGCCCTATAAGTAAAAAACAATCTCTGAGACTTGTTAGATAGATTAGAAATCCGCATGTAACCACGATATATCTAACTTGTTTTTTTATTAGCCGCAAACAGCGCAAAAGTTCCTAGATGAAGTTTAGCATATCCCAGAGGTTATTTTAGGGGCCGTGCATAAATTAGATATTAGGGACCTATTGCAATAAAGCCTGGCACAAAACACAGCACAAATTTAAGTTTATTCACTTCAAACCAAGCTTTAACAACAGCACAAATTTGAAGAAAACCAAAAAGACAAATACCCAAGCTCAACACATAAAATGAATCACAGTGAGACACGACACGTCAGCACAAGAGGCATAGATAAACGAATTCGGTTTAGTCCGCACAAGAGGGTTACGATGGCGATAGGGTGGTGCCACAGCACAAACCACGAACGACCGTAAAGACAGTACAAGAATAGAACAGCAACAAGTAGCGTAAAAGATTAAAGATGGAGATTAAGCATGGACCAGGGAATTCTTAAAATCCGTGTGCGGTAGTCGATACTTTGGATCAATATTTTGCATTTTGATTGTTTTGCAAAATGGTCAAGCAATGAGCTCGAAAAAATGGACTGCTCAAGGTAGTTAAAAAAATATTTGCAAAACCGTTCCTAATATTCCCATATTATAAAAGGAGCCACAAAAAGTAGGGTTAAGAATGTGTGCGACCAAGATGCGACTTCAAAAAGTCTACGTTTTCAAAGTAGAAACAGGAAGAAGAGATTACTTTAAAAGATCGACATTAAAAAAAAGTCAAAGTAGTTGCGGCTTTAAAGTTGATCCAAAAAGTTATTTTGTCTACATTGTTACATCAGATGTTACTATGATGACACAAACTTTTGTGGTAAAAATTAAAGTTATAATGTAGTTGTCGGATACACTTGTTTGGGACTCCAATGAAGCTTAACTTTCCAGTGGTAATTAAGTAGGATATAAAAGTCAGGGCGACTACGAAATAACGACTAAAAAAAAAGTAAAACTTTAGCAACGTCCTATTGTGGTAGAGAAGACTATCAGAATCGACTATCAAGAAACAATCCTAAGAAGTAGTTTAGACGGTCGTTTTTACGAAACATCTACTATTTTCTGATACTAAATAGAAGTTAGAACTAAAAAGTAACAAATTTTGGTTGGGATCACCACATTTCTACTATAAGAAAGTAGCAAAGCCTTTAGAACATGTAACCGCTACTATAAATGTTAGTTGGGTTGTTATTTATTTATTTATTTCTGAAAAAGTTTCGAAAGTTTATCAAAACAAATAATAAATCAAAGGTAGCATGATATTATTTCAAAATGTCAATATGTCAGTTATTATTGTTTTGAACTTTAACTGAAACCACCGCGTCAAATCAGTGGCGGCGAATTGTCACATCCCCGTTTTTCTTAAGGTGGCTGATTGCTTGGATCTTTACGTCACGTCCTACGATGACTTACGTAAATTTTGTGTGACAAGCTTAAGAATTAATATAACTATTTTGAAGACAAAGTGAAACAGAGTGTTTTGTTCAACTTGCACCTTTATGCAGTGTTTTAAAAGAACTAATTAAATGGAAAATCATCATGCAAACATGTTCCTTGCATTTTAATGCTTAGTCCAATTTGTTGCAAGTTCAGTGTTCGTAGAAACTTAACATTAAAGCGCTCCTGCTGCAAACCGTTTTCCTGCTATCGCATCTAAAAGTCGCGACACCCATGTGCCTTGCAGGCCAAAAGCCAACGTCAGGAGTCGAAAAGGTTGCATTTAAATTTTAGATTCTTTACACTTTTATTCTATTTTAGTAATAAATTCATTATTGCGGTCTTTGTTTTGATATTGTTCCTTTCTTTGGATCACTTGTTCGTTATATGGCATATGAACTTGGCTCTTCCAAGGAAAAAAGCCCTAAGTAACAAAAAATATTATGGTATAGTCTTTTAATTTTCTATTTATTCAGTGTAAAATTTTTATCAAAGTGTGCCAGGTAAACTTAATATTTATGTCGTTATATATATCCTTGTTTAGAAATTACTCTATACGCCTTGACAAAAATTTTGTATTGAGTAAATTGGCAATGAAAGGTACCAAGGTCTTTTCTTAGTGTAACTTACTATGTTGGGACAGTCGAACTATTATAGTGGTTGCAACAAAATGATCATTAAAAATCGTCAGTAAATTAAGTAAACCAAAACATTTACATGTTATTTTAATAAATATCATAACTATTTCATATACTTATGTAGTATCTATCTGGGGGCACGACAGTGCCCCGCCAAATTCGCGTAAATTACTATACCAACTTTTCAAACATTTCAGACCATATTTGACCTATCTAGAACTCTACTTCAGAATGAGCTACGAAACTCAAACTTTGCACAGTCGTAGATCTTACCAACCGCTTCCTGTTTCATGAACTTCTACAAGGTAGTAAAGTAGTTACTAAATTTCAAAAACGTCGAAATTACCTATTACTTACTGTGTATATATGTATAGATCATCAAAATTCTACCGTACTTCCAGACACGCTACCAAGCTGAAATTTGGCAGATTGATATAAATTATGACCAAACCCTTGGAAAAGAAAACCCCAAAATTCTAATTTACTCCCCTTCCGGGCTGATAGGAAAAAAAATTAAAAACCTTAAAAATTTAATAAGGCGTTGCAAAAGTTGCGAACAATACTCCGTCTATTTTACCACTTTAAAACTTAAATATTATCCAAATCCTTTAAAAAAGGAGTGAAATCATAATAAAAACATTTCATTTAAAAAAAAGCCAAGTACGCGAAAATGGTATTCCCTAAAATAAATTATGATAAAAGTAAAGCCAAGTTCTCCAGTACAAATAATTTCAAAATGAAATGTCCCCCCCCCCCACTTCAAACAATATTCCTATTATAAACCTACTTTTTCGTTGTCTTTCTTTGTGTTTTTTTTTTAGCTTTTCGGGGTTATCGTACTAAAATGAATAAAAAACGCAGAATAATGGACTCAAGCATAATAAAAGCGTGTTGGCGCTCCAGTTCGGATTTAAATCAAGTAGGGATCAATTTTTGGTTGCTCCAGATCAGCATCAAGCGATTCCGGAGAGGTCGAAAGCAGTATGAATCAAAAACGATATAAGTTTTACCTTCTTAAACATTGCATTACCACTCAAGAATTGGATATTCGCAATATATTAATTGTCGTAAATTTGTTGTAATTTCGTCATGGAAGAAAAAAATTTGTCACGCCACCCGTTTTCCTAGAAAAGGGGTGGTAATGCCAAGTTGAGTCTTAACTACCAGTTCAGCAAAAAATTAATCAAAAATTTTCTCGCGCCATCCGTTTTTCTGAAAAGGGGTGGTAATCTCGATGGTAATGCTAAGTTGAGTCTCAAATTACTACCCCAGAACAAATATATAATTTTTAAAGACTAATTTATGAAATAATTGTCGTAAATCATGGATTGGTTTTTGAAAATTTTTATTTTTTTTGGATGGTAGTGCTAAGTTGAAACCCAACTTAGCATTACTATCCCTTTCTAGAACAACAACTGGTGGCGCGACACATTTTTAGCTCACACATATACTATACTATAGTAGTGTGAGCTATGGTGATCCTAATTTTTTCGAGAAAAAAAGTTGCTCCGATTTCAAAAATTTTTATATATCTTTGCGTTTCAGATGATTTTGAAACTTTTTTGTTGCGCCGTCTGTCTGTCTGTCTGTCTGTCTATCTGTCTGTCTGTCTGTCTGTCTGTCTGTCTGTCTGTCTGTCTGTCTGTCTGTCTGTCTGTCTGTCTGTCTGTCTGTCTGTCTGTCTGTCTGTCTGTCTCTCTGTCTGTCTGTCTGTCTGTCTGTCTGTCTGTCTGTCTGTCTGTCTGTCTGTCTGTCTGTCTGTCTGTCTGTCTGTCTGTCTGTCTGTCTGTCTGTCTGTCTGTCTGTCTGTGTGTGTGTCTGTATGTCTGTCTGTAACGACCATCGCACATAACTCAAAAACTGCTTGGCCGATTTTAATGAAATTTGGTATCTAGGCTGGGTCCTAGGTCGAGATGGTCCCATTTAAAAATGAACAAAATCCACCGAACACAAACCAAATAAAAGGGTGGGGGTTGATTTTAAAAATTAGAGTTTATGTGAAAATATGGCGTGTGTGATATCAAACGAAAGGTAATTGAGTCTGGAGTTAAACAAAATACATTTTAATTTATTTTAAAAAAAGGGTGGGGGTATATTTCAAAAATTAGAGTTTAAGTGAAAATATGGCGTGTGTGATATCAAACGAAAGGTAATTGAGTCCGGAGTTTAACAAATAACATTTTAGTTTTTGCTTTTTTTTAAGGGTGCGGGTGGATTTTAAAAATTTAAGTTTAAGTCAAAACATGGCTTGTGTGGTATCAAACAAAAGGTCTGGAGTTGAATAAAATATATTTCAGTTTTTAGTTATATTAGCTCACACGTCAACTATAACTATAGTACCTAGTGTGAGCTTAGGGGCCCACATATTGGCAGAGTATTTTCTTTCACAACAAATTTATGACAATTAATGCATATACTATACAGAAAGACGATCGATGTAACAAATGTATTGTAAACCGGAGACAATGGGAAAATGAAAGAAGTAGGGGAAGACCCCGAATGAGATGAGCGGATGATTTGAAAACACATTCGGGAACTAGAGGTATGAACACGGCGACAGAGATGGATTGAAGAAGGCGAAATAGAGAGAATAGATTTAATGCATATACTGCGAACAGTGGCGGCTGCTACAGGGAGGGCAACGGATCAGTGCCCTCCCAAAACTAGACAACAACCAGTATTTTTAATTGATTTATTAAAAAAAAGTTAAATCTTAGAACATGACAGGTCTAGTTCTTTTTTTTAGTCTGTGGTTACTTTTTTAGCGTAAATAATTACAAGCCGGCAGCACCGCGCGGGAAAAGATTTCAATTTCACCCGTTTTTTAGCGGTGTATGGGTGGCTGGTCTAGCGCGGGGGCAGGAGGAATGTTTGTTTTTGTTGAAGCCGGCCATATTCATCGTGCTAAACCATTCGTTGCCCTTCCTACGTGTTGCCGGTTCTATCCTTAGTGAAGACGTATGTGATTGTTTTAATTTGATGTACGTCAGGTTCAGTAGTTTAAAGCCTTGCCGGTCGCGTGTCCATTGTTTTAATACGTTGACATATGAAATTCGATTACAAATAAAATCTTTAGGGCCGCATATACTGGACCTAAAAATCCTAAAAAATAACCAAAATTTTAGTTCAAGTAATAAAAAATTATACGATGCTGAAAACTGGTTGTGCGGTTGTCTTATTATGAACAATCCAAGAAGTGATTCTGCGTGGGTGGCAAAGGAAATGTGTGATATTAAGCACTTTAGTGAAAAGGTAAAGACAGAAAGTAAGTGCTGCTTATTTAAATAACTACATAGAATTTTCTATGCTAGGCAAAACTGATATTAGTTGCCAATTGAATAGTGCCTATAGGCAAAACATTACCGAACATAATGAAAATGTGGAAAAAAATAGACATATACTTAGTAGGTTAATAGACTGTTTAAAATTCTGTAGGATTTTTGATGTTGCTCCAGTGGCGGCTCGTGACTTGTAAAACTGATGAGGCACAGATGCCAAAAATGAAAAAAAAAATCTTTATGAAATGGGAATAAATGATCGAATGCAATGTGTATTTTTTTCCAATTTTCCCTTTCCATGATTGTCGAAAAACTTTATTTTCTACAAATATAATAAATATACTTAGGTACTCACTTTAAATCTAAAAACAACAATTACAGTTTGTCAACAAGCGGTATCCGTCTTTCTTTTAACAATACAGACTTTTATCAATTACAGTGGAACCTCTATAACTCGAACTTAAAGGGACAACCAAAACAGTTCGAGTTGTGGAGAATTCAAGTTATAGAAATTCGAGTTAAAGAGGTTAAAATACATATAAAAAGTGCAGGGACCCCTTAAAATGTTCGAGTTATACAGGTTCGAGTTTTGTCATTTTCATACAAAGTCTGTAAAAGTTCTTTTTCTATGGAAAAAATTGCCAGCGCGGAAAGTTTATCTTGTGTCATTTTTGATCGGAATAGTTAAAACAAGATTACAAAGTTTTTTAGTTTCACTAAACATTTCACATAGATTTAACTTTTAGGCACTTAAAATGTTAGTCTTTATAAATTACTGATAATTAATTTTTTACTGTGTCTATATCAAACTTTTTTTATATGCATTTTCTAAATTATCAATACATTTTTTGGGAAAATTTTTGGAATATTCATCTAACTTGCAGGTGTTTAGTACTGCAACAAATTCTAATTTTTTAAAATCTTTAATCCTTGTTTATAACTGAAAAGTTATATTATCCAAAATTTCGTAATATAATAAATTATATTCCTTAAAAATAGTTTCCTCAAAATTTTTAAGGACAATAACAGGTCCTGTTACATTTTCAGTTTTTCGAATATATCTTCAAAAACTTCATATTTATCTTGTAGATAATCTTAAACAGGATATTTTAATTTGAGTAATGCACATATTTAAATCTACGTTAACTTATTGCAAAAATTGATACAGGATATTTTAATAGTGGTAAATATCTTAAAAATTAAAATCAAAAAAAGAAATTTAAAACTTTCAGTTTTTGAGAAAACCTTGTGCCATAAGTGTAGACTCGGATTTTTAAGCTTCGAGAAAACTCCTTGCCACTTTTTTTTGTCTAGACTTAAAATATTTAAGTATGACGTTGGTCTATTTTTCAAGATTTCCGTCTTTTTAAAATTACTGCGGCGTTGAAATGGTACATTTTTTTAAATAAAAGTACAACATAAGCAAAGTTTGAATAAAAGCTCAAAACAATGACTAATTTGGTAATCGGTTGGCGAATGACTTAAAACAGGTGGCGAGTGTTACATAATTTGCATGGATGCGACAAAATCTTACCAGCGATTTATTTAATTGATAGATTCGCATTATAGAGTTTTTAGTCTTCGAACGACCTCAATAACTTTCCGCCACGTGATGTGGACCAGACGCGATATGACCACCCGCAGCGTAAGTGAAGCGGAGCTGCCCGCCGCCTCTTCTAAAGCCAAGTTTATGCAGGGAAAAATATTTTTTTGAAATATTTTATTATTTCATATTATATTGTTAAAAGCGTTCCAGTAAAACAAAAAACTAAGGGTTTTGTGCTTTAAATTATGCAAGGCCAGCGTGGCATGCTAATGCACACAAATTCATCACTTTTTTAATCGCCTCACCTAACCATGCAGTCAAGCGCGCGAGTCACACAAGAGTTCCGTTCAGTCCGCTTGGGCCAATATGTTATGGCGCGAGTTGCGAATGACGATTCAGTTTATTTATTCATTTCATGTTGTAGGTTCCTTTTTATCTGGGGATTGATTGAAAAAACGCAAAGTTTAAGTAGCAGAGGGCGAAAAAGCTTGATAAATAATTTAAAATTTACTTTATTTTTTGTTGAGGCGCCTCATCTGACGATAGACTTTATCTATAAAAAAATAAACTAAAAACTACACCAAGTAGCTGCTTGTTTATAAAATGCTAAAATAAAATTGTTTAGGTAAATTTTTTTATCTCCTTTTTCAGGCAATATAAGTTTCTGCCCCCCCCCCCCGAAAAATATTAAAAAATCAATGTTATAATTTTGTTTTATTTAGTTTTTACTAAAATATTAACAATAAATTCATAATTTACACCTCTGTGAACGGTATTTCATTGTATAACGCTCATAAATTTGACAATATAGATATGAAACGTCACCAATTGATGACGTATTTATTAAACCACACTGTTTCGAAACATATAGCACGAGAATTTGCCTCCAATTCTTAAGTGGTAATGCTAAATTTAAGTAGGTATAAGTACTAGCCTTGCAGGATGATGCAGATACTACCTTCTTATTTAACCGATCAGCCGTTTAGTGGTCGTTGGTAAAAATCCCACCTAAACTCCAAGTAAAGAGTTAACAAGTTTGTGGCGCGCTCAACCGTCCGCGTTTGAAACAACCACTGTGCACGCGCGTTGTTATTGCTTTCAAGAAAGTGCCCCTGCGGCGCGTAATTCGAACCGTGGCGCGTTTTTAAAACTCCTGGGTGGTAGTTTTTTTAATGGTGGATTTTTTGAATTTTCAAGCAGGGTTGTTCAGGGTTTTGTTTAAGGGTTAAAAGAGCTTTTGCAAACAGGTGGTCGTTGATTATTAGTCATTTGGTTCAAGTTCAATTTTTGAAGGTCGCGATGTGATTTTTGTATGGTTGTTCTTTAAGAAGCTCAGTACAAAATTTATTAATTATTTTTATTGCTTTAATATCGTTTTACTTTCAATGTTTTTAAAAATACCCTATTAAAAAACCTGGCAGTAGCCTCAGCTAAGGGGTTATTTTAAAAAATATTTTTATTTATTTTGCCAGGATCATTGGTAGCAATTTTTAATTTGGGAAAACTAAAGTGTTCTCGGTTTATGGATTAAATGGATATTTGAAAAGCTGCGAAAATGTATTTCTGAGTAAGTACCTAAATTACAAGGCGTTTTTTAAGGGGACAGAAACAATCTGGTATCAGCCGCGGGAGATTCTCCCCCCCCCCACCCCCCCCCGACCTCTAAGGTTCTGACGCCCCGTGGGTGCCCTAAGCTTTCTTAACAGCAGGGCCGGTACAGTGAGGGGGCAACGAAGGTAAATCGAGGGGGCGACAAATCGGGTGTATAATAAAAAAGAGAGTAAACTAAAGACATAAATATGCATGAACTTTTTTTTTGTTTGGTCGTAAGGGCGCCCGTTTCAGCCTTCGACCCCCTTGGCCCGTAAGTCACGCTACGCCGAAGAGGCCAGCGAAGTAGTGTTCATTTGTATCTGGAGCCGTCTATCCAGCGATTGGCTAATCATTAAATTGGTTGAGTTTGATTGGTTGACTATAAGGCTCCATATACAATAATTGAGCACCTTACTTTGCTGCCGTTTTTTTCAAGTTTACTTGCCAATATTTTAAATAATGACACAAAACTTAAAATCAATAACCGTAAGCATTAATTTCCAGCCAATTACAGGATAATTTAAATCCACTGTCTGGTCTTTTTTAACAAAGACTAATTAAATGTATACGGACAATAATATAATGAAATGGTCTTTGAAGCAAGGACCGTGGTTTTAATTTTAAATATACTTTTTGTACATTGAATCAATAAGTATACAGTCACTGGCTGAAAGTTAGTGTTCACCTTACATTTCCTTTTTTTTGTGTGCTCTACTATTATTGATTGTCTCTTTAATGCTAGAACTAAAAGTAGGTACGTTTACCTGTTGGTTATTGATTGTTTGCCGCCTTGAGAAAAGCTATTTCCTTTAAAAAAAAATTATTAGCTCTTTTGCTAAAACGTTAAGTAGTATGTTTTTTATAAAAAAAGTGCAAAGGCCAAAATTATATAGTTAATATGCATGCATAGAATCAGTGGCGTATATAGAAAAATGTTTCGGGGGGGGGGGGGGCCCGAACAGTTACGGAGATGGCCCGAGACCCCATGAGTCCGTATTTTATGCTATTTTATGTTTGTATTCATGAAATATGTGGATAATATTCAAAAAAACCTTAGCTTCGGGGGGGCCCGGGCCCCCAGGCTCCCCCGTATATACGCCACTGCATAGAATTATCGGTTTAAAAAGTTAACAAAATTACCATTTTTATTTGCGGTTCTTGGATATGATACAGAACAATTTTTCGTTAATAATTCGTGTACTGGCAAAAGTTTTAGAACTTAAGTATCTAGTTTCGAAAACATTTTAAAAATAACTTATTTTACATTTCATACGGATCAGGTAATGTGTTTTCATGTACCTGTATGAAAACATATGTCATATCCTTTTGTGCCCGTGTGAACTTTGTCGACTGCTTTGAGAGACTGATCTCTGTCCACATAGCACAATCACGTGTTTAACATGTAAAAAATGCGTAAGAAAAAAGAAACGTTGATTTTAAGAGCTTCCAGAAAAAAGCGTTTATTTCATATATGAAAAGCTTAATAGGTCATTCATTAACGTTTAAAAAATAACGTTGCTAAAAACGGCGTTGTACTAACGCCATTATCAAATCAAAACAGCAACGTTTTTACGTTATTTTCAAATGAATTCTAAGTAGATTTTTATCAACGTCAAAATTACGTTAGGTTCGCGCCTTTTCTATACGAATTTTAAAACGCGACTGTTCTTCAAAAATTCAAGCTTTTCTATCAATTATTTTTGAGATTTTACTAGACGCAGCCCCACCTATTGGTGACATTTTTCACGTCGACGAAATCTATCCGGGAGTGCTTTGGCCAACAAAAAACAGTTAATGAACTGATCACTGATCCTTCACGATCACGACGTATCAGTTATTAACCTGAAACAGACACATTAATATTGTGTGAAAGTGTTTACTATTGAAAAATCTTGTTTAGATATTAAAGAAAACATAATGTATGTACATAGAGATTTTGTCTTTCCTTGAGCGCCACCTTTGAAAATTCTCTTGAAGTGTTGTACTCTTAAACTAGTAAACTTTTAGAACTTTCTTTCGCGTCACTTTTAAGTTAAAAAAAAATTATTCAAAAAAACGTGACAAAAAAAACGCAGGGCATTAATAGGTTTGAGAAGTCTTAATCTAGTGGCGTTTTAGAATATGTTGTGGAAGATTTTTCAAGTGTGAATTTAGCACATGAAAATAACGAGGGTAAAAAAGACCTTATATAGACAGCACCAGAAACTTAGCAAAAATTACAGTTTTATAGCTTTTTTTTAAAGTTATCTTTATACATGTAGATTTAACAAAACAAATATTGGTATGAGGTTGTTTTCTAGTAAAAAAGAACTTTATTATTTTTGTTCACGTTGATTTAACGTTAATGTGATTTTTGTGCCATGTGGGTGAATACCGGGTTCTCTCTTCGGCTGCCTTAAATTAAATCACAGTAACTGGCATTTTTTTGAAAAACTAGGTTTTTCTTAAATTCACAGTTCAAGTTATGATATGATTTAGACCAAATTGCTTTTTAAAGACTTTAAATTTATTTTTCTCGGTTTTGATAAATAAAAAATTACTTTTGTTTTAATTTTAAGCAGTCAGTTTGGCTTCGATTTTTTCTTCTATTATATATTTGAGAAGTTTGTATTTTTCGTTTCTAAGAATATGTCCGAAGTACTTTCGCTTTTTAAGTGTGTCGAGATCTTTTGTCCTTTTTGGAAGCACATCTATACTGTGTACTAAATCCATCCAGGAAATGGCCAATATCCATCGGCACGTTCAAATGAGCGAACGCATAGCGGCAGGTTTCGGCAATACAACACGGATTTCATTTTTACCAATGGTCAGTGGCGTATATACGGGGGGGGGGGGGCTGGGGGGCCCGGGCCCCCCCGAAGCTAAGATTTTTTTGGATATTTTCCATATATTTCATGAATACAAACATAAAATAGTATAAAATTCAGCCTCATGTGGTCTCGGGCCCCCCCCCCAAAACTGTCTCGGGCCCACCCCGAAACATTTTTCTATATACGCCACTGCCAATGGTACTCTGGATTTTTCAATTCTTGTAAGATCCTTCTGTATATTATCTCAGCTATCACCAGTGTGTGGATTCTTGAGATGAGTGAGAGTGAGAATTAGCATCTCCCCACGTCAGGACCAATAGAGATGCGGAAATTAAGTGAGATCTCATGCGCACTTCGACTTTCACCCGATTTTGAGGGAGTACTCCTTCTTACCCAGTCAAAAATTCATACACTAGATATTTGTTGACTGGACACTTTCGATTGGTTGGTCCGGTACCTGAACAATACCTCCTACAACTTGGTTCTTCCTAATCAAAAACCATTTGGTTTTTTTGGTGTTTAAATTTAATTAAAATTCTGCACTATTAGTATCCACCTAATCAAGCAAAATCTAGACCCTTTAGAGGGTTTGCGACAATAAGAATGTCATCAGCGTATCTGGTCGCCGTCGTGGTGTAGTGGTAGCAATGTTTGTTTCCCACACCGTTGTTTGTGTTTGTTTAAAAATGCTTTAACCTTGCTAAGAACTTTGCAAAACTGGGCGATAGATCCTGATTGGATGGAAGGTCCCAGTATAAATGAAAAAAAATATATAATAATTAGCCTATCTAAGATTATTTATTTTCACGCCATTAATAGGAATTCCTTCACAACAAGGCATTTTAAAAATGTCAAATATTTTTTTTTACTCACTATTAAAAAGCAATGGTCAAAGTAACCCCTTTTGATTGGTAGTCTGGCCATCTTATTGATCTACATTAATTTTTGCACTTTGATTCCAGTAGAGATTTTCGATTAGGGGAGGGTGGGGCAAGATGTGCCCAATAAGGTTTGAAATACATTTTTGAAAAAACCATAGTGAATAGAACTAAACAAAGAATTTAGCCTAAATTTGACAATATTTCTTTATTATAAGAAATATAAAAAAACTTAAAAGCAAATATTTTGCTAAAAAATTAAAGAAAATCTTGCTGTCTATAAAAAGCCCATCTTGCCCCACCCATGGGGCAAGATGGGCTTTTGTGTGGGGCAAGATGGGCAGGTCTAAAAACCCCTATTATTTCAAAAAATCGCAAATTTGATTCACGTCATCGTTTTCCTCGTCTTCTCCCGCACAGGAACAATGAGCCCATCTTCGACATTTGATGCATTTTGCCCATCCTTTTGTAGATTCCGATCAGATTCGCTTCGGCTTTTTTCTTCTTCTCGTTCAAATTATTTTTCTTTACTTTGTGTATAGCAGTCTTTTTGGTTTTATTTATATTTGTTTGGTTGCATTTAGTCTGCAAGCTTCTCTTTGTAGGGCATGCTTGTCAAAACTGTAGCTGACGACTTTTTGCGATTGGTCTTTCTCTTATTTGTTTGGTCCACATGAGGATAAGGCATAATATTTTCCCGTGAAACAAGTTTAAAAGACTGACTTAAAAGATTGTTGTTATTCAAAGCGAGTTTTGGCAAAGACGGGGTAGCTGGATTTTTAGGTGGGGTAACCTGCACAGCCGTTATTTACAAGATGTGCTTCTGCTCATTTTGTTCCCTACTTGACTTGCCCATCTTGTCCCACCAACACAATTTTTGGTTTTTATTTTAAAGATTATTTAGATACAGCAAAAACACAGTTTTAATCTAAAAAGGTATTAATTTAAACTTACCTTAAACGCTTAAACGATCACCAGAAAATTCATTTGTTAAAACCTTCACAACAGAGGTTACAAATGAGCCCAATTTTAAGAAACTGAAATTTTTCGATCCTAAGTATATGTTACTGTTGTGTCTCCTTGGGGATCTTTACCTAACTATCAGGGGCAAGGCCACATTACTTTGTGGTACGGCCACTGATGGTATTGAACAAACTTCTGTAGTTATTTGTTTTCTAGTGATCATAGTGTGGGAGTAGTGGACAGGTGCCCATCTTGCCCCGCTCTCCCCTATTTTGAGGTCTCTCGAGAGATCATTATCTGGAAGAATTTTCATAAACATTTCATGTTGCACCTTGTCAAAAGTATTTTCATTGTCTATAAAGCAAGCAGAGACAGGAACAGAGACATTCCTACATCCTAGATGCATTTAGTTTGGCATCAAAATCCAATTTGTCATGAGACTAAAATTATTATTTTTGTATGCTAAAATATCTTGACAGACACACCCTGTTATTGAACTTGACGCCTTGATGCATTATTTATTATCAAGAACAAAATAATATAAGTGTGGTAATCGAATTAAGTAACGCATCAGAAACGAATTTACAGCAAATAAAAGAAGAGTAAACCTCGATCTAAACGTTTATTTTTGACCGTGACTTATTTTGTAGGGTCATGAAGTGAAAATTCTTATACCTAGTCCTACCTTTAACATTCGCCTATTGGTTTTTTTGTTCGTTCTGCTTAAATTAAAACAAAAATAGTGTATTTAACATTAGGAGATTTACCACCAAAAAGACATTTTTGAACTTTTGGACGTTTATTCTGTAAATTCACCCCTGGAATTTTTACTTAATCCCACGGTTATGACAGTATGTTCAATAGAAAACGCACTTTTCGATTTTCCTATTGCAAAGCAAGGGAGCAGTAAGACATCAAATGTTGCCAAAAAGTCTAAAACTGCGGGAGAGACTTTAAAATGATTTTTTCTCTGTTTTTTATTTACAAAAAATACTTATCGATGACCCATAAGTTCCAGTTAATTTAATAAAATATCATTTGCCTTGAAAAAAGTTAATTGTCTATCATTGATAATTGTCATTGCCTAGTTCTAATTTTAAACTAATTTTAATTTAGTAATTTTTGACCCTTGGTGTAAAGGGATAATTAAAAATATAGTTGCTAAATACTGTGTATGAATTCCTGAAATGAGTGAGAATGTGAACTCACATATCTCTTAGTCAGGACCGATAGAGACACGAAAAGGATCAGGCATATCTCTTATGGGATTTCTGTAATCCATCAAACTTCCAAGAAGCATAATAGCCCTTTAGACGGGTTTTCCAAACATATAAGCAATATTGGTATTATATAATTTAAAATTTATTTACTATGTTTAATCTGTACTTTTAAAATATTATCTACAAGGTATTTAAGTAAATATTAGTTGAAAGTGTTAATGAGAAACAAGCGTTAGTGTGTTTTGGATTGGACCTTTCTTATGGGCCCAACTTAAATTAATGACCAGTTTTTAAAATACAGGGTATTGAAAGTGATAATTTCCAGGAAGCATTATAGCTCTTTAGACGGGATTTCCAAATACTTAAGCAATGTTACTATTCAGTGGAGGATTCAGAATTTCCGGGCGGGAGGGGCCAGAGTGGCAGCAAATATCAAAATATTTTTTATTAGCAGTTTTTGATAGATCTATGGTGTAAAATGTAGTATCTAAAGAAGATTTATGGCGCCGCAGGGGATGTTTTAAAAAAAATTAAGTAGAATTTGTGAAAAATTTTAAATCAGTGATGCTGCTAAACTAAAAAATAAGTTATATGTCTCGAATGGGGGGGCGGTTTCCCCGATTTATGTATTATTTTTAATCTGTACCTTTAAAACCTGGAATACCCGTCTAAATAGCTATTATGCTTCTTGGACATTATCACTTTCAACACCCTGTATTTCAAAAACTGGTCATTAATTTGAGTTGGGCCCCATGAGAACTTTTCATAAGAAAGGTTTAGTCTATCAAAATTTCATGAAGTTTGACGGATTACAGAAATCCCATAGGAGGTGTGCCTGATCCTTTAGTGAGATCGCATGCACAGTTCGAGTTTAACTTGAAGTTGAGGGAGTACTTTTTACCCATTCAAGAATTCATACACTGGTGACAAAATTCCAAAACACCAAAATTAATGCTGTAACCTATATCGCTGCCTTGCTTTGATAGTGGCATAACTGGAAATATAATAATTTAGGAAACGCTTTTTAAAAATAATGGCAAAGGCAAATATTTTTATATCTTTTTTGCTATAATTAAATCAATCAATAACTTACACATGCCTAAAATAGACAATAAGGAAAATTTTGTAATAAAAATATATACAATACGATGAAAAGTTAGTTTTTACAGAAAACGAAAAAACGCATTTTTTTAAGTTGTGCCACTATCAAAGCAAACCAGCGATATCTAATAAAAATAGTAAATACAAGCTACTGTCGTGCACTAGTACAAAAGCAAAAGATCTCAAAGACCAAAGATTATAGATTATAATATATATTTCTCAAAGACATTTTCGAAGTACATAGAAATATGTCAATATCATTGGCAGAAAAAGAAATAGGTAATTTTTTTAAGCAAATACGCCAAGAAGAAGAAACTTCGCATGTACACTAAGCAAACTTGAGAGTCATTTAATTCGATCTTGTGCAAAATTTTAAGCCCATGGACTTTGACTAATTTAGTCCAAGGTGGCGGCCAAGAGAGAATACCATATGGACGATCGGCGCGGCGCCTGCTTGATTTGCTTGTTTGTTGAATTTGCGCGAATGAATCAGTATACCTTACCTACTTTATATTAAAAAAATCTGAGTGAAATGCGCTGACGTATCTAGTACCTTCACAACCACGAGACATTCTTTTAAAATGGAATTTTGGGTTTTTTCTGAATATCTTAAACCTTATGTTCCATAAACAGGGGTTCGTAGCTAAGCGGGTAAAAAAATAAGGATTTTTGTTTCTCTCCTATTTTTTCGTCAGTAACTTGAACCGCACGGGGGTCCAAGATCTAATGGACACCTAATAAGAGTTGACATTTAACTGTTTCGTCCTTATGAGACTCCTCAGAACGCGGAAGCTTGCTCGATGTGACGCCTTTGCTAGGTACACGATTTTGCCTCTCATGTTACGTTTCCAGTTTGGAAACAAAATCATACACTACGCAAGAAGCGCCATCTACGAAAATACGAGAGAAACTAGAATAGCAGCAGGCGAGTAAAACTGCTATATCATCGATCGATCAAGATATCGATTCAATGTAAGAATCCATTCCGTGACCTACGACACACATTGTCTTTTGAGTCAGATTAACGCTGATTGCGTTTATTCCGCCTTTGATACGTCAGCGTCGCGTCTGTCAGCTGAGTCTAAACCAAATGCTTAAAAACCCGTAAATTAGAAAACAAAGAAATTTTCGTAGCTAACCAGGTAAAAAATGGTTTTTGTCTCTGGTATTTTTATTTTTAAGTTTAACCTCACGGTGGTTCAAGATCTAATGGAGACCTAATAGGTTTTGACAGTTAACCGTCTCGTTATTATGTCCACACATTAGATAGTTTAAGTTGTGCTACGTATTTTTACGTAAAACTGCACGTTAAGCGCTCTACGTTTTGTTCCAAATTTGAGTTTAAGTTGAATGTTTTTACGTTACCATAACAAGTCTACTAATAGCAGAGAATATAGAATTCGGCAGTGTTTTTTTGATGTAACAATTTTGTTTTTGTCTTTTCAACTACAGTAGGAATATATTTGCAAAGAATCGTTTGTACTGGAAGCGGAAATTATCGTCTAGGCCTCATTCAATCAACCAATTCTATTCTTTGGTAACGTTAAGGTGCCCGCAGACTGCTGTTAACTAACGTAAATACGTAAGCTCCTAACGTGACCTTGACGACGGTGTGACGAAGTGCTCTTACGTAACTGTCAAATCTCATGCTTACGTAAAAATACGTAGCACAACTTAAATCTATTGATCGATGATATAGCAGTTTTACTCGCCTACTGCTGTTCTAGTTCTCTTATATTTCGGCAGATCACGCTTCTTGCGTAGTACAAGATTTTGTTTTCTTACTAGAAATGTAAGATGAGACAAAAACGTATACTAAACTTAGCAGGGGTGTCACATGGACCAAGCAGTGTTCTGTGGAGTCCCATAAAGACGAAACAGTTAACTGTCAACACTTATTAGGTTTCCATTAGATCTTGGACCCCCGTGAGGTTTTTTACCCACTTAGCCATGAAAACTTGTTTGATATTTAATTAACGGGTACAAAAATTTACCGTTTCATTTTTTGATTAAATCTTAAATTGTGATAATAATTTAATCAAAAAAGATGCTTGGAATAGGAAATGTGTTTTTTGGCACTTCAGGAATACAAGAGTCTTTTTAACACTTGACAATTTGTCGCTTTCGCTACGGTCGTACTACACACATTTCACTTGAATATATAAATTTATTCCTAAGAGTGTTTTGCAGTGACTCGTATTCCTTATTTTATTTTTTATCACTTTATGGTGATTTTGCAGGTAAATATCTCAAAAACGAATCAATTAATTTTAGAAATTTTACACGTTTGTAAAGATATTTAAGAGACCGTCCAAACAAAGTATCACTCAATCCATTTTCCCTATAAAAAGCGGTAAACTTTACCCCTTAAAAAGAGTGAGAGAGATAGTCAAAAGGTTAAACCCTCTCATATAAAATCGAAATGCTCAAAGGTTTTCCAAAAAACATAAATTTTTTCAGGTGAACATTTTTTTAGTTTGACTCAGCATGAGTCAAGATATGATCGGTTAAATTGGTAGGGCGGATGGTGTGGACATTTCATCACTTAGACATCTAATAGTTCTGCATTCAATAAAGCGTGGATGGAGCTATACGTTTCCGCAGATAAACGGAAAATTGGAAAACTGGACATATAATAGTTCTGCATTAAGGCGACGAAATAATATAAGAAATGCCTCTTTTACATATTTAAAACCTATATTATTTCTTTCACTAGTCTATTGCAGACAAAAATCTTTAATTTGTTTTTCATAATTAATATTTTGAAGTTATTTATATATTATTGTAGTAGTATAATTTTAGTAATTAATTAATAGGGACTTATTGCAATAAAGCCAGGCAGTAATTGTGCTGAGCACTATTCTGACACTACCTCACGAGCCGCCACTGTCTAAATGTAAAATAAATGGTATAATATTCTAATATTAAAAAATTTATTGGGTTCATTTAAAAAAGTCAACTGAAAGTTATTTAAACATCTATATTATGTAGATATACAGGGTGTCTCTAAAAGGTCTGTACAAAATCTTAGCACATATTCCTGAGGTCAAAATAAGACGATTTAAAGCAACTTACCTTAGTCCAAAATTGCTCCGTTTCAGAGATACAGGGTGGTAAATTTAAAAATTAAAAATCGATTGTCTTAAAATTTATGAACATTTCTCAACGTATTACTTTAAAAATTGGTACTCGTGGGTTTTTTAGCATACGAAACCTAAATATGGATACCTTTTCACTGTGGCCGTTAGAGGGCGCTTCACAATGCTCTTTTTATAGTTTAAAATAATTATAACTTTTTTCTCAGTTTAACTTTTAACTTTTTTTTTAAACATATTTTGCTGAATCTTTTTAAGCCAAAAAGGTACTCTTGTTAACATGCGCTAAAGTAAGTCGTTTTCGAGATATTTCCGTTTTTAGTGTTCGATGCCGCAACGGAATACTGAAATTATTTGAATGACTATTTGACTAGTGTTTTATACTGGCAAAATATCATAGCAACGGCCAGTTGTCTACTGACTATTGTTCTCAAAGCTTTATTGAATTATTAATTTCAATAAAATAATTCAATTATTAATTTTAATAAAATCGATTTTTAAATTCACCACCCTGTATTTCTGAAACGGAGCAATTTTGGACTAAAGTAATTTGTATTAAATCGACTTATTTTAAACTCAGGAATATGTGCTAAGATTTTGTACAGTCCTTTTAGAGACACCCTGTATATTTTTAAATAGGTATTTATAAATTAGACATGTAACAATATTTATTAGTATCTTTATTTTTGTAATTTTATAATTGCTAGAAATCAAAAATGAACAGGCTAAGTTTATAAGTGCTTTAAGAAGACATCATGCAGATTAAATTGGCGTCCGAGGCACTAAAGGCCTTCAAGTGGGTACAGATTAAATCATATTTCATAAAATATGGCCAATCTCTTCTTGTGTACATACTGTCTTAGTCACTGGCATAAAATTATGCAGAAATTTCTGAGTATTTTGTATTTAAATATTTGTAAGGCGTTTGGCTCTTGCAGGTTTGTTAAAAGTGTTGCAGTAAAGCGGGTTTTCATTTGAGGAGAATTCGCCTGCCTCGCTGCGACGCCAAACGAAAAACTATTTTGCATCCATCTAGTGAATGCGCTCATTGAGATGATCATATACCGTTAATTTACAACTGAATGTTCGTTTGAAGTACCGACTCCGGTCGGATGGCGCTGCATGCCGCGGTTCCATGCGTCACACAGTTGCTTGCCCTTTGCCGTGCCTCGTACACATACGTATGTTCGTTCGATCTGCAGCTTGGCATAGGATTTCTGCCGCAAACGGATACGTGCATTAAAACTCAGCGCTTATTATGGTAGTTTTAAAAGTTTATAATATACATAAAGAAATATTTAATTAAACATAACATACCGGGTGGGCAAAAAAACCCAATTTTTTTTTTCAATATAACTTTTGAACTGTACAATCGATTTTAACTGGACGAACTGCACTTGGCAGCAGCAGCAATTAAAATGTACAGGGTGTCCCAAATTGGGCACTTTTGGGGAGTTTAAGGTACTTCTAGGGAAGACAGAGAAAAACTGACCACGCATTGCGAGGCTCAAATTTCAAGAGAAGACTTATAGTGAAAACCGTATTTTGAAATATCGTCTCGTCTTTGAGCTACGGGGGCTTTTTGAAAAGTCTGCATTTTGGAGGGGGGTCTATAACTTCGTTATTATTGGAAATATTGATTTGGAGTAAATTGCAATTTTATAGACTTTATCACGAGGAATTGAACCGCTAAATTAAATTTTAACTGTCACTTTTAGTTTTTGAGATATGACATAAAGTTGCATTTTTTCTTATGGAATGGCCTATATTTTAATTAATTTTCGAATTCGTGAATGAATTCATTTCAAAATGATTGACCGCAAGGCTTTCACGACAATGACGCATGACGTCATTCAACGCACACTAGACAAAAATAAAAAACTTTAATTATCTCCTAAACCGCTCAATCAAACTATGACATATGATACATCATTTTGAAAAGAATTCAATGACGAATTCGAAAATTAATTAAAATATAGGCCATTCCATAAGAAAAAATGCAACTTTATGTCATATCTCAAAAACTAAAAGTGACAGTTAAATAATAATTTAGCGGGTGAATTCCTCGTGACAAAGTCTATAAAACTGCAATTTACTCTAAATCAAAATTTCATATATTTATAGTTATAGACCCCCTTCAAAAATCCAGACTTTTCGAAAAGCCCCCGTAGCTCAAAGACGAGACGATATTTCAAAATGCGGTTTTCACTATAAATCTTCTCTTGAAATTTGAGCCTCGCAATGCGTGGTCAGTTTTTCTCTGTCTCCCCTAGAAGTACCTTAAACCCCCTAAAAGTGCCCAATTTGGGACACCCTGTACCCTTCAAAGATGCTCGTTTCTTCTTGTGCTATAAACAAGTATTAATTATTTTTTTAAATTAGCTAAAAAGCTGCATTCTTGCCACGCATAAGAAGGTACGAGTCAGTAACATCGGTTTAGTGGTTCTAAAAAAAATGTCTTTCTTTCAATCATTGTTTTGCATAACATACATTGCCTTGCCAATCATGTCTGCATTTGTTTCCTTATAAATTCATTACTACTGAACTTAAAAAAAAGTTTAACGCCATCTTAAAATTTACGATGGCGGACCGAATCATACTTGATTCTTTAAAATGGCGTAATTATTCTTATTTTCCAAATGTGTTCTAGTTGTTTTTTTAATTTATAGAAAAGAACTACTTTTCCCCCACACAACGAGGTACAAATTAGTAAAATGTGGTGGTTCTCAAAAAAGTTTATTTTTGATTCAACTATTGTTTTACAGATTATAAGATTGCATTGCCAATCCTGTCTGCATTCATTTGCTTATAAATACGTTATTACTAAACCGATTTTAATGAAATAAAAACAAATCATGATCAGAATTGATTGCTCGTTAAAGATTATAATCCAAATTTGCCGCCATCTTAGAATTTAAGATGTCGGACAGAATCATACTGGATTATTCAAACTGGCGTTCTCATTTCCGAAAATGTCTTAGGTTTCTTTTAATTTATAGAAAAACACTACTTTACAAATTAATAAAATCGGTGGAGTGGTTCTCACAAAATCTGATTTTGTTTTACACATTGTTTTACAAATTATACGATTGCATTGCCTGTCTGCATTCATTTCTTTATAAATCCATTATTACTGAACTGATTTTAGTGAAATTAAAAACATCATATTGAAAACTGATTGATTTTTAAGATCAATCAGTTTGCACTAGATATTTTCTGTTTTCAATTTGTTTGGGTGTTGCTTTGTTTTGAGTTTCAATCTTTTATCTTCGATCATTATTTTAAAATCTTTTGTCTTTTTATCTTGGTTCTGTCACCGCACCATTAAAATCATTTTTCATGAGCTATTAAGAAGTCAAAGGCAGTAATCACAACGCTCCAAGAATCATACAAAAGAACTGTAAAGCCATGTTAGGCAAGCAAACAAATTTTCAGCCAGTTAGTGTAGGCCGTACGACTTGCGGTTAGTATATGACACATCCTGTATCCTGTGCAGGAGCGGATTTACACAGGGGCCACCTAGGCAATATTTTACAAAGGAAACACAAATATCAGTAGTAGTCTATCTATCTCGCTATATATTTAGTCTTTTTCGATCCATCTTTGGACATAGGCCTCCCCTAATATCTCCACTATCTGTTGCCATGTTCATTTAATTAGTTTTTTTCAAATCGTCCGCTCATCTCATTTGGGGTTTTCCCCTACTTCTTTTTTTTTCCCAAGGTCTTCAGTTTACAATACATTTGTTCCATCGATCGTCTTTCTATATTATGTCTGGCAAATTTCCATTTTAGTTTTGCTACTTCTCCTCTGACATCCCTTACTTTTATTTTATTTCTTATCTATTCATTCCTTTTTCTTTCTGTTTGCTTTACATGTAACATTTGTCTTTCCATTAATCTTTGAACTGTTGTTACCTTATCCATGTTTGAATTTGTAAGTGTCCAGGTCTGGGATCCATAGGTAAGTATAGGAAGGATACATTGGTTATACACTTTAGTTCTGAGGTATTTTTTTAATATATAGCTTAATTTACCGAATGCCGCCTAGGCCAGTCTTACTCGTCTCTTGTTTTCAGCTGTTTGATTTTGTTTTTTAGTTTAGTAATTTGTCCCAGGTATATATATTTCTCTACTTATTTTATTTTTGGTGGTTTATTTTGATCCTAATATCTTCATATGTGTTTGTTATGATTTTAGTTTTAGTGTAGTTCATAATCAAGCCCATATTTTTAGCTGCTAAATGAAATTCTTCCAGCATTTTTATCCGTTCTTCTTTTTATCTATTATTAAGGCGATATCACCAGCATATCTTATGAGGTTCAAGTATTGTCCGCTAACTTTAATGCCTATTTTTCCCAATATAAGTTTTTGAAAACATCTTTTAGGGCCTGGTTAAATAGTTTAGAGGATACTGAGCCACCCTGGGGGTTTATTTTGATTAATGTTGTTGCTTCGCTACAGATATTGGCTATTATTTTTGGGTATTTGTGATCTATTGGGCTATTATTTAATGATGCTTTTACTGCCCAGTGCTTAACGCTATCGAAAGTCTTTTCAAAGTCTTTAAACGCTAAATATTGTGGAATGTTGTGTTCGCTGGCTCGTTCTATTAAGATGTTCATGGCTAATGGGTGGTCTATTCTGCCGTCCTTAGTAAGACCCACCTATCTACGTTTTCACTTATTTCGAGAAAAGCGAGTTTAAAGTTTAAATGCTTGCCAAGAGTTACATAGTAATAAAAAAAAATTGTTGGTGAATGTTGATGGGTTTCTAGTAGCAATATTAAGTAATAAAACAAAAAAAAGTTACAAATTATTACCTATTTAAAGCCATTTTCGGTCTTAACTCATTTTTGATTTTTTTGCAGATAGGTGAATCTTGCTTAGGACGGCAGTATTGTACTAAAACCTTTTCTGCAGCCTTTTTGTTCTTTTTATTGATATCCGTCAAATTTTGTTGTTAGTTTATCCCCTTAATATTTTCGTGAAAAGGTTATAAATATATGTAATGTTGTAGGTCGATAGTTTTTTAGGTCTGCTCTATTGCCTTTCTTGTATAGAATAATGGTTATGGACTCTTTCCAGTTCTTTAAAATTCTTTCTTCTAGTATTTTATTTAGGAGAATATGGAGGGTATTAACTGCAGCTAAGTTGTACCTAATAAATCTAAACCCTTAAGTGCTTTAAATTCTTATTTTTATTTTAAATTTAATTATTTCTAAAATTGCAGACTATTGTTTATGTAAAAAACCTCACCAAATCAATCCTAAACTTTTAATAAATATAATTTTGTTTTATTCCGTACGTTGGTTATACACTTTAAGACACCACGGAGGTAGTAAAGTTGTAATATTTAGCCCTGTTTAACACGGAATCCACTGCCACGCTGGCCGGCCGGTGTGGTGATTAGTAAGGTCTGTATTAAAAAGGCTGATAAGTTTAAAACCGTATTTCATTTTTTATCATATTTGTTTAGGCAAAAAAGCCGCTTAAAAATGTTTAAAAACTTGTTTGACTTTAAAATGTAAAAAAGTGTGTGATTTTCATCAGTTACTGTGGTATAAAGTCTATAAAACTAAATATATCTTCTAGTCTTTAGCATCAGCTCCTAAGATTTTAACAAATATCTACTAGGAAGATTGTTTTGAAAACTGTAGAGTTGTTAAAAAAAAATATGATTAAAAAAAAGTTTTTGCGTTGCAACCATAAAAAATATACTAAAGGAAATTCCGCGACCCGCACCTATCTGCATCAAACCCTGTCCCTAAAAATCTTTGAGCGCTGTAACACAATTAAATGTCCCTTACTGTTTCTTAGTTTAAGATGCTTTTGCCCTTGGTCGCTTCAACTAATAATCCGTCCCTGATCCTATGTGTGTGTAGTACCAAAACTCATAAATTATTCATAATTTATTAGAATTTCTATTTAGTACTGAAAAACGTAAATGAAGACAGTAAATGTTAGTTTTAATGCTTTGTCACATAATAATATACAATCATTAAATTGTTTTTTTTTGTATATCTGTTATTGACTTGCTCTACATTTAATTTTTTTATACATATTTTATCTGTTTTAGTTTACAAGATTAACCAGACTACCGATATTTGATACCATAAATTATACTAAACTATTTTCTAGGATTGACACAGTGGGCGGTCTCGTATAATTTTCATAAATATTAACTTGCTTATTGGCAAGTTTTTGCAAACAGTGAAAAATAAAATACCTAGTGATTTATTAAAATAAACAAAAAGAAACAAATCAAAACGAAAACGAACATTATTAATAACGTCATCATTTGTAGAAAAACCGAAAAGAAAATGGCGTCGGTCGCTGCGAAAAAAGTAATAAAAAATGAGAGGTGTAGAAACAAAAAAATACTCTGTCAATCTATGGGCATATAAGCTCACACTGGGTACTATAGTTTTAGTGTATCTACTTGAAAGCTAATATAACTAAAAACTGAAGTATATTTTATTGAACTCCAGACTCAATTACCTTTCGTTTAATACCACACAAGCCATGTTTTGACTTAAACTCTAATTTTTCAAATCTACCCCCACCCTTTTTTTAAAAACTAAAATATATATTTTTTTTAACTCCAGACTCAATTACCTTTCGTTTGATATCACACACGCCATATTTTTACTTAAACTCCAATTTTTGAAATATACCCCCACCCTTTTTTTTAAATAAATTAAAATGTATTTTGTTTAACTCTAGACTCAATTACCTTTCGTTTGATATCACACACACCATATTTCCCCATAAACTCTTATTTTTGAAATCTACACATCCCACCCTTTTATTTGGTTTGTGTTTGGTGGATTTTGTTCATTTTTAAATGGGACCATCTCGGCCCAAAACCCAGCCTAGGTACCAAATTTCATTAAAATCGGCCAAGCGGTTTTTGAGCTATGCGCGTTGGTCGTTACAGACAGACAGACAGACAGACATACAGACAGACAGACAGACAGACAGACGGCGCAACAAAAAAGTTTCAAAATCATCTGAAACGCAAAGATATATAAAAAATTTTGAAATCGGAGCAACTTTTTTTTTCTCGAAAAAATTAGGATCACCATAGCTCACACTACTATAGTATAGTATATGTGTGAGCTAAAAGTAACGCAGCAGTCGCAAATTTTAGAAAAATTAGGTATTTTTCAGAAAAAATTGCCCTGCAGAATATAACTTGTAGCTAAAACGAAAAAATTAATGGCTTTAAGGAAAAAATGACGCTGCAGAAAAATAAAATAAAAAATAAATTATTCAACGAATGAATAGCCAAGAATTTTCGGTAAAAATGGCAATGTCAAAAGAAAAAAATTAGTAGTTTAAGCATTAAATGGCGTCAAGAATTTTCGCCAAAAATGGCACCAAATGCAGGAGTTTTGGTTGGTTTCATAAATAAGCGCCGGCGCCGCAGCCGGAAAATTTCACGGACTTATTAGTGCGCCTTTAAAAATTTGTGCTAATTTTGTTTTGGAAGGTCAATTTTGGGTTTGGCGGGGGCTAAGCCCCTCTAGCCCTCCAATTGCGCCCCTAGATCTGATTTGATCATAAAAAGTTAGTTAAGTGTATCTCTGCCTACACCCATGGCTGGAACTAAGAACTGCACGAAACTAAATTAATTGCACATGGAAGCTGAGGGATTGGTCTCCTCAACTTCAAAATCAGGCTCTTCAAACACAATGAGCACATTTTTTATCAGGGGCGAAATGACCACGTCAGTAGAAATTTGCAACTGCGGCGTTCACGCTTTGAAAACTTTTAAATTCACTACAATCTTTTCCAAAAATTTATTCTTTAAATTACAAACTTTTTCTAACATTTTTGCTCGCACCATTTTTCCCTTTTTTATGGTTTCTACGTGTTAAGACATATGATGTGCGCATATATATTCCTAGTACTTATCTATTACCAAGGGATTAAAAGTGCACTTTTCCTTATGTTAGTGATAAAAGTATCGCTTTTATCCCGGAAGTTAAAAGTAACGGTGTAGGAATAAAAATAAAAATAGCGGGGATTAAAATAGCGGTATCAAAATAGTGACAATCAAAATAGCGACGAAATAAAAGTGCGACTCTCCAAATAGCGATGTAACAAAAAAGCGACTATTAAAATAGCAAAGTAACAAAGAAGCGACATATTTTAAAAATAAACTTCGCTGACTTTTTTCCGAGAACCTAGAGGGTGCGAATCCGAACCGAACAGAACCAAACCGAATTCAGTTCGGTTCAGTCCTAACCGAATTCGGTTCGGTTTAGTTCTAACAGAAATCGGGTCGGTTTAGTTCTAAGCGAATTCGGTTTGGTTCAGTTCGGTTCGGTTGGGTTCATATTCACATCCTCTAGGATCCCGGTAAAGAAGTCAGGAAAATTTTCTCTTCAAAGTATGCTGGTTCGGTTCGGATCAGTTCAGTTCGGTTTGGTTCAAATTTACACCCTCTAGGCTCCCGGGAAAAAAGTCATACGCTATTTTCTATTTTAATACATCGCTATTTTATTGTCGCTATTTTTGTTGTCGCTATTTTGATACATCGCTATTTTAGTTGTCGCTATCTTGATATATCGCTATTTTGTTATGTCGCTGTTTTGTTACAAACGCTATTTTGATAGTCGCTAATTCATTACTCGCCATTTGCTTCGTCGCTGTTTTGTACAACGCTATTTCGTTCCGGAACCATCACGAAAGTAACAGATAAATAATAAAAAAGGAAACCCTAAAAAAACTACAAACCCTCCAAAAAAAAAAAAAGAAAAAACCCGGAACAGAAGTCCAAATGTGAGAGAAAAAAAAAATAGTCAAAACCTTCATAGAAAAATGTTTATGTATCCGTCGACAAATTGTAGCCCGTGCAGCGCTCGTACTACAAACCTTTCGCCTAGGAATAGAAAGTCACAGTTTTATCCCTTGGTAAATAATATATTGTTTTGCACTTGTACAATATTAGTTACACACTTAGCCTCGACACTAACAACCCCTTCACCCCTGGGAGGGGTGGCCTGGAGGTTAAAATTAAAATCTCTATAAAAGTTACGGTTTCCCGCCCCAGGGGAAAAGCGGGATGCCAGGGTTAGAGCCCCTGTATGTTAACATATTTAGATATATTAATATATCCAAATATCTCAACACACAGGGACTCTAGCCAGGGTAACTTGTAAAATAAATGTCACTGCAAAATGACTTCGAACATATACAGGGTGTCCCAATTAAAAGGTAACAGACGTGTATTTGAGTATTTTTTGTGCGAATTTGGGAAAACGTTAGGACACGTCGATTTTGTTTGCGAGGGGAAATTTTTGTAGCACGCACCAACTTCGAGGGGTATACTTTACGGTAATATTTTGAATAGGGAAAGTTGGTCGAGTGATACCTTATTTTGAAGGCCTCTGGAATGTCTTTATAACAGTGTAAAAACTTCAAAAATCTATTTATTAGTTTTTGAGATAATTGCCTTTAACCTTTCAAATTTAATTTTATTAGAATTTTATATTTTTTGGATTTAATTTTTATTTTATCATTCCATGTAAAATTTGAAAATTTGTAAGCAAATATCTCATAATCTATTGTATTTTGAAATTTTTATCATTTTATGTAAAATTTGAACATTTGAAAGCAAATATCTTATCTTCTTTTTACACGGCTGTAAACCTATTCAAGAGAGCTTCAAAACTAGGTATCACTAGACCTACTTTTCCTATTCAAAATATAGGGGTACAATATACCCCTCGAAGAAGGTGCGTGCTACAAAAATATAATAATAAAATAATAAAAATAAGATAGCCAAAAAGTGTCCCCCTCGCAAACAAAATCGACTTGTTCGAGCGTTTCTCCAAATTCGTACGGGAAAAGATGTTATATGTGATGGATGAAAATACTTATTCCTTCAATAAAAATTAAATCGACGTGTTTTTTTAGCTATATATAACATACAGCAATGCTTAAATGGATTAATATTTTTTTTATGAAACAATACACTGCGTACACAATCCATAAAACCAAACATTTTTTTTGACCTTGCTAAGACCAGCAATACCAAAAACGACTTGCAATAAAAAATAAAGGCCATAATAGAGGTATAAACCGTTTAAATATGTGTAGTTTTAGTATGATTACAATCAATATTTATATTTATCCATAAGTAACTAAGTACCTACATTTAGAAATTACATTTTACGTGCCCAATATTTTTCCGTGAAAAAAATAAATCAAGTAATATATCCGAAATTTTTATACCAAAACATTCCTCCTCATAAGGATGTTTTCGTGTACGTGTTTTTAATTAACTGCGGCAGAGTGGGCAAAGCACTCGAAGAAGTGCTCTAAGCGAACTGTACGAAACCCTTTGGAATAAAACAACATGGTAGTATGGATCACCTTAGGTAATCCGTGATGGTCGTGCCAGAATTTTGAGCCAGTAAAAAAAAATTCGGGGTGTTGCGCCCAATGTTTACCCACAAGTCATTAAAAGACATACCAACTACTACTATGCTTGGGGATTCTAATTCTATTTTTATGTAAATAAACTTACCCATGCCCACCCGAATTCCGCCATGAAATGACTCATAATTTTTCAAAAAAGTCTGCTGAAATAATTGAAATGTATTGTAAAGGGTGTAAATTATAACGCCAGGCACAAAATTTCTTGAATTTTTCCTATTTAAACAACATGAAAACAACAAAAAATATCCAACATGAGGTAGTTTTTGGTCATGCCAAAAACGGCCGACCACTAACGCAACTTAACATTATTGACATTTGAACGTCACATGTTGTTAGCGGCTTCCGTGGAACGCCACAAACTCACGGATGGTTAACATTAGGGTCACTGCATCCTGGAAGCCTGGCGTCTCCATAAGAAGACACTACGTCTTCGTGATACAGTGACCCTAGTTAACATAGAGACTTTGACGTACGTAGAACGTGGGCGATTAGGTTTTCGAGAGCTTCTATTAAATTCCGCGTCATTTGTTGGCGCTGGCTGCACAGGTCACAGCAGTGGTGAGCGCACGGTCCCTAGGGAGCGTGTGTTAAGCGGGACAAAGGACAGTTGGAAGAAGATTCAACAGTCTTTAGCGAAACTAATTTATTTCACATAGGGGAAGATGGGGTAATAGGTAATGTTTTTTTGCTACTCTTGCAGTTTGTCTTTGGTCATTTGAGATATCTGAAAAAAAAACCTTTGACATTTTTCTACTACAATATTAAGTATTGGCACTTTTGTTTTTTTTTAACCTATTTTTTACAAGCAAACCATTTCAAATTATATTTTGTTTTAAATTTTGCTTGTCATAAACAAGTAGATCAGAATGGAAATGTTTCTTATTACCCTTTCATTTTGACTATTGTGGGGCAATCATTTTAAATTTTAAACAAACTAGTGTCATAATAAGAACAACCATTTTTATAAAAAATGCTTCTAATTTATATTATTTATGCAAAAAACTTAAAAATAATAAAAACAGATCTTTTAATGCATCCAAGGCTTTAGCCATGTATACTTTATCCCATTGCAAAACGTTATATAATGCAAAAACATTAAAATATAATATAATATCAATAGAGAATTATTAATTAGTGAAATACAGCCAGGCTATAATTGTGCCAGGCACTATTTTGACACATTCGCATGAAAAACTGACGTTGATCCTTCAAAATTGACATACCAAAGTCGAATTTAAAACTTTCGTCGTTTATTTTCAATTAATAAAAGAAGGCACTATTTATTCCGGTTCATATAGTAAACAAAGGCCGTGTGTTAAAAGATCACAGCTGATATTACAATGTGAAGGTGTCAAAATTGTTCCTGGCACTATTATAGCATGGCTTTATTTCAATAATTCTCTAATATAATATATATTTCTTCAAATTGTGTCCGTTTATTCCTTTGGTTACGAACAGGAAATGCATTGTGAAATAAGAATTTTTTACATTAGCTACTTATCGGATTTATTTATTTTTATATTAACCACATTAAGCGCAGGAACAACTAAAAATTTTGTTTTTACACGAACTAAGGAATGTGAAATGCACCTGCTTAATGACAAAAGCAACCAGACGATCATTATACAGGTGTAGGGCCATCACAAGTCACCTTCTCCTAGATTTAAGCAGTAAGCAATAAGCATTTTGGGAATTCTGAGTGAGTGCAATAACCAATTACTGACAGAAAAAGTTTGGCCCTTATTGTGCTTGTGTGCTTAGGTGCTTGCAAGTACCTTAAAGTGCTGTCTCAGGTGCTTGCAATCTCTCTAAGTCCCAATTAACAAGCACTTTTTACCAATTACAAGGCCCCATATTTAAAAAGTTCTTGAAAGTACTCTGCCTTGAGCAGTATTGTACTAGAAACTATTTTTTAAGTACGCTCAAGACTATAACTGTTCAACTCGCGCTCGCGGTCCTAAGCAGACCTGCTGCAGTATGTATTCTTAAAATGGGAGGGAATGAGAATTCACATCTCTCACAGTCAGAACCAGTAGAGATACAGAAATCTAGTGAGATCGCATGCGCAGTGCGACTTTCAAGCGATTTTTAGAGAGTACTCCTTCTCTGCCATTTTCAGCATACCTAACAAACTCAAAAATACAGTATAGATAAGTAAACTGGTACAGTCTAACAAAATTTGAAAAACTTGCCTTAATTCCATAAACATGGGTATATTTCGGTCCGTATAGTGTCCGGGGATAAGAATTACAACTCTGATCGATTTATTGGCAAAAAACTTAAAACTGGTAAGTTTTGGAATTACACCAGGTAGCGTCTAGGGGAAGGTGACCTGACTCTGCCCTGCGTCCGTGTCCCGTCAGTCGGCACTGTCGATTTTTTTTTGTAATGGCCGCCTTTTTTTAATTATATTTTAGAACCAGAAACGTGGTTAATATACCATTAGGGTAATAGCTATAGTGACCATGAATATTCTGCTTAGAAATAGAAAAACTAATTTATCAGGTGTTTAGATAAAAATAGAACTATAAGGGCATCCCCGATCTTAGCAAAACGCGACGGTCCGTGAACTTAAAGTTAAAAAAGAGGGGGAACACCAAAGGAAAAATTATAGGCAGGTAGACAAGAGCTGACTAGGTATATTAGGAGAGATTAAACAAGGTCGTGTTACGGGATTGAGATTGTCTTTTCTTTTAAATTTGCGAAGCGAGAAATAGGGAAGATTTGTATGCCGGCATTAAAATTTACTATCGAAGAAAAGGTTCAAATGTTAAAATGGTATTTTGCAGGAAACTCCACTCAGGTTGTAATAAATTTGTTTATTGCTAAGTATGAGAACCGTGTTATTCCGTTCAAAACTACAATAATTTTGAATACAATTAATCATTTTGATAAATTTGGGTGCGTTAAGCTCTGCAGAAAGTGTAGCGACAATGAAGAGGTGGACGATGATCTAAGACCATGTCAGAACAAAGGCAACAGCCAGTGCTGCGGCTAAAGTACTCCCTTGTTTAAGTTCAGCCATTGCTAAAGAGGTACCTGATCATATTCCCCGCCAGAACCATTCGAAACATTTTAAAAAGACATGGCTATAAAGCATATAAGTTAAACAAATCTCACGAACTGTTTTCTGAGGACAATATTTTAAGAATGGAAAGTTGTTTCTATTTTTATCTAAACACCTGCTCAATTAGTTTTTCTCTTTCTAAGCAGAGTCTTCGTGGTTTGTATAGGATTTACTCTAATGGTATGTGAAAAGTCGCTATATAAAAACTGCTCTACGCATTCTTATTAAAAGAAAAAATTCAAAACTAGAAGCCACCTGTAACAATAAATATTATAAACAAGTGAAATTAAAGAAAGAAAAATAAGAAAAAAGTTTTCTGCTTCGGCCGGGGATAGAACCCGGGACCGCTTGCTAGCTAGGCAAACATTCCACCACTGAACTACCGAAGCCATACATAGTTTATAGTTTTTGGTCCTTGCATTATTTGCAACTTGATATTTGATAATTATATTGGCAAATCGCCCATTTTACGATTAGAAATTTTAACACAGGAAAAGGTGATCTCATGCTTTCAGACGATGATCTTTACGTCTAATTTGAGTTATCATACCTTTGACAGTGGGAAAGAAGAAGTTAGAGATCAGTTGGATGACTTGGTCGGGATAATACCCTGAGAGTCTCTCGTTCTTGTAGTCTCTCGTTCTTGTATTGAGACACCGCAGCGTGCATAGGTAGAAGTTTTCCGAAAAATTTATGTATGGCTTCGGTAGTTCAGTGGTGGAATGTTTGCCTAGATAGCAAGAGGTTTCGGGTTCAATCCCTGGCCGAAGCAGAAAACTTTTTTCTTATTTTTCTTTCTTTAATTTCACTTGCTGTTTATAGTTTTAGGTCCTTGCATTATTTGCAATTTGGTATTTGATAATTATATTGGCAAATCGCCCATTTTGCAATTAGAAATTTTAACACATGAAAAGGTGATCTCATGCTTTCAGACGTTGATCTTTACGTCTAATTTGAGTTATCGTACCTTTGACAGTGGGAAAGAAGAAGTTAGAGATCAATTGGATGACTTGGTCGGGTTAATACCCTGAGAGTCTCTCGTTCTTGTATTGTGACACCGCAGCCTGCATAGGTAGAAGTTTTCCGAAAAATTTATGTATGGCTTCGGTAATTCAGTGCTGGAATGTTTGCCTAGATAGCAAGAGGTCCCGGGTTCGATCCCCAGCCGAAGCAGAAAACTTTTTTCTTATTTTTCTTTCTTTAATTTCACTTGTTGTTTATAGTTTTAGGTCCTTGCATTATTTGCAATTTGATATTTAATAAATATTATAATGCAAAATACAGATGTACTAAGGATTTTATTTTCACAGATCATTCAGCGTCATAAGTCGAGGCGGTCGGCGGTATCCGCCGACGCCGTCGCCATCTTTAAACCGCCGCCATGGAAAATTCGCAACAAGCCAGAGAGGGACTCGACTTTATTGTAGAGCGTCCTGAGTAAGTACGGTACTGAAACTTTGTAGCAAATCATTGAAAGTTTTTCATTAATTAGAGATTTACAAATGTTACAAGCGTTGATTGATTTAAAAAGGTCTAGTAACCCCAGTTCTTAAATTTATGTAGTCAATTAAAGGCGGATTGTATGTGGTTGCCTATTTTCAAGTTTTCATATTTTTAATTTATTTCAGGTACGTAAAAAAGTTAGCAGCCGCCCTAGATGCTACAGGGCCCGGGGCGATTTCAATCAAAAAACAAATGTTCGAGCTTCTGGCCGCCCTCTGTGCTCATTGTGAAGATGGAAGGGCTAGGGTACTCGAAACATTGGAACATCACAAGGTATGACTATGGTTTAAGAATTAACTTAAGCGATACTTCAAATCGTGTTGGCGTGCAGAGTGAAAACACCCACATGCCAGGCATATTGCCAGCCGGTTTAAAGTACTTGCCGCTTCAAGCTTTTCAGACCGTGCAGCCACCCGTGCTACGTACCAGACATACGCAATACCATTGTTTTCACCTCTTGTTACTTTTGTCATAAAAAAGCTTATAACTGCAAACATGTTGTAGCAAGAATTGGTTATTTAAGTTTTTTTAAAAGTTTTTTAGTGAGTTTTCCATTTTTACCTTCCTAGCCTGCGCCTAGAGAGTAATTTAGATTTGGCTTTGTAAGTTGTGGGATAGGCTTTGGTGGAGAAAAAAAAACATTTTTTTATTGGGATGTTTTGCTAGTATATTCTAACTTTTTCTATAAACAAAACACATTATTAGTTTAGGGCTTGAATTATTTTTTCACAACAAAAACTTTGAACATATAAATGGCAATGCATTTTACTTTGAAATCTGTCAAAGATGCCTGGAAAGTATGCTCAGTGGTCGATCACCCTCAGTACTTGGCAACAATAACAATTAGTCCCTTTAAAAACTTTTTCTGGAATTTTAGTTGTGATAATTTGCATAAAAAAGTTGGGTTCGGTTCGGTTCGGTTGATTTTTTACTCTTAGCTGTTTTTCATATTATATTTTCTTTTACTATTCTTTTTTACAGTTCTTTACAGTCTGTTCCTGTCTTATCACATGTGACACCAAAGTATACATACTCATTGCATAAAGATATTGTTTGTCCATTATCTAACTCACTTGATTCGTTTCCAATGCATAGGTACTGTGTCTTGTCCACGTTCACTCTTAACCCCCCACTTTTGGTTTTCTTCCGTTAACTTTCTTATCATATACTCCATGTCTTCTTTATCATTAGCAACAATTACTTGCTCGTCAGCAAACTGTAGTGTGTACATTGTAAATCGGTCCTTCCAGATTTTTAGAGCTACTCCGATATATGTTTTAAAAAGAGTTGGAGAGATACAACATCCCTGTCTAAGCCTAGGAGTTTTTTGATAGTCGATTTCCAATTTTAATTTTAGATTTTGTCTCTTTGTATAGTTCTTTTACCGCTTTTAAGTATATATGATTTTTAGCTCACACATATACTATACTATAGTAGTGTGAGCTATGGTGATCCTAATATTTTCGAGAAAAAAAAAGTTGCTTCGATTTCAAACAATTTTATATATCTTTGCGTTTCAGATGATTTTGAAACTTTTTTGTTGCGCCGTCTGTCTGTCTGTCTGTCTGTATGTCTGTCTGTCTGTCTGTCTGTAACGACCAACGCGCATAACTCAAAAACCGCTCGGCCGATTTGAATGAAATTTGGTACCTAGGCTGGGTCTTGGGTCGAGATGGTCCCATTTAAAAATGAACAAAATCCACCGAACACAAACCAAATAAAAGGGTGGGGGTAGATTTCAAAAATTAGAGTTTATGTGAAAATATGGCGTGTATGATATCAAACGAAAGGTAATTGAGTCTGCAGTTAAACAAAATATATTTTAATTTATTTAAAAAAAGGGTGGGGGTATATTTTAAAAATTAGAGTTTAAGTTAAAATATGGCGTGTGTGATATCAAAAGAAAGGTAATTGAGTCCGGAGTTAAACAAAATACATTTTAGTTTTTGTTTTTTTTAAGGGTGGCGGTAGATTTCAAAAATTTGAGTTTAAATCAAAACATGGCTTGTGTGGTATCAAACAAAAGGTAACTTAGTCTGGAGTTGAATAAAATATATTTCAGTTTTTAGTTATATTAGCTCACACGTACAATATAACTATAGTACCTAGTGTGAGCTTAGGGGCCCATATATTGGCAGAGTATTATTAGTTTGCTCTAACAATGTCCATAATTTTTCTACTGGAATGGTATCATAAATTCTTTGTAGGTAACATGAGTCTCTATATTTCTAGTACTTTTATCAGGTACCTGTTTAAGACAAAAATCATCATCACTACTAGATCTACCTGGACATAACATACTTTACTCTTCTTCTTCTTCTTATTCATAAAAAGCATTCTTCATTAAATCTCTAAGAATGCTTTTGTACAATTTAGTTAGAGTACTGGTTACTGAAATTCCTCTGTAATTGTTGCAATCCAGCTTATTTCCTTTTTTATGCATTGAGGATATAAATGCAATTTTCCAGTCATCAGGTACCGGACATCCGCATTAATTGATAATATATAAAAAAAATTCTAGTGGTTTCTCTGATCCATCTTTGAGCATTTCAGCGTATATTCCAAAAAAGCGGCTAACTTTTCCGGATTTAAGCTTTTAAATACTAGTCTTTATTATTTCTTTTTCGATAACTACTTCCTCTCCATGTATTTCTATGTCTCTCCTCGGAGAAGCTGACAGATATTCGTTTTCTGCAATCCCTTGTAGTGCTTTATCCATTGTTTTGGTTTGATGATCTGAATGTTTACTTTTTCTTTTGTGGGGTTTGTAGAAATTAATTTCCATACTTCGGAACTGTGCCAACCTCCTACGTGTGTATTTATATCGTGGTATTTGTGCTCGAACATTTTATTTCTTCCCTGCGTATCAAATTTCTTAGCTGTCATCTGGTTTCCATGTAGATTTCTAGGTCTCTTTGCTATTTAGTACTGAGCAATTTCAAGTATGTGCGTTTTCTCTCCTTGAACATATCCTATATTTCCTCCGTCCACCACAACTTATTTCTATTACTTTTTACTATGTTTGTGTATATCTCTTCAAGCGAGTGTTCTGTGTTTACTAGTTTTTCATCTAATCTTTGCGTACTTTCGATTTCTAGACTTCTAAAGTTATATTTGATTTTCTTCGATAAAGAAATATGATATAACATCTTCAAAAGGGCATCTTGGTAAATGGTCCATAATTATTGTTTATTTTGGCAGTGAGGCTCTGTTGACTTGGCAAGATTGGCATGCTTTGATTCAATTTTTAATATCACTTACAATGGCAGGCCAATACAAAGACTTACGAGATCTGCAAAGTGTTCTATCAATGCCTTAATGGGATGAATGCAGTTTTTCTAATATAAATTTTCGGGATACTTGAAAAGTCAAATTCTGTTTCCTTTTAGTATTAGCTCAATGTAATTTAGTTCCTTTCGAAGGTCCCAGAAAAGTAATAAAATTGGTTCAAAATCTTGTTTAGTTTTTGGAAAACCATTTTTAATTGTATCTCCTAAATCAGAATTTCTGACTTCATCTGATGTATTTGGTAAATTGTCATGGATTTTATGTGATTTCTAGCTTCTTCTGGCAAAAAATCTTCTTGTGTTGGATTTTAAACAGATGCAGGAAGAAGTCCGTCAGGAATATGGTGTTCCTTGCCTTTTCGCCATCCAACTTTAAATCTATAACTTGAAAGCTTTTCCTATAATCTTTGTTTTCTTGGATTTTCGATTGAATCTAGTGTTCATATATTTAGAATCATTATGCAAGTGGCTTATGATCGGTAATAATTGAAAAGAAAACTCTTACCACAAGAGATATAGCCTGCATTTCATAACGGCCCAAGTGATGACCAATTTCGATCATTGTGTATCTCGTTTCTGTGTCAGATAAGAAGCGAGAACCACAATGGAAAAATGTCCATTCATTCTCATGTTTCTGTTATTTTGTACAAGTCTGCGTCTTGTTATAACAGTAAATTAACAAATTGCCTTGCTGTATCTATTGAAAATGGAGCCTAGCAAATGGTATGTCTCTCTCCCTAGAAAGAACAAAAATCTCCAAAAAGATTTAATTTGAGACATTTGAGTGCGCATTTACTATACAAAAAACATTGCAAATAGGGACATCAAATGTCGAAAGCCACATAAACCACACCCAATGTTACAAATTTAAAGAAACTTGTAGATATTTCAAAAAAATATAATTTGTAGTATGTATATTTATAATTACTGTATTTTAAATTTATTTATATACCCGCCTCCGGGTCTATTACAATTTCATGAGATACGTCGGCACCCGAAGCGAGAAGCTCTTATCTAAAAAGAAGTGCCTCGCTTAAGTGACACTACTATGTTTTCTCTTTACGGTGGTAAAACTTTGCAATACGTATGTTTTAACAACAGCATGGATAAAAAATGCCTAAACGCTGTTTGACTCTGCCTGCAAGTACAATCAGAAAAAATGTTGCTTTATTTACACGTTACGTTTACTTATATGCAGTGTGTGATAAATATGACTTATTATAAAATATAATATTAAGAACAAGCTCAAAAAGGCACAATCGAATAACAACTCTAATTTAAAAAAAAAAGATACGAATGTGAGCTCCTAATAACAATTTCTTACGTAATCCAACACGCCATGCTATTTATTGCAGAAGACAGAAAATGAAATGAAATGTGCCCTGAAAATTTCACTTTCATGTTTTATTTAGCTGTATGACCATAGATTTAAACATATTATTTGGATTGAGCAGTCTAAGAAAACTTTACCAGATCAATGACGTTACAAAAAAAAGTAGTGTGGTTCGCGATGTTTTAAACCGTAATTTCATTATCGTGTTTTTGTGCATTTTTTTTTGTTTTCGAACTGTTGGATACTCTTAAAGCCGCAAACAAAATGCTAAAATTTAAAACAAAACACGGCCATCTAAAGGGCCTGACTATAAAAGAGGCAAGTATATCGCTACAAATGTTGATTATTTGCACAGCATTAAGATTAAATTACGGTAAATTTTGTAAATTCAAATCGTGTATCCCAAATTGTCAAAACGAGAGAAGGATGAAAAAAACTTTTTCTTATTGTATAACAGAATCACTTGATACTAGAGGCAGTCCTTTTAACTACTTATAGTCCGCTGTTTATGTATCAACCAGAAGATTATAACTATAAAGTAAGGTCATATTATTTTTTCCCCTGTAAATATCCGCACTTGCTGAGTTCAATAGTTTTTATTAGATCTGTTGGAGGACCAAGATTATAGGAATCTTCTACCCTTGCAATAAATATTTCTATCTGATATTTAGTTACTTTATGCTTATGCTTACCATTACTAAATAGTTAAAATTGTTTGTGTTCTTGACACACGGTCACGAACTCCATAAACTTTGACGATACTCTTGCATGTTCCGTATAACTAGAAAGCTAAATATTAGACAAGTTGGCGTGTCAGTTAATCAATTTTTGTTTTTTATTTCCTGTTCACCATTTCTTAAAAATGATAACAGCAGTATTTTGGGGTATTGTAATTGCTTTTGTCAAAAAATAATGTTACGTATAGCTCCTTTTTTTAGCTTTACAATACAAGATTGTCCTTGGCCTGTTTTAGGATCAGCTTTCATTCCATCCTATTCTTTATTAATTATTAATTAGAATACGAGAAATGTTGACATGAGAAATTAAGTTTGGTTGCTATTTTAAATTTAAAATGTCTTTAACACTTTAACTGCCACGCTGATTTAGAGAAAAAAATGTCACGGGGTCAAAATATTTTTTTCGCCTTAAGCACTTTATTTGTATTTGTTTTAAGTAAAAGTCGTGAAAGAAAATATGTTTTTTGTTTTTTTTTTTTATTATACTATAGTGCCACGCCAGATTCATCGATATTCCCATTTAAATACACGGCAGATGTTTACCAGCCACGCACACATGGCCGATAATCTTTCTAATACATGTGTCCAATACATGGCAGAGAATTAAAATTTGCCGTGTCCATATATGGTACACATGGCAGTTAAAGTGTTAAAATGGAAAGAGTAGTGTTTTGGACCGTCCCGTCAGGTCATACCTCTCCTCGTTTGCTTGAAATAAAAAATTTGCTACTACCTATATTAATATATGTGTTTTATTTTTTTAACTCCACAAAAATCAATCATTAGTGTGCGGATTTTATCAAATTTTTTTAAAAGAAATGCAATGTAAAAAATATACATAGTTAAAAAAACCGTTTTCGATATTTTTTGTCACCCATTTTGTAATAACTTTAAATTTTGATAGGAATCTAATAAATAAAAATTCAAAATATTAATTAAAAAAAAAGCGACAAATTTCATAAAGCCTACCTTTTTAAAATTCTTATTATGGGTCGCTAAAGCTCGAAAAGCGCGATGCGGAATTAAATTAACATTTTCAAAAAAAAACTTTGCATATCTTAATTTTCTTAATCATCTGAATTTTGATATTAATTCTGGTAAATCCTCTTCTTTTTATTTGACATTTTTGTATATTTAAACTAGACCATTTGTTGGGTCGCGGTTTTTTTATCGAAAACAGTTTTATCGAATCAAGTTTATGGAAAACATTTTATCGACATTTTTATCGAATAATGTTTTTATTGAAAACTTTTTCGTCGAACGACATTTTCTTCAAAAACATTTTTATCGAATGCCATTTTAGTCAAAAATAATTTTACCGAAAACACTTTTATCGCATTAAATTTTAATCTAGCGCCGTTTTATCGAATATTTTATTTTTAGGTATATTCGCGGCAGTGGATAAAAAAAGGCCTGGCTATTATTAAAACTACACAATCAAGTCGACTTTCTCTGCCTATCCGAGGTGGAACAGTGGTCGAGGATAGTTGAAGGTTAGGTTAGTATCCTAACCTGACCCTGTTAGGTTGATATATAAAGAAAACGTTACCTGACCAGATCAGGATAGTTTTTTTAAATAAGACAACCTAACCAGTTCAGGTTAGAATACCAACCAAAGCAGCTCAACAATCTATCCTCGGCCCCTAGCCATCTCTGCTGGAGTGAAAAAGTAGTTATTGTTTCTGAAAAAATGTCATTAGATAAAAGTGTTTTCGATAAAATTGTTATCGATCAAAATATTATTCGATAAAAATGTCATTTAATAAAAACGTAATTTGGTAAAAATGCAATTCGACTAAAAAGTTTTCGATAAAACAGTAATTTGATAAAACGGTTTTCAATAAAAGTTCTTTTAATAAAAACGTTATTCGATAAACACAAAATTCTATAAACAAATCGATAAAAGTTCCATTCCATGAAAAAGTTTTAGATAAAAATATCTTCAATAAACGCGATTTGGCAAAAGTGTTTTCGACAGGAAAAACCGCGATCCCAATTTTTTTATAGGAAATCATACCCCTATAATACTGACCATTTGACAGTGACAGACTATTGACTTTTAATCTGCCAACAATTGTCCGTAATAAGAATATTTTGCCTATATTGCCTGTTGTAACGATAAGAGTCCCTGTATGTTGACAAATTTGGATATAATATCCAAATATGCATTTCAACATATGGAGCTCCTAGTAACGATTAGAGTCCCTCTATGTTGACATATTTGGATATATTAATATATCCAAATATGTCAACATACAGGACTCTAGTAACGATCATCACCTACAAAACCTATCAAATGGGCAGTTATGTGAAAATTTTACTTTTCTGTGAATACAAATTACACTAAATCCAGTTAAAAGTAAAGAAAAAAATTGACAGCAACGATTACCCTGCACAATACAGTACAATATTTTAATATTAAATACTTTACTATTTTTTAGAAACTAAAAAACGAGAGACACAGACTGACCTTCATCGTGCAAGAGATAGATCGGGCAACGTTGGTCGACTATCAAACGTCATTGGTGGCCTTTATCAATTGCCTTATTATTTCCACGCCTAGACTCATAGATAGGATAAGACTTAGGAATGAATTCATTGCGTGCCATTTGTTACCAGTGCTAAACAATTTAAGGTAAGAACTGTAATTAAAAATTTAATTTTGAGTAACAAATAACTTTTCGTTTTGCTGTTATTTAAACTTTTATTTTAAACTTTGGTGACGAAAGATTATAATAATTCAATTTAAATATTATAGAAATTAAAATAAAATATACAATTAATTAAAAATAATGAATGAACATTAATGTAGAAAATTAATGTATAAACAATATTAATTTACTCAACTCAACTTTATTTTGAGAATTATTTAAAGAAGTACAGATGTTGGATCTGGTTAGAAGCCCTACCCATAGCTTTTCCTTTTTAGCCTTTTGGGGTGGTCTGCAGCCGCGATCCCTAGAATGGACCGGTCTATGAATCTAATATATATATATATATATATATATATATATATATATATATTTATATATATATATATATATATATGTGTCAAATTTTTACGTCACTGGTGGTCCAGCTGATTTTTCTAAACAAAAGTTTAGATAGAATATCTCTTTAATGAACAACTAATATTTTTGGAATTTTTTAAAATCCAAAGCAATTTTCCGACTGTTTTTTTTCATATCCTTATAAAATAATGTTTTTTAGTCGTATAGTCGTTATTTTTTTTAGCCTGCTTCATTTTTCATTGCACAAAAGTTAAAATACAAGTCAAACTTAGCGGGATCGTTTAGTATTAAAGGTAAACCGAAGAATTTGGAAGTAAACAAATGGGTCTAGGTTAGCGGATTACTTTTGACACTAAATAATCACGTTCAGTTTGACTTGTATTTTAAGTTTTGTGTAATGAAAAATGAAGCGGGCTAAAAAAAAATTTGCGACAATACGATTAAAAAATATTATTTTATAATGATAATTGGAAAATTGCCTTGGTTTTCAAAAAGTTCAAAAAATATTAGTTGCTCATTAAAGAGATATTCTATTTAACTTTTGTTTATAAAAATTAGCTGGACCACCAGTGACGTAAGCATATACGCATATATATATATTAAATCCGTAGACCGGTTTATTCCAGGGACCGTGGTCTGCAGCCAAGACTGTACACAAAGACAGTTCTTGGATATGCATAATTTGGTTTGATTTTGCCGTTTGTGGAATAATAGTATTTGATTTTGAAGTTTTCATCCAAATGGTTAAATAGTACGTTCACTTTATAATATATAATTTTAAAGATATATGGTTATATTACGAGTAAAATTTTTCCTAGGACATAGACTTAGACATAGACGAGTATTACAATATAAAAATAACTTATTTTCTCAGAAAATATGCTGAGGCGGAACCAGAACTCGCAGTACAATTAGACGTTTTTGATGAACAGCGAGAGAGTGATGACCATCAGTGTTTAGAAGGACCACATGGGGTTGATTTAAATTCTCCTATAGATGTGTTTTATGCCATTTTGAGTCAGGTAAGTAAAAATCATGAAAAAATAATGTCACTGTTAACTTCGTTAAAACGCTTGGTAAGGTCTAAAAGTGCGCATTAATACGGTAAAATAAGGCAATGGAGAAAAAGCAAAAAAACTCGTTCAAGTAGGTAATTTTTTGCCTTTGCTACTGTTTGCTCAAGTCGTTTTTCGATGTTTTCTAGTATGTACTCTTGCAAGCCGTATTTAGTAATTATTGACAGTTTACGGACAGATGTAATTGTGTATTACCTACAAAAATCAAAAAAAAGCCGTTAAATATTTTGTTTTTCCGTATTAAGGCACAAAATTTATTTTTATTGATTGTTGAAAGCATTTGGCCCAATCCTTTAAATTGGTATGATATGATACAATCCTCAACATAATTTTCTATTTCCTAAACTTTTTCCTGCCTTATAGTCGTCACTATCTAAAACGTTTTTAGAAATATATTTATTTAGAATATAAACTTTTTTTTCGCCCATGCGTTAATAGTAAACGAAATTTTTAAGAATATATAATAGGATGCTCGTTAATTTTAAAACTTTTAACTACAAAAATACCTACTGGTTCGCACTCTTTTGGTCAAGATGTGTGCACATGAAATTGATATAACTTCTGCAGCAACCAAACCACCAAACAAACACTGATTATGGTGGATTTGAAAATTACAATGAAAAATTCCCTGTACCTATCTTTAAATCAGAAAATGACTAGTTTGTTTTTATTTTTTGATCAAACACATTTATTATTATTGTTGACAGTGCCTAAGGATATAAACTTATCAACTTTATACAGAACGCAACAATTAAGTAATTATTATTTATCTCAGGTCTATCATTAAAAACGACATTAATATTCATTTATCGTGCTTAAAAACTGTATTCCGGTTTTGCACTTCTATTCCCTTTTGACGTTGACAATTATAATTAATACAATATACAGGGTGAATCATCCAATATATTAAATAATAAAAACAACGCTTTAATAATTTTCGTATTAAATATAGATATTAAAACAGCTGAATAAATAGCAAATAATTTGTGAAAAACAAATATGAAAAATAAAAAAACACTCTTCAAAAATATTATAAAAGTATCGTTAGATTTTTTGATGTAAAGTTGTTAGTCTGAATTTGAAAATAAAATTTATGCACCATATCCCTGTACATTTGCCACCTGTCTTAAAAAATTGTTAGATTTATAATTGTTTATAGTTATTTTTTTAAGCCAAGTGTATTAATAATTATTATTTAACAAAGTGTTAGACTAATTTATTGGACGCAAGCTGTATAAACAAGAAATCAATTTTATATTACGACACTGTCCATATTTTTTTAAATTGAATATGGTAAATAGACATAAGCGAATTTACCAAAAGTAGTAAGTCTTATCCACAGTGGGTCTTGTCTCTCTCTATCATAAGTTAAAAGGTTTTTTTCAGGCACAGAAACGTTTAAAATTCAAGTACAAAAAAGTGCATGAAGCAACAAACGTTCGAAAAATATACAAAAGAAAAAGGTTTTAGGGAAATAGTATTTGTTTATCAAGAGCAGTACAAGCAACGACTTAAATGCATTTACCGTATGATCACTTTGTATATGTTGTACTAGATTGTCACTTTCATCATCACTTTCTAGATGACCCAAAATATTTTCAACTCAGTCGTCAAAGCGGGCTCATTTGTTTTTATTTCTCGAATAGAAAACATGAAAGCTATAGCATTAACGTTAATACACAATGGATAAAAAGCATATACATAATATTCCAATACCCCCGTCAGAAACGAGTATATAGTTTATGGTCCTTAAGAAAAAATGTCCTGATTGGTTGCATCAAATACATATGCATATTTTGTCCATATATTACGTATTATTCCAATACCCACGGTACCTTACGATGTATGATGCAAACATATTTGTAATAGCCAATGTTCTAAGGAAATAGCAATATCAATGGACATATGTAAGTCTATCTTTTGGCCGTCCTTAAGATAAAATGTCCTGGTTGGTTATACTTTTACACAAGCATATAATTTTATTCGCGTATCAGTCACGTCAAATCATCGGCGCACAGTTGACAAAAAATGTAATTTGGTATCTGTGCATTTTTCGTATCTTTATTTCGAAATGTGTGCATCAAACGCCCGTCATTGTGTAAATCGGTAACAGGGAATATTGGAATATTACGTAATGATAAAAAGAAACGTAAATGGTAAGGAGGTGTTATACAAACCCCAATTTGTACAAAAATCATAATATCGCACACCAAGTAGAATATTTCGCATTTTTGAAACCGAAAACCGAGTACTAACAGACAACGGACCGAATGCTACACAGGTGGGCGAGGATCTCCCGTCAGTAATCAATACGTTGCAGAGATTTTTGGAATTGCTGGGGATTGGAAAACCACACCTCACCAGTAACGGGTAAAATCCGAAATAGCCAAAACTCGGTAACATGTTGCACGTTTTTAAATCGGCAAAAGAAAAAATAAATCATGTAAACACTTATATCTCGTATTATTTAAGTTAAGCATTTATTTTATTACATATTTCTTTATTTTTGTAAAGGTCTCTGAAACTCCTCAAGAAACCTATTTTATGAGCATTTTGCAACATCTTTTGAGAATCGATCCAAAAGAACCAATCAGCGACGTAATTTGGGAGACAGCCGAGAAGTTGGTTCACCGAGCCAGTCTTCTTGATAAAAGAGAAGATGCTCCCAAAATTTTAAGGACTCCAAGTACATCTAGGTAAATTTATTACAAATTTAATAAGAATATAAACATAAATCATTGATAGTAGATATAATAACAGTATTGTTTTAAAAAGTAATTGCAGTTTTTTAAATATTTACATAGCTCTCTCAACACAGCCATCAATATTTTGTATTAAGTTCCTTTATTTGGACTCTACAGGTTACTTGCTCAATGCCAATCATGTCTGCATAGAACAGAACCATCTGCATCTGGAAGCCGAAGGACCTCCTTGACAATAACGAACCCTTTAAGCCCAACCCGTCAGACCACTCCACCACCTCCACCTATTGGTAAGTATTTAGCACTGGAACATTAACGAATAACGATTTCAGAAAAATAATCAGTATTGTTTTTTTTCTATAGCTATAGAGCATTATTTGGCCTCTTTTACTTCTTTTTCGTTTTTATTTCAGCACCAAGTCTACCTCCACCGCCACCTCCACCACCAAATATTCCCGCTCCTCCGCCTCCGATGGCTCCTTTGGCACCTCCTCCACCAATGTCCTTCTCTGCAAATGGAAAACGCAGTTTAAACAAGACAAACAGTGGTGGAAGTTCTGATAGCGAAGGCTTGGAACAAAAATTACCTCAGCAGGAAATTCCGGCCCCAAAGATTAAAATGAAAACTATCAACTGGAATAAGATTCCTCATAATAAGGTTCATACATGTAGTAATTACCTCTTTTAGTAACTATTGTTTACGTTATTTTTACTTTTATATTATGCTTTTTTTTATTTTTATGTGACTAGGTACTGCACTAGTTTTCTGAAAATTTTCAAAATTGTGTTATAAACCTAAACATTAGGTTTTAAAGAAAATAAAAATATTTTAAAGGTTTAAAGGAAAAATTTATTAATTTGATTTAAAAACTTATAAATAATATTTAGGTCATTGGCAAAAACAATATCTGGACCCAAGTAGCAGGTAGACATCAGAAATCCCCCCTAGCAGATCTTGATTGGTCAGAAATGGAGGGACTATTTTGTCAGTCAGCTCCTTCAGTTCAGTCTTCACCACGTTTGGGAAATCGGGATGGAGAGGAAGGGAGGAAGTTAAGACAGGATAATCAGGAAGTAAGTTAATAAAATGCGTATTTGTCTAAATATTAGTCTTAGATTAAACAAATGTTTTCAAAATTGTTGGAATTTTTAAGAGATCATTGAAGTGTAAAAAAAAACTTAAAGTTAAAGTTGCAAAATGAGACATTGGATTTAAGGCAATTCCGTAAATGTCTGGATGCATCGTTTTGGCTTTTCCTATGTGTTTTTTCAAAAACAAGCGATTTCATATCTTATAAAGATTCCTTTTTTAAGCAAAACATATTAGTCAATGGCCCAGTACCTAGGATATCTTACATTTTTGATTATTTGCATTAATTTTAGAACAATCCTCTACCACATAAAAGAATTTAATTGTGAAATAAAATATAACTTATTTACTAATGTTTTTATTAATTTAATTTCAGATCACTCTCTTGGATGGAAAAAGAAGTCTGAATGTCAACATTTTTCTTAAACAATTTAGAAGGTAAGTAATATTTTTGTAAAAAGTTCATTCTGAAACCTTAATTATATTTTAGGCCACATTTTTTTTCTTTTTAAAATAATATTTTTTAGTTCAAATGAAAATATAATACATCTAATTCGAGATGGATTGCACGATGAAATTGGAACAGAGAAACTGAAAGGTCTTCTCAAGATGTTACCAGAAGTTGACGAATTGGACATGCTCAAGTCATTTAAAGGCGATTTTAATAAACTAGGCAATGCTGAGAAGTTCTTAATACAACTTACAGATCTGTCAAAGTAAGTAAGCATTTCTAGCTCACACGTTTACTATAACATAGTAGTGTGAGCTATACACGGTAAAAAAAATTATCTTAGATCAAAGCAAATTGCTTTGAAGTAAAATAATTTTTGCTATCCTATTCACCATGAGAATATTTTCTTGATATAGCACAAAAAATGTCTTGCCTCTTTATTTTAATGTGAAATAGAAATTGTTTTATTATAAATTGGAACTGAATTAATCTAAGGTACCGTTTTCTCTGGAAGCAAAATATTACTTATATGACAGTTTGCTTTGTTACAAAATAAAGTGAACTGAAACAAAACAATTACAGAATAAAAATAAAGTCTCATTTTAAGATTAAACGCTGCGTTGAACTAAAAAGAAATATTTTATTTCAAACCAAATTGTTTTAATTGTAGACAAATTTTTTTACCGTGTGGTCAACTTTCAAAAAAAAAAGAAAATGTTGCTCCGATTTCAAAAATATTTATTGATCTTTGCGTTTCAGATGATTTTGAAACTCTTTTGTCGCGCCGTCTGTCTGTCTGTGTGTCTGTCTGTAACGATCAACGCGTATAACTCAAAAACTACTTGCTCGATATTAATGAAATTTGATACCTAGATTGTGTTTTATTTATGAATGGTTCCATTTAAAAATAAATAAAATTCACCGAACATAAGCTGAAAGAAAAGGCGGATTTCAACAATTAGAGTTCTGGGAAAAATATTACTTATGTGTTACTATATTAAAGGTAACTGTGCATGAAGATAAAAAAATACGTATAGTTTATTTTGTTCGGTGGTGCTACACTGGGGGGAGGAATAATCTCCAATTGGACGCGATCCGGGTGGCGTATAGGGGGTTAGTTTCACGGACCAAATTGGGTAAAAAATACATTATACATTAATCGCGTCAGCTTAGGTGCACATAAATTGTCAGAATATTTTTTCGATAAAGTACTCGATATGCTTGTTTAAAAATTTCTTAAAATAATAATTAAAACTTTCTCCATTTTCTTCCTATATTTTAATTTGACTTTGATTGACTTGATACATTAGGAACTAGAGAAGACAAACTATGCATTATAGCTATCTCTCTTTCCAAACATAATATTTTGATTAATTTTCAGTTACAAGCTAAGGATTGAAAGTATGTTGTTAAAAGAAGAATTTGCATCAAATATGAATTATTTGGAGCCAAGTATAAGTTCAATGATAGCAGCAGCACAGGGTAGGAAAAGTCACATAAATCTGCAAAATTAAGAATATTCTTAAAGTAAAATATTATTTCTATTTTTTAGATTTGATGACAAACAAACCTCTTCAAGAAGTTTTGTACATGGTACTATGTGCAGGAAACTTTTTAAATGCAGTACGTTTCTCTTAAACTATCTACAAACCATATTAACATAAATTACAAAATCAATTATATAAAAATAAAGAACTTAAAAAAGACTAAATTCAGATCAGGTTTTGAATTCTTTTAGGGTGGCTATGCGGGAGATGCCGCCGGAGTGAAGCTGACATCTCTTCAAAAAATAACAGACATCAGAGCTAACAAGCCAAATATGAATCTGATTCATTTTGTAGCATTACAGGCAGAGAAAAGAGATAGAAATCTTCTATCTTTTACTGATAATATTACAACTCTGGAAGATGCAGCAAAGTAAGTATCGGATATTGTCACGGACTCCTTAAATTCAAAATAAATTGCTGACAAATTTTTTATTTTGTAGAGTGCTAATGGGCTAGAAATATATCAGATCCGTCATGGATCCACTTATTCTAACGGAAATTTTTACGGATTTTGCCAAAAGTTTTCTTTGTATGTGTGCCAAATTTGTTCAGCAATAGAATAAAGTTCAACAATTTCGCACTTAATCTTAAGTAAGTGTATAGTGCTAACAACGAAACCAGTGTTGCCACCAAAATAGAATCTACAACGTTAAATGCATGATGCAGTGATTTGCTATAACAAGCACTAGCTATTCATTTTGAGGTTAAGAGGTCCGTGGATATTGTACAAGGCCTTTTTACTTTAACTCAGGTTACCTGTAGAATTTAAAAGGTTATTGAACCTGACTGGCCAACTGTAATCAGATTAAAAAATCTACGTCCCCGGGTTGCCTTATACCATTTGTTTTATGGAAGCCCGATGACGCAGCTACAATCGTCCAGTTAAGTTTAGATGACTGGTCAAATTTTGTGGGCAACCTGTATAAAAGTATAAAAAGATATTTTATAACAAATTTATTTGACTGCTAATTATGAAGATTAAACAAAACACAAGAACCATAGCTGAGCATAAAAATACTAAGATCTACGGTCAAAACACCTTAGTAAAATATGCCGCCAGGGTATTTGTAAGTTATATGTTGGATTGCGGATAAGTGACAAATGTATAACATATTGCAAAACCACTCATCATCCCCAAAATCTAAATACAGGGTATTTTCAGGATGACAGTCGAACAACTTCTTAACGAAATTACCACTCTAGAAGTAAGACTGCAAAAAATCAAACGACAAATTGAGCTTCCAACCACAGAGCCTGAGATCAGGGAGCAGATGCATGACTTCTTATTGGTAAGAAAAAGTGTTTATGGTCCTTTTTCTTATAGTTTTCCATAGCATAGTTAAGATGGTCACTAACAATTAAACAACAATATAAAATGGGAAATATTATACTAAAAAATTTCTAGTATTTAAAGAATATACTCTATAGCCTTATGCACTTTTCGTGTTAATGCATAGTTGACCGCATGGGTTAAAAGCGCTTACCTTTGGGAACACAATTTCACTTATTGGACATCTTTCAAACTCATGCCAAATACAATATGGCGGCTCAAACATGAAAAACAAAGAAATTTTGGAAAATTCCGATTTTTTTCAAATTTCTTAACCGATTTTTTAAAATTAATTTTGCTATATTTGGAATATAGTGCACTTTTATTTAAACTATTAATCACTTGCTTTTTTAATGTTTTTGTGTTCCTCAAGATCATGTTTTTTTCGTGTGATTTATTTGTAAAATCAGCAGTTTCTCGATAAAACGCAAAAAACCGATATTATGATACTTAACCACCACCAAAAAAACTCATATTTATAGATGGCAGAAAATGAAGTGTCCAACCTGCAACTTCAACTCAACAATCTTGAATGCGTTCGAAGAAAACTTGCTGACTTTTTCTGTGAAGACCCCGGTTCTTTTAAAATTGAAGAATGCTTTAAAATTTTCCATGGATTTTACACCAAATTTAAACAAGCAGCAATGGAAAACGAACGAAGAAGGATACAGGAAGAGCAAGCCAATGCCAGAAGGAAGCAAAGAGAAGAGTTGTTGGCTACTAGAAGAAAACAGAGTAAAGTATCGTTCACAGTTTAAAATTTCAACTTAGTAAACTAAATTGTTTAAAAAATGATCTGTCAAAAGCTGCCTCTGCTTAAGGTATACCAAAGGCCTCTCTTAGGTAATACCGTGTTGTATCTGAATAAAATTCATCTGAAGTAGTCTTTTTCCTGATAATAAACACTTAACCCACAATGTGACGTCTGACAGACTTCACGGTAAATTAAAATTGCGATATTTTTGATCCCACCTAATTTTTCTTCTATTTGACCCTAACTTATTATATTTTCGATAATTTTCAAAGAAAATACCAGGGTAACTATTCTGGGTCTTGAACTATGTGACCATCGCACGATTTGTCCAACAGCAACTTTGAGCGGTCACGACCAATGGCATAGTCGCCCGCTCTTCAGAGTTAGTGAATTTTACGCGTTTGAAATGAAATCTGTTCTCCTGCCCCACACCGGCTGAACGTTTCTCGGTCGGATCGTAGGAGAAGCTTGTACAATGGAGGTCTTTTCGCATAGCACGTGACGGCTCGGAGCTAATTTAAAGCTTGCCATTGGCCAAAGCATGTGAAAAGAACACTGTTCAAGACCCATACTAACTACCCAGACGTATTTAGTTCATTGTAGTCTGTCAGACGTCTCATGGGGTGCGTTTACAGTTACTGCCGTGCAATCGCACAGCGTCGTCAGTTAAAGATTTCCCAGGCGAACAACTTTTACCCCGCTAAATAGTTGGTGAAAATTCGCGCCTGCGCAGTGAGCAAAAGTGCAAAACCATACCTTTTGTTTTTTTTCTTTGGGGTTCTGTGAAATTTTAAAAACCTGTTTTACGAACAGAGGTGTGTTTTATGTTATAAGAACTTTTATTCTTATTTTGCCTACGCAATCAGTCAATAAATTATTATATCGTTTGCACCCTGTATAATAATTTGAACAAACATAGTTCCTTAAATGATTTTTGACCGTACTAGTAGTAGGTGTTGAATTTTCCGGCTGACTTTCTTTTCCTCAATTTTGAAATACAAAATAAGATATTAAATAAAAAGTTTTTACCTGTTTTAGTAAAAGCTCTTCTGTAGGGAAATTGACATAAAGCTAACAAACTTACGCTGTGAACAATTTACTTTTACTTTCCAAAATACTGACTTAAAATAATATAAATTATAACTTTATATATTTTTTTTTAGTGGAAAGCTTGGCGCAACCGGAATCCGATGGCTTTATTGAAATGCAAATATACGATGCTAAAGCTTGTCAATCAAATCGGAAAGTATTTAAAAATCAAGTTAAAAACGGATCAGAAGATGAAATGTCTGTTACTAGCTCTCCGTCGTTTTCCAGAAGAAGATTGGGATCGTTTAATGGAAATAATGCTGATAGTTCTTCCAAAGAGGATAGATCGCCAGGTAAAAACTTTGAGAATTAAAATGTCAAAATACGCATTGATTTTTATGCCTTTTATTTTGCTAGTCATTGTTTTAATCTTACATATATATATATATATATATATATATATATATATATATATATATATATATATACATATAATTTGAAAGGGTTGTTGATGTTTATCTTTTTAGATATAACTCCAAACGGAAGCTTAAGACGTCGTCGAAGTCGCGTACTATCGGAAGAAGATGAAGGAAACCTGATGGACTTTTTGAAAGCATCTGGGACAGATACAAACAGAGACAGAAAATCATGGGGTAGTTTAGGTAACAAAAAACCCATTTTAAAAATAATTTAACAAGTTTCTTATAATATACTTAAAGCATTAAGAAATGTTCCATTTTTATTTTAAAAAATTTCTATCAATCACAATAAGCAAAACACGAAAATTTAAGGAAAACAATATGAGGTTCCGTTACATTCCTATCCTAAACTAGTAAATTGGTTTATCTTCTTAGCTTTTTTTATATTAAACATTGGTGGTAATTTATGCTTTAGTAGGAAATAAGTCTTTTATAATTTATTTTGAATTTGATTTTCAAAATTTAGATCGTTCTTGGGCACGAAAAGCACGAGGGAGTGGACCTAGAAAGCGACCGGCCTTATTGACAGCTGACTTTGCAAATGATAGGGAAAGGCCATCTTCACCATCACCTTTAACTGAGAATAAACCTATTGTGTCATCTGCCCCAGAAGGTATGTTAGTTTATCTTCGACGAATTTAATTTGGCGCTGTATATTTGTACGTTGTTTTATACTATAAAATCAAATTTTTTTTAGATACCCCAGAAATCAGCAGCAAACCCAAAGAGTGGGCACAAAAAATAGAATCTTGGTTAAGGACTAGTGACGCAGATATTCTAAATGAAGAACAGCAAAAAAGGCAAGGTCGAAAAATTATTGGAAATAAGAAAAGTTTGGAGGATACGGGTATGTTTTTAAATCGTTTATCAAAATAATCTTTTAAAATGTAATATTGCCTTTTTTTAGAGAGCGAAAGAAGTAACACGCTTGATACGCTCCCAGAAGGAAAGCAAGTTTATAGTGGTAGTCAGTCAAGTTACAGAAAAGTTAATCCAATAACTTGGAAACCCTCTTCAACGTTGGACAATACTGACATTATGAGTGCCATGGAGACAGTTGAAGGTAAGAAAAAACTCCATTCCGATTTTTTAAAACCAAAATTAATACGATTAGAATGGTTGCTAATGGTATAAATAAAAACATACGGTGTCTACTTCATGTTCTACATAAAGTACCTTTTGATTGTAGAAGTTCAGCCACCTGTTGTGAAAGATAAATCTGCTTGGCGCAAATCAGCTAGTGGTTCCACCAGTACAAGCGAAGCCGCGCTTCCTGGCATAAGTAAAACAAATATAGAAGATCCGACTGACAGAAAACAATTTATCAGTTCTCTGGGAGACAAGGCAGCATCGGATAGATTGACTTTATATTTCAGAAGGCCATCAGAACCAAAAGAAGGAATAGATGTCATTTCTCCTACACCCCCTAGGATGTCCACATTCGGTAAAATAAAATAGATTGTTATCCGATTTATTTACTATTTCTTTTTACACTAATGTAATAGCGCCTAATAATCTTAAACACACATGACATTAACACGGAACTGTGGACATTAATAACTAAACAGTTGTATACACGTTTTATTTACTCTCTCTTCAACAGTCATGGGATTATTTTGCACAGAGAAGTGTTTATAAGATGCTATTTTGACAATTAATGTCAATCGACTTTCTTCCATCAGCGCACAGTGGTCTTGAGGTTCTGATTTTTCGCCAAAAAGGGTTAAATTAAAAACATACTGAAACTCCGAGGAAACTTTTGAATACCCTTACTAAACCAGAAAAAAAAACTATGATTTAATTGAAGCAACTTTCAGTTATTTTTTAGAAGTCATTTTTTCTTTGTGAAGAACGCCTTAAACGTACAATATTTGTATGGTGATTTGATCCAAATTTAAAGCCATTTTGCGACATTATTTTGTGGTGTATAAAATTTGCGTAAAATGGGTCTTGTAGATGGAGGTAAGTATATTTTACGCCTGTACATGTTGATTCCAATTTTGATGTGTGGACAGGTCAGAGGATGGTTTTTGTTTTGCATGTCTGAAATTCTATAAAAATTTTGATTTCCTATAAATGTTGGACCAAAATTTTGATTCCATCATCGACCGTTTTCTCGAAATTTATATTTTCTTAAAAAGTACCTATCTTTCAATATTAATATTAAAGTAAACTTAAATAAATAAAAACATAAAAAAGTAATAATAAATAATACAAATAATGTAAAGAATATTTAATTATATTAAAAGTTAAAAAATAAAATGTTTGACACGTCATTTTAAACAGAATTTTATACTAATTTTAAAAATCAAATAAAAAAAGGGTCACTCCATTTAAAATAACAACAATATATCAAAAATCAAAAATTACAGACAGATGAAGTTAACTTTTACAGGTTCGGGTTTTTTATGAATAAAAATAGGTATCAACAGTGCCAAACCTGACTTTTAATAAACTAATATAAAAACGTGGGGGTTTAAAAATATTTATTTTGGCAGACTTAAAAACACATATTCATATTTCAAATTTTTTTTTATACTGAGACTTTCCATCCAATACGGATTAATTGCCCAGTGACGCAAAGTTATAGCAATGTTAAACCATTTGAAACAATTTCAAACAATCAAGTACCTACCTAGGAATCGAACCCGGACTGCCGGTGTGTGAAGCAAATATTGCTACAACTACACTACGGATGGCGACTATTTTCTAGACAAATCATTCTTATTTGATTATGCAGTCGTTAAATTTCCAGGTTCTTAACCGCTATAGAATCAGGTTTTATTTTCTAGTGTTTGGTACAGCCAACGAATAATACCGTTTAACTCTTTTTAGTATTTTAAATTTTTAGTTTATTTTTTAGCAAATATTATTACGCAACGTCCTCATCCTTTCATTCATAATTACTATTTTCTTGCTAATAAACTGGTTTCGAAAATATTTAAACTACATCTTGTTCATGTCGAAACAAAATGTTGTCACAAAACCTTTTTTTCTAATTTTGGTCAAAAATCAGATCCGAGAGCCACTGTGAAGCGCCATGAGGTGTACAGCGTGTCCCATTTTCGATGGGATTGAATGGGAAACTCGGTTATTATTAAAGATATTGATTTTCTGATTGCACCTTACCGTGCTCTTTTTTTGAGCCCTTAAAAATTGTGTAATCAGATTTTTGCTATACCCCGTAGTTTCGCTAATACAGGGAGTTTTTGAAAAAAATTGTATTTTTAATAATCCCTTGTATCTCGCTTATTTTGCGAGATATTTTTATTCTGTAAAAACCTTTTCATGGCAACTTTTTTAGAAGAAAATAATGACGTTGTCAACTTTTTAAAATATTGTTTAGTTTTTGAGATATGGTATTTATCATAAAAAATTAAATACGGACCTGGATTTTTTTTATTACTGTTTTGATTGGTTTCATGCTAGTATTATCATAAAACAAAAAAAAATTAAATTTTTTTTGTTTTAAGGTAAAACAAAATATTTAATATTTTTAAAAAAATAGTCCGAACCTGGATAACATAAATATAAATTAAAAATTGCTAGATAAACAATTTTTAGTTTAACTGTTTTGATACTTAGCATATCAAAATGGTTTTACGTTAATTTACAGATTTATTTGAAACAAAGTCTACGAAAAATACAAAAAAAAAACAAATTATAAAAAATTACTAATTTTTCTGATTACCATTATGTGTAAGACATTGTTGGCATTTTCGAGAAATTTTTCTTAACGCTTTTTTCATAAAAATATTTCTGCCATTTAAGTATTGGGATTTTGTTGCTTCAATGAAGCAGTCAAACATATCACATTTTTCAAAATCTGGATATGGTCGATTTCTAGCCAGTTTAAAATAATTGTAAGCCATTCACGAAATTGACAAGTAAAATGGCAATGTCAATTCCACGCTTTTGTTGTGTACATTTCAGGACCTGCTGTGCTACCATCAAATAATTAGTATGATATTATTTTTGTAACTTTTTAACGTTTTTTACTTTATTTATAAATCTTTTAATTATCATTTCGAAACAGTTAAACTAAAAATCGTTCAACTAGTGTGTCTTGCAATTTTTAATTTATAATTATGTTGGAAATTTCCAAGTTCGGACTATAATCTTTTTTTCAAATATTAAATAGTTTTTTAACCTTAAATCAAGAAAATATTAAAGTTTTATCATTTTAAAGTAATAATAGCTTGGAACCAATCAAAGTAGTAATAAAAAAAATCCAGGTCCGTATTTATTTTTTTTATGATAAATACCATATCTCAAAAACTAAACAATATTTAAAAAAATTGACAACGTCATTATTTTGCTCTAACAAAGTTGCCATAGAAAGGTTTTTACAGAATAAAAATATCTTGCAAAATAAGCGAGCAACAAGGAATTAACTAAAATGCAATTTTTTCAAAAACTCCCTGTATTAGCGAAACCGCGGGGTATAGCAAAAATCTGATTACACCATTTTTAAGGGCTCCAAAAAAGAGCATGGTAAGGTGCAATCAGAAAATCGATATCTTTAATAATAACCGAGTTTCCCATTTAATCCCATCGAAAATGGGACACGCTGTACAGCAATAAACAATTAGCTGTAAAAAATAACAGAAAATTTGACAGCTGTTAAGGTAAGATAAGATAAGATACATTTATTTCCTTTAAGACAATTTGCAAATTGTATAGGACACGTCAAAACTTTTACAATCTTTTCTAAACACAAAATGTATTTTAAAGAAGAGACGTTTGACTCTCGGGGAGTCGGAAAAAAGATAATGTTTGCCCGCAGTTAGAAAAACGATAACTGCAATGGACTGTATATATTTTATTAAATGAAAGCGCGAACAAACATAAATTAATTGATACGAAATCACGAAATAATCAAAGGTCCATAGGTTAATTGCTGTTACCACACAACGGAAATCAGAAACAAAGTACTCACCAGTTTGCAGCCAATTTCTCCACGTTCCAGGAGCCCCTTTCTGGGTCTAATGATGGCACCACGTTGCTGAAGGGCTGAAGTTTCTAGTTCTATGCTTAAGTACACCAAAATCGAGCACTTTCAAGTCTAGAAATTTGTAATAGTTGGAGAACGTAATTAACACGCCATTTTTCTCGAGGCGGTAGAAACGATCTCTCTGATTCTTGGTGCGCATGTCAAAATGCGCGAAAAATGTACTATGTCCGTCATTTAATTGTGTGGTTTTAAAATTAAAAACAACCGCGAAATTTAGCGGGAGCTAACATAACTGCCCTCCAAAACACACAATTTTAGAATATCAACCGGACAGTTATAAATATAAGAAAAAATGATCGACCGATAAATATAAATGAATGAAAAACAGAAAAGTAGCGTAAGTTTATTTAGAGATAACGAAAACCTGAAAAAGGCAGAACAAACAAACAAAAATTCAAAAAAAATAAAGAAAAACCTATTGTAATACCCCGTAATAGGTAGAAAAATGAAAATTAGTTTTAATTCAACAAGAGGCACAGGTTTACAACTGGCCGCTTGTAAACACCGGTAGCCGTTCGTACCGTCGCTACACGCACTTGACCGTCTCCGCCGGGATGCAATTCGAGAACCCGACCGACTGGCCATTTCAAAGGTGATTGGATGTGATCACTCGTTATGATAACCAAATCATTTAATTTGATATTTGGGGACGAATCAGCCCACTTGTGTCGCTGTTGTAGCGTATGCAAATACTCTACAGAATACCGTTTCCAAAAATCATTATGTAGTTTTTGGATTAGTTGCCATCTCGAGAGCCGATTTAGGAGAACCTCGGACAAATCTGACTCCGGAATTTCTGAATTAAGGGGTTTAAGGGTCAAAAAATGCCCAGGGGTAAGAGGTTGAAGATCGTGTGGGTCTGAAGAGGCAGGAGATAAAGGGCGACTATTAGGTACAGCTTCTATGCGACATGTAAGGGTGGACATTTCCATGATGGACAACTTCTGGTCGCCGACAACTCGAACAAAGTGAGTTTTAAAACTTTTGACGCCAGCTTCTGCCAGGCCATTGAAATGTGGACTGAGAGGGGGTCCCAGATGCCAACGAATAGAAAGTCTGGTGGACGCACTTCTTGCGTAATCAAGTAATTGGTTACGAAAACCTATAAAATGACTGCCCTGATCTGACCTGCATTGCGTCACGCTTCCACGTCTGGAAATGAATCAATGGAATGCACCTACAAATAATTAATTCCAAATGCACGCAATGTGTGGCCGTACAGACAAACACACAGACATACGATTTGAAAGCTTTACAACCACGGTAACGATGAGGAATCACAAAAAAAGTCCACAAAAGTCGATAGCTACACTTGAGAAAGGTTTAAGTTGATTGATTCGATGAGCGGGAAGTGAACTCATTATGGGCGGTCTATAGGGTTTAGGGTTGATTCTAAAACATTGCAAGCACTCGGATATGGTTCTTTGAATTACCCGTCTGGCAGATAATATCCAAAATTGCTGTAAAAGCAGATTATGTAATGTTTTAAACCCAGGATGAAGGTATTGTCGATGAGTGGACTCTATAAGAAGAGTAGTTAAACGATGGTTACTCGAAAGTAAGACGGGGTGTTTTGCAGAATAAGACAAAAGGTCAGATTTTTGTAATCTGCCACCGACTCTAATGATATTATTTTCATCAAGAAAAGGTGAAAGTTTTCGAAAAGGTTTCGGTATTGGTTTATCCTTAGATAACGCGGAAAAAAGCTCAGAAAAGCAAGAACCTTGCACGCGTTTGATAAGAAGGTATAACGCACTTTGCATCTCACCGGTGGTAGGAAAAACAATATTTTCAAAAATAATTTTTTGGTCCTGTAGATTAGTGGGTTTTTGATAGGAATGGTTTTGAAAATGGCTTCTTTCGCTCTCTAAACTATTCGAAGGACATAACAAATGATACGTTGAATTTTTGATATAGATGAATATTTGATAAGAAGCTGATCTAAGAAGTTAACGTCAATTATCGCATTGCAACAGACCTTTGGCTTTTCCTCCAGATTAATATCTCCGAAATCAATCGGCATTTTTGATTTATGAAAATCGGGCCATTCGTTTTCGGGATACCGCAAAAACGACGGTGCGTTCCACCACATGTCATGTGAAATGAGCTGTGAAGGGGTGGCCCCTCGTGACGCAATATCGGCTGCATTGAAAGCAGAAGGAATGTAGCGCCATGAGTTTGAGGGAATGATTTCTTGAATTCTACTGACTCGATTTCCAACAAAGGTTTGCCAGCGATTAGGAGGGGATGAAAGCCAGTGCAATACGACTTGCGAATCGCAGAAAGTAACGATATTTGTAAAAGTTATTTTTCCTTCATAGCTAGATAAGACGAAATCAATTAATTCGCTTAAAAGAAATGCGCCTAGGGGTTCTAGCCTAGCCAAAGTTTGTGACTTTATAGGCGCGACCCTAGATTTTGCAGATATGAGAGAAACAGATATATTGTTTTCCTCTTCTACACGAAAATATATGACGCCTGCGTAGCATCGAATTGAAACGTCACAGAAGCCGATGATTTGACAGGTATTGGTTTTTGACAGTTTGATTTGTCGGGGTAATTGAAAATTGGAAAGAAGCGGGAATTCAGAACGAAGTTTATTCCAAGAGTCGATGATAGAAGAATCTGGTTCTTCGTCCCAGCCTATTTTCGATATCCACAACTGTTGCAAAATAAATTTTGCTTGTAGCAACAAGGGACAAAGAAAACCTAAGGGATCGAAGATTGTTCCTATGATAGATAAAATAGAACGTTTAGTTGGGGGTTTGTCCTTCAATCGGCATTGATACGAAAAAATGTTGTTTTTTGGATGCCATTGAAGGCCTAAAACTTTGATAAAGTGTGGTTCCTCCTTGTCAAAAGAGAGAGGCATTTGACGATCGGATTCTGGCAATGTTGCCAATAACTCAGGACAATTGCTTGCCCATTTTTTAAGTTCAAATCCTCCCGACTTCAACAAATCATTGAGTTCCGTCTGAAGAGAAAGGGCTTTAGAAAGCGAAGGGCTAGTTCCCAAGATATCGTCGATGTAAATTGACGTTTTTAGAACACTACTAGCCATAGGAAAACGTTCCTTTTCTCTCTCTGCCAGCTCATTTAATGTACGCATGGCTAGGAAAGGTGAGCATGTCATGCCAAAAGTGACAGTAGAAAGTTCCCACACTGAAAGTGGGTCCTGTGGAGAAAACCTCCACAATATCCTTTGATAAGGACGGTGATAAGGACTGACAAGGACTTGACGGAACATCTGTTTGATATCAGCAATGTAGGCAATAGGATTAAGACGAAACGTAAGGAGTAAAGAATCAATATCCTTTTGAAATTTCGGTCCAGATAACAACGTGTCATTGAGACTAATATTTTTTGGGGTGACTGCCGAACAATCCCAGACTACCCTTAATTTTGTACTTAAGCTTTCCGGCTTTAGTACGCATTGATGTGCGAAAAAACATGATACGTCGACTTTTGGTTGACTAGATAAAACTAGACTCATGTGATTAGAATCGATATAGTCTTGCATGAAACTTGAATAGGCAGTGTACAGATCAGGATTTTTGAGTAATCTATTTTCTAGAAGTAAAAATCTACGATAAGCTTGCGGATAAGTATTTCCTAGGTCAGGGTTTATTTTACCTTTAAACGGAAGATCTACCATGATTCTACCGCTCGGTTGTCGTACGACACTCGCAGTAAAAATTGATTCCGCTTGTTTTTCTTCCTTTGATAAGATTTATTTTTTAGGCAAATGTTCTATTTCCCAAAACCTAGGGATAATAACCTCCAAAGGAGGTGAATGGCTCGTTAAAAAACAACTGGTTCGTTCCGTAAGACTACCTACTTCGTCCACATTTCCCATGACGACCCAGCCAAAGATGGTTTCAAGGGCTGAAGGTTGCCCTATTTGTCCAAGAACCCTGCCCTCCTTGAATATCTGTGCGAATAGCTCGCAACCAATAACTAGGTCCACAGGTCTAGATTTGAAATAAGATGGGTCGGCAAGTTTAAGGTTTTTCAAGTGTTTCCACTGATTATCGTTCAAAGTGAATGTAGGCATATTGGAACATAGTTGTGGAACGACAATTGCTTCGAAATTAAGTAAAGGATTGACCTGTCCTTGTGGCTTAATGTGACATTGAACGACCCCTTTGGAAGTAAGAGAAGACATTTGATTTAATCCGAATATTTCAGTGGTGTAACGTCGCCTAGGAAGATTAAGACTATGAATACACTTTTCACTGATGAATCCTGTCTGTGATTCAGAATCAAGCAGTGCCCTTACAGGTTGAAAATTTCCGCAACGGTCCATAACATCTATTATAGCGGTGCATAAAAGAAAGGTACCTGAAGGTCCTGAGGTATTTAATGACACATGAACATTATTGACAGGTGGTGTGTGAATGACAGGACTAGTATCTTGGCTTCCAGACTCTTTATTAGTTTCTAAGATATGAGTTAAAATGTGGTGCCTTTTACTATTGCAAGTTCTGCATGAATATTTTGATTTGCACGTGTCTACCCCATGCGAGGGATGAAAACACGCTAGACATAATTTTTTCTGCTTGACGAAAGATAGGCGCTCGATAGGCGAGAGGTCAAGAAATGTTTGACATTTTAAAAGCACGTGACCTTGATTACACCGGAAACATTTTATTCCCGTGCTTTAATTAGTTGAGGTGCCAGTCAGTCCTATAAAAGGCGAATTGCATGATTTATAGGTAGGCTTTTGCCCAAACTGATTTTGTATAGAATTTGATTTTTGATAGGTAGGCACCTTTTTGGGTGCTGTTGATTGAGAAAGTGATTCCAAAACTTTACATCTTTTTTCTAGAAATTGAAAAAGTGACTGAAAAGTGGGAATTTCGGTATTAGTATTGGCGTGACTCATTTCGAAATTTGAACGCGTCGGAATATCCAATTTTTCTAACAGAATGAAAAAAATAATAAAGTCCCAACTGTCAACGTCAAAGCTAAGTGATTTTAAAATTTCTAGGGATTCTGAAAAGGTGTCAATTAAATTACGCAATTCTTTAGCTGACTCGTTTTTTAATGTAGAGTTCATAATTTTATAATTTTGATCGGATAAGCTAATCCCTGATATCAATTTTAACCTCGAGATATGAAAATAAATATTGAAGTTTTCGGACGTTACTTAGACTTTGATTTTGATCTATAATGTTATTAAAAAGATCGAAAAAGCTTAGCCATAATTTTTTATCACCTCGAAATATGGGAATACCTAACTCTTTGAGTTTAGGAGTTTCAGATTCGTTTTGACGAACATATGATCGCGAAAAGGATGGGGCCTCAACCGGAAATATTTCAGAGTAAACCCCTTTACACGCATAAAAATATTTACGAGCTTCTGAAAGGATCGCATCTTGCGTTTTAAACTCCTCGTCATCCGAGTCGTCTATCATCATAATGACATCATTATGTGCCAACATGCATTTATCGAAGGTTTCATCCAAATCGGAAAACCTCACTTGAAACTCGTTTCTCGCTTTTGCGTCCGTTGCCGCGGTTTGTGAAAACACATAAGGTGATCGCAGATAAAAAACCCTTGCGTTTTTGCACGGCTTTTTTGATAGACATGATTTTACCTTTGAAATGACGAAATTGTCGGTAGATATACAAATAACGCTAAATTAATGCTTCTGAAATAGAAAAATGACGAATTGTCGAAAATATGCACTAATTTGTCGCAATTAATGAAAATTGTTTTAAATATCGAAATGGTATGGAACAAATCTAATCACAGAAATGTTGTTTGTTTGTTTTGATTGATCCTCGATTTTGTTTACTGAAATGACCACGCGGTGGACCCTGCGTTACCATAGCAGCCGACCGAAAACAGGTGAATTGCGCCGAAAAACGAAGGTCGACCGAAAACCTACGGTTCAATACGATTGGCGAAATTCAAGGCCGTGTGGTCGCGGCGAAAATGTGAAAATGGCCGACTTATTAATACCGTCGTATGGAATAAATTTAAATAATTCGGCTCGGAGGAACACTTTATGTTTGCCCGCAGGTAGAAAAACGATCACTGCAATGGACTGTATATATTTTATTAAATGAAAGCGCGAACAAACATAAATTAATTGATACGAAATCACGACATAATCAAAGGTCCATAGGTTAATTGCTGTAACCACACAATGGAAATCAGAAACAAAGTACTCACCAGTTTGCAGCCAATTTCTCCACGTTCCAGGGGCCCCTTTCTGGATCTAATGATGGCACCACGTAGCTGAAGGGCTGAAGTTTCTAGTTCTATGCTTCAGTACACCAAAATCGAGCACTTTTAAGTGTAGAAATTTGTAATAGTTGGAGAACGTAATTAACACGCCATTTTTCTCGAGGCGGTAGAAAGGATCTCTCTGATTCTTGGTGCGCATGTCAAAATGCGCGAAAAATGTATTCTGTCCGTCATCCAATTGTGTGGTTTTAAAATTAAAAACAACCGCGAAATTTAGCGGGAGCTAACAGATAATAATAAAAATATTAATACGCACAATAAAAATTAGGATGTCCATTGCACAAAGTCCTTAACACCATACAATGTTTTTTCATACAAATAGCACTTTAAAACCCTTTTAAAACTATTTATACTATCACAATCTTTAATTTTCTTTGGTAAACTGTTATACATTTTAAACACTTAAATAATTTGGACTGTTTTTAGTTACTTTAAGCCGAAACGATTTCTCGCGCAGATTTCCTTTTTGACGTGTATTTACACTATGGACACATTCGTTAGACGTAAATTTATTCTTATTACTAAAAACATACACACATAGCTAAATACAAAGAGGCCAGGCAGGGTTAAAATGCCTATTCTTTCAAAATGTGCTCTGCCTGAGTCGGTGTAACTTAATCCTAACATACTTTTTAGAACAACATCTATTGTGAGATAAGGACATCCTGTGACTTGGTAGACCACCCCCAAAATCCCACACCATACCTCAGACGAGACTCACAGTTTGCATAATACACTGAAAGCAATTCCTTTTCATTTAGAACTTGCCCCAGGTTTCTAAACTGCATATATGCAACAGAGTTTAATTTAGATAAGAGACTCTGCTAGTGATCCCTCCAGTTCAAAGTCTCATCAAAGGTTACCCCCAAAATTTTTACATTTCCTCCTTTAGTTTAATACCTAATTGATTTGCATTATTTTGATAAGAGTGAAATCGAATTATTTGCGTTTTTTTTCCGCATTTAAGTACAAAAAATGTTCAGCAAACCAATCATTCAAACATTCATTACATTTTGGCACCAGTACGGTTACCGTTATTGTTACTAAAAATAAAGGTAACATTCAGGGCAAGAAAGATAGATTTTGGAACACCAAAGACAAGCATAACACAAACGTTAATTTAGTAGTTTCACACTCCTTCAACGTTTTGTTTTATTATTTTTATTAGATTTGTGGCTTTTTACAAACCAAACTACCGAATATTAGTAAAAAATTGAAATGCATTAAATTCTTTTTTATAAAACTAACTTAAATAAAAACGGTAACATTTAAGGAGGGCCACCGTAAGTACCGGGCACCGTTACAGTAAATAACAAAAAAGAAGCCAAAACCTGCTAATGTTCAGACTCAATATTAACCATAACGGTAACAAAGTGTAAAATACGTGACCCAAAATGTCTCTAATGACTTTATTTTTGTAGTAAGCAGACACTTTCTTCAAGTGTCAATATGCGTCTTTACACTACAAAAAATCCATCCAGATGTAATTCAACATATAAAAACAGGCCAATCATAAAATCTTCTACATAAGTATCCATTTGTTTTTTAATGCAGGTTATACTCCTTCAAGATCTAGAGACTCCCCTCCAAGTATGGTCCTTCCTTCTACAAACAAAACTGAAATTGATCAGGACAACATTGAGACACCACCGGCCACAAGGAAGATGTTTGTTCCCACGCCAGTAGATAAAAGGTATATAGATATGTACAGGGTGTTTTCAAAGTTGAGTCATTTATATTAACAGGTTGTAGAACTCGTAAAAACAAGTAATTGTACCAAAATCATCTATATAAAAGTTGCAGAATAAAGAAGTTATTAACAATTCTAAAAATGTCAAATTTAAAAACTGTAAGACCTGACTTTTTATCAATGTTTTGTTTACTGGTGATACTGCGTATGCGTATCATTTTTTTGTAGAATACAAATCACTCATTATTTATTCATTCATTGTACGGTTTTCGGTGAGAATTTCGATTTGACCAGTAGTAAATAATTCGCTAAATTGGTTTTTTTTTTGGGCATTTTATGCGATAAAAATAGCATACGTATATAAAACAATGAACTAGTGGACATAATATTAACTTACGGGGAGTGCTAACAAAATGTAGCCGGAGCATGTCGTTTGTACACGGAAAGTTTTTAAATTTAAAATTTTTCGAATTGTTAATAACTTCTTTATTCTGCAACTTTTATATAAATGATTTTTGGTAAAATTACTTCTTTTTACAAGTTCTACAACCTGTTAAAATAAATAACTCAACTTTGAGAACACCCTGTATATGTTAATACCTCAAATATACCAACATTTTCGGATTCAGTCCATGGACAACTTCTTATAAAAATGCAGCTGAAAATTGATCATAGACACGTAAAACATATTTAAAACAATAGACTGTTTTATGTAATACATTTTTAAAGCAAATAATTAAAATGTTTTTAGGGAACCAACACCTCCTACGCCTTGTAAAAGACACGGAAGACCCAATGGATTTAACGGATCAAATGGTTCCAAAGATATGGATGATAATGATGCAGGTGATGGTCAGTTCGATCGGTTTTCTGCTGCTAGAAGGACAAGGAGGTACAGCATTATTTTTGATAAAAATTTTTATTACTTTTCAAATGTGTGAGCCTAAGGATTGTATATACAATGGCTTAAAATATCTATTCATTGTTTCAGATACAAGCGCCCAACCGATTCAACAGATACTCCTTCTCCTACAGATTATCGATCACCGCCCCAGTCTCAATCAGTTTCCAAATCTTCTTCTTTTGATCTTGGAAAATCAAATCAACCATTTAAACTTAACAACGAACTTTTATCTCCATCTATTGGCAATGAAGATATATCTTTTAAAATGCCACAACGAAATAAAGAAATTGAACAACGAGAATTTGAACCTGTTAATCGAATAGACACGAATAGTAGAATAGATAAAAGAGCTCGAAATAGGACAGTGGATGTTGGAATGGATGAATTCAAATTAGCACGACAGTTGAGCCAACACAACAACCTTGAGGGATTGCCAAAGGATTTTATATCACCTGAAAGTATCAAGGTATATTATTTATTAATAGATCTATTTTTAAAAAATTATCTTGTAGAAAAAACTTTATAGTTATTTGGTCAAATTTGAAGGCTTTAAGCTTTGTAGGAAAATATCACTATATCACAATTAAGCAAATAATTTCTTAAGTAAACGAAGAAAATGATTTGCATTTTAATACAATGCCCCAATCCACATTTCTTTTAAAATCCAGTGTATAATATATTATGTTTTTAGGTGGAATTTGAGCCCATTTCCCGCCACAAACACAGAGAGCCTGATAAAGATGAAGGATTTGAAGAAACTCAAAGCCTTTGTTTATCTGAATCACCCAGTCAAAAAACTTCATCAGATGGAGCAGCATATGAATCTGAAGCTTTTGAATCTATACCGATTCAGCCTGATAATAATTCTGAAAGATACGATAATCATAGAGATCCACTGAATAAACTTGGATCGGCTAGAGAAAGTACGACTCCTAGAAAATCACTACTTAATGTTAGTAATGGAAGTGCCATATCAAATCGAGGGTCATTAGCCCGTCGTAGTTTTGTTGGTAATTACAACAATGATAAAACCAATAAAAATAATGTACAAACAACAATATCTAGTCGAAACAATAATGGTGCCATAGACTCTTCTAGAACAACAAAAACATCAAATACTTCTTTACCGAAAAGATCTGAAAGCATGAAAAGCGACTCACTTGCAAGTTACTCTAAACCAAATATCAGCTCTATACAAAAATCTAATTCTAGGAATAGCATATTAAGCTCAAGGTCTTCTCTAAATAGTAATACGTCAGTAAACACTGTCAAACACGTCCCAGTGAAAATCACATCAACAAATAGTGCCCAACTTTCTAAAACTAAAATCGTACAGCCAACACCCAGTACTAAAAAATTGCTAACAACTAATCCTCCTATTGTGAAACCTCCCACGGTAAAAAGATCTATTTCTGTAACTAGTACTGGTAGTAACAGTGGAACTAGAGCTAGTTCCGGTAGATCATCCATGAGTTTTATGAAACCTACAGCAGCAAGTGCTACTAAAGTGAATCCGCCAGGTTCCAAACCTACACCAATTTATAGAGGTAGATGGTAGATGGAAAACATTCTGATCTTTGTACACTTGATTTTAACTTTGGTTTTAAATAAACTAGTGGGTAATATTTGTGATATTTAAAATCGATGTATCTTTTTAAATAAGTAGTGCATTTTTTTCTAAAGCTGATCACACATAAGCCAACGCAAGGAAAAACTTTGTTGTTTTTTGTTGGTTTCTGGATTTCATAGAGCGCTAGTTGTTTATATTATTACGTTACATGTTCCGATGCTTTGCGTAATTTTTTTGTGACGTAACCTGAGTCTGAGGCTGGTTCAGGGCTTTAAAATGCGTTCTACACTTTATTAGCTATAATTGATGGGGCTTCAGACTTTTATTATATAACTTCAAATATTACAGAAACTGCCAGTTTATTTGAGACTGAAGTAAAGTTTTTAAAATATTTACTCTATGTAATATTATATTTGTTAAATTAGAGGATGTATTCTTATTAACATTTTTTAATAAGTTACTAATTGAATACAGTGTTCTTAACGTTTCTTGCAATTCTATTTAGTTCCTCTGAAATATTATGTAAAGACGCTCAAAATTACACCATAAGCATTGGTCAGTTAAGAATAAAGAAAGACAAGCAATCAATAATATTCTAAGAAGTAGGTAACATAAAGTAAACATGATATCAATGACATAATTTTAGGAATATATAGGTAGATATGTGTTAAGAGTTCTGTGTTCAAATCTTAAAACCAAACCAAAAATGGGTATTTTCTATCTAGCTTCAATGCCAGATTTAAGAAAATCAACGAATTCTCGTTACCAACTTTAGGCTGTAACGTTCTGTCTATTATAAGAAACAAGTATTTAAAGTCATTAGATTAATTTTTTCTACTGATCACTATTTCTATCAGTTTAAGAAAAGGCATTTTACCATTAATACTTATATCAGGTCCATTAGAACAATGACCACCTGATCAGCGTTCTTTGTTACAATTTTGCGATTGTAGTTTCAAAAACCATTGATCAAAAATTTTAAATTTATAGGATTATATGCATTACAATTTGTAAAACAAACATTTAATTAACCAAACATCACCATTAAACACCCTTATTGTTTTAGGTTTTTATTTTAATTTAATATTATTTTAAATTTAAACCTATCTTTATTTAGTAAATACGTATTTATTACTTTGTGTAACATTCCGAAAATGTATTTTAATATTATCGTTTCATTTTTGTGTGTTGCATTTTATTTAATTAACGTTTTATATTTTAATTTTTATTTGATCATACAATAAAAAATAAAAACTCCATTTTTGCATAGAAAAGTTGTATTTTTGCTAACAGATTTCTAGCACTGACTTTAAAACTCGATATAATTTATTACCATACCAATCATAACTTTAAAACAAAGTTAAAGTGCCAAAACCAAAGTGTCCTGCTGTCTTTTTTATCTTGACATTTCGTTCTCTGGTTTAGAAATGTCAAGTGCTTGTCATCCGCTGTTTTTGTTTATTGCTGCTTTTACCAGTTGTCTTAAATTTGATATAAAATCTAACTGTTAAAAGCTTAAAATATTGCTTTTACTTTTTTACTAGAGTAAGGAGAGTCCGAGAATTTCTTTCTTTTTCAACAAAAATACAACAAAAATAACAATAACTGACAGTCTCTGCCATTTTAACAAGGCGTCGATAAGATGAAAGTAGAGTCCCTGTATGTTGACATATTTGGATATATATCCAAATATATCAACATATGAAAGTAAAATAATTATTATAATTAGGCTGCCTAACGGGTTGCCTACAAGTGCCCTTCTATTTCAGCGAAATTTTTAGCTATGGAATTGTCAAACGCATGGTGTACCCACTTTTTTTATTTTGGTTGGTTGTGAAATCCAAGCTGTAGCTGTTCCTGTTCCATAATCTCTGACTAGAACACCCTTTAAATCATGGGGGGTTTGGCTTGCATGTGTGACGAAGCGCAAAAACTATCCAGCCAGACAAGTGTTTTGAACTTGTTTTGCTTTAATCAGGCCTCAAGAGCGTATAAAAATAAAAATATTTAATTTTTAGTAGCTTTTAAAAAGATGTTTCAGAACTAATACAAAACTCGTGTCTGTGGCTATTCAGTTGCGCTTTGTGTCAGACATCTGAGACCCCTTCTGTTTGCCCATTCGGGGCAGTATAGGATGTGATCTATCACTTCGTGCGAAACGGAAAGCTTTGGCCAATAGCAGTTTTATTATATCAGGGTAGCTATTCTGGGTCTTGAACGATGTGACCATCCACATCAAACTCTAAACGGTCGCGAGTTGTGCGAAATGACTTGTCCCGACCAATGGCATAGTCGCCCGCTCTTCAGAGTTAGTGAATTTTACGCGTTTGAAATGAAATCGGTTCTCCTGCCCCGGATTGACTGAACGTTCTGCGGTCAGATCATAGGAGAAGCCTGCGCAATGGAGGTCTTTTCACATAGCACGTGACGTCTCGGAGCTAATTTAAGGCTGGCCATTGGCTAAAGCATGTGACGGGAATTATCACATCGTTCAAGACCCAGAATAGCCACTCAGGGTAGTGGCACAGATTTTGCTGCAAGCACGTAATAATGGTTTAAATTTCACTGTCTTAGCAGCGTTGCCACCTCTACCGATTTTTCGGTAGATCTACCGATTTAGCCTTTTACTTTACGATATACCGAATTACCATAGTTTTCTACCGTTTCTTTTTTTTTTTTTTGATAAAAACTTTTTTTTTTGATACGCCTCGTGATCGCGAGTAAAAAAAACAAATAAATAAATAATAATAATAAAATATTCTTTTTATGTAAGATCCTTTGTAGAATAAAAATTTTATTTCAAGCCATTGTCTTTAAAAGTGTATTTATGGCATCATCTCTTGGATTTTGCGATATACTTAGCCGGCAGCCGCAAGCGGCATTAAAGATCACGCTATAGGATGATGCGAGAAGCGATTCGATTGGCTCCGACCTTGTGAATCCCCTGAAGTTACTTGCCAGTAAATTGAATGATTCCCAGAAAATTACTGTTCACACTATTCTATCGATAGTTCTCCAGCACTGCTTGCTAAGCTACCGAAATCTACCGATTTTTCTCGAAGCCTTCTACGGAAGACATCAGGGTCGAGGGTGGCAACGCTTGTCTTAGTGTCTTTGGACAGCTCGCGACTATTTCACCGCTGGCTCTCGATAGAGGGTATTTTCCATGATGTGATCGATCATTTTTTGCGATTACGAGAATCACCCGCTCTGGTCCAGATCCCAGGAAAAAAAAATGGGAGTTGGAACACGATTCAAGAAAGCTAGTTTTCTTTTTTTTTGCTATAGGTTTTTCAAAAAGAAACAGTGGCATATCATTTACACTTTTATAGTTTTTTAATAAAACTGTATGGAGTTCCACTTTTAATGATATAACACGAATGGTTTCGGATTTTTGCAATTTTTAGAGTCAGTTGGTATTTTTTAGGTTTCTAGATTCGTTCGTACCTACGAAATATGAACCTATACATAATATAAAAAGTATAAAAGTTTTTAAAAAAAAATTTTTTTGAGAAAAATTAGGTATGGATTTTTCCAGCAAAAAAGAATGAATGATTAAAAATTAGCACGCCACTGGACAGAGAAAGATAGCGCTAATTGAACCCATCTCTTATGGCGGAATTCGCCCGCTCTCCCCTACTGCTTTTTAATTTGACACATTTGTTATTGTTTCATTTTTTGTTATTGCACTTGCCTAATACATATTTCTTTGGAACACTTAAAATGATTCACAAAAATTACCCCGTTTAAATATTAAATTGCAAATAGACTTTCAGTGACGTACCCACTTAATAATCGTCATGAGTAAAAATATTGTTAAGAATAGTTTATTTAGTTTTGCTTTTTTAGTTTAATAAAAACTAAAATTACAACTTTCCTACTTAGCTTACTTATATTTCAGGCCCTACATCCGTGAATCAAGCGATATGCTGCGTTTAATGATAGAACACACTTGGTATGGAGAGACACAAGACTCGCCTGAACATTTTATGAAAGGGAACCACCCCCCCAACCCTGATAGGGGGGTTGTTCCCCCCCTTAAACTTGCTTTTTGATAGTTTTTTGCTAATAACTCGAAAACCATCAACTTTTCCAAAAATCAACTGGAAATCATTTTTCAAGCGGATACTATTTCCTTTTCAACGATGTATCCTAGTACCCTCTGACAGCAGTGATGCACATTCCATTAGCGTACGAAAAAAACTGAAAATTTTAAAAATATTTTGTTGTTTTTTGTGGTATTTTCTATCTTTAAGACTATTTAAGCTTAAGACTTATTAAGCTAGTCATATTTTTTTTTAAATAGCCGCCTTGAAATAAAAATAAATGTGTTGTAGAAATCCTTCAATCAAACAAAAATGTTGAGTGAATAAAAAAATATTTTTGGTTAGTAATAACTTAAAGCTGACTTTTTCTAGTTAACCTTCTTTAATTTTCTGAACTTTTACCGTTCCACATGTCTGCTTTTAAAATTTATTTTTTACATTACTCCCCCTTCAACGCAGCAGTAGATCTTGCATAGACGCCCCAAAAATGGCCAAATTTGATAAACCAATAAAAAATTTCGAAAAAAACATTGAGGGGGAGGAACCACCTCCCTACCAAGAGTGGGCAGATAGTTCTCCCTCGTTGTATTTTCGGGGGAGTATACTGTATATTTATACCAACTGCGTTGCTTCTCTCATTGAACGCAGTGTGTGTATTAGTACTGTTCCAACATGGTTGTCTTGAATGAAGATTTAAGTGTATACCAAATTTGACCATTTTTGGTGTGTCTCTGCTAGATCTACCGCTGCCTTGAGGGTGGAATGATATACGTCGTTGGAAAGGAAATGTCTTCAGCTTTAAAAATTAGCTTTAAAACCATACTTGTAGGACAATAAAATTCAAGAAAATTGAAAAAATATTGTTTTTTCCACACCTCTCATTTATTTAAATGACTATAAATGGTGCAGTACTAATGGAAGGGGAGCGTGTTGTACATCGTTAGTGAGGACTTTTGGTCAGCCTGAATAACTATTACTTAGTTGTTTTCGGCGAAGTTAAAAGTTTGCACATAATTAGGGAAATATTGTAAAATATCACTTTTAAGGGGGCCGAGAAGGGGGATACTCGAAAAATGAGATTTTAAGTTTATACTAATCAAAAATATTTTTTTACTCACCTTGAGTATTATTTACTGAGTCACAAAAATTAATTTTAAAAATTTTTGTTTGGTTTGAGGATTTCTACAAACACATTTATTTTTTTTTCAAGGCGGCTTCTTTTAAAATTTATGTTTAACATATTAATTATTTTATTATATACAATGGGATTTTGAACAAAATTTTTTTTTTTTTTAAAACAATTTGTTAAGGGTACAAAATGCCACAAGAAAAATAAAAATATATTTTAAACATTTTCCTTTTTTTTCGTAGGCCTATGGAACTTGCACCACTGCCTTTAGAGGGTACTAAGGTACATAATTAAAAATAAAATTTTATCCGCTTGCAAAATGATCTTTAGAAAGATTTTAGAAAAGTTAATCGTTTTCGAGTTATTAGCAAAAAACCGTCAAAAATCACGTTTAAGGAGGGGAACCACCCCCCTACCAGGGTTGGGGGGGGTGGTTCCCTTTCGTAAAATGTTCGGACGAGTCTTATGTCTATCCATACCAACTGTGTTGCTTCTATCATTTAACGCAGTATCGGACCCCGTAGAGCCTGAACTATTATGTTACAACTTATGACATGCTGAGTAATTCCATTTTGGCTTAGAATCACTCATTGCATTGATTAAGGTACTTAGACAAAACCAAAAAATTTTTTCTATTTTGAAATGAGTTTGGTACGTTCATGGCAAGTGTGTTATAAAAGTATAAATAATTAAATAAGGAAAATCCAGGGGTCACTTGCTTAAAAAGATATGCAGACTTTAGAGTATTTATATGTGTTTTGCAAAATTACTTTGGATTTCTGTGTACTTAATCAACAAATTTCCGTTTTCTTATCAACACGTAGGTAGGTATTTTAAACAACAAGTTTCAATATTGTGCTGTAAATTTAACATTACAAAATTTTAATAAGTGTTGTTAAGAACCCAATCAATTAGGTTTTTTTAAATCAGTAGTTTTGTAATCTTTTAAAGCGGATAAAGAAAATTTATGTTGTTTTTTTAAGGTAAGTATACTAAATCCACATAGTTTTAAAGTTTTTTAAAATAACATTTAGGGAACTATTTTAAGAAAGTTAGTGCGCCACTCATGGCCCATTGATACTGCTTGGTTGCTGTCAAACTTTTTGGTTGCTCGAGGCTAAGGGAAAAACTGCTGCCCCTCATTTAAAAACAAACATCTCGTGCAATTTTTTTTCTGCACCCTAGGAACTAAATTCGTTTTATAAACTTTAGGGATCAGAAGGGTAGTTTTGATTCCTCTTTTAAGGTACCAAAAGATACTTTTCAATTTTGCGAAGATTAAAAGCAGCCGATAAAATCCAGTAATTATAATACAACACACGAAATATAGCATTTTCGCTTTGGATATAAATAGAGAATTATTAAAATAAAGTCAGATTATAATAATGCTAGGCACAATTTTGACACCTTCACAGTGTAATATCAGCTGTGATCTTTCAACACACGGCCTTTGTTTACTATATGAACCGGAATAAATAGTGCCTTCTTTTATTAATTGAAAATAAACGACGAAAGTTTTAAATTCGACTCTGGTATGTCAATTTTGAAGGATTAACAGTCAGTTTTCAATATGAATGTGTCAAAATAGTGCCTGGCACAATTATAGTCTGGCTGTATTTTAATAATTCTCTAATATGCCCAGCCTTTAGCAATATTCTTGCCCGACACTAGAACAAGGGCAGGCGAGTGATAAACTGCAATCTATATCGATCGATGGAAAGATCGATTGAAAAGAAAAGAATCCATCCGTGACTTTCGACAGCACTTTTGTCTTTTAGGACAGATCAACGCTAATTAGCGTTTTTACCCCCCCCCCCACCCGATCTATTCATCGATTGACATACATCGCAGTTTATTACTCGCCTGCTCTTGTTCTAGTTTCTCTCGTATTTCGGTCGATGGCGCTTCTTGCAGATGTTTTCTTACTATAGACGTACGAAAAGAGACAAAATGTTCTAATTAACTTTGAAAGGGTGTCACATTGACCAAGCAGGGTTCTGAGGGGTTCCATAAGGACGAAACAGTTAACTGTCAACACTTATTAGGTGTCCATTAGATCTTGGACCCCCGTTAGGATAAGCTTTCGGGCTATTCACGGAAAAATATTAGAAAAAGAAAAACTTCTTTTTACCCGATTAGCCACGAAAACTCATTTGAGTTTTACTGGTCTGGGGGAACCAAATACCACAGAAAACATTTTTGATCAATTTTAGTTGGTTCTCCAGTTAGAACGACAAATTAAAAAAAAACGTGCTAATGTCCCCTATTACCTCCGCTGTCCCATTAATACTCACTTTACGGTAAGTAATTTATTTTTATTAATTTAAATTATTAATAAAACCCCTGAATTGTCCCACATTTACTTTAAAAAATATTAATGAAAAGAGTAAATAATGACTTTTTCGACCTTTTGATTTTCTCTTCAACGCTGTTTGGGTTTTTGAAATAACTTTAGTACTTTCAAGTATTTGTACTTATTTTAATTTAATTTGAGTTTTAAAGAATTCACATCATGATTTAACTCTTTAACAGAAAGAGATCTCGACTTAAAATAAAAACATTTTTGTTAAGTAGTGTAAATTTTTTTTTATAATTAATTTAGAAAATCTACAAAGTCAAAAATTCAAAAAGTTTATAAAAAATTTTGAAATTTGCCAATATTAGAATTTTGATTGAAAAAATGTGATTTACATGCTAAAATATATTTTTTTATAAAATGGTTTTTGTTAAATAACATAAAAAATTTAAAGCATTAAAATGCACGCTATTTCTTTGTCAAATTTACTATATTACGAATATAAAACTGATAAAGCTCCTAAGAACAAAACCCAACCCAATAATAAGGCTTTGATACTCTGTACACATTAAAGAGAAGAAGTGGCAGTAATTGCAAATTTGTCTGCTTAGGTGTTCATCAACCTGCAAAGTATTAATACTTATTGCTCAGATAGTTTTTTCTCCTTATTTTTAGGTCTCAGTAAGACTAGTAATGTTTAGGTTATGCCCAGCATATCTGCTTTTAATTTCAACCATCTCAGTATTGTCAACCTGTGAAAAATTTCACCACCACCATGATGTAGATGACAATCCCACTGTTACCGCTCCGGCTGGAAAATTCTTAGGCTCTATAATAAAGTCCAGACTGGGGAGAGATATTTATTCATTCAGGGGTATCAAGTACGCTAAGGCCCCTGTTGGCGTCCTTAGGTTCAAGGTAAACAACGAATATTAGGATGCTTGCCCACGTTAGGTTAATTACAGAAAAGTTCTATTTGAACACTTTGTATATTTAATAGAACGATCGAAAAATAGTGCTTCCCAGCTCTCTTCCACGACTTCTTTTCTGAAGAGAGCTGCCAGCTAGTAATCATAATATCGATTTTGATGTCAAAGAGAAGCTCTCAAACTTCTGTCGCAAGTCAAAATTGCTTGGAAGTTTGAGAGCTTCTCTTTGACATCAAAATCGATATTATGATTACTAGCTGGCAGCTCTTTACTTGCGAGTTGTCTATTAAACAAAAACATGTTAACTGCTATTCACATTGAGCAGAACATTAATAAAGTTACTAAAGTTTACTCTGACGAAATATTACATAATTTTCCTATTGCTTTTAAGTCGTCTACTTTTTTATATAGATTTTTGTAATCAGGGTACGTATAGCTTCCTGTAACAGTCAAGCTTCTCTTTAAAGTTCAATTAATTTAGACGTATTTTCAATATGTTTTAAATTCGTTTCTGGAATATCTGTTGGCTTAGCAGGAATAAAATAAAAAGGTACACATTTTAAGTAATGTTTCTTTAGAGAAAGTGGGTACACAATAGCCCGTATCACACAGAACACCTTGTCCAAATTTTTTATGGTACACTCGGCCACTTTTTTAATGTCACCTTATTTTTCTTTCTTCAGCTGTGAAAGCCTGTTGAAATTCTGGGCTTTCCAGACGAGTTTAGTTAATTTTAAGATGACGTTAAAAACATGGGCGACCGCACACATTGTCAAGCAAATTTACCAACATTAACTAATGTTTTTCTCAATTGTTGTGTGGCTGTTTTGTAGTCGGTTTTTCTTTTGTTGGGTTAGTGTATTTGTTAGAATATTTCTCGCAAGGGGACACACACCTAGTAGTAACGCAAGAATTTTAGTTTTTTTGAACTTTTCTGCAATTTCAACTTTTAAGTTCAAAGAATCTTTTTAAGGACAGTCAAAGGTTGCAAATGCAATATGTGTTGATCCGGCCTGAAAGACAAAGAGCTGTCGTAGGTCACGGACTATAGTTGTTTTCTGTTATTTGCATCCGATCTTTTCATTGATCGATATTGTATAGCAGTGTTTCGCCTGCTTTTATTTTTTGTTTCTCTCGTATCTCGGTAGATGGCGCTTCTTGCGATAGTTTTCTCACTATTTACATTTGATTAGAGACAAAACCGTCTAATTAACTTCGCAAGATTTGTCACATTGACCAGCAGTGTTCTGAGGAGTCCCATAAGGACGAAACAGTTAACTGTCAACACTTATTAGGTGTCCATTAGATCTTGGACCCCCGTGAGGTTAAGCTTTCAGGCTACCCACGGAAAAATATGAGGGAAACAAAAAACTCCCTTTTGCCCGATTAGCCACGAAACTTGTTTGATTTTTAAATTCACGGGTACGAAATTCCACGTTTGTTGCTTTTTTAATTATGTAAGTCTTATAGCTAATCCGCTTGTCAAATTTAAGCTAAATATCTTAACAACTGCAGGAGTTATTTAGAAAAACCCTAAAAAGTTTTAACATCGTGTAGCTTGGTAAGTAAGCATTGGAAGGACTATGTCCATAAAATTTTTTCGTTTTAAAACATGTCAAGATATGACCCTTCTTCATTTGTTTTCTTATGACTCACCGTAAACAATCTTATTTAAATTGATCTCAATTTTAATTAACTATATGTATTAGGTACCTATTTATAGGCATCTATTGCCAGGTCTACATCAAACAAACAAAACAGCCACACAACAAAACAACTGCAAGTTTTCGAAAAGACGAACAAATTTTCAACTGCTGCCCAAATATAGGAAAACAATTAGTGAAATTTTTATGATCCCCGATAGAAAATGTGGCGTGCTCGAAATTTTGAGGTACAAAGAAACAATGACTTATTTATTATGGCAGCTGGTTTTCTATTTTTAACCCAAGAAAAAGAAAGACGGTTTTGGGTTAGTCTCAGTTAATTTACACGTATTTTCAACACCCGATTTAATTTTTTCTCTGGACTTGGTAATTTTGCACACAGAAACTACACAAACTGAACCACGATGTTTGTTTCTCTTTTATTCGCGAACAGACTAGACCAACAAAGTTGCCCAAAACGAAAACAAAATATCAACACTTTGATCTTTACCGACAGGCCACAGGAAAATAAAAAGTTGCTGAAAACGCCCACAAAACTGTTGGAAAACATTGAGTTGCTGTTTTGTTTTGTTGGTTTGGTGTGGACAAGCGCGGATTTGAGGGGGGGGGGGTAACGTGGTAAATACCTCCCCCCAGAACACAAAATATGCACTCTTTGTTATTAATTAAAGGGAAAATAGGCGAATTACCCCCATAGATTTTCACCCAGATCCGCGCTTGGGTGTGGACCCGCTATAACTGAACTTTTTATGCTAATTTTTGAAGATGCGCTTTTCGTATTTAATTTGCTCGCTGATTTCACGTTTTGGTGTTCCAGATGACGGGGCTTTTTTTTAAATATTTTTCACAATTATCGCGGGGATTTTTGAAAAATAAAAATACAAAATCGCACTATCAAAATTGTTTGGTGAATGGTCTTCTATATATTATACAGACCAAAGACCTGGTGGTAACATAGTCACATCTAACAATTGAAATCAAAAGGGCAGATTTTTTCGTTTTAAAAATTTTCGATTAAACCCGAGAAGAAACTCATGGATATAGAATTCATTCTATATCGATTATTGAAATCCAGAAAGTTTTAGTATAGTATCGATCTTGACGGCGCGGCGTGCGACTAAGCGGTGATTCTCCAGAAATCGATAAACCTCCCCTAGTTTATTTCTATTCTTGTTCAAATACAACTGATATTCGAAAAGCTTTATATAGATGTCGTTGGTTAACATGAATTATTGCATCCTCTGGAAATACTCGAAATAATAATATGCTATTATTGTGGTCTATTGTTTTATAATTTACGTATATTCAAATTTTTAGCCGCCTGTACCAGTAAATCGATTTAAAGAACTCTATAATGCCACTGAAGATGGTCCAATTTGTCCTCAGCCTGCAGGTACAGGAGAGCCCATTTCCGAAGATTGTTTGATACTTAATGTCTTTAGTACCAAAGTAAGTTGAAATCCCAATACCTTATGGAATGAGTATTTTTGTCAATTTGATTAATTGAAAAGGAAAAATACTTTTTTGATAAATAAGGTAGGCTAATATTTTTCTGATAACAAGGTGGTCTAAAGAAACCGATAACCCAAGTAATGGAGATGATGAGAAATTTAGGCAGATTACATATAGGATAAAATGTTATATCGGTAGGATAAAGATAAAAAACTGAAAAGATTTTTCTTAAATAAAAAATTAGGAGAATGAAAAGAATAATCAAATAAAAATTACAACAAGCATAAGAATTTTGTTGCCAAAAAGAATTAAATATTTGTAAAAACCAAATCAACAATAAAATAACTATCGCTAGTTTAGAAACATATGAAAAAAGTCCTTATAAAGCAGAAGGCCTGCAACCAAAAGATAATTTCCTTTTTAACATTAAATCAGATAAACATTAAAGAAATAAGATAACAAACAACAAGATTCTATGAACCGAACCGAACCGAACCGAACTGCTGCAAGTGCCAAGACCAAATCGCGTGAGATATTTACATAAAATAAATTTTAGCTTCCAAATGGCAACCAAAATAATGTCAAACGTCCAGTTATTGTCTACATCCATTCCGGCGGATTTTATTTTATGGGATCATCCTGGTTCGGTCCCGAGTATTTTATGGATCAAGATATCGTTCTTGTAACAATCAACTATAGATTGGGAACACTAGGTAAGGACAAATAAAATAAAACTAAAAATAAGCAATTTCATAACGGGGAGAATTTAGTGGCATAAGGGCAAGGAATAAGTAAGAAATATAAGATAACAAAAATATTTTACCTCAGGCTGGATTTGAGCCAGCGACCCTCCGCTAACCTGACTGAGCTACCAAGGTAAATTCTCTTTGTTATATAATGTATACCTAGGGTGCTAAACCTAACCTTTGTGCTAAACAATTTCATTTATAAGTAAAGCAAAGCACAGGGTTTTCCCGTATATTGTTACACCATATCATAAACTTTTATTTGAATATCCTAAGTTGGAATCATATGGAAAACATTTTTATTATTAATTTTATGAAAAAAAATTATTCTTCATAAAAAGTTCTGCAATATCTAAAACTTTTATCTTAAGAACACGGCCATCAAATATCAAATTTTTTCAGTGGTATACGAGGTTACCTTTAAATTTGACAATATCGAAAAATGTTACTTATTATTTAAAGGTACTTTACTCTTAAGCAAAACTCATATTTTTTGACAAACATCGTATGCCACTGAAAACATTTGATATTTGATGACTGTATTCTAGGTTTAAGATAATGCAGAACTTTTTATGAAGAATAACTTTTTTTCCTAAAATTCCATTCCAACTTAGGGGAATTGTATATCAAATTATCATAAATACAAAAGTTTCCTAATTTTTTACAAGGTTTAAGAATCTAAATATTAAAATTTGACAGTTCAGACATTTTGACGGTTTTTTATTTAAGATTTTAATAATATTTTATTATTGATTTCAAAAATAAATATGTTGATATTATTTGATATGATACTCTTTAAAATCTCAAGTCAGCTATGAAAAAAGCCGCATTGACACAGAAATCTACAAAATCTATAAGATTCTAAAATAATATAATGAGTGTTCTGTTAAAAAAAACCATCGACCTCTCAAGTTTTGGCATTTAGAATTTCTTTTTGACATTCTGCGACAAATAATCCTAAACTAAAAATTATGAAACTTTTGAATTTATCGTATTTTGATATCTACTCAAATAAACGTGTTAGATATGGTGTAAATATATACGGGAAAACCCTGTATACTAAGTAAATACAATATTGGTAATTTTTGGTTTGTAATTGTATGTATTCTTTTATCTACCATTCATAGACGACTACCATTTCAGCAAAAATAATTTTTTGTGCGTCATTCAAAATTCCAAGATGACAGACAGAAATGACAGAATCCAAGTTGACTTAAAGAGTCGTTTATTTTTATGTTCAGGATTTTTTTTTAATTTGCAAAAAAGCTTCGCTACGCTATGAGGAAATTAATGCAAAGAAAATTAAAAAGGAAATCGTTTAACTGATAAAACAATAGTCGAAAAATAAATATATTTTTTTGGGAACCGCAAATCCGCTTTTAATTATTCTTACATTGTTGTGGGTGATAGAGAGCTTTTTAGTTAATTAAAAAAAAGTTACGGAAAATAAAAAGAACGAACCTTTTCGAAGGGTCAAGTTTGATTCCGCCTAAAAATTTTTAAATTGAAGATAGCCAACAAATATTTATGCACAAAAGCCTATTTAATTTACTGCAAAGTGCAGCAACAATCCCGGCAGTGGCGTATATAAGGCTGGGGTACCCGACCTCCCCCGAAGCTAAGATTTTTTTAGATATTTTCTACACATTTCATAAACACAAACAAAATATGGCCTCATAGGGTCTCGGCCGCCCCAAAGCTATCTCGGGCTCACCCCAAAACATTTTTCTAAATACGCCACTGAATCCAGGTATCAAAGATTAAATGTCACTTATTTTTATAAAAAAAAACACATTTGAAAATAAAAATAAATTCAATTCAAGTTTCTTCATTTTGGGTTATAATATAAAATAAAACTTTGGTTTTGTCTGTAGGTTTTCTAGCGACAGGAACCAAAGATGCCCCAGGCAACAACGGATTGAAAGATCAAGTTTTAGCTCTAAAATGGGTAAAACGCAATATTGAGAATTTTGGAGGAGACTCCGATTCTATTACCATAATCGGATGCAGTGCGGGAGGTATTAGTGTGTCCGCACATATGATTTCTCCCATGTCAAAAGGTAATTTTGATCAGAAAGTAATATCTAATACCTGTGTGTGTGTGTGTGTGTGTGTGTGTGTGAACCGAACCGAACCAAACGTCAAATTTTGACGACAACGTTCTTATATTATATATAATATATATTATATCTCATATAAATTATATTATATATAATATATATTATATTATATAATGTTTGGTTCTTATTTTAAATGGAACATCCTGTTTGTTATTTAATTTTTAATTGGGTTTTTTGTTTGCCCAATGAAATAAAAAAAATTAGTTTATTTACATAGTAGGTGGCTATTTTATGTTTTTTTACATAGTAGCTGAAGATGGATTATTGTTCCAACAATGATGTATGCCTAGTCACTTGTTAGACTTTAGGACAACTGAATATTACTGGTTCATAACGTATGGTTTTCTCCTGAACTATAACTATAACCCTTACACTATCTGTTATGAGTGCAAGTTAATACATGGTTATAAGCATGCTAAACCAAAGGAGAAAAATGAAAACTACGTGTTAAATTTGTTGGCAAAAAAAAGTCACCTTACTACAGTCCAGAAAGAAGACTATAGATTTTTTTTGATCAAACCTGACTTAAACAAGAGCTGATCACGCCACAACTGATAGGTATTTGACAATAAAATCATTTGATATTTTTCCGAATCAAAATAGCTGTTCGTGTTGTCAGATTCCGTATAATATTCTCACTTTCGTGGTTATAAACCCCAATGATAAAAAAAAATCATAGCTTTACTGAAAATTAATTGATGGGTAAATCAAGCCCAGGAGGACGGAATATCTGCCAGAAAACGTTGAGTGTTGAAATAGAAAATGTCGTGCTCATTTCAGGCCTTAAAATCGTTTTGCAAACGGCGTTAAATATTTGACTAAAATGAAAAGGGCGCGACGAGTTGCGTAAATTAACTTTGCTAAGGCATACGTTGAGAAGTCGTAGTTTTGACGAAGTAGGTCATAGTTGATCAAACAACCAGTTAAAAACCATTACAACAACGTTTATGTTCAGTACAACTTTGGTTTTCACAACTTCCACTGATTAATGGTACTTGATTAACTTTCACCGCAGGAAGGAAACCCCTGCATAGTGCCTCCTTTGTATTTACTTTGATTTTTTTTATAAACTTTAGGATTGTTTCATAGAGCAGTTTCTATGAGCGATACTACACTAGCTCAATATCCATTCCGGACAGAACAGATTGACGTCGCCAAGCGTCAAGCAAGAGTCTTAAATTGCAGCGATGCCACAATGGAAGATGTTATGAATTGTTTGCGAAATGCCAGGTTTGAGGATTTGGGCAATTCGTTAAATTCTATGTGGGTAAGTACAAGAACTGTAAATAGACAGGACTGCCCAATCATCTAAAAGTGCCCGCGGTATTTATGCGAATATTCAGGAAAGCTCTTGCTATACCATTCTTCGACACTTTGTATAAAATGTATTATACAGTATTTTATACGGTTTATATGGCCAATTTTATTTTGCCTAAAGGGCTTTTAAATAAGTTAGCTAAATAACGAATGTTTGCAAATTTGTTATTTGCATAAAAAAGACTGCAAAAAAGGCAAGAATTTCTACCTACATTTACTTATTTATTTATTTTTTTATTTATTTATTTATTTTACACTATTCTACAGCAAAACCAATTAACATTAAAAAAGAGCTAAGCTCAAAAACATATCGAATTCTAATCAAAATTAATTAGAAAAAAATAGAATACTTAATTCTAAATATTTAAAAAATATATCTAATTAGGATTATATTTTTAAGTCCGTAAAACCCTTTTTTATGTTCTAAGCTAAAAATACATTTTCTTAATTTGAGCTACAGTGCTGTTAAATATATCTAGTCTGCCGACAAATTTATTGCAATTATTACACATATCATGCAACGGTGAATATTTGTTAACACTAAGTCTTGGTGTGGGTAAGTAGAAGCTAGGTGGATTACGAGAATATAGCCTAGGAGCCAGGAATAATATTTGCTCTAAAAATTGTGGACAATCAATTTTACCCTCCAAAACTTTGGACATAAAAATCATCTGAGATTTGGTTCTTCTATCTTGAAGAGATTCCACTTTATGCCTTACTAAGAGCTCATTATGGGGAAATCCGATCTGAGGATAAACACCATCAAGTCTGAATGAAAGATATTTAAGAAACCTTCGTTGTACTGATTCAAGATGTTCAAAATGGACACCACAATGAGGATTCCAGATGATAGCACTATACTCCAATAGAGATGACACAAAAGCAAAGAACAACATTTTAATAAGGTCAGTGTTAGCGAAGTCACGAGTATTTCTCATAATGAAACCCAAAGATTTGTAGCATTTACTGACAATATCAGCAATATGATTAACAAATGACATTGTGAAATCAAAAGTCACTCCAAGGTCCTTAAAAACATTAGGTCTGTTTAGAATTTATTAAATTTTAAAATTATTTTGTTTTAAAGTAAAAGTCATAACTTTACATTTTAATGGATTTAATGGTAATTTATTTACAGCACACCAGTCTGTTATTCTATCAATAGCTTTCTGAAGCTTCATGCATGATTCCAGACTCCCCACTCTTATATATATCTTTAAATCAACTGAATATAATAAAACTTCGGCTTCTAGATCATTTTAAAGAATAGTGGGCCCAGAACAGACCCCTGGGGCATACCCGATCCCACCGAAAACTCCTGAGAGGCTCGACCACTGCATTCAACATATTGAGTACGGCTTTTAGGTACGAAGAACAAAGATCAACGTCTGATGAAGAGCCTGACTGAGTTTATTTAATAACAGACTGTGGTCCAGCCTATCAAAGAAAGACCTTCGAAAAGGCAGTGTATACTACATCTGCCTGCAGACAATCATCAAATGTATCAGTAATATATTGAGGAACGTATAATAAGTTTGTTACTGTTGAACGACTTTTATAAATCCATGCTGCAAAATGGATATTTTATTTTTCAGATAAAAGCACCAGTAATCGTTTAGGGCCATCTCAAATACTTTGGAAAAATTATTTATTATTGCCACAGGCCTATAATTTTCCTCCTTACATTACGAAAAAGTGTCCCCCTCACTACTAAACTAGAAGCCTTTGAGAGTTTTTCCATGAACGTACGAAAAATCAAAAAAAACTGACTGTGACCTCTCAAAAAAACACCCAGTATAATGTAGACATATTATAAAATATGAAACTCATAATTTTTTTGTTTTAAACATTTATTTGTTCAGTTTTTCTGCTAAAATCATAATTTTTTAAGTTTCCTTTTAGAGTGCTCTCATCGAATTGTGTGTGTGTGTGTGTGTGTGTATGTAAAATTAATGACGTTCAATAAAACCCTTTTACACCTCTGACAAAATTGCTATGGTCAATGTATATAAGTTATACAAATAAATAGTTGTAACAACAATATTGTAGGTACTTGGTCAGGATCCAAAATATAAAATAAAAAGTTTTAAAATACTATAGAAGTCAAAAAAATTAATTCCTAAACTTTAAAATTTATATTTATATCGACGAAAATTGAGAAAGACTGAAACGTAAACAAACCGTCCAAGACTGCAGGTGACGTCATCGATATCATCTGCGTGCGCGAAAACTACCGAATGTTATGAGATTGGGCAGTCCTGCCTATTTACAGGTATTGGGTTAGTTGATGTCTGTTGTTACCCAGATGGTGGTTGATTTTTAGAATTACTTTTAAGATAAATGTAGTTGCTTTCCTTTCTTTTTCTTAAATTATTATAATTTTTTTAAAAATCACAAATTTTTATTATAGGAATGGTACACAGACCCTGCACTATTATGGTCACCAGTCATAGAACCGGATTTTGGACAAGAAAGGTTCTTTAAGGAGCACCCAATAACCTCAGTTTTAAATGGTAACTTTGAAAAAATGCCGTTTATGACTGGAGTTACCGCTGAGGAGTTCTCCTATTTATATTTGTGTAAGTTAACATAAGTAAATAACATAAATTTAACAGGCTGTATCTCGGAAACGAAACAATTTTGTGTTCTAGTTCAGATGAACTTTTATCTCCATTTTGGGCCGCAAAATACGTTTTAAAATATTGACGTCTAATTTTGTTTTTACAATCTAAGTTTTAAATCTGGAGTCAGCTATTATATAGTGTTTCGATGACAATTTATTCTCGATGTTTTTTTACTTCAAAAAAATAATAATAAAATGACGGATCCAAAATTTTCAACATTGCGGTGTTTAAAGTCTCTTAATAAATATATATTTTTTAAACTTAAATTAAAAACGTATCCGAAATGAAGTTGTTTTCACATTTATGAACCGATATATGTATTGAATTTATAACTCTAGAATTTTTAAAGCCGTTTTTTATAATTTTTGATTTAAATTTAAAAAAAATCACATTGCGAATAAAACTCACACTTGAATAGTTTAGGGTTTAAAGAATTTTCGTAACACTACGAGTTAAAAAAGTTAAATATTAAAAGACCAAAAAAACTTTTATATGAAATGGTTTGATTTTATTCTACTTTTAAAGTGTCTAAATTCTAAAACGAGAAAATAATTATTAAACAAACATTAATTTTAACGGATTAAAATACTTGAAATTGATTCCTAACAAAGTGTGTGGGCGCCAAAATCTTTCAAGTTTGGGAGTAACTAAACCAAGCATGCGATTTTGGGAATAATGTTGTAATTTACATTCAAACACATTTTTTGGGCCACACACGGTAAAAAAAATTGTCTTAGAATAAAGCAAATTGCTTTGAAGTAAAATAATTTGTGCTTTCCTATTCACCAAGAGAATAGTTTCTTGATTTAGAAAAAAAAATGTCTTGCCTCTTTATTTTAATGTGATACAAAAATTGTTTTATGAAAATTTGGAACTAAATTAGTCGAAGGCACTAAGCTACAAAATTAGGCAAGAATTCTGAATGACTTATATGAAGACCAAATTGCTTTGGTACAAAATTAAGTATACTGAAAGAAAACAAATAAAGAAGAAAAATAAAGTCTTATTTCAATATTACGCGCTGCTTTGAACTAAAAAGAAATATTTTAATTCAAAAGAAATTGTTTTAAGGTAAAACAATTTATTTAAAGAAAGGAACGTGTTTTCATTGTAGACAAAATTTTTTACTGTGGAAAAAAAATTGCCGGTTATTATTTGCATCTCATAAATAACGAGAAAAATATAACAGTAAATAATTAATAACAGGATTTTTTCTCTGTGGATTACCGAATCTGTTCAAAAGTAAACGGCAACATTGTCCCCAAAATCGCATGCTTGATTTCGTCAATCCGAAAAATTTCGGCGCCCGCGCACTCTGTTAGGAAACTTTCAAAAATTTTCGCAAAGGAATAAGCTCGCCTCGCCTCGAAAAATAAAATTATTTACAAAATTTCGGCCGTACGTAAACTAAATATGAACGACTTGTCTGGAAAAATGTATTTTCAAGCCCAGGCACCAAAAAATTTTTTTATTCTCCTAAAAGTCAAGTTTACTGTTCACAATACATCATAGTTATTTTAAGTTCTTTTACCCTATTTTATTTTACTTTTAAGAAATATGATCAAGTTAATAGGGACATTTTGGGTCGCGTATTTTACACTTTGTTAACGTTATTGTTATTACTAAGTCGGCAGATTAGCAGCTTATAGCTCCTTTCTTGTTATTTACGGTAACGGGGCACGGTACTTACTGTGGCCGTCCTTTAATGGTACCGTTATTGTTTAAGGTTAGTTTTGTATTGTTTTTTTTTTAATGCAGTCGAGTTTTTTACTAAAATTCGTTAATTTGGTTTGTGAAAAGCCATAAACTTAATAAAAATAAATAAACAAATATAAATAAACAAAAAGTTGAAGGGGTGTGAAACTACTAAATTAATTTGGGGGGGGGGGGAATGTCATAATAAATATTGCATAAAGCTATTTTGTACAGTGACCAGGAGGTGTATTAACAAATGTGTCAAAACTAAATATATTTTGAGATTTGGGGGAGGGGGAATTTCTCCTTTTTTCCCTCCCGTAGATCTGCGCCTGGCTTATCTTAAGTGTTCCAAAATTTACCTTTTTTCCCCTGAATCTTACCGTTATTCTTCGAAACAATAACGGTAACAGCTGACAAATATTCTGTTATTTTAACTGACCGAAAATATCTCTAATAAATTATATCTAAATGACGTTATTGTTTTTTGTAGATACCATTGACAATGAACCCAAATTAAAAGACTTGAATGACAATTGGGAAAAAATTGCACCTATTCCATTTTTATACGAACGGGGAACGCAGAGGTCTAAAACAATATCCAAAGGATTAAAAGACTTCTATTTTGATGGAAAACCAATTGATGCTTCTAAGAGCAAGGAGTTAGGCGAGGTAATAAGACAGATAAAGTAATTACAGATTCATCAAAATCGAAAAAAATCGATTTAATGTTTTTAAAATGCATAGTAGTAAATGGAGTAACTTGGATTAAATCCATTGAGTTGTGAAAGATTAAATCATATTATCACTTCGGAATTTTCTAACCGAATTAAAAAATTCTTAAAACAAAATTTGGGTAAAAATAGTATATTACTGTGAATTTAAAAAAGGCTCGTTTTTTTCCAAAAACTTTGTTTTAATTTTTGGAAGCCGGAATAAACGCAGTTTCAGTAAATAACATTTTTTACAATAATGCACCTACCTATAAAAAATTACACCACTCAAACATATAAAATAATGTGCCCGACAAAACTAAAACTCTTTCAAGCATGCGTGTTAACGTGGCTGCCTTAACTATCACCAGACGTATTATCGATCGGTTTTAATAGACTTGGCCATGTGATGTGGTTACATAAACCGAATGGAATACTTCTTTATTTTAGATTAAATACAAACAATAATTTTTTTCTTTTTTATTGTGACTAGTCTATTTATTAAGCTGAAATCGGAGAATTCAGGGGAAAATAACCACAAAATGGCCGACTGAGAGCATGGGCGCACCCAGGCCTTAGATTTTTTTACATATTTTCGACATATTTCAGAAAAAAACACAAAAAATAGCTTAAAATTCGACATCATGAGGCTTCGCCCCCCCCCCCCCAAGAGGCCTCGGGCCCACCCCCCAAGACATATTCCTGGGTGCGCCACTGCTGAAAGATCCCCATAGTATCCGCATCAAATTCTTCTACGCACTTGTTTAATAGCTATTTATTCAGAGGAATAAATAGCTATTAAACAAGTGCGTAGAAGAATTTGATGCGGATACTATGGGGAGAGCCCATATCTCTATTTTACAATTCACACAATTTTTTGAGGTGACAAACAAAAAAGTTTTACTTGCAATTCTTTTTCGAAAGAGCAATTGACTTTATTATATCACGATAATTTTAATTTATCTGTACAACATATTTAAAAGTTTCATCTGTCTCTTTTTAGTTATATGCCGACTCCTTAGTAGGCTTTGGCGTAAACAGAGCAGCCAAGCTTTTAAGCGAAAAAAGCGGACAACCTGTTTATTATTACAGATTTAGTTATCCAGGAACTTACAGCAGTTTTTATTTGCCTAATGGTACAGTTTATGGTAAGTCTACTTTAGTACCCGGGACACATTTTGTCTGACCCTTCAACGAAGTGGAAAAATATCATTCCATTCTGTATCACGTTGCCAAATTGTGGTTTACGAATTATAGTGAATAATTTAATTTGATGGACATTTTTAGGAACAGTACATCATGACGACCTAATCTATCTGTTTCATAGAAAAAACTATCCACCCTTCCCCAAGTTTGGAAAGACTGAACCAAGAGATGTGGAAATGGTTGAGAAACTGACTAAAATATATTACAACTTTGCAAAATACGGGTACGAAATTTACTTAAAAACAAAATTCCAGTATATGGCTTACATAATTTTTATTTTTTAAACCTAATATCTGTTTAAATTTTATATGTCACATATTATTTTTAACATAATTATCTTCTACATGCAAATTTACCTACATTTGTAGCTTAGGAAGTTTAGACCTATCTGACCCTTTTGATTTGAAATTTAATATATTTTTATTCCAGAAACCCGACACCCAAAGTAGACCCAGTCCTGGAAAACATCACTTGGATAAAATATAACATATCAACACAAAAATATCTCGATATTGGAAAGAAGTTGGAAATAAAGGAAAAATTATACGAAGACAGATACTCGACATGGGATGCGCTACTTCCCCTGTCTGACTATCAAAATAGTAATACCCTAAATAAAAGAGTATAAGAAAAGCATTTAAGGAATGCCTTAGAATCTTCAATTTTCTTAGTTACTTTAGTAAATTACACTAAACCTTAAAAAATATATATTTTTTTCAAATAAATCTTTTGAAAATAATATTACATGAAAGAGTATTAGAGTTCTATCCAAAACTTTTCTTAAAATTGCAGTAAAACTTTTGAAGCTGATGACATTACAAAAAATATATTTAAATGTTTACGTAATACTATATTCTTTAATAACAGATTCAATATAAATTAGTTATTTTTGTTGTTATTAAAACTTTATTTGTGTATTCAATTCCAAATTTCGTGCGCAAACACGCAGAGAAACGGGGAGAAAACAAAATTGGCGTGTTAATGACAGGTGAATTTCCTGAATATTTTCGATTTTCCAACCAAAGAAAACTGCCAATTTTCAACATTATTGGTGATGGTAATGGTTTGGGCATTTGTTGGCTGCGAATAAAACTGACCTAGCGGTTCTCCAAGGGTAGCTGCAGAAATAAACCAGTTTAGTATTGCAGTTTTGTGTTCGTTTCCCATTTTAATGATGAACTACCCTACGGTGTTCCAGATAAAGGTAACAACCCACTAAACACAAAAACGTTTTAATAATGTCAAAATAATGTATAACTTAAAAACATAACGTTAGGCTGGATGTTAGTTCTAACGTCATATTCATAGTGAAAAAGAAGCTTAATAACCCGTTTTCTGACGTTAGAAAATTAATCTTATGTTTTTATAAAGTTTTTTAAAGTGTTTTACGAACGTTAAAAAAATATTGATTTTTAACAGTGAAAAATAAATGTTTTTCTAACATTGAAAAATAAATGTTTTTTTAACAATGAAAAAATATGTTTTTTTCAAATATCTCTAAGGATAAGGTAACATAAATAACGTAAATAAAATTCTTCTATTTTGGAAACGCAGGGCAGCAACAGTCTGTTGAGGTTTTCGTGAACTCCACACTCAGTAAAGGAAATTCGGATCCGTAGCTTCTGAAAATAAAATTTAAAATTCTATGTAAACAATAATTTTGTAAGTAAGTGCGTCGCTACGAGGCCAAACAATTCATGCTCAAGTGAATAGAAGGCAAACAATTTCAAGGCGCGTATTCCATTTAGCATAAATGCAAACGAAGCATTCGTTTGGTCCCGCTGCGAGGCTTGCGAATTCTGCCTCAAATGAATACGCGGCTTAAGGTCCGTCGGCTAATCATTCGCGGTGAATTGTCGCATTCCCTGTCTGATTAACTGTAACGTAGGTATGCGATATTTCATACAAAACAATTTTTTTATTTTTGTTTACTTACCTAATTCTGTGATGCTTCATTTAAATCACTGCATACATATTGATTATTCTTTAACTATATCATCGTTTCCACACAACTGGTGTATATTCCTATCCGAATATGTATTCACTATCATTATTAATAATTGCGCTTTTAATTTGCCATGTTTGTTTCTACAAAAGGTAAATATTGTAACCAAAATTGCACAAAGCGTATCTGCTATCGACTCGTATGAACTCGCAGAGAAATGCAACTAAAAATGGCGATGACCCGTTCTGGTAGTGGAACTATGCGGCAGCGCCCTTTATAGTATAATTTTTTTTTAATGTTTAAAAAACAAAACATTTTTGGTAATGCTTTTACGTGAAATTTTCGTTAGGATTTTCTGCATGTTTTTTTAATGTCAAAAGTTGACTTAATTTTAACACAAATTTGTGTTAGAAAAAAAACATTTTTGTTTTCAACATTTATTTAACGTTTTTTATGATTTTGTGCTTAGTGGGAACATGGGGATCTTGAAAACTGTAAGAGATACAATTTTGGTTAAATAAAATAAAGTTTTTTTTGTTTTCGAAGCTCAATGAGGTGATTTATATAAATTAAAAATATTTACAGGGATAATCAAAATATTGAGCCAAAACTAAAAGTTGTGTTTTTTTAAATTTCTTGTAATAATTTTGGTGAGGTCAGGCCTTCTGTAGAAAATAAAATATACCGAAGGACCACTCGAGATAGCTCGAGAAAAACGTGTGGGAGTTAAGAGGGACTGTATCTTTCCACAGGGCTCCGACAGGGAAAAAAGAGCCTAAAACTTATTTACTAAAAATAGCGTAGCAATGAAAAATTATCAAGAAACGACTTACCCTTAGATGTCTTTTGTAGCTACTTGGCTGGCCAGCCCGATTATACGCGAAGTACCAGACTCTCCATTGTTCTATAGTTCAAAATGTTCCAAACACTAATATCTAATAAACTAAAGCGTAAAATTAATAGTTTCCACAATTTTAATATAAAATAATAGCGGTGCGGTGACTTTACTTGCACGAGGCGCGTGGTTGAGTTGTTCTCTCAGACAATCGGCGTTTTCGTCTGCTAGGCCGAATTTAGCCGCTTATCTCAAATCCTTCATTGCTGGAAGAAGCGCGCGAAGTTTAAATTTAAAATATGGAAAGATATAGCGTAAAGTAAATCAAAATAATATTCTAGAAACGCTTGTAAGCGTAGAAAATGTAACCCAAAAATATTTAAAAACTAAGAGAGATAGCTTCTCGAATTTTAAGTGAAAATTAGAGAATATAATTATTTACAAAAATAAAAACAAGTTGGGAAACTTGTTCATTCGGCCCACCAAAATGAGCATCATTTTTCGGTAGGTGAATCTGAATCAATTGGAAGGGGGCAAAGCTTGACTAAAGGTCGTTTAAAGATACCGGACGCGGTACGAACATTTGCCACCCTAGCGTGCCCATCAGGCCCTTTAAAAATTTCAATAATGCGACCTACCCGCCATTGAAGGGGCGGTGATAACTCGTCTTTGATAAGAACGAGGGTACCTATTTTTGGCTCTGCGCATGGTTCCAACCATTTATTTCGTACTTGAAGGGTATGTAAAAATTCTTGGCTCCAACGACGCCAAAAATCGGCTTGTATTCGTTGGACCAAGTTCCATCGCGATAACCGATTCTCAGGTTTACTTGAAAAATCTTCATCAGGAACAGAAACTAAAGGTCCATGTGTTAAAAAATGTCCCGGTGTTAAAACCTGTAGATCGTTACAGTCGGTAGATTGCGGAGTCAAGGGGCGAGAATTTAAAATCGCCTCAATTTGACAAAGAAATGTGTACAACTCCTCATAACTTAGAATTTGCGAGCCAATGGTACGATTAAGTGAGTTTTTACTGATTTTATCCCTGACTCCCAAAGACCGCCGAAGTGGGGAGCTGATGGAGGGATAAAATTCCAGGCGATAGCTTGTTGAGTGCAAGCATTTCTTGCAAGATCAAGCAATTCTTTGCTTGATTTAACGAAATTTGTGCCATTGTCTGAAAAAAGAGTTTTTATGTAACCTCTTCGGGCAACAAAGCGACGTAGCGCAGCTAAAAAAGCGTCCGAAGTTAGATCTGACACTAACTCGAGATGTAAAGCTTTAGTATTTAGACAAATAAAAAGGCAGATATATGCTTTTTGTGTTTTTACACCTCTGTGTTTACTGAGAGTGATAGGTATAGCACCACTAAAATCTACTCCACTAAAAGTAAAAGGCTTTTGTGGAATCAAGCGGTAGGACGGAATTTGTCCCATGATTTGCTCATAAGAATGCGGTTTGACGCGAAAGCAACGAACACATTTGGATAAAACCGTTTTAATTAAGCGTTTGGCAGATAAAATCCAAAAAATTTGACTAATGAGATATTGGACTGTTTGCACTCCGACATGCAAATATTTTTTGTGCATATATTCAATAAAAATATAAGAAAGTCTACTTTCCTTGGGTAAAAGAAGAGGATGTTTTTGTCCGTAAGAAATAGTCATGGCTTGTTGAATGCGTCCTCCAACTCTTATAAGACCATCCTGGTCTAAAAAGGGATTCAATTTTTGTATGGGTTTTATGCATTTTTTCTGGTTTTGAAGGTTAAGAATTACTTCAGAAAAGTATTTTTGTTGTTCGTGCTTAGCCAAACATTTTAAAGCGTTAAAGAGATCGATATAATCTATATTTGTCTTTTTTCTGACGTCTGCGGATAGTCTACAATTATTTATGAATCGTAAACTGCGGGCTAAAAGTAGTTGAATAGCGTAAAAATCGGATTTATTATTTAAAAGCGAATCTAAAAAATTTTCCGTTGTTCGGTCACAAGAAATCAGAGCAACATTTTTTCGTTCCTCAGTCTCTAAACTGTCATTTATTTTGACTTGCGGGGTTTTTGTTGGCCATTTATCGAAAGATTCTTGTAAAAAACTAGGGGCGGCCCACCATAGGGGATGATTTAAAAGCTCACTCGGCGAGCAGCCGCGGCTGGCTACATCGGCACTATTGAGAAATGTGGGGGTATATAACCAACATTCTGGATTAATATTATCTTGGATAAGACTAACACGATTTGCGACAAAAGTTTTCCATTTACTTGGATGGGATTTTATCCAGTGTAAAACAACCATTGCGTCCGAAAAAGCGTAAATATTATTTATTGTGAACCTTTTTATGAATATATCATATGTGTATGTTAAGACCTCAGATAAAAGAGTAGCGGCTAGAAGTTCTATTCTCGGAATACTAACAAATTTTTTAAGTGGAGCGATGCGACTTTTCGCAAGAACAAAATATATGTGATATTTAGCGTTTCGTAAGACACGTAAGTATATTACGCATGCGTACCCTCGTTCACTCGCATCACAAAAACCACAGAGATCGATGGATTCGGCGTTGGTGATGTCAATGTGGCGGGGTAAACTAAATTTTTCTAAAACTTGAAATTCAGATTGATAGAGTGTCCACTGACGAACTATTTCTAAAGTAGGCGTGGCGTCCCAGGAAATACCAAGTAACCAAATTTGTTGAATCAAATATTTTAAAGTGAATGTTACTGGGGTAAGATAACCATGGGGGTCATAGCAGCGTGCTAAAAAAGAGAGAAGCGTCCTTTTAGTACAGCTTTGCTGATTAGGTAATATGTTAAATCGAAACTCATCGTAGGAAGGATGCCAGCACAGGCCTAAGACCTTAGTGACGTCATCCGAATCGAGAGATAAAACTGCGGGGTTGACTAAGGAGGGATCTAAATGAGAGATCACTTCTGAGCGATTGCTAGACCATTTGTGTAATTTCAAGCCAGCGTTTCCTAATAACTCCGTAAGCTCTTGCTGCAAATTTAACGCCTCTTGAACCGTTTTACATGAAGTAGTGACGTCATCAATATAGGTATCGTTAAGTATAACTTTAGCAGCGTGAGGGTAGTTATCATATTCGGACTCAGCTAAGTGCTGAAGGGTGCGTAAAGCGAGATATGGTGAACAGTTCACTCCGTAAGTGACAGTTCGTAGTTTAAAAACGGAAACTTTTTCATTAGGGTTAAACCGCCAAAATATTTTTTGGTATTTTTGATGATCAGGGTTGATATTTATACCACGATACATTTTTTGAATATCGCAGGTGAGCGTCACAGGGTTAAGGCGAAAATGTAATAATATTTGAATAATATCTTTTTGTAGTTTTGGACCCGATAATAATACTTGATTAAGCGAAATATGCGTAAAAGGGTCAGTAATACTCGCATTAAAAACTACCCTTGTCTTAGTAGTGATAGCTTCATTTTTAACAACAGCGAAATGTGGAATAAAATAGCTGTCTGAATCGTCTTCTTTTTCTGAGTCATAGTCCATATGACCCAATTCCAAATATTCATTCATAAATTTAGAATATTCACAATACAAGTTTTTATCGCGAAGCAGTTTTTTTTCTAAAGATAAGAAACGATTTAGCGCGACTTGTTTTATTCCAGGAAACTGCGGTGGATTTGCAAATGTGCGAAAGGGAAGGGAGACAGTATACCGGCCGTCTTGATTACGCGACACGCTCTGTTTAAAATAATTTTCACAAATTTCATCCTCTGGTTTCAAATGAGTTTTTTGGGGGACGCAGTCGGTTTCCCAAAATTTTGAAATTAATTGCGAAAGCGAGTCATTTTCATTTTGACAAAAAAGAGCATTAATTGGCGGGGTAGAAATTAAGGGTTGATTTATTTGTCCCATCAAAATATAGCCGAAAATAGTTCCCATAGCAAAGGGATGATTTGGATCATCGCTAGCGATTTTTTCACCCTCTATAATTAGTGGAAAGAGATCCATACCAATTAGTAAATTTACAGGCGAAGGGTTGTAAAAAGTGGGATCTGCTAAGGGTAAATTTTTTATAAAATGCCAATTTTCTGTATTTATTTTTACTGACGGTAAATCAGTACAAACCTTTTGCAAAATAATCGCTTGCGTGGACACAAAAATATCTGGTTTTTGAAAATTACAAATTTTAATAAAAATCGATCCTAGATCAGAAGTAAGAGAGTTGCCTCCAACCCCCTGTATATTTGAACATAAGGGTTGTCTGGGAAGGCCCAATTGTTGCGCTAATTTTTGAGAACAGAAAGTGTTTTGCGAACCGCTGTCTAAAACGGCTCTAACTGTTTGAAAGTGACCGCGGACATCTTGAATTTTTACTAGGATAGTTGACAATAAAACTTGCGATTGCGCAGAAATAAAACCACAATGCGTGGGGTTAGAACCTGAAGGAGTTGCGATTGGTACCTGTGAATTAGAAGACGTCGAAGTAAAATTGTTATTATTTTGAGTAGAGTAATTTTGAAGCGGACACCCAGTAGCCGGGGATCTAAAACTTTGCTGACTGGCCAAGTAACCACGTGGTGAACTATTTGGAGATGCGTTGGGAGACATATTAGAGAGATTTTGTGAGAAATTCACGTTAGCATCAAAATGGGATCTATTTTGATTTTGAGAATTAGCGTAATTATAATTTCGCTCAAAATGAATTAATGAGTGGTGTCTTTGATTACCAGGGCAATAGCGACATGAGCGTAGACTTTGACAAGAATTTGTTAAATGTATTGAGCTTAAACAATTTAAACATAGTTTTTTATTTTTAGCGTAAGAATAGCGTTCGTAGGGAGATTTACCGTTAAATGCGTTACATAAATATATTGAATGTGTGTTAGAATCACAAAAAGCGCATCTATCTTTAGAATGAGTATTTTCTGTACCAAGTAGCGTTTTTGTATAATAAGGCGAGGCGTTATTTTTATAAAACTGTTTATTATTTTTAAATCTATTTTTAGATTGTAGCGAATAAAGCGAATTACATTGACTTTCAAGGAAATTATAAATTTCTTGATATTTGGGCATTTCATTAGACCTAGAATTAGCTAGTTCAAAGCGCGAAAGTAGTACCTCAGGCAATTTATCTAGTAAAATGTTGGCCAGCGGAAAACACCATTGATCAGTGTCGTAATTGAGAGTTTTTAAAGCCTCAATGTTTTCTGAAAAAACATCAAGCAGCGTGCGCAGCGTTTCTGGATTGTCGTCTTTGAGAGCGGGAAAATTATACACGGAGCGCCAATAAGTTTGAGCCGATAAGCGGGGGTTATGATAGCGTTTTAGAAGCGTATTGTAAGCGATTATATAATTAGCGTCGGTTATTTGTAAGTGTTTAACTACGTTTAAAGGCGGTCCTTTTAGGTAGGACAGTAACAAATTAAATTTAGCGTTTGTAGGAATACTAGGATTATTGTGTACAGAACTATTGTACATATCTAGAAAGGTTGGAAACTTAGTGATGTCGCCATGAAATTCGACAATGCGCAGTCTTGGCATTAAAGACGCCATAAAGCGGTCTGGATCAGAAGAATGTGAAATTTGCGTTAAGTTTTGAGGTTGAGGAGCTTCAATTTTCACCTCAAATAGTTGTTTTTGAATTCTTTTAATATCATAGAAGCTGTCGTCAAACTCAGTAAGGCGTTCATTTTCTTCTTCCAGTCTCTCCGGACTTGCCGAATAAGCCTCTATTATTTGATTTTGATAAATAAAAAATGATTCTTTTATTTCATCAAGGTCGATAAGTCGAACCTGTAAATACGGTTTTTTTGTATCATCCGTTAGGCATGCATTAGCTAAGTTATGAAGAGTATTAATGCGATTATGTTGCACATTACGGAGTGCTTCTAACTTCTTAAGTTGCGTACTCATTGTAATGTTTTTAAAAAACTCCGTTAAAACAGGTGAACGATTAGTTTCCGAAATTTTTAATATTTAAAAATTAAAAGCGTTTAAAAAGAAAAGAAAATAGGCGATAAACAATGTAAACAAGTCTCATTTACCTCTCTAAGATCGTGTGTTGGAAACTTTTCCTACGTGCAGTCGACGCCAAGCCAAAAAGAGGTAGGAAATGCGCGAAAACAATGCGCGTTCGGTACTTTTTTACTTGTTATTTTTACTGCGAGCACAGCAAAAAGAGCAAGGTCAGCGTATTTATTAAAAATTTTATATTTAACAAAATGCGATTTAGACTTTAATTTTTCCCGGGGTCCTGTTATCAGGCTCGAACCTGGACCAAATGGTGAGGTCAGGCCTTCTGTAGAAAATAAAATATACCGAAGGACCACTCGAGATAGCTCGAGAAAAACGTGTGGGAGTTAAGAGGGACTGTATCTTTCCACAGGGCTCCGACAGGGAAAAAAGAGCCTAAAACTTATTTACTAAAAATAGCGTAGCAATGAAAAATTATCAAGAAACGACTTACCATTAGATGTCTTTTGTAGCTACTTGGCTGGCCAGCCCGATTATACGCGAAGTACCAGACTCTCCATTGTTCTATAGTTCAAAATGTTCCAAACACTAATATCTAACAAACTAAAGCGTAAAATTAATAGTTTCCACAATTTTAATATAAAATAATAGCGGTGCGGTGACTTTACTTGCACGAGGCGCGTGGTTGAGTTGTTCTCTCAGACAATCGGCGTTTTCGTCTGCTAGGCCGAATTTAGCCGCTTATCTCAAATCCTTCATTGCTGGAAGAAGCGCGCGAAGTTTAAATTTAAAATATGGAAAGATATAGCGTAAAGTAAATCAAAATAATATTCTAGAAACGCTTGTAAGCGTAGAAAATGTAACCCAAAAATATTTAAAAACTAAGAGAGATAGCTTCTCGAATTTTAAGTGAAAATTAGAGAATATAATTATTTACAAAAATAAAAACAAGTTGGGAAACTTGTTCAAATTTTTTTTCTTCTAAAATTTGATAATTTTGTGTTAACAACTAGGCCTTCTAGTTTTTTTGTGACAATTGCCTACTTTGATATATAAATATAAATTTATTAAAAAAACAATTTTTCGCTTAGTTGGCTGTGAAACAAATCTTATAATTGTATTTGTTGTCCTACCTACCTATATAAATATCTGAGAAAATTTTCAAAAAGTATTTAATTTATCTTAGACTTTTATTTTTTAACCAAAGTTAACAACTGAAACATTATTTAAGATTAAAATAAAAACAAAATCGAAAACTAAAAACCGATGGCAACGCGTTAAAATAAGTTAAAATGTTCTTATTTTAATTAACGTTATAATATTTAGAAACTCAACTAGTGCTATACCTAGCACAGGTATTAATCCTTCTAAGTACATATCTTGAAGTTCCTCCAGCGTTCTTATTACACAAAAAAGAAACATTCAAAAGGCCAATAATTATTTCCAATTTGGGAACCTTTGCACATTCAATTTAATTCATTGTATAACTAAATACCTTAATCAAATAATTGGCAAATATTTGACAGATAATTACCTAGGTATGACAACAAACACAATTACAGCATCTGTTTCATAGCCAACTAGGTGAAAAACAGTTTTTTTGAATAAATCACTTTTTTCATCATCCGAAGGCTTGTTATACACGGTTTTTATGCTCTATTTAATGACGAATAGATATATCTAGTATAGCGCCCATAAAAATTAACAAAGTTGGCTATGGTTACAAATAAACTATTCGATTGACCATAGTTGTTAATACAAAACCACTAAACTTTATAAAAATTTGCCAAGATAGCGGAGATTTAAAAATTTTTCGAAAATCACAACTTTTAGTTTTTGCTCAACATTTTGAAAACTCCTGTAGTTGTTTTAAATTTCGATAAAGCATCTGATTGGGCTTGGAATAGCGCAACTTTTTTCTAATTTAACCCAAATTGTATCTCTCACCGTTATCGAAATTTTTACTTTTATCTGGGACACCCTTATATATATTTATAAATTTATTTCCAACTCTTTCCTTGCAAATAGCCCGAACCGTAACAACTTTGCTACAGCCCACTAAATTTTCCATCCTTTCCATACATGTAAAAATTTAAGCATGTTCTTTTTTAAATTGTTGTAGTTTTTGTCAAATAAAAAAAATCTCTGACCAAAACATTTTTAACAAAGTTATAAGTGTTTTATTTTGATAAAATTAATCCATAAGCTCCCTATTGCTCATAATATTTTAAATACTTATTTTATTGAATAAATTCTCTTTTCAACAGAAAACTTCATAACTTGCCCAAAGAAAAATGACAATACCGTCGTTTTTTTCTGGCTTCTTTTCCTTTTAAATTTTTTAACCCATTCAATTCAATTATTTGGTGAAATCGACAAGAATCCTTATAAAATATATTTCGTTTTTAAAGACTGAGTTTGCATGCAAGTTTATCCAGGTAAGTTAAAATTTAGAGCAATCATACATTCACTAAAGTAAAAAAATAGGGACAAAAAATAATTTGTGTTGTTTTTTTTTTAAATTAAGATTGCGCCTGGCGCGTTGCTGGCACTAAGGATGTAATTTGTGGCCCCTAAAGCCGCAGAACGCGCGAGGCGCTTTTTTGAGGAATGCTTGCTAAAATAATTAAAAACATAAATAACTAAAACAAAATCACTAGATTTGATAACTTGTTTAACAAAACTAATCTAAGAACATAAAGTAAACTCATTAGATTTGTTAATCTGTAACAAAAAACTAATCTCGGAACACAGTCTTGGTTGGCGCTGTTAGGAACCACTTAAAAGCTATGTTTCCATGATTTTGGACAGCAGTTCATTCGATTCTTTCTTAGTCTGTGGGCCTGTGGGTGCATGCGTAGCGGGTGTGAATGAAGACAGCGGGTATGTTTCATCACCAGATTCGCCACTGCTGTCAAAAAGCATTGTAAAATTGGAATTGCCTTCACTCTGGTTCAAAAACGGGTCATGTTCTTCATCATCAGGCTCCTCCAATATTCGGCGCAGTTTCTCATCTAATAAAGATTTGTCTTAGTACCGGTTTCCACCTCTCCTGATGTTTTAGGTGGATTATCCATAAAAAAACAAATCATCAAAAAACATGACAAAACAACAGTAAATAACTTAAAATACTGGCTTTTTCAACAAGCATGTGTGGCGTGCCACACAACGAGACTGGCGCGGGCTTTAGCCATTTTATTCTTCAGATCATGAAAATTACGCATCATGATAAAAAAATAACAATTACTTTATGTGGAAATAATAAAAGATTATTGATATCACTTACCTTATTTTGTTAAACACAATTCAAATGATCTATAATTAAACACACTATTAAATAATTACTAAACACGTGGTTTACAAACCAAGACCAAGAAAGTATTGTTTTGGCCATTTTCAAATGATCCGTCTAGAAAAACTCAGCAAAATAAACGTTCCGTCTTTTCCAGAAACAGCTAAAGGTCAATGTATGAAGCCCGCGCCAGGTGCGGCGATCGCACAGAGCGAAATCTACGGACATCGCGCCTGGCGCGTTGCCGGCAGCGAATATGTTTAGCCTTAGCGACTACCCATGGCCAGGTGCACCAAAATGTGACTCTAGACTGCTTTGAGGCAGGAAACCCGAAAAACGTGTACAGCATTGTCAATGCGGATGAATGAACGCGAAACTAAACGTTAGTTGTCTGTCTGGGTGTTCCAAGATAAAAAAAAGCCAACAAAAGTCATCCGTTCTCGACGTGTATCCAAAAAGATGGTCGCGACATTTGTCTCAAAAGCAGGTAACGTAGCAGCAGTTTATCTGAAAAATCAAAGAACTGTTACTGCCGATTGGTAAATCACGATTTGTTTGCTGAAAGTCATCGCTGAGCTTTAAAAAACGAGCCCCGAACGACGAATCTTCCACCAAGACAATGCAAGTTCGCACAAAACCATTGAATTTTTAACCCAACAAAACGTCGAATTGTTACCATGCTCCATAGAGTCTTAGTCCAAACGATTTCTATAATTTTCCGAAAATCAATAATGGGCTGCATGGTCAAAGATTACAGTCGCCAGAGGAAGCAGTCGACGCCTTCAAGAATGCAATTTTGACAGTACCAACAAACGAGTCGAATTACAGCTTTGACAACTGATTTGAGTGCATGCAAAAATGTATTAATTTTCGTGGAGAATACTTCGAGAAACATTAAAGTCTTTAAAAGTTATCTTCTGTTTTATTCTAGCGGTATATGCAAAACTCTCAAAAGTCAGAAGATAATAGGGACTTATTGGAATAAAACCTGACTTTATTTTAGAGTCGGCTTTATTCTGAGAGATTTACAAAGAAAACTGACAGCCCACCTCTCAAAATTGACATACCAAAATCAAGTTTCAAAATAAAGTCGCTAACTTTCATTTAATAAAAATAGGTACTAATAAATCCGGTTCTTAAATACAGAAAGGCCGATTATTGAAAGAAAGCAGTTCGGTTCGGTTCGGTTCGGTTTTATATGTAAATTTTTCACAATACTGCCGATTTTAAAATAAGGTCAGGTTTTGTTCCAATAAGTCCCTCGTATATTAATAAATTGAGGAAATGTGTAGAATAATAAAATGCTTCTCTCTTCTCAATGTTTCTACACATATTCATTTCGCCAGTTAAGCAGCTCTATGTTGAGTCTTTTGTTCGAATTTGCTGAATCAAAAATCAAATATTTAAAGCCGTATTCTGCGACGCTTTCATTCGTTAATGGCGAACAAACATTTGGAAAATTCGGTCGCTTTATTGAGAGACTCGTCGGCGTAATAAAAGAAGTGGCTCAATGGAAAATCACAAAAAACTTTAAGTTGTAGAGTACGTACAATAAACAATTTTGTCGAAGTTTTGTACTCATATCTCTGTTAATCCAGAAGAATGTTTGCAAAATCATATTTGAACCGCCTTAATATTTGCTAATTTATATGTTAACCGTCTCAAACCAAAGCCCGTCCATTTACGCATATTTTTACAAGCTTTTATTTAACTTCACCTGTATGTATGTATGTATGTATGTAATCAAATCTTGCAACTCATTTTTGAAGAACTTCCAAACCTCCAAATGACTTCAAATTTCGCATAGCGTCTTAGTTCCGATGACAGTACAATAATACGGTTTCATCGGGTACCTACCTCCCCCTTAACGTGGGGGGGTGGAGGAGGGGTAAAACTTTAGTTGTCCGATTTCAACCAAAACTGGTATCTGGGGGTTTTTGAGGATAAGAATTACGAATTTTTGATCAGATTACCAAAATTCAATATGGCGGATTCAAAATGGACGATTTAATGTCAAGTTTTTCTGATTACTTTCAACTGACTTCCACGTATCCGATTGACTTCAAATTTAGCATACCATTATAGTTCCGATGACAATCCAATAATGTCGTATCACTGACTGCCTACCTCCCCCCTAACGTGGAGGGCGAAGAGGGGGTAAAATTTTAGTTTGTCGGATTTCCACCAAAATTGGTATCTGGGGGTTTTTGAAGATCAGGATTACGAATTTTTGATCAAATTACAAAAATTCAATATGGCGGATTCAAAATGGACGATTTAATGATGAGTTTTTCTGATTACTTTCAACTGACTTCCACGTAGGTATCTGATTGATTTCAAAATTCACATGCTCTCCCACTAAAAGGGGGGGGGGGACGTAGAAGAGGTAAGGCTTTAATTTGTTCGATCTCGAACAAAATTAATTAATCCTTGCGTATAATGATCAAAATAATAACGAACAGTTTTAGGGAACGATCTCAACGATCACACAGTGTTTTTCTATTTCAAAATTCGGTGAGATGAGCGTCGCTAGCACTGTTAATGAAACCTGTCTAGAAGAAGGAAACCTATAGACATAAACTTGGACAAATCTAAAAATTAAAAAATAAATTTAGAAAAAAAAACTTTTTGAAAACAAGCTTTTATAAAATGGACTAAAATAATTTTTTGAGTGTTCTGATATCATAATAATAAACGCGATGGGCGTATTTAGTATTAGGTAAATGCCTTTCTATGCGCATTTGGTGGATCGTCCACAACCGATGATGGGCCGACTCTTCTTTTTCAATGTGACAAAATAAATCGACACACTCCCGGTTGCGGATGATCTGCCTAATATGACGGTTGCGGATGATCTGCCTAATATGACGCAGGCGTAATAATGTCCATCCATATCAGAAAAATGTAAGGGTAGCTTGAGTAGGGTTGGGTTGGGTTGGGTTAAATTGTCTAGCCTTCACTCAACTTCGAGTTAACAAGGCTAAAACAAAAACGGGTAAATTTCCTTTAATACGCCCATCGCTTTTATTATTATGATATCAGAACACTCAAAAAATTATTTTATGCTTTTTAGTTCATTTTATAAAAGCTTGTTTTCAAAAAGTTTTTTTTTCTAAATTTATTTAGTTTTATATTCTGTGCACTATAAATTAATTAAAGTTTAGAAAATATAGATCTTGGCATTTTGCCACAAATTCATTCCTGAAAGAATGCTTGCTACATCATCTTTATCATATTCCTATACATTCAAACAAAAACAAAATAAAATAAAAATTAAAAATACAACCAGCAGGAGTGAATTTGCAAAATTATTTGTCATATTTCGCATTATAATTTATCATAACAAAAACATCTCATGTAAAAAAATGCCAAGTACGCGAAAATGGTATTCCGTAAAAAGAATTGAGATAAAAGTAAAGCCAAGTCCTCCAATACAAATTTCAAAATGAAAGGTTCTTACTAGTTTGGAAATGTTTTTTGAAACCTTGCTGTTACAGCCAAACTTCTTTATGTTCAATTTAGCATTGTGCCTGAGAGTCATTTGCAGCCGTAATGGCCAATTTTAGAAAAACATTTCCAACTAGTAAGAACCTTTCATTTTGAAATTTGTATTGGAGAACTTGGCTTTACTTTTTTCTCAATTCTTTTTACGGAATGCCATTTTGCGTACTTGGTTTTTTTTACATGAAATGTTTTTGTTATGATTTCACTTCTTTTTTAAAGGAATTCGATATTATTTTATTTTTAAAGTAGTAAAATATGCGGAATAATGTTCAAAACTTTTGCAATGCCTTACTTAAAATTTTGAGGTTTTTTAATTTTATCATAGTTCCTATAGTATAGTATAGTATAGTATAGTATCCCTAGCGTATCTGAAAGTGAACAATGTTACTTTTACATAACTTTACATGTATAGGGGAGAGAAGTAAATTAAAATTTTCGTGTTTTTAAATTTTTTCCTGTAGTTTTTCTGGAAGTGGGTAAAGTTACTTTTACTTAATTTTACAATTATAGGGGAGGAGAGTAAATGAAAATATTGGGGTTTTAAAATTTTTTCTCATGGTTTTATCATAGTTTCTATCGGCCTTCCAAAGCTCAGCCCTCTTGCGGTTCTGGATGTGGGCAATATTACTTATATATAAATTTAGATTTATAGGAGAGGAAAGTAAATTAAAATGTTGGTGTTTTTACATTTTTTCCTATAGTTTTATCATAGTGTCTGTCAGTCTTAAAAAACTCAGCTCTCTAGTGTTTCAGGAAGTGGGCATTGTTACTTTTACATAACTTTACATTTATAGGGAGGGAAATAAATTAGAATTTTAGGGTTTTTTAAATTTTTTTTCTATAGCTGTATCATAGGTACTATCGGCCTTCCAACGCTCAGCTCTCTAGCGTGTCTGAAAGTGGGCAATGTTACTTTTACATAACTTTACATTTATAGGGGAGGGAATTAAATTAGAATTTTGGGGTGTTTTTTTCCAGGGGTTTGGTCATAATTTCTATCATTCTGCCAAATTTGAGTGACAATTTCGACGTTTTTTGAAATTTCGTAACTACTTTACTACTTTATGGAATTCCATGAAACTTGGAGGGGTTGTTAAATCCATGAACATCTACGACTGTGCAAGGTTCGAGAGTCGTAGCTCATTCCGAAGTAGAGTTTTAGATAGGTCAAATATCGGCTGAAATGTTTCAAGAAAAGATGGTACGGCGCGTGAACTTGGCGAGGCACTGCCGTGCCCTCAGATATCAAAGCGCATTATTTTGTTGAGCGCAAGTATAACTCGACTCTGCCTGTATTTCGTCCCTAATTTTACAAACGGGCGTATATTTACCATTTTCCTACTAGTAAAATATGCAGACTAGAACTTATTTTTATCATAGTTCCTATCACTCTGCCAAAGCTCAGCTCTCTAGCATATCTTTTACATGTATAGGCGAGAGGAATAAATTAGAATTTTGGGGTTTTTTGATTTTTTCCAGGTGTTTGGTTATAATTTCTATCATTCTGCCAAATTTCAGCTTTGTAGCATGTCTGGAAGTACAGTAGAATATTGAAGATCTATACATGAATGAGTGAGTGGCAAGTTCGACGTTTTTTGAAATTTCGTAACTACTTTACTACTTTATGGAATTACATGATACTGGGAGGGGTTGTTAAATCCATGAAGATCTACGACTGTGCAAGGTTCGAGATTCGTAGCTCATTCCGAAGTAGAGTTTTAGATAGGTCAAATATAGGCTGGAATCTTTCCAGAAAAGATGGTACGGCGCGCGAACTTGGCGAGGCACTGCCGTGCCCTTAGATATCAAAGCGCATTATTTTGTTGAACGCAAGTATAACTCGACTCTGCCTGTATTTCGTCTCTAATTTTACAAACGGGCGTATATTTACCATTTTGCTACTAATAAAATACGCAGATTAGAACTTATTGTTAAGACAGTTTGAGCGTTACTGTACGCTGTTAATATAAATATTTGTTGTACTTTTTTTTTCGTTTTTTTTTTCGTTTTTTCTGTCTACCCTAAAAAAGCGTCACGCCTCGCCACTGAATAGTTTAGTAAGAATCTTTTATATTCAGTTTTAATTAAGTTCAAAACATATGGACCTTATTATTGTCAGTACTCACAAATTAAAGTTTAACTGGCTCTTATATGACTAAAAAAAGGCGATTGAATTAGTGGTTCCCCTAGGAGACAATTTAAGTAATTAATGACGTTGTTAAGTGGTGTAATATTGGCTCTATCCAGGGTTGATTATTGTGTGATCCATTTGCGTTGCTCAACGATGCGATACTTATTTTGTGCTGTCAAGTTTGATACAAGGATACAAGTTTTAAATAAAAATTCAAAAGTGGTTTTAAAAAAAATAAATGCGTAATCTTTTGATGATTTCAGATTTTAAAAAAGGTTTTCAAATTTTGAGTTAAAGGGCATTCAGAGGTGTTTATATGTTGGTTAATTTATAGAATAGGGATTGAACTTATTGAGATTAGGGCGCGTGTACCAATATGGGAGTCTAGTGAAGAGCATATGTCACTGTGTAAGCAAGGCTGTTTTATAGTTGGTCATCAATGCAGTGGCGGATCTAGCGTTTTTTCAAAATATATTATAAGAATATTATATCATATCGCAATGAGAGTATTTTTAAGCCAAGAAACTGAAAAGGAAATACACAATCATAACAAAAACATTTCATTTAAAAAAAGTACGCGAAAATGGTAGTACGTAAAAAGAACTGAAATAAAAGTAAGCCTATGTTACTTTTACATAACTTTACATTTATTGGGGAGGTAAATAAATTAAAATTTTGCTATAGTTTTATCATAGTTCCTACACGGTAAAGAAAAATTGTTTTAGATCAAAGCAAATTGCTTTAACCAAGATAATATTTTCTTGATATAGCACAAAAAATGTCTTGTCTCTATTTTAATGTGAAACAGAAATTGTTTTATTATAAATTGGAACTGAATTAACCTAAGGCACCGTTTTCTCTGGAAGCAAAATATTACTTATATGAAGACAATTTGCTTTGTTACAAAATGGAGTATACTGAAACAAAACAATTAAAGAAGAAGAATTAAGTCATTAAACGCTGCGTTGAACTAAAAAAAATATTTTAATTCAAAACAAATTGATTTAAGGTAAAACAATTTAATCAAGAAAAGTACGTGTTTTCATTGTAGACAAATTTTTTTACCGTGTATCAGTCTTCCAAAGCTCAACTCTCTAGCGTTTCTGGAAGTGGGCAATGTTACTTTTACATAATTTTACATTTATAGAGGAGGGAAGTAAATTAAAATTTTAGAGTTTCTAAGTTTTTTCTATAGTTTTATCATAGTTCCCATTGGCCTTCCAAAGCTCAGCTCTCTAGCGTTTCTGGAAGTGGGCAATGTTACTTTTACATAACTTTACATATATAGGAGAGGGGAGTAAATTAGAATTTTTGGCTTTTTTGATTTTATTCAAGAGTTTGTTCATAATTTCTATCAGTCTGCCAAATTTCAGCTTTGTACCATCTCTGGAAGTTCAATAGAATTTTGATGATCTATACTTTTAGTTCAGGCAAGATTCGGGAAAATCCACTTTCTAGAAGCATTTTATATTACTTTTTGGCAAATGGGCAATTCCCCCTATTTTGACCCCGCTGAATCCGAATATCCCTGTTGCCGACTCGAAGTATTGACAGGGGCTGAGATATTCAAGATGGCGGCCAAAATGGCGGCGGAATTTTAAATTGCCGCTGGAAAGCCCAAATTGTTACAGGTGTACATTCAAAATATATATTTGTATAATTAAAAAATACAAACATATTATTTTTTTTTAAATGGCTGCAAAAACCTCCAAAAACCCCCCCCAGACCCCCCAATCTGAAAGTTTGAGGTTTTTTCAAATTTTCTTAAAAACTAAGCTTCTAAGAGAAAAATATATAATATACTTTATTGTAGACAATAAAATTCCCTTTTCAACATGGTATAACTTAATAAAGTTAGAGTAATAACAAGCTCTCCAGCGGCATCCGTTAATTGAAGTAATTAAAAAAAGTTGACAAAATACCTATGTTTTTTCCAAGATTTATTAAATTTTTTTAAAAACTAATGTATTACATTTTGGTATACGCAATAAAATTTCCTTCAAAATGACGTAGAACATGATTAAATCGGTTTTATAAAAAAAACTTCAAGGGCATCCGTAAATTAAATTAATTTTGAAAAAACAGAAAATAAACCATTTTTGTTACACGTTTTATCTAATTTTCTCAAAAACTAAGCTTAACTTACAAAAACTTGTTGCACACTTTTTTGTAGACAGGGAAATTCCCTTTTTTAAAATGTGAAACTCGGTGGGGTTTGACTTATAACAAACTCTCCAGCGACGTCCGTCTATGGAGGTGAATTCAACAAATCATTAAAAAAAAACATGTTTTTCATACGTTTTATTCAATTTTCTTAAAAACCAAGCTCTTTGTCAAAAAATGAATTGTATACTTCGTCATAGCCAATAAAATTTCCTTTTAAACGATGTATAACAAAGTGGAAGTTATTTTATATTTACCGCTCCAGTGGTGTTCTTAATTTAAAGAAATTATTTAAGATCAATCCAAACTAATCAATTTTGTGTCTTATTAGCTTTTCGGTGGATAATAAAGAGCAGCGGATAAAAGGTCGAAAGTACAAAAGGTCGAAATTACAAAAGGTCGAAAAAATAAGATCGAAAGTACAAAAGGTCGAAAATACAAAAGGTCGAAACTACAAAAGGTCGAAAGTACAAAAGATCAAAAACCAAAAGGTTGAAAGTTCAAAAGGTCGAAAGTATAAAAGATCGAAAGTACGTCCGCGGATCCAGATCGACTGGACAGGTCAATTCGACTTGATACGGTAAATTTGTATTTTTAATATTTTGTTTTGTCGATTTTTACTGTTACTTTCTGCACAAAAATATTGCTTAGGGGGGGCCATGGCCCCTATGCCCTCTTCCCTTGTAACCACCGGTGTTTCTTGGTTTAAAGAACTGATTTAGATAAATCAAAATATCTAATCTAATCAAAAAACAGTTTATTTTAATTTGGAAACATTTTATTTTAGTAGGTATAAATTACGAAACTTTTTGAAGTATTTATCAAAACAACAAACAACCGCACTTTGTAATATATCATTTAAAAAGAAATTGTCTTATCCTCAATAAAGAATAAAGGCACATTTTTTTCTGAAAATCTTAGTTAGAAAAGATATTTAAATATGCAAGAGAAACTGATTATTTTAGTTATTTTTATATTAGTACGCCCCTGAAGCCTTAAATATGGCAACAACCCGACATTTTAATATAGTTTTTAAAAGAAAATGTTATGTTCTACAATAAAGTATACTAGATATTTTTTCCTAAAAAGTGTAGTTTTTGAGAAAATTTTGAAAAACCTATAATAAACATGTTTTTTCTAAAAAATCCCAATTTACGTACGCCACTGAAGAGCTACTTGCTTTTCCTAACCTTATTGACCAATACATCGTTGGAAAGGGAATTTTATTCTCCACAAAAAACTGTTCTTTGCAATTTTTGATAAAAAGGGTAGTTTTCGAGAAAATTGCATAAAACTGAAAAAAAAAACAGGTTTTTGGGGGTTTGGGAGGGATTTTATCCGTCCCTGTCGATTTTTCGAGTTGGCATCAGAGATATTCGGATTCAGCGGGGTCAAATTAGGGGGGAATGGTCTGTTGCCAAAAAGTAATATGATTTGCTTCTAGACCGAAAACGAAAAGCCTTTTAAAATAATATGCTCTGACTATTTAGTGAGTGGCAATTTCAACGTTTTTTAAAATTTCGTAACTACTTTACTACTTTATGTAAGTCCATGACACTTCGAGGGGTTGCTAACTCTATGAAGATTTACGACTGTGCATTTGAGTCTCCTAGCTCATTCCATTCAAGTAAAGTTTTATATAGGTAAAATATCGGCTGAAATGTTTCAAGAAAAGTTGGTACAGCTGTGCCCCCAGTTCTCCCATAAGTCTTGCTATTAGTTAAATTTTAAACAGACGATCATTTATGGTTTTTGTTAACTTGAAGCACCAGTGTGTGGTATTTGACGCTATTTAGCACTTCTATAATGCACGAGGTGACATAGACTTATATGAAGTTCATATAATTACATCTATCTCACTATGCTGACATAAAGCCGCGTCCCCATCTGAACATTTCGATGAACGTTGAGCTGCGCAAGAAGAACAGCGAGCAAAACCGCGTATGGGCTTTTTTGATTTCGACGAGTAGAATAACAAACGTTGTTCTCTTTCCACAAGTGCTCTCAGTTTCTTTCCTTCAAAATTCAAATGTCTGTTCATTCTTTTATTTTGTCCCGTCTAAACCACCGAACTGATTCGCGCGCCTTATCTTTAATATCTGTTTTTACCAAATGTTTCTCTGTCAAATGTATTGTCCTCCAAATGTTTTTCTACCAGCTGTTTTCTACAATAGATGTTTCTTTAACAAAAATGCATTGCAAAACCAAATGTTTTTCTATACTACATGTATTTTCTACGAAAATACTTTCAAATAAAATAATTTTCCAGCAAATACTTGTGGCTGAATATTAAGAAAAAAATCTTAGTTTCCATTCACAAAAGAAGTTAAGAAAAGTTGCCAACGTTACCATAAATCTCTCTTTATGATTAGGTTGAAGGGTTTGAGTTACGTGTTAGGTTTGGCAAAATCAGTTAAAGGAGGCACCGGCGCATGTTTTAGAACATAGGCCCACTGGGAGAGGTTGCCACGCCACTGCATTAATGCAAGTTTTTCACCAAACCATCGAGTATTATTATACAAAGTTAGAAATCACTGTAAAGTTTTTGCAAAGTCAGTTGAACAAAGGTTAAAGCCGACCATCGGTATATCCTTTAAAGAAAGTGACATGGGCGGCGGTAGATATACTCATGAAAATTATTTCATTTAATTATGGCGTAAACTAAAGAAATAAAAATAGATAATAAAACACCTACAGAAACGACACTGATTTATTTTCTAACTCTGCATACTGCCGACTAAAGGGGTCCCGAAACAAATACCTGAAAGCAATTAAAAGCGTATCTCAAAAAAATCTGCCAATCAGGTGCCGTCTACCCTTTGTGCTCGGACCGCCAAGAGCCGCGCCTTTTCTCTGTCGGTAGGCTTGAAATTGTGCCGTCTATCCACCTGTGCTGGGTCGGTCAGAAAACAAGTACTTTGTTCTCGGACCGCCAAGAGCCGCGCCTTTTCTCTGTCGGTAGGGTTGAAATTACACCAGGAAGATTTTATATGAATTTGGATAACATTTGAAGGGCAGATTGAAGCAAAATTTCATAAAATCGATAGAACCCCGTATTAGGAGCATTTCAGGTGACTTTGCAAAAACTATACCAGACAAGACTTTATTTATTTATTAGATGCAAATTTAAATAAATGCCTAATAGGTCTATGTCATATGTAAATTGAGATAATGCTTAAACCTGGGGTGAAATTAAATAACAAAAAATTATTTAAAAAAAGTTTACCTGTGCTTCAGCCGAGATTCGAATCCGGAACCTCTCAACGTCATATCAATTGGGCCACCGAGACCATGATTATATATTTTTTAAACTTCCTATCACGATCAGTGCCGAACCAAACCGACCAAGCCACTCAACCGATTTTTTAATTTTTCGTTCCACTGTTGAAGGGTAAAATCAAATTGAACGTAAGTATCAACCTCTAAATGCATAAGATCACCTTGGGTTTTAACATTTCTAATCTCGATTGCCAATAATAGTTTTTAAATACCAAAGTGCGATGTAAGGTTTTACTTAAAACTTTTGTTTACAATTTTCATACCTATTTTGTAACCGTTATGTCATTGCTTTTAAAAAAATGTGGTTTGCTGGCGCACATCTAGCAAATAAAAAAATGTTTTTTTTTGTACAGCGATCGCGTTGAATATACGAGCAAAAATATGAGACCAAAAAGCTTTTAACAAAAAATTTCAGAATTTCGGAAAACAAAATTAAACAGTTCCATTAAAAATTATGTATTTGTATCAAAAGTGAGAAACATTGCATGCGTGAACCAAAAAAAAATATAACCAAAAATAAAAGAAGCGCTACAGAAAAATTAATGCAGTTGGGTAACCTTTTTTTAAATTTATGCTAAATATTTTAAAAATAGCAGAACGCAAAAAAAATAATGTAAACGTAAATCGGTAATGAATCCTTTATATAATGTTTAGATAAACTTTTTTCTAAGAATCATACAAATTTGTCTCTTTCTAAATAATTGACATTTAATATTAACACCCTGTATTGGTTCAAATAGCTTCTAGAAGTTTAATATTAAAATTCCAAAAATACCCCATTTAATTGAACATGTCATCTGTTTTATTAGCAGACGTGGCGAATTTTTCGAGGGGTGATACACAGAGTAGTATGATAAATACAAATACAATGGCAAATAAAACCCAAGGTATATCCAAGGCAACAAAAAAATACAGGCCACGACCCTAAAAAAATCAGCTGTTGTTGTGGGGGTGAATTTTACATTGGGTCTTATGGGCGGCTATAGGTTTATTTGTGATATTTTCAAAATAACACTACAAATTTTCGTGAAATTTCAGTGAAATATCCCCAGACACTATACCGATAAGGATGAAAGATGGTTAAAAGGTAAAAGTCTTCAAGATTTAGCATTTCTTACTTTGAATTCAAATTGCCCGCCATGCACCGCACGCCATCTCTTATATTTGACATGGATATGGCATTTATTTATTTGCTTGTTATGTAAAACTTGTTAAATTTTTTAATGATTTTTTACAATAAAGTTCGTTTAAAATCCAAAAATACCAGTGTTATTCTTTTTAAAACAAAATTACACTACAAAAAATAATTTTTTTAATGTTGTAATTTTTGTAAACACATCTAAAAGTTGCCGAATATAAAAAAAAGTAGGTTTAGGTGAGCCGATTACTTTCCCCGCAGAAACGAACACATTCGCTTCTGCTTTAAATTTGATTTTTGTGGGAGCTAATGAAACAGCTCTAAAAAATTAAGAATTACTATACACAATTTTTTTTTACAAGAATATGGTAAAAACAATCTCAAAACCGAATTTATTTTAAAAAAAATCAAATATTTTTAATATTTTAAACACAATCAGCTGTGGCGTAACGTGAGCATCAAAAAGAAATTCAGCCTCCGCTGTGACGTCAACAAAGTTGTGGTTTATGGCCCGTCCATTTTGATAGCCCTGGCATATCTTCACCAGACAAGGGGTTAATTAGTCAAGACATAACTCACTTCAAGCGTTTATTCGAATAGATACCAAAATATGGTTAAATAATAAAAAAGTTTCATGTTTGTGTAACCAAAATGTTATTACCTACTGTCTTAGATTCCTCTTTACTTTCTAATTTTAAAATTATATAAATTGTTAGTGCTGAAATAAATATTTTCGAAATAAATATTTTCTCAGATAGCTGATTATTCCTCCACTTAAATCTTAAGCTTTGTATGGACCTGAACATATGAAAGTGAAACCTCCTGTAAGCAGACACTCACGGTTTCGTCGATTTTGTCTGCTTATTGGAGGTGTCCGCTTAAGAGAGAGAACTACGAAATTTTAATATAAATTTATGAACAATTTCCAATGCTTGATTTTTTCCGATATTAAATTTTTCATCGATGTTTCGTCCTGATAAATTTTTCTTCTCCGAAACGTTAACAACTTCCATTTTTTTACGTATACTAAGAAGTGTTTTACTAGGCGCCATTTTAAAGAAATCTATTACTACCCAACTGAATAATAAAAATAAAACACAGCAGTCTCGCCGAATAAAATATGTTGTAAATACACAGACAGACAGAAGTATTTAGTTTCCACATTAAAACGGAATGAGGTAATTCCCCGGCTGCAGAGTGCGTTGTTGTCAACAGACTACATAATATTAATGCCCATGTCGTGCAGCGCTCCGTCCCGCTGTCAGAGGTTCGCGTCCGGTTAAGGGAGGTTTGAGAATTTTTTATTCAAAAAAAATCGTCCGCGTCGAAGTGAATTTTACATGTAAAGAAATAGGCAAAACCGTCGTTTCAAATTTATCCGCCTAAAGGGAGTGTCCCCTTAATAGAGGTGTACGCAAGGAGAGGTTTCATTGTAGACGAAGCCGTAGCGTAGCGCCAGTGATCGAATGTGGGGGAGTGGGGGGTTTGATTGTATAAATGTATATATGAAAAATTTTATACAAAGATTTTCGAACCAGTTTATTAACAATGCACACAATTGTTTGGCTCATGCGGGGGTAATCCGTAACACGCCCCATAAATATAAAATAAAACACAAATTGTGTTTAAAATATGACCTACATTGATTTTTTTTTCATTTTACGTAAAAACCGAAACTGTTGTTTTTACCGAAAACTGATTTCACTCCATGTTTTTACCCTATTTTTGTACCTACCTATTCAAATAAACTGTGTGGGTGTGTGCTGTGTTTTGTGTCCTGCAAAAATGTAATGGTCTCGATTTTTATCGGACTTTTAAAAATATGGTTTTGCTTTGCAAACTCCTTACTCGAATCAGTCAAACAATATCAAAACTCTTCACCCTTTTCGACCATCAGTACGAAAACAGCCCTTTATAATAATCCCCGACAATAGGCCTTTTATTACATTATTAAAATAATAGTTACACGGTAGCATGACTTATTAAATCCCTTTTATATCAGATGTTGCGAATCAGAACAAGGGTTTAGTTGATCATTTTGGAGATATTGAATCTAGAGAAAAAAACATTAACACAGTATTAAGGCGCAATATATTTGACCTACCTATTCGGTTAGACCGTGATGATTAGAACTATCCTGTCCTTCTTTTGAAGGTTGAAATCGAACCTAATCTTGGTCAATTGTTCTAAAGCCAGGATCAAACTAGAGTCGTTTTGGCGAACAATTGTTACTTGCATATTCTTGCCATGTCGTGTGAGTGGGTTACTTGTACAATTGGGTATTTGACATACTTTAGAAAAGAGTTTAGAATGATACATAGATCCCTAATTTGCTACGCAAAATTATTAAAATAGTATATTTTATCATCAGCTAAAACGCTCATTTCTAGCATGGCGTTGCAATGACGTCACAGCGCAGTAAACTCGCGGACAGATACACGGCATTCAAGTATTTATTTGTTTTTGGTCTGTGTTTTTACTGTTTTTTATGTAAAAAATGTCCTATAAGTGGTGTGTAGTGCCTCAGTGTTCGAATACTAGCATAAAAACACCTGAAAAACGATTTATTCATGTGCCTACAACAGTAAAAGAACGGAAAAAGTGGCTAGAACTTGCTCGAAGAGACCCAAGGGCCTTATCTAATACATCTTCACTTTACATTTGTGAAGATCACTTTGATGTGTGTATAACTAAATTGTTTCTATTAATTTTTCTCACGTTGTCTATAATATATGTAACTATTTCGTAAATGACGATGAATTTTTTGAGGTTCTTTTTATTACAAGGGGTGAACAACTATAATAGGCAGAAAGATGTACAAATTTTAAAGCGGTGCTAGGCAGTTATTAGACAGGACTAGGGAGTACCTCTAAATGCAGGATTAGGCAGTACACATGCAGGCTAAATGTAGGACTGAGCAGTGCATATGCAAGACTAGGCAGTGCATAGGGAGGACTAGGCTGTACCTGCACAGGACTATGCAGTGTAACCTATGCAGTACTGCAAGTATTGCTGGCCGTTGTATACTTTTTGCCTACCTCGGTTTATTACATGATTTTTATTTTTGTGTTTTTTTCTGTGAATTAATTTATTATTACAGTTGCTCAATTATATGGAAAACATTTAACCTAACCTGAAAATCTAAATGAGTAAAAGTAGGCAAAGAATATCGTAAAAAAACTTTCAGTTATATACGAAACAACTCATCGAATACTTACATCAACATTTTAACGTTTCTAAATTCCGCAGAACAAAAATCACTGTTGTTGGCAAAGACGCCTGCCACCATAAAGAAATTCAGCATTGGCAAGTTGTAGCTATCGGCTTTGGAGAATCCGTTTTCCATTGAAAATGTTTTTTATAAGCAAAACACAAAATAAAATCTAATTTAGGACGATAATTCGCACTTTAAACCAAAGCAAACATTACCATACATAAGAAAATAACACAGAAAATAGGATCGTTCAAGGCGTTTACTGTTTTGTGACGTCACTGGCAGCTGATTGGTAGACCGCCTGTTTTGATTCACGTGGCTAATTGTTTTAATTCAATGAATTTATTTAATTAAAACAACTATGAATTTGAGAAAAAATTAAACAAAAAAGTTTGTTTTTAACATACCCAAGACTTAAAGAGATATCTAAAAATAAATATATCATTATTTTTTATAAATGTCAAACACCCTATTATTTGTCACTCGTTGGTTTTCCATTAATGGTCGGTAAAAATGGACCGAGGCTCACGATTATTCGTACACTTGCCAAGCAAAACAACATGTTCGCGCTCTCGTACTTGTAAATTGTACACGTTCTTTGAGCGCCCTGCTTGCTATCGCAATTCGCAAAGCTCGTATACTTGCCAAGTACGCAAATAATTGTGTATTACACGAGTCGTTTGAGCCCGCGCCTTAAGCTAGGTCAAAGATTCGAAATAACACGAGGGATCATCGGCATCGCAAAATTTGTACATTGTTCCACAGGATTTGGTTCCTGTCGAGTCCTTCTACAAGTCGCGTCCGGGTTGTAAAATTTGTACAGTATACTGTTGTAAGCTGATGACACTTAAGGCTTTTTTTTAATTACAGTCAAACTTCGATAACTTGAACCATGTGTCACATAAAAATGTCGACTTATTAAAAAATAAACAAAACATCTTGCGGCGTTCTCGTATTTTTAGTGAATCAAAATTTATGCGGTTTTTAAAGGAAAAATTGGTTTATTTGCAATAATTCTGATCTGTTTAGATTCTGTCTAGATTAAAAACGTTCACCTTTAATACATGTTCGACACTTCTCGGGTTAAAGCACCGAATACCAAGTGGAGGTTAACGTGTTTAGAGTGCGTTTTGATGACATAGTAACATACACACAACCCCTAAACGTATAGCAAGTCGAATACAAGTTATTCTGAATTGCGTCTTCAAAACATTCCAATGGAAACAAACAAGTTAGAACGATTCATAATTAAAGGATTCCCCCAGAAATTTCGACTTATCGAAGTTGGCGCCACATACAATATTCGAGATATCAAGATACTCGACCAATCGAAGTTTGAGTTATCAAGACCAAATTACATATATTTCTTAACCTTGTATTAGAGTTATCGCAGTTCGACTGTACATCGAAAAAAAATTGATGACCAAAAAAAAAGTCCCTAAAATTTTTGACATTTACCTCAAATTTTTTTTAACCAAAATACATCATCTTTTTTTTATGCATCGAATTTTATCACTTGCGTTTTTTAGGCTTAGGTATGTACCTAAACTGTGGAAAGTTGCAGAAGTTATCATGATTCCAAAACCGGGAAAACCACTCCATGACGTGTCATCTTACAGGCCAATATCTTTGCTGCCAATTATATCTAAGCTCTATGAAAAATTATTGCTTAAAAGAATAAAACCCATCATAGAAAGACAAGAAATTATTCCATCTCATCAATTTGGTTTTCGAGACAAGCATTCCACGATAGATCAAGTACACAGAATTACTAATATAATAGAAAAAGCACTAGGAGAGGGAAAAGTTTGTTCTGCAGTTTTTCTAGATGTAGCACAAGCATTTGACAGTGTGGCATGAAGGCCTTAATTTTAAATTAAAAAGGTTTCTGCCAAAACAATATTTGGATATTTTGGAATCATACATATCTGATAGACATTTTAGAGTAAAACAGGAAGACTCATACTCAAATTTAAGAGAAATTCAAGCAGGCGTGCCCCAGGGTAGCGTACTAGGCCCTTATCTATACTTATTATTCACTTGTGATATCCCAAAGCCAGAAAATTGTCACTTAGCAACATTTGCCGATGATACTGGTTTATTGACGGTAGAAAAATCTATTGAAAAATGCATAGAAAAACTTCAGGATGCAGTCACCCAAATTCACAGTTGGACCACAAAGTGGCGAATAAAATTAAATGAAACCAAATCAATTCATGTTGATTTTACAAACAAAAATATAAATCACATACAAATAACAATTAACAACATTCCAGTACCATATTCGAATCAGGCAAAATATCTAGGTATGACACTTGATGCCAAATTGCGCTGGAAAGCACACGTTAAGAAAAAAAAAAGAAGAACTTGAGATAAGGTATAGAAAAATGAACTGGCTAATTGGAAGGAAGTCCAATTTAACAATTCATAATAAGTTACTGCTTTATAGACAAATACTGAAACCAGTATGGACATATGGTATTCAACTATGGGGTTGTGCTAAAGAGAGTAACATTCTAGTTGTACAGAGATTTCAAAATAAAGTATTAAGAAACATTGTGAATGCACCTTGGTACGTTCGAAATAGTGACCTTCATCGAGATCTAAAAATCGAAACTGTAGCAGAGACTATAAAAAAGTACGCAAAAAGCCATGAAGATAGACTCCATCGGCATGTGAATGTGGAAGCAATTCAGCTTCTAGACAATACTATGCTAGTTCGACGACTAAAAAGAGTGAAGCCGTTTGAGCTAGTAAACTAAGTGAATTACACATAAAACAAAATAATGCTATAAACACAACACAATTGTGAGTTACAGACTAAACAAAGCGGGGAGAACTGTTGAGTGAACCCTAAGTTTAAATCTGACTTTTCTAGTAAATTAAGTTAAAACAAAATTGCTAATTAGTCTTACTGACTAGATTGTAATTTAAAAAAAACACAGTGTGTTTGACAAATAAAAAAAAAAATTATCACTTCGTATAATATTCGCACTGATAACCACATCAACGTTACAAAACGAGGGGAGTTTAAAAATCTAATTTACAACAACGTTTTTTGACAAGTTAGTGGCGTGAGGGATGAGAGGGGGAAACAATTTGAACGAGAAGAAAATAATAAGAAAGCCGATGATATCATAAAATAATGTTGTAAATGCTTTTTCTATAGCTACTCGTGAGCATAACCTTACATTCAGCACTGCTACTCTATTGGCCTAAAATTTAAATTAAACCAATCAAATTTACCAAGTTGCCGATTTTTTTGCTATTGTTTTTTCTCAGCGGAGACTTTGGTAGTAATTGTTATTAATAATTTTATAGTTTTTTGGTTAATCAAATATTTCTATAAAGACTTTTTAATACTTTTTTAAAAATGTCAATATCACACACTTCGTTAGGCGTTCTCCGAGACTCAAATCTGCTGTGTATCAAATGTCAACCCAAATTAACGCGAATTAGGCCTGAGATGACCCTTTGTATTGTTGGAGTTCATCCTTTCGGCACTACGTACTCAAAAAGTCCGCACTCGTCCATAGATCCACCTACCTTCAGAGTCGGGTTTACTCTCTAGAGACTAGCCGGGCAAATTTCTCTACGGGTCTAACTTAAAGTCACTGATCTTCAAAAACTTTTAAAAATATAATTCCACACAAAAAGAACGAAAAATTTAATTCTCCTTTACCTGTACCTCTATACCGATGATTTCACTGTTACTTTTTAGTTACAAGAAAGTAGGAGGTAGCCGTTGCCTTTTGAGAAATTTGAATAATGTTCAAATAGCTGAAAAACTATGTTTTGAATTTTTTTGTAGATGACGATTGCGTCTGTTAGGGTCCACTCTTCAATTTTAATAAAGATGATCCGAGAATATAAAAAAAGAATATTTTTTTTTACTTAGAATGACGATTGTATTATTTTTATTTTAGTAACTCGTGAAATTTGTTTTTCAGATGAAGATTACTTTAAAGGGGTAAAAAACACAATAATAGGACTTAAAAACACCAAATTTATTTTCCACATGAAAGAGCGGGTGCTTCTGATTATTTATTTACAGTCTATGACGTCACTACAAAAAACGAAGCTGTCCGTTTTGTTGCCCATTTTTACTCAAATACTTAAATGAACTAATCATAAACAACTTGAATAATAATACATTCTCTTAACTTGCCTGACCGTTACGGATTTCGCCCTAGGTTACTCGGTGATTGAATCTGGCAGTGTTTACCTTATTACTTTTTTGCCTTTATTTGGTAACTTTTGGGTTGCATGTCTGATTCGCATATTGATAAGTTGCTTATCTGATTAAGTTTCTATTGAATTTGATATTTTAATTAAAATCCCGGATAGGTTAAGAATAAACAAACTTAGATTCTTTGATTAGCTACATTAAGTATTGAGTCAGGGTTTATCTCACAGCTTTAAGATTTAAATGGTGAGTTTGAAGTACTATTAAAGTACAATTTTTTAAAAATAGTTAAGGCTGTTTTGCTCTGTCAGTTAGGTAATCCTGAAGGCCACTTGGTGGCAGATTGCTCAATAACGCACTTCACCTCTTTTTTCCAGACTAAATGTAATAATCTAAGAATCTAAGACAGGACAAAAAATTAAAAATCGGAGCTGCGTCGCGCCGCGTCAGCAAAACCGAAAGCGCACTGGGTCACCTTATGACCTATTATAACGTCGCATGGGCAGGGCAAAGAAGCAGGTGTGGAACCTATATACATTATTGAAATAGTGTCCGGTTACCGGCGTATTGTTTACATTCGGTTCTGATTCGGTTTTTATTTCAATTATTTTGCACAATGTTCCCTGTGTACGACGCAGTGTGTGTTTTACTGGATCGGTTTTCGACGATGACAAAAAAGACTTTTGGAACTCCGCCATCCCTTATATTGAACGTAAATAAACCGGCTCAGGTTAAAGATAAGGTATACATTCGATATTCTAAAAAATCGTGTCACAAATATTTAATGGATAGACGCAAATTTGTTTATCCTTTAAATTCTTGTACAAGCAAGCCGTAAAATTTAAATTAAATTGCAATTTGATCACGATCGATGATTTTACTAAAGTAAGTTCTTTATAGAATAGGTATTTACATTATTCGCATATAGTATTATATTTTAACCCTAAGTGATGGTAAACAGGTGACGCAGGTTTGGGTTCAAATACATACCGGGGTAACAGGCAACCAGAAGTTAGATCGGAGCAGGAACGGACTATGTAAGCCCGGAGGCTTTTCTCGGCGAGACCAAAACACAAGTACAAAGCGGACTCAAAAACGGGTTCCAGGATGCACTAACAGACTTCTAAGAAACATTAACAGGTTGCAGACAGACCAAAAGGGACTAGGCTTAGATCGTTTCTAAAACGGACACGAAAAGACGTTGGACTGTTGATAGGTATTCTAATTTCTCACTGGACTAAACCGGTTGAAGGGATATTAGACACAAATAAAAGTCGAGAATGATCCTATCTACGCAGCCCCTGGACAGGAAGAAGAGGCAACAAGGAACCTCAAGGTAGAATGTGAGGCCTACACAAGGATTAGATAACCGGCACTCGTAGAAATAACCCTGAACGAGGAAAAGCTGCAATTTCTCAAATGTGCTGACATACTGGACGTTGTTAAGAGAACAGAAGGGCCCAATGAGCTACCTCCAGGTAGCATGACAAAAATGTAATTTATTCTTCTTGCCGGACCTAAGCAAGCGCAAATCTAGGAAGAGGGTAATGCTCGACGGAAATACTATTTATATAATATTTTTTTATGCTAGGGAGGGGGGGGGGCGCACTTATTCGGTTAGCCTGATATTTATAAACTAACAGTCCATTTATTTTTAGATCTAAGGGTCACCCGCCTACTACAACTGCTACTAGGCTATTTTGCCAAAGGCCCACTCTTCAGAGTTAGTGAATTTTACGCGTTTGAGAGGCGAGGCCTCATGATGTCGTATTTCATGTTTTTTGTTTATTCATGAAATATGTGGAAAATATATACAAAAATCTTAGGCTTAAGGGCGGCCCGGGCCCCGGCCCCCACCCTGGATGCGCCCATGCATTGGAAGAAGTTTTCTACATTTACTGTGCAAATCTGCCGTCCCTAGGAAGAAAGCCACGTAGAAATTTTACGTTTTGAGGTAAAAACGTGTTTAAAATTTTATAGTTTTTTATTGTCTTATAATTTTGAAATAAAAAGTAAAAAAAAAATTAAACTGCATTATCTTTATTACTTTAAACACGTTTGTCCCAAAACGTTAAATTCCTACATGCGGCTTTCTTGTTAGGGACGGAAAATGTATGTTTTAGTACTAACAAAGCAGGTCTCATATACATTTTTGTCAAGTAGAGCAGTTAGAAATGCCTAGTATCAACAACCACATCAGACCTTTAATATAATCAGTGCTAGTAAATTTTTTAACAAAAATAAAAATACATAGATAGGTATCTAATTATTTTCTAGTAGAGTTTAAGTTTGTTTAATACCGATAAATGAAAACAAGATAACCTAAAAATAATTTTTTACAGATAAATAATGGGAAATTCTGGGCAGGCAAAGATTAATGAGACCTCTGAATATCATGTTACATCACTTCTCATTTAAAGTAACGTTAGTAACTAATTAATAATGTTTACTAACGAAACTTAAATCAAGGAAAAAAATTAATTTAAGCAACAATAACGACATCTAACGAAGTTTAGACAGGTGAAACTTTACTTTTTTACGATTAATGCAATTAACGCTCTTGTTTCTCAACTTTACTGTTATATTAATTCACACGTATATAGGTACTATAACTATAGCAGTGAAACAAGAAAAAATTATTTCGGATTAAAAAAAGAATAGAAGTTTTAGCTCATTTTGAAACTCTCTGTAACGACGAACTCGCATAACTCAAAAACTACTTGCCCGATTTTAATAAATCTTAGTACACTCGCACACTCGCCCACTTTTTTAATGTCATCTTAGTTGTTCCACATTTGTAGAACACAAAGAAACAGTAACATTGTTTAGCACGCTGCGCCGCATGGGTTCAAATAAGTATCTTGATTATTTTTTTAGCGATTTTTAAATCCCACTGAAGTCTGGCTTTGCAGACAAATTTATGCAATTTTAAGATGACATTAAAAAAAAGGCGAACGGATAAGGCAACTGCTCATAAGGCACCGGTCCATAAGGTACCGGCCTATAAGGTACCGGCTCATAAGCCGCCGGCACATACAGCTCCGGCTCACTGGGATTTTTTTCATTTTCCCATATGGCCCATTCACCCTTGGGGATAGAATCATGTGAGCTTATAGGTGCCCATAAATTGTCAGAGTATTTTTTAATAAAAATCTTAATAAAAATGTAAATGTGAACATCCTAGTTTTTTATTAAATGCTGTAATTAACGGGTAAAACCAATATCGTGGAACTTACACTTACTAAGCCTTTAAGTCACTCTCTTAATTAATAAAAATCTGACGTAAAACACAAAAATATTTAAAAAATCTGTCTAAAAGGTTATTATTATTGTTAGATAATCTGTACTGTTATAATGCGAGGAGTAACTCGCGGGTTAAATTGGACAAAAGTTCTATTGTAAACTCCACTAATTAGATTGTCTGCCCTCAATTGGCAGGACCTACGGCGGCGGCGACCCCCAATTAACCATTACATTATTAGCTCATCATATTCTTTCTATTTATTTCATCAAAAAACATACGAGTGTCGATATCCCGCTATGAGTGTTTTGGAAAGCAACCCCCTTGAGCGGAGTGTGGCCATCACGGATTATTACTTTATACGGATTTATACACAGCACATTAAATCAAAAATATGTGGAAAGTCCCCAATACCAGCACTGTCTACGAATGATTTGAGTGTGGAAACTATCGCTTTCTTGCACTGTTTTTACTTTTTACGTTAAAAATATTCAATTTTTTAAGGGGAAAAATGGAAAATATCTGGAGGCGTTTTGTGTATCTAGACTAAATCAGGAGAAAAAAATGTTTGCTCGGGTATTTTCGCTTTCTTAAACTTTGACAACTCTAGAGAAAAGCAAAAATAGGATAGCAAGTGACAAAAAAAAACTTAAAAGAATATGTTAAAGACTATAGTTTGTTTTTTTTATTTTGGCGGTTATGTCATGACCTATTTACATTATTTTAAATAATAAAATGCCAATGACGAACCGCCATAATAAAAAAAAAACAATCTATAGCTCAGTAGCTTTTAATGTCATAAATTTTTTACAATTGAAAGACAAGAGGCCCTTTTTTTACTGAATCATAAAATAATCAAAAAATAATCCACAAACAGCGACGTCAAGGGCGGATCCAGAGATGCTTCTCGGGGGGGGGGGGGCACTTTAGGTGACATTCTCTGTTGGTAAAAAACGGTATATATTTTTTTAAGCAGCATTTTATTGAATTAGTCAGTGGTTGTAATTTCGATGATAATAACTATAGACACTTTCATGCGCCGCAGGCAAAAATTTTGAATTTTCATTAGCACAAACATTACTTTTTACTCATTTTTTGTATATTCAAAAAATTCTCGGGGGGGGGGGCAAGTGCCCCTAGTGCCCCCCCTTGATCTGCCACTAAGCGACGTCCGTAGAAATTAATTCTGACACATTTAAATCTTCCTGGGCGGGCTTGAGTTTAAATAGATACATTTTATTCTTGGCTTTTGGAAAAAAAAATTCACCAACAACCAACGACGTGCATATCCACTAATCGAAATTGCACACAAGATTTAACGCCAATGGACTGCACAGCGCAAGAATTAGCAGCTCTACGAATTTATATCGTGAGTTTTTTAGAGTGCCTAGGTATACTTTTACCACGATGAAATACAGCGCAAGGCTGTAAAAACGAAAGTGCATGGTTTGAGCGATTATTGTCGTAAGCGGTAAATTTATTACGCTCTAAATAACGGCGCTATAAAAGTTTTCGCGGATCTAAATTTGCGTGGTTATATTGTTTCGAGCGGTAAAAAAATGCGCGTTTATAATTTTGCGGTAACTGTACACTACCACGCTTACCCCATAAAAAATATTATTTATTTTTGAGGGGCATTTTAAAGTGTTACGTAGTTTTAGTAGAGGGGAACGCAAAAGTGTGACAAAGTATTACAGTAGGGGAGGGTCAAAAATTGGCAAAAAATTTGTGTATTTTATGGATGACACCAATGGAAATGCGAAGTGAGATTGAAACGGAAAAAGGAAAACATAAAATTAACAAGACAGGCTAGATCTGGCAGCGGCAAAGCTAGAAGTAATGGAACCCCGGGGCAAACCATTTTTTGGGGGCCCTCATAAGTCAATAAGAATAAAAAAAAGTTTGTCAACAAAAATTTGTCTTTTGACACAATAACAAAATAAAATCTCTTTTTCTTGCTCTTCAATTTGCAAAATCATTAATTTCTTCATTGTTTTACTACGTATCTTAAAGCTAAGTTTTTTAAAGCAAGGTATTTTATAAACCTAAAAAATATACACTTACAGTGACGGATCCAGAATGTCTGGAGGGGAGGGACCAAGACGACGGTAAAAACAAAATTTAGTTTTGTTGTTTTTAATAACTCTAAACTTGAAAACCAGATTATGTTGATTAGACTTTAAAATTTAGTTTAACAACAAGTTTTTTGTTACATTTAAGTTACGAATTTTTGGTCAAACAGTGTAGTGACAATAAGGATAGAAACTCGAGACCAAGACAACTGAGTGCAGTAATAAAGAAGAAGTGATGGCTCCTGCTGACCCATTTGATAAACATCGGACTTTCCAAAAAAAAGCTTTGAATGAAAGCAAATAAAAGTTTACAGCTACTTAAGTTCGTGAAGCACGGAAAAAGAGCCTACTCTGACCTACTCTCCGCACGTGTGACTCACCCCCACTACTACTGCTACTAGTACCACTAAGTTTGTACTTATAGCTTAAATGACTAGCATATATCGAAAAGTACCACTTTACGATCAGGTGTTCCGAAATCGGTTTATCGGTGTCTCGAAATTTGTCTGGATTGTCTTTAAGCCCGTGAAATTGTATTTTTAACTTTAAAAAATTATTATTTAAAAACAATATTAGCTCGCAATGTTTTATTTGCTTTCTTTCATTTTTTACACTTTACACTAAAAAATACTTTTGCAATGACAGAATTGGTTTTGTGGCATAAACTAACCATTTTATTAGGTGTTCAATGCAAAAGTTAACTGTAGCAGGCGAGTTCTTTGACAGTGGTACAATTAAAGCGAGTGGTTAAGGAATGTTGTATGCTACTGACTTGGGAAACCACGTAAATTAATTATAAAAGCATTAAATGTTATTAAATTTGTTATTATTTGAGGTCTCGTAAGGTAATTTGACATTCTTGGAGAAAGTACTACTATAAATGTTTAATTTTCTTCTTTAAAACTACACTACATATTCACTTCTTTATGTTTGTATAATGTTACAACTATTAAACTTTTGTATTCTAATATTTACACTTTTTAAACTTTTAGGTTTTAGGAACCTTAATTTTTTAGGTTTGGTGTAAATATATATATTTAGCAACATTCTAAATTTTCAAATACCAAATTGTTAATAATGCGAGGACCTAAAACCATAAGCACCAAGTGAAATTAAAGATTTTCTAATTTTTCTTTCTTTAATTTCACTTTTTGTTTAACATTCTAAATGTTAATTGAATAGAGTTATTTAATTAATTGTTTAATTTACTTATTATAACTGTTTATTTTCGGATATTATATTGATTAAAAATTCCGATTTTACGACAACGAATGGTTTGAATTTGATGATAAGAAAACCAGAAAAAGATAGAAGCAATATTTCATAACACTAGAAACAACAATAATCAAGAAGCTTTAAAATTAAAATTAACTCTAAAAGCAGTGGCGTATATAAGGGTGAGGCTGAGGCCCCCCCTTCAAAACTACGACTTTTTTAGATGATTTCCACATATTTCATGAACATAAACATAAAATAGCATAAAATACGGCTTTATGGGGTCGCAGGCCCCCCAAAAACTGTCTTGGCCCACTCGTAAACTTTTTTCTTTATACGCCACTGTCTAAAAGTAAAGCCAAAATATTTGTATGTAACAAAAATAATAATTTTATACGAAGTTAAAATAATTGATAAGTTTAACATTTCTCTAATTGAAAATAAACCCCTTAAATCAAATGAAGTGAAGCGTATGAAAAACCACTTAAAAATGCCTTATAACGGCTTTTTTTCTCTCGGTGTAAACCACTCTTGCACTTGTACTTCGAACTTGCCTTGATTGATTTGAACTCTAATGATTTAGCGCTTTGCAGAGAAAAAGATAGACTGTGCTTTAAATGCTCTAGACAAAGAGACGTGACACCAGTGTAAGCCAGAGAAGTGTTAGCTTAGAAAACCGCTACAAATCAAACTTACACAGTGTTAAAAATTAAAAATAATTTGTAAAATTTGTTTCCCGTGACAAAACAAAAAAAAAAGAGTAGTCTATTACAACTTCTATTAAAATACAGCGATCCTGAAAACCATGCCTAAAAACAAGACAAGTATTCTTGATGATGTTGAAAACAATATTTATTAAAAAAAGCCTAAGATTTTTTAGATATTCTCCGCATATTTCATGAATAAACAAAAAAGTAGCATGAAATACGACACTATAAAGCCTCGCCCCAAGACAGATTCCTGGGTGCGCCACTGTATATTCAATTCTCGTTTTGTTACAGAAAAATATCTTACGCAATCTTTAGAATAAAAATGAATAAAAAAATGCTTATTATGAATATTTTTGTTAAAGATGCCATGAGATAAGTTATTTAAAATTTTATGATATCAAAAAAAGTGTTTTCAATTTATCTAGGGTTAGTAACGGCTTTCCGCCTACACTGTATGCACAACATTGACCCGGAAGCCCGCAAAAGTACGGATAAGTTCTCTTTTGGAAACATTAAAATTGAGCAAAGTCCGGATATAGTGAACTCGAAGATTGCACGGAAACTGGTTCGCTATATCCGAGGTTTACTATAAGAAGACATATAGAATATTGTATCTATTCTATTCTATCTATTTAGCCTTCTTCAATCCATCTTTGGACATAGGCCTCCCCAACTTCGACTCTTCTCTGCCTGTCGCCGTGTTCATCCATCTAGTTCCGGCGTGTTTCTTCAAATCGTCCGCCCATCTCATTTGGGGTCTTCCCTTACTTGTTTTATTTTCTCAAGGTTCATTACCCAATACATTTGTTCCATCGATCGTCTTTCTGTCTGATATTCTGACAGGCAAATTTCCATTTTAATTTTGCTACTTCTCCTCTGACATTCATCTGTAACATGTAATATTTGTCTTACCATTGATCTTTGGGCTCCATGTTTGAGTTTGCAAGTGTCCAGGTCTGGGATCCATAGGTAAGTACAGGAAGGATACATTGGTTATACACTTTCGTTTTGAGGTACTGAGGATTTTTTTTATTTAATAATATGTAGCTTAATTTACCGAATGCTGCTCAGGCCAATCTTACTCGTCTCTTGATTTCAGCTGTTTGGTTTTCTTTTTTCAGTTCAATAATTTGTCCCAGGTATATATATTCCTCTACTTGTTTTATTTTCTTTTGGTTTATTCTGACCGTAATATGTTCATCTGTGTTTGTTATGATGTTAGTTTTAGTGTAGTTCATACTAAAGCCTATATTTTTAGCTGCTGCAGTTCTTCCAGCATTTTTTTCAGTTCTTCTTTCTTGTTTGTTATTAAGGCGATATCATCACCATATTTTAGGTGGTTCAAGAATTGTCCATTTACTTTGATTCCTATTTCTTTCCAATCTAAGCTTGTAAAAACATCTTCCAGGGCCTGGTTAAATAATTTAGGGGATATTGTGTCACCCTGTCTCACACCTCTTCCTTTGCGGATTGGCTTGGTTCCTTCGTGGATTTTGATTGATGTTGTTGCTTCGCTAAATATATTGGCTATTAAGTCTGTATATCTGTGATCTATTCGGCTATTAATTAAAAATGCTTTTACTGCCTGCCCAGTGCTCAATGCTATCGAGAGCTTTCTCGAAGTCGATAAACGCAATGTATAGTGGAATATTATATTCGTTGGCTCGATGTATTAGGATCTTCATGGTTAATAAGTGGTTAACTGTACTGCAACCTTTTCTAAAGCCTGCTTGTTCCTTTGATGGATATCCGTCAAATTTTTTTGTTAGTCTATCTGTCAATATTTTCGTGAAAAGCTTATAAATTACATTGAGGAGTGTTATAGGTCGATAGTTTTTTAGGTCTGCTCTATGCCCTTTCTTGTGTAGAATAATAGTTATGGATTATTTCCAGTTGTTTGGGATTATTTTTTTCTTTTAGTATTTTATTTAAGAGAATATGGAGGGTATATAAGGAGCAGATTTTCTATATGCATTTTGTCAATTTTTTCACATTTTCAACCGAAGATGCCCTTGGCAAACTACATACATAGAGCAACAATATTATGTCACAGAAGACGTATATAGGTATAATCCTTGAATGATTTTTTATCCATATTTTAGGTATATTATGAACTTTTCGGTTAATTTCTTGTCAAACGCATAGCAGTTTTTTTTTATTTACCAAAATTACAAAAATGGACAAAATGCATATAAAATGTCTGCTTCTCATATATTCTATTGTATACCTAAGTTATTGTTTTTTGGGTATTTTTCATTATAAACGGGTTCGCTATATGCGAACTTCACTGTCTTGAAAAATTTATGATCGTATATAAAAATCTGTTTTGTATCTAATCGGTGACAGTCTGCTACCCTTAAGGGGTGTCTTTGCAAGTTAGCATCAGCTATGGTAAAGCACGGACGGGCTTTTGTGTGTGCTGCCGTGCTGCCGACGACGCCCCGTGAGACCCCCTCTAGAGAATTTTTGATGCTTCCCACACGTTTAAGTGCTATCTCCCGTTGCGAAGATAAACAGCAAAACAACATTCTAAATTTTAAATGTAGTTACTCGTACTTTATTTATGATTAATTAATTTGATTTAAAAAATTAAAAAGGTCCCGGAAAAAAATTTCAAAAATACGTTTAAGATTATCGTATGCTTATGACAATAACTGATGGCAACAATTTATAAGGTACAGTGGAAATTTAGAAGAACTGGTTTGGTGGCATCAGGACTATTCAAGATAGATAGAGAGATAGATATTTATTTTATTCCGAGCACCACAACTACAGTTAGACTAGAGTTGCCAACTTTGAATTTAGGTTTTTCAGGACATTGGGTTCAAAAAATGTCATAAAAAAATAAAACATACATGCACTATATTAAAAATATCTTTATTTTTTAAAACTTTTTAGAAGACAACAAGGAAGAAACTTAAGGCAGGTTCATTAAAGTAAACATTTCATAATTTGGTTAAGACATTACCTACTTATTTACTAATAACAGCAAACCAAAGGCAATAAAAATGTGTAAATATATAAATATATCAAAAAATCAAGTTATAAGTTTTTTTGCTTATACTCATATTTTAATGAAGAATTTACCGCTTTGAGCAGCATTTTATTTTTCTTGGAATACTCATAGAATTTTTTACAGGAATGTGAAAAATTTACTTTTATTTTTTTACATGTTCTATTGTCAATTTATTTCTTCTTTTAAGTCATTTCACACATTGGAAAAAGCCTTTCTACATTTGCGTTTGATCCAAAAATGGATAAACATGTGGAAATGGGGATTATAAATGAAAATTCCATTCCATTTTTCAATCTGTTTTTTGTTGTTGCTGCAAATTCGAACCAATATCGGTTTGAGAACGCAATATTCCTCAAATAAAAGGTCCAAATTTATTATTTTATTTAGTTTAAAACATTCAAAAATGTCTGTAAGTTTATTAAAAGAGAATGACTTCTGCAAGCTCGGATTCGGGGGAAGGTAACGTGGTAATTACCACCCCTAGAAAAAAAATATATTGATTTATTTTTGTTAATAAATATCGCGCTAACCGCATAATTACACCCCCCCCTAGACAAAAAAAAATTAGTACACAAATAGTGTCTCCATCGACTATTATCCCCCCCCCCCCCTAGATTTTGTGGGCCAGATCCGCGCTTGGGCTTCTGTAACGAAGAAATCTTAAATTTAAACAAATGATGAAAAATCAAATTGAAAGACATTTTTGTCAAATTGAGACATATTTGCCGAACATTAATTGCTAGAGCTTCAGGTAAACTTTTTAGTAAGTTGCTACACATAAATCCAAAGAACGAAGCTTCAATTCGTTAAGTAAGTTTTTCTTTTAATGTAGTTAACATATGATATACCACAAAACGCAAAATGTGTGTTAGTTCTAATTGTTTTTTTGTGTTGTATATTACGTTGAGTATAATATGAAAGAATGCCAGATAGCTTTTCGTTATTTCGTTTTAAAAGTTTTTCCCTGAAGAAAAGTAGCACCTTATTCTTAAAGGACACTCTTCGCCAAGGGACAAAAAATAACTTATAATGGCTGGAAATATTCAAGTCAATTGCTCTACAGCCGGAAATAACGAGAGCCACCTTGTTGGAAAGTGACGTAGAATAGAAGAATCACTACAAAGTTAAAAAATTATTTTAGCTCTTCTTATCTTTTAGCTTGCGAAAAAAAAATTGGCGAAAACGTTTAATGTTTCTAGGTTAAAACCGCATTTATCCAAATAGTCCATACAAGCTCAATAATGCGATTAGACGGCATTCTGTGATAAAAGCAAACTACTTCGCACAAACGTTTATTGGACCCATACAAACATTTTATTAAGGGGAGCCTGGCAGGGGGGGAGCCACCTCTAAAGGTAAATTTTTTAAAAACTTTTTGCATTTTACTCAAAAACTATAGACTTTATCGAAAAAGTTGTAGTATGATTTTTTGTAGAGCTTAAAATTCTCTTTTGATTTGATGTACCACTTGTCGTACCATCTCTTTTCTAACTCCCAAAACATAACGTCAAACTTGATCAATATTTTAAAAATACAAAAAAACGACTTTTTGTATAGGATATTTTTGACAAAACACTACTACATTAACTAAACCACATGCTTAGCTTATTTAGACAAAATTTTAAAAATACTTAAGTTAATACTTTTAGTTACATGCTAAAACTTCGATGAAACGGGCTTTTGTGATAAGAGCAAGCCTAGGAGCAAAGCATTTGGCACACACGCTCGGTGAAGTAATATATGAAAATTTTGAAAAAGAAAGGTGCCCTCTTCCCCCCTCCCCCCCCCCTGCTTTGAGTGGTGTAGCCCTTGGTAATTTGTGTGATAGTAAACAACAAGGAATCATATAATAATTCGTGATTTTTGAACCTTAAACTTTAAGGTTTAGGTGTAAGTTTAGTGTAAGTAGTTAGGTTTGAATAGGGTTACATATACCAATTAGCATTGAATATATAATCATTGTTAAGATGAAAAAAACAGAAATGCAAAATTTATTTATTGCAACTTTTACAAGGAAAACACAAGGGCCATACTCCGTTAGATTAAAAAACACTGCATTTGCATCGAAAGATAAATTTTCATCAACAAGCCGCCATTCGTAAGATGTACAACGAATTAAAAATTGAAAATCAAAACTTAAACACACAACACACCAGCACCAGCAACTGCAAAGCAAAATAAACAAACTAACCTCACTCCCTACGAAATCAGCTGTTTATCCGCCCGCACGCACCTATCCAAAGTATAAGCATAAACTAATAGTTTATGGTATAAGTAATTCCGGTTAGGTGTAGTCTGACTAACCACAGACATATTTGATAGCTCTCATTTGAGCACATCAGTGTGACATAAAAAAACATACAAAAAAAAGGATATAAATCCACAATGCGACAAAGCCTCATAAATCTCAACTTTTACAAGGAAAAACGCTAGGGCTCTCTAACTCCGTTAGATTAAAAAACACTGCATTTGCATCAAACACAAAAATTTCCATCAACAAGCCGCGACTCGTAAGATGAACAAAACACTTATAACACCACCAACATGCACAACACATCAACAACTGCAAAGCAAAACTAACAAACTAAACTCAATCTTTACGAGATCAGCTGTTTATCCGCCCACACGTACCAATAAAAAGTGTAAGTAACTACGGTTAGGTGTAGTCTCACTAGCCACAGACCCATGTGTTTTGCTCTCATTTAGCACATCAGTGTGACATAATCCTTTATGGAATGCGTGGATAATACCCAGCCAGCTACTACAGAAAAATACTCTGCCAATCTATGGGCACCTAAGCTTACACTAGCTACTATAGTTATAGTGTACGTGTGAGCTAATATAACTAAAAACTGAAATATATTTTATTCAACTCCAGACTCAATTACCTTTCGTTTGATACCACACAAGCCATGTTTTGACTTAAACTCTAATTTTTAAAATCTACCCCCACCCTTTTTTTAAAAACTAAAATGTATTTTGTTTAACTCCAGACTCATTTACCTTTTGTTTGATATCACACACGCCATATTTTCACTTAAACTCTAATTTTTGACATTAACCCCCACCCTTTTTTTTAAATAACTTAAAATTCATTTTGTTTAACTCCAGACTTAATTACCTTTCGTTTAATATCACACACGCCATATTTTCACATAAACTCTTATTTTTGATATCTACCCCCACCCTTTTATTTGGCTTGCGTTCAGTGGATTTCGTTCATTTTTAAATGAGACCACCACGGCCCAAAACCCAGTCTAGGTACCAAATTTCATTTAAATCGGACAAGCTGTTTTTGAGTTATGCGGGTTGGTCGTTACAGACAGACATACAGACAGACAGACAGACAGACAGACAGACAGACAGACAGACAGACAGACAGACAGACAGACAGACAGACAGACAGACAGACAGACAGACAGACAGACAGACAGACAGACAGACAGACAGACAGACAGACAGACAGACAGACAGACAGACAGACAGACAGACAGACAGACAGACAGACAGACAGACAGACAGACAGACAGACAGACAGACAGACAGACAGACAGACAGACAGACAGACAGACAGACAGACAGACAGACAGACAGACAGACAGACAGACAGACAGACAGACAGACAGACAGACAGACAGACAGACAGACAGACAGACAGACAGACAGACAGACAGACAGACAGACAGACAGACAGACAGACAGACAGACAGACAGACAGACAGACAGACAGACAGACAGACAGACAGACAGACAGACAGACAGACAGACAGACAGACAGACAGACAGACAGACAGACAGACAGACAGACAGACAGACAGACAGACAGACAGACAGACAGACAGACAGACAGACAGACAGACAGACAGACAGACAGACAGACAGACAGACAGACAGACAGACAGACAGACAGACAGACAGACAGACAGACAGACAGACAGACAGACAGACAGACAGACAGACAGACAGACAGACAGACAGACAGACAGACAGACAGACAGACAGACAGACAGACAGACAGACAGACAGACAGACAGACAGACAGACAGACAGACAGACAGACAGACAGACAGACAGACAGACAGACAGACAGACAGACAGACAGACAGACAGACAGACAGACAGACAGACAGACAGACAGACAGACAGACAGACAGACAGACAGACAGACAGACAGACAGACAGACAGACAGACAGACAGACAGACAGACAGACAGACAGACAGACAGACAGACAGACAGACAGACAGACAGACAGACAGACAGACAGACAGACAGACAGACAGACAGACAGACAGACAGACAGACAGACAGACAGACAGACAGACAGACAGACAGACAGACAGACAGACAGACAGACAGACAGACAGACAGACAGACAGACAGACAGACAGACAGACAGACAGACAGACAGACAGACAGACAGACAGACAGACAGACAGACAGACAGACAGACAGACAGACAGACAGACAGACAGACAGACAGACAGACAGACAGACAGACAGACAGACAGACAGACAGACAGACAGACAGACAGACAGACAGACAGACAGACAGACAGACAGACAGACAGACAGACAGACAGACAGACAGACAGACAGACAGACAGACAGACAGACAGACAGACAGACAGACAGACAGACAGACAGACAGACAGACAGACAGACAGACAGACAGACAGACAGACAGACAGACAGACAGACAGACAGACAGACAGACAGACAGACAGACAGACAGACAGACAGACAGACAGACAGACAGACAGACAGACAGACAGACAGACAGACAGACAGACAGACAGACAGACAGACAGACAGACAGACAGACAGACAGACAGACAGACAGACAGACAGACAGACAGACAGACAGACAGACAGACAGACAGACAGACAGACAGACAGACAGACAGACAGACAGACAGACAGACAGACAGACAGACAGACAGACAGACAGACAGACAGACAGACAGACAGACAGACAGACAGACAGACAGACAGACAGACAGACCGACGGCAAGACAAAAAAGTTTCAAAATCATCTGAAACGCAAAGATATATAAAAATTTTTGAAATCGGAGCAACTTTTTTTTTCTCGAAAAAATCTATCACACTACTATAGTATAGTAGTAGTGTGAGCTAAAAACATAACCAAAGGTGGATATAAATTCACAACGCGACGGAGGAACTTTTACAAGGGAAGACGCTAGGGCCATACTCCGTTAGATTAAAAAACACTGCACTTGCAACAAAAATATAAATTTTCATAAACAAGTCGCAATTCATAAGATGTCAAACGAATTAAAAACTGAAAATCAAAACTTAAAACACTTATAGGAAAGGGGAGGACAAAATGGGATAGTGATTCACACGAGACCAACGAGACGAAATTTTTCATAAAGTCTCGTCTCGTCTCGCCGATGAAATATGTAGTCTTGTCTCGAGTCTCGTCTCGCAGCTTCGAGTCTCGTATCGTCTCGCGTCTCGTACGAGAGTCTCGCAAATGTATCGCAATTTCGTCATGCATAATCTTGTTCCAGTCTAGTACGAGATATTGACCATTTCCTACTTTTTAGGTCTAATGTAGAAGTAGAAAGAGAAAATTACAAAAAAACATAGCATTATATCTTCGAAAATTATAAAAATAATATAAAAAGTAACACGTATATTCTAAATAAATAAACAAAACAAAAACTTTAATCCAACATTATTTACTTATTTAAGAAATAGGTATCTAAGAAAAAAAAAATGTGTGTGCTTATTAAGACCACATGGCAGAAGTGTAAACTTCAACAAGGCGAAATTAATAATACTGGCCGTCATCTGCATCATCATATCGCTCGCTGAATGTTCCTCTCACAGTTAATCGACTCAAGCCGACTTCACCCGAATCAGCGTTACATAGCCGAGCCTGACGGCTCAGTCCAATTCAGTACACACAAAAACTGCTAAACGCGCTTAAAGAAGTTTACACGTGAAAAAGCCTTTATCAGTTAGATCAGCGATGCAACTGTGGCACAGAAGAGGTGACTTTTCTGTGACCGCGGCGTCGGCGCACAGTGCGGACAAAAATAGGGTTTTTGGACAATATTCAATATCTTTGTTGTTTTTCAAAAAAGTTAATTTTTTTATGGGTATGTGATAAAGCGTAGTCTAAAGGTTAAAATAAGTAAAACTTTTTAAAATATTTAAAATTAAAAACTATTTTAATATATCATTTTATTTAAAATATTAACAAAATAAATTAAAGTACATTCAGTTTAACCTACAGTTATGTTAAAAATAAAAATCAAATAACTTTTTTGTTAGAAATTAAACTAAAATAATTTGGAGGGCTAAGTCCCTTCCAGGAAAATTAAATTAGCAACCCCAAAATAATTATTTTTACCATACACACACATTGCACCCTCCGTTTCTTTGTTCTTAAAGATGATTCTAAGAAAGCCGTTTTAGGCCGTCTACGACTCGGTTATATGAACCGTACCGGGCCCCTGTTTCTAAATCTGTATTTTTTGATTTTTCTGAATCCGTTTTATAACAAAAATTCTTAGATATAATATCTTTATTTAACCATTCGAAATAACGGTTTTGAAAATAAATTTTGTTTCTTCCCGATAGCTTCCATTTGAGACTGAGACTTTTGCAAAAATTTAATGATGCCTTATTTAGAATTTTTTATTTTTGTCAGGACATTCTTCTAAACCCAACAAGGGTTGAATTTTTTTGAAAATATTTCAAATTTTTGTGAGTGATTAACAAGTCTGAATGTTTATGCTTATGCGTTCTAACAGTAAAAAAAAGTGATAAAATAGTATATTATATTTTTAGGGACGTAAGTGGCATTTTTATTCCGAGAAGAAAAAATTGTATGTATGTAGCTACAGTTCGCCGAGTACTCAAAAGATACTTTAGTCACTTTTGGGCCCCGTTTTTATTAAAATTATTTTGCAAGAAAACCAGACTTGCCATTTTTACGTTTCATCTTTGAACGTCACTTTTTATCCACGGGATAAAAAGTGATACTTTATCCCTAAGATTTGTGATAAAAGGCGCACTTTTGATCTCTAAAGTGCAAAAAAAATTTTTTTTTTATATTCGCACACACAAACACCAGAATAATTTTTGGCATATATATTTTAAGACTGATAGCAGTATTTTTATAATTTTATTGACTACCTCAAATTATTGTTTTTGTGCGTTCCCATTGACAAAAAACGGCCAATACAATATGCGATTCTAAAATATTTAATTTTCCATTTTGCCCACAGTAGCATAAGGTGACTAGTACCATAAATATATTGGGATTTTTTTTAAAATTTACTATTACCTATAATATAACCACTCGCCATCATCGAATAATAAGGCTCATATCTTCTCCAGATTTAGTGCCATTTTTAACACTTTGCTGCCGCCATTTTTGACGTTGATGAGAGCTGTCACAATTTTATATTTGTCCAAATAGCGGCAAGGCTGGTTTTAAGGGTATACCTAACCAGGAGAAGATGTGAGGCCTCTTAACGGGGGTGGCAACCAATGTGTTATAAATTATTAGGATTGAAATATATTATTTAAAAAAATACAGCACCCTTAGTAGCAGCCAGTAGCAAAAAATATTTATGCTACCTTTTTACTAATTCATTGGACTAATATTTAGGATATATGCCAGACCTTGCAAATCTTTGCAATTTTTTATAACCGTAATAAAATTTAAAAAATATTTTTTTTTGTAAAAATAAGAGTTTTAATTAAATTATTTTAAAAGCAAAACGTCAATTTGACAAAATTTTATTTAAACAAATACCGTAAATGTATATCACTGTAATACTTAAAGAAAAAAGAAATTATATTGAAATGCAGATCCAGTAAAATTAATTTTCTGATAGGTATTTTATACGATTTTTTTGTACCTGTATTAAAATAACGACTTTAACTATTTATTTTGTTCACTTTCGCAAGTGTGACTAAAAAATAGGTTATGAATACAGATAAACTGGACATTTATCTATACTTTTGCAATATTAAAATTTTTAAAATTTAACCTCAGTTTTTCGAATATTGCCCACAGGAGTCCGCACTGTGCGGCGGTCCAGCAAAACAAAGTTATTCTTTATCTTAGAATATTTAGCACAAAAAGACTTTTAGAGATTTTTAGGTAGTCATTCAATTTGCGATCTGTCGTTATTGCAGTATTGCCTTTATGTTCCTCCGCCGTAAGAGTAAAGTCCGTTTTTGTTTCACGCATTACGTCGTTTTACAACAATCATAGATTGTGTTTTTAAAGTATTTATGAATGAAATGTTTTGTCTATCTGTGCTAAATAGTCTAAATTCTTTCTAAATATGTTGTACTATGAATTAAATTGTCAAGTCTGCAGTCGGCACGCAGAAATATTTACCTGCGAGACTCTCACACGAGACACGAGAAGTCTTGCACGAGACTCGAGACGAGATCAATAAAAGTTCCGTCTCGTCTTGTCCGAGTCTCGTCTCGAGTCTTGTCTCGAAAACGAGACGAGACCATGCGAGACTCTCGAAAACGAGACTCTTGCGGGCACCACCAAAATGGGATAAGGGGGTAAAACGGGATATCGCAGGCTTAGGTAAACTGCGTAAGAATAAAACCTCCTAATATCAGATATTTTATCCCCATGAATAGTTCTACTCTCTGCAATATGATTGATGCCGTTTGGCTGGGCTTAAGTTGGTTTTTGCTCAACATGTGATATGGGCTGTTAATTGTAACAATAGCTTGGGAATTTTATGAAGACAAGTAAATTTTTTCAGACTTTTCAAAATTTTGTTTACACGGAATAATTAGTGGGTTTATGTATTATTTATAGTTTTACGCCTTGCCCGTAAAATTAGCTCATTTTCATGGTAATACCTAGAAACCTATTTTGCCCCAAATATTTTATCTACCATTACTAAAAATTCGTGTTGGGGAATCGACAGCGATAACTAGGTTACTGTAAGTAATTCTTCATAAATTTTGTAAATACTAAATTCATTTAGTATAAATGTATTTTTTAAATAAATAAATAAAATTAAGTACCCCATATTGCCTCATTTTCCCCTAACACCACCAATACGCATAACACATCAACAACTGCAAAGCAAAACAAACAAACTAACCTCACTCTTTACGAGATCAGCTGTTTTTCCGCCCGCACGTATCTATCCAAAGTATCAGTAACTCCGGTTAGGTATAGTCTGACTAGACAAAGATACCCGTGTTTCGCTTTCATTTAAGCACATCAGTGTGACATAAGCGTTTAAAAATGCGTGGATAATGCCTAGCCGGCTTCTACAGAAAAACATACCCAAAAAATAATATAAATCCACAACGCGACAGAGCCTCATAAATCGCAACTTTAACAAGGAAAAACGCTAGGACCATACTCCGTTAGATTAAAAAACACTGCACTTGCAACAAAAATATAAATTTCCATCAACAAGCCGCGACTCATAAGATGAACAACGAATTAAAAACTGAAAACTAAAACTTAAACACTTATAACACCACCAACACGCACAACACATCAACAACTGCAAAGCCAAACAAACAAACTAACCTCAATCTTTACGAGATCAGTTGTTTATCCGCCCATACGTACCAACCCAAAGTGTAAGTAACTACGGTTAGGTGTAGTCTGACTAAATCCACAACGCAAAGGAGCCTAATAAATCGCAACTTTTACAAGGAAAGGCACTAGGGCCATACGCCGTTATATTAAAAAAGAATTAAAAACTAAAAATTAAAACTTAAACACTGGGCAAAATGGAGTACAGGGGTAAAACGGGATATTGCAGTTTTGGTATACTGCGCAAGAATTACACCTCCTAATATCAGATATTTTATCCCATGACTGGTTCAACTTACTGCAGTATTCTTGATGCCGGTCGGCTAAGCTTAAGTTGGTTTTTGCTCAACATGTGATGTTGTGCACTGTTTATTGTAAAAATAGCTTGCGCATTTTGTGACGATAAGTACATTTTTTACAGATTTTTCAAAATTTTGTTTACTTGGAATAATTAGTGGGTTTATGTTATATTCATAATAAAATGCGTTGCCCCTAAAATTGGCCCTTTTTCATTGGGGCAAAACGCGGTACCTTGTAATACCTAGTAACCTAGCCCCACTTTTTTTTAGATTTTTTGGTACCATTACTGAAATCAAAAAGAATTAAAAAATAGGTGAAACCTCAAAAAATGAAGGCAGTCTATAGAGAATGGTCCCGGATATGAAGAAATTTAATAAATAAGAAACTTATGTTTGTACGAATCTCGTATATCAGTAAAGTACTATCAAACGTTAACAAAAAACTTAACGAAGTAGGTTCTTGGAACCGTGGAAGCGTAGTGTATATATGTACAAAATTGTTTGAAAATCCTACATTTTTGCCTGGTCTATAGTAGAGACCCTGTATGTATGACATATTTTAAAGAAATAAAAAAAATATGTCATACATACAAGGTCTCTAGTCTATAGTATATAAAGCCATTTAAGATTTAACACTATAATTATATCTTTATTAATTAAACTAACAACAATTTTATTATTTCTTATGTCGTGGAATTGACAGTTTTAATAATGTTATATTACTATAATATATGTTAATGTAGCCTAGAATACCCTGCGCAAATTAAAAAAAAAATTAAATTAGCGGTTCGTAATAATTAGATTATTATTAATTATTATTGACTGACAAAACGTTCTAATTTTAAAAAAAGACACAGATTTATAAGATAAATATAATTATTTGACAATAAGCGTTTAAAAAAAATATTATGTGGGAAAATGTTTAAAAAATGATTTTCTAAATCTAAATTAAATTTGAAGCGGAAAGTGGTGTCCGTATTTCAACCTCAGGATAATTTTAAATTAATTCTAATGGTAGTCCTGTATATTCTCTAAGATGGACAAAACATTTTTAATGAAAAACAAACACCGTTATATAATTTACAAGCTTAGCTTCGCCTGTCGTTTGTGACTTAACGAACGAAAGGCATGACAAACAATTTCTTTGTATTTTTCAACTCCCGTCCCCCACTTAGCTTGCCTCTTTACCCCTTTTTAACACTCCCTCTTTCAGAGTCTCCTTATCATCATCATATCACCAAAAATAAGGTATGTACCGATCTCTCTCTCAGCGTCTCTGCGACGAAAGTTGACATTATGACGATGATATTCTAGGATACAGCAAAGTTTTAATGAGTCCCTTCTATCATCACATTCGACAGTCATAAAAATGTACGAGAAATTCAAATGCGCGCGCAATCCAATATCAAAACTATTTTGGTTAGATGGAACGACCAAATATTTAGTCCAAAAAATTAATGCTGTTTGTTCATCATATGCAAAAGAGTCAGGTTGAAAGTCACATACCTAAAAGAAAGGGAAGGTTTCGGCGTCTCGCGTAAAGGTAGATTGAAGGCAAAGCATGAATTACTTAAATTATTTAAACACATTACGGCCACACTAGTGTTATTTATTACCATTAAGCACATAGAGACAATAAATATAACAATATGCTAATAATGTAAATATTCTTAACTTACTTAAATAAAACCACATAACCTTACTGGTACACGATTTTTTCAAATTTTACTTTAACCTTAACCGTTTTGTTTTCGTATAATATGGGGGAGGGCTTTTCAAAGTTAAAAATGTATTTTTGTTTCAACGTCATTCAAACTCCGTCACGATTTTTCCAGTAAATAAGAAATTGAATCCTACGAATGTACAGGGGTTTCCCGTATATTTTTACACCCTATCGTTTATTTGAATAGATATCAAAATATGATAAATACAAAAGTTTCATAATTTTTTACGAATTTTAAGAATCTTTGGGTTAGAATGTCAACAAAAAATTGTAAATGTTAAAATTTGACAGATCGATGGTTTTTTTAAAGAAAACACCCTATATATTATTTCAGATTTTTATAGACCCATTCTTCCTGGTTTCAAAAATATATGTTGGGATTATTTCGTTTAATATTTTTGGAGATATATGCGTTTAAAATTATAAAAATCTTAAATTGGTACTTTTTAAAACATCAAGGAAGCCATGAAAAAAAACAATCGCATTGACACAAAAGTGATGCTATTGTTTTGTCACCTTGTCAAAATCAGTTTTAAGTGCGGTTAAGGATGATTTTTACCGAGGAAGAAAAACTGGATATTATTAAATTATTTTACTCAAATAATGAAAATGCATCTGTAGCTCACAACCAGTATTATATTCAGTTTCCCGACAGAAGACAACCAACCCGCCAAACCATAGTAGATATAGTAAACTCATGTAATCAAAGAAAAACATTTAAAAGAAAAACTAGAATAGTCGAAAGAAAAGCTGAAGAGTACTTAAATATTTTGTCAGTGGCGCACCCAGGAAAGTGTCGTGGGGGGGGGGGCGAGGCCTCTTGGGGGGGGCCCAAAGCCTCATGATGTCAAATTTTAAGCTATTTTTTGTGTTTTATCATGAAATATGTAGAAGATATGTAAAAAAATCTAAGGCTTGGGGGGGGGGGCCGGGACCCCCCCGCTGGGTGCGCCCATGATTTTGTTATATTTTCAAGGTTAGTTTTTCTTTATAAGTTAGTTTATCATATTAAAAAAAAAATTCCCTTGTTATTTTAGAGAATCCTGAACGGTCTATTCCGGGCGCAGCAACATTTTTTAACAAATCATGGCATAAAATTCACTCTGTTTTAAAATATCATAAATACAAGGCTTATAAATTTTTACCCGTGCAAAATTTAAGCAACGAAAATAAAATAAACACATGACATTTTTGTCAGGAAATACCATGAGAAATAGCGGCAAATCAAATAAATTTGTCAAATATAAATTTTACTGATGAGGCAGCATTCACCACGGCGGGAATGTTCAATAGAAAAAATAAGCATATTTGGTCAAGAGAAAACCCGCATGCTTTACAAACTGTCAAAATTCAAGGACGCAGATCACTACATGTTTGGTGCGGTCTCCTGAATAACAGAGTTATTGGGCCTATATTTTTAAATGGTAACTTAGCCGGAGAAAAATACCATGATTTGTTGCGAAATGAAATAGAGGAGCTTTTAGAAGAACTCCCTGTTAATAACTATAGAAATTTAATATGGCAACAGGACGGAGCCCCCCCACATAACATCCAGTCAGTAACGAAGTTTTTAAATAATAGATATATGCATTGGATAGGAAATACGCCACATTATTATGGCCAGCAAGTAGCCCTTATTTGTCTCCCCTTGATTTTTTTTGTCGGGCTACCTAAAACGTAAGGTGTATTATAACAGGCCGCAAACACTTCAAATTTTACAACAGAAAATAGAGCAAACAATTGTTGATCTTAACGAAAATATTGCGAACTCTATCTTTCAAGCTATACACAGAAAGTTTGTAAGAATTATTCAAAATTGTATTAATAATCAAGGAGGCTATGTAGAAAATTAAAAATGAAGTAATAAATATTTTATTATTTCACAAAAATAGCATAATTTTTGTTTTTACTGGCGTGCGGCGCAGGCACATCACTGCGCAGAATCAGCCCGGAGAGTAAATATTAATTAATTATATACCTTACAAAAGCAACATCATCACTTTTTGTGTAAATGCGATTGTCTTTTTCATGACTGGCAATTTAAGTATATTTTAAACATTTAAGCGCATATATCTCCAAAACTAATGAATAAAATAATACAATGATATATATTTTTAAAATCAGGGATAAAAGATCTATAAATATCTAAAATAATATACAGGTTCCCTTTAAAAACCATCGACCTGTCAAATTTTGACATTTAGATTTTTTTCTTGACATTCCGACTTAAAAATTCTTAAACTTCGTAAAAAAATATGAAACTTTTGTATTTGTCATATTTTGATATCTTTTCAAATAAACATTTTAGATATGGTGTAAAAATATACGGGAATATTATTGAAAACAAAAACCGAATGTAAACAATACTCCTGCACGATTTTGCTAATGTATGCAGGTTGAACATCTTATTCAATTCAATATTATTTTCGACAATTTACGGATCGACAAAATTACGGGTGGTCTAAATTATTTTCTACTATCTACCGGGTGGACAAAAACACCGGACAAATTGTTTTTCGTTTTTACTTTTGTATACAACCCATTTAAACCAAACAAACTGCACTTTGTAGAGAAATATTCAGAGTTGTGAGTGGAAATATTTTGTTGATCGGCATCTTATCTACGGTACTCTTTAAAAATGCTTATTTATTCTTATGTTGCGGACATTTTGTTAGTTATTATTTTAAATTGGTTTAATAGCTCCGTGTTCGCCACGCCATAATGAGGTACATATTAATAAAATCGATTAAGAAGCTCTCCATTTTTTTTGTTATTTCAATCATTACTTTACAAATTATACGATTGCCTTCTTAATCCTGTCTGCATTAATGTTCTTAATATATAAATGTATTACTATTGAACCATTTTTAATAAAATAAAAAACATATTCGTGAAAAACGAATGCTCTTTAAATATTATAGTCGAAATTTGCCTCTATATTAAAATTTAACATGTTCCAGAAATGTTTGATTTTTTCATTTGTAGAAACACACTTTTTCCTCACAGAATAAAGTACGAATTATTAAAATCGACTTCTTGATTCTCAAAAAATCTATTCTTATTTTAACCATTGCTCTACAGATTATACGATTGCATTGCTAATTCTGTCTGCATTAATTTCCTCATAAATTCATTACAACTGAATTGATTTAAATGAAATAAAAAATATAATCAATAAATCAATGGTTCAAATAAAAATAATTTTTTGAAGATTTACTGAACCGATTAAACTAATTTGTACTTTTTTTTCGTGACGAAAATTAATTTAATAAAATAACTAAAATATGTCCGCTACATAAGAATAAACTAGTGAAGGATAGATTTTGCATCCGTTCGCCATTTTAAAGTTTAGGATGAAGGACAAAAAGATAATATCTACTCAAGACTCTGACTGATTTTGTACAAAATGCAGTTTTACCTTATTGAAATCTGTTGTACAGTGCAAAAGAAATAACGAAAAACATTTTGCCTAGTTTTTTTCTCCCAAACGGTATATAATTTTGTCGTCTATTTTATTTTACGTTACAAAATTATGGTTTTACTTTTTTTTTTGGACCATTTGACGTTTCTACAAATCTTTTATCGATATTACTGTGGGTTGCCAATCTTGCAACCAAGTGTAAATGATGCGCTAAGGAAGTAAGAATAAGAAAAGGTATGACGTGCCTAACGAGTTTTTTTTAACTCTTTAAGCTATTGTCATTTCGACAGCCGCCGTTAAAAACCAACTCAAGAATTTAATAACGTTACACGGCTGCAATAGCAATGCAATTACACGGTGATTTTTGCGTCAAAATAACAATTCCAAAGGCATCTTTGAAAAAATTTACATACAACTTCAATTAACTTAATCGACGAATTATGCAAATCAAACTTCAAGTTTCCATTTCAATTAGGTTTATCACCTTTTATGACTGGAAAAATTGGTAGAGGTTATAGTGCATATTTTGAGGCTATAGGAAATGAGTTAGTTGAAAAATAATGATAATGCCCGGTGGCCCGTAATATGACTGATAATGATAGGGTTGGTTGTTTAAGTGTGTGAAAAATGGAAGCTAGAAATAGAAATAACAATTTATTTGTAATTGATAATGGGAGTATAATGATAGGAAAGCTAACATACGTAAGGCTGAAGTTTGAAAAAAATAATTATATTTACAGAAATATAAATAAAAATAAAATAACTATTTATATAACAAATTGTTCTTGATAATTTTAAATGTAAAAGTAGCAATTTTCAACGATTTTCTAATTTATCGAAAATTTTGCCCGATTATCATGTGTTAAGAAACATTCGCTGAAAAAACAACAGACAAGAAATTCAACGTCCACTTTCTACTTGCGCGGCCGCTGTCCTATTGAGTTGTTCGCATCTGTCACACTCTAAAGAGTGTCCATTTGCAAAAAAAAATAAAAGAAAAATCACCAAAGATATAGAACAGTTCGAGATTGGAATTCAAAACCAATTTAAATAAAAATAAATGGATCCATGATGGATCTGATACCTTCCTCAGGGGAAAAAAGTAGTTACCAGAGAGTCGAGTGGAAGATTTTAACGAAAAAATTTAAGAAAGTTTTATCACCAATCTCGAAGGCTGCGACAAACAAATTTAGGACAAATGCTAATATCTTGAGAACTACTGAATCGATGTGCGTAGCGAACCTAGATTATTTACAATTACATATTTTAAAAACAGCCAAAAATTTTAGCAACATAAAATAACCGTTTTTTTATAAAGGGTCAAATTTGCCATATTGAAAGATTTTAATAGTATAATCTGTATAACACCGGTTAAAACCAAAATTAGTATTTTCGGAAGGACCAAAAGTATCTTGTTTAAATATCCCCCACGATGAAGACAAGCTTTTCTATAGATTTAAAAAAAATCCAAAACTCGTTCGAAACATAAGAATAAACAAGCCTCTGTTAAGGGTCATTTTTGATTTCGTCTGCCTTTCCTATATTTTAAGATGGCTGCAAGTTTTGATAATGGTTTTTAAAGGGAGATTCACTTTTACTATTATACTTTTTACATTATTATTATAATAATTGGTGAAACAATGTTCGAAATAAAAATTGATTTTTCGAGAACCACCACATTTAGTTTAATAATTCGGACCTCGTTGGGAGAAAAAATTTAGGATTTATTTTTATTTTTAGGTCAAAATTTTTACAAATATTTTTTAAACATCATGTATATATATTTTTATTTTCTTTTTCCTTGAACCATATACTTTATATTTTTTAAGTTTGTATATATATATATATATATATATATATATATATGTATATATATATATATATATATATATATATATATATATATATATATATATATATATATATATATATATATATATATATATATATTATATATATTTTTGGATTTTCTTTTTCCTTAAACCATATATTTTATATTTTTAGGTTTGTAGGTTTCTTGTGAATGTGGTTCATTAATAAACTAGCAACTTTTAATTTACATTTATTAACGTTATATATATATATATATATATATTTGGATTTTCTTTTTTCTTGAACCATATATTTTATATTTTTTAGGTTAGTAGGTTTCTTGGGAATGTGATTTATTAATAAACTAGCAACTTTTAATTTGGAAATGGTGGAAACAGAGCTTTTCTACGAATTTAAAAATCTTAAAAAGGTTCGGATCAAGAATAGACGTGCCTCTTTAAAAACTCAAGTTTGATTTTAGAACAAGGATAAAGAATGATTTCTTTCTAAAAGACTAATCCAATAAGTTTGGTTTGTTAAAATTAGGAGCTATAGTTCAAAAGTGACACGACCGTACCCAGGAAACAAATTCGGGGGGGATGATTAAAAGATTTAAATAAAAATTTGCCTTATGTGTAATTTTTTTTCTATTTGTGTTTTGAGAAATGTTTTTAACATAATTTACCGACTGACTGTTTTGGGGGGGATTGATCCCCTTGATCCTCTTCTGGGTACGGCCTTGGAAAGTTATAACAAAAATTTTATATCCTCAGCCAGGGGCAAATCTAGGAATTTCATTTGGGGGGGGGGGGGGATTTTTGCGTTTTGCATAGTGACATGGGACAATTCGCCTCCGCCTATAGACCGCCGCTAATTTACCTCTGAGCACACTCGTGCCCACCCAATTCGCCACCGGCACAGGTAGCTGCCGAAACGATTTGCCGCTTTGCCGCCGCGCCGTGGCAACTCGCGCCGGCCGCTGTTGTTTCAATTTGCAATTTGGCAGGTGTTTAAAGTTCCGGCAACAAAGCAATTTAATAACTTTTTCTCACAAAAAAAAAATTAAAATGGCGGACCCAAAATAGCAGAGTTTCTAATTTACATGAACCGATATGCACGTAATAAATTTAAAAGTTTAGGGTGTTCAAGCTCGCTGATTTGGATTTTTGAATTAAAGTTAAAAATAATTAAAATGGAGAGTTTATTTTGCATTTCTTAACCGATATAATCTCCATATCATTATTTTTGAGACAACTTTTTACTACTTTTTTTCGTTGCCTATGCTATTTGTTATTATCAACAGCTGATGAGTGTCAAAAAGTTATCTCAAAAATTATGATATGTAGATTAAATTAAATTTGGCACTTTGAGGTGTGTTAGGCCGCTGAATTCGATAATTAAAAATTTCCGTTTATGAGCCGACATATATTAAATGTAAAATTTTAGGGCGAATATTATGATTTAAAACATATCAGTTTATAAATTAAAAAGTCCACCATTTTGGATCCGCTATTTGATTTTCGTAAGATTTAATTTAAAAAAATAATCAACAACCTTTATTACTTCAAGTACGAACTTTAATACATATGGGTTAATATAAGGAATTGGATCGTCATTTTGACTTTTTGCAAGTTTAATTCAAAACTTATAATCAGTAATCTTATATTACAAAGATCCCAATTTAATACATAACGATTCATAAAGGAAAAAGACGCCATCTTAGATTAGTCATTTTCATTTTATATCGGTGCATAAATGAAAAAGTCCGCCATTTTGGATGCCTTATTTTAAGTTTTCTACAGTTTAATTAAAGAATTATAATCAGCGACATTAAACACTACAGAGTTCCAAATGTAGTACGTATTTCAGGTTCAATTCAAAAATCTCAATCATATAAGACCTGAAATTTATTAAATATCGGTTTTTAAATGAAAACCACTAATTTGGTTCCGCCATTTACGTTTCGCCATTTTGGGTACGCTATTTTAACTTTTAGTTAAAAGTTTAATTTAAAAGTCATAATCAGCGAACTTAAACTGCAATTATATTTTTACATGTTATGTTATAAATAAATAAACGCCCCATGTTCTAAATTTGATTTATATTGGTTTATAAATGGAAAATTCTACCGCCTTTTGTTTTTTTTAGGTTTATGTCAAAAAATGTATTACGACGTTGCCTTAATACCGTATTGTTTCAAATTTTAGACAAATCGGTTAATAAATAAAAACACCGCCAATTTGGATTTAATATTTTGTGTTATAAAATATTAAATTGCATTGTCACCGGAACTCTATACCCTTGTCAAATATGAAATCTGTAGCTTATCGGAAAGTAGTTGAAAAATCTGTCGCAAGATATTAAACAAACACATAAATAAACCGTTTAATAAACAAAATTGCTAACAAAAACTAAGGCGGCGCACGGCGACTGGTTTTCTCGGCAGCAAGTTGCCCTGGCGGCTAATCGGGTCGACGGCGGAGAATCGGTGGCGGCGAATTGTCCTAGAGCCTGACGAGAAGGGGTATTCTGTGTGTCAAAACTAAATATATTTTAGGATCTGGGGGGGGGAATCCCCTTTGCCCCCGTAGATCCGTGCCTGGCTCAGCCGGGATAAAAGAGAGCCTGGGCTGGATTTTTAGAACTGTTTCATAACCAGGTTTTTTGCGAGCTAATGGAATAAATTTGTTTCGACAAAAATAGTCTGTAGCTCTTTCGCTCTATCACACCCAGGAGAGCGCACGCAACGTTTAAAAGCAAAATATGCGTTGTGACTGGTTTTGTGAACTAGAAGTTTAGCTTTTGAATTTACGCTAAACATACACGACAACAAAAGCTCATATTAAATCTAATAAGTCGACCCCATTTATTAGTCCCTTAGGCCATATAGCCTTACATATTTCAGTGCATGAAATTTTGCCTGCAAAACAAACATAAACTCGAAAGTTACATTCGTATTAAATCCGTTACATTCTTTACATTTATTCATTCAGATCTTGTGCATTTTAAAATAAGGTCAAAATGGCATGGACAAATGAAGAGAGCTGATTTTTATTTGATTAATAAATGTTCAACGTTGACAATTCAAAATTTTTTAAATTTTTTATATAACCCTTGAAGTTTTGGAGATTTGTACCTCTTTAAAATTAAATAGGGTTGATCTATAGGGTGGTCATAGTCCGTGATTCCAAATAATAGTAGAATAACCTCTTTTTCAGGGGTTTGGAACAAAACGGGATTTTGAAGAATAATGTTTTTACAGCAATTCATAGGTTTTTGTAAATTTTGTATTTTTTTTTATAGACAAATTTTCAGGGTTGCTGCTTTTTATAAAATTTGTATTTGAATAACTTGTCCTAAGCCACTAATATCATAATTATGTAGGAATCAATTTAAATATTGTAACTGGAAACTTTACAAAAGAAATTATCAATTTTTAAAACAAATTTTGACTGATTTAAACACTACAGACAATGAGACAACACACCAGCGTAAGCCAGAAATGCATCGTCATCAAATTCACTGGAAGTCAAAATTACACTGGGTGATTTAAAAATGAATAAATTATTTTCAAAATGTATTTCCAGTATATTTAAATTAATATCTCAGTTGCGAAAAATTCGAACCATATACATATTTGCATGTAATATTAAACTGATTTAATTTTTTGCGATAAATATTAAAAATATATCTTTGTTTGTCTGAGTTTTATTCTATGCCATACATCAATTTTTTTAAAAATAATTAAATTAAAATAAATCCCAGTTTCATATTTCTGATGCCCAAGTGTTTGGTATTAGTGGTTTAGGGACGAGTTAACCGAATTAAAATTTTATAAAAACGTAACAATCCCGAAAACTTAAAACAAGTCGATGTTTATCCTACTTATTAAAAATATATATGGAAACGTATAAATGGCTAAAAAACATTATTCTTTAAAATCCCGTTTTATGACAACCTAGACTTCTTTTTTTTTCCTGAAATTTTAAAAGGCTTAGGAATGAAAAACAAATACTGTTTCATCTAGAAACTTTCTGGTTTCATTCGTTTTTCGTATACAGTGAAACCTCCTATAAGCGGACACTCACGGTTTGGTCGATTTTGTCCGCTTATTGGAGGTGTCCGCTTATGAGAGGGAACTGCGAAATTTTAATATATATTTATTAATAATTTCCGCTGTTTGAGTTTTTCCGATATTAATTTTTTCAGCGATTTTTTATGCTGATAGATGTTCCTTCTCCGATATGTTAACAACTTCCATTTTTTCACGTAAACTAGGAAGTTTTTTACTAGGCGCAATTTCAAAGAGATCAATTACTACCCAACTGAACAATAAAAATAAAACACAACATTCCCGCCGAATAAAATATTTTGTAAATACGACAGAATTATTTAGTCTCCGCATTAAAACGGAAAAGGAACCGAACCGAACCCCAGTTGTACTGTAAATTTCAGACCTCCTTAAACTTAGCATTACCACTTAAGAATTGGATATTTTCAATATATGCATTAACTGTGGTAAATTTATCTTAAATTTGTCGCGAAAGAAAAAAAAATGTCGCGCCACCCATTTTCTTAGAAAGTAATAATGCTACATTTAAGGAGGTAAATTTCAGCAGTAAAAGCAAAGAAATACGATTCTAAAATAAATATACACAGACATGATTAAATTAGTTATTCAATTAATGGTACGGTTCAGAATTAAATAAATGCTAGTGCCAAGAAGACCAAATGTAGAACACACTTTTGCAACAAAGGACAACAAAGAATCGCATTATATTGATTCATCTGTAAATGAAAGTAACTCACTAAGTAAATAATTTTAAACGCGTAACGTTATAATAAGGTTATCGAGTGTAAATACAATTTGCAGATCTACAAGAGGTACCACTGGTCCAATGTTGCTGCTAGACAAGAACACTGCTAAACAAAGAAAAATATATAAATAATTTTGTGCCCAAAATCCTAAAAAATAATATGGGCCCTAATTAAAAACCAGAACACTTTAAGATAAAAGCAAAACAAAAAAGAATACTTCGTTAAACACACACACACACACACACACACACACACACACACACACACACACACACACACACACACACACACACACAGAATCTAAAGGTCGACCTAAAAATTGATAGCTTTCAGAGTCGAGAATGATTTCAGACTTAATATAGAGGTATACCAATATAGTCAAAGAGGCCCAATCTTGTTAAGTCTTGTTCTGCTAAAGTAAGAAAAAAAAGAACATGAAAAAAATTCAAAAAGAGTTGCCTAAATAAGATAAAAAATGTCTGCACTCAGAAAAGCAGAGCACAAAAGAGTCGACATAATCAAGCAAAAAAGTAAAAGACATGGTGCTGACATTGAATATTTCTATTGATTGGGTAGTTAATGGAAAAAAGAAAACAATCATTCTAAGAACTGGCTAGTGAGAAATAAGGTTGACTCGGTAATGTCAAAATGTCGTTATTTATAAACAGATTCGTTTGTTACCGACATGGCGGACTATCTAAAGTCACGTTGACAGGATAAATTATTTTTTTTTGTTATTAATTAATAATTCTCAATTTTATGAGATACAATAAAAAGAAGAAGGAAAAACATTGTTAGAAGTCTAAGCGGAACACATAGATTCGCCAGAAATCGCTCATCCTGCGAAAACAATGGCAAAATTGCAAAATTGCATATTAATTAAGTGCACTTCTGGTAGCACTTTACCTTCTGCCCAGTCTTCTGACAATACCTTTTTGGAAATTTTCAGAACTCTACCTGCTCATTTATTTTTAGAAGGAAACTGCATGTCCTGTACAGGCTATGAATAATTTAAAATCTATATGTTTGTGGCGGATTCATTTTACAAACACAACTTTTTCTGGGTATTACGCCACTAGTAAGGAAAAATTACTTTAAAAAATTATAAAAAACCACTGCGTTTCTCCTAGAAAAATAAAAATCACTAATTTGTCAGTGGCTTTCTATAAAAATAAATAGTTGCCTAGTAAAACCTAAACCACTTATCTTTTAATTGAATTTGAATACGCTACGTTTCGATTGCCATTCTACAATCGTTTTCAAGCTTTTTATTTATATTTTGTCTCAAAATCTTAAATGTTTCTTGTTCAAATATATTTATTATAATAAAATTTATTATAATAAAAAAATATATTTATTATAATAAAATTTATTATAATAAAAAATATATTTGAACAAGAAACATTTAAGATTTTGAGACAAAATATAAATAAAAAGCTTGAAACGTAGCGTATTCAAATTCAATTAAAAGATAAGTGGTTTAGGTTTTACTAGGCAACTATTTATTTTTATAGAAAGCCACTGACAAATTAGTGATTTTTATTTTTCTAGGAGAAACGCAGTGGTTTTTTATAATTTTTTAAAGTAATTTTTCCTTACTAGTGGCGTACTACCCAGAAAAAGTTGTGTTTGTAATATGAATAATTTTCTGCACTCTTTCTTATATTGTCTGAGATATTATTGGAAATCGTCACTTGTTATGTCAAAAACAAACGATTCGTAAATAACAACATTTTGAATTTATCGAGTGATACTGCATAGCCAGCTCTCCGTCTTAATCTTTAACTCTTATTATAAAAAGAAAAACCTACTTACATTTTTAATTTAAATTCACCTTTGCATCGCTATCGGGACGGTTAAAAACACGTTTAGTTTTATGCATTCATACATATTTCTGTGCTGCTATACTTTCCAAATGAATTTCATGCGAAATATATTTCAAAATATGTACTCTATGTCCCTAATCTGGTTTTATATGTTTGTTTTTAAGCTCAATTTTTGGTAATGCCCCAAAACGAAAATAATAATTGCCTTCTAAACAAATTTGTATTATATCAGAGTTTTATATTTCTTTTGTTGCCATCATGTTACTGATATTTATTGTGTCTGGTATGTTTGCCCTACTAATATCTCGAAACCGTTTTAGGTTTGGATGTTTAAGTTTGTTTTGTAGGATAAGCTTTAAATTTATTTCGATACATTTGTATTTGTCTTTGGCTTGCTTTAATTCCTTTATTTCTCGTTCTCTCTAGAGACGAAGTTGTAAAAATTTTAACAAAAATAAGAAGGAAATTCGGGTGATCTCGTGATCATCGTAGGCTTATGTGCTAGCTTACCTACATAGCTCGTTGGAAAGTGACATTTTTACACTCGTGTAATTTTCGCACTCGCTTGTTTGAAATAGTACTATATTACATAATGAGTGAAGAAAGTGACATGTTTCACACGAGTCTTAAGGCTTTTGCGCGAGGCGGAAGCAGATTTCGCAAATCACACTAGTTAGTTACGAACATCACTTTCTAACAAGTTATTTACGCTATTTTTGTTGCGACTAAAAGATATAAACCCGGATTTTTTATTTTGTTTTGATAAGATCAACATTTATGATTTTCATCCTTAAATACGAAACTATTTTGTTTTTTTAGGGAGGAAAATATGTTTGTGAAAATATTTGCTTTTGACATTTACTTTAACAATTATAAGGCCATAGCAATTCAAGTAATAATTTATAATTTTTTTTCTAACAGATACAGTTTTAAAAAGAACTAGTTACCTTACTCTACCACCATTGACGACTTTACCGAACGCGTGCGGAAAAGTATCAATTTATCCACTTGTTAGGTAAATAACTGGGTACAGTGAAACCTCTCATATCCAGACGTTCCCGGTTTCGGCTTGTGCGCACAAAACAATAAAATGGAAATAGTTTCAAAAAACATGTCAGCGTGTAAAGGAAGTATCCGCACTTAGGAGATGTTTCACTCATATGAGGGTTTCACTTTATTGTAATTATGTCACTTGTGGCACCCAGGACCCTACCCAAGTTTATATTGTTTATTAAAATATTTTCTTTGGGTTTTTTGACTCTCTTCTCGTAATATCCCTTTCAATTTCTTTAAATTTTTATAAATGTTTTTTTTTACTGGTGATAAATAAAATAGGGTTGAATGTTTGAATTTATATTCAATTATTTTATTTTACTAAAAACCAAATCCACACTAAAATATTCTAATTACATAAGTTTACTAATATACAAATTGATATTAGGTTAATAATTTAAATACAGGGTGTCCTAGAAATGTGAAATAACCGTTTTTTTTTGGAAAAGAAGCTAACACATTGATTTTGGATTAAAAAGGCGAGTGACAGAGACAGTGAGTAATATTACGCAAAAGATCATGTTTAAAACGTCCCCGTCCCTAAATACATATTAATTTATATTATCCAGTTACACAAACAATTAATTATAAAAAAATAAGTTGCTACCATATCTTTTTGTAAGAGACTCTGTAAATATATCCGTAATTTGATAACACGCCTTTTTAATCCAAAATCGAAGTGTCTAAAAATTTGCTAAAAATTAACAGTTTTCCAAAAAATCGAAAACTTCACACGTCTTTGACACCCTTTATAACAGATATAAAGCGCACATATTTATAAATTAATAAAGTTTTTACCAAACAAAATGTATCACAGATCTCAAAAATACGTAATATAAACTATATTACAAAACAATTTTTTTGTTTAATATCATTTTAAATATTTTATAAAATATTTTTATAAACTTTTTATTTTTAAATTAGCAATATAAAAAAGGTGCATATTATATAATAATTTCAAAAATGCGGGCTATAAAAAATTAAAAACACCCTAAGCTATACTTATCAAGCTATACAAAAAAGTTTGGCTTTGGTCACAAAAAATACTCAACAAGAGTTGAAATTGTTGAAATACCAATATTATAGAGAGTGGTTCGATTTTGTGTCCTGTTTACTCGCGAGTAGGTTTATCTTTACTGCCAAACGTTTTTTGAGACCTACGCATAATTTCTTATTTTAACGACTTAAGCTTACCCATATTAACGGTAAAGGTAACCATAAGAGTAGCGAAGTTCCCGCTAAAGTATCGGCCAAAAATACAATAGAACCAAAATTGGTATCAAAAATTCCCACAAGGGAGGAGGGTTTTCTATAATTGGCTTTTGGTCTATTTTTCCACAAGTTAAATTTACATTTAAAAAACCATGTCGTAAAACAACGCAGTATTAGAGACGTAACGAATGCAACGTTGCAAGGTTGGTCGTAAAACTGCGATTAAATTTACAAAACATTAGTGCATGCAAGCTCAAGTCTAAAGGCCCCTTGTCACATGCAAGGGCCAACTCTGTGACGTCACAAGTTAAGATGGCGTTTGCTTTTAATGAAAAACTCAACAGGATGTCACTTCATAAATACCTACGTATTTTGCATGTAGTTTTTTGAATATTTTAGTAACCAAACCTAACTCTAAAATTGTTTTATAATAATTTTGCTAATTTTATTTAATATTGTGTGTATAATATTGACATTTTTTTGGTTATTCGAAGCGTTTTAATAATATTTTGATATCATATTAAAGCGGCTTTAATATTGTATAAACACCTGCCTATAATATACATTTACAACTACTATATATTATAATTTATAATACCTATATGTTGGTACTTGTTTACGCTTCTATATTTTAAAATAAATTAAAACATATATGGGTCAATCTCATATTAATGTTAACATAAGCAAAACATAACATTTTGTTCTTCAAAATTTTAAAATTAAAATATTAAATCCATTTAATTTTGAATAAAATGCTTTAACAAATGCAAATAACACGTACGTACCTACCTACTTTCTAAAATAATTCAATGTAAATAATTAACAGACATAAATTTGACAAAAAGACAGATCTCAAAACTTCGATTCAAGTCTTCTGTTTTTGCACAAGCCAGGATATGCTGTCCCTGCATTTATATGTCCGCCACACGAAATGTTCATTGGCCCTATAGATGACGGATTATACAGGATGAAACATAAGTAATGACCTTAATTTTAAGGGGTGATTCCTTGTAATTTTTAAGGTAAATAGTTCATATAAACATATGTCCTGAGACGCTTTGTTTTCGAAATAAAGTTTGTAAAACTTTTTTTTTAAATCGATATTTTATTAATATCTAAAAAACGTGTTTACCGAATCTATTGAAATGTTTACAGTTTGTTAATAACTTTATAAGGTATCTTTTCAAATTCTCACAGCTGGCCCAGAAATTCCAGATTTTTTGTAAAAAAAACGCCCAGTGCATTTTTCGTAAGTGAGTTCTTTTTTTAATAAAAAACCTAAAAATGGAACTTTTTTGTATTTTCCATTTTTTGACCTAATTTCAGCACGTCTCTGGCCTCCATAAAAAATTAAATGCTCTTATTTTAATTAATAAACATACTGGTAATTTTTCAAGTAATTTTGAATCATTTTATTTTTTTTATGGAGGCTAGAGACGTGCTGAAATACGGTTTTTAATTATTTTCTTTAAACGAAGCCAGATATTAAAAAATTTAAGGCACAAAAGTTTAATTTTTAGTTGTTTACTCAAAAAAAATATCATACTTACGACAAATGCAATGGGTGATATTTTTTTTACAAAAAAACTATCCGACTTAGCCCGTGGGCACGCCCTTGGAATTTCTGAGCCAGCAGTGAGAATTCAAAAAAAAACCTTATAAAGTTATTAAGACTGTAAAAACTTTAATAGGTTCGGTAAACACGTTTTTTAGATATTAATAAAAAATCGATTAAAAAAAAAGCGTAACACCCTGTATCTCGAAAACGAAGCCTCTCCGGACATATGTTTATATGAACTTTATTACCTAAAAAATGAAAAGGAATCACCCCTTAAAATTAAGGTCATTACTTATGTTACATCCTGTATAATCCGTCATCTATAGGGCCAATGAGCATTTCGTGTGGCGGACATATCAATGCAGGGACAGCGTATCCTGGCTTGTGCAAAAACAGAAGACTTTAAATCGAAGTTTTGAGATCTGTCTTTTTGTCAAATTTATGTCTGTTAATTATGTACATTGAATTATTTTAGAAAGTAGGTAGGTACGTACGTGTTGAATGAACCCCTTAAAAATAAAGTCATCACTTATGTTATATGCTGTATAGTCAAATTTTATTATTTTATTAATTACTCTGCAAAAAACATAATATTTTTTTGTTTTTTGATGATTTTAAACTAAAATGCACTCTAATTAAGTTAAATAGTCAAAGTACTAGTTAAGTTACCTACTAGCTTTTATGCATGCTCTGCTGTGTATTAAAATTATCCAGATCGCTAGCTACCATTATTGTCGTGACAAATCGAATTAATAAAAATCAAGATTTTGTCACAATAGTTTAGATTTATATATCATAAAATTTTTATTTGAAAACAAATAATAATAATTATTATTAATCGTAAACCATTTTTTGTGCTCACTTCATGGGTACTAAAATTTACGTTTGTTAATCATAATTTATTAGGTTTTAAATGTTAACATAAAAACTGACCTACGGTTAGCCAAGTATACAAATTAGTTTTTTTTCTCCTATATTTGAATAATGCTCTAATAATGGGCATTAAAATGGCCAGTAAACTTCTTTCTTTTACGTCCTAAAATTTAAAAGTGTCGGGTGAGCAAAGCTAACCCAACACAAACGATTTAAAGTTTACTTCATGATCTAAAGATGAAAGGCTAGCTAAGACCATCAATGCTACATTTCCAGTATTTTTAATTTAGGATATAATAAAACATTTGTGTTTTGCTTAAGTTAGCAGCTTACATTTAATCTTGAGTTTCTAGCTTTTGTAGTTTCGAAGATGTGGTTTGTAAAGTGCAATATACGAACAATATCTTCAGTCAAAATATAGACCCCAACTGTATGTCATATTTTGTTAAATAATTAAGTCAAACAGACATATATTTTAAACTATGATTAACAAAAGATAGGTTTTTGTTTGAAACTCGTAAACAATGATTGTGTAGAAATAAAATTTCGGACTTCCATTGTCTTTATTTATTTTAAAATATAGTTTTACTTGATAACGGTTAGAGATACTTACTAACCGAAACGTCGTGTTTTAAAATAAATAAAGACAATGGAAGTCCGAAATTTTATTTCTAAAAGGTAGGTTTTTATTACACATTGAACATAGTGCAATAAAAAGAGTCAGGATAAAAAGAAGAGGATCCATATTGGTGAACAAAAATAATAAAAAATGTAACAAACACTTTAAACATACTGGGAGCGATACAGTAGAGAAGTTTTTTTGATGGATAAGAAAATTCCGCTTGCTTTACAACTTTTGCTACTTCCAACTTTGTCTCTCTAAGTTCTACCATAATTGAGCCTCATCATCAAGCCTGTTTAAATGACAAAATTCTAAAAATTCTTTAGTGCGCATCTTAAATTTAATGGATGACAAGTTCAGCACAACAAACAAATGTAGTGCCAATAGTTTGAAAGCTGGTAGATTTTTTATCGGAAAAGCAATGCATTAATGACATTATCAGATGCTCCAAATAATGTATTAACAAATATTTTTACCAGAACTCTGGTGGGTTATTTGCTGGAATGAGCATACGATTTTTCTGTCGGTCAAACCTTAGCACCATAAACTCTATTCCAAGGTTTTTGGCATGTGTGCTGGCTTCAGCTAAGATAGTGTTCAGGACTTCTGCAGATTCGCGATGATGTTGCTTGCTTTGCTTTGCTCCTTCACTTTATCTGGCCTCTGCTTCCAAGGCCAACTGGCCACAGTCAAACTTTCCAGTCCGATGCTTGTGATCATGTGATCACTTTTAACTCTCTTCACAGTCTATTTGGTAGGGATCTCTGGAACTCCTGAATGGCTTTTATTTTGGTTTTGGTAATATTCCTATAGAGTATTTTTGTTCATTATTTATTTGTAACTTTTGTTGCATAATATCAATATTCGTGTAATTCAGGGGGCAATTGAATAGTACATGGTTCAGGTCACCATACTCTCTGCATGAGCATAATGGATTATCTCTGATTCCCAGTCTGTGTAGGTGATGAGGACTGCAACAGTGCCCAGTTCTCAGTCTTGTGAATGTTGTTATGTTTCTCCTATCCAGTTCTGTATATTTAGAAAACCATGGTTTGTTTAGAGTGTAGGTAATGTTTTTCTGATACAAAGAATCTTTCTGTAACGCTATAAAGTGGTATTGTCTATTCCACTTATGCTGAATGTTTTTCTTTATCTGCCCTAAACCTTCCTGCGCTTCAAATCTATGTTGTTCGATATTGAGACTTCTTCCCAAGTTTGCAAGCCTGTCAGCTCTTTCGTTGCCTGTAATGCCTGTGTGGCTGGGAATCCATGCAATTTTAATATCTTTTCCTGATTTCAGCAATTCCACCCATTTCTTTCTTGTATGTAGTGTTAACTATTCAGATTCTTGATAAATTCCTGTTCTTACTATTTTTTGTATTGCACTAAGACTCAGGATTATGGATTTTTTAAGATTTCTTTCATCTATTATGGTTAAAGCCGATGATGTTTAATTAGATGAAATTTTTTAGGTTGCAAGAGGTATTGGCTACAGGTTTGAATGGAGCGGATTACTTTGCTATCAGGTAGCACCGTAAAGCTGAAATTTCACATTTCTATTTTTCAGAATTCCCTCCTGTAATTGTTTCTGAAGGCCTTCAAGGATGTCCAAAAAGTTTTCGTTAAATACACTTAATACTTTTCCTCTCCTTTGTGAGGTCTCAAACATATAAACGTATTTACAAAGGAGCGGAATAGTTGGACCATACCTTCTTCGTAAAACTAATTCACGAAAAAAACGAATTATATCCTTCACAGTATATATCGTTAGGAATAATTGTTTGAAAATTAGGAAATTATTTAATTATTTTCATTAATTAGGGGGGCAAATGCCCCTCCCTGTCCCTCACTGCGTACGCCCATACCAGAAGAGGCTAAGATGCAGCCCAATTTGTAGAAGTATTGATGACGATGTTTTCTACAAAACACGCACTACATGATTTAGAATAAAAAACGTTTCCACGCATTCCTTTTGTAGTTTAAATTAATTAATAAAAAACTACTCTTTTCTAAAAAATATAAGATATCCCAAACTATGATAGCGATATGACCTAATACATTTTATTTTTTAACCACAAGTCTAGTTTTTTAAAGATTGCTTTATAAGGGCAAATCAAGTTATAGCCAACGCCACGCCGGCGCCGTTGCCAAAAAGCAACAAATTTTAATTTTATATGATTTTATATTGCTTGCAATTTCCAAGAAAATTTAGTTACATTAACTCACTACTTTCTTCTTCAAAAATTTGTCATAATGTAACTTGTACTTTTACATTCTGGCTAAATTTTAATCGCAACTGAAACTATATAAAATATTTGTAAATTAAATGGGAATAAAAATTTTCAATTAAAACAAATACTATGTACATATGCGTGCTTATTATAGATTGTATAATCTTGGTTAATTGATAACTTTTTCTAGCTGATATATTTAAATTATACAAAATGACAAAAGATTAAAAACTAAAAGTAAATAGTTTTCCTTATTTAGGGACCTTTCTTAAATTAGGTAATGCATTTGTTTTATCTGATAAATGAGTTGCGAAAAAAGGAGGGATTGTCAAAATCTTGAATTTTTGCGTTACGTAATTTGTGACATTTTATTCGAACATTTTAGTCTACTGACTATATTGTAAACACAGTGTCCTTATTTGATAAATTTAAGAAAACATTTTAAAACGTAAATAAATAAAAAGTAAAAGAAAGTTAAATGGCAAAAAGGAGAAAAGTCATATCTTGTTTGTAATATATTCTTTATAAACTTTTTATTGGTCAATTAAATAAATTTTTATTATTTCTAAATGATATTAAAAAAAAGATACAGGACTTTCTACAGGCTTCCGTGGAATTTTTACAATTATTTCTTTAATTTTAATAAATACTTATTTTCTTATGTATCTAGTTATTTTTATAATTCTATATACGAATATAAAGACGATTCACAATAAGAGACATACGAAGGAGTTTACAAACTACCACTAATATAGTTCCAAAAAATAAATATATGTTTAAATCAAGTCTAAAAAAGCATTACATAAAATATGCCAAATTTATTTAAATAAATGATAAAACCAAAATCTTAAAATATTTTAATGATTTGTTAAAATAAAAACAAGGTTTTACATAAATCTTTAAAAATGAATTTGTATTTTTAAGAAACATTGGTTTATAACTAAGAACAAAAAAATATAAAATAATAAATATTACTTATCAATTTTACTTGACCGAAAAATAAAATAAATACAAAAAATTTCCTATGAATATTTTTTCGGCCTCTCATACCTGTAAATACTTTTTTTTCTATAAGATCTACTCTCATAGTTTCCTATTTGTATAACTATTTATATCAACTATTATTTTTAAAGCTGGACCTCGCAAAAAATCTGTTGTTTTACAAAGAATTACCTCTACTTCCTAGTTATTGTAAACAACAGCTTTGGTAAAATTTTTCAAATAAAATAGGAATTTTCTATCTATTATTTACAAAATTAAAAACTTAGTAGTTTCTAATATACCTACATACATAATAATATATCGTGTTTACAAATTTAAACGTAATAAGTGCGATGTTTGAATGTGCCCAAAACTGACCGATAAACTGAGGGGACTCCAGTGGCTGGCTGCTAATATTTTCTAAATATACTTTTTTAATTATATTTTTAAAATATTTTTAAATGAAGTACTATAATATTTTATATAAACGTAAGAGAGAAACCAACATATCAATATCAAAGCATATATTTTAACAAAGCAAATATTCTTCGAGAGGGAAACTGGACCCTAGAGCACTTCTTCTGGTTTGGTTTTCTCTCTCTCTTTTACAAATCACACGTACAAACTTATTGACTCTATAAAAGAGATAATATGTTATAAACAACATAATTTAAAAGCCAACTATAATAATGACAACAGTACAGTTTGTTCACGGCTGGGGTTGAATATAGAAAAAAAACAAGGTAAGTATTTAAAAGTTTGAATCTTTTAATGGAGAAACCTAATTTAAAAAATATTACTTTAAGTTAGAAAATATTAAAAATAAAAATCCTTTAATTGAAATTTAGAGCACGCAACCATCCAGGAATAAATTACTCAAGTTACTTAGTTTAGTCATACAAAACCTATGAATTTAATAAACTTTTTCCTATAACTTTTTATTGTTTTTCGCACGCTCGAAGAAAAAATGGTTTTTCTATCTCTTGCGGAACGTCTTAATTAATTGCGGTCGAATTCCGATACGCGTTGGTCGGCCAACTGCAATCGCCTCTCTTATCACTTGTTAGGAAATATACTATTTGTTAGGAAATATACTATTTTCTACTTCATTCGTTGCAGAGCGTTGCCAATTTCGGTCAATTTTTTGGTTTAAGATATTTTTGAAATATCTGTTAATTATTGAAAGAGTAAAATAAACTTTAAATTTTAGTGTTTGGTGTGCTAATTCCTTTTTTGTATTTTTTTTCTAAAGCCTTAAGGAATTACCTTGGAAGGCAAAAATAGCCATCTGCATGCGTGGCAGAAAAATAGTTAGTTTACATTATTTATAAAACCATTTTTTATGAAATTAAATTTGGTTATGGCATGTCATAAACTATGAGGCCACTCACATTACAGTTCTCAATTTTGGAATTTCCGAAACAATGTAATGTTTTTCAACGCAAAAAAGGCTAAAAAATAAAATAAATTAAGGATAAACTAGCCTTTGGCTTAGGAAAAACAAAAAGGTTAAGATAATGTAAAAAATTACAAAAACAGTCAAAAACTTAAAGATAAACATTAACACCAGTATTTACTAAGCACTTAGACCACGGTCTAAGTACTAAATCTATAGACTTGACCTCGACCGGTTAAATACATTTTTTTATAGTTACAAGTCAAATAACTGCAAAGGTTTAATTCACGCCAACGTGTACACAACAATTCAAGTTAACTTTAGAAATAAACAAAGACTATACAAAAATTTTGTATCTATATATTATTTTTCGGAAATAGGCATCTCCTAGTTACATTTAGAGGTTTAAAAATGTCGATCATTTTAATCTAAAATATTGTTTTTTTAAATTAATTTTAATTTATTTTTTAGTTTTGTGTGGACATTATAATGTCATAGCAACAACGAAAAAAGATTGCGTGTTATACAAACAAATTATATCAATAATAAAAATTAATTTATCCAAGGGAAAATGTGAGTCAAATAAGTTAGGGCAAAAATATAGGACAAACCATACATTCTAACAGGCGATGTTTGAAGCCAGGTCCCCTATTGTTCTCAATGTTCCTTTTTCAGGTAGACAAGATTTTGGTTACTATGCATGCGTCAGTTTTGGTGGTTTTGGAACATACTCCATTACGTCACTAAATTATTTGACAATCTTCAAATGTTTAGGTTTATGTCTATTATTTTTTCTAAAAAGTAGTCGTTTCCGTGAAAATCTATCAAATTGTGGATTAAAATTGTAGTTTTTGTAAAACTAATTGTGCAGATTTATTGTGTACACCATGAAGAGTGTTAAATGGCATCTATAAACCACTCTCAACTTTATTAACAAATTATAAAGAAAAATACAAGTAGTTACCTATGGAATGGCACTCCCTTACTTCTCCCGGACATTTTTCCACAAACCGCATAGGTTTTACGTGAAGTATTTCCCATTTTCCACAGAAAGAAACATAATTTTATACGACAAATGCAAAACACCGCAAAATATCAAGATAGCCTCCACCCACACAGCAGCTGTGTGTCTACTTGACAAAACACACGCAGACGCACTTAAAAATTCGCCTCCGCGAATTTAACTTTGCCATTGTGCTCAAAGCCGGCTCTGAGTGTTTTACTTTTCGATTCTTTGAACATGTATTTATGCTATAACGTATTTGGTTAAACCTTTAACCAAAATCTAGACTTTTTGATTTAGAACTTAATAAAATAGGATTTTAGACTCTTTGGTGAAAACTGGTGTACAGTTTCAACTTTATAGAAGTTTTGTTATTATTGATTTACAAACACTGTAAAATTTTGAAAAACAAAAGTCGAAAATTGCGCGAAAGCCTCACTCGCATTAGCGTAATAAAGCTTGTTGTTCACGAAAAGTTAAAAAGTTAAAAATAGGAAAAAAATTAAAAACAGCACAAGAAATTTAACATAAACAGGATTTAATATCCAAATTTGCAGCATATTCTGCTTTTCAAAGGTAAATTGCGAACACCCCTTCTAAATTAAAATAAATGGTTTAGGTCAGATAACCAAGTACAACATAAAAAAACAACATTTAAGCATCACGTTTTTTTCAAAGATTAATAATTTAATACTGGTTGGTCTACAATAATAATATACTATTGATGATATATTTCTGTGATGTGATATTTAAGTTGTATAAAAAGTTGTGTGTCATAAAGCTTTTATATTCCGATAAATATCTTCAACTTTTTAACAAACAACGTTTTCCTTCCACAGTTTCACGTCGTGTATTCTAACGGATAATAATCTTAACGAATGTAGGAACAAACAGTTTTTGAAGAGCAATACATGTCAGGTGAAATGTTTGTAATGCACATTATTAAAAAGCGTCAAATGCCATACCGCAAAGAATTTTGTGCACTTTAAATATTTATTCAGTAACAACTTTAAAAATGATTCAGTAATAACTTCTTTAAATAGCAATTTACTGATTACCTCTTTAAAGCGTCATGGAGTGATAACTTCATTAAATCGTAATTAACTTCTGTAAACTATGATTCAGTAATAACTTCTTTAAGGAGTGATTCAATAATAACTTCTTTAAAAGTGATTCAGTAATACCTTCTTTAAAGAGTGATTCAGTGATAATTGCTTTAAATAGCGCTTTAGTGATATGTTCGCGGCACATCCCACAACTCAAAATAATCGGGTGGGCTATGCTATTTGTACCTCGTCGGACCAAGCCAATAGCACCCAAATAACTGACAGCCAGCCAAAACAATCACTAGCACCACAATCATGGCCAACAGAGAGTACACGATGCAAAGATGAACCAGAGAAAAGACGTACAGTGTCTTGTGACACCATTTGTTGGGCTCGTAGAGGGTAGGTGAGTAGTCGGGCCACTTGATTTTTAGAATCCAGTAGTTGCCCAGGCCGAACCAGATGATTAAGAGGAGGGTTAAAGCTACCTGCGAAAAAGGAAAAACACTTTTACAATAGTCTAAGAAGTTTGTCGTTGACAAATTTTAATTCTAAATTTTAAAACAGTCAAGCCTAGTTTCCACCTATGCGTGCCCACCCTGCTTCAAAAAACGCATCACGTGACGGGACATGGATTTGCACCGGTTTTCAATTCAGTGTCTCTTGATGCGTTTTTTAAATCAGGGTGAGCACGCATAGATGGAAACCGGGTATTAGCTTGTTTATACAGTGAGAACGAGTCGGTTGGAGTAGATTCGCTAGGAAATGAAATTTCAGTTTTTGGGAAAGATAAAAAAACACATCAGCTGAGATTTTCAATGAACTATTTTAGAACGGATCATCGGAACAGGCCACTAACACGCAACTTTTTTTTAAAGAAATGACCTCACTATCGCACCTTGTTCGAAAGCTTATCGAAAAATAAAAATGATGGTCTAACTTGTTTTGATCTGTCAGATATTTAAAAATATTCTCTTACTCTTTTTGACAATTTTGGGGTCTACCAGCTGCAAAAAAAGTTGTGGTTCTCGAGGGGTCCGCCCCCTTAGTTTTCACTGAAATCATAATTTTGAATTAAAATTAGACTTTCATTATCTAAAAATCGCAAAAAAATATATGAGACATGTAAAAAAAATCGACGATCATTTTTTATTTTCAATGAGGTTTCCACAAGGTGCCACAACTGGGGTCATCTCATTAAAAAAAAAGTTGTATGATAGTTCCGCCAATTCGGAAGTCCGTCAAAAAATATAGCAGGTTAAATAAAGTATTAGTTTAAACGTGTTTTTGGATCTTGCCAAAAAATTTAAATTTAATCCGCTGGTGAAGTTTTTACAACCGGCTCGTTCTTAATATAGGTGAAATAAAAAATCACCCTCCAAAGAAAAACCAAGATTTCAGTTTTTTTCTTTTGCGGCCACGAGAAATAGGGACTTATTGCAATAAAGCCAGGCAGTAATAGTGCCGGGCACTCTTCTGACAGTTTTCTATTGAAAAATGACAGTTTATCGTTTAAAATTGACATAACAAGGTCGAATTTATAAATCGAGTCGTTTATTTTCCACTAATAATAGCAGCACTATTAATTCCGGCAAGTACTAGCGATGGATTGTTCGGTTATTCGTTCTCTTCCTTTAAATGCGAGAATCTAACAAAGCGCGTTTAACCAAGAAACTTCAAAATATCATGCATTCTCATTGTTCTTTTAACCTACCTTGGGAGCAGGGTTATTATTGGTTAATAAAACAATAAAAATGCATGATGTTTTCACGTTTCGTGGTTAAACGCTGTCTGTTAGATTCTCGCTTTTCAAGAAAGAGAACGAATACCCGGACGGTCCATCGCTAATAATTGCCTGATAATACACAAATGCCTAATTTCGAAAAAAGATAGCTGTTCTTATAATGCGAAACTGTCAGAATATTGCCAGGTACTATAAGTGCCTGGATTTATTGCAACAAGTCCCTAATGTCTGTACTCGGAGCTGTCGACTCAGTAGAAAATAATTTAATGATAACCGTAATCCTTCATTCCGACTACTTAGCGGTGGTTGTGGAGAAGGTCAGCTCTGCACAAATGGCAATACTGCGTCAGGCGTCAGTACGGGTTGCAAGAGTTTCCTAGAGATGACGTCAGTTACAAAGGCCTTGAAACATTTCTCCTTTAGTTTTCGGTGCAAAATGACTTCATATTATACTTGTTCTAAGTAGTCAAAATTTGTAGCCGTATCTGCGGTAGATACATATTATAATCTTATGGAACTTGATCTATGAATATACTAAGATGAAATTTACAAACAAATAATGAATATGTAATAGATCGTTATTTTCAGACATACCCAGGTTAGGACACGTTTGCGATAATTGACCAAAGTTACAAAGTTAGGTTATACTTTATGTTGACTCCGATTTCGACTGTACAAAAGAGGAGAAGGAAGACTTAGTAGAAATCCCGTTTAAGTATATTTATTTTATACATCCCACAATTTCATAATAACACGTAAAACAGGCAACACAGAGCTGACTCTCTCTTTTGTTTGTTGCCAGTTCAACGTGTTAGTATGAAATCATCAGATTTAGGTACAAAATAAAAATATTTATAGACGGAATTTTTAAAATGATGTCCTGTTTTTGGGAGGTCGAAAGATAAAGTAAGTATAACCTAACCGTGGTTAATTGATCGCAAACCTATTCTTACCAAGGCGTGCCTGGACAGGATAGGATTCGGTTACTATTATTTGACGGTTAGGTTAACACTGATTTCGACCTTCCAAAAAAGGGAAAAAGGAGCTATTATTTAAAAAAAAAACGAAAAAAATTTAAGTATTTCCAAAAAATAATTATTCAAAAAAATTATTTTTAAAACGCTAACAGAGTATTATGCATCTGCTAAGTTACATTGATTTAAAAATTTCGATTACTTACAAGCATATGAAGTTGTTTTGGACCGAAAAGTAACGGAAAAATATTTCAAAGCTTGGCAACTGGCGCCATCTCTTGGAAACCCTTGCAAATATTGTTAACGACTGATGCACTATTGCCATTTGGTCCAGTCGGTGACTCGGTGCCGGATACGCGCCGATAGTGGCATTTCAAGTACATCCACTGACCAAAATCAATTCTGTGTGCGTATATAAATCGTAAACCACAAATCAATCTAAGGCACTACAAACAATATTTTTAAATCTAAATGAAGATGGATATCCATGGAGAATGAGCTGTGGGCTGACAGTGATAAATTTTACACGCTGGTGTACTCAAGTTTATTTTTTATTCCACATTGTACGGGTTGGATTGTATTTCTTTCTTTTGCTTTAACAATTCGAAACGCATATGAATTTTTCATTAAGCCCTCTAATATAATAGCACAACGACGACGAGTGAAGAAGAAAATTCATTTCTCTCAAATTTTTAAATCTACTCCCAGCTACTTGCTGCACGTTTATGGAGCTGGATAAGTAGTGAGAAAATACTTCCCTTAAAACTTTTTTTACATATTTTATAAAGAGGTTCTTTTCTTTATTTAACTAAACCTACAAAGACAACGATGCATAGGTGTGTGTTCTTTCTTAGTATATTTCAGTCATATAAGTCAAAAAATTTGAAAATCGTTTCTCAGAATTTTAATTATTCTACTACGATTTAACTTGCAAGTAAATATTATCGCGCAGTCTGATATGATGATGAGCGTTAGCATATTCGCAGCTGTGGAAAATAATACTAAGGGCATTGGAGAGGGTCGGCCCTTTATTTTTGCCAGTTTACGTTTTAGTATGAAATTATAGAATGTAAACAATAAATATATTTAGACAGGATTTTTAAAACCTCCTTTTGGGAGGTTGAAATCGGTGGTAACATAAAATAAGTTAGTATAGCCTAACCGTGTTCAATTGATCTCAAACGTATCCTAACCGTGGCGTGCCTGGATAGGTTAGGATCGGTTTGCAATCATTTGACAGTTAGGCTAATACCGATTTCGACCTTCGACTTTTAAAAAAATACTAAAAAAATTTAATAATTATCAAAACACAATTATTAAACTAGTAGGCATGTATAGCAGATACTGTTAGAAGTTTTGACTACTTACAGCAAGTATATAATTGGCACCGAAAAGTAAAGGAAAAATGTTTAAAGGCCTTAGCAACGTTAGTCATGTTTTGGAAACCCTTGCTGAAAAAAGACGTTTTAAAATATATAATAAATATACTTTTTAGGTACCTTTAGGGCCCTAACTTTTGAGTACCTGAAAAGTAAGTTTTGAAACATCCTGAAAAGGACGTCTTCAAAATGCGCTAGTCAGGATGTTTTTAAAATGTACTTTTTAGATCTCTAAGGGCCCATCGCACCGACTTTTAAAATTCCCTTTCTTAACTATGGATTGCTTTAATTTTAATCATGCCTTATTTTAAAATTTGTTGCACCGAGCGAAAATCTCCTCTTCTTTGTTAAGATGAGGCCACCTTGTGACCCAATCAGGCAACGCTTCCTTACAAATCTTTTTGTTATCGATACATAGGTATATTTTTTCACAAAAACATTGTGCTAAAAGAACCAAAATCTAGCCGTTATCTTGTGCAAAATCATTTTTATTTATTTAAAAAAAACATGTTTTTTACTTTATTTACTTAAAAAAGACAAAATTCACTTTAATCAAAACACTGATTATTTGTAGGTATTGTCAGTTGCTATGGCTATGCCACACGGGTAACATTATGTGACCAGCATCTTATCTAAGCAGCTCTTAAGGAACAGTAAAGTCACGAAAAAGCTGACTTAATTTTAACAAGACTAAGGAAGGAATAAGTCTGCCTTTAAGTTCGGTGCAACGAAATTTTTCGAAATAAGGTATTCTTTAAGCAGAGAAACGGAAAAAAAGTCGGTGCGATGGGCCCTTAGGGCTTTAAATTTGGCGTACCTAAAAAGTACGTTTTTCAAACGTCCCGAAAACTACGTTTTTACCGGACCCAGAGGTACCTAGGCGTACGTTTTTAAACCGTCCCCTAGGTCCGAAATGGCCGTTTTAAAAACGTTTTTAACACCTGTGTTACTAGGGTACGTGTCTTTGTTTTGTTAGATATTGAGCAAGCATCATTTGCAGAGGTTGTCTAGCATGTGAAAAACTTTATTTTAAAAGGTAGGTGCAAGAAATATTTGATTCTCATTTTATTTTACAATTTTCGTAAAGGACACCTTGTTTAAATAAAACTTGCATGTCTTGCTCTATGTCTAATAATATACAATGCATTTTAGTTAAAAAAATTCCAACAAAAATCTTTAAAATACTGATTTTTTTATGATGCTGTTTTTTCCTATAATTTAATATTAAATTAAAAATTAAATAAAAAAGTGTGCTTCTTTACTGAAGCCTCATCACTTACCGAAGCCACTTTTGATCCCACTGGAGTTCCATTAGAGCTACCGACATCTATCCGTCGTCCGTGTAACTGGTTCCACAAGGTCAGTGCCATCTTAATGCATCCGACGCTTCCCCCAACCACCATGTAAATTGGTATGTTTGGTTCACGGGGGCAGTCTCGAAGAAACTGGATTCCTGAAAAGAGGTAAAATGGTATTGCTTAAATTTAAAGTATCACAGTCGATTAAAAATATGGATACCAGCAGACCAAAACTACCTTGTTATAGGCCGGTTATTTTTTTCCGATTAAGTTCCATTTTAACCTTCCTCGCATCTAGTTTTGGCGTTGATAAAAGTTGTCATTTGATTTATCTGTCCCAATAGTAGCAAGACCGGTCATAAGGGTACTAAAACGGAAATCGTTTTTAGGCCTATTAAATAAAGGGGATTTTTCTTTAAATCTATTTTTGTCCATCGGTGGATTTGCGATGCCAACAGTTGGTTGACAGCTGACATACATATGTCACCAATCCGATATTACTTATGATTGCATCAGATAAAGCCATCAGTTAAAATAAAAACCCAATGGCATCTTCTCTACAAATGACAAGAGAAGAAGGGACATAACCCAACTATTTTAGGATTTTTCACCATTGTTTTTTACCTTTAGCTTTTCGAAGACAAACATGTCTGACGAAGAAAAAATTCTGATAGCCTTTGAGGTTCATCCATATGAAAAAGAGATTCTGCTTGAATTCTTTAAGTTTTATTGGGCAACTTTCACAGATTTCTCATTATTTGGTTTCTTTTTTATTCTCATCTATTTCGGCAATATCGCCTTCAAAAAGTTAATTATTGTCAAGAATTTTTTCTAATAAGTTAATCATAACAAAAACATTTCATGTAAAAAAAGCCAACTACGCGAAAATGGCAATCCGTAAAAAGAATTGAGATAAAAGTAAAGCCAAGTTCTCCAATTCAAATTTCAAAATGAAAGGTAATTACTAGTTTGGAAATATTTTTTAAACTTTGCTATTACAGCCAAACTTCTTTATGTTCAATTTAGCACTGTGCTTAAGAGTCATTTGAAATTTGTATTGGAGAACTTGGCTTTACTTTTATCTCAATTCTTTTTGCGGAATGCCATTTTCGCGTACTTGGCTTTTTTTTACATGAAATGTTTTTGTTATGATTTCACTTCTTTTTTAAAGGAATTGGATGATACTTCATTTTTAAAGCACTAAAATATGCGGAATATTGTTCAAAACTTTTGCAATGCCTTACTAAAATTTTTGAGGTTTTTTAATTTTTTTCCATGGTTTTATCGTAGTTCCTATCAGCCTTCCAAACTCAGCTCTCTAGCGTTTCTGAAAGTGCACAATGTTACTTTTACATAAATTTACATGTATAAGGGAGGGAAATAAATTAAAATTGTAGTGTTTTGAAATTTTGTCCTATAGTTTTATCATAGTTCCTATCATTCTTCCAATGCTTAGCTCTCTAACGTTTCTGGAAGTGGGTAATGTTACTTTTACATAACTTTACATTTATAGGGGAGGCGAATAAATGAAAATATTGGAATTTTTAAATTTTTTCCCATGGTTTTATCATAATTTCTATCAGCATTCCAATGCTCAGCTCTCTAGCGTTTCTGGAAGTGGGCAATGTTAGTTTTATATAAATTTAAATTAATAGGAGAGGGAAGTAAATTAAAATGTTGGTGTGGAGAGGGAAGTAAATTAAAATGTTGGTGTTTTTAAATATTTTCATATAGTTTTATCATATTGTATATCAGTCTTAAAAGGTTCAGCTCTCTAGCGTTTCTGAAAGTGAGCAGTGTTACTTTTAGATAACTTTACATTTACAGGGGAAGGAAGTAAATTAGAATTTTGGGGTGTTTTAATTTTTTTCTATAACTTTATCATAGTTACTAACGGTCTTCCAAAGCTCAGCTCTCTAGCATGTCTGGATGTAGGCAATGTTACTTTTACTTAAATTTACATTTATAGGGGAGGAAAGTAAATTAGAATTTTGGGGTGTTTTAATTTTTTCCTATAGTTTCATCATAGTTACTATCAGCCTGCCAAAGCTCAACTCTCTAGCATTTCTGGAAGTGGGCAATGCTACTTTTACATAACTTTAAATGTATAGGGGAGGGGAGTAAATTAAAATTTTAAGGTTTTTTGATTTTTTCCTATAGTTTTATCTTAGTTCCTATCAGTCTGCCAAAGCTCAACTCTCTAGCATTTCTGGAAGTAGGCGATGCTACTTTTACATAACTTTAAATGTATATGGGAGGGGAGTAAATTAAAATTTTGGGGTTTTTTGATTTTTTCCAGGGGTTTGGTCATAATTTCTGTCAGTCTGTCAAATTTCAGCTTTATAGCATGTCTGGAAGTACAGTAGAATATTGATGATCTATACATGAGTGAGTGAATGAGTGAGTGAGTGGCAATTTCGACGTTTTTTGAAATTTCGTAACTACTTTATGGAATTCCATGAAACTTGGGTTGTTAACTCCATGGAGATCTACGACTGTGCAAAGTTTGAGATTCGTAGCTCATTCCGAAGTAGAGTTTTAGGTAGGTCAAATATCGGCTGAAATGTTTCAAGAAAAGATGGTTACGGCGCGCGAACTTGGCGAGGCACTGCTGTGCCCTCAGATTCTCTCTGGTTCTTCAATAAACTCAAATTCATTTTGACGAATAACGAAAATAATATGTAACATGCAAGCCGCTACAGCAATATACTTATTATATTCTCTATTATAGATGAGAAGGGTCCTTGTCTGAATACTCAGATGAAGACCTACTACCCTCCAATAGCTTTAGCTATAAATTGGTCGCAGCCCTATTTATGTCAGACATGCTGTTTTTTTAACTTGACCCCCCTTGAAAAAAATGTGGGGTTATTTTCTCTATCAAAACCTTCTACCGACTCACAGACCCGGTTCTAGACCAACTCTACTTCGGAATGAGCTATGAAACTCAAACATTTGTCACGTGTACAGGGTAAAAATTTCTACAATGAAAATACGTTATTTTCTTGAATAAATTGTTTTACCTTAAAATAATTTGTTTTTAATTTAACGCGACGTTGAATCTTGAATGAAGACTTTATTTTTCTTCTTTAATTCTTTTATTTCAGTATACTCCATTTTATAACAAAGCAAGTTGTCTTCAAATAAGTAGTATTTTGCTTTCAAAAAAAAATTGTAATAAAACAATTTCTGTTTCACATTAAATTAAAGAAGCAAGACATTTTTTGTGCTATATCAAGAAAATATCCTCTTGGTGAATAGGAAAGCACAAACTATTTTACTTCAAAGCAATTTGTGATCTAAGACAATTCTTTTTACCGTGTAGATTTCGAAAACGTCAAATTCGCTACACACTTACTCATTTATAGATCATCAAAATTCTACTATAGTTCCAGAAATGCTAGAAGGCTGAAATTTGGCAGACTTATAGGAATTGTGACAAAACCTATGGAAAAGAAAACCAGAAATTATAATTTACTCTCTTTCCCTATACATATAAAGTTATGTAAAACTAACACTGAGATTTTGTAGACCGATATAAATGATAACCAAATTCTAAAAATATTAAGAAAACCAAAATTTTGAATTAACATCCTTTCCCTATACGTGTAAAGTTATAGAAAATTAAGATTGCTCTCTTCCAAAAAATGCGTTGACACACGGTAAAAAATTGCTTAAATTAAAGCAAATTGCTTTGAAGTAAAATAATTTGTGGGTTTCTATTCACCAAGAGAATATTTTCTTGATATAGCACAAAAAATGTCTTGCCTTTTATTTTAATGTAAAACAGAAATTGTTTTATTTTAAATTGGAACTGTATTAATCTAAGGCACCGTTTTCTCTGGAAGCAAAATATTACTTATACAAAAACAATTTGCTTTGTTACAAAACGGAGTATACTGAAACAAAAAATTAAAGAAGAAAAATAAAGTCTCATTTCAAGAAAACGCTACGTTGAACTAAAAAGAAATATTTTAATTCAAAACAAATTGTTTTAAGGTAAAACAATTTATTCAAGACAAGATCGTGTTTTTATTGTAGACAAAATTTTTTACCGTGTATAAAATATATATTCACATAAACAGTTTAGGCAAGGACAGTTAAGTACGGTAAAATTACCTAGCCGTTATATAAACCGACTAAGGTTTCTCTTTTTCGAACATATTTAAAATGATTTCTTTCCCAGGATCCTGGAACGTGCGTAACCAAACCGAACCGAACCGGTTCGATTCGGTTTGGTTCGGTTTGCTTTTAGACCATCTAGGATCCCGTAAAAAAGAGACCCCTTAGTCGAACCCGTTCGGTTTAGTTCGGTTTGGGTACGCACCCTCTGGGATCCCGGAAAAGGAATCGGATTTTTTTTAATATGATACAAAGAGACTCCTTAGTCCAACTATGTAATAGCGATATTTTGAAACGCGCTATTTTCGATCTTTTGTCTTTCGATCTTTTCTTTTTCGATCTTTTGAATTTTCGATCTTTTGCCTTTTCGATCTTTTGTTTTTCGATCTTTTGTAGTTTCGATATTTTGTTTTTCGATCTTTTATAGTTTCGAACTTTTGTCTTTTCGACCTTTTGTATTTCGATCTTTTGTCTTTTCGATCTTTTGTTTTTCGATCTGTTTTTTTTTACTGGTATACCCACTCGCAAGGAGATCTTTCGACCTTTGTTTCGGCACCCACTTTATCTAACCCAACCAAAACTATTCTATGTGGCCAAGATGTGTGTAGTAGTGTTCGCTATAGTTTTTGCCATGTACTGATAAAATTTAATTTTAATAAGTTCAATAATGAAGCTCGTAATAGGTATTTACGTTACTAGACCGGAAATAAGGACTTTACAGGTCGACACAGGAAATTTACAGGGCGAGCCGCAGGCGAGACCTGTAAACCTGCGGAGACCTGTAAAGTCAGTTTCCGGTCGTGTATCGTACGTATATTTTTTTTTAACCGACATAATGAAGCACAGCTGTCTGTCTTACTCAAAAGCTAGAGTAAGTATATGTTTGACTACTTATATTTAAACAATATTTATGCTACAATTAGGAACAATTCTTATACGCAACTACCTATATAACTATAGTAACCATTTTATATGTAAGTTACCTATATGTACCTAATATAAAATTCAAACAATTTTAATGCAATCATTACTTTTTCTCTTGAGTATAAATATTAAAAATGCAGTTATGCACATTTTGGATATTTATATTTGCAGCCGAAGTATTTTCAATTTTTGGTGAATTTCTCTGCTGTATATTTATTGTTTCTGAAATGTTTGACAACATATTATTTTGAGCATCAGACACATTAGATGTAGTAAAATCTCTGGTTGAACTTCCATTGCTGGCTGCTACTGGGAAGCTTCCGCCTGCACCTGCTCCAATTTTTTTAGCATTATCAACTTTTTGTCTCAGTGAGTGCTCAATATATCCTTCAGCAACAGAGTTTGAATGCCAGCCGCCCAAATTTTTAAGGTTTAATATGTCTCCACCGCCTTCTATTAGGAGTGTGGCAGCGGTGCGCCTGAATGTGTGTCCGGAGAATTCTTGTGGATTTTTAAGCTGTAGAAATTTGGCGATTTTGGCAGGTGCCCCTCCTACGCCATGAAGATCTACTGGCTGCTTTCTACATTTTCCTTGAGAGTAAAATAAAAAGAATCTTTCATGCGGAACATTTGGGGGCCTTAGATTTTTGTATTTTTTAAATAACTTCAAATTTCTTTCACCAAGAATTACGAAAGTTCTTGAAACATTTGTTTTAGTGTTTGGTATATTGACTATTATCATGTCTTCTTTCTCAGTGACGTCTTTTAGGGTTAATTTAGTAATTTCTTCCCTCCTCATTGCTCCCGAAATGGCCATGATCGTTACAACCTAAAATCAAAAAGTAAATTTAAAATTTTTGCTAACTTTACAATTTGTGAACAGTCCCATATGCAACCGATCCGTAATAAAAACTGGTATTTTTCCTCGTCTTGTTCTTTTCACTAGCCGCAGTCGAGCGTTGCCGGATTTTATTATTTTTATCATTAAGAATGCTAAGTTATTAAACAATCGGATAACTAGTACCACAGCCTACCTAGGTATGCTATGCTAGTACTAACCAAGATAGTTTTAAAAATACTTTTTCCACTATTATTTAAGTAATTAGTTAAAGTATACATTTTTTATATTATTTTTTGATAAAAATAAAGATGGTAAAACAAAGAAATCTGTGTTGTATGTTTTTTTTTGTAATTTAAATGGCAAAATTTGTATGAATCTTTTGTTTGTAATAAATAATAGTTGTAATTGAATTCCAATTTGAGTTTTTTATTTGGTTCCAAAGAATCTATATAAAACAAATTGGCATCATTGCTTAGCTTGGTAGTCCTTGTGTTATGTTATGATTATTTTAGTTAGGTTATTGAATGAAAATTAATAAATAGAATTGTTTTTTGTTTTTACAGAAAAAATTGTTAATTGAAGCTAATAAAATTTTAAAATTTGGTTAAAAGTTACAGTGCAGTTGTTGGGATTGAAACACACGTTTTTATAACAAAAATAGCAAGGAGAATAATTAGGTTTGTTTGTATTTTACTTACTTTGAGCATTAAAAATTCCTCATCCCTTGCTTCTTCCAAAAATTTATTAATTTCTTCTCCACTGAAAACTCTGGCCTTTTTAGGCTTATATCCTGCAGACTTTTTCTTTAAAAATGCAATTAGCTTGTAGTAGCGACTAATATCAATATTTCTCCTTAATGATAAGCAAGTTTTTATTGTTGAAAATAAACTCCATAAACTATTGGACTTCAATGTGGCTGATTTTTCGGCAAAATATGCCACTAGGACATTTTCATCAATTGATTTAACTTTGTTTGTGTGACACCAATTAAGGAATACATCATAATTTCTAGTATATCTCTCTTTGGATTTTTCTGGTAGCAAGTCGAAAGTTACCTTTGATGCTGCTTCAATTATTTCTTCCGGATTTAATTCTTCATTCATGTCCAAGTCCATAATTTACTTATTATTTTTTTAAATATCTCTTTTTAAACACAAGTTTTTTATTTAAAAGGCAGCCATATTGATTTATTTTAAATGTCAAAGCTGTCAAAACAAAACAATTTTTATAAGCTGTCATCACAAAGTCATGGCTAATTTGACTGAAATAGGGACCGGAAAGAGAACAAGAGACCGGAAAATTAAAAATAAAGATCACTTTGGAGACCGGAAAGAATCTGAACTAAACCCGCACTGTAAAATGAAACTTTCTGTACAAAAAAATGTACAGAAAGTGTATGTTTTCTGGTTGAAAAAAAAGTCATAATTAATAAAATTTCAACAAAATGCGCGGTAAAATTGTGACAGATTTTAGTATTTAAAACAAAGCGTGGTAAATTTGTGAAAATGTTTTTGTTGTTTTCAGCGATGCTACAGTACTATAATAGATGGCCGTCAGGGACTCGCCCATTTTGAAATTGGTCACAGGGGACATTACAAATAGTTTAACTAACTTATAATAGGTATTTTGTTTTCAAGAAATAAATATTTTAATTTATATAATATTATATAAATTAATTGGGGTGACTGTGACAGATTTCTTACAAGCTCTTACGCTTAAAGGGATTTATGTGTTTTTTTTTTTAATTAAACTAGTTTACAAAAAAATCTGGAACTAAAGTTTCTTTTTGCAACAATCTCGACTGGCTAGACGCGGTATTCGGGCATTTATGCTAAGTTTCGTTTCTCACAAAGGCACCTTATGCAGGTAAAATTGTGACAAATATTCTTGTAAACCACGGCTTCGGTTTTGAAAATTTTTAAAATGTTTTTTGGTATTTTAGTAGCCAAAGGATGTTAGTTCGTAACCAAACATCGAGAAAAAGTATTGTTTTGTATAATTCCTAAATATCAACAAAAACAATCCTTTTTACGGAATACCAGGTTTTTGTTATGATAGGATATTTCGAAGGGTTTTATACATTGACGTGTAAAAGGTATGGACCAGCCCCTTCCTATCTTTGCAATGCAGCTGATCGATGCCAACATTAGAAAGAGATAACCGAGAAAGAGATAGAGCTAAAGAGGGCAAAAAAGCCGTGCCAATACATGGTTTTATACAATGACGTATAAAAGGTGTTGTATACCAGTAAAATGCTGACTTTGCACAAAACTATTATTTCTCTAAAAATAGTCAATGCAATGTTTTTACTTTTAAATTGTAAGAAACGCAAGAGCTTTTTACACTCCTGGGTCATAATCAAACGTTTTTTCTATTACTAGAGGTCTTTTTTTACATTTGGCGGTGAAAGTATGAAGCAAAAGACAATTTTTTTATAAATTAACAATTTGTTGATTACATAATTGTTTTTCTTTCCTATGATCTTTTTCTTTCTTGGTTAATATGATATCATTACATGTAGTTTAGTATGATTAATCCCCAGAACACTATTTAGAATACCGGAATCATAATATTATGTATAAAAACGGCTCAATTATTAATAAATTATTGTATTAATAAACGTAACGCATTTTCCATTAGTTCGTTAGTCTTATTGTTATTGTTTATTAGCCGATAACGATAAGATTGTGATACCGGTGATTGTTAAATGAACGTTCTGAATGGTAATGTCCTCGTATCGCATCCTTGGTAACTAGACTTATTTTCTTAAAAGCAGCCGCCAGAAAGAAAGATTTTAAAAACTAATTACCGATGTAAACAGCACCCGAAAAATAAAACTTTTTTGTCGTTTAAGAAAAATCATGGTTATACTTTGTACTAAATTCAACTAATTCAGAACAGGCAATTTTATACGATAAAATGAAACTCATACTTTGTTGAATAGTATTGTTTAATCCATGTAAACACGTTTTCTTGAAAATTGATAACAACGGAATTACGCTGCTGCTGATTTTAGCTTAGTGCAATGTAAACCGAAATTGCCTACATTTATCCACATTGCCGTCGATAATTCCTATAATTCGTGCTTTTGGCAGACAATGTAGCTTTGTCTGGATAAATTTTAATAGTACATGGAATCACCGCTAGTTTATCCTATAGGCACTCTAGGCACTTGCATAGGGCCCGTAGCCTCAAAGGGACCCGCAGCGCTCTGGTCCAAAAACTCAGTGAGCAATTTATTGTGATGGATTAATTTTTTAATTTGGGATTTGTTTTTGGAAACTACTATTCAAATTCAGGGAATATAATTGATTAAATTATGGTGAAAAAGTTTCTGTCTGAGTCTGAATCCAAAATCAATAAAAAAAAATATTTATGAAAAAAGTTTGAAATTTGCTAGAATTAATGTGTAACAAAAATTATCAAAATTGAAAAGATGGTCTGCTAAACCTATTTTTTTTGTTAATTTCATATAATTTGACTTACTTACTTTTTAACCCCGGATTCAGATTGAGCGTGAAAAATACATAGGAATATCAAGATCTGTCTTACGGATCTCGACATTTTTTCGTAAGGGTTGTCTAATAAAATTTAACGTGATTTTTTTTTTGCTGAATACAACATGTCCCTCTGAATCTAGTTGTTTGTTTAGCGACTTTGTTAAGAGGGCGACTTTGTTAAACCGGCACTGCATGGAATTAGTTGGACTTTGGTTTAAAAAAAAACATATTTTTGCGCACTTTGCGAAATGTTTATTTCTCATATAATGGTACTGGCAACACGGTTATTTTTGCTGCATAGGGACTAATAGTCTAAAAGGTACTTTTTTTAAAATATGTAATTTTTTTCCCAATTTTTGAGTTAAAAAAGGCAGCCAGCTTAAACATTATAGGCTTATTTATGTGGCTGAGTATGCCTAGTAGCTTGATAGTCAAAACCTAGAAGATAGTAACTAAAAGTACAAAATATCTTTCGGGATATTCCATTAAAATGTGAATGGATTTTATTGTTTAAAAAACGTTACTATATTTATTTGATCTTACAAACTAAATATGAGAAGTGCCACTTTATCAGAATTTATACCTGGGAGCCATAACATAATTTTTTAAGTTTTGATGACTGCACGAGTTACCAATTTAATATAACGCGAGTTACAAAACTTTTTGTTGTTTATTTTTCACGAACAAAGAACTCCGCTCACTTCTTATGGGATTTTGATTAAACGCAGAATTTAACCAAATTTTGCTTTGTTGTAGATTTTAGTTTTTTATTAGGTTTGTGCCTATAAAACCTTTTACTTAGAAGGTCAAAATCTGCAACATTCCAGTATTTGGTTAATTTCCGCGTTCAACCAAAAGCCCATAAGAAGTACTTTTTAAAAATTAACCCATATTTTTAGAGTTTCTTTATCTTTGACCTATTTACATTTGTTATTTAAGAGCAATTCGTTTGTTGAATTCATTAAAATATTAAAAAGTAAAGGTAAATCCTATGTCCTCAAAAATTGGAATTTCCAATAAGATTGCGTTCATTTTAATATTAACGTAATAGTTTTTTATTAAAAGTAATGGTTCGGTTCGGTTCGGTTGGAATCTCCCTTTGGATAGAATCTGTCTAAGGGTTTAGGTATTTTCTCGTTAGATCAGCTTGCCTAAAAGACACTTGGCCTTCAAAGCCAAATCCAAACCGCATATTTTTCACGTTTTCAACTGCCCTTACGTCAATTACCTTTCGTTTGATACCACCATGACTTAAACTCTAATTTTTGAAATCCAACCCCAGCTTTTTTTTCCAGGCTCAAGTCCCTTTCGTTTGATATCACACAAGCCTTATTTTCACATAAATTTTAAAATTTACCTCCACCATTTTATTTTCTTGTGTTCGTTAGATTTTGTTCATTTTTAAATGAGACCTTTTCGATCCAAGACCCAGCCTAGGTACCGTAGGCGGTTTTTGAGTTATGCGCCTTGGTTAATAGTAGTGTGAGCTAATACTATAGTATAGGAGTAGTGTGAGCTAAAAACAAAAATTGGATTAAAAATTCAATCAAAAAAGTAATTGTATGTAAAACCTTTTTTGATCCAGTTAGGAAATGCATTGTTATATGCAGGGTACGTCTATAAAATATACCTACCTACGTAAACTACTAATACATAACTCAATTTTCACGCCTCGTTTGTCCAAACTCGGCGATACCGCACTGAATACGGGTTTAGGTGGATCAAAGCGACTTAGTCCCCTCAAAGGCATCAAGAGACAATATTTACATAATCTAATCGGTCTGGATTAGAGGTACTTCTTCACGAATATTAAAAAATAAATTTTTATAGCGGAGAAGGTTAGTGGCGTAAGGGCAAGGAATATACAAAGTGTCCCATTAAGGACGGCAGCCGGAGTTATCTCCAAATCTACTATCGCTATTAATTACTACAGGAAAAAAATCGGGCCTTGCAAATTCATATAATATATTTTTGTTTGCGTAGTCACCGCTAGGAGACGGTAGTCACATCTAACGAAAATTGCTTCTTTGGACGAAACACAATAATCAACAGACAAAAATGATACCATATTCATATTTCATGAATAATTTTGCATAATTTGAACGGATCTACCTCACTTGCCCACCGGGAGAAAATCAAATTGGTCTTCTTGACTATTTGTCTTAATTTATATTTTTTCAAAAAAGAAAATTTTAAAAAAATTCCAAATTTATTTAAACAATTACATCAATATTTTTATGTAAATTTGTTAAGTGCTATTACTTTAAAATATTATTGAAATACGCAAATAATCATTTGACTTAATTTTTAAGATATTTAAAAATAACGTTTTATGTATGTATTATGTGGTGACACGGGATATTAATATTTTATTTTTGAATTACACTTTTTATAATTTAAATTAACTTTAATTTTAAAAACAAGACAACGAAAGTAAAATGCAATTAAGCAAAGTAAAGTCGCGTTTAAAAAACTTTAAAAAATGGTATCAAGATTTTTTAAGAAATTAATGTTCTTAGGTTTGGTACTTTTTTAAAATTTCTTTTACGGAAAAGACACAAATGTGGACAAAGATTCAGTAAGTTAAATAAATAACAAGAATAGATTTAGTTCTTACATAGCTGTAATAGATTTTTTAATAAAAACTGTCAATTTCATTGCTTGAATGTGGGGAAGTGCCATAAGCGTACATGAATTATGCAGACTTTTTCAGGGGATATGAATATGGTATAAGCTGTGTCTTAGTGTTTCATCCAAAAATAAAATTACTCTAGTCGATATATTAATTACTGCTTCCTAGCGGAGCTGCAGAAACAAAAATATTTTAGGTGAATTAGTAAGAGCCGATTTGGTTATAACAACTTTTTTCCCGAAGTATAGTAGCGATAGTATGCTGCCATTTTACTTCAGCCTGGATTTAAACAGAGGACCCTCCTACCATATAAGGTTAGATTGTACTTCATGCTCCTTCTAAGCTGATGCTTTACTATCTAAGCTACCTGGATTCAGTAGCGGATCCAGGGGAGGGCCAGAGGGGCCCGGGCACCCCCTCCCCCCTTCCTGACATTAAACTTTTTTTTAGCTGAAGAGAAAAAATTTCACTGCATTAACTGCAATTTTTACTAAGATTTACCCGCAACATAACTTTTTTAATTTTTTTTGAGAAAAATTAATAGTATTCCAAACATTTTCGCCAGCGGTGCATTTTCTATGCCTCTCAATTGTTATTACAGACCTAAAACTCAATAAAACAATATGGAAAAGATATATTCTGGTTTTTGCTTCCTTCTTGGCCCCTCCCCCCTCGAAATCCTGGATCCGCCAACTGCCTGGATCTGATTAAATACCCAACCTAACCTTTGTAATTTTTGAAGATGCAAAAATGGTAAAAAATACTGGAAAATGGCGAAAAATTAGTTGTAAAAATGTATAAATTTTATAGTAATTTTGCGAGATAATCAAATTGTATGTATAAATATTCGATTTTTTGTTTAAATTGAGTGAAGTCTTATCTAATCTAATAGTAAAATTTACATTTTGGCTTTGAAAATTTACCATTTCTGCTATCTTCGTCTTGTAATATTAAAATATTATTATGTTGTTTAAATTTTTCGGAATTTACTTGAAATTTTGAGAGTGTACGGGCAAAACAGACCTCGTATTTGGATTAAATGTGCGGCAAAAGCAAATGACAATAAAAAAAATTAATAAAAAAACACGAAGCTCCTAAATCTACTTTTACCTTCTAGTCGCAGTTAGGTGTAGCTATAATGTACGACATGCTTCAACTCTTAGTAAGCCCACTTACGCACTTAATTAAACAGTTTTGTAATTTCATGATCAGGTTCTTGGGTAATTTTGTACCCAATTACGAGTAGTAGGTATAAGTAGATTTAGAAATTGGGTGTTGTTTTATTAAAGAATATTTTTATTTCCAACTTTTGGTTTAATTCTTATTTAGCCTTATAGATAGCACTATGCATTTACCATTCATTTAGCTCCTGTGCTGCTCCTGTATAGTTTACGGAACGTTCTTAAATTACGCAACGCAAAAATTTAGGATTTTTAAACCACTCCTCCCACCTCGTAACGCATTTTCAATAAAAAACACATTAAAAAAACATTGAGTGTAACGCAAGGCCAAACTTCCCCTTCCCCCCTAGAGCGTTACGTAATTTCAGGACAGTCCCTTAATGATAAAATGCAGCAAATTCATAAAATGAAAAACACTGCACGTATTTATCATTGTATGAATTTTACTTTTGCTAAAAATTTCGCATAAAATATTTCGTAGATCTGGAAGAAAAACCAAAGAGGAACTAACTAATGAAGATGTATCATGGAAATATTTGCTTTATTCAATGTGTGACACATACACAATTCATTTAACTAAATCAAGGTACCTAATTTTTACCTAAATAATGCATTTGTGACGAACATTGAACTATGCCCAAAGGCTCTAAATATTAAGTGAAGATGGGGAAGGGGTGAGGAAGGGAGGACTAGGAAAATGGTGTTAAAAAAAAATCTTAAAGCGTATGCAGCAAGAATTTTTGAAACCGCTCTATATTTGTGAAAGTTATAGCTACAACTATTACTAATAAGGAAGGCGGAGAGGAGAGTGGGAGAGGTAGGAGAAAATTAGTAAAATGGTGTTGGAAAACAATCTTAGAGCGTGTGCAGAAAGAATTTTCAAAATCGCCCTATATTTGATAAAATTATGCGACTATAGTTTTTGAAAAGGGTGGGGGGGGGAATAAGTGGAGGAGAGATGGGTGGGAGCAGAGAGGAACTACCAAGTAATTACAGCGAATTAGAAAATATTTGCAATGGGTGATCAAAGGAATTTCATTAAAATCGTCTGTAATTTAGGTAGCTTGTATGCCTTAAAGCCTACATCATGTGATCGAATGCATGTTGATTCCTGTTTAAAAAGTATATCATGTAGCACCTTCGGGATCAGTAGCAACTCAACGACACCTTTTTTTTATCAAAATCGGTTTAGCCTCCAGCGCGACACAAACATACATATTTACACACATACATACATATTCCAAGCGAAAAACATTACCCTTCCTTTCGCCGTCCTGCAGTTGGGTAAGAAAAAAGCTACCCATTAGTCAAAAGCACGTTTGCCTTTTTTCACAATGATTGTGCAAGATCAAAATCAAGATAGTCATTGCTAATTATTTTTTGAAACTTGATTTAATTGTGTCTACACATCTTAGAAGTATTTGTAGATAAGGATACGTAGGTAAAGTCACTTTTCTCATTTCTTTTAAAAAATTACGGTTATACGGAATTCACCCATCTCAATCTGCCGTAAAGGAGATAAGGTTAAGATGGCATAAAGGCAAATATCGTCGAATTATGGAGATACGGCCTATAACCTTTTGCTTTTGACTACTCTATACTTAATATTAATAGACGGAGCGTGCAAGATTTCACGATTTAGCCCTAAGTTTACGGTTATGTTGTATGCACCCACATATTCTGCCATAATGAGATAAGACTTAGTTAACACAAAGGCAAATATAGCCATATTATGGAGAAACAGTCGATAAATTTTACCTTTGAATATTTGAACAGGGTCAACTTGGTATTGGCTCTACCAGGTATGACTTTAGGGCCTGTCCTTAAATTACGTAACGCTCTAGGGAAGGTTTGGCCTTGCGTTACACTCAATGTTTTTTAAATGTGTTTTTCTTGTAAATGCGTTACGAGGGGGGGTGGGGCGTTCAAAAATCCTGAATTTTTGCGTTACGTAATTTAGGGACGCTCCCTTAGCACTTTCATGCCATCTATTATGCGCAAATATTTAAAATTTATAGATGTACACGAACTTATGCGATTTACGATTTTACGTTAACCAAACTATATTAAAAATGTATGCAAAGAAAATGCTTTATAATCCACATTTAATACGTGGTCGCTGTTTCGTATAGTTTTTAACAAAATATAGATTTTGTGTTTTGTAAAATAATTATTTTTTACCTGTCTAACAAATAATTATTTTTTTATTTGTTTTGTTTCTGTCGTCGTGTGAATTTACCTTTGCAATTTATTTTTTAACCATTCATCAAGTTCTCGTTTATAATAACTTGAAGTTGCTTGTGCTATTGAATGAGATGCTTATATTAAAGGAGGTTTTATTATTTTTATTTTATTGAAAAAGTAATCAACAGACATAAAGTCTAATAATAGATTACAATTATAACATTTGTTTAAATCTAAACAGTCATCACTTTTAACAAAAAAAAAGAACACTTCTAAAACCCGCAGAAAAATCACTAATACTAACACTTTAATACGATTTTTCTAAATGTATAAAAAAAGAACTACATAATCTCTAAAATTTTACTTTTAAACCTAACAAGCGATTCATAAAAATTGTCTATATTCATAAGAAGATTAGCAGAGGTCGTTATCTATATATAGGCGAATTCAATCCTAAATTTGTATTTGCCATGTGAACATAAAATGTACTTAACGCTCTATTATTAAAGATATTAACTGTCAAAGCTAACCTACTTAAGATAAAAGGATAGTCTATTTTATTATGTAATATTTTGTATATAAATAGCAGGCGAGCCATGGTTCTTCTAGTTTCTAAACGCTTAAATCCAAATTCACTTAGAAGCCGCTCATACGGTATATCCATCAAATAAACCCCAAATTTTTTATAATACAGGTGTTCCAAGAATTGAAATTGGGTCCACTTAGAAAAAAACTTTATACCGTTAGGGTAAAAGCTATACTGACCATGAAGATTCTGCTTAGAAAATTCAAACTAGTTCAGCAGGTGTTTAGATAAAAATAGAAACAAACGAGTGTACCTCGATCTTAGAAAATCGCTACGGTCCGTGAATTAAAAGTTAAAGAAGAGGGGGAACACCTGAGGAGAAATTATAGGCAGATTGACAAAAGATGACTAGGAATATCAGGGGAGATCAAAGTAGGTTGCGTTAATGAAGAGAAATTGTCTTTTCTTTTAAATCTGCGAAGCCAGAAGGAGGTAAGAATTGCGTTTTTATAAACCTTGCTAATTTCTTGCTAGGGCATTATGCCGGCGTTAGCCGGCGTTAAAACTTACTATCGAAGAAAAGCTTCAAATGGTAAAATGGTATTTTCCAGGAAACTTCGCAGGGCATGTGATATATGTATTTATTCCTAAATATAAGAAACGTGATATCCCTTGCAAAACTACCACTTTAAACATAATTAACCATTTAAAAAAAATTTGAGTGCGTTAAGCTCTGCAGAAAATGTAGCGACAATGAAGAGGTGGATGAGGGTCCAAGACCCATATCGTAACAAATGCTACAGCGAGAAACTATTGTTTGTGCTGCGTCTTAGATACACCCTCCTTGTTCAAGTTCAGCCATTGCTAAAGAGATACCTGATGATGTCCCTCCCAAAACTATTCGAAATGTTTAAAAAAGAAATGGAGGACAATATTTTGGAATATGGAATTTTGTAAGAAAATTATGGGTCGTGCAAGTCAGGATAAAAATTTTGTCAGTAATATTTTATTAACTGACGAAATTGTCCTTACACAATCCGCAGAATCCATCAATTACACGCTACTGGACAAAAAAAAAACATTTTACGGTAATATGCGAACAAAATACCCTTAAAATTAAATGTTTGATCGGGGGTTCTTGGAGAAAATATCAGTGGGCTTTATTGCAAAATCAAGTGATTTCTGCAATTCAATTATTGCTGGATGTTGATTTTCAGCAAGTTTGGATTCAGCAGGGTGTCCGGCACCTGACGTTTTACTCGTCTACTAAACACCTGCTAAATTAGTTTTTCTGTTTTTAAGCAGAATCTTCATTGTCGGTATAGCTTTTATCCCAATGCTATATATATAAAAATGTCTTAAGCGTCTTTACTTTTGGTATTCAGGATGTTAAATACGTATTTTAAAAAAATCTCCTTTTTTAATAATACCTGTTCAATCAAGATGCATTTTTTATTGTATAACATGTTTTTCTAAGTTAAGACGTGTTGATGTTTTGAGGTTGGTAGAGCTGCGGGACTGTAAGCGCTGGCCGTTTTATAAAATCTGGGTGCAAAAATCCTTAAAAGGACGATGTAAAAATATTAATTTTTCCGAGCCACACAAAGACAATATAGAGGATTGGCACTCACCTTTTCAGTTGTTTCCGTCGTCCAGAGGAGCTCCTCTCGCTGGCCCAGTCGTTGCAGTCGATCCACACTAGAATCACTTGTTTGTGTAATGGTTTAGTTTGATTTTCTAAGAATGTTATTGGATTTTTTGGTTAATAGAATTTATCACCATGCTGCGTGGTGATCTCGATAGAATACGACAGACGAATCCTTTTTGGTTACGCCTTTTTGCGCAGATTCATTTTTCGTAGATGGCGCTGGCGTTTTGCTTGTGCCAATCAAATTGAAATTGTGTGGGTTTTCCGAATACGGGAATTTGGCGCAAAATTTGAATTTAAAATTAAAGTTGCACGAACATTTTCCGCCCACTTAAAACGAAGTTTTACATTGAGATTAATTGAATAAACAAATGACTATAAAAAAAAATACAAGTTAATTCAAAACCTTAAAGGGTAGGTTATTAAAATCCGTTTTAGGTTTATAGATCAAAAAGAAAAAAAAAATGAAAAAGAATATATATATATATTCTAGATAACGACACACGAAACAAAAGAAGTTGCTTGGGAGTTTAGTGCGCATCTAAAGGTAGTGGGCACAACTTGACCACGGGACGAGTGAAAAGTCCGTGTTGTGTTTTAACAGTAGCAACTCGAATGTGATTATCCCGACCAGGATGTACAGATACTATTCTACCCAGCAACCAGTGTAATGGCGGCCTAGTTTCATCCTTAATTAATACAAGCGTATCTAGCTTGATTTCAACCGAAGGGTCCGACCACTTAGAACGCTGTTGTAAAGTATTTAAGTACTCGAGTTTCCAACGCTTCCAGAAATCGGCATGAATTCGTTGGATAAGTTGCCAACGCTTAAGGGTATTAACTTTAAGGGTAGAAAGGTCAGGATCAGGACACGAATTAAGGGGTTCCATTGTGAGGAAATGACCCGGAGTCAAAGACGTAAGATCGTTTGGGTCAGAGCTTTGCTCACAAAGGGGTCGAGAATTGAGTAATGCCTCTATTTGGGCGAGGAGAGTATAGAGCTCTTCGAAGGTTAGTATCTGGTCACCGATGACCCGATACAAATGTGTTTTTATAGATTTGACTCCTGCTTCTGCTAGACCATTTAGGTGGGGGGCTCCCGGACTATTAAGACACCATTTGATTTTTAAGCTCTCAGAAGCTAATTTCGAAAGATATGGAGCTCCTTAATAGCCCCAACAAAGTTTGAGCCTCTATCACTTGTGATTTGGACACAAGTGCCACGTCTAGCGACAAAGCGTCGTAAAGCGGCGATGCACGCCTCTGTGGTTAAATCCGAAACCAGCTCGATATGGATTGCTTTGACAGAAGTATCGACAAAGACTGCGATATATGATTTACCAACTTGTGCTCCACGACGTCTCTGACCTACAAAGGTTTTGATTGGGCCTGCATAGTCTAAGCAAACGTGTGAAAAACATTTTAATTGTGACGTTCTAAAAGAAGGTAAATCCGACATGTACGGAGTATACGGTTTTGGTTTTAAGCGAAAGCAGGGAATACATTGCAATAAAACCCTCTGAATAGCTTGACGTGATGACATAATCCAAAACTTTTGACGAATTAAGTATTGGACTGTGTTTATTCCGGGATGTAAATTTTCGTTATGAGTTTGAATAATGATCAATTGGGTTAATCTATGAGATTTCGGCAATAATAAGGGATGTTTTGCCTCAAAGGAGAGTTGAGAATGCCGTAAGCGTCCGCCCACTCTAAGGAAGCCCAATTCGTCCAAAAAGGGCGCGAGTTTGCGAAACGGCTTAGGTAATAGCTGAGTATTTTGAATTTTTTGAATGATATCCGAAAAACACTCTTCTTGGACCCTTTTAACTAAAACAAGTAGAGCCTTGTGTAGTTCAAAAGCGGAAAAAACGCCGGATAAAGGGTCAACTGAGGTTCTTCGATTGTGAATAAGTCTTAGAAAATGACAAATGATTTTTTGAATGGTATTTAAATTGGATATTTTATCGATTAATCTATCAAAAAAGTTTTGATTTTGAATTTCTGCCGTCAGCACCACTGAATTTTCCGGTTTTTCTTCTTTGAGAACCTCGTCTGGAACTCCCAAAGAACGTTCATTTATAAACCTTTGAATTTGCCACTCCGTAGTGGGCAAGGTAATCCATGGAGGGCCGTGAAACCAAAGAGGGTGATTTATTAAGTTATTGGGCGACAACCCTCTGCTAGCGCAGTCGGCAGGGTTCTCGAGTGAAGTAATGTGATACCATGGGACTTCGGGGATTGTTTCTTGAATACGACTTACGCGGTTTGCCACAAAGGTCTTCCACTTGTGAGGTGAAGATGTGACCCAATGAAGCGTGACCTGTGAGTCCGAGAACGCAAGAATTTCATCGATTACGAGTAATGATGAATAGGTGCGAATAACTAGTTCGAGTAAATCAGCTAATAGAGTAGCTCCAAGTAGTTCCAAACGTGGGATTGAAATAGTGTGTAAGGGAGCAACCCTTGACTTGCCCATGACTAGAGCAGTTTTGATAATTTTATTTGGTAATTCGACGCGAACGTATACGCAAGAAGCGTATCCTAGCTCGGATGCATCGCAGAAACCTAGCAATTGACATCGTTGAATATTATTCGAAAAAATATGTCTAGGTATACAAAGATTCGAAAGAGTGGTTAATTGATTATTGAATTGTATCCAAAGAGTTTTGATTGGATCGGGGGGTATTTCATCCCAATCAGTTTTGCATAACCAAAGTTTTTACATAATCACTTTGGCTAAAAATGAAACAGGCGATAAGAAACCTATAGGATCCCAAATTTTAGCGATAGCCGATAAAATATTCCTTTTGGTGCAAGGTTTTTCACAAGGGGTACAAGAATAGGTAAAAGTATCTGTAGAAGGGTGCCACTGAAGGCCCAACACCTTAATCGATGTTGAAGAATCGTCTTCAAAGGTAACAGAGATCTGACAATCAGCGGGCGACAAATGTGAAAGAAGTTTCGGATTATTTGATGCCCATTTTCTTAATTCAAATTTTCCCAATTTAAGCAACGCTATGAGATCCTTTTGAAGTGATAAAGCACCTTCTAGAGAGTTAGCTCCACAGCAAATATCGTCCATGAAAATGTTATTCAAAAGGACCTGGGATGCTTCAGGATAATTCTTAGCCTCCAGGATGGCTAGTTCTCTAAGAGTTCTAATAGCTAAATAGGGACTTGAACTAACACCAAACGTCACTGTATTAAGCCTGTATTCCTGCAGGGGTTCATTGGGATCAAATCGCCAAAGTAGCCTTTGGTAGTCCCGATGAATTGGATTAATTTGAATTTGTAAAAAGTGCTGTTTTATATCAGTCAAAAATACGATAGAATAAAATCTGAATTTTAATAGAATTTCGGAAATATCGGCTTGTAATTTTGGTCCTATTAAAAGAGTTTCGTTCATGCTTAGGTCTTTCGAACCCTTAATCGAGGGGTTAAAAACCACCCGGAGTTTAGTCGTTGATTTGTCAAGACGAAGGACTCCGTGATGTGGTAAATAAGAACATAACTGAGGTCTAGGTTCGGATCTTGGAATTAAAGACATGTGCCCGTTTTTGAGATATTCTCTCATAAAATCCGAGTACATACTATAGAAATTTGAATTTTTTATTAAGCGAGATTCAAGAGACAAAAATTGACGATAGGCCACTGAATATGTGTCTCCTAGGTCAGGAGGGTCAATGTGACGAAAAGGCAAATTTACAGTAAATCGGCCCGAAATATCTCTAGTGGTAGTTTTTTGGAAAATCTCTTCACATCTTTTTTCTTCGGGTGAGAGAAACGTTTTTGACTTAATTGATTCTAGTTCCCAAAATCTGCGAATATTAAAGTCGAGAGACTGCTCACAGGAAGTAAAGTAAGAATTGACTTGAGGTGAAATATTTATGTTTTGAGTTTGGCCCATCAAGACCCACCCAAAAACTGTCTCAAAAGCGGAGGGTAGGCCGTGAGGTCCTGGAATTCGTCCTGATTGGACGATTTCTGTGTAAAGTTGTGCACCTAAGAGTAAGTCAATTGGACCAGGGTTGTAAAATTGATTATCTGGAAGCTTTAGATTTGAAATATGACTCCCATTGGATGAATCTACCTGTATTGAGGGCATATTCGAACAGAGTTTCGGTAAAACGAAGACTTGAATAGAAAAGGTAGGCTCTTGTTGGCCTAGGGCTCGAATAGTGCAAGTAGAAATGCCGTTAGTGGCCGATGAAGATTGATTTAGTCCCAGAACAGGGATCGAAATTTTGTTTCTTGGCAAGCCTAACCTGTTAAGACAAGCTTCGCTTATCAGGTTAGCTTGGCTACCGCTGTCCAGAAGTGCTCGGACAGGTTGGTAGTTACCCCGACTATCCAGTACCTCTAATTTTATAGTCGCTAGAAGCACTGTCGTCCGGGGCGTCAAGGTGGATAACGAAGAGTATTGATTTGTAGATGTATTTGGATTCGAATTGATTTGAATTGAATTTGAACTGGGTTGAACAAAACTAGGGTTCTGTTGGCTAAGACTTGAATTTGAATTTTGATACGATAAGTTTGTGCCTGTGCTTGGCACGGCCACTTGATTTGGATTAAAACTTTGATTTAAGTTCGAATTTTGATTTGAATTTTGGCTTGAATTAACAAAGGATTGACTTGAATTCTGACGGATTGAATCTGTCATTTGCGATAGATGAATAAGACTATGGTGCCTATGTCGACATACCCTGCAGTTGTAGGTACTACTGCAGTCCATTACTTGATGATTTGAACGTAAACAGTTGATACATAACGATTGTTGTTTTACATAAGTAGAACGATCTGCAGGAGATTTGGAGATAAAAACACCACACTGCGAGAGTGGATGAAAAGAATTATTGCATAATTTGCACTTATAGGGTTGTTGGTTTTGTCGAAATTGAATATTGGATTGTTTATTTGATACTTGTGAGTGCGTATGCGCTAAAAAATTTGATGGAGGGCTTGATTTGTACTGATTATTTGAATAAGAATTATATTTTTGGTTACTAGAATTCGAATAATTTGGTTTTTGCTGTTTTGAAGTCGAAGGTTGCATTTGCGTATTTTGGGGAGATAGCTGTACTGTTTTAAGAGCACGGCATTGGTTAATAAGAAACTGAATTAGATTTTGATATGTTGGAATCTCGGTAGTACTATACTTTAATTCGAAAGCGGTTCTTGTGGTTTGATCGATTTTTGATAATAAAATTGAAAATAAACAAAAACACCACGACGTTACTGGAAATTCAAGATTTTCGAGCGCCGTAATATTCTCGGAAAAGGTATCTACCAAGACTCTAAGATCCTTTGCTGACTGGTTTCTCTTTAAAGAATTTGCATAGTAGATTGAGTTCCAGTAGGTACTGGCTAAAAGTCTTTTATTTTGATAGCGATCTGTTAGCACCTTCCAGGCGATTGCGTAATTACTTGCCGTTAATTTTATAGAGCTTAAAATATTAAGTGGTTCGCCCTCAAGGAAGGTTAGCAAATGTTGAAATTTCCTTATATCGGAATAATTAGAGTTTTCGTGAACCAAACAAGAATAAACATCGTAAAAGGTTGGCCACTTTTTTACGTTTCCATTAAAGCAAGGTACCTTTAAAGGGCCCAGATCATCGCTACGTGAATAGTGTGAAGTTGCGGGGGTGAAATGTGAATGAACTGAATCGGAACATAAACTCGAAAAAAGAACTTTAGCTTGGTGGTAGAATAGATCCGTATCTTTCCTAATTTTGTCTTGTACTTCGAATTCATCATCGTCGTCGTCTTTCAAGAGACCTATGATGTCATTATGAATGTTTTTAAATTGTTCATAGTGATCATCTAACGATTCGTAAAACGCCTTAAAAATTGGCAAGGAAGAACTATCTGATTAAGCTTTTGTTCCCAAGTTATACGTTTCCGTAATACGAGATATTGAAACTTTGCGTTGATTCTCAAGCTTTTTTAACGACATATTGTTAATTAAAAAAAATAAAAAATATTTAAAAGGAATAAAACTAACACTTGACCCCTATTGACTTTAATCAGTCCAAAAGAGTTCAACAAGCATATATTTTATTATCGATTTCTCGAATAAATGCAAAAACTTATCAACAGCTGTTATCCTAGGTCGCGATTTTTCTCCCAAAATAAATGCACACAAAACAACTTGTACCTACTACCGTTTCTCTTATTATTTACAGGTAAATACTAATTCTACTAGATGTGTTTGTTTACCTGTTAAATAAGAATAAAGCATTTAACTCACAAGCACTTTTGTTGTTTTGAATAACTATAACATATTATTTAAACAAATAACTATTATTTAAACAAATTTCGATTTTTGAATCAAAACAAACGACGTACCAAGTGCCAATTTCGGCTGCAATGAAATGTGGGTGGAGCAACCGTTAAGCCACGCAAGGGGGGACGGAACCTCCTTTCTAAACTGGACACGGCAACTAAGCGAACCAAAATGGCGAGGCGAAAAAATCTAATATTTCTAGCAAACAAATTTTAAAAACTATCTGGGTCGTGGGACCAGAAAATGTTGATGTTTTGAGGTTGGTAGAGCTGCGGGACTGTAAGCGCTGGCCGTTTTATAAAATCTGGGTGCAAAAATCCTTAAAAGGACGATGTAAAAATATTAATTTTTCCGAGCCACACAAAGACAATATAGAGGATTGGCACTCACCTTTTCAGTTGTTTCCGTCGTCCAGAGGAGCTCCTCTCGCTGGCCCAGTCGTTGCAGTCGATCCACACTAGAATCACTTGTTTGTGTAATGGTTTAGTTTGATTTTCTAAGAATGTTATTGGATTTTTTGGTTAATAGAATTTATCACCATGCTGCGTGGTGATCTCGATAGAATACGACAGACGAATCCTTTTTGGTTACGCCTTTTTGCGCAGATTCATTTTTCGTAGATGGCGCTGGCGTTTTGCTTGTGCCAATCAAATTGAAATTGTGTGGGTTTTCCGAATACGGGAATTTGGCGCAAAATTTGAATTTAAAATTAAAGTTGCACGAACAAGACGTTTAGGATATATGTTTCTTTTGTACCCAAGACTTACTTCCCTTATAATTAACATTTTATTCAATTAGTCGAACCTTTCTAACTCGAACTCAAAGGGACAACCAAAACAGTTCGAGTTATGGAGAGTTCGAGTTATAGAAATTCGAATTAAACTGGTTAAAAAACATATAAAAAGAGCAGGGACCACTTAAAAGGTTTGAGTTATAGAGAGGTTCGAGTTATAGAGGTTCGAGTTAGAGAGGTTCGACTGTATTTTCCAACTCAACGAAAAAATTGCAAGGAAATGTAAACTAAATAATATTTTTAATTTTCTGTGTTTTAAATATCTTAATAATAATGGTTTTTTATTTGACGAAATTACCTTGAGTTGTGTTTTATTTTTACCTTCCTAGCCCGCACAACAATCGCAAAAAAAATTAAGTAGAAGTTGTGACAAGTTTTAAAAAAGTGATGCTGATAAACTAAAAAATAAATTATAGGTAGGAAGGGGGGGCGAGCCCCTCTGCCCCCCCCCCCCCGGATCCGCCACTGTGTGTGTGTGTGTATGTCTGTCCGTAGCACAATAGGTTATAAACTGCTGAACTACTAAAACTACTAAAACTAAAAAAAAAGTGTTTATTACTATAACGATCTGATTAGATTTTGGTCAAAATCCATTTATTTATGCTTTTTACAGTTTTTTGACAACAAATTTTTTTTAGCTATTTTTTTAACGAATCTGATCAATATGCGGTTTTCCGACTATGGAAGACCATGTTTTTTCCAATAATTTTGTATTATAACCAAAAACTTCGTGCAAGCTTTCGTGTCTAACATATTTACAAAAAACTGTTTTAAAGGCTGATATATCATGGAATTCACTTGTGTGCTAATAGGCTAGCTAGAAAGGTAGTAGATCCATCATTGATCCATTTATTTTATATAGTAACCTAAACGGGTCCGGGTAATATACCAACCTACCAGATCAAGTTAGATTACAACTTCTGCGTGCTATGAAATAAATAGCAATTTTCCTATCAAGTGTGTAAATTCCACTTTTTCCGCACGACACTGCCTAGTTGACCGAACGACTGTTACATTTGTCAACTCTTCCCTTTTGTATGCGCCGGCTATGCCATTAATCGTGGCTACTGTCACTAGAAGAAAAGTGTGATCGGATGCTATAGACAATAAATTTAGAAAAAAAAAACTTTTTGAAAACAAGCTTTTATAAGATGGACTAAAAACCATAAAATAATTTTTTGAGAGTTCTGATATCATAGTAATAAAAGCGATGGGCGTATTAAAGGAAATTTACCCGTTATTCTTTTAGCCTTGTTAACTCGAAGTTTAGTGAAAATCCAAATTCATTATATTATAGCAGAGAAATATAAGGGTAGATAATTTAACCCAACCCAACCCTACTCAAGCAACCCTTACATTTTTCTGATATGGATGGACATTATTACGCCTGCTTCATATTAGGCAGATCATCCGCGACCGGCAGTGTGTCGATTTATTTTGTCACATTGAAAAAGAAGAGTCGGCCCATCATCGGTTGTGGACGATCCACCAAATGCGCATGGAAAGGCATTTACCTAATATTAAATACGCCCATCGCTTTTATTATTATGATATCAGAACACTCAAAAAATTATTTTATGCTTTTTAGTCCATCTTATAAAAGCGTGTTTTCAAAAAGTTTTTTTTTCTAAATTTATTTTTTAATTTTTAGATTTGTCTATGCATTTCAGCTAGCGCATCGATATTGCAGGGAGTCTTTCCTGTCAATTTTGAAATATCTAAGTCTTCTATGAGAAGGCCGTCCAACGATTTGATACTAAACAAAATACAAACTAAGATTTTACCCCCTCTCCGCCCTCCACGTTACGGGGGAGGTAGGCAGTCAGTGATACCACATTATTGGATTGTCATCGGAACTATAACGTTATGCGAAATTTAAAGTTAATCGGATACGTGGAAGTCAGTTGAAAGTAATCAGAAAAACTTGAATTTAAATCGTCCATTTTGAATCCGCCTTATTGAATTTTTGTATTCTGATCAAAAATTCGTAATTCTCATCCTCAAAAACCCCCAGATACCAATTTTGGTGGAAATCCAACAAACTAAAATTTTACCCCCTCTCCGCCCTCCAGGTTAGGATTGAGTTAGGCAGAGAGGGATACCACATTATTGGATTTTCATCGGAACTATAACGGTATACGAAATTTAAAGTCAATCGGATACGTGGTATTCAGTTTAAAGTAATCAGAAAAACTTGAATTTAAATCGTCCATTTTGAATCCGCCTTATTGAATTTTTGTAATCTGATCAAAAATTCGTAATTCTCATCCTCGAAAACCCCCAGATACCAATTTTGGTGGAAATTATTGTATTGTCATCGGAACTAAGATGCTATGCGAAATTTGAAGTCAATCGGATGTTTGGAAGTTCTTCAAAAATGAGTGGCAAGATTTGATTACATATATACATACACACATACATACAGGCGAAGTTAAATAAAAGCTTGTAAAAATACTTCAACTTGATCTTTGAATTTTTTGGTCTATACCCGACCATTTTCTTTTTAAGGAATGCAGTTTGAACATTTTACTCATATTAACATTTTTTTGGAGCTTAAGCATGGAATACCTTGACCATAAAGAAGGTGTGTTGTCGAGAGCTTTGCAAAGTATGCCAAAAAAACCTCTTCTTTTTCAAAATTTCTGTTACCTTTTTCGATGCTCCATTTACAGAACTGCTTGAACTCTTTCTCATACTTTTTCTTCGACTTTTCTGGTAGCCAATCCGCTTTGACCCCTTCAGCTGCGGTTAAGATGTCTTCTGGAATGTTTTCCATTTTTTCCAGATCATTTTTTACCACTTTCAAGCTCATTTCTATTTTTCTGGTTTGTTATAAAAAAAGGGCAAATATAGAAGAAACGAAGACGTCACTTTGAGAATAAATAAGCAATTGTCGTCCATAGCACTGATGCAGCTAGGATACCAGTAATAATGTAATTTACAAATTTTTATTTTTTTACTTTACAGTAAAAATAGTGTGGAAAATCATATTTTCCGCACGCTAGTAGAAAAAATATTTTGCTAGGTACCTACTTACCCATGATAAGCATAATGATAGGTAAGACTGACAGGCAGGCCAAAAGGATTGTCACCACAACTGAAACAAAGAAAAAATGTTAAATTATATGATTAATTTAAAATAATTTAAACCATACCATCTTTAAATTATTTTTGTAAAGTGATACTTTTGTTGTTAATTTTTATGCTATTGCCCAGTCGTGTTGGAAATTCACTTGGAAAAAAATAGGTTCAAGCTGGATTTTTGAATATTTTATTTCTTAGCCACATTTCCACTTATTCTCCGCCAAAATCCTCCTTGAGCTTCGCTAGATATAAGACCCCAAATGTTCTAAAAATCAGTTTATTGCGACTTTCTCGAAAACTAATAACTTTTTCAAATATGCAGAATTATTTCGTCTATACCATAAAGTTATGAAAAAATCTACCTGACATTTGATAAAAATGAATTTTTTATATTTTTTTCCCTCTGTAGATAACTTGTTTTAAAATTAAGTTTGATCCTTAAGCCGATCACACGCATAGAAGTTCAACCTTATGGACTTTTCTTATGCAAAACCAATATGGCCGCTGCTATTCGATCGTTGATTGGTTGAAAGCCCCATGCCACGCGTTATGCACCATGCTACGGAGGTGTGTGTGAAGGCCTTTACATGCAACAATTAGGTTCTGGTTTTCTTAAAGTTAAACAACTTTAAACAAGCTTAGGAAAATGGTTAATAAAAGCTAGACTACCAATGAGATTTTGAAAATTTGATTTTTATACAATTAGGTACCGTACGAGAAAAAAGCGTACAATGAAAAATACTCTGCCAATATATGGGCCCCTAAGCTCACACTAAGTACTATAGTAATAGTGTACGTGTGAGCTAATATAACTAAAAACTGGAATATATTTTATTCAACTCCACACTAAATTACCTTTTGTTTGATACCACACAAGCCATGTTTTGACTTAAACTCAAATTTTTGAAATCTACCTCCACCCATAAAAAAACTAAAATGTATTTTGTTAAACTCCGGACTCAGTTACCTTTCGTTTGATATCACACACGTCATATTTTCACTTAAACTCTAATTTTTGAAATATAACCCCACCCTTTTTTTTAAATAAATCAAAATGTATTTTGTTTAACTCCACACTCAATTACCTTTCGTTTGATATCACACACGCCATATTTTCACATAAACTCTAATTTTTTAAATCTACCCCCACCCTTTTATTTGGTTTGTGTTCGGTGGATTTTGTTCATTTTTAAATGGGACCATCTCAACACAAGACCAAGCCTAGGTACCAAATTTCATTAAAATGGGCCAAGCGGTTTTTGAGTTATGAGCGTTGGTCGTTACAGACAGACATACAGACAGACATACAGACAGACATACAGACAGACATACAGACAGACATACAGACAGACATACAGACAGACATACAGACAGACATACAGACAGACATACAGACAGACATACAGACAGACATACAGACAGACATACAGACAGACATACAGACAGACATACAGACAGACATACAGACAGACATACAGACAGACATATAGACAGACAGACAGACAGACAGACAGACAGACAGACAGACGGCGCAACAAAAAAGTTTCAAAATCATCTGAAACGCAAAGATATATAAAAAAATTTGAAATCGGAGGAACTTTTTTTTTCTCGAAAAAATTAGGATCACCATAGCTCACACTACTATAGTATAGCATATGTGTGAGCTAATATTCAATATCTGGTTAGAAACAGTGTTAAAATACGCGCAAATGCTACTTATAAATAATACTTTTATTTTATTTTAAATTCCAGCTTAACAGATATTAAAGTAATTTTTACAAAATTTTAGAAAAAAAAGAATGTAAAATTTAACATATATGAAACAATGGTCAAAAGCACGCTGTTGTATGGAATAGAGACTTGTCGCGTAACAGAAAAACAAAAAACAAAAATGGAAAGTGTCGAAATGGATGCAATAAGAATATCAGTGAGAATATCTAGAATAAATCACATAAGAAATGAGATCATAAAAGAAAGAATGGGAATCGAGAGAAGCATAACGGATGACATCACTAGAAGGCAACTGATATGGTGCGGCTATGTACAACGGATGAACGACGAAAGATTACCAAAGCTGGTCCTAGAATGGCAACCAATAGGGCGCAGAAAAAGAGGGCGTCCTAAACTAGAATGGCAACAGTCAATCCAAAGATCAATGAGTCAAAAAAATCTGACAGAGGATGATTGTCAGGATCGAAGGAGGTGGAGAATAGGCGTCGGACAACGTAGAAAAAGTTCTAAACCGACATAGTAGTAGTAAAAAAAATAGTGTTTAATTATGGTAGTGGTTTATTAAGGGTTAAAAATTACAACTGTACTTACATCATGTTTTAATAAATACTCTTATTAATATGCTATTTTTGGATTTTAATGTCATAATTTTTCCCCAAAGCTGTGAAAAACTAGGCCATATGAACATAAATAATTTTTTGTAGATGTCTTGGAAACTAAAGCTTTTAGTATACATATATATATATATATATATATATATATATATATATATATTTCGAGAAAAATCATGATACAACGACTAAAATTTTATGTACATATGTTTATCATTTCAAATCCTTAAAAAACTACCCTCAGGTTACATTTATTTTGTTTAAACCCTAATAAAGTTTAGTGAAACACTCTTTTTGCTATCAGTAGCACTTTGGCTGGAATTTCAAATTTAGAAAAAGTATGCTACGTATATTTGCACACATTTTAAAGCTGTTTCTACCCAGAAGTTGAACTTTTTTGTATACGCTTTATTTTCTTGTACAGTGGTCTGGCTATTCCTTGACCATTGACCTAAGTATAGTGGGGATCAAGCCTAATATTATAAAGTACTAACATTTTAAAACATGTTAACTAAAGGGTAGGAAAAAAATTAAATTAGAAAAAAAACATTTTTTTAAAATATATTTTTTTAAACGTTACCTTGGGTTTGTTTTATAATTTTACATTATAGAACGAATAATTTTGCGTACCTATTTTTTCTTTTTTGGTTTTAATTTTATTAAAATTATTATTTTTTGAAAAAATCGCAATAAATTAATATTTGGGAATTTTTGGGCCTTACATCTTTTGGTGGAGACTATATGTGGATGTTTCACAGATACTAAGGAATAATTAGACAATTCCAAGTTTCGGGGTTTTTTCACCTAATGGCTTAAGATCATTAACTCAACAATATATTTTTGCTTTTCGTTTAAATTCGAGTAGTAAAATCTAACTTTTACGTAGACCTGAAATTATATGGATCTCTCGTTAGTTACCACTGCCGTTAACGGTTAACGAAATTTCCAATTAGCTAAGATAGAAACCGCACGAACGACGTCGTTAATTTTACCTTCCTTCGAAAAGCATTAAAGTAGCAGACCCGGCTATAATCTTGTTCTAGAAATGGTTGAGTTAGGAGGAGAGGTGAGATGAGGTCGATGGTTTGTCCCGTACAACTTTGATAAAATTATCAATATTTTTATAGTCTTAAAGTGCAATCAAAATTCGCGATTTTATACGTAAAAATGCAGCTATTGCATAATTATGACTTAATTCAATTTGCCTTTCTTCCTTTTTTCCACCCTTGCAATCCTTATACCATATTGTCCATAGATAAAGGATTTTTGCTGCGGTTCAGTCAGCTTTTATTAGATAGGCAACTCCGGCTGTTTGACAGATCGTTAACTCTGTGGCGCCCACTAATGAGCTTAGTGACGAACTAAAAGTTGAGGCGGGAAATTTGAATGGCCTTTTATAATAAATTTTGTTTAATTTTAAAGTTTTTTTTGAAATTTTTAATCAGTCAATATTTTATAAAGACATAAACTGTCTTTATAAGATATAAACAGATTGAAAATGATATATAAAGCGCAACAAATAAAACATTTTTTAAATGAGTTTTTATTATGATAAAAAAAGCTACAAATTAACGACTAACTATTGATGAAATAATACATAGTTTAATTGATTGGTAAAATAAAATATAATAAAAAACCAAACACTATCTAGCATATTTAAATTTGCTTTTAACATTTCTGGTGAGTGATGAGTGAATAAATAATGAAACAGTTGTTCGTAAAGAGAATCATTCTTAAATGTCTACTTTTTAACAGCTTGACGAAAATCTGACATGATTTAAAAGTAGCTCCTCGCCTTGGTTGTAAGTTGTGTAGGGTATGTTTCGAAGCAGTATATACATAGCTTATCAGTGGTCGCACATATTATCCAAAAGCTGGAAACAATAAAAAAAAATCAACCACATTAATCATAGGTACTAGATTATGGTAAGATAAAGATTTAAAATCAAGGAATAAATTTATATAAAGTACATTACGCTGCTGGGTAATCCCTCGTTCACCCATCAATTAAGCACAAATTTAGTGTTAATATTGTATGGGTCTTCCTTTTACTTAATATCGAAAGAAAGGGATAGACATAATATTAACACTAAATTTGTGCTTAATTGATGGGCAGATAAGGCACCTACCAGGCATTGGAAACCTGTATTCAGAGTTCCGTAAAGTAAGCGATAAAAAGTTAAAAAGACACTACCAATACAAATTTTCTCAAATGCCAATCTAACCTCAAATGAGAAAATAGGAGAAGTTACCTTAAAATTTCTCGGAAAACTATGCATTTTATACTCGTCTGAACATTAGACACTTTACCCAGAAAAGCAACTAGAAATTCTTATTCTTTTATATTTAAAAATTGCAATAGTTACAAATTTAACAAAATTTAATTTTAATGCGTCACAGCAGCAAAGATTACCTACATAAGCCAAAAAGATAGATTTAAAATGAACCCGAAATAAAATGCGATGGAAGAGGTTTTTCTACCTGAAAAAAAGGGGGACGGAAAATCTAAACCACTGATAATTCTCAAAAAAAAATAGAATAAGGAACAAACGCGCGACCGCAGCGCCTCTTTTGAGCTTACTGAGAACTTTAACCTAACGAGCTGTCAAATTGCATTGAGTTTCCTAGGCATGATGTCCATATTTACTACCCTTGTACCCAACCTGGATCGCGAGTGCATCGAATTAATGCCATAGTGGGAGGAAGAAACGACGCTGACCAGCTGACGAAAAACCTGCGAGCGATGCGCGGAAGCAGCGCTCGAGACACACCGATCGCTTTCGTCTTGCTGTCAATATAATATACGATATTGTTACGATTACTAAGATACTCAAAAATAAAATGGGAAATATCCACGTGCTGCGCGAGTTTCCTTCAACAAATCCATGTTCCACCAGTGAAACCAGGGTAAGTTGAATCAACTTTTCTTTTATATAATTTATGTGCGATATTTTTTCCAAGAAAGAGTCAAGGTTTGTACAGAATCCGAGAATCCAGCTGTTCTGCTGAAACCCATGAAATTATAGTTCATGCCCATAGTTCTGGTTAGACTAGTATATATAACTAAAGAAGATATATCTATTTTAACTAGAATAATACAGTCGGGAGGCTGAGCTCTTGATAAATACTCTTCATAGTTATCAAACCATGACAAAAATGACTTAAATTTGTGAGGACCAACAAGGCGCTGACTCATGACGTAGCGTTAAATTTGCGCACGACATTAATTGTTTTTTGGAATCTCTTTTTAATGCATAGCTCATTTTTATTGCTTTCCAACTTATAGCGCTGCACAGTGGGAGCTTCAGGACCTGATTTTTGACAAAAATTAGAAAAATGGGTTTTGTAATATTATTTTGTTTTAAAATGAGAAAAAATAATTATGAATAAAAATCGCCGTTCCAAAATGGCAAAGTTTCCTATTTATGAACCGATAAGTATGAATTTTAAAACTGTTGAGTGTTATTAGTCGCTAATTATAATTTTTGACTTAAACTTAAAAAAACTTAATATTGCGGTTTCAAGATGGTCAACTTTCCCATTTATTTAGCAATATGTATCAAATTTGGAACATTGGCATTTCGCTTAATTCGCTGATTATAATTGCGAACTCAAACTTAAAAAAAATTTCATGGCGGATCCAAAAGAGCAGTTTTCTATTTATGAACCAATATGTATCAAAATTGGAACTTTTGTGTGTATAAAGTCGATAATTAAGATTTCTGACTCAAATCTAAAAAAAATATCATGGCGTATCCGAAATGGGGAATTTTTACATTTATGAACCTCCGCCGTGTTTAACGTCGCTAATGATAATTTTTTACTTTAACAAAAAAAAACTAGCATGGCGGACCCAAAATTTCTATCCTATTTATAAACCGATTTTTATTAAACTTGGTAATTGATGTTGTTTAAGGTTAAATTGCGCCCAGCGTGTAATGGGTAACAAACCTGCGTTGGAAAGGATGAGAAGTTTGCGTAGGTAATAATATAAGCTAAAAACCAAACTAAATATTAAAAATAATTAAACGGTATTATTATTTGGCTGTATCGAAAATGAGAAAATAATACGGACGCAAACTTTTTAACGGATAAGAACCTGTAAGTTTATTGACTTCATAATTAAGTTTTTAAGTCCAACAAAATAAATACTTTTAAAGCCTCTACGATTTTATATTAGTATGTTAAAAGTTAGGTTTCGTACTACTGAGGACTCAAAATAGAACCGTTTACCTTAAAAGTTTTTAACCTATTTTGATTCATAAGCAATCAACCTGTCATAGTTCCCTTCGTCTGTAATTTTTGGTTCTTGAGGTATTACAGTTGGTATTATTTATGGGGTGACACTTTTATTTTTTGTTACTTTTGAAATTAGTATAAAATTTTCTTTAAAATGATGTGTCATAGAAAACATTTGAATTTTTGTATTTTTAAACCATCGTCTCACCTGTCTACACATCAAAATTGGAATCAAAATGGACAGGACATTTCACGCCAATTTTATACATTACAAAAAAATGTCGCAAAATGGCATTAAATCTGGATTAAATCGCGACAAATGTGGTACTTTTAACGCGCTCCTTAGAAAGGAAAAATGACACTTTAAAAAAATCACTGAAAGTTCCGTCAATCAAACCATAGTTTTCTCAAGGCCTACTGAACTATCTACTATTTTTTAGTAAAGGTGTTCGGGAGTTTCAGTATGTTCGTAATTTAACTCGTTCTGGCGAAAAATCGAGTTCCCGAGACGGAAGACAGTCAATTGACCTAGTACACACTAGGTATAGTTAAAACCATTTGAATCCTTTTTATTCTAGTAAAAATGCACCTTAACTTTAGGGAAACGTAGTTACCTCATAATTTAAAATACTCTGCCAATCTATGGGCACCTAAGCTCACACTAGGTACTATAGTTATAGTGTGAGCTAATATAATCAAAAACTGAAATATATTTTATTCAACTCCAGACTCAATTACCTTTCGTTTGATACCACACAAGCCATGTTTTGACTTAAACTCAAATTTTTTCAATCTACCCCCCACCCTTTTAAAAAAAACTAAAATGTATTTTGTTTAACTCCAGACTCAATTACCTTTCGTTTGATATCACACACGCCATATTTTCACTTAAACTCTAATTTTTGACATCTACCCCCACCCTTTTTTTAAAAATAAACTAAAGTTAATTTTTTTTAACTCCAGACTTAATTACCTTTCGTTTGATATCACACACGCCATATTTTCACATAAACACTAATTTTTGGAATCTACCCCCACCCTTTTATTTGGCTTGCGTTCAGTGGATTTTGTTCATTTTTAAATGGGACCATCACGGCCCAAGACCCAACTTAGGTACCAAATTTCATTAAAATCGGATAAGCGGTTTTTGAGTTATGCGGGTTGGTCGTTACAGACAGACATACAGACAGACATACAGACAGACAGACAGACAGACAGACAGACAGCAAAACAAAAAAGTTTCAAAATCATCTGAAACGCAAAGATATATAAAAATTTTTGAAATCGGAGCAACTTTTTTTTTCTCGAAAAAATTACGATCACCATAGCTCACACTACTTATAGTAGTAGTGTGAGCTAAAAATGTACTTATACCCTTTTTATTTTTACCCCTTCAATTATAGTAAACATAGAACATAAGTGAATACTCCAATTTTAATAAAATCGGTTAAGTTTTTGAGATTAGCACTAGCAAAAACAGCCCTGTTCGTTTTATGTTGATTGATGATAAACAAACCTGCATAACGATGCCAACAAAATCGTACAAAAGATTCCGAGAGGTGTCACAAATGTCTGCAAATATATGAATCATCGTTATTTTAAATTATGAAAAATGGAAAGCACACATGCCAAGTATACGTGGGTTGTCTTTAAGTTTTGCATATACAGCTGGAATAAAACAGTAGATAACTTTTAAAAACTTTATTGTTTCTCGAAGTATTCTCCACGAAAATTAATACACTTTTGCATGCGCTCAAGCCAGTTGTCAAAACTGTAATTCCACTCGTTTTTTGGTACTGTCCAAATTTTTGATGGCGTCGACTGCTTCCTCTGTTGACTAAAATCTTTGACCGCACAGTCCATTCTTGATCTTCGGAAAAGTATAGAAATCGTTGGGACTTAGGTCGGTGCCTTGGTGGAGAATGATTCATCGTTCGGGGTTCGTTTTTCGAAGCTTAGCGGTGACTTTCTGTAAACAAATGGTAAAGCACCAATCGGCAGTATGATTCCTTTGATCTTCCAGAGGAATTGTTGCTATATGACTTTGCATTTATTGAACACCCGAACAGACCACTTACGTTTATTTTCGTGAAAAAATGAGTACACGTTTTTCGAGTTTCCTGCTGCAAAGCGGTCTAGAGTTTCTTGTCACCAATTGACCCTAGCTTTTTTCTGTTTTTTTGTTAACATATGCGATATCCAGCAGGAAATTAATTTTCTTACCCTTAATTCTCCAAGCTAAATTTTTTGAATTGAGGGCTTTGAAATCCCAGAACCGAACCAATGACACCTCAAGCTCGCGATTTGTCACATGCCGATCTTCCCTTATGAGCATGCGTACTGCATCGATGTTGCCCTGGGTAACAGCTGTTTTTGGTGAACCTGGTCTTGGATTGTCGCTAAGGCTAATCCGTCCACGCCTGAATTCTCCATACCAACGAGAAACTGTCGACTGATGTGGTGCTTCATTACCGAAAACATAAATCAACTCGACAAGACAGGTAATTTTGTTAAGATAAGATTTTCTTCGTAAGTTGTAAAATGTTATAGCCCAAAAATGTTATCGAATTAATTCCATTTTTCGACAGATTTGTTAACTTAAAAAATTCACTGTAGGTACAAAACTATATGTATCGCACTGACGTTTTGAATTTAGGTTAGGTAAAGATTAAGGTTTTGGTAACGACATTCGATCAGTGTCGCTCTCTATGTTCCTATATGCAAAATGTAAAAGACAGCTTTCGTTGCAGCAATTGGCAGCACCGTCCAAATTGGGCTCGATTTCTCCAGATTTTGTTGCCTTTTATTGTTTCCCACAGTCATTTTGTTACATTATTATCTAGTCCTTTGCGCATTCTAATGTAAAGCTTCAATAATAATTATAATACATTAGTATTGGAGATAAAATTTAACAATTTATTCAACTTGGTCATAATCGAAATAACTTTGCAAAAAAAAGGCTATTCAAAAGCAAAAACATATTAATTTTTTGTGAATTTTAAATTATACTGTAATAATATAATCAGCACATAATTTGCTAAGTTTGTAATGTAATTTTTTAAACGGTTATATTGTATTTTTGTAATCCTTTTAAAGCTTAACCTTTTAACCCAGTAAAATACGGTCAGTTAATATAAAAGAAAATTAATGTAAAGTAAAACAATAATAAAAGTTTTGAAAATTATTTTTAACATCAAAGACAAATAAATATAAAATATTTCCTTAGTTTGCATGCAAAAAGAAAAAACTTTTTAACCCCACCCTTTTTTTCGCTTTTGTCCAATGGATTTTATTCATTTTTAAATTAGAAGGAAAAGGTTTTTTTAAATCAAATCAAAATTCGGAACCCATCTTAAATTAGAATACCCTAATATCTCAAATTAGGAGCCTATTTTCAAAAGAACCAAATTAGACACATTCCAAAAAAAATTATATATTTTTTGCTAATATTTTTTTTTGTTTTTTATCAATGGTACTAATAAGTAAATTTTAGAATATTTTCAAAAAAAAAGTTAAATTTGTTTCTTTGTAAAAAGTGTTTTATTTTCGAACCTAAAAAAGTATCTCAAATTTAGTGCCTTTCCTCTAGTCATCCCATCTCCCGTCCTAATGCCATAAAATAAACGCATCTTGTAAAATCTAGTAGAAAATTGAAGTGAGCTATTGCCACATGAATAGTGGCTATTGCGCTTCCTCGTGCCTGCTTTTAGATAAATTGTTTCTATACTGCACCTTTGTTATAGATAAATCAATGGCATGCCATTTATTTTATTTTTAAAATTTTTCTCCCGCCTTTAGATTTAGAACAAATCCGAGAAAATATTTTCTCTGAACAAACACAAAGTATTTTATCTATTAGGAAATGGTTTTATTCTGACTGTTTTAGGTTGAAAATAAGGGATGGATTTAACTATTTTATTAGATAATCTGACCTGTATAATCGATTTAATATTTTAAATTCCTAGAAAATCTCGAGAATCCAGCGAAAACTAGGATAAAATTATTTAAGTAAAATCCGGTTATTTACGGAATCCTTTACTAATCGAAATAGCCATTTTAAAAATCGGGACAGTCCCGCCAAAATCCCAACTAATGAATATGTAAATCCTTTTTCCTATGAGCGTGCGGAAAGTAGCTTTTTACGCGGTGTCCTGTTTGATTATTATTGACTTTCTTTAATGATTGCTATGACAAGAGAATAAACGACGCTATAATTTTTTAAGCGAACAGCATTGAAGATGTTCGAAGAGATGGATTATTATAATAATAAATAAATATAAGCAAATTTTTTTCATACTCACTTCATAGGCGCCTTCCTCAAGCCTAATTTTGTTAAAGCTTTTTTGATATATTTTATAAATAAAAAATGAATCGTGGGGTCTCGGGCTTAGTTGTTTAAGTTTCGTTAAATAAAACAAATTAATTGCGTGGTTTTGACTATTTTTTTGATTTTAAATAGAGCGATACAAAAATTCAGCAAAAAAAAAAAAATGATTTTTTCACCCGCTTGCTCGTAGGAAAAATGTTGTACCTAACTTAAACGGAAAGTAAGGTTACCGCACTTACGGCTTGCTTAATTTTCTGTCGAGAACTACCTTTCCCCCCTTAATTTTTGGCTACGTACACGCTGGCAGCCTAACACCTTTCATATATTTTCGGGCTCTGGGAGGTAAACTTGGTTCGGTTCATTAAAATTAAATGTAACATTTTCATCCCTTGACTTATCATATACTACACGGTACAAAATTTTGTCTACAATTAAAACACGTTCTTCTCTTGAATAAATTGTTTTACCTTAAAACAATTTGTTTTAAATTAAAATATTTCTTTTTAGTTTAACGCAGCTTTTTTCTTGAAATTAGACTTTATTTTTCTTCTTTAATAGCTTTGTTTGAGTATACTTTATTTTGTAACAAAGCTAGTTGTCTTGATATAAGTAATATTTTGCTTCCAGAGAAAATGGTGCTTTTGATTAATTCAGTTCTAATTTATAATAAAACAATTTCTGTTTCACATTAAAATAAATTCATTTTTTGTGCTAAATCAAGAAAATATTTTCTTGGTGAATAGGAAAGCATAAATTATTTTACTTCAAATCAATTTTCATTGATCTAAGACAATTTTTTTACCGTGTATTAAAAGTCGCTTAAGTTAACATCTACAAACGGGTGAACTTCTAATGTTTTGAAACTACTGGTGTACTGCTAATAGACCATGTTTGGTTGAAATTTAATTGCGTCGGATCAGGTTCGGTTTGCCTCATCATCCTTCCAAACCTAGGATTTTTTAGATAATTTTTACATATTTTAGGAGTAAAAGGACAAAATACCATAAAATACGACATAATGAGGCCTCGCACTTCCCCCCCACATCATCACTGCGGATGGTTACCTTTACCGTTCATTCAGGTAACTTCAATTCGTTAAAACAGAGCTTTTGAACGTACGCAAAAATAACGTTTGTTGTTTGTGCGAACTCGACCGAACCCAACCGAAAAAAGAAAAAATGCTTGTTTATCTATATAAATATAATAAATAGTTTTGTTTTAATTTTTTAATAATAAAAAATCTCCTATCACAGAATCACTAGCAAAATTGGTTGGTTGGCTCTTTAACGGTAAAGCGTAAAGCTTTTCGTTACCTTAATTAAAAGCAACAACTTGAGAGTTCTACTGGGCCTGAGCAAAATAAGGGAAAGGGTAACAGACTTACAAAAAGCCTGGCCATAAACACTCTAATAGCAATACTAAATTCATAAATTTTCAAGCAAGCACACGCGACAATAAATCCTCGACATCGCCAAACTTGCGCAATAAAGTGGTTACATTAAGCTTATTTACCTATTACATAATGATAGCAATGTTACCGCATAGGGTATAATAAACTGAATATAGCTGTTTTCCTAACAAGTGCAGAAAGACAATTGTTTTTCTACGAGCTTCATGAAGACATAAAAATGTAAAACTATAAGAAAGATTAAATAAATAACATTTTTATTGGCAATATTATGGCCAGAAACTTTAAATCTGTATAGGTTTTTCATAATTTGACATTTGGTTGAAATCTGTATAGGTTTTTCATAATTTGACATTTGGTTGAGAAAAAATTTTTCCACACTAGTGCGGCAAAGTCGAATTTACTACACTAAAAATAGTGTGGAAAATTACATTTTTAGCTTTCGAGCTGCTCACGGAAAAATACAAGAGAAACAAAATCTTCCTGTGCCCGCTTAGACACAAAAATTGTTATTTTCTTTATTCACGGGCACTAAATTTTGCGTTTATTTTCCACGCGCTTATAGAAAAACTAATTTACCGAATTGTCCTAATAAATTGGGTAATTAAGTTACAATTACTTAGATAGGCAGGGAAATAAGAACATAATATTGGTCACCAGGGTTACAGGGGACGAGAAACAATTTTGTATATTGTTATTGGCATTGTTGGTTGTTTAGGTAAGGAGGTTAGGCTTGTAAGTTGGTTACGTTAATTGGCTAAGTCGGTTTGTTGAAAATTTCTGGCGGCGGATTGTCCCCAGGGCCACTCGGTCTTGGCGAATTGTCCGCTACGCAGGGATACATGATTATTTGCCTTCTCGAATAAAATAAATGTCTGTTTGCAGATTTTCTAACTAAATTTGCATTTGGCGTCATTCGTGAAAACTTTTGTAAAAAAAATATATTTTTTCTTGAATCATTTATTTAAATTATTATCTTAAGTAAGCGATGTACGGTCGCCCACTTTTTTAAGTGTCATCTAAAAGATGTATAAACTTTTCTAGAAAGGCAGGAACTTCAGCAGGATTTAAAAACTGCTCACGGAAATTGTTTATTAATTAATATGATATAATTACATTAAAAAAGTGGGCGACTGTACATACATGTCAAATTTTTTCGTCACTGGTGGTCCAGCTGAGTCTTGTAAACAAAAGCTAGATGGGATATCCCTTTAATGAACAACTAATATTTTTGGATTTTTTTAAAAACCAAGGCCATTTTTCAACTGTTTTTTTGGCATATCCTTATAAAATAATATTTTTATTTATAGCCGTTATTTTTGTTTAGCCCGCTTCTTTTTTCTTTACACAAAACTTAAAATACAAGTCAAACTGAGCGTGTTCGTTTAGAATCAAAGGTAAACCGAGTACTTGGAAAGTAAACAAATGGGTCTTGGTTACCGGATTACTTTTGTTGCTGAAACGAACAAATTATTTTCTTAAATTTTTTTACTAAAAAAGAATAACGACTATACGTCTCAAACATATTTTACATATCAGAATATACTAAAAAACAGTTGGAAAATTACCTTGGTTTTCTAAAAAATATTAGTTGTTCATTAAGGAGATATCCTATCTAAGTTTTGTTAACTAAAATCAGCTGGACCACCAGTGACGGGAAATTTGACATATATATAAATTTGACATATAAATAAGATCCACAAATTAAGGTAACTGTGTGTCCGTTAGCGATATACAGTACTGGTCTAAATAATTTAGTCAGCGGCCATACCCCGTTCCACCATAATATCATAGTTATTATGTAAAATTTTGTAAAAATGTTTTTTAATTAATTAGGGATGATTTTAAAGAACACGCTGTTGTTTACGCTGACAAAAAGTGTTGTAAATTTTTAGAAGAGTGGGGTTTTTATATAATTTTAATTATTGAATTAAATTTGGAAACTATCTAAACACTTAGATTATTAGCTTACACGTATACTATAACGAAAGTAGTGTGAGCTATGGTTATCCTGTCAAAAATTAGAAAAAAGTAGTTGCTCCAATTTAAAAAAAATTTACATATTTTTGCGTTTCAGATGATTTTGAAACTTTTTTATCGCGCCGTCTGTCTGTCCGTCTGTATGTCTGTCTGTATGTCTTTCTGTACGTCTGTCTGTAACGACCAACGCGCATAACTCAAAAACTACTTGCCCGATTTTAATTAAATTTTGTACCTAGGTTGGGTTAAGTCGAAAAAAAGGGTGCCGATAGATTTCAAAAATTAGAGTTGTGGTAAAAATTTTACTTGTGTGGTACTAGGAAATCCAATCCGCACCAAAGCCTCAATCCCGTAAATCCGCTGGATTATAGCCATTAATCTCGCGGATCCGCGAAATTGCGGGATTGCAAAAATAGTAATATTTTATGTACTTTGCCTTTTAAATATGCTAATAAAAGTTTTTATGCAATAAAAAACAGACTATAGTAGCAAGAAAATATTTATCGCATATAAATATAATACAAAATACAATAGTCAGAATAGCTTAAACATTGTTCTTGAAAATATTTTCGGAGGAAAGAATCTAAGGTGTCATCTTTTAAATTGGATCTATTTTTATTGCACAGATAACCTGCGGCTAAAAACGCGCGCTCAGCTTCCATACTTATCGGAGGAAATATGCAGCTTCCAAGTATATGCCCCTATTCCCTCCGCATTCAAAAAGGGTCATTTCATGTTTAAGTGGCCGGTCAAGTGATGCTCGGGATCGGGCTAGTACAGCCATAGGAAAGGAATCTGTTACTGATAAGCATTCAGTACGAAGGCTTCGATCCAATTCCTCCTCTAAATTCGAAGTTGATGTTTCGCGTCTTGTTATCAGAAGAGATAAAGGTGCATTATCCTCTTATACCGAATCCGACAAATCCCGCGGATCCCGCACGGATAGTCCTGCAATGTTGATCCCTCGAAATTCCTGCGAGATCCTGCATTTGCGGGATTGGATTCCCTATGTGCTATCTTATTAAAGGTAGCTATGCATGAAAATAAAAAAATACATTATTGTTTGTTTTGTTCAGTGGTGTTACACTGGGGGGAAATCTCCAATCGGAGCCTTCCCCAGGTGGCGGATAGGGGGTTACTTTCTCGGACCAAAATGGGTAAAAATTATATTATACATTAATCGTGTGAGCTTAGGTGCATATAAATTGGCAGAGTATTTTCCTTTAGTAGAGAATGGGCGGAAAAAATTTGCAATTTACAGAGAATCTCTGTCCATAAGGCAAGTAGAGTAGTTTGACTTTAGAGCTCTAGAGGCGGCGAATATAGTGCATAATAATTCTCCACAATGAGTTACGCTTTACTGCTTCTTGACTGCATCTCGATATAAATTTTAGATTCACAGCATTTGCGGGCACAACTTCAGCTGCATTTAGACTTGAGCACGCACGCAACGCGAATGCTTAAATGTATACACTTTCCACTTTGAGCGTTCCGATTTGCGAATGACTGCACGTTCTCGCCGCTTTCAGGCAGTTCCTAAAGTTGTTCAGAAAATTAGATACTTATAGGCAAAGCTTTCGTTACACGGTGTGGGTTATGGAGTTTGAAGTGACATGCTTTAACGTTCGGTTGCAACCAGGCGGCGCGGCGGGGTGAGCACGAGAACCGCGAAGCTCCTATTTTTGTTAAAAGTGCGTATACACTAAAGTGCGCCGCGAACTCTTTTACACTAAAGTGCGCCGCGAACTCTTTTGCACCGTTCGCACGCACGTGTTCGTCGCTCGCACGCCGTTTGGCAAAAACAATATATGGCCGTTATTTTAACGCTCCTCTTTGTATGTTCGCACGTTTTATTGTGACGGCGCCAGGGGTGAGTGAGACTGACCATCAAATGCGGGGATCGGCCAGAATAGTAGTGAAAGAAGCAAAGAACGCGTCGCTGTTGCCAGATTTGCTCTAGCTCTCTCAGTCGCGACGGGAGCTCTCTGGAGACCTTAATTTACGGACAACTCTCGTATTTTATATTTAATTTATTCTTAAAACTTTAACTTTTTTAAATTGGAAAACCAAAGCTCTTTACGTAAATGAGGTAGTTTTAGACATCGCCCCTCGTCGAGGTTTTTGAAACATACGGCACCCAGCGCATAATAATTCTGCACCGTAAATTACGTTTTCATATAAATGTTGGATTTGCAGCATTCGGCGGAATGGCTCCTAAATGTTTTATTGCCTCTAATATTAGCTATACTGAGGTTTGAATTTGGATAAAGGGGGAAAACGTTCTTCAATGCAAATGCATTTTTAGTACCTTTACTTTAAAAATAAAATTTTAGAGTGGGTGTTTTTTTTTTGGTAGCTAACCTTAAAAGAATTAATGAAATAATTTAAAAAAATAAAAATAAATACCTTCCTAGCTAGCCTATTAGCACACTTTAAGTGAAACCATGGTATACCAGCCTTGAAAACAGTTTTTAGTAAATATCTCAGAAACTAAAGCTCCTATGAAGTTTTTGGTTATAACACGAATTATTGAGCAAAATATACTCTAGTATATTCCGAAAAGAGTGTATTGAGACGGTGCTCCGTTAACATTTTTTAAAGTTTTTAATTGTCAAAAAACTGTCATTAGCATTAATGGATGTTGACCAAAATTTAATCAGCTCGTAAGAGCGTCGAACACTATTTTACCTAAAAATTTTATAAAAATCGGTTCAGCGGCTTAGGAGCTATTGTGTTACGGACAGATATAATATACACACACACAGACAGACATCACGACGATATTGCTAGGATAGGTCAAAATACATCCAAATAACACATTTTTGGCCTTATTTCAAAAAAAATAATAGCTTCTCTAGTCACTGCTATGCGGGCTAGAAAGGTAAAAATACCGTTATACTAACTAAAACTAAAATACTTTTTCTGTATTTATGACGAGTTTATACAAAACCACAAAACAACACGCAATTAGGAAACTCTTAGAAATAAAATTTCGGACTTTCATTGTCTTTATTTATTTTAAACACGACGTTTATTCCAAGAATTTAATAAACTCAACGATCTCTGAAATTAAAAACAAACCAAATGTAGCAAATTCTTAAAAGAATAATAATTTGTTGGGTGTTTAACATTCCATATGTTTAAGGCACTTCAGAAAACATAAGATGAAAGCTATAATATAAAAAGAGTATTTTCATCGGGAAATACAATAAGGAGCATTGTAACTAAGACAAAACCAGAAAATCCCTCCAATAATAAGGAATGAATTTACCAAATCCCGTGTGAGTGTGGTAAATTATATGTAGGTGAAACACAACGCCCTCTACAGGTTAGAGTGGAGGATATTTAAAAATCCGGTTTATCCAAGCACGCACATACCAAACCTATGAAAACCACTCCTTAAGAAAAACCAGCGATAATTTTTCGAAGAAAGTTGGAAAACATTTGCAGACTCGTTTTACAAAGACACAGAATGATAGATTTTGACATGAGTGGATTTGTGTTTCAATAAAATAAAAATTCAGCAAAACTTTGTACCACTTATTTAATATTTTGTATTTTTTTTTGCATTACACTACATAAACGTGAGGTTTCCATTGGGTAATCCTATTTATGTTTTTTTTGTTTTATTTTGAACCTGTATAAACTTAGCATTACTCTTAAAGGATAAAAATTAAGGCATATAATAAGCGTGTAAAGTTTTCAAATAACAATTTTATAAGAAAAGTATTTAATATTTTTTGATAAAACTTTTGACATTTTGTATAGAAAAGAATTTTTTAGCAAGAATTAAATCCTCAATAAAAAAATAAACCTCAACTTTCAAAAAATGTGCCTAGATTACCTAAATTTTAGTAATTTTTGATACATTATTTTGTACCGAACCGTTTCACTTCTTGCAATGTGGTTTTAACTGCGAGGTGCATTTAAGTCTCTTCTTAAAAGCGCAAAAAAAGATTCTTTCAAAATTTGCAAATCTGTGCCCAAAAAAGTATTATTTTAAAATCTTTACAATTATATTTTTGCCTACAATATTTAATATTCTTATTCCGATATAACTCTGTACTGCCTCCACAGACTCAACGGCTTTAGGATATTTTAATTATTTCATAGTTCTCCTTTATATTAAATACTTTTCCCATAAAAGTCATTTCAAAACCCTTACGCGCTCATTATATGCCATATGCGGAGCTCCCTCTTCAATAACTGAGCTTTTCTCTATGCAGTTGACTACCGCTTAAAAAGTTAGAGCCCAATTTTCCTTTTCTTTTGTTAGATTCTGAATACCTAACAAGAAAAAAACATGCGAACAATATGTCATAATTGCAATAAGACAAAAAGTCTGCAAGAGGTTTAAGACAAGTGGCAGAGTGTAAACTACAATTCGAGCAGTATAATCATGCACTTTCAGCTTAGTAAGCGACTATAACTCCATTTTTTTAAAAGATATCTTAAAAAAATATTAGAAAGAGACCACATTAATACCATATTACACAAGATATTTATAAGATGTCTTTTGTTTTTTGGGTGGGTATCTGAACATTGACTAAATACCTGGGTAGCACACATCTCGCCGCGAGCCGATTTGCCGTGGGGACAATTTGCCCCGGCGACAATTAACCGCGAGAATTTAAGTTTAATTGTTATTTTAATGCAACTTAAATTAATTATTATAAAAAAATTAACAAAAAAAAAAATTAAAATAATAAAATAATAATAAAATTTTTAAAAATACATAATACTTTTTCAAAAGCAGTTTTTCCAAAAAACTAATTTATCAAAAAAGCAAAAATATATTTTTTAATATGTTTACTACACGCAATAAACAAAATTGTAATCTCAACCCTCAACGGCAGCAAATTGTTCCCGCCGCGAAAGGGAATGCGAAGTAAGCAAACATCGATATAATAATTCACTGATAAATTCTAAGCACAATTTGTTACTCGTATGAATAGGGGGGAGGGTTTAGGTGCAAAATGCAAAAGAAACTATGAATCCGAGGACCTTATTTTCTTAGTCATAAAAATAAATTTACTAGTAAAAGGTATAATTAAGTTAACTAAAGAAAATAATCTGGCTAACCTCTAAGGATGGCCAATAAGTCTGACAATTGAAAAAGGAGTCCTGAGTAGCCCTTCTGGGTCTTGAACGATGTGATAGTTCTGATCACATGCTTTATCCAACGGCAAGGTATATTAGCTCCGAGACGTCACGTGCTATGCTAAAAGACCCCCAATGCGCAAGATTCTCCTACGATCCGACCGCGAAATGTTCAGTTCTGACGGGGCAGGAGAACAGATTTCACTTCAAACGCGTCAAATTCACTCTCAACGTCAACTCTGAAGAGCGGGAGACTATGCCATTGGTCGAGACAGGTCATTTCGCACAAAACGCGACCGCTCAGAGTTTGCTATTGGTCAAAGCGTGTGATGTGGATGGTTAGATCGTTCAAGACCCAGAATAGCTACCCTGAAAGTTTAGGAGATCATTGGTTGTATTATACGAAAAGCCTAAAATATAATCTGACAGTTATTTATAAGCCCCCATGTTTCTTAGACCCATGTACAAATGAGAAAGAGGCATTATTTGGCTTTAGTTATTTATTTATTTATTTATTTGTTTTAATTTCTTCTGGCTTATATAACAAGCACTCGATAATGTCATGAGAGTTTAACAAAAAAGTACAATACAAGTATAAGCAAAAGACAAATTATAAGAAAGACACTTACAAACCAAAATTTTGCACACCAACACAAAAATTTCCTTCAGGTCTGACATATAAAAAATTAGAATTAATATATAATATTTTTTTCTTTTTAATCTATTTTGTTTTAAACATTTTTATCAATTTTTATTAAAAAAAATTTGATCCCTGGCTGCCACTATAGCTATTTTATATAAAATTTCTCTGAGGAATACAGAGGTTTATTTATATTTTTATTCTTAAATATCCTTATTGATGGTAGTATTTGTAGTTTCTTGGGGAGATTATTAAAGATATATAATGTAGATATTTTAAATAAGTTAGTTTTGTGACTAGGTACACTAAAAAGCCTCTGCTGCCTTGTTTGTAATTTTTGTTTTTATAGACAAATATTGCTAGAGAGTAGAAATATAGTGATTTGTTAGATTATACTGTCAAAAAATGTGGCCTACAATGGGCTAAAAAGTCTGCCCCTGCAATTTGTCTAACAATTTTTTTTTAAGTACTAATAGTCTTTCAGTGTAAGCCGATGAACCCCAGAGAACAATTCCATACTGCTGATGACTTTTGATTTTTGCATGGTTAAACATCATGAGGAGTCCCGGACTAACAATAGCCTTTAAGTTTACAATTCTGTGGTCAATAAGCAAAGGGAAATAACTCGAGATATGCCGATTTTTAGATTTTTACACCAAAGAATAGAGAAAAATGCCTTTCATCAACCGACAAAATTTCAGAGCCCTGCTGTTAAAAATAAAAAAGTTTTTAGTTGACAAAAGGAAATAGTTGAATTTGTTTAATTGGCAAAAAGTAACATCTGGAATTATTCTCTATATATTGTTTTTTTTTCTAACACAAGGGTATTTATCGAAATATTGAGGTAAATTCTGAAAACATGGGAACGGTAAAAGGGAATAACATCAGATATTACCCACATTTTTTTAACTTACCTATACACCAGGCAAAACAGCACATTTTCAGTTGTTTCCTTTTGCCCTAATGCATTTATTTCATTTCCGCTGGAATATATCAATATATTCCCTTTTGCCTTATGACAAAGTTGAATTTTTTGAGATGTTCCCTTTTGCCAGACTGTATTTTTTGTTTTTTATCAAAATAACTCGAGATATGCCCTTTTGCCTGGCGGACTTGTAAAAAAGTATAAAAGAACAGGTTACTTCCGCGTAAGCTTTCACTCGTTTTCTAGTATTTATAGAGGTGGGAGGCATTAACCTTCGCTTTCAAATTGCCCGAAGTTCGGAAACGTACCAGATCAATTATGGAAAACTCATTTTTTGTAGAAAATTAAGTAGTTGTCAAAACTTCTAAGTTGTATTCTGTATTTCCTCCACGTCCATAAAAAGATTTTAAACCGTATTTTTAAATGTTTTTTTAATACTCTTACTCTGAATAAATATTCTTTTAAATAAAAGTTTCTTTTTCCTTTTTGTTATTTTTGTAGTAAAAAAATTGGTCCTTTTTGAATAAGTTACTATTGCCAAAACCCAAGTTATATCTGTAGATATTGAAAATTTTAACCGAATTGTTCAAAGCAGGTTGATTGACATAAAGGCACATCTCAACATGAATGAACCGAACCGAACCGAACCCTTTTGCCAAAAAATATTTTAAAAAATTGTTGAGACATCTTGAGTTATGTCTTTCTGCCGCATCAAACTTTTTATCTTGAAGAAGATATGGCATTTTTTTAATTGTTTTTTTAACTTTTTGCAGAAAATATTAACTAAATTACAAAAATAATTGCATAAATTGTTTCTTTGAACTAAAACATATAAATATTCGCCTTTTTTTTTAAACAATTTCCAAAAATAAACAAAATATGAAGGATTATTTTTTTTTTGTTTTTTGGTTCTCCTGAAAAGTGGCATTTTCTGAGATATTCCCTTTTGCCTATTGACCACACAATTGCAAAATGTCTTTTAGGTTTACATGCTACACTGTCTATGTGGTTTTTCCAAGAAAGATGGCAGTCAAAGTAGATGCCTAAAACTTTTGTATTTTCCTTAAGAGGTAGACTTTTATTGTTGAGTTTTGAGTAGAGGCTCTCCTCCCTATGGTTCTTATATCCTGGATTTTTATAATGCACTATTTTAGCTTTATTAGTGTTTTAATTTTGTGTACACCAGAGACTCAAGGATTCTGACGCCTCAGTGGTTTGTTTTGAGAGCTCTATGGTATCTTCACAACCTACTATGATTAAGTTGTCATAAGCAAACTGTGGGAACTGATGCTCTTTTTTTATTTTTTCATGGAGAAAGGCCTGCAAATCATTGCTGAAGATGAGATAGAGTAGTGGGGATTGAATTCCACCTTGGGGAACTCCTTAAGAAATTAGTTGCCTATGGGACTTGACTTTGCCAGATCAAAAATGTTATCTGCTAAGAAAAAGAAGCTTAAAGCCACTCCATCAATCACATATAAGTCAAGTTTTTTAAACAGTATCTCAAAGTCCACCATGTTAAATGCCTTTGACATATCATAGTAGATATCAGCAGTTTGAAAACCTTTATCCAGGTCACCATATATTTTACTTAATATGTCGAACAGAGCTGCTGTTGCATATTTTTCCCTTACAGAAACCATGATGGCAAGAAGATAGTAAGTTCTTGTCTATAAAATATGCTTCCAGTTGGATTTTCATGGTTTTATCGAGGATCTTAGCAAAAACAGATAAATTTGAAATAGGTCTATAAGTTGCTAAGCTTGTTGAGTCACCTTTTTTGAAAACTGGAATTGTGCGAGATACCCTCAGGGCGCTGGGATATACACCCTCTCGGAATGACATATTGACAATGTCTGCCAACGGAGATGCTATTAAATCTACAATTGATCTTAGAAGACTGAAAGGAACTTTGTCTGGCCCATGGCTTTTTTTCCTAGTGACAGATAATATTATATTTACTATTTCGGCAGTTGAAACTGGTGTTAATTTAAATGAATGCACCCTTTCCTGAGAAAATGTTTTATTTAAAAGCGTTAGATTTAGCATTAGGGAATTTGCAGAGTCTATAAAGGAATCATTGAAAAGTGTACAGATTTGTTTAGGATCCACAGTCTCTTAACTGCTGTTAAGATCCTTAATACATAGATTTTGATGAGAAAAACTAGATGAGAGGTTTGTGTTTTCGTTCATGACTTCCCAACATGCTTTTCCAAAGTTTTTAAGTATGTTTTCATTGAAAAAGAGTTTTGTGTTTTGTATTAATGTTTTTAGAGATAAATCGTTTGTGTTTTTTACTGATCTGTGTAGCAGTTTAGGCGATTTAGACATGGCAATAATTTCTGGGGTTATCGAGTTTTTATTTACTTTTTTGGGTAGAATTTGTGTTTTTTTCAAGAAACAGACAGTCCTCCACTGTCAATAAAAAACTATTTTTTAAATGTGTGTAAATATTGTCAAGAAGACAGTCTCTACTTTTACCCTATCTGGTGGCCACTTTAAGTTTAGTTGTTAGTCCAAAGCATTCTATTACATCCATAAACGCAGTCACCATGGAAGTGGTCTCTAAAGTGTTGAAGTTAAAATCTCCTGTTGAAAAAATGTTTGTGCTTGCACGTGAAAGCAATGTATGCATTAGTTTGAGAAATTCTGTAGTATTTGTACTTACAGGACTTCTGTTGACAAATATAATTAGGAGTTTTTTATTTTTAAGCTTTGTTTTGCAACAAGTATATTCAAAGATGCCCTCTAGTGGCTCAACACTATGGGTTTGTATTGATATGTTAATATTAGGTTTTGCAAACAAAGCAACACCTTTGACTCAAATCTTAAAAAAGAGTTTACTAGTACAGCGTGTCCCATTTTCGATGGGATTAAATGGGAAACTCGGTTATTATTAAAGATATCGATTTTCTGATTGCACCTTACCGTACTTTTTTTTGGAGCTTTTTAAAATGGTGTAATCAGATTTTTGCTATACCCCGTGGTTTCGCTAATACAGGGAGTTTTTGAAAAAATTGAATTTTAATTTATTCCTTGTATCTCGCTTATCTTGCAAGATATTTTTATTCTGTAAAAACCTTTCCATGGCAACTTTTTTAGAGCAAAATAATGACGTTGTCAATTTTTTAAAATATTGTTTAGTTTTTGAGATATGGTATATATCCTAAAAAAATTAAATAGGGACCTGGATTTTTTTTATTACTACTTTCATTGGTTCCATGCTATTATTACCTTAAAATGATAAAAATTTAATATTTTTTTGATTTAAGGTTAAAAAAAACTATTTAATATTTGAAAAAAAAAATTAGAGTCCGAACCTGGAAATTTCCAACGTAATTATAAATTAAAAATTGCAAGACACACTAGTTGAACGATTTTTAGTTTATCTGTTTTGAAATGATAATTAAAAGATTTATAAATAAAGTAAAAAACGTTAAAAAGTTACAAAAATAATATCATACTAATTATTTGATGGTAGCACAGCAGGTCGTGAAATTTACAAAACAAAAGCGTGGAATTGACATTGTCATTTTACTTGTCATTTTTGTGAATGGCTTACAATTATTTTAAACTGGCTAGAAATCGACCATATCCAGATTTTGAAAAATGTGATATGTTTGACTGCTTCATTCAAGCAACAAAATCCCAATATTTAAATGGCAGAAATATTTTTATGCAAAATGCGCTAAGAAAAATTACTCAAAAATGCCAACAATGTTTTACACATAATGGTTTAATCAGAAAAATTTGTTATTTTTTATAATTTGTTTTTTTTGTATTTTTCGTAGACTTTGTTTTAAATAAATCTGTAAATTAACGTAAAACCATTTTAATATGCTAAGTATCAAAACAGTTAAACTAAAAATTGTTTATCTAGCAATTTTTAATTTATATTTATGTTAAAAATATCCAGGTTCGGACTAATTTTTTTTTTAAATATTAAATATTTTTTTTACGTTAAAACAAAAAATTTTAAAATTTTTATTATTTTATGATAATACTAGTATGAAACCAATCAAAATAGTAATAAAAAAAATCTCAAAAACTAAACAATATTTTAAAAAGTTGACAACGTCATTATTTTCTTCTAAAAAAGTTGCCATGAAAAGGTTTTTACAGAATAAAAATATCTCGCAAAATAAGCGAGATACAAGGGATTATTAAAAATACAATTTTTTCAAAAACTCCCTGTATTAGCGAAACTACGGGGTATAGCAAAAATCTGATTACGCCATTTTTAAGGGCTCAAAAAAAGAGCACGGTAAGGTGCAATCAGAAAATCAATACCTTTAATAATAAACGAGTTTCCCATTTAATCCCATCGAAAATGGGACACGCTGTACATAATCCAAAAGAGTACAGCTATCCATCGCATTGGAGTTTAGCCAGTGTTCAGCCAGGCCTAAAATGAAAGGTTTGTGAATATCTAAAAACACAGAAATGTCATTTGATTTGTTTCGTGCACTCCTTGAATTTAGATGCATTATAAAACATTGATTCTAATTCTCTGATTCGTTGTCCATGATACCACTATAAACATTTTTTTTCTTTTTCATACTAGGTAGGACACCATCCTGTGTCGAGTTCTTTCGTAACTTGAAAAAATTGTCTTCATTACACTTGGCTATAGGTTTCAATTCAATTTGTAAATTTTTATGCATTTTGTTATTATTGTGGAATACACTTCAATAGGTTTTTTGGGCTTGGTATGGGTGGTATTATTTGTAGCTTTTGTAGGATGGTAACTTTTGGCTTAGAAGAGATTAGTTTAGTAGGAGAGGTCTTCTGGAGAATATTTAAACGTTCAAGAAGCAATTAATTTTCCTCAATATAGTTTGATTCATGCTCTAGTGTTTTCTGAGCATTTCTTCCTTGGAATTCCACAGACATTTGCTTTTTTTCCGAGAGGTACTTAACTAGTTCTTTCAGTCTTTGATAGTCCCAGCAAATTTGCTGTTGAACTACCCTTGTTTGATTTCTGAATGAATTTATTTAGGATGGGTTTATTTTTAGATAGTGGACAATCAACTACCAAATTACGTGCTTTTGCACTAGCCAATATTTTAAAGTCTGTCTTAAAGGTTACATCACGACATGCATCTTTTTGGCCACCAATTATTATAAGTACATCATTTTCTTCCAATCTGAGACTGTAAGATTCGCACTCTTTAAAAATTTCATTTAGTCTCTTTATGTGTGAGTTTGTTATTAATACTAGTTGTGGTTTACGAGATAGTATTTTAGGGCTATCAGTTCTCTCAGAGGTTGCACTGGATCTCTGGGTTTCTTTGCCACAACATATTTTTGTTAGAGCATTCATGAGCATTATCTCTTCCACAGCTTCCTCAGGGCACTGGGTTTGGCACGAAACACTTTCATTTACCGAACCTGATCACTCCATCGATTTAGGTCCATATTTAGTGGATATTTCGGCAGTATTTTTGTTTGACAGGATGACGATATTACTGCTTTGTTCAATGTTTGAGTGTATGAATTCACTTTTTTTTTGACAGACTTATTTTACTCTGCCAACTTGAGTTAAAGGGCTATGATTTGCTCATTCAGTTGGTTGATGACAGAAAAATTTTTGCAATCATAGTCTATTATTTCATTCTCTAGACTTTTATATGAATTTCGAAATCTTTTTATGAATGCATATTTTTCATCATTTTTTTTTGCAGCAGTTGGATGGTTTTTTTCAGTTCATCAAATTAATCTTCAAATTGATTGGTTTCTTCTGAACATTTGTTCGAACACCATTTGTGATTTTTGTTTATGACAGTAAACTGTCTCCTTTCACCACAGCTTTTATGTATCACATTGTGACATTTTATGCATATCTAGTTGTTTTGTACTTTATTCCTGCAGCATAAAAAGTTAGTTGTCATTTTTTGTGATCTTCCTGATTTCCACAGAACACCAGCTTTTTTTTGCTGTTTGTCTTTCTATAGCGAAGGCTCTTTTAAACTGACCATAAAGCCACCAGTTGTCAACATTTAATTGAAGAAACAGCTGATCATTGTAAACAAATGCTTCTTTGCCAACTTCTCACTAGTAAAAATTAGGGTTATGTTATGTCTTATAAAAACATTTTATTTTAAAAATTGCCGTTTTCGCAATTAATACTGCTATTTTTACGAAATTTTCACTGATTTTGGGTTTTGGCGACTTTATTAATTGTCAATTTATGGTTTTCACTATTTTTCTTTTTGTTTCTACTCGTTTTTTAAGCGTTTTTATTCAACGGAGAAACGATACTTGTTTGACGTTTGACGACCGCTTATTTTAGGACTTGAAGTTTCCATACAGAATACATTCCTTGTTTGGTTTAGACACTTTTTAGTCTAATACATTTTTTTTCGTATTTGCAACCGTTAACGAAAAGAAAATTAACTAAATGTTTTTATATTGAATTACAGAGTCTGACGAGGCTTTCGTGATAAAATTAAAAACGAATAAAGCAAATTCCGAATTTGCCAATTGAGTAGAGTAAATTTGTAAAAAAGAGCTGCAAAAAAGGTATATTTTTTACACTCATTGCTAGATTTTCATTCGAGGATCCCTGATTTTTCAGCTTTAAAATCCAAGATGGCGGCTGCCAAATTTAAGAAAAAAAGTAATTTCCGTTTTAGGAGAAATGAAATTAATTTTGATGGATTTACTCAATTTATTTTGAAAATTTAGTTTTTTTAGATATTTCCTTTAATTCTTGTTAATTCTATATTTTAAAGGTCTATTATTAAAACTATTGACCAGCTCATTAAACCTACTAAAAATAAAAGCGAAGTTCCTCAGGCGACAAAAAGATGGCGCGTAATATGTCAAAAACGGCTGGACTAAATGTCAACGTATTATATAATTTTTTAATCAGAAAAAGGAGTTCTATCCAATAAAAAATTTAAATACAGGGTGTTTCTTTAAAAATAAATATTAATTGAGTAAAATATGGTCAACCACCCGGTACGTCACGTATGTCAACTTTTTCGACATTTTTTAAAAAATTTGTCTTCTTTTATATCAAGAGGTATTCCTTTGTCCGATTTTTATTGTAAACTTCAAAAAAAAAACAAAAGTTAGTTTTCTTTATCGCCTCCCTTGTACATTATAATTTAGAACTTAGAGTAATACAAAATTACATTTTTTTGTAAAAAATTTGACCAAAACAAAAAAATTCCGCCATCTTGGAGTATAATATAGACATATCATTTGTAAAGGAAGTTTTAATTTAGTATACAGTCGTATGTCACTTGGCAAGACGAGTTCTGTGAATCAGGAATGCAAAAATATTTTTTTATCTGAACTTATGTTAAATGTGAAAATTGAACTGTTTATAAATACTTACAAAAGTTATCTTATTTCTTATAAAATCCAGTCTTTTTTGTAAAAATTTAATTTAGTTTATAGGTTATGAAAGTCTCTTTTATTTTTGAAACATTGAGCGTCATCTTTGTGTCGGCTGGATAATTTAATTATTTCTTTTAAAAGGTATAATGAGCTGGTGATACGAGTCGTTAAAAATAAATATCGTACAAAAATGAAAAAAATATACAAGATTTTTTTAAAAGATATAGCCACCATTTAATTTTGAAGTGACATGATTTAAATTTTTTTACAGTTTTAAATTGAGTAAGTCCCATTGAAAGGGAATCCATCAAAATTTATTTTATTTCTCCTTAAACAAAGAATTCATTTTTTTTTCTATATTTGGCAGCCGTCTCTTGGATTCTTATGCCGGAAAATCGCCAAATTTAGCTTTGGGTGTTAGGTAACACCATGCCAAATATAGAAAAATATGTATTTTGCTTTTTTTTCTTGAAATAACCAACTAATTTTGAAGATGCCGCCAGATGCATTTTACAACTTTGTTAATCAGCTAGACTTATTTTTAGTTATAGTGTATTATACCATCAGTTTCAAGAATAAGAAAATAAGGGCAAAACTCATTCCGATTTTTTGATATGCAAATTTTTAGCCAGACTTCTTACGATACTCATGATATCTTCTTCTTAGTGTACAAGACATCGGGAAATCATTACTAGACTGAAAAATTGTTGATTATTATCATTAACAGATAATACTTGTTAATTAATGTACATCGATTAAGAAGATAAGTTCCAAAATAATGTTCACTGTCTCCCCTACTAGACCGCCGCGCCAATACTAACTGTGATGGCTGTTTTTTTTTTTTAAATTAAACAAAGAGACGTTAAAAGCAAAAATAATCATGAAGGTAAAAAAAAACATAAAACGACATTTACGCAAAAAATACTTACTGGTCTTATTTACAATCTGCATAGCTTTGCAAACGAAATCGCAAGTGCCCGTGGCTTCCAGGTTTGCGTCTTTCAACTGATAGGCCACTGATCCATAAGTGGTTAGGCTTAGTCCAATTGCTAGGCCTGTCTGTTGATCTTCTTGGTATTTTTGATCAGCGCAGAGACGACGCTGTTCATCACCAGACATCTATAACAAAAAATTTGATTACAAAAAAATGCAATTGAAAAAAAATGTCTTAATGTATTTCTCAGTAACAGAGCCCTAAAGTTGAAAAATATTTTGGAAAAAATTTTTATGTATTTTTACAGTATTTTTAAATAAAAAAATTTACAATACAAACAGCACTTTTTGAGTATGTGGGTACAAAGTGAGTACAAAGTGGGCATAACCAGTAACTGCACTTTTAAAAACTACTAGTAAGGTAACTTTGCCTATTAGCGGCTTAGTTAAGTAAATTTTTACTTTACCCGCTTGGATTAGTGTTAAAGGTTCATACTTTGGCCAAATTTATCATTAAATGGCGTAAAGGGTAGAGTTGTCTGTCAACTTCAATAAAAAAAAATATATATGTTTTTTATTTGTACCAAAAAAAGAATTATTTTTTAAAAAAGTAATTTTTTTCTATTACCGGCCTATTAAAAAAAGCCTTAATCTAACGCCTGCCTAAGTGTGATCTATTACCGGCTTATTATCAAACGTTGTGTTTTATTATAAAAAATAACTAAAATAAATAAGTTGGACAAATTGTTTATTTTTAAAACTGAGCAAAAACTTAAAAAACTAAAATAAAAAATTAAATAGTACATAAAATGTGCAACTTTTTTATTTTTAGAAAAGTAAAAATTGAGATGAAAAGTAACAAACCGGGATAAAAAGTAATAAAGTCGGAATAAAAAGTAAAAATCGGGATAAAGAGTAAAAATTGAGATAAAAAGTAAAAATCGGGATAAAAAGTAAAAATTGGGATAAAAAGTAAAAAATGGGATAAAAAAAACCGGATAAAAATTTAAAAAATCGGGATAAAAAGAAGAAAATTGGGATAAAATGTAACAATTGGGATAAAAAGTAAAAATTTGGATAAAAACTGAAAATCAGGATAAAAAGTTTAAAAAAACGAGATAAAAATTTTAAAAATCGGGATAAAAAGTAAAACTTGGGATAAAAAGTAAAAATTGAGATAAAAAGTAAAAAACCGATATAAAAAGTCGGGAAAAAAGTAAAAATCAGGAAAAAATTAAAATGATAAAAAGTAAAAAATCATAAAGAACCTAAAATTTAAAAAATATTGAAAAAACTTGATTAATAACCTTGTGATAAAAGTGTCTTTTTATTCATCGACGAACTGTACAAACTTTTCGCCTGGGGATAAACAATGACACTTTTATCCCCTGGTATTTATTATAGTATTTCGCACTTTAGGGGTAAAAAGTGCAATTTTTATACCGTATTGTTGAAACAAATGTGCCAAGTTTTACTGCCGGGACAAAATTGCAAAAAATACAGTATAAACCTCTAATTAAAGTTTATTTTTATTGCTCGACAAATTTTAGCCTTTCTTTATATGATTATTTTTTTTTAAATAAAAACGCCTTGAAAAAGTTATAATTAAATAGGTACCATTTTTTTAACCCTGTTTAAAACAGAATATTATAAGAGGCAGATTTTTTTAATTCCATTAGAAAGGCTTACATCGGAAAGTTTTTATATTTTTTGAAGTGTTCTTCAGAAAAATTGACAAATAAGGTTTTATGTTTTTTGTTCGGAAATTTAAAAATATAAGTATGTATTTATATATTAAACAATAATAACAAATTTTTTAATTCCAAATCTATAAGCCGTAATTAGTTCGAGGTTCAAAATATTAATCTAAAACCTTTCTATTTTATTTTTTGTCTTTTTTAACATTTGAATACAAAATATATGTTATAAAATCTCAAAAATACGTTCAATTAATTAATTATTAAATAAACCGAAAGCAAAAACATATCCAATCAGTCCAAAATCTACGAGTTATTAAAAAACTGCTATCCATAAAAACTTGTCTACAACTGGTTTTTTTTTTGTAAAATATCATTCTAATTGGGTAATAAAAGATAAGGTTTTCTCCATATCTGTCAAGGAATTTGTGGGCCGGAAAAAGATTTTTATACTTATGGAGGCTTTGTCATAAAAATTGGAATTTTTTTTTTGTCTTTTAAAGAGATAATAAAAAATTATAAATTAAATAATAACAGTAATTTTCCGGCTCAATAAGCCGTAGTTAGATCGAGGTCCAAAATATTAATCTATTACCGGCCTATTTTCATTTTGCCTTTTTTACCAATTGTCTACAAAATATATATTATTAAATAGTAAAAATACATTTAATAGACCTTTAATAAATAAAAAAAATCAAAAGTATTTTAAAAGGGTCTTGAATCTAGGAGTTATTAAAAAACTGGTTCCATTAAGAAGACTTTTTTTGCTTTGATCCTTTTTTTTGTAATAACTCTTTTTAATTAGGTAATAAAAAGGGTGTATTTTAATATTTCTGTCAAAAATTTTGTGGGCCGGAAATAGTTTAACATATTTTTTAAGGTATATTGGATAAAAGTTCCAAAACAAAGTTTTTTTCTTCTTTCTTAAGAATAAAATAAATTTGATTTAAAATAATTGCAAGTTTTTGCATTTCCGGCTCAATAAGCCGCAATTAGATCGGACTTCCAAATATTGGTCTATTACCGGCCTATTTTATATTTTCGATATTCAGCACTTTTCCTAAATTTTTTTTTTTATAAATTGTGAAATTTATCGTAAACAGACATATATGAATCAACCTAAATTAAAAAAAATATAAAAAAACCTAAATTCTAAAAGTTATTGCTCAGAATACCTTAAGGTATAAAGTCAAATCCCTTACCAAAAAAATAGCAAATTAGCCTGAAATCACACCTTTTCCCTTAGCGGAAACTTCCAGACTGCCGCCTACACTGACGCTTGCCGACATCCCCAGTTTTATGCGTTAATTTGATTGGCAAATAATAGTCCAATAATAGACTGGCTACGGTTATAAATATTTTTCGCGCCAAATATGAATAAATAAATTTTGAGCCGGCATTATCCCACGATTTTGCATGAGCCGGTAATACCCCATTTTACCTTAATTTCCTAATTCCAAAATATAGTAAGTTTAGTTTCGTCTCTATTTTTCTTTGTAAAGCCTGCAGAAACAAGCTTAGCAAGGCTTAGTAAAATCTCCACCAGAATATTAGAGAGAAGGGTCTATTTTACTCAAAAAATAAAAAAGTTGCTGCCCCTAGCTACTCCTTTTTTTTGGGGGTAGCCCTAAACACTGCCATGTACGTGGTTTATCTACAGTCAGTGTAACAGCCAAATGGAATAAATTCGACAGTGGATTGAATTTAGATTATTCTAAAAAATCCAAAAGTACGTCGACTGAGATTTTTAACGAGCAATATTTTTGTTTGAAATTTTTTTGTATAGACCCCCGCATACAACTTTTTTTTTCAAATGAAATAACCCCACTTGTGGCCCCTTGTTCGAAAGGTTATCAAAAAAGAAAAACGAAACGAACTACTTTTTGTTGACACCTGTCAAATATTAAAAAAAGCTAACCTTTAATTTTTTGTCATTTTTAGACAATAAAAAATATCATTTTATGTAATATTTATAATTTAGTTAAAGAACTTAAGTAAAAAGTTAGTAACATTTAACCTCTGTTGCAACTAGTAGACCCAACTTGCGGCAACTTATTCGCAAGCTTATTTAAAAAGAAAAAAGATGGTGCGTCATCCTAAACCCCAAAAACCCCTCCACCATCCTTAAAGGTGGGGAGTTTCTAACTTTAGAGCTTCATAATATTGTATTGTCGCTGTAACTAAACCAAATTTGATGTTGATCGGATATGTACAAGTTGGTCAAAATTGACTTACAAGAGGTACAAGGTGGCGTCGATTTCACAATTTCAAAAATGTAATTAAAAATTGGTGATCCCTATCCCCAAAAGCCCCTACGTACCAATTTTGAACGAAATCGGACATACTTATATGGTTCCCTTCCACCTTCTTTAAAGGGGTGGGGGATTGCCAACTTTAAAGCATTATAATATTGTATTGGCATTGTAACTTATAATAACTATAAGTCCACAACAGATTTGATGTTGATCGGATATGTACAAGTTGGTCAAAATTGTCTTACCAGATTTTCCAAGGGGGAATGGGGCATCACTTTCACAATTTTAAAAATCTAATTAAACATTCTTGATCCCCATCCCCAAAACTCCCTGCATACCATTTTTGAACCATATTGGACATACTTAGATAGTAGCCCCCCTCCAGTATTCCCAAAGGGGGGAGCTGTGAACTTCATAATATCATTATATTGTATTGTCATCGGAACCAGAAGTGTGTACCAAATTTGAAGTTGATCCACAGTAAACTAATTATTTATAGTAAGGAAAGCACCTCGGTATTTTCATAATAGTGTTATACATACCCCCTGTATACATTAGTTGGGAATACGAAGTTCGAGAGGCGCTGATTACAGACCGTCACCCCTTGTATAAAAATATTATGGACAGAGTTCTCCGCTGTCGCAATATATATTAACCGCTACTCTTGGTATATTTTGACAATTTGTTTTTGATTATGACTGACATTGACTTTAGCAAAATAGATAAAAATATGTGATTTCATTTTACATTTTTCGTTTGTGGATGCAATTTTTCGTTATTTTTCGACTTTTTACCTTAATTTTTATGGTGTGTTTTGCTAAATTATGACCAATCGGTATTTTGTGCGTTTTGATGGGGGCGATCCATCGCTTAAGAAATTGAAAAGAAAACAATGTTGTGTTGGTGGGTGCGAAGATTATGTTAGCAAGCGCCATTGCCTTCCCAAACGAAGCAATTGGATGAGTGGCTAAAAATATTTCGCCCTAAAAACTGGCTAACTTTGAAGAAAGACGAAATTTAAGTTAAATATATAGTGTGTGATTTGAACCAGGACAGAGTTTAAAATATTTAGTTTTAAATTTTAATATTTAGAAAACAAGCGCGGATCTAGGTCAAAATCAAGGGGGGGGAGGGTTAAAATCGACGATATTTTTTTATTAAACTTTTTTTTCAAGGGGGAGGCGGTAATTTTCCTGTTTTCCCTTTAATTATTAACAAAAAGTGCATATTTTTTATTCTAGGGGAGTAATTACCACGTTACCCCACCTCGAATCCGCGCTTGGAAAAACATAGTTTATTTCACTATATTTATATACAGGTCCGGCATAATGATCTCCCACATTAAAAACGCCATTGTAAATGCTATTTAGATTTTTTTTTCTACTGAAACTCTATTCTATACCATTGGTTTTTATTAAGTTTTGAAATTTACAGAGTCCATGTGTGGCGGCCATTTTTTTCGATACACATTTAAAGCTGATTTCTGAAAGTTTCACTCGTACAGTAGCTTAAAAGCGATATACTTTACTTTAATTTAAAAAGCTTACGTAACATTTCTTTAACACCCAAATATAATATAATAATGTTTAATTTAAATACATTTGTACACAGTGGCGTATATACGGGGTGGGGGCGGGGGACCCGGGCCCCCCACGAAGCTAAGATTTTTTTTTAGATATTTTCCACCTATTTCATGAATACAAACATAAAATAGCATAAAATACGACCTTATGAGGTCTCGGCCCCCCTAGAAACTGTCTCGGGCCCCCCCGAAACTTGTTCCTATATACGCCACTGTTTGTACATCACATAGCTAAAAGAATAAGGCACACCTCTAATGGGATTTCTGTAATCCGTCAAACTCCATGAAGTTTTGGTATGTTGTAGATTGTACCTTTCTTATAAAAAGTTCTCAGGGGCCCAACTCAAATTAATGACCAGTTTTTGAAATACAGGGTGTTAAAAGTGATAATGTCCAAGAAGCATAATGGCTCTTTAGACGGCTTTTCCAAACATATGCGCAATGTTACTATTACATGTATTTACGATTTATTTATTATTTTTAATCTGTACCTTTAAAACATTCTCTACAGGGTGTTTAAGTAAATATTATTCGAAAGTGATAATGACAAACAAGCGTTAGTGTGTTTTAGATTGAATCTTTCGTATAAAAAGTTTTATGGGCCCAACTTAAATTAGTGTCCAGTTTATAAAATAGAGGGTGTTAAAAGTAATAATGTCCAAGACGAATTAATTATCTTTAGAGGGATTTTCCAAACACTTATGCAATTTTACTGTTTCATATATTTACGATTTATTTATTATTTTTAATCTGTACCAATAAAACATTATCCACAGGGTGTTTTATTAAATATTAGTCAAAATTTTTACTGAGAAACAAGCATTATAGCTTTTTACAGGGCACGGTACAGATGTACAAAACGCTTAAATATTTTTTAATATTATTTAAATTACATTTGCCGAAACACCCTGTATTAAATACATAATAAGTCAAGAACCATTAAAAAACTAATAACTACTATCTCTATATGTAATAGTAACATTTCGTATATGTTTGGAAACTCCGTCTAAAGAGCTATTATGCTTTTTGAACATTATTACTCAACACTCTGTATTTCAAAAACTGGAAATTAATTTACGTGGGCCCATCATAAGAACATCTGACCATCAAGTTTCAGTCTACAACATACTAAAGCTTGTTTCTCAATAAAACCTTCGAGTAATATTTACTTAAACACCCTGTATATAATGTTTTACGGGTACAGATAAAAATAAAGAATAAATCGTAAATGTGTGTAATAGTAATATTGCGTATATATTTGCAAAACACTTCTAAAAAGCTATAATGCTTCTTGGACATTATCACTTTCAACACCTTGTATTTTAGGTTGGGCCCATAAGAACTTTTGATACAAAAGGTTCAACCTAAAACACAATAAAGCTTGTTTCTCATTAACACTTTCGAATAATATTTACTTAAACACCCTATACGGTTTTAAAGATATAGATTAAAAGAAATTAATAAATCGTAAATACATGAAATAGTAACATTGCGCATATGTTTGGCAAAGCCGTCTAAAGAGCCATTATGCTTCTTGGACATTATCACATTCAACACCCTGTATTTCAAAAACTGGTCATTAATTTGAGTTGGGCCCCTGAGAACTTTTGATAAGAAAGGTTCAGTCTACAACAAACCAAAATTTCGTGAAGTTTGACGGAGTACGGAAATTGCATTGCATAAGTTTATATTTTTCATTAAAAAACAATTAAAAAAGTTTCCGTTGATAGAAAAATACTATATTTGCATTATATTATGTGTAATAATTAAGTTAATGTATTCTATGCACTAATAAAAAGGAATTTTCTGCAGAATATTCGTCAAAGAGCCTTTTTTTACTAGAAAATTATCCTCTCAAGGAAATTTATGTACCTATATCAATGGAAAACAAACTTCTAAAGCTTAGATTTAATTTTAAAAAATTCAACCTTCCTTTTTATTGTTGCTAGTAGCCATTAATAAAAAAAATTCTTTGATTGAGCATCCTTACTAATTGGTGTTTATAGAGTGTTTTTAGGCACATTGAGCGTTGACACAAAATAACTCATTCTTATCAGCGCGCAAAGTTTAAATTTAACACTATGTATTTAATTGACGAGTAGAATGGATTTTTTGGTGTTAAAATTCAATTTGATAAAAACTTTTCAAAACACCATATTATAAGATGTAGCTTGATTGGAGAACGATTGCATTGATGGCTATGAGCATCCGGTATACAATAAATTGAAAAGCCACCCTGTAGCTTAGAGACAATCTGCGCAAGCGTTATATTGTTTCAAATCCCCCTGTAAATGTTTAGTACGGAATACGAAGTTAGAGAGGCGCTGGTTTTTCCACGGCACCCCGGTATACTGCGCCAATTGAGTAATAAAACTCCCATGTAAGTGTCTGGTCTATCTCTGTCATTCGTCTATGAGTTGATCCGATGTCTAGAAGTGGGTTAAAACTGAGTCAAAATTGAGTATCGCGCTAGTACTCTCATATATCCCATTGTGCGCCAGCCGAAGGCGATACAAAATAATTAAAAATATAAAATCTGCACACGCGAGAACAGAGTGTTTTGTTATATTATGATGCTTTTATCTTGACTACTAGCCGAGATAAAATTCTGCATATATTTTTTGTTATCAATTAGTGTAAAGTTAATTTTTTTTATTGAGTTTTTTGCAAATATCTCGTAAACTGATAAAAAAAACCCAGGCATGTAATAAATGTATTTTCGAGAAAAGAATTTGGTAACCCGTTGAAAAAATATACAGGTAGCCGATAAGGTTTTAAACAGTGAAAGGCCAAGACCCATCTTGGCCTTTTATTATAACGCCGCTGATGTCATATGCAAGGGAGGGAGGGTGTCAGAATAAAAAAAAAGGTTTTTTTCCTTAAACAACTTTTTTTAATAACATATGTATTGGTTCACACCCCGGGCGCCTCAATAGGACTGCTCGCTTGCCCATATACATATAAGTACGGCCAAGGCCTCCGCGCACTTACAAAAGAATTATTCTTTTTGGCATTTATCTCTTCTCGGCCTACTCTAAAATTTTTAAAGACAATAGACAAAATATTGGAGCATCTTTTTTCAAAAAAATATATTTAGTACATCAAAGAATTCGCATTTTCAAAATTCAATTTTTAATTTATTGTCTTGTACTAAGGTCACTGATGCAATTATTTGTCATTTTCAATATTTTTTCTTAAAGCCTCTTGTTCTTATTTCTAAACAGTAGTAATTTTTTTTTTGCAAAGTTTGTATATTTTCCGGAAAAATCATAAACCACATAGATATGTTTTGGCAAATTAAGAAGATCAAACACCCTGTACATGTAACGAATCGCAACAGGAACCAAAAAATAAATGTCTATTAAAATCAAAATCTTTAAGTGCAAAAGGTGGCCGGGTTGACATTGAACGCCCCATATAACAGTTTACATTTTATAAAAGAAAGATTTATGGCTTGGCCCCCCTCTTATGATTAACGTCTATGGTTTCATGATTATCCTGGGAGCGTAAATGTGCCAATCACAGTCGTGTGAAGATCGTTAAATTAGAATTATTAGTTAAACGTAGGTGTCTGAGCGATTTTCGGAAATATAAGAGCGTTTTTTTAAATCACGCAAAATAAAAATTTACACAGTTTTTAACATACATACTTCTTGTATAAACATGGTCAGAGCTTATCTTTCTACCCAAAAAATATATGGCCTAAATTTTAGGCTTTCGGTTATGTGTATAGATATGCTAAAATATCTTACTTTTATCTAGCCCACATTTTTTTATTGAATCTGATAGCACGAAGTCAGAAAACGTCGGTCGTCCTGGTCATGAATATAGCATAGCAGCATGTTCCCAATTGTGCAAAAGTTTCCTAAAAACCAGCCAACTGAAAGTCTTTTACTTTTACGTTGTTCCATTCGCGTAATGCTACGTTACATTCGCTACGTGTCAGAGTCTCACTTGAATTCTTTGAAACTCGAAAGTCTAGCAGCTTGTTTTATTCAATTCGCAAGTTTTTGTTTAAAAAATAGAATAAGCAAAGTTATAGTTGGTAGGCTAAGAAAAAAATTTTGGGTCTTGCCTGCATTTTCGCGTACTGTAATGAAATTTGGCACAGAGGTAGTAGACAGCTAGAGGTTCCATTTCAATGGACCTTGTGTAGGGCCAAGATACAGGGGCGTACTTAATTTGGGACAGCAAAAATTGATGAAAATGACAATTACTTGTTTGATTTACGTTATAGCTATGTAGAACCGAACCGAACCGAACCCAAAAAATCTATAAAACGGGTAAACAAAAATTGGGTGGGGGGCGGTGAGCAAAAGACGGAGGATAAATTGTTAAAATCTTATTTCGTGTGTGGTCGTGTAGGGTCTAAATTTCTAGGTAATTTAGTATTCTAAACCAAAATAAGTATAAATTGACTAAATACGTCAAAGCTTTCACATGTCAAAAACTAGCACCTTAACCTGATGTGAGATTTACGCCAGGTATTAGGGACTTATTGGATTAAAGCCATGCAATAATAGTGTCAGGCAGTATTTTGACAGTCCCCAATATTAAAAATACCTGACCAAGCCTAACTTAATAAAATTAGATAAAATAAAATAAAGTAAAGGTAGACTTAAGTTTCCAGTAATTTTAAATTTTAATATATTAACATAATCTGCCAATTCTTGAACACCAAAGTATACACACAAAAAATAATGAAAAGGGAGATTATATTTATAATTAAATTTATTATGGATTGCTAATATTGTATACCAGTTGTATCTTTAGAAAAAGTATTTTTTTAGTATAACTTACCTACGCGTCGTTTGATTTTCTACTTAATTATGCCTAAGTATTTAATCAAGAGTTTGGATAATAACGAAGTTGGCAATATTGCCGAGTTTAATTTACATAATTTGTGACTATCAGTTTAGTTTTCTACTGTATATTTTCTAATTTTGGAAGTGGATAAATGAAAATAAAATATGTGTATTTTTCAAATATATTATTAAACATCTAATTTATCTTTAATTATAACACATAATTTATAGTTTACAATCATAAAATTTTTATAAAGTATTACCAAAGGTTCAAAAACTTAATGTACTAGTACACTTAAGAGGTGCTTAATAAAAAAAATTATAAATTTTAAGTGTTTAACAGCTTGCATCTTTTTACAATTACAAAACCAAGTAAAATACTATACACGTCAATATATAGATGCCTTTTTAGTCATAACAAGTAGTAACATTAACATCACATTAAGACCGGATCTTAAACTGCATAGCCGGTATGAACAAAAGTTTGAAACTACTACTTTTTATATGATTTTTTTAAAATTCAAACGTACCTGTCAGCATATTACAAAATTATGCAAACCTAAATTTTTGTATTATAGCCTGTTAAAAGGTGACAAACTATGCTTAGTTTCATTGCAAAATTCCAATTAACGCAGCGAGTGACACAAGAACACAGTAAAAATGACAGCCAAGTAGTTGTTGCCCATTATATTCGTTTAGAAAATAGTAATGATATTATATGTTTATTATATGTGTTTATTTTAAGGAAAATATAGTGATTTTAATAATATGTTAATTTGACATATCTAGACTTGAAAAGTCAATTTTCTTACAGTGGATCTTGTTTAAAATTATAAAAGAAAACGTTAGTCTTCTCCAATTAATTTTATTTGTTTTATTATTAAAATACAGGATGCCCGAACTAAAAGGTAACAGAGGTATTTTTGGTTATTTTTCGTGCGAGTTTGGAGAAACGTTCGCACGGTAAAAAATTTTGTCTACAATGAAAACACGTTATTTTCTTGAATAAATTGTTTTACCTTAAAACAATTTGTTTTGGATTAAAATATGTCTTTTTAGAATAACGCAACGTTTAATTTTCAAATGAGACTTTATTTTATTTTTTTCTTTAATTGTTTTGTTTCAATATATTCCATTTTGTAACAAAGCAAATTGTCTTGATATAAATAATATTTTGCTTCCAAAGAAAATGATGCCTTAGATTAATTCAGTTCTAATTTATAATAAAACAATTTCTGTTTCACAATAAAATAAAATGCAAGACATTTTTTGTGCTATATCAAGAAAATATTCTCTTGGTGAATAGGAAAGCACAAATTATTTTACTTTAAAGCAATTTGCTTTGATCTAAGACAATTTTGTTTCCCGTGCGGATACATTGATTTTGTTTGCGAGGAGACACTTTTTGGCTCTCTTGAAATTTTTGTAGCACGCACCCTTCGAGGGGTATACTTTACCCCTATATTTTGAATAGAGAAAGTGATCTAGTGATCAAAATATTGTATTTGATGGCCTCTTAAATATCTTTGCAACTGTCTAAAAATTTCAAAATTATTTTTGTTAGTTTTTGAGATAATTGCCTTCAAATTTCCAAATTTAACATGGCCTGATAAAATTTAATCAAAATTTTATATTTTTCGCATTTAATATTTATTTTATCATTCCAGGTTAAATTTGAAAATTTCAAAGCCATTATCTCAAAAACTAATCAATGGATTTTCGAAATTTTTACCCGGTTGTAAAGATATTCAAGAGATCGTCAAAACAAGTTATCACTAGGTTTATTATTGAAGACACAAACAATGTCATTGCTATTAAATTAATTCAAAATGTAGGGGTAAAGTATACCCCTCGAAGAAGGTGCATGCTACAAAAGTTTCAAAATAGTCAAAAAGTGTCATTGCAAAATCGACATGTTCGAGCGTTTCTCCAAATTCGCATGAAAAATACCCAAAACACCTCTGTTATCTTTTAGTTGGGACACCCTGTATATTAGGGATACTTCGGGATTATAAAAATCCCATCATTAGGTGAAACAAAGAAGAGCTTAGGGTTGTGCCTTTAAGTAGATACATAAAATGTCACTATATGTTGTGTAGGGTGCGGTTGCCCATATTGAACGGTCTCCTAAATTGAACCTCTGCATTTTTCGTTACTTCCCGTAAAACCTGGCAAAGTTGGCCCCCGGTATTCGACATCAGACCTTGAACACTTTTTACCACTCAGTTGATGTTTTGATTAGGACAGCGTAAGACGAGTGTGTGATTGCATGCAGTTTTCGACTACGTGCAAAGTAATATTTTGTGAACTTGCCTAAGGCTTTTAGTCCATTTAAAATCAAGGTAAAAGGTCCTGAAATTGCGAAACAGATGAGACCACTTGTCCCCTACGTATTTTGGGCCGCTGATCACGAAAATGAGGGTTAAAGCTACCGCCAGTGGTTGGAACACCCTTAAAAATGCAAAAAACACCCCTAAACAGGGCTTTTTCGACTAAAAGTGTTTTTTTGCCAATTAAGACATCTGATATGTTTTTTGGGGTGCTGATTACGAAAATGATGGTAACAACTTGCGGCAATGCTCGAAAATTGGTTCAATATGGGCAACCGCACCCTATATGTTAGGCCTTTCTTATTGAGAAGACACAAACAATGTCATTGCTATTAATTTTGGGATATTCTTATCTTTCCGCTAATGTCGGCTTCTCAAAACACGATTTTTATAGGCCAACCTAAAATCCCTTAAGGATTCGGTGACAATCGTTTTTAAAAAAGGAAGAAATTGACCATTTTATTCGAATATTTTTGTTGTTGTTTTGTTCTTCAAATTAATTGTTTTTTTTTAAGTAATTAAAAACAAAGTATCAAAGTAGACACAAAATTTAAAACCAAGAATTATTATTTAATTTTTGCCTCGTAATTAAAATAAAAAAAAAACTAATTAAAAAGAAAAATACTATTTTTTCTTTGATAAACTCCAACATGCTAACGCAATGGTAATTAAAATTTATTTATAGCATTTTAAAAAGATTTAATTTACAAATATCCAACGTCCTTTTTAAAGGTTTAATTTTTGCTGGAGCTTTTGCCGCTTTACTTCAATTAGATATTCATTCAACATTCACACAGCAAATTGATGCTTTTTTTTATCAGGCTTGCTTATTATTTTGGAAAAATGTAATAAAACGCGTGAAGTAAATAACCTCAAGTTTAAAGCATTTTTTATTAAATATATTGAAAGGTGTATAGAAAAAGTGATTTTTAACAAAATATTTTGCTACAAAGGATTAATTTAGATTTTGTACGTAAATAAATAATTTGAGAAAATATTTGGGGTTAATTTTAAATCAAGCTGTTTAAAATTTACATAAGTTTTTTCGATTTTTTTACAGGTGTTACTGTTTCGTAATTAAAAAACCTTAAAACTTTAAATAAGACATTGCAAAAGTTTATTTCTAATTAACTTCCCTTCCCTATAAATCAGTGGCGGCTGCTACAGGGAGGGCAACGGGGCAGTGCCCTCCCAGAACGAGACAACAAACAGTATTTTTAATTGGTTTATTTAAAAAAAGTAAATCTTCCCTTACGACATCATTGTCTAGTTCTTTTTATTATCTGTGGTCAACAACGAGCGATTAATTGGGTGAACTTTTTGAACGTAAATAACTACAAGCCGCAGCGCCGCGCGGGGCAAGGGTTCAATTTCACCCGTTTTTTAGCGGTTCTCGCGCGGGGGCGTTCGTTGTCCTTTCTAGTGATGCCGGTTCTCTCCTTAGTGAAGACCTATGAATTTGTTTTGATTTGGGATTTGTTCGTGGTAAAAAGGCTTTCCGGTCGCGTGCATTGTTTGTTTTTGTTATCGTTTATACATAATTAACTATCCAAACTTAAATACGTTGACATATGAACTTCGATTACAAATAAAATCTTTAGGGACACATAGACCAGACCTAAAAATTAACCAAACTTTTAGTGTAATTAATGCCGTGGGGTGTTCCATAAAAACTTTTAATAGAAAATTTAATAAAAAATACGATGCTCAAAACTGGTTGTGCAGGTTGGAGGGCTGATAGGAACTATGATAAAACTATAGGAAAAAATTTAAAAACACCAAAATTTTAATTTACTTCCCTTCCCTATACATGTAAAGTAACATTGTCCACTTCCAGAAACGCTAGAGAGCTGAGCTTTGGAAGGCTGATAAAACCAAGGGAAAAATTAAAAAACTTAAGGCATTGCAAAAGTTTTGAACAATATTGCGCATATTTTACTACTTTAAAAATTAAATATTATCCAATTCCTTTAAAAAAGAAGTAAAATTATAACAAAAACATTAAATGTAAAAAAAATCCAAATACGCAAAAATGAAATCTGTAAAAAGAATTGAGATAAAAGTAATGCCAAGTTCTCCAATACAAATTTTAAAATGAAAGGTTCTTACTAGTTTAAAAATGTTTTTTTAAACTTGGCCTTTTACATGAAATACATTTTTGTTATGAATAAAATATTACTTTGAGGCCTCGTTATATGTAATATGATTTAAGAAAATGAGTTGTTTAAAAATGATGTGTATAACATCATAAATTTAGCAAGTCAAATACGTTTAGTGTATGCATATGGGGCACGTTTGTATATTTCGTTTCTCCCCTTTCTCCTACTTTTCTTCATTTATTCTCTGTATGTCTGTATGTAATTCAGTCGCTCTGTGCGGCGCGCATGGAGGCATACCATTTTAATTTGATAGAAAATAATGAATTCGTCTAACTTGTCTTTTCTACGTAAATTCCTTCATGCATTTTCAGCAACACATATAATTTACTGGATTATAAAGGTGAACAAAGTCCCAACAGGAATTTTAAAGATTTTAAGGTAAATAATGTGGTTTTCTGTATTTTTTTAGAAGTTTTCTTATCAAAGACCTTTAACAAAAATGCAGATGTAATATTTAGGTAATATTTTATGATATATTTTTTTTTTAACAAGAAGTCATCCAATAAAATAAAAACCATTACCAAAATTTTCCTGTGATGTCAAAGATTTATAAATTTAGTTTTCTTCAACATCAAATAAATTATTTTCAATTTTTTTCAATAAAAAATTATTTTTGTAAACAAAACATATACCCAACATAACGGATTAATCTGTTTCGTCGGTCAAAATGCACGGAGAAAAATCTATTTTCGTTTTCACCATTGTTTTACAGATTATACGATTGAATTGCCAATCCTGTCTGCATTCATGTCCTTATTAATTCGTTATTACTAAACCGATTTTAGTAAAATAAAAAAAATCGTGTTGAGAATTGATTGCTTTTTGAGGATTATAATCGAAATTTGCCGCCATCTTAGAATTTAAGAAGATGTCGGACAAAATCATACTTGACTCTTCAAAATAGCGTTTTTATTCTTATTTTCCAAAAAAATATTTTTTTTGTAATTAATAGAAAAACATTACTTTTTTCCCGCATCAAGAGGTACAAATTAATTATGTTCTTTTCTATAAATTAAAAAAAAACATTTTCGGAAAATAAGAATAAACGTGCCTCTTTGAATGATCAATTATGATTCTGTCCGACATCTTAACTTTTGAAATGGCGGCAAATTTGAATTATAATCTTTAAACAACTCTAACCATGATTTTTTTTATTTCAATAAGATCTGTTCAGTAATAATGAGGTTATAAGGAAATGAGTGCAGACAGGATTGGCAATGCAATCGTATATTCTGTAAAACAATGGCTGCAACAAAAATAGATTTTGTGAGAAGCACCACACGGATTTTACTAAGTTATACCTCTTTGCGCAGGGGAAAAGTAGTGCTTTTCTGTAAATTAAAAAAGAAAGTAAATCATTTTTAGCAAATAAGAAGAATCAAGTATATTTAAAAGCAATCAATTCTCACCAGGATGTTTTTTATTTCATTAAAATCGGTTCAGTAGTAATAAATTAATAAGGAAATAAATGCAGACATGATTGGCACGGTAATCATATAATATTCAAAACAATTGTTGAAACAAAAATATTTCTTTAGAACCAATCAACCCATTTTTGCTGATGCATACCTTGTTGTTTGTGGCGCGAATTCAGCTTTTTTACTGAGTTTAAAAAATAATTAAAACATGTTTGCAACACAAGAATAAACGAGCGTCTTTGAAGGGTACAGTTTTATTTCGTCGGCCATCTTGGATTTTAAAATGGCGGACAAAAAAATATATTAAGTCGAAACTCTGATTGATTCTCTGCGAAGTACAGTTGGTCCCATTAAAATCGATGGTATAGATCAAAAGTAATAATAAAAAAGAATTGTCTGGTTTTTGTTGACCCACCCGGTACATTGCCCTGCTTGTTCTTTTATTCTTGGTTTATTCTGATTGTGATATCTGTATCTGTGTTTTTTATGATTTTAGCTGCTATATCCAGTTTTTCCATCATTTTTATGATTACATTGATGCCTATTTCTTCCCAATCTAAGTTTTTAAAAACATTTTCTAGGGCCTGGATATTGCGTCACCCTCTCTGACTTCTTCTTATGCGGATTGGCTTGGTTTAATTAAAGATGCAATGTTATCGAAAGCTTGTTCAAAGTAATCAAAGTCTATAAACGCAATATATAGTGGAATGTTTTATTCGTTGGCTCGTTCCATTAGGATTCTCATAGCTTAAGTGTTTGTAGTACTTAGCCAATAACAAAATCCAAAATTTCACATTATTTATTACGGTTTTTTTTGTAAAATTTATGTCCAGCAAAAAACAAGGCACGCGCTTTTAACTGGCATCAAAAACTGATTATTTATTATTGACCATAATTATGTCTGAGTTATGTGATCTGTGCCGCTTGGCCATCTCTCTTCATGTTACCTTATATAAAAACCTAAATACTAAAATGGTACCTTCATCACACGAAGCAAAGAGCTGCTACCCGAATGGGTAAAATGGAGCCTTAGTGACGTAGTTTAAATAATAAGGAATGTAGTTAAACAATTAAAGTTACGATCATATAGAATATCATGGAGAACTATGGTTGTTATCTACATTTGAATTGATGGTAGTTTTTCATGTTAAGTGTAAATCAAACGATTTAATAAAAATTACACTTTTTATGAAAAAGAACCATTTGGTTCATTTTGATAGCCCAAAATAATAAAAGTGCTCTTAAAATATAAAGTGTGCTTTATTGTTACTTATTTTAGAAAAAAGGGTAAATCTTTATCCTTTAGAAGTATCTCGTTCTCCATAATAATTTATTCAGTTTCTTACTTTCCATTATTTATACTGTCCATAGAAACCAATTTATAATCAATAAATTTAACAAACTATCTGAATGCTACATAATTGCTTGTTTCATAAATATGGTCGTGTGTGTAGCTAGGTGTTTTTTCAGTCTTTAGAAAGGGTTATTAGCAGCGAGGAAATCAATTTAGGCTCGCCACAGTAAAATTTTGGAATGTTACAAAAATGCCATTAATTTTTACCTTCCTAGCCCGCTCAGCAATCGCTAAAGAATTTTTTTTTTTAGATAACGCCGAATATGTGTTATTTGGGTGCAGTTTGACCTATCTTAGCAATATCGTCGTGATGTCTGTCTTTGTATGTGTGTGTGTGTCTGTCCGTAACACAATAGCTCCCAAACCGCTGAACCAATTTTCATAAAATTTTCAGGTAAAATAGTATTCAATACTCTAACGAGCTGATTAGATTTTGATCAAAATCGATGAATGCTAATGACAGTATGTAGAAAATATATTTTTTTTTTAAATAATAACTTTTTAACGAAGCATCACATCAATATTTTCGGAATATACTACACTACATTTTGCTTAATAATTTGTGTTATATATAAAAACTTCGTATGAGCTTTAGATTCGCAGATATTTATAAATAACTGTTTTTAAAGCCGATATATCCTGGCTTCACTTGAACTGTGCTTATAGGCTAGCTAGGAACGTATCAGATCCGTCATGGATCCATTTATTTATAAAACAAAATTATTTGCAAAGTTACCAAAGCCTAAAAATTTTGCAAAGCGGTCAACCGCGCCAGGTTTCTCATTGTCCTTAGCTTAAAATAATGACGTCCATACTTTCCAGCGCTTATGGAACTCAGTAGCTTAAAATGTTTGTTACGGATCATTTTAGTTCGGAAAAGTTCTTAATCTCATCGATGCATGAGGTAATCGATGCAATCAAAAGGGCTTTTGTAAAGTTTTGATACGATGTGGATGGATAGATTAAAAAATAGTTTTGTTTTTAATATGTTTGATCAAAACCAGAAATCTTTTTGAGGATTTGTAATAATTAGATGTTAATAATTCATTTGCCTTGCAGCGAAAGATAGCGAAAAGTAAAAATAAGACCAAAACCTTTTTTATAGTGTTTTGCCCTGACCATGTTCCCTAAAAATTCGATCTCCGGCTTTCAATATCGGGGGTTTTCATCAGTCAACCCAATGTCAGCCGGTGCGGATGATGATGCGCATAGATAAAAACAGCGGTCTAGGACAACTGGGCGCCGTCAATTCGGCGCCGCCAACTTGGCGCCGGACTAAAATATTTTCTTTCGATAAAATGTGCAGATGAAAGATATTATATTATTATTTATGCAAAAACATCTTTAAAAAATCCTTTACATAATTTCCTTAAAATTTGGTTTTGTTAAGTAGAGTTGAATCGATCAAGTCGAGTGTTAAAATTTGGTAGGTGTAAAGTTCTGGTAACCTAGTAACATAAAATTTACATTTTTGTTTACAAGAATGGCGAATCCAAAAGGCGTATTTCTTTATTTTTAAAGCGATTTGTCTCAAGCTGGAAAGTTTGCAGTTCTTGAAATCACTTAATATAGTTTTATACTCAAACTTAAAAAAATAAAATGGCGGATCGAAAATGGCGGAGTTTCTTACTTACTAACCGATTTGCAAGATTATATTGCTTAACGTCAACAATTTATGACTCAAACTTTTCCATTTATGAATCGATATGTATCAATTTTAGAACTTGGCGGTGTTTTTGACTCAAATTTATAGCTTAATACAACTTATGACTCAAGCTTAAAAAAACCAATGCAATATTCTAAGCTTGAGACAAATCGGTTAGTAAATAAGAAAGTCCGATATTTTGGATTCGCCTTTTTGATTTTTTTATGCGTTTAAGTCAAAAATGATAATCAGCGACCTAAAACATCGCCAATTTATATATTTAATACACATCAGTTCACATAAAAGAAAGTCCACCATTTTGAATCCGCCTTTTTGAATTATTTATGAGTTTAAGTCAAAAATCATAATCCGCGACTTGAAACACCGCTATGTTTCATATTAATTTAATACATATCGATGCATAAAAAGTAAAAGTCCGCCATTTTGGATCCGCCAGTTTGAATTTTTAATAAGTTTAATTCAAAAATCATAACCAGCAACTCGAAACATCGCCAATTCCTATATTTCATATAGGCATAAAGAAAATCCACCATTTTTGATCAGTTATTTAAAAATTTTTAAGTTTCAGGATAAAATTGCATGATTTCAAGAACTGCAAACTTTGAATTTTTTATGAGTTTGAGTCAAAAAACATAATCAGCGACTTGAAACATCGTCAAGTTCCATATTTGATACATATCGATGCATAAATAAGAAAGTCCGCCATTTTTATTTTTTTTAAGTTTTAGGATCAAACTGTATTAAACTTTTAAGTTTGAGACAAATCGAATTAAAAATAAGGAAATCCGCCATTTTGGATCCGCCATTGTTGTAATAAAAAACATAAATTGTATTATTACCAGGTTACCAGAACACTATACCTACCAAATTTATCACTCGACTTAATAGACTTAACTCTACTTAACAAAACCAAATTTCAAAAAAATTGCGTAAAGGATTTTTTAAAGATGTTTTTGTATAAACAAAGTATTTATTTTATTTTTTATCTGGACATTTTACCAAAAAAAAATTAGTCCGGCGCCGAGTTGGTGACGCCCAGTTGTCTCATTCCATAAAAAAAGGGAGCTATTGGTAAATCTCATCAGCCCACTGTGAATGTTACAATTTATCGTTTTCAGGAGAAAATATATCTTTCATACATATCGAGGGTCCAAGTGCAGTTCCTCGTAAGTGAAAACTGTTTCGATTCTGGTTTGTCGAAATCATTATGTGACAGGTGGCATCAAATGAGCACTTAAGGTTGTAAAAAAATTCTAAACCCTAAAGAAAATACTTATCTTAGTAAAAGTTTTTAGGAATTCATTTTCTGCAGTTTCTTGCTTCTCCTGTAGTGTTTAAAAATGCACTTACGAGGAACTGCACTTCTACTTTTTTGTGACCTCATCGCTAAAATTGATTCTCTATTTCATAATTTTTGAGATAACTTTTTAACAGTTATTAGCTGTTTCCATAACAAATAGCAGCCTTTTTTGTTGACCTTGCAAATAGCATACGAAAAAAAAGTTATAAAAAGTTGTCTCAAAAATAATGATATGAGCTGTAAGAACTTTTAATTTAGGGACCCCAGTTATTTTGGCAATTTTTACAGTTAGTCCTTGCCAAATTTTCCAGACATTTAACGTTTATATTTTGTAGATTTGCATAAAACAAAACAACAACCGCCAAAATCGGTAATCCGTAAACGGCAAATAAACATAAAATTCGTTTCCAGCCCTTTATTTGGAAAACAATAGAGTGGCCAATTTACATTCATGAGGTTGAACCACGTGCGTCTTAAATATATCTGTCCTGCTAAAGCGTATTAAAACCACTATGGAAAAATGACTGCTACCAGCGTTCTGCCATATTAGATTAACTCAAACGCCAAAATTGTGAATAACTTTATGTTTTTACTTAAATTTAAGCAATTCTTTGTATTTTGAATTTTTGGAAGACAAATAGAATAGAATAGAATAAAATAGATTTATTTAACGGTTAAACCATTTTAATCCATTATCTTGTGTTGACGTAACCGCTTACTTGGTATTTTTTTAAACAAATTAAAACGTATTTATCGTAAGTAATTGATAATGGGTGTATTTAAGCTTAGAAAAAAGATGACACTGAGAGCGCAGCACCCATTAACAGTATCCTGAATTTATGAAAGCCGTTATAATATAATACGTTTGTATTGTTCCAGTAGAGATATATTTCAGACGTACGTGAGTTAAACCCATGTCACACGGGACAATGCCTGTTTAATCAAAGAAACCAATAAAAATAAATGGATCCATGATGGATATAATACATTCCTAGCTTGCCTTTTCGCGCACTTCAAGTGAATTAAATGAGATTTCAGCCTTGAAAATAGTTTTTTTGTAAATATCTCAGAAACGAGAGATCCTACGAATTTTTGAAAAAAATGTGATACTTATACTATATTCTGAAAACCGCATATTAATGCGAGGCTCTGTTAAAAAGATAGCATTTTTAAAATTTTTTAATTGTCAAAAAACTCACTAGCATTAATGGATTTTGAACAAAATCTAATCAGCTCATAACAGTGTCGAGTAATATTTTACATAAAATTTTATGGAAATTAGTTCAGCGATTTAGAAGCTATCGTGTTACGGTCAGATATACATACACACACATGCATACATACAGCTACACAGACAGACATCACCTCGATACTGCTAAGATAGGTTCAACATACACCCAAATAATACATTTTCAGCGTTATCTGAAAAAATAATTTTTCGTCGAAAATAACACATTTTCTAGCCATTGGTGCGTAGGATAGGAAGGTAAAAATTTACCAAGGTGACAGATATTTATATCTAATTATATTTTTTTTGGCTTTACCATCCACAGAACAAAAAAAGCACGTTATATCATTGAGTTTGTTCTTTGGTTTTATTGACTGTTAGTCAATGAAAAACATACATTGATTCAATGTAAAAAATAACCGAATCAATGAATTTTTCATTTTATTATGGTTTTTGAACAATAAATAAATTATTCTTTGTTTATCGGCCAAAAATTAATGTACCCCGTACATTTTTTTTTCTGTGGAAAAGTCCACGCTTACTTTTTCAGTTTACCCTCGGTTCATTCTTATACACTATCAGATAATATGTTCGTATGTGATCGCTCGCGAGTTGTCAGAATGTCACATAGCTTAGAATACAGATCACTACATATAAATAGACATTTTTTAACAAAAAATTAACCGATTTGTTCAGACTACGACAGAAGAAATAATTATATCCTATTATAACGATTAATAATAATTATAGTCCTTGCATAGGCAGTTACACTTTTGAGATTTTGACATGAAATAAACACATTTCCCAACCAGAAATATATTAAAAAGTAAATATGTCGTGCTGGTATGAAATTAAAGCTTAAACTGCCACTGTCTCTGAATAAAAAGATGCTGACTGTAGGTTGACAAAAAAACGCACAGATAAAAACAACCCGGACATGCAGTTTTATAGAATTTTTTTTGTTGCTGTTAGAATGCATATGATAAATAAAAAGGTTGGAAATGTGTAACTGCATATGGCAAGGACCAATTAACCACGGCGGCCTCTTTTAGAGCCGACTTCTCCTTCTCAAGTCTTATTTGAGCGTAGCTGAGCCGATCACTTGATTTTACATTTAACGTAATGTAATGTGATTAATGTATATATTACTTGTTCTGTTACAGTATCAAAATTAATTAAATACTAATTCTAATACAGATACCCATCAGGGTGTAGAACTTGTATAAATATAAATAACTAAATTCTAACACAAATCTTATCGCAATAGAGTATAGAACGAAGTAACTTTTTTTTTATTCACAAACAGTAATATTTTGTGTTTCAATTCTACTTAAAATATATATATATATATATATATATATATATATATATATAAATATATATATATATATATATATATATATTTAATTATTATTTGTATAATTCTATATTAAAAACTCCTAGAATATTTTTTTTTAATTTTTTTATTATTTTTATTTTTGTGCTTGAGTTACTTTACCTGCTAGAGATTCCTGTAAACTATAATAAGATTTTTTGGCCAAAAATTTTTCAATGTTTGTTCCATTGTTCTGTTGTTTTGTATTCTCAAATTTAAAGGTAGGCAGTTCCAAATTTTGACTATCTTAAAAGTTATGTTTTTTTTGTAGGTACGAGAAATGAGGTATATCAATTTTTAGATTTTCATTAAGTCTGGTATTATATTCGTGATTTCTTTTTAGATGTTTGAGCAGGTCTGGATTTTTCATTATAAATTTTAAACATTCGAGAATATATAAGTTGTATATTGTGTGTATATTATGTTTAATAAAGAGCTCTTTGCAGCTATGTCTTCTGTTTCAGTTCTTAGACACCTTTTCTTTTAGTATTCACTCTGCACCCACTGAATTTTCCCAAAAAATTACCCCATATCTAACCCGTGACTGCACATAAGCATGGAAAGATGTCAGTGCTGCCTGAAAGCCAATATTCTGAGTAACCAACCTTAATGCGTAACAATATTTAGTCATTGTTTGAAACTCGTAGACAATGATTGTGTAGAAATAAAATTTCGGACTTCCATTGTCTTTATTTATTTTAAAACACGTGTTAGGTGGTAGACGCTTTTTACTCATTAGGCGTCGACCGGTGAGATACCACCATGCCAGAAGTGAGTAGCGCTAAGTGGTATCACCACGTTCCGCTACTGCGCTGGCAGTCCGGTTCCAACAATGAGTAACAGATAGCATGATGGCGCCTCCAGGATCAAAATATTCCGGAGGTAAAATACCCGACCACTCGGATCTCCGGGCGTCGGGTGATCCTGGGGGTCCTTCATGCAAAGATATTAAAAGAAGACCAAAAACTCAACTCAGAATTGATTTTAGCAATATAAGAGGATTAAGTACCAACATGAATTCAGTTCACCAACATCTTGAACAACAAAGACCTGACATCCTTGTTCTCACTGAAACTAAAATCAGTTCTGCAACACCTACTGTGAACTATCTTTATCCCGGCTATGACCTACACTACCGATTTCGACATAATTTTGGGATCTGTGTGTACATTAAAAATGACCTTTCATGTCATCGAGAGGAGAAGCTAGAACCAGCGAACCTCGATATCATATGGCTGAAATTCAACTCAAAGTCATCTACTAAGTTCATTTGCTGCCTCTACCGACCGCCAAGTAACACCGAGTATCAAAACTTTTTTGCGACATTATCCGAAAACTGTGATAGTATACAGTCTAACTATCCACATGCGGAAATTGTTTTTTTAGGCGATTTCAACGTCCACAATATACCCTGGCTAAAACACCACAACAAAACAGATAATGAAGGCAGGGAAGCAGAAGCTTTTGCCATAAGTTGTGGTCTAACGCAGCTTGTCGATGAACCTACCCGTATCTCAGAAAGGGGTGAATTTGCAGCGCTTTTAGACTTGTTCCTAACTACAAATCCTGACTTGTACACAATTCAAGTAGATCCCCCACTTGGTTCATCCGATCATAAACTTATAAGAACAAAGTGCGAAATGTTCATACCGCCAAGCCAACAATCACTTCCTCGTAAAATGTGGCACTATAAATCGGCAAAATGGAATGACCTTAAACAGTTTTACCTGGATTTTCCATGGCAAGAGGTTTGCTTTAAAACAGCTGATCCCACTATTTGCTGTAATGAAATAACAAAAGTAATCTTATCTGGAATGGATGCATATATCCCACATACAATAAATGCAAGCTGCAGCTAATGCAAAACCTTGGTTCAACAGCCAGTGTCAAACGGCTGTACAGAAAAAACACAGAGCATATAACCTTTGGAAACGACAACAAACCGCTCAAAACCACACAGAATTTATAGAAGCCAGAAATAGTTGCAAAATTACTATTGACGCCGCCAAAGAAACATACAATCAAAGAATAAAAAACAAGTTGCTGAATTGTCCAAGTAGTTCTAGGTCCTTTTGGTCTCTTGCAAAAGCCGTTGGATCAAACTTCACCAAGTCATCCATACCACCACTTACAAATAAAAATACTCACTTAGCCACAACATCAGAGGAAAAAGCCAATATGCTGGCCAAAATCTTTTCCTCCAACTCAAACCTAACAGTGCCAAATGGAAAAACTCCACCGTTCATTGAAAGGGTTTCCCACAGTATGCCAGAGGTACCCTTTTGTCACAGAGAAATACGAAAATCCCTTAAAAAGTTGGATACAAACAAAGCAATGGGTCCAGATGGCATTCCCGCGATAGTACTCAAAAATTGTGCTAGCGAACTCACCCCAACTTTCGCCAAATTATTCAATTTATCTTATAGGCAAGGAGTATATCCATCATCATGGAAGTCTGCCGCAGTACAACCCATTCCAAAGAAAGGAAAAAAAACAGATCCGTTAAACTATAGACCAATTGCTCTACTTCCGGTGATATCAAAAGTAATGGAAAGAGTTGTGAACAATCACCTAACCAAGTACTTGGAAAAGTACAAAATTATCAACGACAAGCAATACGGATTTCGAAAATATAGGTCAACTGGCGATTTACTTACATACGTCACTCACTTATGGCAAAAAGCGATTGAGTTGCGAGGTGAAACAAGAACAATTGCCTTAGATATATCTAAAGCATTCGATAAAGTCTGGCATGAAAATCTGCTCAACAAGCTCAAAGCAACGGGATTGTCGCCGAGACTTTGCACTTTGTTTGAAAGTTACCTTAAGGATAGATCCATTTATGTTGCACTGGATGGGCGGAACTCCAACTCTTACAAAATAAATGCTGGTGTGCCACAGGGAGCAATCCTTTCGCCAACACTTTTTCTGATTTACATAAATGACCTCATAGATAAAACAGTAAATCCACTTTATTGCTTTGCAGATGATGGCAATGTAGTCTCCTCAGTCATACCACCCACATGTCTCTCCGCACGTGAATTCCATTACCTTAGACTAACTGAAATATCACAGATAAATAACGACTTGGAGATAATAGAGGACTGGGGCAACAAAAACGTACAGTTCAACGCGCAGAAAACCCAAGCAGCCCTGTTTTCGAAAAAGACCAGCACCGGTGAGCCAAACATCATGCTATCTGGAAGTGCTGTCACATTGCAGAGCCAGTTGAACATCTTAGGAGTCACTGCAGAGACCGACATGTCTTGGCACAGTCACGTGGCAGATATAGCTAAAAGGGCGTCCCAAAAGCTTGGGGTGCTATTTCGTACAAGACATCTGTATACACCAAGCCAGCTGCTGACACTCTACAAAGCCCAGATTCGACCAACTATGGAGTACTGCTCACATATATGGAGTGCGGCACCCAAACATACCTTAATGCTTTTGAACACCGTGCAAAAACGAGCTATCAAGCTGATCAATGACCCCGCACTTACCCGTAGCTTGGATAGTCTCGAACATCGAAGAACTGTGGGCGATCTATCTCTCTTCTACAGGTATTATCACGGAAAATGCTCTGAAGAGTTGGCACGTATGATCCCCGAACACGAACACGTCAAACAGACGGTAACCATCAATTTATTGTCAAAATAGAGGCACCAAGAACCTCATTATATCAGAATTCATATCTCTGGAGAACAGCATCGCTGTGGAATAAACTCCCTGCGACAGTTTTCCCTGCAGGTTACAACCTGAACCGTTTCAAAACCAACACGCACCAACATTTCCGCGCACTTGCCGCTTCTCGAGCGTGATAGGGATCTCCTTGCAAGTGCGCATACCCGTAAAAAAAAAAAAAAAACGATGTTTCGGTTAGTTAGTATCTCTAACCGTTATCAAGTGTAAACCAGTTTACACTTGATAACGGTTAGAGATACTAACTAACCGAAACGTCGTGTTTTAAAATAAATAAAGACAATGGAAGTCCGAAATTTTATTTCTAATATTTAGTCAGCTCTGCCGCGACTTTCTCAATGTGACTTTCCCAGTTTAAGTTTCTGTCAATTGTGACATCAAGTAGCAGAACCTCTTCCTCCGCCTCTAGCTGCTCTTCCTTATACTCTATACACAGTTTGTCTGATGTTTTTTTTTGGTTTATATTGTATTTTTTGAGTTTTATTTACATTTAACATTAGATCATTTGCTTCAAACCAATTTTCTAAAGTTGCTAGGTCTTTCTTTATGTCAGTTTTAATTTGTTGCTCATTTTCATTTTTGTACAGAAATGTTTTGTCATTAGCAAAAAGTATTATGTTGTTGTTAAGTATATTAGTGATGATATGTGTGTATAAAATATATAGAAGCGGGGCAAGCACCGATCCCTGGGGCACACTTTCTTTTATTGTTTTAAAACTGATCGAAGTTTCCGACCATCGCTAGTCACCTTGTCCACACACTACTGACTTTAATTTAGGTATGATGGAATTAATCTATTCTCAACGTTTCTAATGCCACAAAGTTCCAACTTTTTCACAATGTTTGATGGTCGACACTATTAAAAGCTTTCGACAAGTCAATGCTTAATATTGCAGTTACCTTTTCATTGTTAAGAGAGTCAATAACATCTTCAAGAATCTGATAAACAGCAATAATAGTCGATTTTCCTTTTCGAAAGCTACAATAACAAAATATTTTGCTTAGATCGTTAAGTAAAGAAAATTGACGGTAGATTTTCAGTTTATTTTTTTCTCCTTTATTTTTGTACAGTTCTATAGGAAATATAACCTAATGCAAAATAAAATGAGCGGGTAGCGGTCGATTGCAGCCGATAGTTTCTAGACGTCGCGTCGCCGTCGTGTTCCTCGTAACGTGCCAAATCGAGAATTTTAGAACGAATAAGCCACTGCGTATAAAGTTTTATTACGTTCTTATAGTACTGTCTTATACCCAAGCACTACAACCAGTAGCGGTTCCTCCATAAATCCGCATGTGTATAAGGTATCAATCAACCCCAAAAATAATTCACCTAAGACTTAAATACTAACTAGAAGTTAATACCCGGTATGTATGTGTTTGTGTTCGTATTCAAACTAGGATACCCTAGGACCCAAATTCTGTGCAGCGTGTATGCTATGTCGCATTCTAATTACGAAATATAGAAAGAGAGGACGATATGTCCCTATAGTACTTTACAGTACATAGCCTTACTTCGGGTGTGTTCTTGTACAGGAATTGTGAGGATCGATACCTCCCGCACCTTTGTAATGAATCCAGCGCAAACGGTTACTGTTGGCTGTTAAAGCACCTCATGTGTACTTTAAATTAGTGTACTGAGACAACTTGGCGTTATCGGTCGGGCCGTATTGTTTTAATTTCGACAAGTTCGTAGTTACGAGAATGGCGGAAAATTATAATTCTGATAGCATTAGCGTGCAACTTAAGCAAACTTTTAAATTATAAATTTATGAAAAAACTTTTTATTGGTTGTGAGGGTTTTACTGTTTCCTTTATTTATTGTTTAAAAGCGATGAGGCATAAGATTGGATAAGATCTGGAGTTAAAGAGTTAGTATAACATTCAACATTCAAAATTACATTTATCGGCCAATTTAGGAATTAATTTCAAAAGTCAATAAATTGGTTATTGAAGAATATATTTTAAAATAAAATACAAAATGTGTTTGTGAAAAAAAAAACAATAATAAAAGGTAACTAATATCTAACTAAATGATATGATTTATTGGCCTACTTGATGGGCGAAAAAGTTAGGCGTGGCACACAAAAATTTTCGCCTGCGCGTCACAATTTTTTTTTTGATCGTGCGCCCCCAAATTTTACATCACGCGCCGCCACTGTCTTATAATGAAAGTTTCTCAACTTCATGATTTATTTTCGACAATAGTTAGTTGTTTTCTACTTGTACTAATACATACATTTTTTTAAAATATTTTCAAATGTCTTTCTTTTGATAATTTATGGTTTTCTTAACAATGACAAATTATCTTTCTCCAGTTGTGTTCGTGATCAATAAGCATAAGAAGGTTTTCAAAATTATTTCTACTTCTTTTACTCTGTTTTTAACTCTTTCTACTGCGCACTGTATCCTATTTGAGTAACTTACAGGGTCATTTTTTATACTTATTTGCCTGACCTTTTACAGGTTCTCGGGAAGCCAAATGCTCCCTTGGCGTTTAACAAACTAAATGGCTTACTTTTAGTAGTTTTGTTTTATATTGCACCAATTATACTAAGGTAGAAGAATATGAAAACATTAAGACATAAGGAACAACGTGGCATTTAAATAAACGACGATAAAAAACGATAAAAAGTGGGGGGGGGATGGAAAAGGAGATAAAAAAAACTTACCTAAAAATTTTATTTTAGCATTTTACAAACAAGCAGCTACTTGGTGTAGCTTTTACTTTATTTGTTTATAGATAAAGTCTACTCGCCCTTCTTTTACATGCACAAAGTTCGGATTAGCACCAGTTTCAGACTAATCATGGCTCTGTTGAGCAACCTCAAGAATCCCACAGGATTTTAAACTGTCTATGAACCTACTAAGTATATGTCTACCTTTTATCACATTTTTATTATGTTCGGTAATGTTTTGCCTATTCAATTGGCACCTAGCATCAGTCTATATTGTTATTTAAATAAGTAGCACTTACTATGTGTCTTTAACTTTTCACTAAAGTGCTTGATATCACACATTCCTTTTGTCACCCACGCAGGCTCACTTCGTGGATTGTTCATAATAAGACAAATAAAGCAAAAAAAAGCATTTCGTTTTTCACAGCAACACAACCAGTTTTCAGCATCGTATTATTTTTTATTACTTGCACTAAAACTTTGGTTAATTTTTAGGATTTTTAGGTCCGGTCTATGTGGCCCTAAAGATTTTATTTGTAATCGAAGTTTATATATCAACGTATTTAAATTTGCTCAGTTAATTATATAATCAACGGTATTTATTTCCATTTTGAAAACAAACAAAAACAAACCATGTACACGCGACCGGCAAGGCTTTTAACTACTGACCCTGACGTACCCCAAATCAAAACAAACTCATACGTCTTCACTAAATATAGAACCGGCAACACGTAGGAAGGGCAGCGAACCGTTTGGCACGATGAATATGGCCGACGTCAACTAAAACAAACATTTCTCTCACCATCGCGCGAGAACATCCACCTATACACCGCTAAAAAACGGGTGAAATTGGATTCTTGTCCCGCGCGGTGCTGACGGCTTGTAATTATTTACGGTAAAAAAGTTCCAGAAATGCCGAAATATATGTAACCACCTAGTTAAAATTTATAATTTTATTTTGTGCCCTATTTCCTAGTATTTTCATAAGTCAGTGATGTATATGAAAAAATGGGTGGTGGTGGCTTGAGATAAGGTGACAAATATTGACCCCCTAAAACATGGATTTTTCCCATAAATCAAGATTAAAATTTATCGATCTGCTCTCAAACCCCCCCCCCCCCCCCCCCCCAATAGACCATCTCTGCATATCGGTGCGCGCTCAATCCGCCCCAGGCTTTATTTCTGCTTACGCTAATGTATAAAATGTCGCCTCAAGCGGGTTTGGCTTTTCCGGTGAGGATTCGACATTTTTATTTGCAAGTGCCCCACGTGTTTGATTTCGTCGTGACCGGAAAAAAAACCGATTTAATTGCTTTCTGTGTAAATCCTTCTTATATAAAACGCGTTTAGCATGACAAATTCTACGTAATCTAAGTAAAAAATTACAAGTTTTATATCACTATACTTAAGACATTTGTTAATGGTTAAGATTGAGAAATGCCTCAATTAATAAAAATTAATTTGAAAATTGAATTAAGTACTGGAAATTTCGAAGGGGGTTTATTCTTAAGTTCGACACACTTCGTTCAATTCGTTCATGCAATTCGTATATGCGGAAAATGATCGCGCGATTTCAACGACCTGCGCAGGGATCAATTCTGGCCCTGTTCTGTTTTAATTTTTTTTAACGATATCTGCCACCTTCCCATAAAAGGTAAGATTACAGCGTTTGCTGATGACTATACTATGTTATGGCATGATTCTGATCCTAACAGACTGTCTGAAATAATACAGGAAGACATAATTCTCATCAAAGAGTGGTGTCATGCAAATAAATTATCATTTCAGAAACCAACATCTTAAACTATAAATGTGATATTAAAGATATTCACTTAGATAATACAAATCTTAAAAACCCGGAAACAAATAAATTTCTTGGATTGACTATTGACCAGAACTTGAAATTCTATGAACATGTAAAAATTCTTAATAAAAAATTGCATCAAGTTGTTATGCATTACAAGTTATTTCTCATAATCTAGGCACTGAAATAGCAAAAAATACATATTTCTCACTAATTCAGTCACATCTAGCATATGACATTTGCTTTTGGGGTACTTGTACAAACTCCATATTTAAATCTGTATTTGTTTTACAAAAAAGGGCTCTAAGAAATACTTTTAGGGTCAAAAGACATACCTCGTTTAGAACATTATTTTTACAAAATGGAATTTTACCGATATGTTGTATCTATATCTTACAAAGTGTTTGTGTAGTCTATAAAAAATGAAAAAATGAACTAGATAGACCAAGGCCTTATAGCGTATGGAGACCACGAATGTTGCACCTGCCCATTCCGAATTCTTCATTGGTAAGAAATTCGTTTATATACAATGCAAAAAAATGTTTGCTACTTTACTTGACAATTGACATAAGGCAGCTAAACTGTTATAAAAAATTCAAAACTAAAACTAAAGAGTTTTTGGCGTCATATGTGCTTTGTATCTTTGTTTTAGTTTAATATTCATTGTGTCTCGTGTGGTTTTAAATAGTGATGAGCATAGTTTTAAACAGTGTCCAAGGCATTTTAAATAATGTCAAGCGTACTTTGGAATATTATTCCTTGACAAATTGTAATTAATAATGAAATTCTGTTTTTACCTTTGTTAACTAATGTTACCTTCTATAAAATTTAACGTAGGCTAAGCAAGGCTTTGTCAATGTATACATTGTATCCAGACAATAAAGCTACTTTTTATTCTGATTCTGCGAAATCTGTTTAAAGTTGAGGGAGAACTGCATGTGCATAATTGTAGTGGGTGCGCCAATGGCGAACCGGCCATGTAACCACGGTTACCACTAGTTACAGTCAAAAATCTTGAAAATAAATATTTTATGACTACTGTGGAATAATTTTATTTATTTTTTTAGCAACAGCAAGCATATGTAATTCCTAGATCAATGGAAAAACAAATTTTACATGTAATGCTAACAGATAAAAAATGGAATGAATGGATAAGATATAAAACAAAAGTAATGGATGAGAGGTAGCAAAATTAAAATGGAAAGGATCAGGCACACCTCTTAGGGGATTTCTGTAATCCGTCAAATTTTATGAAATTTTGGTATGTTGTAGACTGAACTGTAGATAATGCCCAAGAAGCATAATAGCTCTTTAGACGGGTTTTCCAAACATATACGCAATGTTAATTACATATATTTACGATTTATTTATTATTTTTAATCTGTCCCTTAAAACATTATCTACAGGATGTTTAAGTAAATATTAGTCGAAAGTGTTAATAAGAAACAAGCGTTAGTGTGTTTTACAAATAATTAAAATGTAATTTTATGACGGTATTTAACATATCTCATCCTGCATTTTGGTAGAGGTTTTTCTTTTGAAAAACTCCCTTTTTTTACAATTAGTCCCTCGCTAGAAGCCCTGTGTTATTAGTAGGATGCTTAATAATATATACAATACATAGATTTTTCAAGAATCATTAAAAAACTAATAAATATTCCATATGTAATAGTAACATTGCGTATATAATTGGAAAACTCGTCTAAAGGGCTTATGCTTCTTGAACATTATTACTTTTAACACTCTGTATTTCAAAAACTAGAAATTAATTTAAGTTGTGCTTATGAAAACTTCTGATGGGCAAGGTTTAATCTACAACATACTAAAGCTTGTTTCTCATTAAAACATTTAACTAATATTTACTTAAACACCCTGTTAATAATGTTTTAAAGAAATAGATTAGAAATAATAAATCATAACAGAAACATTTCATGTAAAAAAAAGCCAAGTACGCGAAAATGGTATTTCGTAAAAATAATTGAGATAAAAGTAAAGCCAAGTTCTCCAATACAAATTTCAAAATGAATGGTTCTTACTAGTTTGGAAATGTTTTTTTAAACTTTGCTATTCCAGCCAAACTTCTTTACGTTTAATTTAGCACTGTGCCTAAGAGTCAATTGCAGCCGCTTTTTTAAAGGATTTGGATAATATTTAAGTTTTAACATGTAAAATATGCGGGATACTGCTCAAAACTTTTGCAATGCATAAAAATAATGAGGGTTTTTTATATTTTCCTATGGTTTTATCATAGTTCCTATCCGTCTTCCAAGGCTTAGCTCTCTAGCGTTTCTTGAAGTGGACAATGGTAATTTACATAACTTTACATTTATAGGAAGGGCAGTTAATTAAACTTTGGGGTTTTTTAATTTTCTTTTATAGTTTTATCATAGTTCCCATCGGCCTTCCAAAGCTCAGCTCTCGAGCGTTTCTGGAAGTGGGCAATGTTACTTTTACACAACTTTACATTCATAGGGGAGAAAAGTAAATTAGAATTTTAGGGTGTTTTAATTTTTTTCTATATTTTTATCATAGTTACTATCGTCCTTCCAAAGCTCAGGTCTCTAGCAAGTCCGGAAGTGGGCAATATTACTTTTACATTACTTTACATTTATAAGGGAGGAAAGTAAATTCTAATTTTGAGGTTTTTAATTTTTTTTTTAGTTTTTTCATAGTTCCTATCAGTCCATTTTTGGAAGTGGGCAATGTTACTTTTACATGTATAGGGGAGAGGAGTAAATTAGAATTTTGGGGTTTTTTGATTTTTTCCAGGGGTTTGGTCATAATTTCTATCAGTCTGCCAAATTTCAGCTTTGTAGCATGTCTGGAAGTATAGTGGAATTTTGATGATCTATAGATCAGTGAGTGAGCGGCAATTTCGACGTTTTTTCAAATTTCGTAACTACTTTATGGAATTCCATGAAACTTGGAGGGGCTGTTAACTCCATGAAGATCTAGGACTGTGCAAAGTTTGTGATTCGTAGCTAATTCCCAAGTAGAGTTTTAGATAAATCAGATAAAGGCTGAAATGTTTCAAGAAAAGATGGTACGGCGCGCGAACTTGGCGAGGCACTGCCGTGCTCTTAGATAAATCGTAAATATATGTAATAGTAACATTGCGTTTATGTTTGTAAAATCCGTCTAAAGAGCCATTATGAGGCTTAGACATTATTACATTCAACATCCTGAAGTTCAAAAACTGGTCATTAATTTAATTTGGGCTTATGAAAACTTCTAATGAGCAAGGTTTAATCTACATCATACTAAAGCTTGTTTCTCATTGAAACATTTGACTAATATTTATTTAAACACCATGTAGAAAATGTTTTAAAGATATAGATTAGAAATAATAAATAAATCGTAAGTATATGTAATAGTAACATTGCGTATATGTTTGGAGAAAGATGTAAACTTTTATTAAGAAAAGTTCAGCCTACAACCTTTTCATGAAATTTGACGGATAACAGAAATCCCATAAGAGGTGTGATGATCCTTTGCCGGTCATAATATAAGACAGAAAGACGATCGGTGAAACAAATGCATTGTAAACTGGAGACCTTGAAACAATATAAGAAGTAGTAGTACCCCAAATGAGATGGACGGACGATTGGAAGAAACATGCGGGGCCTAGACGAATGAATAAGGCGGCAGACAGAGAAGAGTGGAAGTTATTGGGGGAGGCGTATGTCCAAAGATAGATAGATAGACCCTAAAATCATATGCTTTTTACTGTTGGAGCTATGTGTTTATAACAACGATTTGATATTGCGATTTACCACTTTCGTTGGTGGATACGCTCCGTGGTCCTTCGACTCCGTCTCGTGTTTGCTCGCGTGCTTGTTTAATTTTGAATAAAGATCATTAAAAATGGATGACCTATTTTAAATAAATAATATTAAAAAGTTTTAATAAATTGCCCAAAATAAGCAAAAACTTATATTTGGCAGGTTCAAAATAAACTTTTTTTAAATAAGATTTTTCACATCTGGTTTTGGTAACATATTTGGAAAAAGTCGCGCATCACCACTGGTGTGCGCCAGTTTGTTTTATCCATACGTACCGCATAAGCGACGTGAAAGAAACCACATTAACATAAAAAATTAGCAATATAAAACAAGACGCGTATAAAATATTAAGTAAAAAATTTAAAAAAGTAGATGGAAATGCCTCAAGGGAATAGTTATTAAAAAACAGACTCTCTACGGGGAACTTTTCGTAGATAATTAAAAAATTCTGCTGCCTCTGCTACGATACACTTTTGAGGAACCATATTTTGCGCATTTATTTTAACAGAATGTTCTGTGCTAATTGCGTGATCGAAAAAAAACGTAGTCATAGTTCGCATGAACTGAATGAAGAATATTATTTACAATTAATATATTATATGCATGCATATTGTTAATAGGGGCCGAACAATTAACCTAACCTGTATATGTATACTTGTCTCTTTTTGTGGTGAAGGCATAGTTGAGGTAACCATCTTACTTAATCATATTATCATAAAAATGCCTGTCTTGGCATTGTAAATTGTGAACTAGATACCTACCTGGCAGCAGCCTAACTAATTTTAAATTTTGTTCTGTTAACCACCGAAATTTAATTAAAAAATTAATAATCTTTTTGTGTTTTAGGCACTTAACGGTATTTCCCATCTAAATTTCGCTTGCCAGAACTAAACTTTCTAAGAATTGGTAAAAAGAAGTTGAAAACAAATCTTGTTTTTTAAAAGTACTTAATTTTTGCATACCGTTTCCAAAATATGCAATAAAAAAACCACCGAAATTTAATCAAATATTTAATAATCTTTTCGTGTGCTTAGGCACTTAACGGTATCTTCCCATCTAAATTTCGCTTGCCGAACTAAACTTTCTAAGAATTGGTTAAAAGAAGTTGAAAATATATCCTGTTTTTTAAATGTACTCGATTTTGGCATACCGTTTCCAAATTATACAATAAAAAAACCACCGAAATTTAATCAAAAATTGAATAATCTTTTCGTGTTCTTAGACACTGAACGGTATCTTCCCATCTAAATTTCGCTTGCCAGAACTAAACTTTCTAATAATTGGTAAAAGGAAGTTGAAAGCAAATCATGTTTTTTTAATGTACTCGATTTGGGCATACCGTTTCAAAAATATACAATAAAAAAACCACCGAGATTTAACCAAAAATTTAATAATCTTTTCGTGTTCTTAGGCACTTAACGGCATCTTCCCATCTAAATTTCGCTTGCCAGAACTAAACTTTCTAAGAATTGCTAAAAACAAATTTAAAAACAAATCCCGTTTTTTAAATGTACTCAATTTTTGCATACCGTTTCCGAAATATACAATAAAAAACCACCAAAATTTAATCTAAAATGTAATAATCTTTTCGTGTTCTTAGGCACCTAACGGTATCTTCCCATCTAAATTCCGCTTGCCAGAACTAATCTTTCTAAGAATTCGTAAAAAGGAGTTGAAAACAAATCCTGTTTTTTAAAAGTACTCAATTTTTGCATACCGTTTCCAAAATATACAATAAAAAAACACCGAAATTTAATCTAAAATTTAATAATCTTTTCATATTCTTAGGCACTTAACGGTACTTTTTCATCTATATTTCGCTTGCCAGAACTAAACTTTCTAAGAATTGGTAAAAAGAATTTGAAAACAAATCCTGTTTTTTAAATGTGCATACCGTTTCCAAACTATACAATAAAAAAACCACCGACATTTAATCAAATATTTAATAATTTTTTCGTGTGCTTAGGCACTTAACGGTATCTTCCCATATAAATTTCGCTTGCCAGAACTAAACTTTCTAAGAATTGGTAAAAAGAAGTTGAAAACAAATCCTGTTTTTTAAATGTACTCGATTTTTGCATACCGTTTCCAAATTATACAATAAAAAAACCACCGAAATTTAATAAAAAATTTTATAATATTTTCGTGTTCTTAGGCACTTAACGGTACCTTCCCATCTAAATTTCGCTTGCCAGAACTAAACTTTCTAAGAATTGGTAAAAGGAAGTTGAAAACAAATCATGTTTTTTCAATGTGCTCGATTTTTGCATACCGTTTCCAATTTACACAATAAATAAACCACCGAAATTTAATCAAAAATTTAATAATCTTTTCATATTCTTAGGCACTTAACGGTACCTTTTCATCTATATTTCGCTTGCCAGAACTAAACTTTCTAAGAATTGGTAAATAGAAGTTGAAAACAAATCCTGTTATTTAAATGTGCATACCGTTTCCAAATTATATAATAAAAAAACCACCGACATTTAATCAAATATTTAATAATTTTTTCGTGTGCTTAGGCACTTAACGGTATCTTCCCATCTAAATTTCGCTTGCCAGAACTAAACTTTGTAAGAATTGGTAAAAAGAAGTTGAAAACAAATCCTGTTTTTTTAATGTACTCGATTTTTGCATACCGTTTCCAAATTAAACAATAAAAAAACCACCGAAATTTAATAAAAAGTTTAATAATCTTTTCGTGTTCTTAGGCACTTAACGGTATCTTCCCGTCTAAATTTCGCTTGCCGGAACTAAACTTTCTAAGAATTGGTAAAAGGAAGCTGAAAACAAATCATGTTTTTTCAATGTGCTCAATTTTTGCATACCGTTTCCAAAATATACAATAAAAAATCCACCGAAATTTAATCAAAAATTTAATAATATTTTCGTGTTCTTAGGCATTTAACGGTATCTTCCCATCTAAATTTCGCTTGCCAGAACTAAACTTTCTATGAATTGGTAAAAGGAAGTTGAAAACAAATCTTGTTTTTTCAATGTACTCGATTTTTGCATACCGTTTCCAAAATATACAATAAAAAAGCCACCGAAATTTAATCAAAAATTTAATAATTTTTTCGTGTTCTTAGGCACTTAACGGTATCTTCCCATCTAAATTTCGCTTGCCAGAACTAAACTTTCTAAGAATTGGTAAAAAGAAGTTGAAAACAAATCCCGCTTTTTAAATGTACTCGATTTTTGCATACCGTTTCCAAAATATACAATATTGGGTAAACTGCCCAATCGTTGGCAGTTTAAGAGCTGTTTCATTTTTGAATAAAGTTTTCACACCTTTATTTATTTTTTTTTTAAATTTCAGGCTACTGCTTCGGAATACCGAAAGGTTCTACTTTCTAGCTGTATATCGATTTTTAATAAATAGTAACCCGTTTTCATCAAAATAGAGGAAACCCGAAAAAAATGGACAAAGTCCCTTTTGTTGGCACCTTAAGCCTATTATTGACACCCATATTTGACCTATTATTGGCACCCATAAAAAAATAATTTACAGTTTTGTAATAAAAATGTGAAATTTTTATCCCTCATTTTAAGGATAAAAGTGTCCCTTTTTATACCCGGAATAAAAAGTGACAAATCAGAGTAAAAAAATCTGGATAAAAATTGACATATCATGTATAAAATGTAAGAATTGGCATCAAAAGTGACTGCTCAAAGAAAGAACAGTAAAAACTATAAAAATAAAACCACAAAAAAAATAGGAAAAATCTAAAAATAAATTAAAAAGTGCTCAAAATAGCGTACAAACCTCGTGATAAAAGGGTCTTTTTATCCCTCGAAGAATTGTAGGCAAACTTAACGCTTCGGAATAAAAAGATAAAAATCAATATCAAAATCAAAATTTTGTGAGCAATTTCGAGATCGATTTATATTAGACTTTGATTTTGATTCAAGGCATTTATGGCCCTACAGAGAAGATTTTAGTCTGGTGATGGTTGAATAAACAACGTTGTTATTTAGCTTTTTACATTTTTTATTGCAATAATTTTTTTATCAAATATAAAATACAATTTCAATGGTCAGGATTATTTTCAATATTTATTTTTATTTTCATCCCAGTATTAGGATGGTAATGTTGCTCGAAAAAGTGCATGCCAACAAAAGGGAAACTAACAAAATTTTGAAACCAATAGTTGGCATCCTCAAATTTCCAAAAAATTATAAAAGAAGTTAGTGGTAAACTTAAAATTAGACATATTTGAAACCCTTAAACTAATATAATCATTACGAAATACACTCCACTAAAACAATAAATTTAAAAAAAACAGTAAAATATTATAAGGTTTTAGTCAGAAATATCAATTTGATATCGGCAAATTAAAAATATTTTTTATTTGTCAAACCCATTTTTAATTAAACTTTTTTATTAACAAGCATTTTTCTACACCAAATAAATAAACATTACCACCAGTATTTACTAAGGCGTAAGTTTTAGTCTAGGTTTTGGTTTAAGTTTAGGGTTTAGGTTTAAAATTTAAATGTGCATTGGTTTGGAAAAATTGATTTTTTTCCGAAACAGGCCGCAATTGATTTGGTATTTTTACCTGTATGGACGATAAAATATCCTAAAAATTGAACTTTAAGACGACTTGTTCATGAAATGGACCATATAGACCAGAAAAAAGAAGAAAACATGGAAAACTGATTTTTCTACAACTGTCTAATTTTGGCTACTACGTCACTTTAAACCCCTCCTAAATTTTAAACTACCTCCGGGGGGTGGTTTATCTCATTGTAACTTGAAAACAATCACGTTTTTGTTAATTTATTTGTTAAAAATGTAAAATTTGATCATATTTAGGAACGATATGACAAAAATTTTGTACGATTTTTAGCTTCAATTAATCATTAGAGCCAGTTTTTAGGGCAATGTACACAAGGCTGGATAAACCATTTAGTACTAAATTCTCATATCTCTTTTATATTTTAGCATGTTGCTTTTAAACGATATTTGCCTTGACGAGGGAAGCAAAAAAAACGATCTTCAGATTAAAATCCAAATAAACTCACACGCGATTTGTTTATTTGCAAATAATCTTTAAATTAATATAATAAAAAATGTTTTTATTTATTTATTGTAGCAGTCATTTTCCATTAATGGTTTTAATACGCTCTAGCCATACAGATATATTTAAGATGTACGTGCACCGAGATGACAGCAGATGACAATCCCAGTACTTAGTCCAGCAAGCGTCAGTCAAGTCACTTCTCCGTCATTTTAATAAATTTAAAAATTTATTTTTCAGTTTCGCTTTGTTTGTGCAAGTTATATAATAAAAATTACGAAATTAGAACACATTTTCCGACAATCTCAAGTTTGGGAAGTAAGTGTAAATTGAAAAATGTAAGTAATTCACTTAAATATCGCTGCATTTTTACTTAAACCTCGTTCCCTACAAACCTAAACCTATAGTTTAAACCATTTATTTTCCGTTTTTTCCATTTTTTTTACGAAATCCTTGCAGATTCTTATTTAAACCGGTTTTTTTTCCATTGCGATATAACCTATGTAGTTATAATTAGTCCAAAATTCCATTAACTTTTATTAAGTTTGAAAGAAATTCAGTTAGAACGTTTCAGAAAAGATAAACTAAAAGTTAAACCTAAACCTAAACTTTAAACTTAAACCCTAAACCATCTTAGTAAATACTGGTGTACAAGTTTTGTTTAGAGTGCCAACATTAGGAAATACCGTTTTTTTTAGAAGTCCCTTTATTGACAGGGGGTGCCAATAGATGGATTACCCCATAATTTAAAATGCCTGTCGTTGACACCCTCTTTTTTTTTTGAAATATTAAAAAAATGAACCCTAAAACAATCGGCCTAACTGTCTTCGGCTTAAAGTTTTAATTGGTTAGTTCCTAACACTTTAATCTAAAAAATTATTCAAGAGTGTTCCTTAATAAAATGTCTTTTTCTCACCTTTTTTTTGCGTTTATCGTACTGCACCTCTTTTGTTAACGTTTTAAGCCAGACTTACTGTTAAAACACTGTGGTTTATTTATTGCAATGTAAAGCAATGTTGTCAGATTAAACATTTTTAATTACCGAAAAGAAATTTCTTGCTGAAACCTTATTTTTTTTTTAAATAAAATGAGGTGCCAACAATAGGCTGAGTGCCAACAAGGCAAGTTAACCCTATATAGAATAAAATGGTTTTGCCAAATCCTGTTTTTGTAATATGACGACTTTCCTTCAACTAAGTGGCAAAAACTCTTTATATCCTTCAGTAGCAGGTGGGTGGTGGACACCAAACCAAAAAAAACTTTATACTGTGAACAAATTTGTTTAATAAAAATGGAATAAAAAACAAAACAAATAAAAAATTAATTATAGAAACCAAAATTAAAAATAAAGTATTTAAATTTAACTAAATGAGATAAGTTTTTTAAAATTATAGGAATATTTGATAAATATATAACTGTGCCTCAAAATAGTCAAAATACTTCAAATTCGGATAAAAACCTTCAATAGTCAAAATTTTTGTTTAAAGCCTTCATATTAAAGGAGAACCTTAAATCTGGCAACACTGCCGCCAGTTGACATAAGTTAGATAAAGATAAACAAAAATTACGTCACTAAAATCTCTAGCATCACACTGGCCGCCTAAAAGGGTAATCCGACCAACTAGCATATTGACTAAACTAAATGGTTTATTAGTTAGTTAGGTAGGTATTAGTTTACAGTAACTAATAATACAAAAATAGTTTCCTTAGTTTAATGGGTAAAATGAGCAATAAACACAAGCATGTTACCCAAGTTTCTTTACGTCAAATAATTGCGAGCTGTAAATTTTATGATAAATATCTAGGTACTTAAACCATACGCGTTTACCCGAGAACATTTAATTTTAAGCGAAACTTAAACAAGTTTCCTAAGTGCAAAACTATGGTTTTAAAACATGGAGTAACAAGGGTAACTTTAGCGTTTTACAACTTCAAGAAACTTTTAATAATTCTATGCAACAGAGATAACCTCTTGACCTTGCGGTTTATGAAATGTAGATAAAATTAAAATCAATGTTGGCTTTTTTATTTCAACAAAATCCTGTTTTAATCATTTTGATCTCATCTAAAACGCAAAACTTTTGAAATAAAAAGATTTTATGTTTTAGTTTCTTGATATAGTCATTTTTAATAAGCATTTTATTAGAGTAGTTTGAGTAGATCCGTGGCGTGGCTAGCTAGGCAGTTATGGAATCAGCATTCGACGCTAAAATAAAGATATATCCTAATCTGCATTAAAATAAATGTAACCCCTACCGCTATTGTTTTTGGACAGCTGGAAACTTTCGGACAAGACGGGAAATTAATCGTGAAACGGACCTGCCCCCCCCACCCATCCTTCAAAAATAAGTCTTCGTGACGCCGTTACATGTAACGCTATGAAAAATAGGACAATTTATTTTAAATTAGGTATCTTCAACGATATAACTCTATGATAAAGACGCTTATATAGCCATACTTAGTATATATTAAGAATGAAATCATAAACAATTATATGTGAAAATATATTGGATAATAAATTTTGTTTTATGAAAAGAAGTTTTAGCTTTAGTCTGTTTTATGTTGTTTTGTATTTGTTTGCAGGCTTGGGCGTTAAGCCAAAAAAATTGCATTGCAATAGATATATGTAGGGAATTATTAGCGCCCCATACAACATATCTATTTACGTGGTTTATTCTGGCATATGATACGCGGCGGTTAGTACCCGCGACAGAAAGGCATGGTAAGAAAAGCCATATGTCTCATTGTCAGACTTGTAAAATATCCGAGTATTCAAATGATTTAGCACGTTTGTTCTAATAGCAGTCATTTTGTAATTGCCAATATAGTTGATATCGAGGTTGATATTCAATATAAAAAGTAGCAAACAAACAAAATTGGTTTTAATAAAATGTAGTTTTAAACAATACAAACCGCAATTAGACAAAAATTAGAGAATTAAACAAATATAGCATAATGTTTAATTATGGTTTGCACCAATGGTAACACACGGCCACTCACGCACATGAATTTTCACTAGTTTTTAAAGATGACACAATGCCGCAAAAATGCCAGACAGCAATGACGCTAGGCAATATTTTGAAATTTTTAAATGGGCAAGAACAACCGGCAATACGTTCTTCTTTTGGTCTAAATTTGACAGGTAATACCGTTATTCCTAATAAGAATAAAGGTAACTTTTAGGGCAAATAAAGAGAGATTTGTGAAAATTGAAAATAGGCATACCTAACCCGAATGTCAAGTTAGTAATCTCAACTTTTTGATTATAAAATATAACAGCCCCTCAAATTAACCAGCCTGCAATTAAGAGGTAAAGTGATTGTGGCGTTTTGTTTTTCAAAAAACAAGAGACTGAACATATAATAAGAAAGGTTAGCCGAAGTACTGCAATTTAAAGAAGGTTTAGGCTGAATAATTAAAAAAAGCTGTGGTAATTGTATTATATTTGTGGTTTTTCACAAACTACCCAATTTTACATATATAAAAATTAAAAAAAAAATACAAAACTAACCTTAAAAATTAAGGTTAGCGTTATATGAAGGCAGGCGTCATAACAATAGGGACTTATTGTAATAAAACCTGACCTTATTTAAACAACGACCCTATGGTGACAGATTTGCATATAAAAAGCAGCTGCTCTGCTTCAAAATTCCGCCTTTGTGTATTTAAAAACCGGATTTATTAGTGTCGGTATTTATTAAATGGAAGTTAGCGACTGTATTATTAAATTTGGCTTTGATATGTCAATTTTGAGAAGTCAGCTGTTAGTTTTCTGTGCAAATGTGTCAGAATAAAGTCGAGTCTAGAATAAAGTCAGGTTTTATTCCAATAAGTCTCTATCAAAGGCGTGAAACGTTGCTAGACTCAATGATAACAACATTAACAAAGTGTGAAAAACATGATCCAAAAATACTTTTGGTATTACTTAGTCGGTACCTTTAATAAATATATCATTTCGTTCATTTATTTATCTTATTATTTTTATTTCACTCAAGATTTTAGGTTGGGTTAGAAAAATCGCCTAATTTTTAGATTACTTTTACCACTCTAGCTACGCTACAGGGTAGATTTAAATTTAATCTATGGTCTATGTTTGTCATATTATTGATCAAATTTAGGGTAACAATGACCTAGAAAATTTACCTTGGTTGAAGATCAGTGGAACTTACTGTTACATGAACTTGCCAATAATTTTCAATGTTCTAAGTTTCATTAAACTGAATTTGTATTATTATTATTATTATTATTTTTATTTATATTGTAAATCTCCATTAATTTAGTATTAATCCCAGAGTTTTGCGAGGTTTAAAGCAAGAGATAAGCATAAAATATTCACAACACAACATTTTGACAACATTGACAGCCGCTTTGGTAGTGGTTAGGAACCACTACCATGGGCCGCTTTTGTTGGCGTTCCACAAGGGTCAATTTTAAGCCCATTAATTTTTATAATATACATGAACGATCTATTTCAGCATGTCAACCCTTTCGACTGTTATTGGTGAAATAATTAATATCTTGAAGAAAAAAAAGCTGTTATGACTAACTAAGCAAACACTTGGTTGAGTTATAATATTTTATAACTAAACTTGGACAAAACCCAAAATATTATCTTCTCAACTCAACCAAAAGTAAAAATTGAGCAAACGATAAAATTACTGGATATGACTTTGGATGGTGGGTTAAGTGGGGTCTCCGGTAGCGTTACAGGAAGGCAGGCGTCCGAAAGTACCTACCAGACGCCGTTGGCGTACATAACCATAATAGTGCGACAAGTGTCTAATACGCAAACTCAGTGATAACATCAACAATAACAAAGTGTGAAATACGTGATCCAAAATGTCCTTAATATTAATTACTATACTTTTAGTTTTACATGTAGCATTAATAAATATTTCATGTCGTTCTTATATTTATCTTATTATTTTTATTTCCGTAAGGGTATTAGCTTTGGTTAGCAAAAGCACCTAATTTTTAGCTTTAATTTCACCCTAGCTACGCCATGGGGTAGAATTAAATTTCGTCTATGGTATATCTTTCTCAAATTATTTATCAAATTTAGGGTAACAATGGGCTAGAAAATTTACCTTGCTTGAAGATAAATGCTTACTGTTACATGAACTTCCCGATACTTTTTAATGTTCAGTTATTATTATTTTTATTTATATTGGAACTTTCCATTAATTTAGTATTAATCACAGAGTTTTCGAGGTTTAAAGCAAGAGATAACATAAAATAATCACAAACATCCATAAACATATGCCAGAATTCGCACCCTGACAAACCGACCAATGAAGGAAGTGTGCTAACACTGCGATGCGGACTACGACTATACCATATATTTATTACGGAGTTTTTGAACAATTAAAATTTTGACAACTTTGACAGGCATTGAGGTACTTAACCATAATGCCAGACAGCAATGGATCGAGGCAGTGTTTGGACATTTTTAAGTTGTTAGATTGGGCCTTTGTTTATTGTTTATTATAAGAACAAACGGCAAAAATACGTCTTTCTTTTGGTTTTAATTTGACAAGTGTTACCGTTATTCTTTATAATTACCCCCACGCACAAGCCGCAACAGTGGTTTCAGTGGGGAATTTTTTATTTCCCACCATCTATGTAAATTGAAATGAAATGATATGTAAATTTTTTAAGGATTTTTGGGAAATAAAATTATGTTATGTTATGTTATTATAAAGGTAATTTTTAGGGAACATAAAAAGAGATTTGTGAAAATTAAAAATGATTATACCTAACACAGATGTTTAGTTAATAGTTTTACATAATTTTAACTTTTTGTTTATTAATAACACAGCCCCTTAAAATAATTAGCCTGCAACTTCTTTCTAACAGATTTTAAATTTCGATTTAAATAACAATATTTTAATAGTCATTTTGGGATTTTGTTTGCCAAAAGCAAGAGGCTAAAAACTAATAAGGAACGTCAAAATTCTTCGAAATATTGCAATTTAAAGAAAGTTCAGGCTGGGTCATTTGAAAGAACTGTAATAATACCTATGTATTAAATTTTTGGCTTTTCACAAAACAAACTTGGGTAGTTCTACCGAAAGATTTTAGTATATATTTAAAAAAATATATAAAAAATAATACAAAACTAACCTTAAAAAGTAACGGTAGCATTACAGGAAAGCGTCCGAATGTACCAGACGCCGTAATCGTATATAACAATAAAGAAGCAAAAAGTTGCTAATGCGCAGACTTAGTGATAACACTAACAATATAAAAGTGTGAAATACGTGATTCAAAATATCCTTAATAATAACTCCTATATTTTTATTTTACTTAGCCGTACCATGAATAAATATTTCATGTCGTAATTTTATTATTTATCTTATTATTTTTATTTCAGTAAGGAGATTGGGTTGGCTTAGAACAAGCACCTAATTTTTAGCTTGATTTTATTAAATTTCGCCCTGACTATACTATGGGGCAAATCTAAATTTCGTCTATGGTCTATGTTTATCATAATCAAATTTAGGGTAACAATGGCCTAGAAAATTTACCTTGCTTGAAGATAAATGGGACTGCTGCATGAACTTTCCGATATTTTTTAATATTCTAAGTTTAATCTACTATTCATCGCAGATTTTTGCAAGGTTTAAAGCATAGTCACAAACATCTATGATTTGACGACCGACGGCGACGTATGAAACAAAAATATGCTAACACTGCGTTGCGGATTTACCATATAATTATTAGGGGTTTTTGAAAGATTAAAACTTTGACAACATTGAGAGCCGTTATTATAGTGGTTAATAACCACAACCACTACCATGAAAAGCTCTCTAGTGGCGCTCCACAAGGGTCCATATTAGGCTCTTATTTTATTTTCTGTTTGAGCATATCAACCCTTTCAACAGTTCTTGCTCCGTATTGATACGTAATTGGGTTGTTTTGCGAAAAATATTGCTGGAGAAAAAAACTATTGTGACTAACTTAACAAACACTTGGTTTACTCAAAATAATTTAAAACTAAACTTGGAGAAAATCGAAAATATAATTTTTTGAATTAAACCAAATTTAAAAAATTACTAAACGGTAATATTACTGGGTATGACTTTGGGGTGGGTGGTTAAGTTTGGATCCTCACATGACGTCAGTGGCTAGCAAACTTTCCTTGGCAATATTTATTTTAAGAAGGTTGCGAGATAGTCTTGAAAAAAATACTCTGGTAACCGTTTATTATGCACTTTTTAATTCACATATTTCGTATGGTTTACATATCTTGGGAAACTCATCGTATGCAACAAAACTATTTGGAATGCAAACAAAAGCAGTCAGAATTATGATTTATGCTGACTTCAGAGACCACTGTAAACGATTTTTTAAGGAGTTAAAATTTTTAGTTCTACCTTCTGTATATATTTTGGGTCAACTAAATGAAATACACAAACACAGAAATAATTTTCGTATAAATTCTAATTTGCACGAATTTTGTACAAGGTCAGCAGGAGGAAATTTCAAAAAAGAACTTTTCAAACGGTCACTTGTGAAAGTCCAAATATTAAAATCTAGCATTTGTTTTAAGCCTTGTTTTATAAAATAAATGTTTTTGTTGTTAAAAACTGGTGATATTTTATTATTTTTACTAAAAGTTGGACAACAAAATAAATTAAACAATCAAAACTTACCACTACTACAACAAAAGGGCTCCGTACCTTACAACAGTTAGTTGTTAATTACCAATATGGAGTGAGATTTCTTAGTACGCAGACGCTATTATAGATGCCTCAATTTTAAATTTGTTAAACCTTAGGCCTTTTTCTAAAATTACCAATGAGGTTATATTTTGACAGCAGATGTTTTAAAAGTTATTTTAATGGATTTCCTGTGCTTGCTTACAAGCTAACCAAATAAATCCTATTTTATGAATAGCTCTACTCAAGAGGTTTCTAAGTTTGTGCACAATCCATATATTTCAAAGGCAACTTGTGTATTAAGTTTTACGAGACCGTTTTTCAGAGCTTGTGCAATGTAGAATTTCTTTCAGTACGATAAAAATTGTAAAAATAAGAAAAATTGTTTCATTTTAACACTGCATAAAGGAAAAATTCGTGTAGCATTCTTTTCCTTAAAATGTTCTCGGAATATTTTAATAATGTGCCTTTGTAGTATTTATTTCGCTTGAAGATTTTTCTTGAAATATATCTACTGTTTGTCATGAGCTTAACGTTAAAAGTTGTCAGATATCTATACCTAACAAAAATTTTTATATTACCGGATATTTACTTTCTCCCCTCAAGTAAATACCGAGGTAGCATATAGAATGAGGAAAAAACCAATTTGTTTTCAAGGAGGATGTAACCTTTTTGGAGTAGTAAAACTTAACCTTTCTTAGAAAAGTTTTCAATTTCCTTTCTAACGCTCGTATTATTTAAAAAGAGTCTAATTAATGGATACGTAAGTTATCACTAGGGTTTAGTTTAAATGACACTATTAAATATTGATGACACTTCCGTAAATAGGGACCTTTTGCAGGCACTTCATTAACTAACTATCCCTTATTAATGTGACATTAAACGACAGATGTTACGTGATATTTAGAAGTCCAATATTTACCGTTTTATTTACGTTGTTTTTGTTATTTTTTATTTAACTGTCAAAAGCCTGCTTTGTGTTCTGTAGGCAAAATTAATTAAAAAGTTCCGAAAACAACTAGAGAAAAACATGGTGTACATTATTACTGGTTAATGGCTTGTATGGGTGTAAAATAAAGGGCAGATATTTCTGGAATTAAATAAGTTGTATTTTGATCTTTGTGAAGTATCATATGCCGATAGAAAAGTAACAAATAATGCTAAACTCATGAGCTTTATGCACACCAATTAGCAGTGTACTTTTTGTTAGCACAACCATATACATATTATTTCAATACTCCCGGTTATCCATTTACACAACGAGTGGCTTTTGAAGCAAACATAATATGCACACACGCAGAGGAATCTGCATAAGTATATTCTTTAAAAGTCCCGCACTTAATTTGAGATTCACAAGATAAAATACGGTGGGTATTAGATTATTATGTATATGAGCGGAACTTGCACCAACAACTGTAATTGTTATTTCTCCTGCACATCTTTAAGCCTTCTTGAGTATATAAATTAATATACAGTCGCATTTGGTGACGGAAACGTCAGGTTTGTTTATGGTCGGACGTTGACGTATCATGATTATCCAAAAGATTGTATGGCCACCTACTCATATGCAGTTTTGACCGACAAACGTCTACGAGCGCCTCCGAGTATTTGCGCAAATAAAAGTGCAGCAGTGTATGTACAGTCAGGGACTTTTTAAACTGCCGCGATTAAAAAATAAAAAATATTCATATTTGAAATTAGGAAAACCAAACCAAAAAAATAGTAAACCTTACGTCTGTCGGTATACAAACATATTTAAAAACTTCTCTTTTATGATATCTTTAAGTGATAAATTTTCACGGAAAAAAATACGCAGGCAATTTAAAATGTCCCTGATTGTACATAGATAAAAACTAAAGAAGCGTTCTCTTTTCTATAACCTTTACCGTTTTTGATGCAGTATTATCAAAACAACACCTTTATTTAGCTCAGTACACAAGTAAAGAGACAAATACCTAGGAACATTTTTTACTAACATTTTTAAATATTTTTAGAATTTTTAATTTAAAACTGCAGCATTTTCAGTTATGCGTTAGTGATTTATTTTTCAATGACAAATATATAAATTATTTTTTTTATTTAGCATTTTAATTAAACATGTTTGGTATAATGAAATAATCCCAAGCGGAAAATTAAACCATTGCCACGGTAACCAAAATGGCTAAACATTTATGTCATACTGTTACGTGTCATTAATTACGAATAATGGTAAAACAAAATGTCTCTGAGGTATGGTGAATTCAGTTTATTTTAGGAACACTTTAAAACTGTTATGAGTGGATTTCTTCCATTTATATCCTCGTTTGGGTTTCCTTGTGGGAGTGGTGGAAACAATTCCTGGAATTGCTCTGCAAGAAGTATAGTCTAAATTATACGCATGTTTTTGATTGACAGTGACGGATACTTCACATAACCAATTACCTACCTATTTAAAAATTGAATTAATCATAGACACTACTTTTTTTTAAAAGTTTATTGTCACCGCTGTTTATAATATATTAAAAAAAAGATAAACAAAAATGACGTCATTACAAATGCCTATAATTTTGACTATATAAATTGCTACGTGAACTGCCATACATTCAAATAAATTAAACATAAGTAATAGTAATATTTGTGAATTACGTAATGGTATCGGTGAGTTCATAGATTCATCGATGGTTTAATATGTCAGACTCTGGGGGTCGGTGAGGAATCCTTGATAGCTGTCAATAACGTCAAAAATTAGTTTTTTTTTGTAAATCTGGGCCAATTAGTAATTTGTTTGCCCGTTTCTTTTTTGTTAAAATGCTTCATAGTGTTGTAAATAAAGATTCGATGGACGTTTTGAAAGATATAGATAGTGCCTCAAATTTCTAGTAATAAAGATCTGGAGTTTATTTTGCCAGAATCGAAGATTAATTTAAATATTTTAAAGTTTAAACAAGTTTCGTGGCTGATCGGGTAAAAAAGAGTTTTTATTTCTCTCATATTTTTCCGTTGGTAGATTGAAAGCCTAACCTTGTGGTGGTCGAAGATCTAATGGACACCTAATAAGTGTTGACAGTCAACTGTTTCGTCCTTATGGGACTCCTCAGAACACTGCTGTTTTTTCTCTAATCCTATGTAAATGGTGAAAAAACTCTCGCAAGAAGCACCATGTACCGAGATACGAGAGAAACTAGAACAAAAGCAGGCAAAAATAAACTGCTATACATATCGATCAATGAAAAGATCGATTACAAACAAAAAGAAATAAACCATCCGTGACCTATTACAGCTCTTCTGTCTTTTAGGCAAGATCAACATTGATTATCGTTTTTACCAACCATCAGACACGCGAGCACCAATCAGCGGAATTTTTAAGCCAAATAATACTAACAAACGTAGAATTTAGTACCTGTGAAATTCAAAATCAAACAAGTTTCGTCGATAATCGGGTAAAAAGGAGTGTTTGTTTTTTCTCATATTTTTCCGTGGGTAGCTTGAAAGCTTAACCTCACGGGGGTCCAAGATCTAATGTACACCTGATAAGTGTTGACATTTAACTGTTTCATTCTTATGGGGCTCCTCAGAACACTGCTTGGCCAATGTGACATCCTTGCGAAGTTAATTAGACGGTTTTGTCTCTAATCCTATGTAAAAAGTGAGAAAACTCTCGCAAGAAGTGAATAAAAGATTATTTTAGAAACTCGCACCTTTAGGCAAATATTAGCGACGGACCGTTCGGATATTCGTTCTCTTCGTTTAAATGCGAGAATATAACAGAGAGCGTTTAATCAACAAATGTCAAAAAATCATGCATATTTATTGTTTTATTAACCAATAATAACCCTGCTCTGAAGATAGGTTATCTTTGATCAAAAAAACAATAAAAACACATGATATTTTGACGTTTTTTGGTTAAAAGCTTTCTGTTTGATTCTCGCATTTAAACCAAGAGAACGAATAACCGAACGATCCGTCGCTAGTATTTGCCTATATGTGCGAGTTTCTAAAATAATCTAATTTTATTCACCGGTCTTCTGACAAAGAAAATTGTAGCTAAATTTGATCTCTAAATCTCGCTTTTTTAAAATTTTGTTATTTTCTAAAAAAGTAATAACCGAACGGTCCGTCGCTAATATTTGCCCATATATGTGATTTACCAAGAGAGAGAAATAAAAGTTTTATTACGAAGTGAAAATTTTAACGCTTAGGTTATGTAATGTTGTTTTTCACATATATATGCTACTATCAAAAAATTTCGTTTATAAGAAATGAAATATTTCGGACTGCCCAGATATTGAAATTTTTATGTCTTACTCTTTGTAATGTAAATATCAAAAAACTGCTTATTTTCGTATATAAAAAGCAAATCCATGGCTCTTCCGTCAGTACCTACATGTTCTTAAATTTGAATATCGCATGGCATACATCATAAAGTTTTATCGGTATATTGCCGTACATATCTTTCTTTTGATATTTAGATTTTTAAAAAATAATATATGGGTGGGTTTGCTACCAGTAATAATATCCATTTTAATATTTTTATATACTATATAACATCGTAATGGTGGATCACCCGATGCACTGTTTAAAGTCTTTTTTCCAGACAACATAAAAATCTAGGACAGGACAAAAGTTTGAAAATTGGGACTGCGAACGTCAGCAGACCCATACGGTTCAGCTCGGATCGGTTCATAAAATATAATATTCGATACACAAATCGCCAGTCTGCCCCGGCCCTGCTGTGAAGCCAGTGTACTTAGGAAACATATACCTATGAGGCAGCTTTCGTTTGTCATTATCATGTGTCGCTAAGTCATCAAGTTGCTGGGACAAAGCGAGCGGTGGTTGTCACGACAACGTCGCGTGCTTTTGCGGGTCATTTTTACATTTAGGTGACATGTTTCCAAGATTGCTTGAACTCATCATCAGGTCTTTGAATTAATTTTCTACGCTTTATTTGTTCATGTTAATTGAACATGTTTTGTAAACATTTAAAATTTTATACTTTATATGTTTTGCAAACCTATGAAATTTTCCTGTGTTTTTCTTACATACATTTTCTTCATTTCTAATTTTGCGTCTTCCAAGGATTATTTTAATGTTTTAATTTATTGTTTGTAAATGAATGTTATAAAGTTATTTAATGTTGCATGAAGTTTGTGAAACTTTGCAAGTATAGAATGCGATGACAATTTCCAGCATGTAGTTGTTATTGAATTTGGAAAATAACAATGATGAGGTCAGGTGGGTTACTAACTTTTGTCCTTCTAATTTATGGATGTAGTAATAATTATTATTATTCTATTGCTCACCTGACTTACAGAGCTGCTGGCTCTTCGACTGCCCGAGCCTTCTAGTTTTTCACTTCTCGTACCATAATCTGTGTTAATGTTGCCTTTTGAAGAACGGCAAGATGGTGAAGTGGTTCGAACTCTTGAACCTAATAAAAATTATAATTAAGAACGGAACTAATCAGGAGCGTGCAGTTCATGTAAGCAAGGGAATTGCACTGCATTGCTTCCCTAAAGAAACCAGACACCATAAAAATAAATTGTTAATAGTTATATATAGCGTAATTAGCGCCAGTCCTGTAGGAGTGGTAAGACTGTATCAGAAACAATATATTTTGCGTATACCTATGTACTAGAAAAGCGGCACCTTGCGCTCAACGCGGTAGATACAATTCCTTTTCTCGTTAAGCCGGGCTCAAACGACTCGTGTACTTGGCAAATACAAAATTATTTGCGTACTTGGCAAGTATACGCAAGTAACAATTAATCGCCAAGTACAAGAGTCGTTTGATCCTGGCTATAGACAAGTATTGTATTGGCAAGTGTACGAATAATCGTGAGCCCTTTGACTCGGCCCATTATACCGACCACAAATGGAAAACCAACGAGTGACAAATAATTGTATAAATGACCCACTCACACGACATGGCAAGTATATGCAAGTAACAATTATTCGCCAAGTAAACGAGTCGTTTGATCCCGACTTTAGGTAAAACATAGTGGGGGTTTAGTGCATGCAAGCCCAATGCGAGAAATTCTGTTCTCGCCATTACGCCTTGAAATAACCAGTTCTTCCGATTACCTACATACACGTTTCACAATGACGTGCCAGCAAGAAGCTTCGGTTTTGGTAAAGGATATTGCAACGGCCGTTAAAACTATACAGTTGTGTGATTGAATAGTGTGTTTTTTGATTGCCAAAAAGTTTTCTTCCCAAAGTTTTAATGAAATAATAAATAGGTGTCATAAATAACGGTAGTCTAAAGCAAGAAATTAAAGTTTACTGAAAACTAAAAAATATAAATAAGCAAGTTTAAAAAAAAAATGCTTTTCTTGTTTCAAATTCCACCACACGCCCCTGGAATTAATGCAGTGAAAAGCTTTCGGAAAATTTTATTTATTAATATTGTAGCAAGGATTTTAACGACATAAGGCCTAAAAAAATAGTAGGTTTTTAGATTTTTTAGATACCAGGGGTGCGTTTGAAAATAAAAGGTTTGAAAATTTTTATTTTTTTAAGAAGTATTTTTGCTTTTCTAAATAGTTACAGATTGATTGAAGTAGTCGTGTGTGAAATATAACACACAAAAAAAAAACAATAAACGCTATAAGTTAAGCGCTAGTACGCAATCGCGGGTGACTCGCGCCTTGCTCCTGATCGCGGTGAATTAGGCGCACCCCGGGTTATCACCTTTTTGATTTTCGAACGCGGGTGTATGACGTCATCGTTTTGACCGTGATCATTTTTGGACGATTTTGGGCTAGCCCAGGTATAACCTTTACCGTAGGGTAACAATTTTCAAACGCACCCCAGTGTAGTTAAAAAGTTTTCCAAATAGATGTATGTATGTATGTATGTATTCGAAAGTGGTGACAGGCCCTACTGGACCTCGACGCAATGCGATCGCATATGGATCTATTGTGCCCACGTATCTACATACTGAGTTTGAAGTGGTATATTTTTTTTCCACACAGGTCATAAAAGAAACTCTGCAGATTACAACAATAAATGATTTAGTCTTAACACTTTGGCCCTTTTTCCAAATAGATGCTTTTTTACCTTGAGGATTGTCTGCACTTGACCTTCGTGAAGTCAATGGTGGTTCCTGAAAGGTCAAAGTTAAACTGCCCCTCGAGCTGCGCATGTCGCTAGCCATGTTGCTTCTAACTGGGGCTATACTGCCTCGTGGACTTCTGTTGATCATGTCGCAACCATTTTCTGGGCCTAGAACAAAATTTTAATTTAGATTTATTTATATTTAGTTAGTAAAAAGGCACATTCCATAAGCCACCCATTTCCAAATTTAAAAAAATTATATCTAGGGACCTTACTTTTTTTTACCTGCAAACTTTCATAAAATTAAGCATTTTCTTTATGACTATCGTTCAAGAGCATTTGGTGTACAGTTTCTACTTTATTAAATTAATTAAACGCGCTCTTACAAAAATATTCTCTTGAATACGTGGCAACCGTTAACCGGTTATCCCCACTTCGCGCATTCTCCGCAAACTGAGGCGATCGAAGAAAAATCCAATGCAAAGCCCGCCCGAAAAATAGTTCGATACGAGAAGTGCCAAGCACAAGGCTACGCGCTGAAGCGCTAACGCGCCCTCGTTAAAAGGTATGATGCAATACCTAAAGTAAAGATTTGTTGTTACCTGTTCGATTTTCGTTTTTATAATAAAGTAAAGTTATGGATATACAAGTTCACTGTTATTTTTTGTTGCCTCAACAATAGTTGAGTGGTCCTTCAATCAAAGTTAAAGACCCGACATAATGGTCCTTCGAGCCGGATTGTATCAGCAAGGAATGGAAATCGACAGGTTTTTTCACGTAAAAAGAAAAGTTAAAGTCACCGAATGTTAAAGTCACGTAAAGTTATAGACTCGTAAAGTTAAGTGCACCAAGAAAAGTTAAAGTTACCGAAAGTTAAAGTCACGTAAAGTTATAGACTCGTAAAGTTAAAGTCTCGGAAGGTTAAACACGAAAGTTAAAGTCTCGTAAAGTTAAAGACATGAAAGTGAAAGTCGCGTAAAGTTATAGACTCGTAAAGTTAAAGGCACGAAAGTTAAAGTCTCGTAAAGTTAAAATCTCGTAAAGTTAAAGTCACGTAAAGTTAAGGACGCGTAAAGTTAAAAACTCGAAAGTAAGACTCGTAAAAGAAAAAGTTAAAGTCTCGTAAAAGAAAAAAGTTAAAGTCTCGTTAACGAAAAGGCTAAAGTCTCGTAAACTGAAAAGTTAAAGTCTCGTACAAAGAAAGGTAAAGTTTCGAAAAATAACTTTGATCTTCAAAGAAAGTGATAAAAAATAAGGACAAAAGTACCAAAGTACAACGGTTTAAAAGCAGTATTAAAGTTGTGAAGAAACATTCAAAAGTAAAAATTAAAGTTCCTGAGTTGATTAAAAGCGAAAGTTGAAGTGAAGTTTTTTACACAAGTGCGTAGAAATAAAGCTAAAAAAAAAAAAACAAAAAAAAATTATTTCAAGTTGTTTCTAAACAAAAGAAAATAGTGTTTAGTTTTATACCTAGGTAGATTTAAGAAGTTAGGTGAAAGTAGGATTACATGGAATTTCTGGCTTGAGTCAGGGTGAGAATTTTCCATTTTATTTCGCTTTTTGCTTATAGATAAACCTAGATCTGATTAGTAAAAGTAGTTGCATAAGGTGCTTTTTAGAGTAGCTAAAATTTTACGCAAATGTTATAAGAAGTTAATTTATTTACGTTAAAGTTAAAAGTTTCTCGAAAATAAAAAGGTTTTTCTCGCAAAGATAAAGTTCTCGTAAAGTAAAAAAGTATTTTTTGGTAAATAATATTAAAAAAAAAAAAAAAATTAAAATGGCTAAAGTTAATAAAGAAATTGATGATTTGGAATATAAAATCGAAGTTTTGTTATCGAAATTAGGTCGTTTTGGTAGCTTTTTAGAAGCACCAGAAAATCAAACTAGATTTGAGCAGATAAAGTTACGTTTACAAAGGGCTCAAGAAGATCAAATAAAATTTGATGAATTACAGACAAGATTAGAATTTTTAGATCGAACAAAAATACATACACGCGAACAATACGAAGAATCATTTTTTGATATATTGTCACAAGCTGAAACTTTTTTAAAAAATGAAAATAAGCCGACAGCTCAACAACCAAATGCACATGTACAGACTACAACAGCACAAACACCATATTTTGCTCCAAATATTGCAAATTTGGGCTTACCAAGTTTTTATGGAAATTACGAAACGTGGTTTAGTTTCTGGGATATTTATAAAGCAATGGTACACAACAGAAAGGATTATCCCGATTCTTTAAAGCTATTGTATCTTAAAAACACGTGTAAAGGAGAAGCGGCAAAGATTTTAGAAAATTTGCAAACTACTGATGAAAATTATGATGTAGCGGTAAACTTGCTAAAAGAAAGATTTGAACATAAAAGAGTAATCGTAAATCAGCATGTTAAGACACTTTTATTTAATTTACCTGATGTGACAAAAGAAAACGCAAAGGCGTTAAGAAATTTAGTTGATACAGTTTCACAACAAATTAAAGCTTTGGAAAAATTAAATATGCCTGTACAACATTGGGATTCGTTATTAATACCATTAATTGTTCATAAATTAGATGATAGAACAAAGCGCGACTGGGAAGGTACACTCGATAATGACAATTTTCCAACGTTGCAAGAATTTTTAAGTTTTTTGAACAAAAAATGCTTTACTTTGGAAAGTTTATATTCAGCAGAAAATTCACTAAAAAGTCAATCAAGTTTAAATCAAAAGCAACCAATAAATCCTGCAATAAATCGTATACAAAGAAATATGGCACAAAATAGCAATTTACAAGTTTATTCTGTATTGGAAAATACTCCATGTGAGATATGTCAAGGTCACCATTTTATCTTTAATTGTTCAAAGTTTTTGAATATGTCAATAGGTCAAAGATATGAAGAACTAAAAAAGCATAGATTGTGTTCAAATTGTTTACGTCCAGGACATTTTAAAATACATTGCCAGTCAGGAAATTGCCGGAAATGTAATTTGAGACACAGTACTTTTTTGCATGATGATAATTTTAGAAATAAAACACAGCAAAATCAAGTAAGAAGTAATCAATATGGCAATCCAGAATGGAAACAAACGCGTCAAGCACCAAACAACCCCCACAGGGAGTCAGCACACTTTGTAGGTGAGTCAAGTTCGTCTAAATCACCAAACACTCATGATGTAAGAGATAGAAATAATGACAGACATTCCGATAGTGACAACAAACAATGCGAAGAAGAAGAACGAAATTCAGAATTTTGTGGTAATTGTAATGAAGTCTCGTATGCAAACATAAATCAAAATCAAGTTATTTTATCGACAGCAAAGGTTTTAATTAAAGATTATGTTGGAAAGTTCCATGAATGTAGAGCACTTTTGGATAGCGGCAGTATGTCAAATCTTATAACAGAAAAGTTATGCAAAAATTTAAATTTAAAAATGGAGGATTTTAATGTTTCGCTATCTGGAATAAATCAAGGTACCACAAATGTTAAACACAGAACCAATGTTACAATAAAATCTCGAATTAACGACTTTTCAGCAAATCTACAGTTCTTAGTTTTACCAGTTGTAACGGAAAAGTTGCCTCTTGTAGGTTTTTCAAAAGAGAAAATAAATTACCCCAAAAATGTACCACTAGCCGATGAAAAATTCAACGAACCTAAGGAAGTTGATTTACTTTTGGGAGCTAATATTTTTTATGAGTTGTTGAAAACAGAAAAAATAATTTTGGGAAAAAATCTACCAATTATGCAAAACACAGTTTTTGGTTATGTCTTTACTGGAAGTGTAAGATTTAACAATGATTTTAAGAATAACCAAAGATCAGTTTGTAATTTTGTTCAAAGAAATGAGACAGATAATCTAAATGACACATTAGTAAAATTCTGGCAAATAGAAGAATTACCTCAAAAACAAATATATACAGAAGAAGAAAAATATTGTGAAGAATTCTTTGAAAAAACGACAGAAAGAAATTTAGAAGGAAGATTCGTGGTAAAATTACCATTTTGTGAGAACTATCAAGAAAAGTTGGGGCAGACAAAAGATGTAAGTTTAAAACGTTTTTTAAACATTGAGTCAAGACTAGAAAGGGATGAAAAACTTAAGATGAAATATGTTGACTTCATGAAAGAATACGAAACCTTAAATCACATGACCCGAAAATATAATATTGATGATCAGTCCAAGGAAACCTTATCCTATTACATACCACATCATCCAGTCTTACGGGAAGCAAGCCTAACGACGCAGTGTAGAGTAGTTTTCGATGCATCGTGCAAGTCAAGCACTCAATATTCGTTAAATGATTTACTCTATTTAGGCCCGATAGTGCAAGATGATTTATTTTCAATAATTTTACGATTTCGATTAAAATCTATTGTTTTAAATTCTGATATAAAAGCAATGTACCGTCAGGTGGTTGTAGATCATTCAGATCGAGCTTTTCAACAAATTCTCTGGCGATATGAAAAATCAGAACCAATTAAAATTTATGAATTAAATACTCTAACGTATGGAACAAAAAGTGCTCCATATCTCGCAACGAGATGCCTAAAACAATTAGCAATTGAAAATCAAGCAAAGTACCCTAGAACGTCAGAAATAATTAAAAGTGGTTTCTACATGGATGATTTGATCGTAAGTGTTGATTCTGCAGATGAAGCAATTCTGATTTACAAGGAAATTACTAAAATTTTGAACTCAGCAGGGTTTGAACTTAGAAAATGGTCATCTAATAAAGAGAAAATTTTGGATTTTATAGCAAAACACGACAAATCAAAAGATGAAAAATTAATATTGCCACATGAAAATAAAGGATTAAAAACACTCGGAATTTCATGGAATTCAAAACTTGATACACTAAAATATTCCATTGAATTTGAATCAAAATTTACTCAAGTTACAAAACGTTCAATTTTGTCAATCTTGTCTCAGATATACGATCCTTTAGGTCTAATAGGTCCTGCCCTTATAAAAGGAAAAATTTTAATACAGGAGCTATGGAAACAAAATTTAGATTGGGATCAGCCAGTGTCAGAAAATCTCAAATCATATTGGTTAAAGTTTTTATCTCAAGTTCCTATTTTAAATGAAATTCAAATAAAGCGTCAAGTTTTACAAAATGAATCGACATTAGTAGAAATTGTGGGATTTAGCGATGCCAGCATAAAGGCTTACGGATGTTCTGTTTACTTACTTTCTAGTAATAAAAATGGCGAAAAATGTTGTCGATTATTATGCGCAAAATCAAAGGTAGCGCCCATTAAACAAGTGACATTGCCTAGACTAGAGCTTTTATCGGCTGTGTTGCTAGCAAAATTAATTAACGTAGTAAATGAAACGCTCAAAATAAATATTGCAAAGACTACATATTTTTCTGATTCTACAATAGTATTGTCATGGCTGAGACTCGATCCGAGTACTTTAAAGACATTTGTAGGAAACAGAGTTTCAAAAATATTAGAGTTGTCCAATATTACAGATTGGAAACATGTCAGCAGCGAAAATAATGCCGCTGATATTATTTCTCGTGGTATAGATCCTATCGAATTACTAAACGCCGATATTTGGTGGTACGGTCCTACATTTTTAACAGGGAACGATGATTTTGTTGAAATTTCCGAAACTATACCACCAAGTGAGTTACCAGAAGTTAAGGTAACAACTGTTACCTTATCAGCATTACAAAAACCTAATTTTGAAATTTTTGATCGCTATTCAACGCTTTATCGCTTACAAAGGATAGTCGGATACATTTTTAGATACAAAAAACGTCTTTTGAATAAAAATAAACCGATTTCAAAAGAACTGACCATTGAAGAATGCTCTGAATCGTTAACAATTTTGGTCAGATTAGCACAAATGCAAGAATTTTCAAGGGAAATCCATTGCCTGGAAAACAAGAAACCATTAGATAAGGATAGCAAATTGTTGTGTCTTAATCCATTTATCGACGATAAAGGAATTCTAAGGGTCACTGGTAGGCTTGATCACTCCAGTGATATAAATTTTAGTCAGAAACATCCAATTATTCTACCGTACAAGCATAAGCTTACTTACTTGATAATCAGAGCAGAACATTTAAAAAATTTACATGTCGGAGTTCAAAATTTACTTGCGATTCTAAGATTAAAGTACTGGCCTATTAATGGCAAAAATATGATAAAAAATGTACTTCGATCATGTATAACATGTTTTAGAGCCAAACCGAAAACTGCTAAGTTTTTAATGGGTCAACTGCCTACAGCTAGAGTTTCACACACCCGAGTTTTTTCACAATGCGGTGTTGATTACGCCGGTCCAATTTATATTAAAGATGGTGTAAGGCGTAAAAGTCAAATAATCAAAAGTTACATTTGCATTTTTGTTTGCTTAGCTGTTAAGGCTGTTCACATCGAATTAGTAAGTGATTTAACAACGGTAAGCTTCTTAAATGCTTTAAAACGTTTTATCTCCCGTCGAGGAAAACCAAGTGACCTATTTTCAGACAACGGCTCAAATTTTGTCGGGGCTAATAATCACTTTATCGAATTAAAAAATATTCTCTCCGATAAAAAACATAATGATGCTGTTTATGAATTCACCAACAAAGAAAGTATTCGTTGGCATTTTATACCAGCAAGGTCTCCCCATACAGGTGGAATATGGGAAGCAGCTGTCAAGAGTACGAAATAACATTTGCGTAGAGTTTTAGGAAGCTCCGATGCTTCACTTCATTATGAAGAAATGGTTACTTTACTTACGCAGATCGAGGCTTGTCTAAACTCTCGTCCTCTGACACCCATCTCCAACGATCCCAAAGACTATTTACCGTTGACACCGTCTCACTTTTTGATCGGTGATTCTTTATTAAGTATGCCACAGGTAGATGTAAAAGATTTACCATTGAATCGACTAACTCGTTATCATCATCTCCAAAAATTAATGCAAAGTTTTTGGTCTCGTTGGTCAAATGACTATTTGTGTCAACTTCAAACGAGGTCAAAGTGGCAAATAAACTTACCTTGTCCTGTTAAGATAGGTTCATTAGTTGTTCTAGTTGAGGATAATATGCCACCTTTAAAATGGCCAATGGCAAGGGTGACAGAACTCCATCCTGGAGTAGATAAGATTGTAAGAGTTGTATCAGTTCGCTTGGCTAATGGAAGTGTCTTTAAACGATCATTAGCTAAGGTTTGTGTATTACCAGTGGACGATAAATTTGATTAGTTTTTAATTAGATTTACAGTGTTTGCACACTTATTTAGTTTAGGTTTTGATTTGTGTGTAAACATATCTTTTTATTGCAAAATATTTTGAAAAGCCAGCTTTTCAACGGGGGCGGCTTATGTACAGTTTCTACTTTATTAAATTAATTAAACGCGCTCTTACAAAAATATTCTCTTGAATACGTGGCAACCGTTAACCGGTTATCCCCACTTCGCGCATTCTCCGCAAACTGAGGCGATCGAAGAAAAATCCAATGCAAAGCCCGCCCGAAAAATAGTTCGATACGAGAAGTGCCAAGCACAAGGCTACGCGCTGAAGCGCTAACGCGCCCTCGTTAAAAGGTATGATGCAATACCTAAAGTAAAGATTTGTTGTTACCTGTTCGATTTTCGTTTTTATAATAAAGTAAAGTTATGGATATACAAGTTCACTGTTATTTTTTGTTGCCTCAACAATAGTTGAGTGGTCCTTCAATCAAAGTTAAAGACCCGACATTTGGTACTTGGACAAACATGAGAAAAATACTCAGTTAGAAAATAAATCGAATTTTGAATTTAAATCAAATTCAATAACAAAAAAAATTTGAAAAATATATTCCATAGTTTCTCTTTCTCTGGAATATTTCCGTTTTAAGAAAAAAGTAAACTTTTCTCCTCTATCTACATTCACGATAAAAAGAATGTGGGTAAAATGTTTTATCTCTCATAAAATATGTTTTTTCGGAAACCTTGCAAAATAAATTCCGGAAGTGAGTACTTTCCGCGTGCGAATAGTAGAAAAACATTTTTGCCGTAGAGCTCAAATTTTTTGGCCTTTTTTAAGGCTCTAAAAAGCATAACATTTATTGTTGTTATCATAATATGTGTTCATAGGAATAAAGAATTTAGTCGACCCATTTTCAATAAAAATTTTATTTGTCCAAAATGCAGACCTTAACTAAAATGCATTCCATTCAAATTCATTCAATATTGGCTTTACAGTTTTTCTTTTGCTCTGTTCGGAAACCACATTTCGTATGGAGAAAAGTTCATTCGCAAACACAAAATGCCAGATGAAACCGACGGAAAATATTTTTGCTTTTTTATAAAAAAATACCAGACGTAAAAATAGTTTACCTACATCGGTGCATGATATTGAACTTTACAGTGCTTATTATTGAAGAAAGTCGCCCTTTACCTAATTGGGTGAAGTAAATTCATTACTCTACTACATGCCGAGCTTTAAAGATATTTTTAACATACACACTAGAGGTGTTGAAAAAACTAACTATTCGTTGCTGGAGTACTCGTTACTCGACAAATAACGGAGTAACGAATACCGATCCGAATATTAAATGATATCTTTCGTTACTTTGATTACTTTGATTTCTTCAATTATTTTAGTATTTAGAATGTATTTTTTTTATTTTTGTTGTTTTTGTCCAAACTTTTTGTATATTTTTTAAGTTCTCGTCTAAGATTGTTACTTTTGTCTCTATTTTTAGTTACTTCTAGATTTTGAGTATGTATTTCTTTGTATGTGAGGCATTAGATTTTTAAAACAAAGTTGTACACAGAACAGTTTCTACGTAATTTCTATATTTATTTTTTTAATTTTAGCCCGCATTTTGAAAATATCAGTTGAGTATTTCATAATATCAACAAACAAAAATATACCTATAAGTAAATGATCTTCGAATTAACGACAGTCGGAGAATTTTGCACTAATTGTATGATTGAAGTGAATACAGTTACAGTAATCAAAGTAACGATAGTAAAGAATATATAAAATGATTACTTAGTAGTTGAGTAACGATTAGTAACGAGTATTCAAAAGTAACTAAAACCAACACCTCTAATACACACACCTCATTGAAACCTTAAGCACCTAGCTTGTTTTTGTTCATTTTAGTTTATGCATATTTTTATTTAGGTTAATTTATTATTTATAAAAATTTAATTTTATTTTAAATTACTATTGATAGGTTTTTTAAATAAAATGTACTATTTTAAAATGTCATGTGTGACAAGTAACTTTAAAGAAAAGTTGGCGCTGATGTAAAATAAATAGATCCATGACGGATCTAATACGTTCCTAGCCCATTAGCACACTCTAAATAAACTTAATGCTATATCAACCTTGAGAAATTTTTTTTGTAAATATCTCCGAAACGAAAGCTCCTACAAAGTCTTTTATGATAACACAAATTTTTGAGAAAAATGTGCTTTACCATATTCCGAAACATATTTAAAAAACTGTCAAAAAAGTCTAATCGATGCGCTACAGTATCGAACACCATTTTAGCTGAAAGTTTCATGATAATCGGTTAAGCGGTTTAGGAGCCATCATATACGACATTGCCGGAATAAATCAAAATTTACTAAAATAAAATATTTTCGCCAAAAAAAAATCGTTAAAAGCAATACCTCCTCTAGCCATTGCTGCGTAGGCTAGGAAGGTAAAAATATAAAAAACAATTAATAATATTACTAAATATATGCAATATCACAAAAATAAATGGTAATAAAAAATATCGGTTTGGCAGTTGACCTTTTAAAAAGACTTCTGTACAATATACTAATAAAATAAATGGATCCATGGTGGATCTGATAGCTTCCCAGCTAGCCTATGAGCACACTTCAAGTGGAAGCATGATATATCTCTTGAAAACAGTTTTTTATAAACATCTCAGAAACTAAAGCTCTTACAAACTTTCTGGTTATAACACAAATTATTGAACAAAATGTATTCTACTATATTCCAAGATTTGCATATTGATAGGATGCTCCATTAAAAAGGTAGCATTTTTAAAAATTAGCATTAATGGATTTTGACCAAAATCTAGTCAGCTCGTTAGAGTATTGCACACTATTTTACCTAAAAATTTTATAAAAATCGGTTTAGCGGTTTAGGAGCTATCGTGTTATGGACAAGCATACACACACACAAACAGACATCACGACGATATTTCTAAGTTAGGTCAAAATACACCCAAATAACACATTTTTGGCGTTAACTAATTTTTTTTTCGAATAATACCTTCTGTAGACAGTGCTATACGAGCTAGAAAGGTAAAAATACAAAAATGTCCCAAAAACATAAAACTTCTTAGCAAACCTCAGGAAATTGTAACTAGTTACTAATATAGTAAAGTTTCTTTCAAAGTGTTAAAGCTTTGACCAAAGCAAATGTTTTTAAAGCGTAAAATTAAAAAATATTTGCAAAATATACCGGGTGGGCCAAAAAAAACCGGACAATTTTTTTTTTCATTATAACTTTTTATCTATATCTTCTATTTTAATGGGATAAGCTGCACTTGTCAGAGAATTATTCAGAGTTTTGAATAGATATATACCTTTGTTCACCATCTCAAAATCCAAGATGGCGGACAAAATTAAAATGCACCCTTCAAAGATGCTCGTCTATTCTTGTGTTGGGAACATGTTTTAGTTATTTTTTTAAATCAGTAAAAAAGCTGCATTCTTGCCACGCACAACAAGGTTCGAATCAGTAAAATCTTAGTAAAATTTTTGTAATTAAAAAAATACAGTTTAAAAAAACTATTATTTTTCTTAGAAATAGTAAGGGGAGTTTATCAATGTAAAAATTACATTTTTTAAAAGTACTTGATATATTTTCTCAGCTTCTTTTTATTTTAATTTAACAATAATAGCTTTAAAAATGGTCAAAATATAAGTTGGAAAACATCTCATTTAAAAAGTAGTACTAATTAACTTCGAATTTGGTAGATATTATTTAAAACTACATTTTGAAACGTAGACTGTCGCATTTTGTTCGAGTAGTGGTTTGGGCACTACATAATAGGTATAGAAATAGAAAATATTTAAAATAAGAACACTCCTTTTTTGCATTATTATAACCTTGAACAGTGTTTCTTAAACTTTTGTAGAGTGGGGAACCCTAAACCATGCTTTTTTTCTAGGGAACCCCCACCCAAATTACTTAAATATAAGACATAATGTTTAGTTTTGTGTAAAAAAGTCGACATTAACACTACTTTTTAAGCTTCCAAATAAAGAGTAAATGAAATAAATGAATACATGACAGATCTGATACCTTCCTAGCTAGCCTATTAGCACACTTTAAGTGAAGCCATGATAATATATCGGCATTGAAAACAGTTTTTTGTAAATATCTCAGAAAACCTTAGTGCATGATTCTTACGAAGTTTTTGATTATAACACAAATTATTGAGCAAAACATATTCTACGATATTCCGAAAACTGTATATTGATACGATGTGTTAGCTCGCGGTTAGAAAAACGATAACTGCAATGGACTGTAAATATTTTAATTAAATGAAGCGCGAATAAACATAAATATATTGATATGAAATTACGAAATAGTCAAACGTCCATAGGTTAATTGTTGTGCCACACAACGGCAATCAGAAACAAAGGCACTCACGTTCCAAGGGGCCCCTGATTGGATCTAATGATGTCACCAGCTGAAGAGCTGAAGTTTCTAGTTCTATGCTTCAGTACACCAAAATCGAGCACTTTCAGGTGTAGAAATTTGAAATAGTTGGAGAACGAAATTAACACGCCATTTCTCGAGGCGATTGACAAAGGATCTCTCTGGTTGTTGGTGCGCATGTCCAAATGCGCGAAATGCACTCTGTCCTTCATACAATTGTGTGGTTTTAAAAATATATAAACAACCGCGAAATTTAGCGGGAGCTAACATAACTGCCCTCCAAAACACACAATTTTAGAATCTCAACCGGACAGATATAGATATAAGAAAAAGGATCGACCGATAAATATAAATGAATGAAAACAGATAAGTATCGTAAGTTTATTTAGAGATAACGAAATCCCGAAAAAGGCAAAACAAACAAACAAAAAATTCAAAAAAAATAACGAAAAAACCTATTGTAATACCCGGTAATAGGTAGAAAAATTAAAATTACTTTTAATTTGGCAAGAGGCACAGTTTTACAACTGGCCGCTTATAAACACCGGTAACCGTTTGTACCGTCGCAACACGCACCTGACTGTCCCCGCCGGGATGCAGTTCGATGACCCGACCGACCGGCCATTTCAAAGGTGATTGAATGTGATCACTTGTTATGATAACCAAATCATTTAATTTGATATTTGGGGACGAATCAGCCCACTTGTGACGCTGTTGTAGCGTATGCAAATACTCTATAGAATACCGTTTCCAAAAATCATTATGTAGTTTTTGGATTAGTTGCCATCTCGAGAGCCGATTTAGGGGAACCTCGGACAAATCTGACTCCGGAATTTCTGAATTAAAGGGTTCAAGTGTCAAAAAATGCCCAGGGGTAAAAGGTTGAAGATCGTGTGGGTCTGAAGAGGCAGGAGATAAAGGGCGACTATTAAGTACGGCTTCTATGCGACAGGTAAGGGTGGACATCTCCATGATAGACAACTTCTGGTCGCCGACAACTCGAACAAAGTGAGTTTTAAAACTTTTGACGCCAGCTTCTGCCAGGCCATTGAAATGTGGACTGAGAGGAGGTCCTAGATGCCAACGAATAGAAAGTCTGGTGGCAGCACTTCTTGCGTAATCAAGTAATGGGTTACGAAACCCTATAAAATTACTGCCTTGATCTGACCAGCATTGAGTCACGCTTCCGCGTCTGGAAATGAATCGATGGAATGCACCTACGAACCCTTCGGTGGACAGTTCCATGGTTAATTCCAAATGCACGCAATGTGTGGCCGTACAGACAAACACACAGACATACGATTTGAATGCTTTACAACCACGGTAACGATGAGGAATCACAAAGAAAGGTCCACAAAAGTCGATAGTTACACTCGAAAAAGGTTTAAGTTGATTGATTCGATGAGCGGGAAGTGAGCTCATTATGGGCGGTCTATAGGGTTTAGGGTTGATTCTAAAACATTGCAAACACTTGGATATGGTTCTTTAAATTGCCCGTCTGGCAGATAATATCCAAAATTGCTGTAAAAGCAGATTATGTAATGTTTTAAACCCAGGATGAAGGTATTGTCGATGAGCGGACTCGATAAGAAGAGTAGTTAAACGATGGTTACTCGAAAGTAAGACGGGGTGTTTTGCAGCATAAGACAAAAGGTCAGATTTTTGTAATCTGCCGCCGACTCTGATGATATTATTTTCATCAAGAAAAGGTGAAAGTTTTCGGTATTGGTTTATCCTTAGATAACGCGGAAAAAAGCTCAGAAAAACAAGAACCTTGAACGCGTTTGATAAGAAGGTATAACGCACTTTGCATCTCACCGGTGGTAGGAAAAACAATATTTTCAAAAATAATTTTTTGGACCGGTGGCTTAGTGGGTTTTTGATAGGAATGGTTTTGAAAAAGGTTAACTATTCGAAGGACATAACAAATGATACGTTGAATTTTTGATATAGATGAATATTTGATAAGAAGCTGATCTAAGAAGTTGACATCAATTATCGCATTGCAACAGACCTTTGGCTTTTCCTCCAGATTAATATCTCCGAAATCAATCGGCATTTTTGATTTATGAAAATCGGGCCATTCGTTTTCGGGAGACCACAAAAACGACGGTGCGTTCCACCACATGTCATGTGACATGAGCTGTGAAGGGGTGGCCCCTCGTGACGCAATATCGGCTGCATTTAAAGCAGAAGGAATGTAGCGCCACGAGTTTGAGGGAATGATTGCTTGGATTCTACTGACTCGATTTCCAACAAAGGTTTGCCAGCGATTAGGAGGGGATGAAAGCCAGTGCAATACGACTTGCGAATCGCAGAAAGTAACGATATTTGTAAAAGTTATTTTTCCTTCATAGCTAGATAAAACGAAGTCAATTAATTCGCTTAAAAGAAATGCGCCTAGGAGTTCTAGCCTAGCCAAAGTTTGTGACTTTATAGGCGCGACCCTAGATTTTGCAGATATGAGAGAAACAGATATATTGTTCTCCTCTTCTACACGAAAATATACGACGCCTGCGTAGCCTCGAATTGAAGCGTCACAGAAGCCGATGATTTGACAGGTATTGGTTTTTGACAGTTTGATTTGTCGAGGTAATTGAAAATTGGAAAGAAGCGTGAATTCAGAACGAAGTTTGTTCCAAGAGTCGATGATAGAAGAATCTGGATCTTCGTCCCAGCCTATTTTCGATATCCACAACTGTTGCAAAATAAATTTTGCTTGTAGCAACAAGGGACAAAGAAAACCTAAGGGATCGAAGATTCTTCCTATGATAGATAAAATAGCACGTTTGGTTGGGGGTTTGTCCTTCATTCGGCATTGATAAGAAAAAATGTCGTTTTTTGGATGCCATTGAAGTCCTAAAACTTTGATAAAGTGGGGTTCCTCCTTGTCAAAAGAGAGGCATTTGACGATCGGATTCTGGCAATGTTGCCAATAACCCGGGACAATTGCTTGCCCATTTTTTAAGTTCAAATCCTCCCGACTTCAACAAATCATTGAGTTCCGTTTGAAGGGAAAGAGCTTCAGAAAGCGAAGGGCTAGTTCCCAAGATATCGTCGATATAGATTGACGTTTTTAGAACAGTACTCGCCATAGGAAAACGTTCCTTTTCTCTCTCTGCCAGCTCATTTAAGGTACGCATGGCTAGAAAAGGTGAGCATGTCATGCCAAAAGTGACAGTAGAAAGTTCCCACACTGAAAGTGGGTCATGTGGAGAAAACCTCCACAATATCCTTTGATAAGGACGATGATAAGGATTGATAAGGACTTGACGGAACATCTGTTTGATATCAGCAATGTAGGCAATAGGATTAAGACCAAACGTAAGGAGTAAAGAAGCAATATCATTTTGAAGTTTCGGTCCAGATAACAACGTATCATTGAGACTAATATTTTTTGGGGTGACTGCCGAACAATCCCAGACTACCCTTAATTTTGTACTTAAGCTTTCCGGCTTTAATACGCAATGATGTGCTAAAAAACATGTTATGTCGACTTTTGGTTGATTAGATAAAACTAGACTCATATGATTAGAATCGATATAGTCTTGCATGAAACTTGAATAGGCAGTGTACAGATCAGGATTTTTGATTAATCTATTTTCTAGAAGTAAAAATCTACGATAAGCTTGCGGATAAGTATTTCCTAGGTCAGGGTTTATTTTATCTTTAAACAGAAGATCTACCATGAATCTACCGCTCGGTTGCCGTACTACACTCGCAGTAAAGATTGATTCTGCTTGTTTTTCTTCCTTTGATAAGATTCGTTTTTAGGCAAATGTTCGATTTGAATGACTCGTTAAAAAACAACTGGTTCGTTCCGTAAGACTACCTACTTCGTCAACCTTTCCCATGACGACCCAACCAAAGATAGTTTCAAGGGCTGAAGGTTGCCCTATTTGTCCAAGAACCCTGCCCTCCTTGAATATCTGTGCGAATAGCTCGCAACCAATAACTAGGTCCACAGGTCTAGATTTGAAATAAGATGGGTCGGCAAGTTTAAGGTTTTCCAAGTGTTTCCACTGATTATCGTTCAAAGTGAATGTAGGCATATTGGAACATAGTTGTGGAACAACAATTGTTTCGAAATTAAGTAAAGGAGTGACTTGTCCTTGTGGCTTAATGTGACATTGAACGAGCCCTTTGGAGGTAAAAGAAGACATCTGATTTAATCCGAATATTTCAGTGGTGTAACTTCGCCTAGGAAGATTAAGACGCTGAATACACTTTTCACTGATGAATCCTGTCTGTGATCCAGAATCAAGCAATGCGCTTACAGGTTGAAAATTTCCGCAACCGTCCATAACATCTATTATGGCGGTGCATAAAAGAAAGGTACCTGAAGGTCCTGAGGTATTTAATGACACATGAAGATTATTGACAGGGGGGTGTGTGAATGACAGGACTAGTATCTTGGCTTCCAGACTCTTGATTAGTTTCTAAGATATGAGTTAAAGTGTGGTGCCTTTTACTATTGCAAGTCCTGCATGAATATTTGGATTTACACGTATCTACCCCATGCAAGGGATGAAAACACGCTAGACATATTTTTTTCTGCTTGACGAAAGATAGGCGATCGATAGGTGAGAGATCAAGAAATGTTTGACATTTCGAAAGCACGTGACCTTGATTACACCGGAAACATTTTATTCCCGTACTTGAATTAGTTGAGGTGCCAGCCAGTCCTATAAAAGGCGAATTGGATGATTTATAGGTAGGCTTTTGCCCAAACTGATTTCGCATAGAATTTGAATTTTGATAGGTAGGCTTTTGCCCAGACTGATTTTGCATAGAATTTGATTTTTGATAGATAGGCACCTTTTTGGGTGCTGTTGATTGAGGAAGTGATTCCAAAACTTTACATCTTTTTTCTAGAAATTGAAAAAGTAACTGAAAAGTGGGAATTTCGGTATTAGTATTGGCGTGACTCATTTCGAAATTTGAACGCGTCGGAATATCCAATTTTTCTAACAAAATGAAAAAAATAATAAAGTCCCAACTGTAAACGTCAGAGCTAAGTGATTTTAAAATTTCTAGGGATTCAGAAAAGGTGTCAATTAAGTTACGCAATTCTTTAGCTGACTCGTTTTTTAAGGTGGAGTTCATAATTGTGCTTAAAGCATCATTTGCGAGGTCGCCCTTGTTTTGATATCTATTGACTAATTTGTCGTAAGCAATTTTATAATTTTGATCAGATAAGCTAATCCCTGATATCAATTTTAAAGGCTCATCCTCGAGATATGAAAATAAATATTGAAGTTTTCGAACGTTACTTAGACTTTGATTTTGATCTATAATGTTATTAAAAAGATCGAAAAAGCTTGGCCATAATTTTTTATCACCTCGAAATATGGGAATACCTAACTCTTTGAGTTTTGGAGTTTCGTTTTGTCGAACATATGATCCCGAAAAGGATGGGGCCTCAACCGGAAATATTTTAGAGTAAACCCCCTTACACGCATAAAAATATTTACGAGCTTCTGAAAGGATCGCATCCTGCATTTTAGACTCCTCGTCGTCCGCGTCGTCTATCAACATAATGACGTCATTATGTGCCAGCATGCATTTATCGAAGGTTTCATTCAAATCGGAATACCTCACTTGAAACTCGTTTCTCGCTTTTTCATCCTTTGCCGCGGTCTGTGAAAACACATAACACTCGGTGATCGCAGATAAAAAACCCTTGCGTTTTTGCACGGCTTTTTTGACAGACATGATTTTACCTTTGAAATGACGAAATTGTCGGTAAATATACAATTAACGCTAAATGAATGCTTCTGAAATAGAAAAAATGACGAATTGTCGAAAATATGCACTAATTTATCGCAATTGATGCAAATTATTTTAAATATCGAAATGATATGGAACACATCTAATCACAGAAATGTCGGTAAATATACAATTAACGCTAAATTAATGCTTCTGAAATAGAAAAATGACGAACCGAAATGAACCGTTGATCGAACGACTTTTTCTCGTTTCAATACGATTGGCAAAATTCAAGGCCGCCTTGTTTTCGGCGTGAAAATAATGGCCGACCTATCAATACCGTGGTATGGAGTAAATTTAAAATAATTCGGCTCGAAAGGAACACTTATGTTAGCTAGCTCGCGGTTAGAAAAACGATAACTGCAATGGACTGTAAATATTTTAATTAAATGAAGCGCGAACAAACATACATATATTGATATGAAATTACGACATAGTCAAACGTCCATAGGTTAATTGTTGTGCCACACAACGGCAATCAGAAACAAAGGCACTCACCAGTTTGCAGCCAATTTCTCCACGTTCCAAGGGGCCCCTGATTGGATCTAATGATGTCACCACGTAGCTGAAGGGCTGAAGTTTCTAGTTCTATGCTTCAGTACACCAAAATCGAGCACTTTCAGGTGTAGAAATTTGAAATAGTTGGAGAACGAAATTAACACGCCATTTCTCGAGGCGATTGACAAAGGATCTCTCTGGTTGTTGGTGCGCATGTCCAAATGCGCGAAATGCACTCTGTCCTTCATACAATTGTGTGGTTTTAAAAATATATAAACAACCGCGAAATTTAGCGGGAGCTAACAACGATGCTCCGTTAAAAAGTTAGCATTTTTTAAAATTTTTATCAGTCATCAGCATTAATGGATTTTGACCAAAATCTAACCAGCTCGTTGGAGTGTCGAACACTATTTTACCTAAACATTTTATGAAAATCGATTTCGCGGTTTCGGAGCTATCGTGTTACGCACAGATACAAAGACAGACATCACGACAATATTGCTAAGATAGCTTAAAATACACCCAAATAAAACATTTCAAATAATACCTTCTCTAGCCATTGCTACGCGAGCTAAGAGGGTAAAAATCTAAGAACTAAGTAGGTATGTAATGTGTTAATTATTTGGAAACAGTACAAACACTAAAATAAGTATTCAAAATATTTTGTTTTTATTTTTTTTAAACGTAATGCGATGGATGGGCCTGTATGTTTGAGACAAGTTTTTCAATATCGGGTTCAATGTTTGAAAGTTGTATGTGCCTAATATATGCTTCAGAGTTTAGTTTATTTCTTAAGACCGTTTTTGTAAGAGCATACTTTGAAAATTCTACTTCAGAACGGTAAGTTGTAGCAAAGAGGAACAATTTTTTACCAGCATACTTAGCTAATTCTGGATACAAAACTCCAAAAAATTAGCCGAATTAAAAGTTTTAAGGTTTCCTGGGCTGCAACATCAATTAGCTGTTCAGTTTGGTTTACAGTTAGAGTTTGATGAGCTTTTCCGACTGAGACTGAGAACGGATTTCGAACCCAATCAAGATCTTCTTCTTGCCTTGAAAAATATTCTTTTATTGAAACTTGCAGGTTCTGAAGATGATTGGTTACCTAAGAAGTGATTTCTGCTCGTAATGGACTCTTTGACTCGAACACAAAATCATGTAGTTTTGGAAAGCACTCAGTCTTTCCTCTATTTAGACAATATCGTATTTTATTTAACATAGCAGAGCATCTTTTAGTGATTTTTTACTGCGTATCCAAATTCCTTAAACGACCCGCCGCCGATTTAACCCAAAACTAGTTAAAAATTAGGCTTGAAAGAGTTTTTGGAGTATTATAGTGTGTGTTTCTATATATAATCAAAATAAAAAAAAAACTGTAATTAAACCCGGTCAGACCCGGCACTCATATCTACTACTAAAATTTTTCTTTTTATAACTTTTGAACTAAACTAGTGGAACAGACAGAACTTTGAAGAAAATTGATACGCTTTTATGCAGAAAGATTTTTTGATATAAAATTTAAGGTGGCTGACAGAATCATTCTTGTCCTCTTCCGGATGATTTTTAGAATTCGTAAAAACACCGTGTTTCCGCCACCCTCATGCAACTAGTTACGAATCATTAAATTCGGTTTAGTGGTTCCCGAAAAATCAATCCTTATCAATTCTGTATACTTCCATTTCCTCATAAATTCATTAATCTTTTATTCTATAAAATCTACTAAATCCGTTTAGTGGTTCTTTAAATAATAATTGTTATTCCAACTGCTGCTTTCACTTCTGTTTGCAATAATTTCCTTATAAATTCACTGAATCGATTTCAATTAAAAAAAAAGAAATATTGCTCTTTGAACAAAACTATTGAAATTTGCCGACATTTTTAAATCCAAGATGTTGGAAAAAAAACTCAAATTTATCCTTCTTGGAAGGACCACTCCTTTGTATGTTGCGAGGATTTATTTTTTTATGATTAGTACTTCGTTGTGAGTGGTTATAAATAAATTCAACATAAGAAACAACTATCCTTTATGGAGGGTCAAATTCGATTTAGTAAGCCATATCACATTTAGAGATAACGAAGAATTTTGCCATTATGCTTTTTATTTTATTGTCGGTTTAGTAATAATGAATTTATGAGGAAATGAATGCACATAGAAATGGCAAGGCAATTGTACAATCTGTAAAACTTTTCTATGCTTCCGAAAAAAATCAAAAAATTTTCGAAAAATATAAGAATAAACAGCCCTTTTAAAAAAAATTTATGTCCTCCATTTTGGATTTTACAATGACGGCAAATTTTAATAGTGATCCTTTAAAAGCAATCAATCTGTTCCACTTTATACTTTATTAAAATCGGTTCGGCAAAAATTTATTTTTGAGGAAATTAATACAGACAGGATTTAGAAGGCAATCGTTACAATCTGCAAAACAATATAGTTGAAGCAAAAATTAATTTTTAGGGACCAAAATCATTTTTAACCATTTTTATCTCATTGTGCGTAACAAAGATGAGAGGTTTTCTACAAATAAAAAAATATCCAAAATTTCCACACATTTCCAACATAAGAAACAAGCCTCTTTCAAGGGTCAAGATGGTGGACAAAAAAAAACTTACACACAAATGTCCGATCAATCAATCCCTGCCAACTACTCTTTGCTTTGATAAAATTGGTGTTATAGTTGGAAAGTTATAACGAAAAAGATTTTGTCGGGTTTTTTTGCCCACCAGGTATATTTGAAAAGCGCTCACTTTTATAAATTGTTTTTTTTAGACCAATTTGATACTTTCAAATATCTTAAAATTCTTACCATAACTAATATATTTGTTTTTTTTTTGCCATAATATCAGGGTGTAATAATAGGTGGTAGAAAAGATCAAAAGAAAGATTTTTTCTTATTATATTTTGCATCAAACTTCTTTGTTTTTTAGATAAAGAGTGCCAAACTTAACAGCTATTATTTTATTTTTTGTCATAACTTCCTTAAAAATCATAACAGAAAATCGACATCTAAAAATCTGTTATTTCCTTCAACAAATTTTAAATAATAGTTAAAATATAGTTATTATTTTATATTTGTTTTAAGTGGCATTTAGATATGTACAAAAATCTATTTCAATTTAATAGCTCATAAAAATATTAATTCTTAAAAGAATTGAGAAAATTATACATATTCCAAAGATTATTTAGCCACACTGTATTCTTAACCTATCTATATTTTCTTGGAAAATAGCACGTTGTTTAATTTGATATTTTAAAAATTCATCGTTTTTTCCTACTTTCCAAACTTAAAAAATGCTATAACTTGGCCAAAAGTTATTTGAAATTTTGGCTGTTTTGGACTTTCCGCACCATCTCTTAAAGATTGGTTCATCATTTAAATTACACCCTGTATTTTAGGTATCATATTTTAATTATATTTTATAAAAAGCCAAGGCCCAAAAGTAGGTATCCATTTCCTGTTTACTGGGTATCCAATCTGAAGGCCTGCGTATCCAAATGGATATACATTGTAGTCTAAAAAGGTGCCTTGTAACATAGCCTGGATTTTGTAATGTAGTGAGATAACCTTGACAGAATTTCCCTAAAGTGATAAGTTTAATTCATTAAAGCTTGAAAAGATATCGGCAAGATATGCCAAATATTGTAGCCACTTGACATCAGTTATTCCTAATGACAATTGAAATGAAGAGTTATTAAGAAATACCATCATTGAGCATCACCTTATTTCGCAGAGTAAGCAGGTAATTGTCCCAATTCCCAAACTTAATTTACTCTACTAAGAATATTTATTTTATTTACATGACACTATTGACTATTTAATTTTTGGGGATACCACAAATATTTTTTTATTTTATTAATTTGCGGAACCCCAGTTATCACTTCTCGGGACCCTCGGGTTCACGGAACCCAGTTTGAGAATCGCTGCCTTAGAACATTGCGATACTTAAAGATATAAATAACCAGGGATAGATGGACCAGTCATTAAACTAACCCACACATGAATTTACTTAATTATTATAAGCCTTTAATCAGAGGTCAATATTTTTTTACTAACCTATGCTTCCTCTAGGGCTCCTCTGGCTCGGCTCATGTGCAAACTCTCCAGTAATGCTGCCTCTAGGACTTGTTCTGGTCAGCAATGTTTCTGGAGCTATGCTACCTCTAGGGCTTGGTAGTCTACTTGTTCTGCTACTTGCTAAGTAAACAAAATTATATATTGTTATTAGAGTATTTGATGGATAGGTGAATCAAAAAAAAGCTTAACACTAATGTTTATATAAATAACATTTTTAAACCACTCGATAATTTTTATAGCATTTTGACCAAAAAATTCTAATCCTAATAAAAATATTTATTTAAATATCGCATAACTAGATCATGGATCATAATAGTAATATATTTAGGTGAAATAAGATCTTATTTTTAACGTTATTTAAAAAACCACGTTAACAGTACCTACTCTAGTCACTGCTTGTTGTACTAGAAAGGCACCAATTAGGAAAATATACAGTGAAACCTCTCCTTGCGGACACCTCTATTAAGCGGTCACTCTTTTTAGGCGGACAAATTTGTTGGAACCAAGCTTCTGCCTATTTTTTTACATGCACTACTATAACCGGACACTCTGATGACCGGACGTGGGCAATTTTTTTTGTTAAAAAATTCTGAAACCTCCTTTAAGCGGACGCGAACCTCTGACAACGGGACGGAGCACTGCACGACATGGGCATAAATATTATGTAGTATGTTGGCAACAATGCACTCTGCAGCAGGTAATTCCTCTTTCCGTTCTAAATACTTCTGTCGTATTTACCACATATATTCTGTGTTTTATTTTTATAGTTCATTTGGGTAGTAATAGATCTTTTTGAAATGGCGCCCAGTAAAAAAAACTTAAGTTTACCTAATTTTTTACTGATTTTCTATTTATAAGTGTTGTTTCGTTTTCCGTTTATGTTGTGCTGTATATGTTTAATAATAAATAAATAATAAAATTTCGCTGTTCTCTCTTTTCGAAGCCGTGAGTGTCCGCTTATAGGAGGTTTCACTGTACATAACACATAAATATTAAATGAATGTTTTATGTAACGAAAACATTTCATTTATAAAAACGCCAAGTACGCGAAAACCGTATTCCGTAAAAAAAATGGAGATCAAAGTATAGTCAAGTTTTTCAATACATTTTAAAAAATTAAAGGTTTTCGCTGATTTCTAAATGTTTGTGTAAACTTTGCTATAACAGCCAAATTTATGTTATTGTAGTACTGTGCCCAAGAATCAAATATGCAGCTGTAACAGACAAGTTTAAATAAACATTTTTAAATTAGTGGGAACCTTTCATTTTGAAATGTGTATATAACGATTTAGATAATATTGAGTTTTAAGTAGAAAATCTATGGAATAATGTTCAAAAGTGACTTTCATGTTTCCTATTCCCTATCGCTTTCAGCTTTTACCTTTTTAATTTTCCTTTTAAAATGAATAAATTTATATTTCTATGTTTATTAATTTGTGTATTAGTAATAGTTGATAGTAATTGATAATTTCGTGTACTGTTGCAATTCTATTCCTGGTGGGTTTGCGTATTTGTTACCATTACCATTACCATTACCATTTTTATATTTAAACGAATTGGATAAAATTTTGCGTGTCTAAATTGTTTTTTGCAAATTAAATCGTACAATGGAAAGCGGAAAAAAGGTTAATTTTTTTTTATTGTTTGTGATAATTTAAAACTACTGCTTTTACTTCTGTTTATTTATATTTTACATTTTACTGTGCTTTTGGGATAGACGGAAAGAAGCTTTTACCATAAGCATTAAATATAACTTAACTTCTCTGCTAGAAGTAAAAAAGTCGGGTAATTTATTTGAACCCGTTAGATATTGATACCACAAGTGTTGACAGTCTTGCTTATTTAATTGTTGTACCTATGTAAGGTCGCTCACTTTTTTAATGGCATTTTTAAAATGACTAAACTCATCTGCTGAAAAGTCCAGCATTTCACCGGGCTTTAAGAATTGCTAAAGAAAATCGTTTAATAAATCATGATGTCTATTTTAAACCATGCGTTGTCGCCAAACAACGCACTGTTTGTTTATATTCTACAAATGTAGGAAAAATAAGACGACATTAAAAAAGTGGGCAAGTGGTTTGCTAATAAATTCATGCTTTTACGAGAAAAAATGGCAGAAGGGAGGAGAGTCTTATTTTTAAGTACTTCCGTAATTTCTGCCAGTCTGCGAAATCCCAAGTGTTTAGCATTTTTTAAAGTCGGCAAAATTAGATTTACATAAATTTACACATACAGGGGGGAAAGTGAATTAAAAGTTTTTTTAAATTTATTTTTTTAATAGTTTTCTTATAATTTCTATCAGTTTGCTAAATATCAGCCCTCTAGCGATTCTAAAATTAATCAATGTTAAATTAATTAATGTTATATTAAAATAATTTTACATGTATACGGGAGGAGATTAATTTAAATGTTTAAAGTTTTTTATTGGTTTCAAGAGCTCTGTCACAATTCCTATCAGTCTGCTAAATTTATTATTATTATTATTATTATTATTAAAGGTCTTTATTTTCCAGCAACTTACAAAAATTAACAATACATAATTTTTTCTATAACTAAAAATGCTAGAAAAAGGCCGAAGATCAGCAGTCTGTTTCATCCAGAGATGAATGAAATAGACTCTGATTTGCATCTTGAGCCAAGAAAATAAAAAATTAAATTCATAATAAAATAAAAAAATAAAAAATTACCTAGGTGCCTAAATTTAAATAAATAATAATAACAGAACAATTTATCAAATGAGAACGGAAAGGAAAAACAAAATATACAGTTTTTTCTAAAAGCAACAAAAGTATGTAGGTACTAAAACCTATAAAATATAAAGTTATAATTGGGCAATAAATAAATAATATAATATATAAATATATCCATATATATGTATATAAACATACATAATATAAAACATATAGCCATTAGGTACTACATTTTGTCGATCTGAGAGAAGAATAGATTTTAGCATTGCTCTAAAAATAAATTTGATTTGAGATTCTTTTTAAAACGCGATACTGTGAAGGATTTAATTTCTTGTGATAAAGTATTATATGTTTTAGCAATTTGATAAGCAAATGATTTCTTAAAAAATTCAGTGCGATGTTGCGGAATAGAAATGTCATATTTGCCTCTTATATTGCGATTGTGTATATGTGTTCGATAAGATATTTTGTTAAAAAGATAGCGTGGTCTTTTAAAAGTGATTATTTTATGAAAAAGTACTGATGCATAGAGTTCATGTCGGCGCCTCATATTTAGCCATTTGATGGTTGGGTCGCATAGTTTGTAGGTAATTCTGTTCCTTCGCCTAATGCCACAAATAAGCCTTAAACATGAATTTTGACAAACCTGGATCCTACGTTGGTCAGCAGCATCAATGCACGGGCCGTAAACAGTATTTCCAAAGTTAAATCTTGATAATACGAGACTTTCACATAAGATTTTCTTAACTTTTTGACTTAAAAAATGTCTTACATGAAAAATGGTCTTGAGATTTAAATATGCGGTTCTTATTGTATTATTAATGTGAGACTTAAATTTAAGGTTACTATCAAATGTAAGGCCAAGGTTTTTTGCTGACGAAGCAGGAGAAATAGTTTCGGTTTCTACATTAATTGAGAAATGTTCATCGTTTATTTTTAACCTATTTTTACGCGTCCCAAGAATTAACAGTTTAGTTTTTTGGGGATTTTAATATAAGTCCATGATCTTTTGACCAAGCAACGATATTTGAAATATCTTTGTTTATCTTGTCTTTTGCCTGGACAGAATCTCTAGGGAAAAAAGGAAAATAGAATTGTGTGTCGTCACAATAGAAAAGGCTTTTACAGTATTCAAAAACCTTATCTATTTTACATGTATAGACAATATACAAAAGCGGACCCAGTATAGATCCCTGAGGTACACCAGCTCTAATATTTTGAGCTTGAGAGATTTGACTAGCTATTTGTACACGGTGCGTTCTTTGAGACAGATAATTTTCACATAACATAACACTTGTTTCGTCAAGACCAATAGATTTTAAAATGACAGTAAGAAGCTGGTGGCTCAGGGTATCAAACGCTTTCGAAAAGTCAATCAGCACCAATGCAGTCACCTTTCCTTTATCTGCTTCCCTTATAACATCATCTGTAAGTTGTAAAAGAGCAGTTTCGCAACTGTGATTTGATCTAAAACCACTTTGTGTAGTTGGAAGAATATTGTTTTCTTCGACATGATTTCGCAATTGCTGCTCTAAAACCCTTTCTAGAACCTTTGAACACGTACAAAGGATACTGATTGGCCGAAGTTCTTTAAATTCAGTGGGGTTGCTACATTTGGGGATAGGTTTAATTAGTGCTTCTTTCCAAATGCTAGGAAATGTGTTAGTTGTTATGCAATAATTAACAATAAAAGTAAGGTGTGGTATAATTTTAGGACAACATTAAAGAATCATTTTCAAATTGATACCGTCAATGCCCATGGCGTTAGACTTTAAATTATATAAAATTTTTTGGACATGATTAGCATCAACTTTTTGGAAAGCAAGTGTTACGTCCGGTGGTCTAAGGTCTGCATATGAATTAATTACGTCCCGATTAATTAGTGGTGGATTTACCGATGTTGCATAGTATGTGTTTAAATTGTTTACATCTGACAAATTACTAGGGATCTCAAAGCTCTTTTTTCCAATATTAAAATTTTTTAAAACTTTCCACGTCTGATTTACACCACCTTGTCGTATTTTTTGCTCAAAATATGCCTTTTTCTCATTTTTGCAAGCAAGAGTGGTATAATTACGTAAGGATCGATAGTACCTTAGATCATTATCGTTTTTTGTACGTTTATATTTAGCTTTTGCTTTATCCCTAAGTGACATTAGAAAGCGAAGGTTTTCAGTAAGCCAGGGTGAGTATTGTTTTGTTATTCTAATATTTTTAAAATGGAGCATGCTTGTCAAACAACAAAAGTATGTTTTTGTTTAGAAAGTCTACCATATCATCAACACTGTCCAATAAGAAAAGGTCATCAAAAGGCGTCCTCATAAGGTCATTATTAAATGACTCCAAATTAAAATTTTTAAAATCCCTTATCTTTTTCAAAATTGGAGAAGACTTTTTGCGTGTCAAATTTAGACGACAATAAATCAGCTGATGATCAGAAATATGATCAACAGACGCTGTTCCTTGCGAGTTTACTAATTCCGTATTTGAAACTAAAATATGATCAATTAGTGTCTCAGTTGTAGCAGTTATTCTGGTAGGGTTTTTTATAATCTGATGCAAGTCAAGGGATTCAATTGTAGAGAAAAATCTATTAAAGGCTGTATTTTGTATCAATAAGTCTACATTAAAATCACCTAGACAGAAAATGTTATCAACATCTGAGTAAAAGTTTGTTACAGAGTCTTCAAAAATATTTAAATATTCATTAATGGGATAATCAGGTGGCCTATAGGTTACGCAAATTCCGATCCAGCTTTTCCTTATTTTAAACTTTACCCACAATTGCTCTATCGAGTTGTCAGAATTCAATAAACTAAATTGGATATTATTTCGGATGTACAAACACACCCCACCACCCCTTCTTTGACCCCTATCAGCCCTTACCAAATTATATCCGTATATTGACACAAGATTATCAGGAATATTGTTATTTAACCACGTTTCTGTAATGCAAAAAACGTCATAGTTGCTGTTCTCTAGCACTACTCTCAAATCGACAATTTTCAAGAATAAGGATCTAACATTTAAGTGCCCAATCAAAAAATTTTTACTACTCATATTAGAGAATTATTATAAAACTAATAATACTTTTGCTTATATGTTAGTATCGTGAATCTGTATTAAATTAGATATATTGGAATTACCTGCTGCTTTTATTTAATTTTAACTAACAAAAAATAGAAACTGTATTCAATATTTGCAACCTATGTTCAAGAATTTCGATAAAAAAGAAAAAAAAAGAATCCCAACAAAAAATTTTAAGGAATAAACGTTGCTTATCACTAAATATCGGATTGGTATAAATAAATAAATACCACTGAATTAAACTAAAAAGAAAAAGTACCTATTTATATTGAAATAAAGAAAATAATAATAATAAAATTAGACAAATTTAACATCTAATATCTTAATCGTTAATTTTTCTTATTGGTTGCGGTCGCACTTCTTGTTTTCTTTGGGCTATAAATTATACTTCTACGTTTACGTTTCACAGAATTGTTCTTAATTTCAACGCTGGTATATTTTTCACCAACAGTAGGACTATTGCCGGTATCACCTTCAGACTCTGAATCACTGGTACTAAGTTCCTTTTCGAGTTCTAGTAGTTCCTCAACAGTGTATGTATCGTTTCCGATTACTAAGCAACCGTTTTTAATTTTTGCCTCTGACTTTTGTTCCTTTGCTTGCTTCAGATGACGAACCAAAACTTTTTGTCTTTGCCTTTCTTCAAAACTAGCGTCATGGGATATTGAAATGCCAGAATTTTTCAATTTTGCAACTAAATTGTATACTTGACGCTTTTTGAGATTTGACAAGAATTCAAGAGTTATCGGTTGCTTATCGGCTGCTTTATTAATAGAAATGTTGTTAATATCTGCTTCTACCAGCGATGTGCCTAGCAAACTATTTAACTTGTTTAGAGTTTCTATAAGAATGTTAGTGGGGTCTCTAACCATCAAGCCCCAAATAACAATATTGTTACGACGAATTCTTTTTTCTGAAAACTTTATTTTATTTTCTAGTTTGATGATTTTTCAATTGTGCTCCGTAACTGTACCAGCGACAACGTTAATTTGTGACCTCAATTCTTCTTTAATTTCGCGAGTTTGATCAGTATTAGCAGCTTTGATCAAGTCTAAAAGTTCGTTGGTTGACAAATCTTTAACTTGCTTATTCTCACCCATTTCAATTGAGATCAGTGGTCTTCAAGCAAAAATAGCATAAAAAATTTGTATACAATATTGATCCTTATGACCAAAGTACATAAGGTTTAAATTATTAAATTAAAGATATCTTCTATAGGTAATTATGCAACAGACTCACGTTTATCCTATAGATTTCAGTCGCTTTTCCCAATGATTGTGCCAAAATTTGTAATTTAAACTTCACTTTTACTGGGTTAAAAGTTTAAAAAATTCAGAGCTTGAAAATAACGTGACTTTAATGTAGGATAAATTTTTTAGTTGCTTGCCTTCTAATATTTTCAGAATGAGTGTGTGAGTGGCAAATTCCATGTTTATAAAGTTTCGTAGCTGCTTTCCTGCTTTATTAAAGTTGGTCAAACTTAAAAGAATTGTTAGCTCTATCGAGGTCTACGACTGTGTTAAGTGTGAGTTTCGTAGCTCATTTGAAACTAGAGTTATAGATAGGTCAAATATGGACTGAGTAGGTTTCATGGTCAAAGTTAGGATTCAGAAGAAATTTTATTCCTTCTCAAATAATACGAAACAAACAGATAATATATGATCCACTAACTACTATACTACTAACTAGCCACTAACCTTCGTCATTCCACGTCGTAGATTCCGACGTCACAACAACGGGTCTTGTAGGCCTGGTTCCATCCGGTAAAAGACTGTTCCTCGGACTCCTACCCGTTTCGGCTATACTCAGTCTGGACCCATAAACGTTGGCTTCTGGCGTTAAGCTGTGTCTGGGCGTTCGGTTTTGGTCGGGAATAAGGCTATTTCTTGGGCTTCTAAATGATTTATGTATGGTTAATTTAGATGTATTATTTAAATTTTTTCAGAGGAATTGGTAGTTTTTGTAGGATTTAGATGAAGGTCATTGTTCCTCTTACTTAAAAGGATAGATTCGAGATTTAGAAATTCTTAATAGTCCCTAACTAAGGTTTATTAATTGTATTTCAAATTTTGGTCCTTAATGTCTGACCACGACACTGCATTATAAATGGTTGGTATAGTATGGAACACATTTTATTAAAATGCTTATATAATTTTTAAAAATAACGTTAAAAACATAACTTTTGCTAAATGTAAGTTTAATTAACAATATACAAATATGTTCTAAAGCACAAGTAAACTTAAAAACTTAAATTTTACTTCAAAAAACTACTAATCAAAAACAAAACGTATCAGATCTAAAATATATATATATAATATTTTTTGCATTTTACTTAGTGACCCAGACAAACACGTGCCGGCGCCGACTCGATTTTCCGCCGGCACATCTATCGCCGGCACATCAGCAGTTGACCGATTTGTCGCCGGGTCAATTCGCCGCCGAGAAAATTCTCCGCTAGCCGCCGTAGTTTTAGTTTGCCGTTTTGACAGGTGTTTTGAGTTTCAGTAAACTATGTAATTTATTATTTTTTATCACAAAACAAATCAAAATGACGGACCATAAATCGCGGACTTCAATTTAAAAATTTAAAAAGTTTCAAACTAAATACATATCCGTTAATATAAAAGAAAAAGTGTGCCATATTGAATCGCCATTTTGACTTTTTAAAAGTTTAATTCAAAACTCATAAATAAACTAAGCTTTCCAATTTAATATGTATCTAGAAATTATAATTAGCGACCTTAAACACCGAAAACTTCAATAGTAATACATATCGGTTCATAAAAGGTTCGCCATTTTGGATCCGAGATTTTAATGTTTCCAAAGTTTCAATCAAAAATCATAAACAGTGATATTAAACACCACAAAGTTCCAAGTATAGTATAGTTAATAAATGAAAAGTTCCGACTTTTATTTTAAGTTTAAACAGCAACTACATTGTGATTTTACATGTTATGTTAAAAATAAATCAATAAGTAAATAAACATCTCATTTATTAATGAAAAATCCCATTATTTAATTTATTTGGATTTATTTGGGTTTAAGTCAAAACTTGTAAAATGTAGCCTTAACACCGTCCTGCTGTTTCAAATTTGAGACAAATGGGTTTATACACAAAAAAACTCCGCCAATTTGGATCTGTCATTTTGAATTTTATGTGTTAAAACATATTAAATTGCATTGTCACCGGAACTCTATACACCTGTAAAATATCACATCTATAGTTCATCCGAAAGTAGTTAAAAAAGCTCTGTCGCAAGATTTTAAACAAAAACATTTTGTGTTTTCCATTTTATCCACCCCGCAGATCCGCGCCTGCTTACATCCAAATAAATAAAAATCTAGATCGCTTATTGCAAAAAATGTTCATGTCTTTCGATATGCTTGCGTCTATACCTAGAAAATCAAAGATGGCATTTTTTGATTGGTGTTAGCTTCAATATAAACGTCAAACGTTTAAACGACTGAACCTTGTGCAAGCATAATTGAAGGAGTAGGATCGATCTTGCTCGCTCTAATAAAACAAAGCATAAAAACAAAAATTACATTACTTTATAAGTAAAGTTATGATTTATACAAGTAGAGAGATATAAAAATTGGTTATAATGGCACAGTGCAATTTTCAACATATGCACGGCGCCGGCGTGCTATATTTTATTATTTTTTAAGTATCTAAAACACTATTTCCAACTTAAATGCAAAACACAATGAATGACTGTGCGTTTATTACGTAAAGTAAAAAAAAAATAACCAAATATTTCTTTGCATAAACTTTTAAATAATCATATTATGGTAAAAATATTTGAAAATTATAAAATTTGTATATCTCCTGCTAAAGCCAAAAATAAGCTGCTATAAATTTCCATTGTATCTCTCATACTTGCTGAAGTTAGGCCTAATCGTCACAACATGTAGCCGATATAAAAAAGCGCGCTCTTTTTGAACAAGAGTGTGCTATATTACACCAGTTTTCCCTAATCAGTTTATTTATATTTCTACAATACAGATATCTACCCTGTGGTGCAGTCGTTTTCGTCTAATACGTTGGTTGATTTTGATTTTTAAGATACGTATTCGTACAGCAAACAAAGACCTAGCAGCAAATGAACCGTTCGGATAATTAATTATAAAGCAAGCAAAAAGCGAATGTTTGTTTGCATTCACTGTCAATTCCTCGATAGGCGGTAGATATAATGAGATTCAAAAAGACTTCGCTATTTTCTTGTATAAACGCTTGTAAGCAGTATTTAGTTATTATTGTATGCTCGCAATCACTAATTATAATATAAAGCCGCATTTGCAACAATAGTTAATTCATCCTCCGACACGATAATAACTAGAAATAATAAATTTAACTTTAAGCAGAAAATTTTTGGCTTTGTAAAAGCGTTATACAGGGTGTTTTACATATATTATTAGTATACTCATTATATGTATATTAAGGAATAATAGTCGCACCTTATCCCGAGGCAAAAGTTTGTAGCCTGAGCGTAGTGAGGTATATATATGGCCCACAGCTAAAAAGACACTTTAATTACTAATTTCAGGAAATATTTTTTGAACTTTTGGATTTTTCTGCCCTAGAATTATAGAAAAATATAATTATGTGGTTTTCAGCTACTTTACTAAAAACATTATGTCTGAGAGAGCCTTTTATTTTGAATTTGAAGGATAAAAAGTGACACTTTTATCGCTGAAATAAGGATTAAGGGGGGCCCACTAGTCTTATAATATATTTTTAGCACGAGCGTAGCGAAACCTACAATTCGTTAATTTTATACTTTTTTAAAACTTATTATTTGATTTATTATTGGTATAATATATAAATGTGATAAATTGTAAATGAAATAGTTTCAATATCAGATTTATTGCATTCAAAGCTTCTGTCAAGTCGTTTTAAAAATGGCGAAAGTCACTAGAAGGAAAGTCTGCAAAATTTTGTGTCGGTTTTATAAAGTAATTTTTTGGGGGGGGGTTAATTGTTTTCATTTTTCAGGGGGGCGATTAGTTATTGAGGAGGGGACGAATTTGAGCTTTCCGTTTTTGTAGGGTCGACAACATAATATAATATTTTGTGAACATTGCCGTCGTACATAGTATTGTAGGAAATATTTTAAAGCTTACTCGACCACTTATACCTGGACTGACAGGTCGGGGTTACTTTTTTTTTGCTCCATTGTGCAGCGCAAATTCAAAAACAAAACAGTGCTGCGAATAGAAGCGGGTGCAGAACGTGATTGATTTTTAGACTTTCCGTCCGTGTTTTTAACAAATTATAATTAAACGAAATTGTTTTATTATTTCGCCCAATTTAATCTCATAAATTCACCCTGCAAGTATTCATTCTTCTAAGGGTTTAACAATTTATGGAGTAGAGTGTTCTGATGCGGTAAATGTGGCTGGATTGTTCCGAGAGAGAAATCAAATCTTGTTACATAATTTAAAGCCTGTAGGTACGTTAATCACATAATTTTGAGTGAAAATTGTAAGGAATAATATAAGGTCAAATATGTTTTTTGAGACTAAAAACAAATAATTTTTTTAGATATATCGGAAACGGTTTCTAAATAAAAGTAAGGTCGTAGTCGATGTAACAAAAAAGTAAAATAATAATAAATTTGTTTAGAACATAACGACGATAATTTAATTTTTTGAAAAAAAATCCTTTTTGGTCGGTTGATATTTTTAATTTTGACACAAAATATCGACCAGAAACAAAAAATATTTTTTTTTATTGAAATATCGTCGCCATCTTAAATACAAATTTAGTAAATTTAATGGTTAAAAAAAAGCGACTACGACTAATCGAATGAAATTGACGAATTGAATCCAAAACCTTGTCTAGAAACCATTTCCAAATTCCCTTTGTACTTTAAGTCCGGCTTTGAAAATTTATCCTTGAAAAAAAAATTGAAAGAAGCTGTGTAGATTTTTCCGACACATAAAAAGTCTTCCTCTTTTAGTGTTTATTACAGCACACATGTGTAATAAAGTTTTGGTTTTATGCATTTCCTGAAAAAATAATGTGTCATATGTCATATACAATTTATACAAATCTCAGCGAAAGTAATCAATATAATCATAAACTTTTGTAATTCTATTAGAAATTCTCTCGAGACGGTATTATAATTAAACAGCCAAAACTGATTTACTGTGCACAAACTAAAAAAAAAAATAAATAAATAAGTAGTATACTTATTTCTTTTTTTCTGCTGGGCAGACGATAAAAAACGCGATCAAATTCATTCGCCTGCAGTGGAGCGAATTCATTTGCAGGCATTAATTTACCTTCGTAAACATCGAATAACATACAGCCTTTATAAATTTAGGGATTCTAACACAATATTTAAGAGTTTGAGGAAGGCAAATTGAGTAAGACAATTAATAGAAAAGTTGCCGGGGATTACTTTACCAGTAGGAAGTGTAAAATGAAAAGGCTATTGCGGACGTTGAACTCGCTAATTTTACGGGTATCAAAAAATCATCAGCAAAGAAAGCAACTTCTTTATGCCTGCCGAACGATTAAGGAGTTATTCGTATTCCGAAACCGACACAGATATCTTCACTTTCACTCCTAAAACTTTTTTGTAATACAAAAACCGAGCAATACGTGCACATTTAACGACTAAACTTCCAAAATTTGTGAGAATTCCTACGCGAACATTTGGGCGACTTTGTTCACAATCGTACGACACCGTTTAAACCAGGTTTGGACCACGCCTCACCGTTAGGATAGATTTGGGTAGAACCGTGACAGACCCTCACAATTTTGAGGGAAGTAAGTAAAAGAGAGGGAGTTACAACAATGATGTGCAACTTTCTTTGTTCTTTATGATTCGTGTAATAAAATTTGTAATAAATTCATAAAGCATTGAAATAGTATTCGAATAAAAACCAAATGTATTTTGAGTAGTAATCAGAATACAGAGTATTGAAATACTACCCATGTCTGCTATATGCGACACTGACTGGCATACATACCTATTATACTGGTCCGGAGTTAGGCTATTTCTCGGACTTAATGCCGAGTCTGGTACTAAACTATTTCTAGGGCTTCGTTGGTCGTTTGGCACTAAACTGTGTCGAGGTGAGCGACTAGTGTCCGGTACAAGGCTGTTTCTTGGACTATGAGCGCTGTCTGGTATGAGAGAATGTCTTGGAGACCTGCAATAATTATAATATATTACCTTAAATAGTTGACCACAGTTTTGTCTTCTATCCTAAACAATCTGCTTATTATCAGCATAGTACATGTACAACATTTCAATATTCATTGCGTTTATAGAGTTTAAGAGAGCTTTCGATAGCATTGAGTACTGGGCAGTAAAAGCATCTTTAATTAATAGCCGAATACGTCAAAAATACACAGCATTAATGGCCAAAAATATAGCGAAAAAACAACATCAATCAAAATCCACGAAGAAACAAAGCCAATCCTCATAAAGTGACACAATATTCCCCAAACTATTTAACACGGTCCTAAAAGATGTTTTAAAAAACTTATGTTGGAAAGAAATGAGCATCAAAGTAAGCGGACAATACTTGAACCACCTGAGATATGCTGATGATATTGCCTTAATAACAGATAAAAAAGAACAACTGGTAAAAATGTTGGAGGAACTGGATAGAGTTAAAAATATAGGCTTGATTATGAACTATACTAAAACTAAAATCATGACAAACACAGATGAAGGCAAATTATTAAACTAAAAAAAGAAATACCACACAGCTGATATCAACAGACGAGTAAGATTGGCCTGAGCAGCCTTCGGTACATTAAGCTACATATTAAAAAATAACAAATATCCTCAGTACCTCAAAACGAAAGTGTATAGAAAATGTATCTTTTCTGTACTTACCCACGGATCCCAGGCGTGGACGCTTACAAAATTAAACATTTAAGTTTTTTTTTTTAAGGAAATTTTAACAAAAACCCAAATATTAATGGAAAGAAGAATGCTACAAAATGTAAAGCTAACAGATAGAGAAAGGAATTAATTAATAAAAAATAGGAAAAAAGGAGAAGTGGCAAAAATAAAACGGAAATATGCTGGTAATGTATTGTTAACTGGACACCTTGGAAAAATAAATGTCTACATTTTAAAAACTGTTATCACATTTTGGTTTAAAGTTAACAGGTATGAGTCATTATTAGGGCTATACTAACATAACAGTCTAACCTAATCTAATACCCAAAGGATGACAATAAATCCCTTCATATTTCCCTATTTGTTCTTTTTCTTTTTTTAATTGTGGTTTCTAATCTATTCGGTTTATTATTTCTCGCAAAAATCTAGACGGTTGTCAGAGTCACTCTCAATTAAGTCCTGAACTAAATGTATCTAAAGGATGAAAGCACAGTATACTAATTGAATTTTTTTTTTTGAGGATTTTATGTACCGAAGATTTTTTCACTTGATGTATCTATGTATTTCTGCGTAAAGAACTATGGGAGTCCTCTTCTATGGATAACAAAACATCCAGTTTTATTCATTTGTTTCAAAAGCTCGTCGTTCTGACCTTTCACAATCTTTAATTTTTTCAGTTTCATTAAATCTTCTAACATTTCTTGCCACAGAAGTTTTTGAAATTGGGACCCCTCCATTTCTAAAGGTTTCGTTTAAAATGGTTCTTAGCTTCCTTGTAAGGTCTAAGTACGTTTCCGAACCTTTCATTATTAAAAGCATGGTTCTTTTTTGTTCAGTCAAACGAGGCATTTTAATTATGAATAAATTTTAACTTTAAGAATGCCATAGATTGACAATGGTTTACGAAATAGACTGATTGGCTTTTTGCTAAATCTGTCGCCCATACAATGTCTCTACTGCTAAATCTAGTTGCGAAATAGTGATCTTATAAGTGAAGAAAAATAAAGTCAAGATTGAGTTTTTAACTATTTAGCCTAAATTAGATTTTTATGCTGAACTAAATAATGGAATCAAAAGTGGTCATTTTCCCTTTCTGAACTTGGCTCTAAAGTAAACTTTAAATCACATTTCAAGGTCATAAACAAGGTCACTGTTAGATAGCAAATTTTATTTTTTAAAAGTCTTGTATGAAACATTTTTCTCTAAAATCGCTAGTTTTTAAAATATTTAGGGGTACCGGAACTTTTCGGACACACTGTATAATTCAAGCAATCAGTAAAAATGCGCAATAATAGAGGTCAAACCTCATTTAGGTACAGATTTACCTACTTTTACAAATGCAACCACTTGGAAGGAGAAATTTAATTCCAGCATTTCTTGGCTGCTGTGCTTTTTTTTTTAATTTGCTATCTACAAACCCACGCATTTTAATTTTTTATTGTTGAGAGTTTTCCGTATTTCCAACGATCTCACTGTATTCGTAAGCAAACAAAAAAGCGGATTTATGCTCACGAAAAGAAAACTACAGTTTAAAGTAAACAAAAGCATGTTCCTGTCTATTATGATTCCAAGTGTTTATATCCAGTTATTTATTCACGACGAGCAGTTGTCTATTTTAGAATTTCAGAGAAGTTGAGCTCTATGCTTTACGCTTAAAATCGCAAAATTCTGACTGAATTAATAACATTGTTTAAAGGTTTTTTCAAAAGATTCTAAAATTACAATTAAAAAGTTACATATACATACACCAGGGAGCCATTAATTAGAAACTAATATCTATATTTTGAAACATTGGTAAAAGATATATTTGTCTTTTGCTGGTACAACTTTGATTACGTTGTGACATTTTCCACAAAAAAATTATAAAATCCACAGTGGGCTATGAGATTTTAGCTCTCTTGTTTCCCCTCTCCGCTTCATAATCCGTGATGGCTAACATTTGAATGACTGGCCAAAACCACCGATTTTGAGGCCCGTGGATCGAATTTTTAGAGCGCCCAGATGGGACAAAACAGCAACAAAATATAGAGATTTTTGCAAAGAAAAAAAACGAAATAGGTGCTAAGTGTGGATCGATAAAAATCAAAACGAATTTTATACTTCACACAAAGGTGTGTGTGCCTAACTCGCGAGTGTCGGAAAGAGAATGAAGAGTTGGTTTTGGTTAGTTTCCAACTTACATAAGGTAACATCTCCAGACGTACGTTTCTGTCTGTTTCACGCCATCAGTGGAGAACAGCATACCTAGGTAAGTTAATTTTAACCAAAACCAACTCCTACATATGCATTACTCGCATCGGTGAAATAGGAGTAAACTCAAAGTTGGGGCGCCATCTGGCGATCTGGCTCGAACACTTGAAAGTTGAAACACACTGGCATCGTCTTGTTTGAGACGCAGCTGCGCCATCTATAGACAGGTTTTGTCCATTGTATGCGGTTTTAAAACCACGTACTCACGTAGCAACTTTTTTCTTTGCATATGCTTTGGGCGGTACGGCTTTTTAGTTGCTACGTGATTACGTGGTTTTAAAACAGCATTCAATGGAAGAACTTGTCCATAGATGGCGCAGCCGCGTCGTAGACGAGTGCTCGAGCCAGATCGCTAGATGGCGCCACACCTATAAGTTTTCTCGTATTTCACGGATGCCTATGTAGGAGTTGGTTTTAATTAAAATTGACTTACCTGGATGAATTCATACACAGCACCTATTCCATCCTTTTTCTTTGCATATGCTCTGGGCGGTAAGACCGTTTAGTTGCTACGTAATTACGTGGTTTTAAAACCGCATTCAATGGACGAAACTTGTCTCTAGATGGCGCAGCTGCGTCTTAAACAAGACGATGCCAGTGTGCTTCAACTTTCAACTTTCACTTTACTCGTATTTCACGGACTCGAGTAATGCATATGTACAGATGTTCGGTTCGGTTCATTCGTTTATCATCGACCACCTTATCGATACGGGCTATTGAATAGCTATCGATTAAATCAAACGAGTTCTTAAGAAGTTCTGATGTGATCCACATGCCATCAAACAAGTTCTTCTACATTTGCAACATAATCGATTGTTGGCAACAATTGCCATCGGCCCGTGGAGTCGATGCCTGTTGATGGATAGATTTATACCATAACCTTAAGTTTCAAGTTTTTAAAGTTTCATAAATCTTTTTGAGAAGTGTTGCCTATAAACAACTTTGCGGCGAAATTGGCATTAAATTTATTGGATGATGCTGATTCATACAGGTTCTTTAAATTCGAAGAGGAACTTCTTTTAAGTGCACGAAAACCTTATGCAAATTCCTGAGTTATGTCCAGAAAATGGTGGAACATTATAGTCTAAGTAACTTTAAATCCCACTTTCGAATGACCCGAGGCGCGGTTGAGGTAGGTCATAAAATTTACACAGAATTCAAAAATTAGTTTAAGCGCATCGTGTTCTTCTAATTTTTGTTGGCCTTATCGCTGATATTTGTCATAATCAAATATTCCATCGACTAATGGCTTTGATGGTAATAAACAGATGGATCGCAGATTAGTTTAAGAACTCTCCCATATTAAGAGATTGGATTTGACCAAAGTTAAAGTGGTAAATTCAAAATGGCCGGCAGAAGTTTCAATTTGATATTTCGTTCTGTGGTTTGAAAATGTCAACTGCTTGTCAACGGCTGTTTTTGTTTATTTGTATTTTTGACAGTTTTTTAAAATAAATTTTGGACATTACTAATAAGTGTTTAGAGTCTTGGAACATTATATTTATGATACGAATAAGGTAGTTAGCAGGAGAATCGACCGAGAGTGTTCACAGGCTCAAGCGTTGAATTTGACGCCGCGAAGCGCTCGGCAGTTTTTCATTGTTTTTTAAACAACCTTATTCATATTATGCTTTTACCGTTAGAGTACAGAAAGTCTAAGAATTATGATCATTTTCAACAAAAATATCATTAACTAACAATTTCCGCCATGACCACAAAACACTAGCACTTAAGGAAATGTGAGCTGTGTTATTTTGTTGGCAAGACGCAAATCACCTAAGACTCCAATACAGATACGACTATATACTCGGTTCGATAGCTATTTCACTCAAGTTTTAGTGGCCACTATATCCTAAGGACACTTATGATAGATCAAGAATAAGTGCCCTTGTTGTCAAGTGGATCACATAGATCAGCTGATTTATAATTTGTCAAAAAAATCAGCTATGATTAAAATGTAATTTTTTAATATTTTTTGGAAAAATTTCATCTAAATCTTTGGTTTTGTATGGCTTTTTTTATATTTACCAAAAGATATTAGCAAATAAAAAAACTTGTTGAAAATTTTAATAAGAGATATGCCAAAGCAAAACTAGATGAAATAATTCTGGGAAATAACTATGTTTAAAATAAATTTAAAATCATAAAACTTATAAATTTTTTTATTCCTTTTTTTACTTAACACACATAATTTACTAACTAAAATTTCTTTAGATATATACATTTAAAATATACACCTCACTAATAAAGGCACATTCCGGGATCCACTTATAAGCAACCTGCAGATCAGCGTACAAATTTCACTCATCAAAAGACTAAAATAACGATGACACCGATGCTAAAAAGCACCTGGAAATCACAGCTATAAATGAAAGCTAAGCAAAAATTCAAACATTCAAAACTATTGCTGCTTTCGGTATTTACTTCGGATTAATCTTTTTGATCGAAATCGTTCGTTAATTCCACCTAGGTCTAGAGGAGGTAGATCTGAATCGTTCGGTAATTCTGCTCAGACTAGTCGGACGTAAATCTGGTTGATCCGTACATTTTGATCGACGAAACAGATTAATCTGAGATTGTGACGTATGTTGTGTGTTCATTTCAGTTTTGTTTACAAAAATAATTTTTTTATGTAAAAAGATTGAAATCGAATTATTTGATGTTGAAGACAACAAACTATATAAATTTCCGACATCACAGGAAAATTTTGTCAAAATTATGGCTGGGCGTGAGTTGCAATATGTACATAATATTTTGGTTATATTTAGGGTAATAACCATTTATAAAAATTTGATCGATTTGATCTGGATCGTTCGTTAATTCCAATTAGCTCAGACAAATCTGTAATCACGTGACCTAAAATCCGTCACGTCTGAGATGCAAATACCGAACGCAGCTTATGTAAATGATATAAACTGTGGATATTGTGGTTGTTAGGCAACTGCTTGGCCACTGGCCACTAAAGAAGCATGAGGGAAGAAGCTTCAGTGCCAAGTGGGTAAGGCATTGCGTGTCGCGGAATCCCGTATTTAAGTTTCATATTTTGACAATGTCGCAATAAAGTAAGGAGATAGTCAGTTTGGTTCAGCTGTCTAATGGTTTCCCTACAAGTGTCCTTTTATTTAGGCCAACGTTTCAGCTTTTTCATTGGTAATGTCAAACGCATGATGTACCCATTTTTTTTTATTTGATTGGTTGCGAAATCCATTCTCATCGATGAGGATAAGGACCCTACCGATGCATTGGATATAAAATATGTAGCGACCGCATCCTCTGTAAATCTTTCCAGACAGATATTTACAGGAGAAGCTCGTGGGACTTTGAACAATTCAACGCTCGATTTTTAGACAAGCCATTTATAGAAGAATCCGTTGCAATTTGGAAGTTTTATTTATTTATTTATTTATTTATTTATTTATTTATTTATTTATTTATTTATTTATTTATTTATTTATTTATTTATTTATTTATCTATTTATTTATTTATTTATTTATTTATTTATTTATTTATTTATTTATTTATTTATTTATTTATTTATTTATTTATTTATTTATTTATTTATTTATTTATTTATTTATTTATTTATTTATTTATTTATTTTCATATAAGGTAAAAACTAAATATAAGGTACAACATTACATTACATTTTAGGTACTTGAATTAATATTTAAGAAAAGAGCTAAATTAACACTTCTATTATCTTCTATCTTCTTTATTTAGTTAAAATTTAAAAAAAGCCGCTGAAGAGACAAAATGATAATACTCAAAAAATAAAGGTAAACAACAAATAAAACTTGCAGTTGAGGTGACAAAGTTACCCCGTGATGATAAAGTAGCCCAATCGGACTAAATTAAAAAGGCTAAATTCTTTTGGACTCGTAATTGGAATTACTCAAAATCTTATAGCAAATAGACCATTCCCATATTCATTCGAACATGCAGCTCGTGAGACTTTAAAAGTCATTTTTAAAAAAAACCGTTGCAATTTGGAAGTTTTATTTACTATAATTCGAATAATTCTGGCAGCTTGATATATTCCTTATATTTTCTTTTTATGTATTTAAAATTAAGAAAAAAACTGCTGAAAAAACAAAACAATAATATTTTAAAAACAAAAGTAAACAAAAAAATAAAATAGGGAACTTGAGATGACAAATTTACCCCGTGATGATAAAGTAGCCCAATATGACTAAACTAAAAAGGCTAAATTCTTTTGGATAAATAAATGTAGTTACTCAAATATCTTATAGCAAACGAGCCATTCGCATATCAATTCTTACACGTGAAACTTTAAGCCATATTTCTTTTTCATGTAGACAAAACTTTGGTTACTGCGCATGCGTTAGTTTTAGTTGTTTGGAAACACTCGGTCCCAGGCGACCACATGATTTGTCAAACGAGGCCCCATACACACACCTCCACTCACGTGCTTGATCCTGGCAGATGATAAGCGACGATTAGGAGCCGCGAAAGAAGCGATATGTTCCAGACACCTGTAAACTATCCGAGTATCCAAATGATTTAGCACGTGATTTATAGTGACCTATGTTTATGTTTGTTTCGATAGCTGTTATTTTTAATAGGTCAATAAAGTTAGTATTCAATATAAAAAGTAGTAAACACACAACACCTGATTTTTATTAAAATATAGTTTAAAACAATTTAAAACGCTATTAAATATACCGGGTGGGCCAAAAAAAACCGGACAATATTTTTTTCATTATCACTTTTGAACTATACAATCGATTTTAATGGAACAAACTGCACTTGGCAGAGATTTAATCAGCGTTTTGACTAGTTATATTTTTTTCCTTTATCTCAAAATTCAAGATGGCGGACGAAATTAAAATGTACCCTTCAAAGATGCTCGTTTATTCTTGTGTTGTGAACATGTTTTAATTATTTTTTTATTTAGTAAAAAAGCTACATTCTCGCCACGCACAATGAGGTATAATTTAGCAAAATCGGTTCAGTGGTTCTAAAAAAATATATATTTGTTTCAACCATTGTTTTGCATATTATACGATTGCCTTACTAATCATGTCTGCATTTATGTCCTTGTAAATTCATTACTACTGAACCGATTTTAATAAAATAAAAAGCATCCCAATGAGAATTGATTGTTCTTTAAAGTTCATGATCAAAGTTTATCGCCATCTTAAAATTTATGATGGCGGACAGAATCATACTTGACTTTTCAAAATGGCGTGTTTATTCTTATTTTTCGAAAATGCTCTAGTTTTTTTTGAATTTATAGAAAAGCACTACTTTTCCCCCCCACAATGAGAAAGCTTTTTTAAATTTGAAAGCTAATTTATGTACAGTTTAGCTCGTTTCGAAAAAACAGAAAACATGACGTCCACACAACTGTCCATTTGCTCCAAAAAACATGCATGCGCACTTGGATGTTTGGGTCTGCGTGTCGAATCATCCATTGTTTCCAAAGCAAGCTATGATTGCTTAACTTCTGGATGGTTTTGGCTTGTATTTATGCTTATGGAATTATGAATACAAATATTTTATATAAATTATAATAATAAAAAAAGGGTTATTATGTAATTAATCAACTCCGTTTAACTTTACATAAAACTTTAAATGCATAATAATAAATAAAAAAACGCTAGCATAAATTAAAAAGAGCAAAAATATTAAATAAGGCAGTCGCATAAAAATGAGGTCGGTATTAAAACAACAATAAGCCCTTGCATGATTGAAGGCGATTAAGATTTCAATTGCAGAAAAATGTAAGAGTTTAAAATATAGTCAAACACGAGAAGGCCATGGATTCATAAACAAATTTTATAAATTGTTGCACTTTGAAGTTAAATGATCTATAAACCAATAACATTTATTACATGCACCAATGCAAAATTTTATTTATGAATAACAATAAGATTTTATCACATATAGCTATGAAAGTCTGTTTGTATAAAAGGGGAGTAGATAGATTTTTAGCTGATGCCCAGGTGCAGTAAAATTTTGATGATACAGTGGTTTTTACCATCCTACCACGAGAGGCAATGGCTAGAAAAGGTCTTGTTTTCCAGTCCTACTGTCTGATCCGTGTGCTGTGTATCTGTCCGGCCCATGATAGCTACGGAACCGCTAAACCAATTTGCATGTGATTTTGACGAAAAATAACGTTTGACACTACAACGAGCTAATTCTATTTTGGGTGAAATTCATCAACGCTAATTACAGTTTTTATTCATTTAAAATACCGAGGCAATAAAACAAAATTCTAAAATTGTCTCGCAACAAGAAAAAAACAATCCTTTAAGGGACAAATTTGATTAAGTTAAACATGGTCGCCAACTTTGATAAATAATTTTAGAGAGCAGTCGATTTTTACTTCGTTAAAATCGTTTCAGAAAAAAACTCATACATACAGGGTGTCTCTAAAAGGTCTGTACAAAATCTTAGCACATATTCCTGAGGTCAAAATAAGTTGATTTAAAGCAACTTACCTTAGTCCGAAATTGGTTCGTTTCAGAGATAGAGGGTGGTAGATTTAAAAATTAAAAATCGATTGTCTTAAAATTTATAAACATTTCTCAACGCATTACTTTAAAAATTGGCACTTGGGGTTTTTTTGAGATGAGAAACCTAAAGATGGATACCTTTTCACAGTGGCTGTTAGAGGGCGTTTCACAATGCTCTTTTTATAGTTTAAAATGCCTGTAACTTTTTCTCAGTGCAACTTTTAACTTTTTTTATTAAGAAAATATTTTTCTGAATCTTTTTAAGCCAAAAAGGTACTTTTGTTAACATGCGCTAAAGTAAGTCGTTTTCGAGATACTTCCGTTTTTAGTGTTCGATGCCGCAACGGAATTCTGAAATTATTTTGAATGATTATTTTACTAGAGTGTTTTACACTGGCAAAATATCATAGCAACGACCAGTTTTCTACTGACTATTGTTCTCAAAGCTTTATTCAAGTGTGTTGCTTTTCGGAAATTTCGCTCATAAAATTTTTTTATTTAAAAATTTAATTTTTAAATTCAACACCCTGTATCTCTGATACGGATCAATTTTGGACTAAGGTAATTTGCATTAGATCGACTTATTTTGACCTCAGGACTATGTGCTAAGATTTTGTACAGACCTTTTAGATACACCCTTTATAAAAATAAATGCAGAGGGCAATTGTATAATTGGTAAAACAATGGTCGAAAAAAAAATTTGAGCAACTTTTAAACTTTGCCTACTGGTGCGTGGCAGAGAAAGTGTTTTTTTAAGAAGTCAAAAAACATTCCAATCAGTTTTCGAAACATAAAAATAAACAAGGCTTTTTAAAGAGTTTAGTTTGATTCTCTCTGACATATTCGAAAGATAATGGACGAACAAATTTATTGCAAAGTGCCGTTTCTATAACTAAAATCGGTAGTAAAGTTAAAAAGTTATATTGAAAAATATTTTGTCCGGTTTTTATTGGCCCACTCGGTATAGTAATAAAAATTAAAGGTCGCCCTAATTTAGTCCGATATTGTTTTAGTTTTCATTGCCATACTCTTTTTGCACGTTTAAATTTAGTGTTTGGAGTTTTTTTTAATAAAAACCTCAAAAAACTTTAGTTTGAGCAAATTTTCAGCAAAGTTGAAAACTTTCTAAGCCTTACAACTTGAGGTATTCCATTTTTCTTTCAAAATTATTTTATACAAACCGGCAGCAATAGAAAAGCTCTATTGCGGTTGGAATATTCTTATTTATTTGCTTTAAAGCACTATATTGTCGCTGCTCGTGCAAAAGAAACGGGGCCATAATAAACATGCCTCATATACGAGGACTGTCCTTTATATTTTGCAAATACTAATCTTTACCGAACCTAAATGTAAAACGTCAGTGCGATACATATAGTTTGATAGCTACAGTGAATTTTTTAAATTAACAAATCAGTCGAAAAATGGAATTAAACCGAGAACATTTTTGTGCTATAATTTTTTATAACTTTCGAAGGAAATTATCTAAACTAGAATGCCTTGCCGACGTTTTCGGTAATGACTCACCACATCCATCAGTCGACAGTTTCTCATTGATATGGAGAATTTAAGCGTGGACGGATTAGCCTTAGCGATGATCCAAGGTCAGGTGCACTAAAAACGGCTGTCACCCAGAAAAACGTTGATGCTAAGCGCATGCTCATCAGGGAAGATCGATGTGCCATATCATTCCAAAGACCTCAATTCAAAAAAATTTGCATGAAGAATTAGGGGTAAGAAAATTAGTTTCCTGCTTAATACCGCATCTTTTAACCCAAGAACAGAAGGAAGCCAGGGTCAATTGGTGTCAGAAAACTTTAGACTGCTTTGAGGCATGAAACTCGAAAAACGTGTACAGCATTGTCAGTTGTGATGAATCGTGGACTTACTCATAGAAACACAAAAATAAACGTCAGTCGTCTGCCTGAGTGTTCCAAAATGAAAAAAAGCAACAAAAGCAGTTGTACCATTTGTTTGTCGAAAATCATTGTTGGACCATCGTCCATGCGGCAGTGGCGCACCCAGGAATGTGTCTTGGGGGGGGGCCCGACAGCTACAAAGCGCGCCCTCAAAAAACTTGCAACCAAAAAAAAAAAAACAAAAAAAAAACAAAAAAAAAAGGTCATCATGTGTGGGGAAGGCCGACAGGTACAAAGCGCGCCCTCAAAAAACTTGCGACCAAAAAAAAAAAAGGACATCATGTCTTTTCGCAACTACGCCACTGCTTGGGGGTTGGGGGGGCCCGAAGCCTCCTGATGTCAAATTTTCAGGTATTTTTCATGTTTTATCATCAAATATGTAGAAAATATATTAAAAATCTAAGCCTTGGGGGGGGCCCGGGCCCCGGCCCCCCCTCCCTGGGTGCGCCCATGCATGCGGTACCAACATAAGTCCCAACGATTTCGTTCTTTTTTGAAAATCGAGAATAGACTGCATGGTCATAGATTTCAGTCGCAAGTGGAAGAAGTCGACGCCTTCAAGAATGCAATTTAGAGAGTACCAAACAACGAGTGTTATTACAGCTTTGACAACTGGTTTGAGCGTATGCGCATTAATTTTCATGGAGAATACTTTGAGAAAAAATGTCAAAGTCTTTAAGCCAAGCCTAAAGTGTTCCTTATTACGTCATAATATGATTATATTAAGAAACGCCTAAGCTATGGAACCGAAAAAAGAGTCGGTGAGATGGACCCTTACTGTTTTATTCCAGCTGTATATGCAAAACCTAAAATACAACCCTCGTATGCGGGTTAGACACCTCCTTAATTTTAGCATTCCCAAGCATCATGGGTAACCTGTGGTATTACCACTAAAGAATTGTATATTCGCAATATATGTATTAATTATCGTAAATTTGTTTTTAAAGAAAAAAATTTGTCGCGCCACCCGTTTTCATATAAAGGGGTGGTAATGCTAATTTGGTCTAAACTTGGTTATGCTAGTCGCATAGATAGTGAACTAAAATTATATGCAAGGCCAACAAAAAAATACAGGCCACGACCCTAAAAAAATCAGCTGTTCTCCGGGGCCTGACTTTTACATTGTGTCTGATGGGAGATCAGACGTTTTTTTATGATATTTTCAAAATGGCACTACAGATTTTCCCGAAATTTCAGTGAAATATTCTCCGACACCATCCTCATATTCCACCAAACTTTTGTAAGCATGCAAGATGATTAAAAGGTTAAAATCTTCAAAATTTAGCATTCCTTATTTTGAATTCAAATTATCTGCCATGTACCGCATGCCAACTGTTATATTTGACATGTATTTGACTTTGTCATATGTGTTTGTCACATTTGATTCTGTTTTAAATTTAACTTTATAACCATACATTTAAAAAAAAATTGTTCTGCACCGTCATTCCAAGTTCAATATTTCAAAGGCAATCAGCTGTGTCGTGACGTGACCATCAAAAAAATACTCTGCCAATCTATGGGCACCTAAGCTCACACTAGGTACTATAGTTATAGTGTGAGCTAATATAATCAAAAACTGAAATATATTTTATTCAACTCCAGACTCAATTACCTTTCGTTTGATACCACACAAGCCATGTTTTGACTTAAACTCAAATTTTTTCAATCTACCCCCCACCCTTTTAAAAAAAAACTAAAATGTATTTTGTTTAACTCCAGACTCAATTACCTTTCGTTTGATATCACACACGTCATATTTTCACTTAAACTCTAATTTTTGACATCTACCCCCACCCTTTTTTTAAAAATAAACTAAAATTATTTTTTTTTAACTCCAGACTTAATTACCTTTCGTTTGATATCACACACGCCATATTTTCACATAAACTCTAATTTTTGGAATCTACCCCCACCCTTTTATTTGGCTTGCGTTCGGTGGATTTTGTTCATTTTTTAATGGGACCATCACGGCCCAAGACCCAACTTAGGTACCAAATTTCATTAAAATCGGACAAGCGGTTTTTGAGTTATGCGGGTTGGTCGTTACAGACAGACATACAGACAGACAGACAGACAGACAGCAAAACAAAATACTCTGTCAATCTATGGGCACCTAAGCTCACACTAGGTACTATAGTTATAGTGTGAGCTAATATAATCAAAAACTTAAATATATTTTATTCAACTCCAGACTCAATTACCTTTCGTTTGATACCACACAAGCCATGTTTTGACTTAAACTCAAATTTTTTAAATCTACCCCCCACCCTATTAAAAAAAACTAAAATGTATTTTGTTTAACTCTAGACTCAATTACCTTTCGTTTGATATCACACACGCCATATTTTCACTTAAACTCTAATTTTTGACATCTACCACCACCCTTTTTTTTTTAAATAAACTAAAATTCATTTTGTTTAACTCCAGACTTAATTACCTTTCGTTTGATATCACACTCGCCATATTTTCACATTAACTCTAATTTTTGGAATCTACCCCCACCATTTTATTTGGCTTGCGTTCAGTGGATTTTGTTCATTTTTAAATGGGACCATCACGGCCCAAGACCCAACTTAGGTACCAAATTTCATTAAAATCGGACAAGCGGTTTTTGAGTTATGTGGGTTGGTCGTTACAGACAGACATACAGACAGACAGACAGACAGACAGACAACAAAACAAAATGGTTTCAAAATCATCTGAAACGCAAAGATATATAAAAATTTTTGAAATCGGAGCAACTTTTTTTTTCTCGAAAAAATTAGGATCACCATAGCTCACACTACTTATATAGTAGTAGTGTGAGCTAAAAGTTTCAAAATCATCTGAAACGCAAAGATATATAAAATTTTTGGAAATCGGAGCAACTTTTTTTTTCTCGAAAAAATTACGATCACCATAGCTCACATTACTTATAGTTGTAGTGTGAGCTAAAAATCAGCCCCGGATGTGTCAACAAAGTGGAGGATCGTGACCCGTCCGTTTTGATTGCCCTGTTATATGAACTAGAAAAGATTCTTTAAAATGGTCTAAATGTAATAGTAAATTAAAATACTAAATTTTAAATTGTGTTTATACTTAATTTTTTTTGGTATGCTTTCTCGGAAATCTTATTACTGCAAGCTTGACTGTATATATTAAAGAAATTTAGAAAGTGATGCAAAAAAAACTCATGTATTTTATTAAGCATAAAACTGAACATAGCATTAAGTCTCATCTACATGAATGAAGTTGTAGTGGTAGGTAATGATGACACGCAACTGTATTAGTTGCTGGCCTTTCTAAAATCTCATATATCAGCCTCATTGCAAATTTATTAAATCCGTTTAGCTTTGGACACAATGATATTGCTGGTAAAACAAAAAGTATTTCTGTAGGGCAAATAGGAAAGAAATTAAGGAAATATATGGGTCAGATTTACCAAATAGAGGATTTGACATAGTTCTGTTATACAGACGTGTCTAATGCGACTCCAGAAAATGCGGCAAATGCAAATGTGTAGTAAGGACACCGAAATGAATATAGCTTCTAGGAAGTCAGACAAGCTGAAATTAATGCTAGCGTCAAACCAATTTGTATATACGAGTATACAGTTTTATATATTATATTTTGGTAACAACTTTAATTTAAAAGAAATTGCGCTCAATTTTAATAAGGGTAAATTTATACTAAAGCCACTCTTTTTAAGTAAGCAGATTGCCCATTTTCTTTATCTAAAAATATCTTAGACTTACCTATTTTTAGGTCCCATCTCCACATCGAAATCCACGTCTCCGTGATCGTCCCGTGTTTCCATTAAGGAAATGTCCGGAATAATGCTGTGTCTGGGACTCCGATTAATCTCCGAGGGAAGCAGTCCGCCTCTATTTCCATCTACCGGCGACACTGCTATGCTGGCGCGTCTTCCTGTGGGATAGAACATTGTCGTTTAGGTTTAATAACTCCTACTTTATAGCTCTATTCAAGGATTCCTATTTCTGCAAGTGGATAACGTTATACAGAATGGGCCAAAAATCACTTACTAAAATTTAAAAAGTAAATAAGTTTTTGCTTTGTGTAACAAAACGAGATTTAAATATAAATAGTATGTTTGTCATTTACAAGGCTTTAAATATTTTTAATTAAATAATGTTTTGCACATTAACAAGCATTAATTACATGCAAAACTAGGTTATGGAAAAGTTAAATTTATGGCAGCACCATCGACTTGGTTTTCAGCAAATTTTCAGGATCGCTGTTTATTAATAAAAGTTGTATTCGGCTAATCTGTAAGCCACTAAAATCACAATAAATTATATTTTGTAACTGATTTCTTTAAAAAAACACTGTGTATATTTGACTTGTAACGGTTATCACAGTCGACGAATTCTCTGGCGTACGCTAGTGTTTTGTCTCTTTGTATAAAGCGTTTAAAGCTTAGTCTATCTCTTTCTGTGCAAAGCGCTTCAGCCGTAGAGTTCAAACCAATCAACGACATCTGAGGATTACAAGCAAAGTGGTTTACACCGAGACAAACAAAGCTATGATAGAGCATTCTTTCGTGGGCTTCCGTACACTTCAATTTGTTTTGCTTAGGGGGAGATATAACACTAGCCCAAGCCAGATATGTGTCGACTTAGAAAACCATTAAATTTTTTAAAAATTGAAAATAATTTGGTTAATTTGTTTCCAGTTACAAAATATAAACTGTGATGTTAGTGGTCAAAGAACAGATTAGCCGAATACAAATTTTATTAAAATACAGCGATCCTGAAAATTTGCCTAAAAACAAGTTGCTCTGCCATAAATTTTACTTATTCCTAACCCAGATTTAAATGTTATTAATGCTTGTTGATGTGTAAAACAATATTTAATTAAAAATACAGTCGAACCTCTCGAACTCGAACCTCTATAACTCGAACCCATCTATAACTCGAACCTTTTAAGCGGTCCCTGCACTTTTTACATGTATTTTAACCTATGTAACTCGAGTTTCTATTACTCAAACTCTCCATAACTCGAACTGTTTTGTTTGTCCCTTCAGGTTCGAGTTATAGAGGTTCGACTGTATTTAAAAACTTATAATTGGCAAAAATACAATTTATATTCAAATCTGGTTAAGTAAGCATTTTTCAATGTTATAAGTGTTAAAAAACTCATTGGCATTAAAGGATTTTGACCAAAATCTAATCAGCAGTCTTAAGCATTACTTTTTATAAAAATCTCATAAAAATTGGTCAAGCGATTCCAGAGCTATCGTCGGCCGGGCAGAGACAGACACGCACACTCACAAAAATTACTAAGATTTGTCCAAATACACACATACGTTCTCTAGCCATTGCTGCGCGGGCTAGGAGAATCGTTTCATGTGCTGACGAAAATTAGATAAGATTCGAACTACTCTATTAAAACCAGTGATAATGACATCTCAAAGTTATTTAACCTCTAGGAATGAACCCCCTGAACGTAATAGTCTGGTGCGAAATTACATCAGAACATTTAATTGGCTATTATTTCCTTGTACACAAGATAATGCAACTTCTCACACTTGTCTGGAATCTATACAGCTCTAAAGGTAAATAATCGGTAAATGATGACTTTTAAGAATTTATTATTTTGCTGGAAACTAGTTCTTGTTCTTGGAACCTCGTAGCTCTTAATTTTTTCTCTGAGATAATTTAAAAATTAATTATAATGCTAACATGCGCCAAACTGCTGTTGAAGTATAATCTTCCGCAGAAAATAAAATGACTAGATATAGCAATGTTACAAGCAGCAATAAATAATTGTATGAAAAGAGCTCAGCTGTCTAAATCATATACGTAATATTCCAATACTCCCTGTTACCCATTTACACAATGACTGGCGTTTGATGCAAACATTCAGAAATAAAGATACGAAAAATGCATAGATACCAAATTTACATTGATAGAGTTTTTGTCAACTGTGCGCAGATGATCTGAAGTGACGAATACACGAATAAAATAATATGCATGCAAAAAGGGTAGACTTTTGTCCATTTATATTGCTATTTCAAATATGTTTGCATCATGCATCGTAAGTCGTAAGGTACCGTGGGCATTAAAATAATATGTACTAAATGCATATGTGTTTGAAAGCAGCCAATCAGGGCACTTTTTCTTAAGGACCGCAAGGACTTCTGTTTGCATCATTCATAAGCAATTACCGTGGGTATTGGAGTATTATGTATATGGTGTAAATAAGAAAGCAATGGAAGAAGATAAGAAAACTTGAAAAATACAATGTTCTTTGTAAAGGCAAACATTTTTGAATAAATTGTGGTTAGTAATATCAAAAAGGTTGTATTTTTTGTGTAATAAAAATGTTATAAAATTTTTAATGTAGTTTAAGTTATCTTATGGCCCACGCTGTACAAACACATATAAAGCCTTAGATTTATTCATTGTAGTAGTAGAAATATATTCTTATACTCAATGTTCCTTTGTCTTATTTTATTTTTACCATTTAGAAAAATGAAAAAAATTCTAAAATAAATAAAAAAAGATTATTGGACACATTTTGAGATATTTTATGCATAAATATTTAAGTATTTAAATTCTCATATTGTAATACGTACAACAATTTTTGTCGAATCATTATGAATTTTACCATCAAGTGAAATTAAAAGTAACATTTAAAAAACTTGCCTAAAAGAGAGACCCTGAATGTACGACATACTTTTTTCTTTAAAATATGTCATACATACAGGGCTTTTAGCCTAAAATACCTATACTTGTGTATATATTATGTAGGTTTGTTATTGAATTTTTTATATATAGAGTTTACATTAATATACACCACGTTCAACTTTAATTCTTGTCTCGAGAACATTAACGTCCTTATACGTTAATATTCGAGAAGTTGCGAGTGAAAGAGATAACATATTAAATCAGCGGCGTACGCAAGAGAGGCCTTGGGGGCTAAATAAATTTTACCCAATAATCAAGTTAAAAATTAAATGATCTGCGCCCAAGCCTTCTCCTCATGATTCATCTCTGTCTATCGATACGCGCTCAAGCCCCCCCCAGGATTCATTTTTGCGTACGCGACTGTTAAAATTCTAAAGTACCTAAAAAGAATAGCCAGTCCTTCACATCAACGCAAAGTCTTAGCTCTCCGAACTTTTATTGGATGTACAATCGCCCTCTTTTTTAATGTCATTTTAAAAATTGTCTAAACTTGTCTCGAAAGTCCAGAATTTCAGCGGGCTTTAAAAACTGTTGCACTTTTCTTTGTATTCTACAAATTTAGAAAAAATAAGATGACTTTAAAAAAGTGGGCGAGTGTGCGCCGTTTGGTTTCTCTGTAGATCCTTGTCTCATGCACTCGTGATTTTTGGATACAATAATTCGAACACCCTGTATACAAATATGTTAAGACCTGCTGCTAAAAACTAGATTTAGTTTAAGTTTGTACACCTAACTACCGATTTATACCATGCCATTCGGTAAAGTTGGGCTACAGTTCGATTTTGCCGTTCGCAAAAGTTGAAGATAATTCATCTTTATCTTTCGACGATAGATTCGTAGTCGGCCACGTACGTCATACTTAGTTGGTTTCTTCTTTTATTTTCCCTGGTTATATTTTCTCTTTGTGGCAAAAGCTAAGTCAGAAAAGGTTAGAGGCCTCATTTTAAACAAAAAAACTGTGAAAAAAACCAATTTTTGAGATAATTATTACCGAACGGTTGCGAACGAACGACGGCATCCTATAAATGCTAAAATGCCGTCTACGAACTGTAAACCGTCAACGTGAACGGTGAACGGCACTTTATAAATCAGGAGCTATACTTCGTACACCGAGAATTTCAGCCAGCAATGTGCAATTGAGTGGCCTATATTGCGAAGTTTTGCTACAGCAGTAAAATCAATTGCTAGCTTTATAAAGAGGAAGATTTTTTAAGGTCGCGGCAAAGATGTTTACACACCTTTAAGAATTAATAAAAACTATCATCGCGAACATCTGTAGATTGATAGATAGTTCTATATAAAATAGGTTTAAATAAGTACTAAAGTGAGTAAACTCCAAATAATGATGTAGTATTATTGTAAGTATATAATATAGTATATAACAAGGGGAGAAATTATCCTCGTAATAAGAATTTAGAAAGAAGATTAGACCTGTATAGACTTTTTAGTATATACTTCTGGTGAAGTTAAATCACCCTAAAGATGCTGGTTTGTTCTAAAATTAATGGACTTTGGTAGTATATCAAACTAAAATCATCTCAAAGTTCAAACAATGAGACTCAACTTGCTTCTAGACGATAATTAATTTAATCCTAGTTTGCACATTGTGTGGTGGAATAGCGCAGGTTATTAAGTTTCGGGTTCTACTTTTTACTTTAAATTTTAGTTCCATATTTTATTATAATGCATTCTCGATTTTAGTGTTTCGCTTGAAAATGGTTGCCATATCTTGAAAGTTAGGTAAAAAAATTAACATTTACAAAGACAGCTATTTACAATCGTGACCCGTTATTCTTATGCAGTCAGATATACTTGATAATATCATACTTTATACTTTTACTGACAACTTAATGTTGTGAGAAATACCAGAATAGAATAAAATATAGAAAAATAAAATAAATTTACATATTATTAGGTACAATACGATATATTATTTTAGTCGTAGTTTAACTTTTCTAGCTGACCAGGCGTGGCTATTGCTCAGTCCACAATTTTTTTAAGAGTAGCCCGCCTTCCCTATCGAGTATTAAGTAATTTAAGAATGGTATCCTACAAACTTCTTGGTTTTCACCATTTGCCAAAACTAAACATATAATAATTTGTTAAAGGAGAAGAAACGAAAAGTCCTGCTTACTTCACAAATATTTTATTGTCTAATCACAACGCGTTTCGGTTTTTAAAAAACCATTATCAAGTGGTCTGGTAGACAGTTAAGAATCATCTTTGAAACAAATGAAAAACTGGAACACACAAAAATAAAAAATTAAAAAACATTTAAAATAGTCTAAAACAATATACAGATTAAAAATCAGTCAAACGGACATAAAGGTTTATGGAGGATCCAAAACTTCAACAAATAATTTAAAATCATCGGCAAATGCCAATGATTCTACATTTTTTACCTTAGAAATAATTTTGTTGAAGGCAATAATAAAAATAAGTGGTCCGAGATTTGACCCTTGGGGCACACCAGAAGAACTTATATAAATAGTAGACCTGCTACCTTTTAATTTCACGAACTGATATCTTTTGCTTGTGCTAGTTCCCAAATACGATTGTATTAAATTAGTTAGGTATGGAAAAACATCCATTCCAGTTAGTCCATCTAAAATAGTGCTGTGACTTACTTTGTCAAAAGCCTTTTCCAAATCCGTATAAATAACATCACCTTGACTCTTTTTGTTTAAAGCCTCATGTACGTATTGAGAGAAAATTGTTAGATTTGTAAAGGTAGATCTTTTGGGTAAGAAGCCATGCTGTCTGGAATATATTTTATTTGACACTTCTGCAAAAAGTCTGTCAAATATTATGATTTCGAGAATTTTTGAGATTGCGCATACTATTGTTATAGACACACACTTTGGGAGGCTCTAGAAGAAAAAAACCAATAACAACAAGTTGCTCGTCGCCAATATCAAATAGTCCTGGCTCAAGCTTACGACTATTAAAATTATATGACCTGTAAATTAATTTAAGAATACGATAAAGGAGGTAAATCCTTATAAAATGGAATACATGTGCATTGGTGGGGAGCAGCAGGAACTTATCTTGACAAATATCTGGAAATGGACTTCACTTGTGATGGTAGTTTGGATGACGAAATCAAACACAGACACAACAAATATAGAATTTACAACAGCGTAGTAAAAAGAGTCATCAGTTATGGAAATGACGTATCGCCACTCAAATAAAAAACGAGGAAGTCTCGCTTTCTGAAAATCAAAACTGATAAGAGTGAGAAAAATGAGAAGGAAACGTACGAAAAATGGCGGAAGAATCCCAAAGAAAATACTAAATTAGACACCAACAAGACCGAGACTAGCTTGGAGAGAAGGAATAGATAGAGACAGAGAAAGAAAAGTAGTTGAACACCTCTGGAAAAATCGAGACCAATGGAGACTGGAAATCAGAAGACAGCGAATAACGTTATAGACGGATCTATATTATATGCCTGTTTATTATTTTGTTGAATCTATGCGAAACATATAATTTATTTATTTATAGCTATTAGTTGTGGCAAATCAAAACAGTGTTATTTAGATAATTATAATAACATTTAAATCTAATTGTTTACTAAATATTTTCCGAAATTTATGCAGTTGCACAGATTGTGGCAAATAGTCGTAAATAATGTTTGGTTAACACGGTTAGCAATAAATTTTGCCGCGAGCGAGCGGCAGCAACTCGGTTTTAAATAAAGCATGTGGTATTTAATTTCGGGACATGATGTTATTGGTTCAAGAGTATGGTATTATTTAAAAAATTGCATGCCAGAACAAGGAAAATAAATTGGTTTTAAGATACCAGTGATTCTAAATGTTTTATTTTAGCTGTCAACACCAGTGGCGGCTGCTACAGGTAGGGCAATGGGGCAGTGCCCTCCCAAAACTAGACAACAAACAGTATTTCTAATTGATTTATTTAAAAAAAGTTGAATCTTCCCTTACGACATATCTAGTTCTTTTTTTTAATCGGTGGTTAACAAAAGGTGATTAATTGAGTAAACTTTTTTAGCGTAAATTATTACAAGCCGGTAGCACCGCACAGGACAAGATTTCAATTTCACCCGTTTTTCAGCATAGTATGGGAGGCTATTCTCGCGCGAGGGTGGAGGAATGTTTGTTTTATTTGACGTCGGCCATATTCATCATGCGAAAACATCCGTTGCCCTTCCTACGTGTTGCCGGTTCTATCCTTAGTGAAGACATATGAGTTTATTTAGTAGGTCAGTAGTTAAAAGCCTTGCCGGTCGCGTGTTCATTGTTAATTTTTGGTTGTTTTTAAAATGGAAATAAATACCGTCGATTATATAATTAACTGTGAAAATTTAAAAACGTTGACATATGAACTTCAATTACAAATAAAATCTTTAGGGCCACATAGACCGGACCTAAAAATCCTAAAAAATAACCAAAAAATTAGTGCAAGTAATAAAAAATTATACGATGCTGAAAACTGGTTGTGTGGTTGTGAAAAACAAAATGCTTTTTTTGCTTTATTTGTCTTCTTATGAACAATCCACGAAAATTGGACATATACTTAGTGGGTTAATACACTGTTTAAAACTCTGTGGTATTTTTGAAGTTGCTTTACAGGGCCATAAAAAGAAAGGCCAATGGACTTTATCTATGAACAAATAAACTACACCAAGTAGCTTCTTCACCAAGTAGCTTCTTGTTTAAAAAATACTAAAATAAAAAGGTTTTTTGTCTCATTTCTCATGCAATTTAAATTTCTGTCCCCCCAATTTATAACGTCACCAGCCCCCACTGGATGAGATAGGTGTAGGTAGGAATAAGTTTAAAGTTCTGACTTAAGGGGACAAACTTCTCCCGAAAACTTACCATCTGACAACACTGATATCCCATTTTTTAGCCAAATCTTTGTTATAATAGAAATAGAAAACGACAAAGCGGAATGCGTCAAAATTTTGCGGCGTGGTTTTTTAAAGCATGTTTAACAAACGTATCTTTGCAGTTTTTCACTAATCCATCTTATTCAAAAAATAAGAAAAAGTTATGACTAAAACACAACAAATAATTCAAAACAATGTTTGGCATTTCAGTAGCCTAGTTGTGTTATATAAAACTGTAGCGAAATTGTTTTGATTTTTGTAATTTTTGTAAGGAAGTATACAAAGGAAAATCAAAAATCTAACAAGATACGTTTAAAGATTTTTAAAAAATCTTGTATATGAACCGAAAAAATGTTTCAACTGGTTTTTTATAGAAGAGATCTATTAGGATGTACAAAAGTGTGCTCAATTTTATATTTGCTGCAGGACACCAAATCAGACAAGAGCCATCAATATCCTGCCTGAAGCACCACCCCCATATACCGGGGACGAGTCTATTCGATTGAGAAAATGTTACTAAGATCACGTGACCCAGATTTTCAGATTATTTCCAGTAATTTTAAACAAAACAAATACAATTTTTTCTATATACAAAAAATATTTTTGAGGGCCACTGGCCACGACCTACCAAACAAAATCACAACATGACGAACCGAATCATTAGATAGTTTGTAATAATAGTAATTTACCTAACAAGTGTGGAAGAGGCACTGAACACACGCGTTAGGTATGTAGGTAAAACAATATTTTTCTCAGAAGACAATAAATGTAACCCGTGTGCAAAAATGTTTCCTCACAGGTCCACACCTGTGCGAAAAACCAGTTTAATTTGATTTGTGCAAGATAAAAGACCAATTTTTACAAAAGTTAGTATAGTTCAACAGTGTTCATAGGAAAAATAGCGTATACAACTCGATCGAAAGTAACTTCCTTACATTCGCGTGTTGTTTCATTCGTCTAGCGCCCTGTTTACAACATTCACGCTCGTGTGAAATTTGTCACTTTCTTCTCTTATTATATAAGATACTATTTTTTACGAGGTTGTGGAAACAAAAATAAAGCACAACAAATACAAATAACTCATGTATTATATTTAATTTACAATGATTGCTGAAAACTTTACTTCTTATCCGAACAGCATCTTTGAATCAGTTGATGTTCGTTTTCATATTCTGGATCAAAGATATCGTAAGGTCTTTAATATCTTCGTTCTGGATGTATTTGGGGGCAGGCTCATAGTAACATTACGTGCTCCATCCTTTATTGTGGCTAAATCTTCGGGATTATCAAGCTAAACCATTATTTCAACATACAACAGCACTGCCCGCCCTTGTTAGTTAAAAAGTTGCAAGTAATTTTTTTTCGAATTTACGTTTTTTGTCTCGACGGATTTTCCATCATGTCCTATATAATAAAATTAAAAAAAAAAAACTAAAAAAACAAATAGCAGTAACTGTCGTACTGCCTTATGAACAAGTAAAACTTTGAAGTAATTTTTTTCCGAACCACACTTTCGTGACCTGCGCCCTTTTGACTACCGGGGCAGAGCAGGTATGCTAATTTTTCATAATATGGTAAGGAATTTTTTAATAATGAACTTGATGCTGCACTTTTATCTATAATCTCCTTAATTTAAATACGACCCAATACCGATTTTTCAATCGGTTAATTGATTTCTTAGATTTTTTATGTATTTTAGCACCAAAAATGATCTTTCGCAACTAAGATATGAGATATTGGCAAGGCCGTATCGAAGGGGGAGATCAGGGGTATCAATCCCCGCCAAAGTAGTCAACAAAGTGTGTTAAAAGAAATTTCACAACAGCACAAATTAGAAAAAAAATTGTACAATATTTTTATTACATTTTTTTAATCTCCCGATTTTTTCTTCTGGATATTGGTATTGTAAAAAGACATTAATAAGTTAGTGCCATTATCACATTATCTCCTTGATACATTATACTTATTTTAATATAAAAGTAACTGTAACAATCAAATGAGTAATGCAGACCAGGAGTTACTACATACAGATCTTTTTAATTTAAATGTTTAATGTTTTAATTCGATGGTTTGTCAAATATACAAAAAATCCAACTGGCCTTAAATTGTACCGGCCCAGCGTTTGCCCGGTTGTCCGCCTGTCCCATCCAACCCTGTTCGCTGCGTACGCCCATGGGGCTTAATTATTGAGTCGTTTGAGCCTTGTCGATAAATACAGAAAGCTACTTTTTTTTTAATTTCCTTTGTTTTTGAGTAAAAAGTATCACAAAAAATTTCGATCAGAAATAAATTGCAGTAAAAAGCTGTATTAAAACTTGCATCATATATGAAAAACTTTTTACTCAAACAATTAAAAAAAAACAAAAAATCAGTTACCATCATGGAAAAACTGTTTACACACGTAAAATTTGCTAAACAAACATTTAATGTTGGCACATATTTACAAAAATCCAAAAATAGGAAAAAATAACAAATACGTGTCGTTTCATACAGCCTCTATTTTAAAAAAGAATTAAAAATACAATGATGAACACCTTTAGCTACAAGTACGTATCAGAAACTAATAACTCAACAAAATAACGATAGATTTAATCTACTCTCAAATTCAATCATTTGAATTTGAAATAATCACGAGTGTGTGAGAGTAGGTATATGATCCAAATGTACAAGTCCGAAATAACTAACCGCACGCTTCCAATGAAAAAGCGGCGAGCGAAAACATTTCGTCGATGTAAAAAAGAAAACGGGACTGGCTATAGGTCCAATTGTTTCATCACTTGCACTTGTAAGAAATTTTGGTACTCTATCGATTATTATTTAAGCCATTTTTAATAAATCACGTCTGAAGAGTTTGGCTCGAATTTTGTCTTGCTTAATCTTACTTTTCATTGCTTTTTTACCTTATAACATAATTATTAATTAAACGGATCCATGACGAATTTGATACCTTCACAGCCAGCCTGTTAGCAAACTTCAAGTGAAGCCACGATATATCAGCCTTGAAACTCCTACGATGTTTTTGGTTATAACACAAATTATTAAGCAAAATCAAAAACTGATTCTGTCCATGGCAAAATCACTAGTGTACTTTTGTATTTTTTTGAAACTACATTGGGGCAATTTTTTGACAGCAACAAAACCGGACCGCGAGTGGCCCACTAACTTTCTCATAATGATGCAATGCTCCGTTAAAAAGTTAGCAAATTTAAAACAAATTTATTTGTCAAAAAACTGTCATTAGCACTAATGGATTTTGACCAAAATCTAATCAGCTCGTTACAGCGTCAAACACTATTTTACCTAAAAATTTTATGAACATCGGTTTAGCGGTTTAGGAGCTATCGTGTTACGGACAGGCATATACGGCGTTATCTCAAAAAAAACCGTCGACAATAATACCTTCTCGAGCCATTGCTACGCGAGCTAAGAAGAAGATTAAATATGTATTATAGATTAAATTTTAAGGACGGTATCTGTGGTTAGTAATCTGTGGTAGCAATTATCTAAAATTAATCAAGTTAAAATCGAGGTTAAAATATGTCAATCACATTACCAAAAAATATTAATGTAAACTTAAGATTGTCAAAAAGAGAATCTCTGAAATAAACATCATTGCTGTAAAAGGCCTTTGCTTTTTGATACACCAAAAAGGCAGAAAGGTTTAATATTAAGAAGATAAAATAAGGGTAAAAGGAGTATAGACGTCAATAGAGTAGAGTGAAATCAATAGCCAAAAAGGACATTGGGAAAAATATTCTAAATAAACCTACTATCAAATGTACCTTTTGCAAAAGGATTTGTTTACCCAACGGCAACGAGCTCTAAAAAAACTGAAAATCTGATGAGGTTGGTGCGCAAACCGGATTTAATTATATCACCCCACACAAAATACAACAACAACGATGTGTAATGGAACAGAGCTGTTTTTCAATACAAAACGTGAGATTTTGGAAAAATACTGCACACGTCGAATTTAAATTAGAGGAATGTATAATTTTCGTTTTAATGACGCCTATTTAAATACGAAAGATTGTTTAAGTAGCACCTCAATTTGAAGATCCTTAGATGCTTTTACAAGCATATAATTATTTTAAAAATCCATCAATTAATTTTGGAAAGGTCCGAAATATTTACATTTAATTTTGCGTCCAAGACAACTTTCATCTCATAAATTATTTGATAGATTGCCGCAAAAAAAAAAGGTTGAAGTTTGAAACCTATTGTCCAGGTGCAGGTAGTACTTGTCGATAGCATCTGTTAAACCTTACAAGAAGGGATAAAGTACTTATACCCGATTAGGTGCGTTCGTTACTTTTACTTAAAGTAATTACGAATACCCCGTCGTGCTTAAAATACTGGAATCTTATGCAAAATTTGAAAATAAATTTTCAACTTTTGCACAGACTCCTGAATATTTAAAAATGGTTGTTATGATTACCGTACAGTTTTAGTGTGGCACAAAATGGTGAGGCAACTATAATATCTTCTCTATTCTTTCTTTTGTAGGATATAATACACAAAAAAAATTAAAAAGGTTTGTTAGATAATTAAATCAACTTTCCTGTCAGCGGCTTCGCGCGAAAAAATTGGGAGTGAACTAAGCTGGTGAGGATACACTAGAAACCCAACCTAACTTTCTTGGGGGGTAATGGGGTAATTATCCCCTGCAGAAAAAAAAATGCACCTTATGTTAACAATTAAAGGGAAAGCAGGAGAATTACCGCCCCCCCCTAGACAAAAATTATCATAGAAATAATTTTTTCATCGAATATTACCCCCCCCCCCCCTTCTAGATTTTCATCCAGATCCGCGCTTGGTTCGGTTCGGTTCTCCCCCACGGCATTCTAAATACGCCACTGGTTCCCAACATAAGCAAAGGCACAAACCTGGACTGGTTGCAGCTGACCTGGTACCAGTCATCCTTGTCTGAGGCGAAGAGGCTGCACTTCGGGATGCCCTCCGCCGTCTTGAAGACGTGCTGCGAACCAACATGTCTTCTATTTTTCACTAGTTTTACCTGTGTTTTCTCGGCATCTTCATTTCAAGGCTGTATTTTTTTCTGAAAAAAAGGAAAATACAGATTTATATTTTTAATACCTAAACAAACTTTAGAAGCTTTCGATACACAGAAGATAATGTCATAATTGATTAAATTCTGTGTTTGTTTAGAAGCGGGCAATGATCTTAGAAAAGATCCGTATTATTGACGATCCGTACAATAAGTGCAAACCCCGTGACCTTAAAAATCCGTGCGGTGAGAGCTGGTGAGGGCACTATCTCATATCATATTTCAGATGGGTAAGGGCAAGGGAGAAGATACTCACTCACGGGCACGAGATTCAAGAATATAGCGGCAGGTTCAGAAGACCTAATTACGGCCACGGGAATCAGGAATAAAGTCGCAGATTAAAATAGTTGATTTTTTTGGCGCGCACAGTACCGCGCGGAACGATTGTGCGCGGTTGCAAAATTTGTATAGAGCAATCTAAAAGGTCAAAAGGTAAAAGATCAGAAGACAAAATTTAAAGAATTGATTTTTAAGATAAAATAACGGCACTATATTATAACCAATAATAAAAATATCTAAGACTGCTCGCTATACTCGTACTTTTAACGCGATGGGTTTAACGCCAGTTGTGTTGCAGTAAAATCGTATCTAAATTTATAGATAACGAGCCAGTTCCGCCGCTTTTAACGGTCAGAATAGGTTAGTTACGCTTAGAAGAGATTAGATAATAGGGACTAATAGCCACGGCCTTGCGTAAACGTAACTTACATTATATAAATACGAGACGCTGCGTACTGAAATGAATTGAAAACAGCGTATCCACTTATAACCATAGCATTTGTAATTGGCCTATCAATTTCCGTCGTTTGCAAAAAAGTAAACTCTTTGGGCTCGAATTTCAATTTAATTTAAAAAAATATCTCTACTTAAAAATATTAAAATTAAAAACATCAAAACACTTAAAAAATAGGGTTAAAATGACCAAAACAAACCCTTAGAATCAAACTGGGTTGAAATTTGGACGAATTTGCTCAGATTTTTCTGATTTGTGGTTGCTAGTAGGTACGCTAGATGGTGTAACGATACACCGCGTGTAATGCGTATCGTACGTGCCAAAGGCACTGCACATGCGCATTTAAGCAAAACGTACGTTACGTTTTTTTTAAATAGTGCGCATTTTACAAATTTGGTGCATAGACAAGAAGCAAGATTTATATTTTTGATCTTTTGAAAAGTTTCTGATTACATCCTTAAATTACATTAAACAAAAATTCATTATTTTTGAGCTCTACCCTCTTTGTAACGCATTTTCAAGAAAAAATACATCTAAAAATACGGCTCAACCCCTCCTCCCCCCCCCCCCCCACGTTACATAATTTTAGAATGGTCCCTTAGCAATAGTCCAAATTGTTTATTTTCGTTTAGGTCAGGTTAGATATTACCTATTTTGTAATTTTTACAAATTTTGTACATGGGCAACAAGCAAAATTAATATTTTGGATAATTTTTAAATAAATATTTGGTCTTTAGTTTTTCGATATCTGGTCTTTTTCTCTTTTGGAAATTCTATTATTTTGTCGTGTTGAGGTTTGACGTTTAGTACGTCAACTCTAGTTTTTTTAAGTATATTTTAACTTTTTTAACACTTTTGACCATTGCCATACAAAATTTATTAACCATCAATACTTTTCCCAAAAGTATTTAAACTAAAATACTATTATTTTGAGCAAATTTTAAGCTCAATCAATTATATAAACAGTTTAAATATGGGAAACTTAAATTCTTTTAATTACTTGAATATTCTTCCTTTTGTCTTATTCGTCAAAAACTCATATCGAGATTTTGTACTTTTAATCTTTGGTTTTACCATCAATGATAATAATGACAAACAAATAATATTATAATATCTGAGTAGTCTTATTTTGAGTCCAGAGAACTAAGGACAGGGCCAGTAGCAGATATTTCGTCGCCCTGGGCAAGTCGGTAAAATGCCGCCCACCCTTCCAACACTTAGTAGTAAAATAAAACGTGAACAAGAAAATTATTAGGTTCAAAATATTTATGTTTTGATTTGTCAAAAATTTAAATTTATTCACCAAATTGAAATAATAATATAATAAAACGCACAATTTTTTTGCAAAGTTTTTTTGTTGTGTGACACGATAAAAAATTCTTCAAATACATTTTTTAAGTTTGTTAATTTATCTAAAATATAAATAAGTGAGTCTATAACGGATCTGATACCTTCCTAGCCCATTAACACACTTTAAGTAAACTCCGTGCTATACCAACCTTAAAAAAAGTTTTTTGTAAATATCTCTCAAACGAATTCTCCTACAAAGTTTATAGTTATTAGATAAGTTTTTGAGAAAAATGTGCTTTACTGCATATTTATGGAACTCTCCGTTAAACAGTTAGCATTTTTTTAATTTTACCTGTCAAAAAAATGTCATAACCATTCATGAATTTTGACCAAAATCTAATCAGGTCGTAACAGCGTCGAACACTATTTTCCCTGAAAATTTCATGAAAATCGGTTTATTACTAGAAGAGGTCAAAATACATTCAAAAAGTTAATTTTCGGCGTTATCTCAAAAATTTTTTTGTTAAAAACAATACTTCTTCTAGACATTGTTGCGCAGGCTAGGAAACTTAAAGAGGCCAAAAAATCGAAAAATGTGTCCGTATATTTGTCACAGCATTTAGCGCGTAGACGCTTGGTCTGATTTCGACGAAACTTGCTAGATACCTACGTAGGATTTTTTTCGTCAAATGTTTTTTTTAATTTTTTTTCTAGTACTTTATATAAAAAAGAAAATCAAAAACTAGCTTTTTTCGATATAATTTTTATTAATTGATTTTTTGAACTTAAACTCAGTATGAGACCAATACAACGCAGTAGTAGTTTTCTTGTAAAAAATCGGATAAAAGTTTTGATACTTTATCAATATGCTCTGTATTTTTAGTTCGGTTTTGGATTTAGTCTTTAAAGCCGCGTACTCATTGGCGAGCAAACCCTGTAAAGGGTATTGTTACAATATTCGCTAGCGTGGAAGTGGTATAAAACAGGTTCGCGAGCACGCTATAAGTCGCTCGCGGTGAGCGGTTCTTGAAGGGAACAGAAAGGTTTAGATTAGTAGCAGTTAGTTCGCGGTCGTCCTCTTGCGACATTGGTATAACCAAACAAATATAAATAGGTACGTGGTATCAAAATTGCTTCCGTCGAAGACTGGGGATTGTGAGTGTTACGAAAAGCCAAACATAATGATATTGATACGATATCAGTAACTCTAACGGGTCGGCTACAAGATCCACTCGCTAATAAGTATACACTGAATTTTTGTAATTTTACATAATATTATCATGTAATTTTTTACATAACATATACTGTAAATGTGTTTTCTTTTAGTACTGTAGAGCTGTTTTTCCATTTTTCACAGAATACATTGGGTTTTTAGACAACTGGATTTGGATAGTATAGTTTCATTATCCATAAAAAATTTACAATATACCTGCATGTAATTTTACTAATACTGTTATGTGATGATACGTATAATTTTTTATGACTGTAAAATTTCAGTGAAAAACATTCGGTACAAAGTTGGCAACGTTTTTATTTGAATTTTACAAAACACTTTCTTCAGTGTGCAGCTTAATTCACAAAAACTATAGTCATCTTTCCAAACATGTTTTTAAGTGACCTATAATAGATTGAAAACATAATAAAATTCCACCTATTAAGTTTCTAAAAGTATTCAAATAAATATCAGTTTATTCATTTTCTTTATAATTTACTTATTTATTTGGCGACCCCTAGGTTGCCGCCCTGGGCAAAGATCCGGCTGACTCGGCTCTAGCGCGGCCGCCCTGCTAAGGATCCTCATCCCTGAACCTAATTGCCCTACCCTAGCGAAGCTTCAGGACCAAGACCATCAGGCTCAATTATTCACCTCAGGGCCAAATAGAGGGATCAAATTTAAATGAAACTGTTCTTGAAAGCTAATAGCTAGACATTCGCTAGATAGAAAATTAGTGGCTGTTTGAATAAAGTATGTGCAAGATGGTGTCCTTTTGATTTAAAATAATGAAAACGCAAAAAAACCACAATCTAATCTACCTAGGTAATTAGGTCCTTTTTAGAAGAAAAAATTGTTTTGTAGTATAAATAAATCAGTATTAGAAAAGTTTACTTGTCCTAAAATTTATTTAAGGCAAACAGATCAAAGTTACCACGCACACAATACAGGGTGGAACACCCAACACATATTTTGCATAAGAGTTAAGTACCCTTATTAAAAGAGAGGGAAAAATTTTATAAAAAAAAATGTTTAGAATTAAAAGTTGTGTGCAGATACAAATTTTCAACTTCCTATGACGACTTGAGAATTTTAAATTTTCTCAAGATTTTTTTAAGGATTTTTTTATTCTGCATAATAAACATATTGCAAATGTATTCTTGACTCTCACCCATGGCAACAACTGTGATTTTTTGTCATTTTGACAATATGTGCGTAAAGCAAATTCAACAGTTAACGTATTTTATAAATAACGGGAGGGCTGCAGAATTTAATAATAATCATCCCGAAAGACCAAACATCTCCCATGTAACTTGTTGCTTCTGTTATGCAGAATTTTAGACATTTTCCCAAAAATTTTTTATATAACCTGAAGAACTGAGAAGGGATAATGAATTCAGCTATTCAGGAAAACCCCAAACAAAGCATCAGATAAATATTCCTGACTTTGAATATAACCAACACGTTAACAAGAAAAATTCTAAAAAATCACAAACTCAAATCTTTTAAACCAAAATTTATTCACGCTTTAATGGAAAGAGACGTGAATGATTGGATTTTTGTGCATGGCTTTTAGGGAGTTTAGAAAGATTTAAAAAAAAATGTTTTTTTTTACAACCTAAAGTGCTTCTCAATAGATTGCGCCACCTGTCAAATCAAAAAATTTGTCTTTTATAAGGTACTGTACTTGGAACCTCGATTTGCAATATGTTTATTATTCAAAATTGAAAAATTGTTGAAAAAATCTCGAAAAATTTCAAAATACAGAAAGTCGTCATAGGAAGTTAAAAATCAGTATCTGCACATAACTTTTAATTCTAAACAACTTTTTTTGTACAATAATTTCCTATCTCTTTAAATAAGGGTAATTTACTCCTATGGAAAATATGTGTTTTGTGTTCTACCCTGTATACTGAGCATGACATCTTTTATCTGTTTGGTGTTATGTTGATTTTTTAGTGGCATCCAGCGAATTTTTTTGAAATTAATTTTTTTGAAACATTTTTAGCCTAACATAGTTGAAAAACTGGGTTGTTTACAAATACTTAAACCCTACGTTCCTTCCATCATCATCGATATGAAAAAAATGACGTATAATTCAAATTATGTAATGTTGAATTTTAAAATAGGTCAAATATAAATTCTTTTAAAATATAAGTTCTTTTTTTTTAATTTTATTGTTGATAAAATTTTAAAATAACGCATTTTATATTAAAAAGTGGCTGATTAATAATATTTTATATTATTAATATTTTTTCTGGATAGGAATTTAATTTATTATTTGAATAACAAACACAAATAAATTCCCTGCTTTTTAAAACGACAAAAAGCATTTATTATTATACTGATTGATACCAAATGCTTTTGTAATAATATATAAGCAAAATATAACTAAATATATAATACAAATATATTACTCACATAGAGTAAATTCATAACTGTCTATATTTTGTTTAAAACATTTTTAAAATATATAGTTACGCTTAAGAGAATGTTTCCACGCTGCGGTACACAAGCTAAAGTGACTGTCCATTTGAGAGAATTACTTTCGAGAACTGCTCCAGGAAGTAGGAATATTCCTTGCAAAAGAACACACTTTAGAGAGTAAATGTCAGACAGCACACGAGTAAAGAGCTGCATGTTAGCAACCATAAGTGACTACATAACTAATTAATTTCGTATATTCGTGATGGTGTTGATATTTCTTAAAGCAATAGTGGTGTAATAAAAGAGATGAAATTCGCATTCGCAATTTTAAGGAAACTTTAATATTAAATAAAGGGGGTCTAAGGGACTTAAAACTTAAAAATCTTAATGCGCTGGATATTTTATGGATTATCACTGATTTCTCAAAAAAACATATGGTTTGTAACATCTTCCATTAGTCGGAAATTTTAAACTTCAGGTCTATTAAAAACAGCACAGAAAAAATATTTTGGTATTGGTGCGCTTTCCCGCGGAAATCCTGGATCCGCCACTGATCTTGCGTAATACACCAAGGGCGATGTAGTATATTTATTAGGAATTTAAGTCGTTATAATAATAATATAAAAGGTTTTTCGATTAACGTTGTTGTAGTTTTGCCTTTGTGTGAAATATGGGCCGGTCGCCTATTTTTTCCCGGGCTGGTTTACGGTTCCTCATTCACCACTAGTGCTATAGCAGAAGTCGTAAAGCAGAAAGATAGTAACCAACATCTAAGTCTACTTTCAGGATCTCTTAGGTGAGCACAAATTCACGATAGAACTCTCAAATGGATTAGCTGTTTGATGAAATTCTCTTCATTTTGTTTATTATTTTCCCATCATTCATTGGATTGAGTTGTGTGTGATTATTCGTAGGCTATTTAATTCCAGGGGTTGGTTTGTTCTATGCTTGTCTGGCTTGTTTAGAAAGTCTTTAGAGTGTTTTTGTCTGGGAGTTGTTCGCCAGTTTTGAATCACCTTTCTAAAAATCCACTCTCCTATTTCTTTAGCGACTATACGACTCCGGTCCCACAAGCGCGGATTCTGCTCCCAACCTTGCTATTCCGTCTGCTTTTTCATTTCCTTCAACCACCTTATGGCTTGGCAATTAGACACGACTGATCTTGTTTGTTCTGCTGGCCTGTCCAGGGTTTGAAGGCAATTCTAGATAAGTCTGGATTGAACATTGTATTACCTCAATGCTTTTAGAACTGATAAGCTATCTGTGACGATTTTAATGCTTTTGTTTGAGAGGCCCTTGCGGGTAATCTTTTTACCGCATTCTTATATTGCATCTAGTTCTACTTGGAATTTGGTTGCAAAGTTTCCAAGCCCCACTGATAGTTCAGTCTGTAGTCCTGTCACACACTCGCCCACCCCATTTCTGAATTAGGATCCATCTGTATACCATACATGGTCGGCTTTTAACAGTTGAGCTGGTAACATGTAGTCCGCTGGCATGCTAAGTATTCAGTTATTCCGAAATACCTCGACCAGTTCAACAAGTAGTAGTAGTGGTGGGGGGTTGACCCGCAGGTTCGACAAGTAGCCCAGTTCAACAAAGTTGCCCTTAGTTTGTCCAGGTTGTTTCAGGTTTGGGATCCTAAACCTTGCCACTGCTGCCTTGGCCTCCGTCTCTAGCGAAATGTGCAGGCGAGAAAGGTTTAACCGCATGAAAAGCTGCGAGGCAAAACAATACCTCGTTCGCATTTATGTAAGTACACATTCATACGTATGCTCGCTCGGCCTCGCTATAAGGCACGCAAATTCGCTCTTAAATCTCTACACTCCTTAAGAATGGATAATTGTCGAAATTCAATTATATCTTAAAAATTTGCAAACAAAACAATTTCAATAAAAAACTTGTTTTTTTATAACAAACCATTTATTTTTTATATCGCCGCCAAGAATATGTCTTTAACCTGTTTAAACAAAATCTTGTTTGTGGGCATACGGATGAAAAACTTCAGTTCTTGCGGAAGTGGATTATTTTGAAAACTCGCATTTTAAAATACCTTGTTATCGCAGCTTCACTGTTTTTTCATTTTATTTTTGATGTCTCAATGTTTTTCAAATTAGAGGAATTGAGAAAATTCATGGAAAATTTTAGGGCAAGGACGTACCTAGTTTTACTTACAAAATTGATACTTACTAAAAAAATGTTTCTATGCTATAGATATAACAAATTTGACAAGAAATTGCCATATAAAATTTAGGCCAGCAAATTCTTAATTTCAAGGAATAATCCTACAATGTTGCTCTTTTAACTATAAGAAGTAATAAATATTGGAGACTTATCGTAGATACTATTCTGTAAAATATAGCGGATCACTTTATACATGATAATTTGTGAATTAGGTACGTCAACCTCAGATTCAACTAGATTTTTAGAAGCAGGCTTTGTCCGATTTTAATTTGTTTTTCTTGCTTTCTATAGCCAGGGTAAATTATTTATGTCAGAATAAACCTATAAAGGTCTTGAAACCAGGGCCGTATCTGATTTTTGGCTGTCTGGTGGTTTAAACAGCCCTAGCTGATACGAAAGAATAATTTTACAAAATTAGAAAAATAATTAGAAAAATTCCACGAAAGTATTCTAATATAATATTGAATTGATAATTTTTAGTGTAAGTTACTGAAAATCCAGCTTAGATGTATTATCATTTTTTATTTTTTTATGACGTAAAAAATGTTCGTGTCAATTTTTTAAATGTCATTTGGTAAAAACACTATAAACATAGCTAATATCAAAATATAGGTAACCTATTACAAAATTCCGTGTACGGGGTTTTTATGAGCACGAGTGTACCTACCCATAAATCCGAAATCGGCCGTCCTTTAAAAACAGCTGCTTGGGGCAGGGTCCCCGTCGCCCTGGCCTCTAGTGTGACCTTGTCTGAAACTATGACTTTATTTAAAATAAATTACGTAATATGTATTTCAATTAAATAAAAAAACCTTTTACCAATGGTTTTATCTAAAATACAACCTGGAAAAACGTATTTAATAGATCACATTAATTTTTGTAATAGTCCTAAACAAAACTTTTTCGTAAAATGAATAAGGGATGAACGTTTGGGTAAAATGGTAGAAAACTAACAGGATTATTAATACATTATAAGAAGGAATCCACTTTTGTGTTCTAAATAGGATTTTTCATTGTATTATTTAAAAAAAAATGAAAAATTACGCGCAATAAAAAAATTAAAAAGGACAATTTCCAAAAAAATCTTTCCCGATGTCATATAAAGATAAACTATATAAGAATATCCCATTGGGGACAACGTGTGTGTTTTTTTTTGTTATACATTATTTACTAAGTTTTGTGAGTTCGTTTTATCGGACTAAAAGAAAAATACGTAAAGTCAAAGAGTTTTTCGAAGCATTATTTACTTTTGTGTATTTTTTTTTTGAAGTAAATAAATAGCTAGATAATGGCAGTTCGTAACAGTATCGTAACGTTAGTTTTAGGAAAAGAAGTACTTATGCAAAAACACTACCTTTATTTATAGAGTAGGTTAGGTATGGTGTAACAAAGTTAACCCACATTTTGCTCAAGAAAGTATATGCCATATAAATTTTACAGCAACAAATTCTTAATATCAAGGAATTATCCTACAATTGTGCTCTTTTAACTATAAGAAGTAATAAATATTATCGAAGATGCTATTGTGTATTTAGGAACATGCCTTGTCCGATTGTAATTTGTTTTTCTTGCTTTCTATAGCAAGGGTAAATTATCTAAGTCGGAATAAACCTAGAAACGTCTTGAAACGAGGGCCGGCACTAAATTTTTGGCCGTCTGGTGGTTTAAACAGCCCTAGGTAATGCAAAAGAATATTTTTACAAAATTAGAAAAATAATTATGTATTCAAATATAATATGTACCTAGCCATAAATCCGAAATTGGCCGCCCTTTAAAAACAGCTGCTTGGGGTAGGGTCCCCGTCGCCCCTCCCCTAATGATACCCTGTTTGAAACTATGTCTTTATTTAAAATAAATTACGAAGTAGGTATTTCAATTAAATATTGAAACCTTTTACCAAAGTTTTTATCTAAAATAACTTAAGTCAACCTGGAAAAACTTATTTAAAAGATCACATTAATTTTTGTTATAGTCCTAAACAAAACTTTTTGGTAAAATGAATAAGGGATGAACGTTTGGGTAAAATGGTAGAAAACCAACAGGATAATTTATACGTTATTAGAAGGAATCCACTTTTGTGTTTTAAATAGGATTTTTCATTGTATTATTTTTTTTAAAAAAAGAAAAATTACGCGCAATAAAAAAAAATTCCAAAAGAATCTTTCCCGATGTCATATAAAGATAAACAATATAAGAATATCCCTTTGGGGGCAACGTGTGTTTTTTTTTTGTTATACATTATTTATTAGGTTTTGTGAGTTCTTTTTGTCGGACTAAAAGAAAAATACGAAAACTCAAACAGTTTTTCGAAGCATCATTTACTTTTGTGTATTTCTTTTTGAAGTAAATAAATAGCTAGATAATAGGGACTAATTGGAATAAAACTTGATCGTATTTTAAAATCGACAGTATTGTGATAGATTTACATACAGGGTGTCCCAACTAAAAGGTAACAGACGTATTTTTGGGTATTTTTCGTGCGAATTTGGAGAAACGCTCGGACACGTCGATTTTTTTTGCGAGGGGGGCACTTTTTGGCTATATTGAAATTTTTGTATCACGCACCATCTTCGAGGGTATACTTTACCCCCGTGTTTTGAATAGAGAAAGTGGGTCTAGTGATGCCTTGTTTATAAGCTCTCTTAAATATCTTTAGAACTGTGTAAAAGTTTCAAAAATCTATAGATTAGTTTGTGAGATATTTGCTCTCAAATTTTCAAATTTTACATGGAATGATAAAAATTTCGAAAATCCATAAATTAGTTCTTGAGATAATTGCTTTTAAATTTTACATGGAATAATAAAGTAAAAATTAAATCCGAAAAATAAAAAATTCTGATTAAATTTTTATTTTATCAGTCCATATTAAATTTGAAAGTTTGAAGGCAATTATCTGGAAAACTAATAGTTAGATTTTTGAAATTTTTACACGGTTGTAAAGACATTGAAGAGGCTTCCAAAACAAGGTATCACTAGACCTACTTTTCCTATTTAAAATATAGGGGTAAAGTAAACCCCACGAGGATGATGAGTACTACAAAAATTTTAGGATAGCCAAAAAGTGTCCCCCTCGCAAACAAAATCGACATGTCCGAGTGTCTCCAAATTCGCACGAAAAATACCCAAAAACACGTCTGTTACCTTTTAGTTGGGATACCCTGTAAATAAAGCATCTGCTTTCTATCAAAATTTGGCCTTTGTGTATTTAGGAACCGGATTTTGAGAGACCAGCTGTCAGTTTTTGTTGTAAATCTATCAGAATAAAGTCAACTTTAAAATAAAGTCAGGTTTCATTCCAATAAGTTCCTACTAGAAGTTCGTAACAGTATCGTAACGATGGTTTTAGGAAAATACAAATACAAATACAAAATACAAATTTTATTTTTCCAAAGATACAATTAAATGTAAATGGACATCGTCAAATTCTTATCTAGATATACAAAGGTGTATACAAAAAAGATTTAGGCTATATAAAATAAACTAAACTATTCTAAAAAACTGTTTATACTATAGAAACACTTTTCAATTAGGTAAGTCTTAACCAAATGTTTAAAAGAATTTATATTTTGAATATCTTGTATTTCCTGGGGAAGTTTATTAAACATTTTAGGACCAAGATTTGTCACAAACATTTTTGTTTTGGTAAGCCTATTTTTTGGAATTAAAAATTGATTTTGATAACGCGTATTATACGTGTGGAATTCATTATTTCTTGAAAATAGATTCTTATTACTAAACACAAAAAGACAAATTTTGTAAATCACTATAGACGGGACAGTTAAAATTTTATATTTCTTAAAGAGAGGAACACAAGATGTTCTATTTGATACACCTGCCATGCATCGCACAACACGCTTTTGTGATTTAAAAACACTTGGAGCGTGCGGAGAGACCCCCCAGAATTCAACCCCATACAGGATGCGTGAATGGACAGTAGCGTAGTAAACATTTACTAGCTGCTGCGTATCAAGAACTGACTTTAAATTACGAATTGCAAAACAAAGGCTACTTATCTTTGATGATAAAACTCTGCAGTGCTCTGTCCATGAAAAAGTCTCGTCGACAATAATGCCAAGGAATTCTACCCATTCCTCTCGTTGCAACTGTTCATTTTGGCAGCGTAAGTCCAAGTCTAGATTTACTTCAGTGTGTCCAGTATGAAAAACCATAGAATGTGTTTTTGATATATTTAAAAATAAATTATTTTTTATAAACCAATCGCTTAATTCATTGATAGCGTTATTTGCTGTGACTTCCATTGAGGCATTTTTCACCTTTTTAACAACTCCGGAGTTGTCATCAGCAAACGATACAATTTTACTTAAGGACACCTGTGATGGCAGGGGGTTCACAAACAGAAGAAACAGCACAGGACCCAGGACTGAGCCCTGCGGAACACCGACATTGACCACCAGGCTGCCCGAATCCTTGCGTCTCCCCGTATGATCAACCACCGGGACGAATTGTCGACGATATCTTAAATAGGAGTAAAACCAGCACAGATCTGTTTCTCCAACACCATAGAAGGTCAGTCTGTCGAGAACCATCTTATGATCTACGCAGTCAAACGGCCTGCTGAGATCACAAAAAATCCCAACAGGTCGCTCGCCCCCTTCCAGTTCACTGAAAACTTCCTCCAGAAATTCAAGAATTGCTGTTGATGTCGACCTTCCAGCTCAAAATCCATGCTGTGATGAAACTAAGATGTTATTGTTGTCTAGATGACTTAAAAGCCTTTGTAACATAGCATACTCAAATATCTTAAAAAAGCAAGAGGTCAAAGAAATAGGTCTATAGTTCTCAGCGAGTGTCATCTCCCTTTTTGTAGACTGGGATGACTTTTGAACTTTTTAGTGCATCAGGAAAAATTCCCGTTTTTAATGAAATATTAATAAGATGTGTTATAGGTTTTAAACAAGATTCTAACATTGGTTTTTTAAAAATGTTCGATGGAATATCATCAGGTCCTGATGATTTTTTGTTTTAAATTTTCTTTGAAAGCAGATTGTGTATTTCAGTTTCTGTAAAGTTGTAACTTGGCATGGGGGGATATGAGCTTTGCAAATTTTCGGATGTTTCAGAATCTATAGCTTTATTTTTGTTTAAGTGCTCTAAAATGCGAATTGGCGCGTTAACAAAAAACTCATTAAACTGATTTGCCACAGAAGTAAGTTCCTGCACAATCTTACCACTTTCATTTTTGATTATTACACTTGAAGAATTTCATGAAAGGTTTTTCCCTCGTGTAAGATCGGACACTACCGTCCACACAGTTGTTGAAGGATTATCAGATTTAGAGATTTTGTTTTGATAAAACTTTTTTTTGGCAGTTTCCAGAAGTTTTTTATGTTTACTACGCTCTGCCCTGTAGAGTGCGTCCAGCCCTAAGACCTCCCTTTTAAGCCTATGTAATTTTTTTAGATTTTGGCTTGATTGTTTAACATCTTGTGTTACCCATGATTTCTTTTATTATCAAAATACTTTGGTTTAACTGGAAAAATATTATTAAAATGGGTTAAAAATGTATTATAAAATAAATCAAAATTTTCAGTAAAATCAGATACATTGTAAATAGGTGTCCAATCTTCCTCTTGAAGAGTATGAATGAAAGAATCTATATTTTCTTCACCAAAATTTCTGCAATATTTTATGTGTTTTTTTTATAGGTTTATTAGACAGACCAGTATTAAACAAAACTAATTCGTGATCGGAAAATGGAATATTTTCCGCTACAGCTTCAGTACAGTGATTTAAATTAGTGTAAATTAGGTCCAGAGTAGTTGAGACACTAGAGCAGATTCTAGTTGGTACATTGACTTTGTTTTGAAGATTAAATCTTAACATTAAATTGCAGAGGTCAACTCTATTTACGTCAGTTAAGCTGTGGGGATTGAAATCACCCATCAGAATTATTTGAGAATTGGCTTTATAATAAACGTTTAAAAGTTGTTCTAGATTTTTTTCGAATACTTTGTACTCGCCACAAGGTGATCTATAACATAAAAACATTAAAATGTATTTTTTGGGCGCATAATGCCACTTAACACCACATACTTCAAAGTGTTTCTCTTCACAAAAAATTTTGACGTCAAGTGTATTACAGTTCACAGTGTATTTAGCCCATATCGCAACACCACCTCGTTCATAGTTGCATCTTGAGAATTTGCTCACTAAGGAAAATCCTGGAATCACCATATTTTCAATATTAGATGATTTAGCCCAAGTCTCTGTCATACAAAGAAAATTAATGCTACATTCTCCATACGTAATGTCAAGATAATCCGCTTTTTCTTTATTGAATCCTTGAATATTTAAAAGGATTATGTCATTTACTACAGGTTCCTCTATGTCATGGGTTTTTTTTGTACTCTTGGATGAAAAAAACGATTTACTCGCACCCCCTTTGGCCACACTGTAGGCGTAAGTGCTGCTTGTAGTTTTGTTTCAGCAACTGTGACTTTAAATGATGCATAATAATTGGGATATTTTGAGTTTAAGGCTTCCACTTCCACTTCTGGAAAAGTAGGTTTTAAAAAGTCTAAAAGTTCCTCTTCGGTTGTGCCAGGATGTAATTTAGATACATGCAAAAACACAAGATTTAGAGGTTTCCTCAGGGATGAAAGATTATCAGAATTTGATCCAATAATGGCGTTTTGTTTTGATCTTCTCCTCTTGTAAGTAACATCCGTGAAAGAACCGTCATCATCGCTCTTCGACACAGGATTAGTGTATGCCGATAATTTAGCATTTTCTATGGCTCGGCCGACCTGTTCATAATCTATACTTGGACCATTGCATGATCCACTGTTCTGTCGCGATGTTTTTGTTTCGGTACGGGCAGTAAACGGTACGTGGATGTCACGAGTGCTTCTACGATTCTGATGCTGTTGTTTGCGCATCGCAGGATTTGCAAGGCTGCAGCCGTTCGATCGAACTTTCGGTGGCGCGGTCTGGGGAACTCCGCTCGCGGAGCCTCGTCCCATGGTATTGGAGCCCCGGTCGGTATCACTGGGGCCCCCCTTCTGCTGGTCATTATTTTGTTTTGATTGTTGGGTTTGTTTACTTGTTCCCGCGTTAACCTCACTTTTGCTGGACTGAGATTTCATTAAGCTAATAATAGTATTTAAGTTTTGTACCGACCTTTCTTTTTCATCTAAGATGCTCATGGATGCAGCGAGTTCTACTCTTGCCACCCTTAAATCAGCTTGTGTGGTCAAACATTGCACTTTTGTACAGGTATGTTGCTCGACACTATCTTCAAAAACTTCATCATTTTGGTCGTTTATGTCTCTCTCCAGAAACTTCCGCGCACTCTCTCCTATTACACAGCTCTCGGGTGACTTTTTATACACAATAATTTGAATTAATTTGTCTTTTGTCAACTTATTTAGATCACTAATTACTTGAGCAACATCCTCCTCGGACGCCATTTTGTACAAAGAAGTACTTATGCAAAACACTACCTTTATTTATAGAGTAGGTAAGGTATGGTGTAACGAATCTAACCTACACTTTGCTCAAGAAAGCAAAATTATAAATCAGGCATATGTTTAAAAATATTATCAAAACTGCTGTTAAAAGTGGGTGTTTCTTAAGAAGGCACACATTTAAAAGACAACGTATTTAAGAAAAAAGAGTTAAGTACTACCATGTGATTTATTTTTATAAACTATTAGAAAAGCAAAAAATCTCGACTTTAATCTCAAATGAAACAGAGTTGAAAGTAACTGTTGATAGAAATTTTCTGAGATTTATCTCAAATGAGCAAGCATCCTTATAGAAATGAACGGATCCGTGACGGATCTGATACCTTCCTAGTAAGCCTATTAGCACGCTTCCACGTCATTCAATCAAGCGAAGCCATGATATATCAGCCTTGAAAACAGTTTTTTCTAAATATCTCAGAAACTAAAGCTTTTATGAACTATTAGTAACCAGGGGTCATCGGCACCCTAAAATGTTGTACAGCGTTCAACAGGACTTGGGTCCTGTCGTGTACTGTTGGGTCCTGTTGAGTACTGTCGGGTACTGTCGTGTACTGTCGAGTACTGTTGGGTCCTGTCGAGTACTGTTGAGTACTGTCGTGTACTGTTGGGTCCTGTCGTGTACTGTCGAGTACTGTTGGGTCCTGTTGAGTACTGTCGTGTACTGTTGGGTCCTGTCGTGTACTGTCGAGTACTGTCGAGTACTGTTGGGTCCTGTCGGGTCCTGTTGAGTACTGTCGTGTACTGTTGGGTCCTGTCGTGTACTGTCGAGTACTGTTGGGTCCTGTTGAGTACTGTCGTGTACTGTTGGGTCCTGTCGTTTAGTGTCAGTGGCGCACCCAGGAATGTGTCTTGGGGGGGCCCGACAGCTACGAAGCGCGCCCTCAAAAAACTTGCGACCAAAAAAAAGGGTCATCATGTGTGGGGGGGCCCGACAGCTACAAAGCGCGCCCTCAAAAAACTTGCGACCAAAAAAAAAATAATAAAAAAAAAAAAAGGTCATCATGTGTGAGGGGGCCCGATAGCTACAAAGCGCGCCCTCAAAAAACGTGCGACCAAAAAAAAAAACAAAAAGGTCATCATGTCTTTTCGCAACTACGCCACTGCTTGGGGTTGGGGGGGGGGCGAAGCCTCCTGATGTCAAATTTTAAGGTATTTTTCATGTTTTATCATCAAATATGTTGCAAATATATTAAACAATCTAAGGCTTGGGGGGGGCCCCCCTGGGTGCGCCCATGGTAGTGTCGAGTACTGTCGAGTACTGTTGGGTCCTGTTGAGTACTGTTGGGAACTGTCGTGTACGGTCGAGTACTGTTGGGTCCTGTTGAGTACTGTTGGGTACTGTCGTGTACTGTCGAGTACTGTTGGGTCCTGTTGGGTACTGTCGTGTACTGTCGAGTACTGTTGGGTCCTGTTGAGTACTGTTGGGTACTGTCGTGTACTGTCGAGTCCTGTTGGGTCCTGTCGTGTACTGTTGAGTACTGTTGGGTACTGTCGTGTACTGTCGAGTACTGTTGGGTCCTGTTGAGTACTGTTGGGTACTGTCGTGTACTGTCGAGTACTGTTGGGTCCTGTCGAGGTACTGTCGGGTCCTGTTGTGAAATTTGTACAGTACTGTTGAAAGCTGATAACCCCTCGATTAGTAATAACATAAATTATTAAGCAAAATGTTATTTTATCTAATATACCCCAAAAACCGCATATGCATTAAAAATTTACCAATTTTAAAAATTTTTAATTGTTAAAAAACTGTCATTAGCATTAACGGATTTTGACCAAAATCTAATCAGCTCGTTACAGTGTTGAACACTGTTTTACCTGAAAATTTTATGAAAATCGGTTAGCGGTTTTGGAGCTGTCGTGTTTCAGATATAAATAATATATGCACAAACACACACACACACATATACACACACACAGACATCACGACGATATTGCTAAGATAGGTCAAAATACACCCAAATAATAAATTTGCGGAGTTATCTGAAAAAAAATTATACCTTCTTTAGCCATTGCTACGCGGGCTAGGAAGGTAAAAAGGGTACCCAATACTCAAAATAAGATTTTGGGTGTTTTCTAACAATATTATAACAATATTTATATTTAAAGATATTAGTTTGTATGAACGTTTGTATTGCAAAGGCCCCGAAACTATTAAACTGGAATTTGACAGTTACCATTATTCTTATTTACCAATAAGGATATTGTTAAGCTTTGGGGCAAATAAAGAGACATTTTTGAACTCTAAAAAAATCATAACACAATTGTTGGGTTAGTAGTTTTACATAACGTCAACGTTCAAGTTTTTATTTATTACATTTATAGTTTTCAAAAAACAACCAACGGAATTTTAGCAAAAAATCCGACTATATTAAAAAGAATAAATGGATTGATAATGGATCTGCTTATTAGCGCACTCCAAGTGAACTCTACGCTACATCAGCCTTAAAAATAGTTTTATAAATATCTCAGAAATGGAAAAAGTTTTTAGTAAAACATAAATTACAATCGAACCTCTATAACTCGAACTTAAAGGGACAACCAAAATAGTTCAACTTCTGGAGAGTTCAAGTAAAAGAAAAAAAATCATGTATTCCAATAAAAAATTTTTTTTGTAATAAAACAGTTGAAAAGTACAAAACTAACTTAAAATAAATGTATACATACTAAATCTTGAAAAGTAATTAGTTATTAAATTTTGACAGTAAAGTTTTCGTGGCGCCGACATCTTCCTCATTAGAAGAACTTTCTATTACAGATTAGGTTAGATAACATTCTTTCTACTACAAGCAGTGTTGCCAGACTTTTCAGACGGCTTTACTTTAACTATGTGACGAAAATCGTTCATATCCTTCAAAACAGTAAAGAATGGGTGGTCGACACCAAACCAGGAAAAACTTTATACCATTAACAAATTTTTTAAATAAAAATGGAAGAATATACCAAACAAATAAAAGATTTATCACTTAAATCACGAATTATAAAAACCAAAATTTAAATTAAAGTATTTAAATTTATCATCATAAATTTTAAAAAATTATCGGAATGTTTGCAGAATATATAATTTTTCCTCAAAATAGTCAAAATCCTTCAAATTCGGATAAAAACATTCAATCCTTCTATGGTCAACATTTTTGTTTAAAACTCTTCATATAGACCTGAATGCATACAGGTACACATGCACCTAGGCGTCCAGTGCTATAAACACCTAATTTTGCGTTTTAACTTTTGATTACTTTATACTACTTACTTTATGTTACTAGTGATAGTGATAGTTGAATGTAATAACAGGTTAAATAAATAAATAAATAAGTAAATAAATTATATGACCTGCTTAGGAAAATCCCCAGTGGGCCACACAATAGCTTAACAGTTAATATACCAGTCCATATTCAAAACGCACCCTAGCGATTTGGAGGTCAATTTCCGTTTTAATCGATTTCAAAGGTTCATCTTAAAGAGATTTTTACATTGGCGGGACTGGGAATACGGTTCGAGTTATAGGGAGGTTCGAGTTATAGAAATTCGAGTCACAGAGGTTAAAATGTGTATAAAAATTAAATAATATGCAGAGACCACTTAAAATGCTCGAGTTATAGAGGTTCGAGTTAGAGAGGTTTGACTGTATTGAGAAAAATGTGTTCTACTATACTTTGAGAACCGCATATTTATGCGATGCTCCACTAAGCAGTTAGCCTATTCTCGATGATTTTTAAACTGGCAAAAAACTGTCATTAGCATTAATGAATTTTGAGCAAAATCTGATCTGACACTTTGCAGTATTGTGCACTACTTTACCTGAAAATTTTAGGACAATCGGTTCTGCAGTTTAGGAGCTATCATGTTAAGTACAGACATACACACACGGGCAGACGTTACGACGATATTGCTAAGATAGGAATCAAAATAAACTGTCATTAGCAATAATGTATATGGGCCAAAATCTAATCAGCTCATTAAAATATTGTACAGGAAACGCCACAAAAAATCCATACAGCAGGAGTTAGCGGCAGATATGGGTTTTTGAAAATTTGCTGTTTGCATTGCTTATTGTATTGAGACTTCTCCGATAGTTATCTGAGTGTCTAACGGTTCTATAATGCAACTAATTAATGTTAAGTCCTAACAAAAAATTTAGGAAAATAATGCAAAAAATTAATTTATATCTTTTTATTACAAAACAAAAAACATTGGTCAAATCAATTGGTTGGTCCGCCACGTCTCCGCTCACCATGGATGAAACAATTCGACGATTGCGCGAATCAAAAGAAAATATGAAAAAGAGGCGAACACAAGGCACTGACTTGACCACAATGAATGCGCTCCAGTCATATTATTAGCAAATTAAAGAAATATAGAAAAAAAATAACAATGTTTTTAATACGTATCATTGCACCATTGCCGTTGATATAACTTTTGCTTGTTTGTTTGCCTGATTGAAGTCTTTATATGCTTGTATAATAAGTTCCATAAGGTGTTTCAAGTTTCTAGGAGTTTCCTGATCTTCTGATGTGGTTAATTTTCTTGAAATAGGTCCCCACACGTTTTCGTTTAGATTCACATCGGGAGTTTTAACTGGCCAAGGCACAACCTTGACATTGTTCTCCTAAAACCACTGTCGTGATATTTGGGCTGTGTAGACAGGCATACTTGCTGGTATACAAAACCAACTGGGTAAAGAATCCTTTTGGCGAGCCGAGAGTTATAGCAAAAATCAGATAGGGTTGTTTTTTTCTGCATTTAAAAGATTTTTTTGCTGCCACACGAACGCCTTTTTCGCCTTCGAGGCTTTGGACAAAGGATGTTCTTCTAAAAATTCTATTAGTTCCTGATCTTCTGATCTTGTTAAAGCCAGTATCATGCTTTCGCCGAAAATTTGATTCTATTTTATATTTTCTTTTGAGTCGCACAATCGTCGACGTGTTTCGTCCATAGTTAGCAACTACTCAACGCACTGACCAACCGGCTTCTAATTAGGCCAAAATTTGAACTTTATCAACTGTTGAAATTGGTGGAGGGATTTTGGAAAACTTGGACAAACAAGAAGAAGCGACAATCTCATATTTTTGGCAAATAATATAATCTTTGATTAATAAGGGTACTGAAATGAAAACCCTAAATTTTACCATGTTAAATCGGCGTTTGCATTTTACATTCTATACATAATTTTTTTTTAATTTCATGAAAATCGGTTATACGATTTAGGAGCTATCGTGTTACGGACAGACATACACATACATGGTAAAAAATTGTCTTAGATCAAAGCAAATTGCTTTGAAGTAAAATAATTTGTGCTTTCCTATTCACCACGAGATTATCTTCTTGAAATTGCAGCAAAATTTAGTTGTGAGACAGCTGTACAGGGGGTTCTAGAAGATTGGCGAAAAAATCTAGATATGAATTTGGCAACGGGAGCAATTTTTTTAGATTTGAGAAGAGCTTTTGAGACAGTTAACCGAAAACGATTAATATTGAAATTAAGAAGCATAGGTATTAGGGGAAATGTTTTAAAATGGTTTATAAGCTATTTAACCGGCCGTAAACAAAGACTAAAAGTAAATAATATTTTATCTACTGATATTGAAAATGACTTTGGCGTGCCTCAAGGTAGCGTATTAGGTCCTTTGTTATTTATCATTTACATTAATGACTTAATTTTCAACGTTAAAAATTGCATTATTTATTTGTTTGCAGATGATGCATTATTATATTTTGCTACATCGGACCTAATACAGTTAAAAAATGGTTTAAATCAAATTTTAGAAGATGTTTTTCAATGGTGTAACACTAACGATTTAAAGGTAAATATATCGAAAACAAAATATATGATTGTAGCGAAGGACCACACGTATCGTCAAATTTCAGTAATGGATTTTCAAATAAAACTTGGTCAAGTTGAAATCGAAATGGTCAAAAAGTTTAAATATCTGGGCATATGGATTGATTATAAATTGGAATTTAAGAACCACGCCTTAGATATAATTAAAAAAATTGCATACAAGATAGGATATTTATTTCGGTGTTCCCCATACCTGTCAACTTGGACCAAAAAAACCATTTACAATGTTTTAATTCTTCCTCATTTTAATTATTGCTCGAGTGTTTTATTTCTCCTAAAACAAAATGAGATTTGTCGCTTGCAGAAACTCCAAAATCGGGCTATGAGAGTAATACTGAAAAAACCAAGATTGACTCCAATTAATAGTATGCTAAAGGAACTAAGGTGGTTGCCAGTAAAAGACTTGCTTTTATTTAGTACATTAACTTTTGTGCATAAAATAAGAACAGGCAAAGCGCCACAGTATCTCCTAGGCAAAGTTTCTTACGGTGTAGAAATACATGAACACAATACACGTCAGAGGGACAACTTTTATATACCTAGAGTTATGCAAAACAGATCACAAAATTCATTATTTTTTAAAGGATTGAGCAAATATAATAATCTGCCAATGAGAATAAAATCTATGGATAGTGTTGATTCTTTCAAAAGGGTACTTAAAAAACACTTGTTTGACGAACTTGGTTTTAGCTAGACCCTGGGAAAACTATGATTAATTTTTTACATTAGTATGATATCTATTGTGTACAAATTTTGACCTTTTAATATGTGTTTGTTGTAATTGCTTTTAACAATCCGCTTTTTAAAATCCTAACTATGTGTTTTTTGTGATTAATTTTGACTGTCCATTGATTTTTATATATGTTTTTTTTTTGTTTTTGTGATCAATTTTAACGTTTAACTTTTTTTCCTGATTTTATTTAACTTCTATCTATATCTATTATTTACAAAATTTAACTTTTAACATCTATGTGTTGCAATCGATGTTAATTTTCTTGTTTTTAAAAGCAGTTTAACTATCTGTTTTTTTTTTATTAAACTACTCGTTATTTTGTAATCAATTTTTAACGTTTAACTTTTGTTTGTTTGTTGTTTAAAATCTATCTGTTTTTTTTGTAATCAATTTTAACTTTTGTATTTGCTTTTTTTTTATTCTCTTGAAACCATTTTGATGTGATTAAATACTTTATTTTTATAAACTTTTTTAACTATTTAAAGTGACTGTTTGTTGTAATTAACTTTAACTACCCGTTATTTGTAATCAACTTTTAACTTTTATCTTTGTTTTTTTTTTCTGTTTTTGTTTAAAATCTTTCTGTTTTTTTGTAATCAATTTTAACTTGTTTTTGTTTAAAATCTTTCTGTTTTTTTTTGTAATCAATTTTAATTTTTATATTTATGTTTTTTTATTCTTTTGAAACCATTGTTTTTGTTGGTACATATTTGTGTTTGTTGTGACTAAATACTTTATTTTTTTTATATAAACTTAGAACTGGTAAAAATGTTGTAACTAAAACTATATACTTACTGTAAACTGTGAATTAGCTTTGCTAAATAAAGGATTTATATATATAAAAAATGTCTTACCTCTTTTATCTAATATGAAACAGAAATTGTTTTAATATTAATTGGAACTGATTTATTCTAAGGCACCGTTTTCTGTGATGAAGACAATTTGCTTTGTTGCAAAATGTACTGAAACAAAACAATCAAAGAAGAAAAATAAAGTATCATTTCAAGATTAAACCCTGCGTTGAACTTAAAAGAAATATTTTAATTAAAAATAAATTGTTTTAGGGTAAAACAATTTGTTCAAGAAAAGAACGTGTTTTCATTGTAGACAAAAATTTTTACCCTGTACACACACAAATACACACACGGACAGACGCCCCGACGATATTGCAAAAATAGGTCAAATTACACCCAATTAAGACAATTTCGAAAAATAAAGTTAGACGTTGTCTAGCCGTTGCTGCGCGGACTAGGAAGGTATTAAAAAACAATACAAAACTACTAATATAAAATAACGGTAAAACACATGGAAGGCTATCGTAAATACGGGACGCCGTCCCGTGCCGTTATCATAAATAACAATAAAGGAGCGGCTTGTCAACGTGCAGAATAACTAATAACAACGAACTGTAAAAAAATTGTTAAAGAAAATAGGGTGAGTTGGGGTAAGTGCATCCCAAAATTACTATAATTTCATTTTGAAGTGTCATAACTATAACATAAAAAACCCTTTCGAATATTCTAAACATTCAAAAATTTTTTAACTAATAACTAACTATTGCTATAAACATATACTGGCTATAAGTTTGTTTAATTTTTTTATTTAATTTTTTCATTAGAGTAACAGCAATAAAAGAATATTGTCCCGGTGCCCTTTAACCTCATGCACCGGGGTAAATGCCTATATGGGTACTGTTTAAAGCTGCGTTGATTCACTAGACGAGGCAAGTGCGTTAAATTACATTTAATAAAGTATATTCTGTAGATGTCACGTGTTAAGAAATGTTTTATTTTTCAGAGAAAGAAAAAGCGTAAAATAAAGATTTAAAGTTTTAAAAAAGTTAACGCAACTAATTGGTTTATCCAAATAAAACAAAACATTATTTGCATATTCTAAAAAGTTTTAAACTAAGATTAAATTTAAAATTTATTGATTCTTAAGTTACCAAATGAAATCTTATGTTAATATACCTCTTCTTTTAGTAGATCTCAGACGCATTTACCCCATATTATAGATGCGCACTTACCTCAAATGCCAAATTTCTCGGAGTAAATACGCCCCTATATTTTTAACCAGACTAATATAAACTACAAAATAACTGTATAACTTTTGCACTGGTATCTAACATTTAGCATGGATAAACCTTTTGACTTGATTCTGCAATTCAATTTGCACGTGCAAATTATAACAGTGTTGCAAAGGAAAGCAAAACAAAAATCATTGTCGGATGGTCAAAACAGGAGTGCGCTTTCATCTACACCACATCATCCGAACACGACCGCACGTGGATAAAAACGCTTCTCTACCAAAATGTTAAAAAAATATTTCTTGCGAAATGGCAACGCGTCTACCCCTAAAACTCAAGAAAAGTTAAACGCCCAGTATTTATAATCCTATTAATTTAATAATTATTTGCAAGCATGTTTTTTTTGAGTCCAGTAAAAACTGATTCAATTTTCAGCCGAATCAAGTTATGATACAGTAAAATTAAATAACAGACTGTAGTCGTCCACTACTTTATGCCACATAAAAAGCAGCTTAGAAAAGGGAAAAGCGCAAAACATAGTTTTGCAGAGATAAGAAAGTGGTTCCGCCTTCCTCCAATTTGGTAAATATTTGGTTGCCGCCTACCACACAGCATGTGGTTAATGCGAGAAAAACTACTGAAAAGTGAAGCGTGGGAGTCGTAATGGTTAAGCGTGGGAATATATTAAGTAGACAGAGGGTTTTCCCTTCAAAGTGATTGGCTATGGAAAAACTGTGAGATAACAAAGTGTTGTCTATAAAATGTCATTTTATCTCTGTTTTCGTTTAGGTTTACTTGTTTAGCTCATTAGCTAGAATGTAAAGTAAACTTTAGGATTATTAAATACGCCCCTGACTTGGTTCCTGCAAGCTCTTTAAAGAGGGGATAATGAATTACTTAGATCCAACCCACCGTTAATAAAAACTCAAACTCTGAGATATGTCGGTAGTCACATTCTAACTTTTGTTGAATTTAAACTAAAATCTCTAAATCAATTGTCGGTAAAAAACATAAGATTTTTCTATTTGGATAATATTTTGCAGTTTGTTATTATGATAATTATTTTAATATTTTGGGTCTTGTTTGTTTTATAGGTCATAAGAAAAGTCTTGTAAAAGTTTGTAAATTGCAACAGAGTTTTATTTTGTATTCATTAAAGTTTGTAACATTTTTTACCTACTCGCGTGTAGTAAGGTTAGTTTACCGCACACTGTGCGGTAAAGTTACTTTACCGCACGCACACTACTTAGAAACCTTTAATAACACATCTTCAATATTTGTTTACATACAATTTTTTGAAAAAAAAGGTACTCTACTCATAGGTAAATTATTGTACCTATCACCACGGAACTGTAACATAAACTGGAATGCTAATTGGCCCCGGAAAATCTTACAAATATGACCGCTAGATGTAGGTGACAGTTTGGATGTTAAAAGAACGTAGTCACGTAAATCAAATCAACTTAACTTTTTAAAAAATTTTAAGTATTGCCTGTATAACCCGCAAGTTATATGTTTTCCATATTATTTATTACTTTCATGTTTGCCATAGTATAACATTTTGTAATATTTGCTATTTTATGTAAAAAATTCAAGTTCTAAACTTTTGAGATTGGTTTAAAATCAGCATATAAATAAGTAAGATTTCTTACTTGATTGACAGAAATGATAACAAACCATTGAGTTGTATAACGCCCTGAAAGGGTTAGAAGTGAATGTAACAAACACAAAAATTCCCAGATTATTTTTGGGAAGTTCTACCGGGTCGAGTTCGTTTAATTTGTTAAATAGTGCGTAATTTTTTCTTAGAGCAAATACAAGTGCCTTTTACACATGATTATCTGTTTTGTTGTGGGTTATTATTGTATCCAACATATTGCACAATGGACAAACCTAATTCTTGCATAATGACTGTCTTTTTGCTTCCTGCTTAGTATGGTATGATGCACTAAGCACCAAATGTATCCATTGTGCTTTATGTTGCTGGGTAAATTAGTAATTAGTTGCAACGTAAATCAGGCATTAGTTCACACACGTTTTGTGGTTTTTTAATTAAATTTTATTAAATCTCTCTCTGTCAGTCAGGATTTTTATCAGGGGATATACAGGACTGGTCCCAGACTTTTAAAAATTAGAACAGTTTAAAAATCAAATTTTCTTCCGGTGTGTAATACACCAGAATGTGCCTATATTATTTGAAATTCTTTGGAAAAAGGGGGGCATGGCCCCCTAGCCTTCACTCTTGGACTTCTACTGGGTTATACATATATATATAGTGATAATTATCAGGTTTAATATAAAGAAGAGGGTCCGCCGAATCCAAATCTGCAGTTAAAACAAATTTGGCGTAATATAAAGAAGCGGGGGGGGGGGGAATTAATGTATTAGGATAGAACTGTTTATGTTTATGAGGAGTCTTAACTAACAAACTTTAATCAAGTTTTTTTGCAGATTTTGGCAGCTTTGAGTAACCCTATTATAAAATTTTCTAAGGACTTTTATGCATCAGCCACCATTTTGAAATATTCAAGATGATGCCTGTGAAAAAAAAATAAAAGGAAAGCATACACATGCAAGTTTTTGGGTTCGCTAAATCCAAATATGTTGTTAAAAAAAGATTTTATTTTACTTTACTTTTATAATGGGGTTGAGCAGAGCTGTCAAAATCTGTAAGAAAAATCATTATTAAAGTATTTTCGTTAAGACTTCGCGTACGGTTTAACCCAAAAATACCCCCACTCCTCCGGCATATCACAAAATCTACTTTTAAAACCAGGTTTGGATTCAGTGAATCCAAAAACTCTATAATTGATGTATCGCATACATATGCTGATCTTTTGTATTTTTTCACGGCCACCATCTTGAATATTTAAAGATTTCAAAATGATGGCTGATGCAAAAATTAATTGGTTAGTTTTATAATAGGGCTGAGCAGAGCTGTCAAACTCCCTGAAAATATTTGATAAAGTTTGCTTGTTAAAGCTCCACATAAACGGTTTTATTGTTTATAACATAAACCAGATTACCCCCGAATCTTTTTTTTAACATAATATTTAAATGAATATAGCGTACCCAAGAACCCTATAAGTAAGGTAACACATGCATATGCATCTTTTCTGAATTTTTCCCACCGTCGCCATCTTGAATATTTCAAAATGGTGGATGATGGCCAAAAGTCACTGGTAAGCTTTGTAATAGGGTTAGCCAAAGCTTTCAAAATATGAAAAAAAAATTAATTAAAGTTTGTTCGCTAAGTCTCCACATAAACAGTATTACCGTAATACCATAAATTCCCGGCTATCCTCTGTTTCTTTAAATTACCCCTTTTTGCTGTAACTGGATTCAGCGGACCCAAATACCCTAGAATCCGAGTATCGCTTGCTGTGTTAACAAGTCGATTTTTTTCATAAAATCATTCTCCCTCCGTTGGGGTACCATCCAGAAAAAATAGTGTCGAATTTCAATTCTGGCGACCAAAGGCCGACTGAAATAATGTACCACACACCTATGCTTGATTTAGATATTTTTTTCTTTAATTTTTTCACTTTAAAATGGCCGCTATACGGATTTGTAAAAATCTTTAAGGGTGCCAGAGTGGCATCACTCGTATTAACAATATAAAGCACCCTGACTTCCAAATCTGTAAAAAAAATTCTTATTCGTAACACAGTTTCCGGAATTTTAAAAAAGAAAGTGTAATGCAAGGCTACACCCCCATCCCCCCCTAAGTAGTATATCATTTGAGAATGGTCAGTATTATACATTCCTCAAAACTGGGTAATATCATCGAACATATAACTGAGTATGCTAAATGGTAACATTTAAAATATCAAAATACATTTTATTGATAATTAAAATCTTGAATAATAAAAATCTCAAATAATCAAAATCTCGAAAATATCGCAAAATCAAAAGCTGAAATATTCAAAATTGGTTAGGTTAGGTGCATTGGTTAGGTTGATTGGTTTGGTTGGTTGATTATGTTATTTATTTAGGTTGGTTAGGCAGTTTCGACATTTCGATTTTCAATATTTTGTAATTTTGATATTTTGATTTTAAATGATTTATTGTTCAATATTTTGATTTCTGACATTTTAATTATCTATATTTTAGATATTTGACATTTTAATAACTTTAAATTTTCATTATAAAGAGTTCAAGATTTTGATATTCGATAAAATATATTTCAAGATTGTGAATGTTACTCCTAGAGACTCTCACAATCGGTACACAGTCCCTATAAAAAAAGTGAGCCAATCAAAAATGTGTTACCCAGTTCAACCGAAAAATAAACAGTGGATACTAGTTACTAAAGTTAGCTTCAAAAGTGCTAAGAAACAGTCACGATAACAGATTTACCATTTTGTTATTCCGTTAGGGGCACATTTTTGTATGAATGATTTACCAACCTCTATCCGACTATGTTTCTTACATAATTTTTAAACAGTCCCATGTTTCCTTCATAGCTTTTCTTAATGTGTTTTTGGGGAATTTCTAAAGGTTGGTGCCGATTTGGGGATATTTTGGCAATACCAACCCATTTAACATCCCAACTGTCAAGTACATGTAGCGGTCACTTTCTTTCTACGTCATTAGCATTCCAGTTTATGTTACAGTTCCGTGACCTATCACATGCGGAAAGTGTCTTTACCACCTTTGACGGTTTGACCGAACTCCGCTCCGCGTCGTTCTGCCAACTGCTGTCGCGTGCGGTATAGTATTACTTTTTGCACTTGTTAGGTAAATAACTATAAAACTGTTTAATATTTATTTTATACAGAAAAGAGATCTACTACGGTAACGGACAATACACCCCAAGAGGATATAGACTACCTCATCAGAACATTGCCTAGGCGTGCGAACGAGTGTATAAAAACAACACATTATTAAAGATAATTCTGTTAATCGTCAGCCGATTTTTCTAAAAATCTAATCACTTACTAAGCATTGCCTGGTAAACATACAAGCATAAAATTAATAAAATATATCAAATATAGATTTGTTTGTCACTCAGTACATATCTAGATGAATCACCAAACAATATTTTCTTTAAACAAAGTGTCCTCATCCTCATTATGATACAGTAAAACTAAATAAGAGACTGTAGTCGTCCACTACTTTATGCCACCTAAAAACTGCCATAAAAGTGGTACGAACTAACTATTCATCATGAGATTTTCAAGAGTATGTGCAAAAATGTAAAATTTATTTTTAAATTTTGGGAAACAATTAAGTATTTTAGGCACGACTAGGTATTCTTAATTTCTTTAAGTAAAATTGTCGAGCGCATCTAATCTGGTGATACGAGCCTAATTCCTATTTGTCAGGTATAAGAGAGGCTATCGAGAAGTACTACCTACACTTTTTTTAACGGTTAATACCAATGGGCCAACTATAGCATTGTTTGTTGTAGAGTCAGTTTCATATACAAAAAAAATGTGTGTGCTTAAAACCACACGGCAGAAGTGTAAACTTCAACAGGGCGAAATTAATAATACTAGCCTTCATCTGCATCATCATATCGCTCGCTGATTGGTCCTCTCACAGTTAGTCGACTCGAGTCGACGGCTCAGTTCAATTCAGTACCCACAAAAACTGCTAAACGCGCTTAAAGAAGTATACACCTCAAAAATCGCTTTGGCGTAGGACTTGGACATTTTTTGAAGTGTAAACTTCTTTAGGCGCGTTTAGCAGTTTTTGTGGGTAATGAATTGAACTAAGCCGTCAGGCTCGGCGATTTAACGCTCATTCGGGTGAAGTCGGCTCGAGTCGACCAACTGTGAGAGGAACATTCAACGAGCGATATGATGATGCAGATAAGGTTCAGTATTATTAATTTCGCCTTGTTGAAGTTTACACTTCTGCCGTGTGGTCTTGACCACTCACAATTTTTATCACTTTTATATAATAACATATTAAAAAGTAGGAATATTAATATTTTTAACATATTCTTATTTCGGATTATTGGGAGGTGGGGCCTTAGGCCCTTAAGCCCCCACCAGAATAATGCCGATGGTAGTTTGAGACTTTTTATGCAGGTGGTCGGAAATTTAATGGAAAATATTGTGCCTCTTGAAGTTTAACTGAATAAATGAATAAGATGAACATGTTTAATTATTTCGTCCCAATTTAGATTTATGTATGCATATTCATATGTACTTGAGCAGTGCTAGATTAGTTTTTGTCCGAACAGCAGTAGCACATTGACCATATAAGTATAGCAAATAATAACTGGTACAAGCGACTAAATCCGATCGAACGACGTTAAAGAATTTCTCCTAGTCCGTCTACTTTTTTTGGAATCCATTTCCAAATTATTTATATCATGTACCTAGCTCAGTGTCGTAAATATCGTTGGGCAGTAAAAATATCGTTTTTAAGTGACAATAACTTAACTAAATGCATCGAAAAACTAAATTTTATGTTAAAATCAACATTTTTGGATTTTTTTTTCACAAAAATTACTCAACTTTTATTAAAATTTTATTTTTATCCGGCCTTAACAGTGCCTAGAGTTCAGACTTAATAAAAACAAAAAAAAAATCTGCTTTACTGCCTTTTTGGTCCCCTCCCTCCGGACATCCTGGATCGGTCACTGTAAATGTATATTTTTTATTCATAAGGTTTATACAATACCTTTAAAATACCCAGTAAAACAATGATAAAATGAATGATTTTTTTAAATTGAAAAGCAAGAAAAAGAGATTTTATTTTGTTGTTATGACAAAAGCCGAATTTTTGTTATGATGACACCATTGACTTCTATACCCTACGGATAGACCCGGCATGGGCCTAAATTGCCATTATATCAAGCTTTTATCGCAATTGACCACATACAAGTAAGAATTTAATGAGCAAGACAGGGATGAAAACAGAATTTCGGTTTGGTAAATCCGGACACATGCAACATCGCAAAAATATTCTATTGGCTTGTCTTGGATAAAAAAAGTCAGTGGCGGCGAAAAATAAAAATTTTGAATTCCACTAGCATTTTTTTATCAACAATTTTCTGTTTAAATAATAAATAATTAATGAATACTTACTTGTGTATACTGTGTTTACAAAATTCTCTTCAATAAAAAAAGAGTAAAAAGAATTTGTTAGCCTGCTAAGTGCAGCGGATGTATTAAAATTATTGTTTTCATCTTAGAACTTTACCAATGTTGTACCTTCCAGGTAAAATATTTTCTTTCTTTGAACAAGTGTCTTCTTCAACTCTTCTCTTCTTGGGTGGACTACAAGTTATGCTGGAGTCAGATTTAATTTCGGAACTAAAAATTTCAATGCGGAATTGGACAACTGGGCGTCGGGCCAACTTGGGGCCGCCAACAGGGCGCCACGCCGGGCCTAATGGGCGCCGGGCCAACTCGGCGCCGGACTATTTTTGTGTATAAAATGTGCAGATAAAAAACAAAAGTCGCTGAATATGATTTTTGACTCAAACTCATAAAAAAATAAAAATAGCGGATCCAAAATGGCGGATTTCTTTATTTTTAAACCAATTTGTTTCAAACGTGAAAGTTATCAGTGATTGAAAGCACTTAATTTCAAAGGACGGATGGAAAATGGCGGATTTTTTTATTTATGCACCGATATGTATCAAATATAGAAATTGGCGCTGATTATGATTTTTTACTCAACTCATAAATAATTTAAAATGGCGGATCCAAAATGGTGGACTTTGCTGATTATCATTTTTGACTTAAACTCATAAAATAATCAAAATACCGAATCCAACATGACAGACTTTTTTATTTACTAACCGATTTGTCTTAAGCTTAAAATATTACATTTCTTTTTTTAAACTTGAGTCATATTTGAGACAAATTCTTTGAAAAATAAAGAAATCCACCATTTTGGATCCGCCATTTTAATTTTTTTATGAGTTTGAGTAAAAAATCATAATCAGCGCCAATTTCTATACTTGATATATATCGGTGCATAAATAAGAAAATCCGCCATTTGAGATCCGCCATTTTAATTTTTTTAGTTTTAGGATAAAACTGTATTAAGTGATCCCAAGCACTGCAAAACTTCAAATTTGAGACAAATCGGTATTTGCACAAAAAACAATTTCGCACCATGGTTGACCTCAAATAGTTACTTCTAAACTTGTTTTTAAACGTTTTTGAGATTTGTTTTTGTAATATTCCCGCACGACATTCAAAAAAAATCATTTTCGTACTTAGACAACATTGTCTATCAGTTTTCCCTGTATCAAACGACAGGCAGGTTGAATCACTCAAAATACGGCAGGTGTATTAAAATTATCCAGCTGCTTTTCTGTCGCACTTTTGTCATCAGTGTGAAAGAGATAAAAGTACCCATATATTATCTAGGGTATTATTAGCATGCAAAATCAGACTATCTTTGTCCGTTTCACATGTTCAATATTGTATATCTCTGTTTTTATTGTAAAAGAAATACCCGCCCATAGAAACCAGCTCATAGATACCTTATTAAATTTATGTGATTGAGTTCACTAATATTATTCTCAAATAAATTATGACGCAGATAAAAAAAAATAGGGATATTTTGAGTCGCGTATTTTACACTTTGTTACCTTTATTGTTATTACTGAGTCTGTGCATTAGAATAGAAGCTTTTCGCTCTTTTTTTGTTATTTACGGTCACGGCGCCCGGTACTTACTGTGGCTATCCTTTACCGTTATTTTTTAGGGTTAGTTTTGTATTGTTTTTTATAATGCAGTCGAATTTTTTGCTAAAATTCGATAGTTTGGTTTGTAAAATACCTAAATCTAAAAAAAAATAAATAAATATAAATAAATAAAAAAAATGAAGGAGTGTGAAACTACTAAAATAACGTTTGTATTATGTTATCTTAGTTCTCCAAAATCTATCTTTTTTGCCCTGAACGTTGCCGTTATTTTTTGTAACAATAACGGTAACAGCTGTCAAATGTTCTGTTATTTTAATTGTCCCAAAATGTCCCTAATAATTGGATGCTGTTATAGGTAAATTTATTAAAAGTAAGTATATGAAATTAATATTTTTCGTTATCAAAAGTGAGCATGTGAAATCGAAATAGGTTAAAGTTCAATAGTGCGAAAAATAGCTTCTTGTAATAAAAGTCACTTTTTATCCCTCGACAAATTGTCACCCTTCGTTCGCTTAGATACAAATTTTTATTTATTTGATAATAAAGCTTATACTATCAAAAGTTATTTTTTCAGCAACACTCAAAAAATGTTTTTTTCCTTTCATCTTTTACGTGGTTGGCCATAAATTAGAAATCCAATATTTTATTATGATTCCATGATTGTGTTTCTGGATTAAATATTTAGATGTTTCCGATCATAAATGTTTTAGCAGGTTTCAACTACGCCGAGTTTGATAGTACAAAATTTATGAGTAAATCTAGCAAAAAATAATCCGTTATGAAAAACTTAGAGTCAATGATAAATAAAAAACTTGCCTCGCTTGGCTTTAAAAGACGAGGCATTTATTCTGCCCTTAAGTGACACGTGCTAATTCGTACACGGATCAATACGGACTTTAAAGAACAAGATAATAATATTAACAATAATTCTTCAGCCTTATTTACACCGCTAGTGTCCTTAAAAGCCACTGGCTTGTCGGAAGAAGGGTTGGCAATTTAATAAAGTCAACTGCATTAAGAGAACCCCTAAAAACCTCTTCATTTACCAGTACCCAATATCGGGCAGATGTAGAGCAGAAAGTATAATATACATTTTTATTTAGAAAGTTTTAATTGACAATAGGGACTTATTGCAGGCTGTAATAGTACCCGGCACTATTCTGACAGCTTCGCATTATAAGATCAGCTGTCTTCTTTTAAAGCTAGGTCTTTATGTGTTCTACGGAATTAATAGTGCCGCCTTTATTAATGTACAATAAACGACTGTATTTATAAATTGTTTGTTAGAAGATATGCTAACTGGACTTCATTGCAAACTTTCATAGGTTTTGAAAAATTTACAAGTTCAGACAACAATTTTTTTAATAAATTGCTTCTTTTGATGAATCGCTGATTTAGAATCCAACTGGCAAATTCATTAAGCGAATCAATTTCATTTTTGCATCGCAACTCTCTATTCTGAAGAAAAATAACTAGAAATTGCTTCAGTAAATGTTTTTGGCTTCGACATATAAAATAGGTTTTGATATTAAAGATGATCCAGATTTTGTTGTTGATATGTGACTTCATCAGAAAAAAACCCCTTTATTTGATACCGTTTCTTGAAAATAATCATCAGTTTCACTTGCTTGTTGTTCATCGTTAACATTATTTAGTAAAATCTCAATTTGATGATTTTCGTTTTGAGAATCGAACAGTGGCAAAATTCGTACAAATACTTTTAAAAAGGTTTTTCGTTTTCTGCCATGATTGGTGAAAAACTAACCTTTTAAAAATAAAACATCTTTAGCTCTGCATATCTCATGTGTTTTTGGGATTAAAAAGTTGATTTCCTATGGCTTTTTCAGAATAGCCAACAAAAACAATTTTTTGGCTTCTGGCGTCCAGTTTTTGTCGTCTTTGTTCTGATATATGGACATAAACTGTTGATCCGAAAACTCTTAAGTGGCTCAAATTTGTGTTTTCACCACTCCATTTATTTTCTGGTGTTATGTCGTTCGTGATCGATTAATCAAATATACTGAACTATTAACACATTTAGTCTTATTACTTCTACAACACCATTTTTTGTAGTGTGTAGGGTACTTTCAACTGAAATTTGATGCTCTGTTCTTTGAATTTTAAACGGTTTACGACTGTTTTCCTAGAATAGAGGACTCATATTCTCATAAGGACCAGCAAGATTTTTGTTACAAAAATCCAGTCCTTTAGCCATTTTGACATGAAAAGGTTTTATACGGATACGGTTGAAATGTCTAAGTCATCTGTGCCAAATTTCCTTTGACATTTCTGTATTAGAAAAATTGGTATATTTTCGGTGGTTAGATCAAGATACCAGACTTTCGACAACGTTTCTTTCATCTGAAAAATTGATCAGCCAGTTTTTTTAGAAGTCATATTTTGTGATGAAGCACCAGAATCCACATAAAATGTCTATTGACTTAGTTAACAGCCTAATGGGGTAATAAAACCTTTATTTTTGTTGATTGACTTGTTCTGCCCATTTTTTATTAGTTTGATTAGAACAAAAAGATCCACTATCCTATGAATTTTCAACACCACAGGTTCTTTTCTTTAGCATTATTGACTTTATATTATTTAGAGTACAAAGCTTTGCTCGAATTGTATTGTAATTGTATGTTGTAGCAGCTTGGATTTGATTAAATCACTCGTAATCTATGCACCAGAGTGTTCAATCGCCATTACGATAGAATCATAACTTTCTGGTAATCCTTAAATCATCATAGCTCCCAGCAATTCATCATCAACTGCTTTACTTTTAACGCAAGTTTTTGATCACCTGTCCTAAACGCATTAACGTAATCTTCCATTTTAGGACAATTTTCTAATTTAATAATGCATAAGGTTCAAAGTAATTTAATTGGTCGATTGAGACCTTTATATTTATAAGCTAACTTTAAAATATTCCAAATATCAACAGCTTTTTGACACTTTCTTACGTGAGGATAACAGCTCGGTTGAACTATCAGACAAATTTTTATAAATCTTTTTGACCTTATTTTTTACTGCTTCTGTTGTCGTATCAGCTTGGGTATTCAAATAAAAACCCTGGGATCTTTATCACAACGTAGCATCTTAAAAGCAAACGACCAGTCACAAACATTCTCACTACCTTTTAACTTCTTAAAAGAAGGAGCTGAATTGGGACTTTCTGAATAACTTACCGTAGTAGACATGATTTAAATTTGTTTAAAAAGTGTTTATGTAATTCAACTTTCCTAAATTTTTGAACGAGAAAAATTTTCTTTACCGGTGGAATCTACATCAAAATTCTCTTGTTACAGTTTCTTGGTTGACAAATATTCTTGTGATTACATCTGTTGTCCTACCTATTTTGAGTGATCTGGGTCCAGAACAATTATTAGTATTAAGTGGACACAGGGCAGGTGTAAAGCAGAAAATATAATTTTGTATTTAGAACTTTTTAAATCACAGTATTTATTTTATTATAACGGTTATTACAATATCTAAATACATTACTTCAAAGTCAAAACAAATCAATAGCATATTAAAATATAATCGGAAAACTTCTTAGCTAGTGTATAAGGTAAATGTTTCTTAACATTTTTCTTCAACAGATCTCGATGACAACAAGTGAAGTAGTGCAATCCAATAAGTGTCAGATAAGCGTTCGAAAAACTTTCTACTATCAAAAGTTAACGCCGCTTATCACAATGCTTTACTTTTGCATAGTTGTAAAATATTGTGTGATAAATATTGCGCGAAAATAACAAGTAGTTAGATTTTTAAAAACCATAGTTACAATAACTGAAAGAATTCTAATTTTTCGCACGCAAATACAGTTTACAGAACGATGCCTAGTTAAAAACAAATGTTTTTCTATAAGCGTCAAAAAAACATAAAAAAATTAAAATTCTTTAAAAATCATACCAAACCAATAGACACCACATTACTCAACTTTTAAAAAAATACCTTCTTAGTTTTGAACGAAATGTAGCATCTTATCTCTACATCATAGTAACCAAGGCATTTCATATGAAATATTATCAGAAATTTCAAATCAATACAGGTTTTTCAAAATTTGATGTCTGTGCGACAAAGTAGAATTTTCTGCACTAAAAATAGTGTGAAAAATAACATTTAAACCTCTTAAACGCTTGCAAAAAAAAATATTTTTGCTACATAATGATGCTTTATGAATACATATATGACCGAAACCCGAAACAAAAGTTGTTTGGCCCCGTGCCAAGGCTAAAGGCAAAATTGTGCGCCCTTAAAATACGGAGATGATTACGCGTAATTTGTTTTGAAATAATATTAGATAGTTTAAGCACAACCCTAGCATTCATAAAAATAGTAAATTATTTTATAAGCGTAGAAAGTAATATATTTTGCAAACACTCCGTGAAAATTTTCCATTTGGCTTGAAGTCTTTTATTTAGCTTGACCCTGTATATAATATTATCATTTACAAATTATATAAAATCTTGCGACGGCGTTTTTAACTATTTTTCGATCAGCTAAAGACTTGAAGACTGGTGGGTTGCAGTATTCCGGTGAGAACAATGACAAATTTTTTATTTTATTTATATACTTTAAGAGGTTTAATCAGTAGAAGTAAACTTAATTAAAGACATTTGATAAAATTTGACGAGCAGGTTTTTTGATGAGAAAAAGATCTCCTGAACTTTTTTGAGGTTTGGCGTAGTTTTTTCTGGAGCTCTACTTTACTGCAAACTTATAATTTTGTAATAATAATAATAAATTAAAAATTATTGGAGGAAGACAATAACCTGTTTGATTTCCTTATAATTTTAGGTTAAAAAGTTAAAAAATTTTCCCTTGATGCATTTAAATCGAAGGCCAGCATAGAACATACCTACTCCTTGTGGGAATTTTCAACATTTAGCATTTCCGGAAGGGGAGAGAGGAGACAGACCACACTGGCAAAAATGGTCAAATTAAAAAGCTCATTACAAAATAAAAGAATACGTTTTCTTTAAAAAAATTACACTTTGTCAGAAAAATCAGTTCATTACGTTTATGCTATATTTGATAAATGGCAAATGGATCGCAGAAATTTCTTCGAATTCCAATTTTTTGTTAGGACAAAAAACATATTCTTCGAAAACAATTTGTTCAAAAAAGAATCTCTAGACCTTGCTTTCCAAACTTATATAGTTTGACTAAACGGTCTCGTTCTAACTTACAACTTTCCTGACTTCTTGCCCGGGATCCTAAAGGGTCCGAAACCAAACCGAATCAAACCAAACCGAACCGAACCAAACCAAACCAAATCAAATCAAACCAAACTGAAACATTTTTTCGAAAAATGACGTTCCCAAATTTGCTTCCCTGTTCTCCTTTTGGCAGGTTGAAATTGGTGTTTTCATAACCTTTGTTAATTGATCGCAAACATATTATAACAGATCCAGATACCCTTGATCTTTTTCCACCAAAAAAAATGTCCCGAAGTGACTTGTTAGGATACATTTGCGCATAATTTACAAAGATTAGAATAACATCGATTCAACCTCCCAAAATGAGGAACGGAAAGCTAATTTAGTGATTTTTTTTTCTAAAAAATGTTTTAGTTTGGTTTGGTTCGGTTTAGTTTGATTTTACATCCTCTAGAATCACAGGAAATAATCCAGAGTAGTTTTATTTCGAAAAATTATGTTGGAAATGGATTTCTTAGTCGAACTATGTGAGTTGTGTTAAATATGGCAAGCCACGATTAAAAAAAAAATCGAAAAATTATGTAAAAAAAAATGTTTTCGAACAAATGTTTATTTGAAGAAAATGTTTTCGACCGAATTTCCGTTCGAAAAAAATGTTTCTAAACAATTTTTCGTTTGAACAAGATGTTTTCGAATAAATTCTCATTCAAAAACAATGTTTTTGAACAAATTTTTCATTCGACAATGTTTTTGAACTACTGCATTCGAACAAATGGTTTCGAACAACGTATTTTTGAACAAATATCTGCGACCTGTAGCAATTAAGAAAAACCTAAACTAGATTCCAGTGACAACAAAAAAGTATATGTGTCAAGGATTCCATCGTAAGGGGGTGGATTATAACCTATACTTTGGTCTACTTATATCTACCTAAAATTAATTAAATACTCCGTCAAAATCTCTTTAATGTGTATGCATAATTTGTAAAGCCGGCAATACCTAGTCGAGATCTGCTTTAGAAAGTTAAACTTTCTGGTTTACAACGAAAACTTGAGGGTTTATAATATGTTTTCCGCCAGAGGCATACTCAGCTTATGATTCTAAAAATAGGGGGTATTTTTCTTTAACACATTCACCGCCAATACAATTTTTACAAAACCAACACGAAATCCATAAGAGCGGCTCAGCGGACACCGGAGTCCCCTCTGTCGCGATCAGTAAAAAAAAGCAATTTTCCGTCACGTCACTCTAGCGCGGACACTTTTTTAAAATTTTATTCCATAAAAATAGGGGGTGTTTTTCTTTAACACATTCACCGCCAAGCCAATTTTTACAAAACCGACACAACACCCATAAGAGCGGCTCAGCGGACACCGCGGTCCCCTCTGTCGCGATCAGTAAAAAAAAGCAATTTTACGTCGCGTCACTCTAGCGCGGACACTTTTTTTAAATTTTTTTCCACAGCGGACACCATTATCTCAGCGGACGCGTAGTAGCAAGTTTACTAGCCAAAGTAAATTAGGGTGCTGAACACTGTCAGTGGATTTTTCCCATAAAATAATAAAATTATACTTAATAAATAATATAAAATTTCAGAATTAAATTTGTTTTTTTTTTATAGAAAAAACAAATATGTCTGCTAAAGTATAGTTGCTTTAAAAACATTTTTTTACACGCCACATCGGACACAATATAAAATCTTCTAGAGTTCTTTTTTTAAGATATTTAAGGGGGTCTAGTTTGATCTAAGGTAACTGATAGTAAGTGATCCTTACCACTCATTATCCGTTGCCTTAGTTTGATCTGCATTGCAAACGTACCTCCTACCGTATGTCCTCGCACGCTCAGATTACCTCCGTATCGCGAATTAATTATTTAAGCAAAAAGACACAAATTTTGTTGTAGAATAGAAGCGTGTCTGGTTCAATAAACCATATTAAAATATTTGGTGAATATGAGAGGGGTGGGGCAGTAATGACCCTTAGACTACTGTGGAAAATTCAAGAACTTATGCAAAATATTAAAACATTACCAAAAAATTGCAATTTATTGAGTGTTTCCCTAAAAATTTTGCTTGACGCGCTAATTTTACACGGGTTTTAGTTAACTTGTTTTTCGCGAAAACCAGGTGATTATTTTTTGGTGCCAAGCGGTGCCTTTTGTTTTTGCTCTAGTTTACCCAGATTTCAGATTAAATTTATGTTATAATAAATAAATATGCGAGAAAAAATAATAAAAAATGATATACGGAGAATTTGCGCCAAAATCATTTTTCAAAGTTAGCTCGTATAACCAAGATACGGAATTTAAAAATCAAGAAGTGTGGCAGTTGCGTTTTTTCTTTTATGGCAGAAAACAAATTTTGTACGACAAAATGTTTTGAGACACAAAAGAAAATGTATCTTTCAAAAAAGGTAATAATCTTGCAATTCGGTTAAAAAATAAAAATGCTTTTTATTTACAATCTAAAGAATAATAGTACTACAGAAATGCTTGGATTTGGAGATATATGCAAAATAATTGTTTATCATTTCACATATACTTTGTTTCTTACCGAAATCCAATGCACAATAATTTGTTCTGACAAAAATTCTAATGGCTTTGAATAAGCTTTTAACACGTTTTTCGAGAAAAGTTTACTAGTTAGACGGGAAAAAAGAGTAGGTCGTTCTGATTGTTTTGGAAACAAAAGCTAACCTAGCTGAATCCTTTGAGCATAAAGTCAGCGAAGCACCCATCGCAGATCGACTCGTGACTAGGTGGATAATTTGCCGTTAATTAGTCGTGAATTAGTTGTGGAAAAATTAATTTTGTCGCTCTTATTTTTGACCGTTTTTTTGGGTGCTTCGCTAACTTCATATGAAGTTAGCGAAGCACCCTTGTCAAAAATGGCTTTAGACATGACCTATCGAAACCGAGTATGGTGCATAATTTGCCGCTAATTAGTCGTGAATTAGTTGTGGAAAAATTAATTTTGTCGCTCTTATTTTTGACCGTTTTTTTGGGTGCTTCGCTAACTTCATATTTTGGCACCCATCGTAAATCGAATCGCTACTAGGTGGATAATTTGCCGGTAATTAGTCGTGAACTAGTTGTGGAAAAATTAATTTCGTCGCTCTTATTTTTGACCGTTTTTTTTTGGTGCTTCGCTAACTTCATACGAAGTTAGCGAAGCACCCTTTTCAAAAATGGCTTTAGACAAGTCCTATCGAAACCGAATATGGTGCATAATTTGCCGCTAATTAGTCGTGAATTAGCTGTGGAAAAATAAATTTTGTCGCTCTTATTTTTGACCGTTTTTTTGGGTACTTCGCTAACTTCATATTTTGGCACCCATCGCAAATCGAATCGGTACTAGGTGGATAATTTGCCGTGAATTAGTCGTGAATTAGTTGTAGAAAAATTAATTTTGTCGCTCTTATTTTTGACCGTTTTTTTGGGTGCTTCGCTAACTTCATATGAAGTTAGCGAAGCACCCTCGTAAAAATGACTTTAGACATGACGTATCGAAATCGAATATGGTGGATAATTTGCCGCTAATTAGTCGTTAATTAGTTGTGGAAAAATTAATTTTGTCGCTCTTATTTTTGACCGTTTTTTGGGTGCTTCGCTAAATTCATATGAAGTTAGCGAAGCACCCTTGTCAAAAATGGCTTTAGACATGACCTATCGAAACCGAGTATGGTGCATAATTTGCCGCTAATTAGTCGTGAATTAGTTGTGGAAAAATTAACTTTGTCGCTCTTATTTTTGACCGTTTTTTTGGGTGCTTCGCTAACTTCATATTTTGGCACCCATCGTAAATCGAATCGCTACTAGGTGGATAATTTGCCGGTAATTAGTCGTGAACTAGTTGTGGAAAAATTAATTTCGTCGCTCTTATTTTTGACCGTTTTTTTTTGGTGCTTCGCTAACTTCATATGAAGTTAGCGAAGCACCCTTTTCAAAAATGGCTTTAGACAAGTCCTATCGAAACCGAATATGGTGCATAATTTGCCGCTAATTAATCGTGAATTAGCTGTGGAAAAATAAATTTTGTCGCTCTTATTTTTGACCGTTTTTTTGGGTACTTCGCTAACTTCATATTTTGGCACCCATCGCAAATCGAATCGGTACTAGGTGGATAATTTGCCGTTAATTAGTCGTGAATTAGTTGTAGAAAAATTAATTTTGTCGCTCTTATTTTTGACCGTTTTTTTGGGTGCTTCGCTAACTTCATATGAAGTTAGCGAAGCACCCTCGTAAAAATGACTTTAGACATGACGTATCGAAATCGAATATGGTGGATAATTTGCCGCTAATTAGTCGTTAATTAGTTGTGGAAAAATTAATTTTGTCGCTCTTATTTTTGACCGTTTTTTGGGTGCTTCGCTAAATTCATATGAAGTTATAGTGGCACCCTCGTCAAAAATGGCTTTAGACATAACCTATCGAAATCGAATATGACTTTTTTTTGACATTCCGTTTATAACACCTGACCAAAAATATTTTCAAAAAAATTAAGAAATAACGTCAAGTTCTGGACAGCCTGTATGTCGAAAATGGCTTAATAGAATTTTTTTAATTTTTTTATATATTCTTAACAGAAGATCTAGATCTAACCTAAATTCCACCTAATTTAACCGAGACCTTTTTTGTCATGTTAATGGTGCCCCATCCTTTATAACTGTGCTACTTATGTATTAAGTATAAAGGTAAAAATCTAAATAGTCTTTACGAATACTGTAATTTTTTCTAAAATCATTATAAATAAGAATAATTCCGTTTATTTAAAAAAATAGTTGAATGTCCCCGTATCTTCTACATTTAGTTCCTGTGCGTCGTCGTTACAACATTATTTTTAATTCAGTTTAAGAAAAGTCACGACTCATTGCTATTTTTCTTAAAACCGAATGCATTTCTAATGTAACTAGATATCTTTACTTTCATTTTTACATAGAACACTAAGCATGATCCACTCTTCAATTTTTGCTTTTGTCTTTTAATTCTTTCTTACTTTGCATAAAAGAGCAAGTCAAAAAGGCTGCGACAAAAGCAAGGATTTTAACCCACATAGCTTTTTCAGCTTTAGGAAATTTTTTATTACCTTTATTACCCTCGTTGCATACGCCTATGTTCTTGCCTCCACATAATATATAACGCGAGTGCGGAGTTTTGCCACCATTACGCCCCATTACGACCACTTTAGAAAGTTAATGAGAAAATCGCATTAAAAATTAAAAATACTTTTTATTTTGTAAAGGTAAGGAAGTCAAAAATAATAATTATCACTCTAATAAATTTTTGAAGCCGTTTTAGGTCACACAAATTTAGAAAACATCGACTTTTTTCATAGGCCGGCCGATTATAAACTATTTCTTTTATGTTTTTTATGTTATTTATTTTGACTTTTTACTCTTAAAAGTCAATTTTACTATTAAATAATTATTAAATTAAAATCAAAGTATTCGAGAAAAAGGTCACAACTCAAAAATAACATGCCTCCAAAAATTATTTCCAATCACCGTATGTTAACTTTGACAGTACCTTATCATCTTAGAAAATATTCCCTATGTAAATAAAAGGGGTACCGGGTACAAAATACAGCTAGTAGGGTGTGGAACCCGAATGAACACCAAAGTTATTTTCAACAAAATTGTCCCACTTGATCTATTTATTTCTTTATTTATTAATGGTCAATGTCATCATCAACAGTTTTGAAATTAAAAGTAAAGTACAATAATATACTTGCTGCAATAAAAAAATTGAGATAATTTCTTACTTCAAAAACTGGTTACAATTCAGAATACTTAAATATTTTGTGTTTTGTTTTGTAAAGCTTGTTAGTCTGCCAATATATCTATAAGATGTTGGCAGAATCGTAATAGTGTACGAAAAAAGTCCAGGGAAGGGTTATAGTTAGCCAGAGACACTTATCTGGAAATAAATGAGTGACCACCGTAGGTGATCTATAAAAAGATTCATGAAATGTTTGTGTTCTTCTAGTGTTAATCGCACGCATGTGGAGACCAATAGAATAATTGAGTCCACCAGAGAATTGAGAATTTTAAAAAGATTGAGAAGATCAAGCTGCTTGCACCTGTTGTGCAATGTAAACAGATTCAAAGGATCGAGCGAGCATACATGAGTAGTTATAGTCTATATTTGGAAAAAATCTAAAATGAATATGGTGTAGGAATTTTCTTTGCACTCTCTTCATTCGGCTATTGTGGTTTGCATACTGCGGGCTCCACACGGATGTGGCATACTCTAGTTTGCTTCCAACAAAGCAACAATAAAGTATTTTGATCGCCTGAAGAGTTGATGTGACTTTCTTGAAAAAACGCAGCATTCAGAGAGATGTACTGATTATCAAGACTATATCCGGGACAAAATTGAGTTTGCTGTCGAGAGTTACACCAAGATCCCTTGTACTGTCCACCATGGAGGGTAATGTGCCTTCAATGTTATAACTAAAGTTAGTTGTTATTTTTCGACGCGAGAATCTAATTACACATCAATTAGTGATACAGATATGCATTCCATTTCTTTGGCTTCAGTCAACAAATCTGTTTAAGTCCTCCTGCAGCTCAGCACATTAATTTAATTTGTTAATAATTTTAAAATATTTTAAGTCGCCTGCGAATTCTAGGAAGTCGCTTTTTTTAAAGCATGATGCAATATTTTTTATCGATAGATTAAACCCATGAGGTGGCAGGTGAGAGCCATGAGGGATACCGGAAGGCACATCAATCTCCCTGGATAAGTATGAATTTACCCTTACAATTTCAATACGTTCTGACATAAAGATCTCGACTCATAAGAGCATTTTGCCAAAAGCCTTGGAGAAATCAGTGTAGATGTCATGGACTTCCGCACCACTATCTAAGGCCTCTAGCAGCGTATGTGTGAAGGTTAACCCACATTGATTTTCGATTATTACTGATGATAAGCAAGAGCTAAGATGTTTGAAAACTAATTTTTCGAATAACTTTGGTATATTATTAATAAAAATTAATACAGACGGGTCTGTAATTTTTTATGTTGGATTTATCTCCAGTTTTGTGAATTTGTATAGCAAATCTTGTTTTCCAGAAGACAGGAAAGTAAACGAGACTCAAGATATTTGTTTAATATAATATGAAACAGTCTTGGGATAACAAATGAACATTTTTGAAAATATAGGATGCAGATTGTCTGGCCCATTGTAAGGGTGAATAATACTAAGTTCTATGTAAATGTCAGATATGGACTTGTAGATGAGTAAACAAATGGAAATTAGCTAGCGAAGAGGTTTGCAGCATCAGCTCCAATGCTCACACTTTGATCACCAAGTGTGAGCAAGTTCGGAATATTCGGTGATTTCCGTTTAGAGTTAACGAAATTTTAAAACTGTTTAGAGTTATTAGAAAGATTATATTCTGTGATTTGTACAAAGGTTTTGTAATATTCTCGAGAGAGATTTCTGCATTGAGTGCGTAAATCAGATAAGATCAATCATGATGAGGTGACCAATTTTTGTATTTTTGTAACTTGTTCACCATTTCATTAACCTCAAGATTGAATGAGCAGCTCATCCCAACAAAATACTACTATGTCGGTTTAGAACGTTTTTCTACGTTGTCCGACGCCTATTCTCCACCTCCTTCAATCCTGACAGTTATCTTCCGTCAGGTTTTTTTGACTCATTGATCTTTGGATTGACTGTTGCCATTCCAGATTAGGACGCCCTCTTTTTCTGCGTCCTATTGGTTGCCATTCTAGGACCTGCTTTGGTAATCTTTCGTCGCTCATCCGTTGTACCTGGTCGTACCATATCAGTTGCCTTTTAGTGATGTCATCCGTTATGCTTCCTTCGATTCCCATTCTTTCTTTTATGATCTCATTTCTTATATGATCTGCTCTAGATATTCTCATTGATCTTCTTATTGCAACCATTTCAACACTTTCCATTTTTGCTTTGTATTTTTCTGTTACGCGACAAGTCTCTATTCCATACAACAGCGTGCTTTTCACCATTGTTTCATATATGTTAAATTTTACATTCTTTTTTATCTCTCTGCTCCATAAAATACTGTTAAGGCAACCAATAACCTTTTTTGCTTTTACTATTCTTTTTTCCAGTTCTTTACAGTCTGTTCCTGTCTTATCAAATGTGACACCCAAGTATACATACTCATTGCATGGAGATATTGTTTGTCCATTTTCTAGTTCTAATTCACTTGATTCGTTTCCAATACATAAGTGCTGTGTCTTGTCCACGTTCACTGTTAACCTCCACTTTTGGTATTCTTCCGTTAACTTTCTCATCATATATTCGATGTCTTCTTTATCATTAGCTACAATTACTTGGTCGTCAGCAAACCGTAGTGTGTATATGGTAAATCGGTCGTTAAGTTGTATTCCCATGTCGTGTACTTTGCGTTTCCAGTTTTTAAGAACTACTCTGATATATATTTTAAAAAGAGTTGGAGAGATACAACATCCCTGTCTTAAGCCTTTCGTTACCGGGAATTCCTTTGAAAGTCGATTTCCAATTTTAATTTTAGATTTTGACCCTTTCTATAGTTCTTTTATCGCTTTTATGTATGTATGATTGATATTAGTCTGCTCTAACAGTGTCCATAATTTTTCTACTGGAACGGTATCATATGCTTTTGGTAGGTCCACAAAGGTAACATGAGTCTCTATATTTCTGGCGCTCCTTTTCTCAATTACTGGTATAAGACAAAAAAAACATTATCACTACAAGATCTGCCTACACGAAACCCACTTTGCTCTTCTTCTTCTTGTTCATGAAAATCATTCTCTATTAGATCTCTAAGAATCCTTCCGTACAATCTTACTTACTTAGACTACTGGTTACTGAAATTCCTCTGTAATTGTTTTAATCCAGCTTGTTTCCTTTTTTATGTATTGAGGATATGAATGCAATTTTCCAATCATCAGGTACGGGATATCCTTTTATGCATTGATTGATAATATATGTGAGATTTTCGAGTAGTTTCTCTGATACATATTTGAGCATTTCAGCATATATCCCCCAGTTCAGCTAGCTTTTCCGGATTTAAGCTTTTTAATACTATTCTTTATCATTTCTTTTTCGATGATTACTTCCTCTCCATGTACTTCTATGTCTCTCCTCGGAGAGGCTGCCAGATATTCGGGTCTCGTCTCCTGCAGCAGTCACTTATAGTGTTTTGTCCATTGTTCTGGTTTGATGATCTGGATATTTACTTTTTATTTTGTTGGGTTTTCTACTGTAGAAATGAATTTCCATACTTCAGAAATCTGCCTACCGCCTACGTGTATATTTATGTCGTGGCATTTGCGCTCGAACATTTCATTATTTTCTGTGCGTATCAAAATTCTTAGCTGTCTTCTGGTATGCCTGTAAATTTCTAGGTCTCTTTGCTCTTTAGTACTGAGCCATTTCAAGTATGTGCGTTTTTTCTCCTTGACCGTTTCCTGTATTTTCTCCGTCCACCACATCTTATTGTGATTTCTATTATCTTGGTATCCAACAGCTTCTTTGCTTGCTTCCTTCAAGCTTTTTACTATGTTTGTATATATCTTTTCAAACGAATGTTGTGTGTTTAATAATTTTTCATCCAATCGTTTCTGATACAATCTTTGCGTACTTTCGATTGCTAGACTTTTAAAGTTGTATTTTTGATTTTCTTCCATACACTCTAGGTTTTCACTTTCTCCAATACTTTCATCTATATTTGTTTTTCTTACAGGGAATAATATTTTTGCTTTTACCAGATGGTGGTCAGATCCACAGGTAACACCACGAAGTGTTTGCACATCATACCACTTTAGTTTCGAGTGTTGTCCACCTATAGCGTAATCAATGATTGATCTAAGATTTCTTGTTGGCGACTTATGTTTAAAAAAACCATTATTTATTTTTATATTATGGGTTTCACACAATTGTATCAGTCTCAAGCCATTATCATTTGCTACTTCCTCTCCAAATGGTCCTACCACTTTGCTTTAGCTTTGTCTATCAGTTCGACTATTAAAATCACCAAGCGAAATTATTTCCCTGATATTGCCGATTTTAGTGATTGTCTCATCAAGTTGGTCGAAGAACATTTGTTTTATAGCTACCGTTTCGTCATTTGATGGTACCTAGGCTCTCTGTCGGTTGTATTAAGGCGTGATCTGTCAAAGTCTGTTCGTTGTGTTGTCCATTCAAAATTCCGTCTATCAGCCTCAAGCCACCACGGTGTTATACCTGCTGCGACTTGGAGCGCTGCTGTTGATGTTGTAGCGTATGCTCTATTTACAAGAAATAGCAGTGGTCTAAGAGCTGCATCTAGCTGTGTCTTTACCTGATGCGTTTTTGCCTTGCTACCCCATATTTCACTTCCGTACAGTGCGGCGGGTTTAAAGACTTGATCTAGAATAGTCTATATGTTTTTGTCGTGTCCGTAGTTTTTTGAAATCTGTCCAATTATGCTCTTTGCTGTTTTTCCAATTTTATTACGAATTTCTTTTGAGTGTTCTATAAAGGTCATGTTCTTGTCCAAGTACACCCCTAGATATTTAAAACTAATATCAAGTCGTACTGTCTGTTCGTCTACACGTATTGTCGGTCCCCTCGTTAAATTTTCTTTTGGTATAAAAAGTGCTTCGGTTTTACTTATGTTGTACTTTACTCCGCTGCTTCTCTCCCACTTCTTACAAGCCGTCCATATGATTTCCCATTTTTTTTCTATCTGTGTCCGAGACGTACCTGTGATCGTTAAACCTTGATCATCTTCGAATGCTTGTATGGTTGTGAGTCTGTCTGTGTGAGCCTGTCCGTAATTCTCCTCAGCTTTATCTAATGTCTTAAACCAACCCTGCATTACTAACAGCCATAGAGTTGGTCCGAGACTTGAGCCCTGTGGACAGCCTCTTTGCATGTCTTTTGTCGTTGTCCTTGTTTTTATTTGTCTGTCTTTTAGAAAGCTGTCACAAAGAGTCCTTAATGTCCTTCCCACTTGCGCGACTTCCATCTGGTAATCTACATAAGGAGCCCAAGCACTGTTAAAGGCATTTTTTAAATCTAGAGCAATTACAACCTGATGTTTTCCTTCTTGTTTTTGACGTTTTATTGTGTCCGTTAGTTTTGCAAGTGCATTTATTGTTCCTATCCCTTCTCTAAACCCAAATTGTCTTTTGTCTATATTTCCTGTTCTTTCTAGAAACAACCGAAGTCGTTTGTTAATTAATTTATCCAGAACCTTGCCTATAGTTGGAAGTAAGCTGATTGGTCTAGCGGTCCCATCTTTTTTTGGAATAAATACAATTTTAGCTTTTTTCCAAACTTTTGGGAAAACTCCCAGTTGAAAACAAGCTGTAAAAATTTTTAATATTAAATCTTTTGTCTCGTCAAAGATATGTCTCATGGCCTCATTTGGTATTTTGTCCGTCCCTGTTGCTTTTTTATTTTGGAGTGTGTCGATTATATCACTAATTTCGATTATGTCTACATCTGGTTCTTCTCTCTCTATGTACGTTCTTTGTCGGTTCCTAATAACTGTCATTTCGTAAGTGTCTTCGTTTTCATCATCTTTTGGAAAGAATTTTGTCAATAGGTATTCGTCCCTTTCTTTTTCGTCCGTCATGTAGCTGCCGTCCTCTCGTCTTATATTTTGTTCTGGTGAGATACATTTGGGCGTATAAAGTAACTTCCATACCTTATCCCATGAGTTAAGGTCTCCAGTTTCAGCTATTTTGTCTTGCAAAATTTCTCTCGTGTCTCCTTCATTTTCCTTTTGTAAAGTTGTTTTTGCGCGTTTTATTCCGTGAATTTTCTGTGCCTTATGTCTTGGTCTATTTCCGATTGAGCAGCTCTTCTAAGCCTATTAACTCGTCTCTTGTAATTTTGTAGTTCGTCATTCCACCAGAGAGTGTCATCTTGTTCATCCTCTTTTTTGGTTTTAATTTTTCTGTGACATGCTTTGCTGCAGATATCATTAAATTTGCACGCTACTTCTTCAAGTTTCTCAGCATTGGTAATTTGCCAGTTTTCTTTTAGGTTTTTCCTTAAATAACCTTTGAACATATCCCAGTTTGTATTTTCAAATTCATACACCTTCCTCTTTTTTCGACGTGTAGCGCCATTTGTGTCAATATCATATGAAATGAATCTGTGTAAGCTTAGACTTTCATCTTCCTTGACTTTCCAATTTCTAATTTTTATTTTCTTGCTTAAAGTCATGTCAATGTAGCTGTTTCCCATAGGTCCGTTAAAAGTTGGTATTTGTTGTCCGACATTGCTTATGTCCTACCCGTTAGATATTGCCCATTCTAGGAGCTTTTTTCCTCTGTTATCTGTTACAGTGCCTCCCCATGCTACATTATGTGCGTTCATGTCTCCTGCAAGTAGGTGTTTAATGTTTTGCCTTTGCAATTTTTGTGAGAATGCGTCAAGTTTTCTGTTTTCGTTTCCCCCTGGTTCATCATAGACTGTGCTTATATATAGTTTACCTATATTTGATTCAATGAGTATAGTTGTACTATTGTTGTCGGTAAGGTCTAATTGTTTAGTTGCGTGCACGTCTTTTCTCGTCCAGATTTGTGTTTTAGATATCGGTCCATTTGTATGTATGATGTATTTACTGTTTCCTTTATAGTTTATGTACGGTTCGGCAATAATTCCCACGTCCATATTGTCTTGTACCAATTTTCTGTAAAATGTTTCTGTTGCTTCTTGTCCTCTATCCACTATCCACATTTATTTGTAATATTTTTAAATCCATCCTATTATTATATTTTATCCTGTTCTAACCCTGTTTGTCCGTAATCAATTGTCTGTTGTGTTTGTCTTTGTTTCCGTTTGTAAACTGGACAAAACCAGTCTCTTGCCGTATGTTTTCTTTGATTAAGTTCTATACCCATATTGGCACAGTTTGGACAGCTCAAATCCAATGATTGACATTTCCTGCCCTCGTGACCGCCTCCACAAACATGACAACTTGGTAGGTCTTTGCAATATTTGCTCACGTGTCCAAACCTATGACAGTTATAACAAAGAGCCACTTGTATTTCCTCTTCTACAAATGCAGTCATCATATCAATATAAAGTTTGCCTTTTTTTACAAAGTATCTAAACATTTCAATATCCATAGCCTCAAAAGTAATATTTTCCTTTAATTCATTTCTACATGTCCCTCTTGCTACAACTTTAATTTTTTCTTTTAGGTTTGCTCCAAACTTTTCTTTAACATTGTGATTTTCCTCTATTATAAGATGTAAAAGTTCTTCATCTGTATACTACCACTAATCCTAAATTTGGGTGTTCTCGTTTTACTTAAGATTTTTATTTGATTGTTCTGTGTCTCGTCCCTGTACTCCAAGATTACTCTTCCGCCCTTTAACGGTATCACATTTTTAAGGCCGCCTAGATCCTGTATTTCCTTTGGAGCAATTTCTTTTAATTTTTCCAGCACTTTTTTTGGTTCTATATCTGTCTCTTTGTCAACGTTTGTAACTGTCAAAACAGTCTGTAATTTTTCCTTAATTCCTTAATTTTTTCTGGAGTTTTCCAGCCGATATCTACAGTTTTTTCAACTTCAGGTTCTCTTTTTTGATTTAGTATTTGTGCATAAGTTCTCGCTTTTCTTTGCCTTCTTTTAGGAAAAAAAAAATCAGCTCCGTCTGAATCAATGTCTGTTGTTTGTATGTCTGTACCCGAATCTCCGTTTAGATTTGAATGGTTTAGCCCTTTGTATAGTTGATACCGGTTATGTGACTTTGAGACTCGCGACGAGTTTGATGCCTGTATTGTTTCTAAACTACGTTGACTATTTTTTGTCAGATCGGCATTAACATAAAGAAGTGTATTTTCTAACCTTTTAATGTCTGTTTTTAACATCTGAATTTCCCTAGTACAATTTTCTACCTGTTTTTCTAAATTCTTTTCTTTAGATTTAGCAGATTTTTCAACCCCAACCCTTCTAAGTAATAAAATTAATTCGTCTACCAAAATATCCACATTATTTCTAATAGCTATGCTGTCTTCAAGCGTGACTGCCAGTTTTTCCGATGATCCCCTCTTGTTTGCTGCGTTTATTATCTTACTTTTTGCATCTAAAATATTTTCAATTTTTTGTTCAATTTCATTTTTTTTGTTTTTTCCTCCTTTTCTGTTTTAGCTTTTTTAATGTCATCTTCAATTGCGTTTTGTTTATCGATAAAATCTTTTTCGTTTTCAGAATTTACCGACCCGCTTTGTTCTGCGTCTGAGTAGCCTGTTTTTCTCCTCTTGGTATCCTTCCTGTCTGCAGACAGACAGACAGACAGACAGACAGACAGACAGACAGACAGACAGACAGACAGACAGACAGACAGACAGACAGACAGACAGACAGACAGACAGACAGACAGACAGACAGACAGACAGACAGACAGACAGACAGACAGACAGACAGACAGACAGACAGACAGACAGACAGACAGACAGACAGACAGACAGACAGACAGACAGACAGACAGACAGACAGACAGACAGACAGACAGACAGACAGACAGACAGACAGACAGACAGACAGACAGACAGACAGACAGACAGACAGACAGACAGACAGACAGACAGACAGACAGACAGACAGACAGACAGACAGACAGACAGACAGACAGACAGACAGACAGACAGACAGACAGACAGACAGACAGACAGACAGACAGACAGACAGACAGACAGACAGACAGACAGACAGACAGACAGACAGACAGACAGACAGACAGACAGACAGACAGACAGACAGACAGACAGACAGACAGACAGACAGACAGACAGACAGACAGACAGACAGACAGACAGACAGACAGACAGACAGACAGACAGACAGACAGACAGACAGACAGACAGACAGACAGACAGACAGACAGACAGACAGACAGACAGACAGACAGACAGACAGACAGACAGACAGACAGACAGACAGACAGACAGACAGACAGACAGACAGGACAGACAGGACAGACAGGACAGACAGGACAGACAGGACAGACAGGACAGACAGGACAGACAGGACAGACAGGACAGACAGGACAGACAGGACAGACAGGACAGACAGGACAGACAGGACAGACAGGACAGACAGGACAGACAGGACAGACAGGACAGACAGGACAGACAGGACAGACAGGACAGACAGGACAGACAGGACAGACAGGACAGACAGGACAGACAGGACAGACAGGACAGACAGGACAGACAGACAGACAGACAGACAGACAGACAGACAGACAGACAGACAGACAGACAGACAGACAGACAGACAGACAGACAGACAGACAGACAGACAGACAGACAGACAGACAGACAGACAGACAGACAGACAGACAGACAGACAGACAGACAGACAGACAGACAGACAGACAGACAGACAGACAGACAGACAGACAGACAGACAGACAGACAGACAGACAGACAGACAGACAGACAGACAGACAGACAGACAGACAGACAGACAGACAGACAGACAGACAGACAGACAGACAGACAGACAGACAGACAGACAGACAGACAGACAGACAGACAGACAGACAGACAGACAGACAGACAGACAGACAGACAGACAGACAGACAGACAGACAGACAGACAGACAGACAGACAGACAGACAGACAGACAGACAGACAGACAGACAGACAGACAGACAGACAGACAGACAGACAGACAGACAGACAGACAGACAGACAGACAGACAGACAGACAGACAGACAGACAGACAGACAGACAGACAGACAGACAGACAGACAGACAGACAGACAGACAGACAGACAGACAGACAGACAGACAGACAGACAGACAGACAGACAGACAGACAGACAGACAGACAGACAGACAGACAGACAGACAGACAGACAGACAGACAGACAGACAGACAGACAGACAGACAGACAGACAGACAGACAGACAGACAGACAGACAGACAGACAGACAGACAGACAGACAGACAGACAGACAGACAGACAGACAGACAGACAGACAGACAGACAGACAGACAGACAGACAGACAGACAGACAGACAGACAGACAGACAGACAGACAGACAGACAGACAGACAGACAGACAGACAGACAGACAGACAGACAGACAGACAGACAGACAGACAGACAGACAGACAGACAGACAGACAGACAGACAGACAGACAGACAGACAGACAGACAGACAGACAGACAGACAGACAGACAGACAGACAGACAGACAGACAGACAGACAGACAGACAGACAGACAGACAGACAGACAGACAGACAGACAGACAGACAGACAGACAGACAGACAGACAGACAGACAGACAGACAGACAGACAGACAGACAGACAGACAGACAGACAGACAGACAGACAGACAGACAGACAGACAGACAGACAGACAGACAGACAGACAGACAGACAGACAGACAGACAGACAGACAGACAGACAGACAGACAGACAGACAGACAGACAGACAGACAGACAGACAGACAGACAGACAGACAGACAGACAGACAGACAGACAGACAGACAGACAGACAGACAGACAGACAGACAGACAGACAGACAGACAGACAGACAGACAGACAGACAGACAGACAGACAGACAGACAGACAGACAGACAGACAGACAGACAGACAGACAGACAGACAGACAGACAGACAGACAGACAGACAGACAGACAGACAGACAGACAGACAGACAGACAGACAGACAGACAGACAGACAGACAGACAGACAGACAGACAGACAGACAGACAGACAGACAGACAGACAGACAGACAGACAGACAGACAGACAGACAGACAGACAGACAGACAGACAGACAGACAGACAGACAGACAGACAGACAGACAGACAGACAGACAGACAGACAGACAGACAGACAGACAGACAGACAGACAGACAGACAGACAGACAGACAGACAGACAGACAGACAGACAGACAGACAGACAGACAGACAGACAGACAGACAGACAGACAGACAGACAGACAGACAGACAGACAGACAGACAGACAGACAGACAGACAGACAGACAGACAGACAGACAGACAGACAGACAGACAGACAGACAGACAGACAGACAGACAGACAGACAGACAGACAGACAGACAGACAGACAGACAGACAGACAGACAGACAGACAGACAGACAGACAGACAGACAGACAGACAGACAGACAGACAGACAGACAGACAGACAGACAGACAGACAGACAGACAGACAGACAGACAGACAGACAGACAGACAGACAGACAGACAGACAGACAGACAGACAGACAGACAGACAGACAGACAGACAGACAGACAGACAGACAGACAGACAGACAGACAGACAGACAGACAGACAGACAGACAGACAGACAGACAGACAGACAGACAGACAGACAGACAGACAGACAGACAGACAGACAGACAGACAGACAGACAGACAGACAGACAGACAGACAGACAGACAGACAGACAGACAGACAGACAGACAGACAGACAGACAGACAGACAGACAGACAGACAGACAGACAGACAGACAGACAGACAGACAGACAGACAGACAGACAGACAGACAGACAGACAGACAGACAGACAGACAGACAGACAGACAGACAGACAGACAGACAGACAGACAGACAGACAGACAGACAGACAGACAGACAGACAGACAGACAGACAGACAGACAGACAGACAGACAGACAGACAGACAGACAGACAGACAGACAGACAGACAGACAGACAGACAGACAGACAGACAGACAGACAGACAGACAGACAGACAGACAGACAGACAGACAGACAGACAGACAGACAGACAGACAGACAGACAGACAGACAGACAGACAGACAGACAGACAGACAGACAGACAGACAGACAGACAGACAGACAGACAGACAGACAGACAGACAGACAGACAGACAGACAGACAGACAGACAGACAGACAGACAGACAGACAGACAGACAGACAGACAGACAGACAGACAGACAGACAGACAGACAGACAGACAGACAGACAGACAGACAGACAGACAGACAGACAGACAGACAGACAGACAGACAGACAGACAGACAGACAGACAGACAGACAGACAGACAGACAGACAGACAGACAGACAGACAGACAGACAGACAGACAGACAGACAGACAGACAGACAGACAGACAGACAGACAGACAGACAGACAGACAGACAGACAGACAGACAGACAGACAGACAGACAGACAGACAGACAGACAGACAGACAGACAGACAGACAGACAGACAGACAGACAGACAGACAGACAGACAGACAGACAGACAGACAGACAGACAGACAGACAGACAGACAGACAGACAGACAGACAGACAGACAGACAGACAGACAGACAGACAGACAGACAGACAGACAGACAGACAGACAGACAGACAGACAGACAGACAGACAGACAGACAGACAGACAGACAGACAGACAGACAGACAGACAGACAGACAGACAGACAGACAGACAGACAGACAGACAGACAGACAGACAGACAGACAGACAGACAGACAGACAGACAGACAGACAGACAGACAGACAGACAGACAGACAGACAGACAGACAGACAGACAGACAGACAGACAGACAGACAGACAGACAGACAGACAGACAGACAGACAGACAGACAGACAGACAGACAGACAGACAGACAGACAGACAGACAGACAGACAGACAGACAGACAGACAGACAGACAGACAGACAGACAGACAGACAGACAGACAGACAGACAGACAGACAGACAGACAGACAGACAGACAGACAGACAGACAGACAGACAGACAGACAGACAGACAGACAGACAGACAGACAGACAGACAGACAGACAGACAGACAGACAGACAGACAGACAGACAGACAGACAGACAGACAGACAGACAGACAGACAGACAGACAGACAGACAGACAGACAGACAGACAGACAGACAGACAGACAGACAGACAGACAGACAGACAGACAGACAGACAGACAGACAGACAGACAGACAGACAGACAGACAGACAGACAGACAGACAGACAGACAGACAGACAGACAGACAGACAGACAGACAGACAGACAGACAGACAGACAGACAGACAGACAGACAGACAGACAGACAGACAGACAGACAGACAGACAGACAGACAGACAGACAGACAGACAGACAGACAGACAGACAGACAGACAGACAGACAGACAGACAGACAGACAGACAGACAGACAGACAGACAGACAGACAGACAGACAGACAGACAGACAGACAGACAGACAGACAGACAGACAGACAGACAGACAGACAGACAGACAGACAGACAGACAGACAGACAGACAGACAGACAGACAGACAGACAGACAGACAGACAGACAGACAGACAGACAGACAGACAGACAGACAGACAGACAGACAGACAGACAGACAGACAGACAGACAGACAGACAGACAGACAGACAGACAGACAGACAGACAGACAGACAGACAGACAGACAGACAGACAGACAGACAGACAGACAGACAGACAGACAGACAGACAGACAGACAGACAGACAGACAGACAGACAGACAGACAGACAGACAGACAGACAGACAGACAGACAGACAGACAGACAGACAGACAGACAGACAGACAGACAGACAGACAGACAGACAGACAGACAGACAGACAGACAGACAGACAGACAGACAGACAGACAGACAGACAGACAGACAGACAGACAGACAGACAGACAGACAGACAGACAGACAGACAGACAGACAGACAGACAGACAGACAGACAGACAGACAGACAGACAGACAGACAGACAGACAGACAGACAGACAGACAGACAGACAGACAGACAGACAGACAGACAGACAGACAGACAGACAGACAGACAGACAGACAGACAGACAGACAGACAGACAGACAGACAGACAGACAGACAGACAGACAGACAGACAGACAGACAGACAGACAGACAGACAGACAGACAGACAGACAGACAGACAGACAGACAGACAGACAGACAGACAGACAGACCGGGCGGGCGGGCGGGCGGGCGGGCGGGCGGGCGGACGGACGGACGGACGGACGGACGGACGGACGGACGGACGGACGGACGGACGGACGGACGGACGGACGGACGGACGGACGGACGGACGGACGGACGGACGGACGGACGGACGGACGGACGGACGGACGGACGGACGGACGGACGGACGGACGGACGGACGGACGGACGGACGGACGGACAGACGGACAGACGGACAGACGGACAGACAGACAGACAGACAGACAGACAGACAGACAGACAGACAGACAGACAGACAGACAGACAGACAGACAGACAGACAGACAGACAGACAGACAGACAGACAGACAGACAGACAGACAGACAGACAGACAGACAGACAGACAGACAGACAGACAGACAGACAGACAGACAGACAGACAGACAGACAGACAGACAGACAGACAGACAGACAGACAGACAGACAGACAGACAGACAGACAGACAGACAGACAGACAGACAGACAGACAGACAGACAGACAGACAGACAGACAGACAGACAGACAGACAGACAGACAGACAGACAGACAGACAGACAGACAGACAGACAGACAGACAGACAGACAGACAGACAGACAGACAGACAGACAGACAGACAGACAGACAGACAGACAGACAGACAGACAGACAGACAGACAGACAGACAGACAGACAGACAGACAGACAGACAGACAGACAGACAGACAGACAGACAGACAGACAGACAGACAGACAGACAGACAGACAGACAGACAGACAGACAGACAGACAGACAGACAGACAGACAGACAGACAGACAGACAGACAGACAGACAGACAGACAGACAGACAGACAGACAGACAGACAGACAGACAGACAGACAGACAGACAGACAGACAGACAGACAGACAGACAGACAGACAGACAGACAGACAGACAGACAGACAGACAGACAGACAGACAGACAGACAGACAGACAGACAGACAGACAGACAGACAGACAGACAGACAGACAGACAGACAGACAGACAGACAGACAGACAGACAGGCAGACAGACAGACAGGCAGACAGGCAGACAGGCAGACAGGCAGACAGGCAGACAGGCAGACAGGCAGACAGGCAGACAGGCAGACAGGCAGACAGGCAGACAGGCAGACAGGCAGACAGGCAGACAGGCAGACAGGCAGACAGGCAGACAGGCAGACAGGCAGACAGGCAGACAGGCAGACAGGCAGACAGGCAGACAGGCAGACAGGCAGACAGGCAGACAGGCAGACAGGCAGACAGGCAGACAGGCAGACAGGCAGACAGGCAGACAGGCAGACAGGCAGACAGGCAGACAGGCAGACAGGCAGACAGGCAGACAGGCAGACAGGCAGACAGGCAGACAGGCAGACAGGCAGACAGGCAGACAGGCAGACAGGCAGACAGGCAGACAGGCAGACAGGCAGACAGGCAGACAGGCAGACAGGCAGACAGGCAGACAGGCAGACAGGCAGACAGGCAGACAGGCAGACAGGCAGACAGGCAGACAGGCAGACAGGCAGACAGGCAGACAGGCAGACAGGCAGACAGGCAGACAGGCAGACAGGCAGACAGGCAGACAGGCAGACAGGCAGACAGGCAGACAGGCAGACAGGCAGACAGGCAGACAGGCAGACAGGCAGACAGGCAGACAGGCAGACAGGCAGACAGGCAGACAGGCAGACAGGCAGACAGGCAGACAGGCAGACAGGCAGACAGGCAGACAGGCAGACAGGCAGACAGGCAGACAGGCAGACAGGCAGACAGGCAGACAGGCAGACAGGCAGACAGGCAGACAGGCAGACAGGCAGACAGGCAGACAGGCAGACAGGCAGACAGGCAGACAGGCAGACAGGCAGACAGGCAGACAGGCAGACAGGCAGACAGGCAGACAGGCAGACAGGCAGACAGGCAGACAGGCAGACAGGCAGACAGGCAGACAGGCAGACAGCAGACAGGCAGAGCAGACAGGCAGACAGGCAGACAGGCAGACAGGCAGACAGGCAGACAGGCAGACAGGCAGACAGGCAGACAGGCAGACAGGCAGACAGGCAGACAGGCAGACAGGCAGACAGGCAGACAGGCAGACAGGCAGACAGGCAGACAGGCAGACAGGCAGACAGGCAGACAGGCAGACAGGCAGACAGGCAGACAGGCAGACAGGCAGACAGGCAGACAGGCAGACAGGCAGACAGGCAGACAGGCAGACAGGCAGACAGGCAGACAGGCAGACAGGCAGACAGGCAGACAGGCAGACAGGCAGACAGGCAGACAGGCAGACAGGCAGACAGGCAGACAGGCAGACAGGCAGACAGGCAGACAGGCAGACAGGCAGACAGGCAGACAGGCAGACAGGCAGACAGGCAGACAGGCAGACAGGCAGACAGGCAGACAGGCAGACAGGCAGACAGGCAGACAGGCAGACAGGCAGACAGGCAGACAGGCAGACAGGCAGACAGGCAGACAGGCAGACAGGCAGACAGGCAGACAGGCAGACAGGCAGACAGGCAGACAGGCAGACAGGCAGACAGGCAGACAGGCAGACAGGCAGACAGGCAGACAGGCAGACAGGCAGACAGGCAGACAGGCAGACAGGCAGACAGGCAGACAGGCAGACAGGCAGACAGGCAGACAGGCAGACAGGCAGACAGGCAGACAGGCAGACAGGCAGACAGGCAGACAGGCAGACAGGCAGACAGGCAGACAGGCAGACAGGCAGACAGGCAGACAGGCAGACAGGCAGACAGGCAGACAGGCAGACAGGCAGACAGGCAGACAGGCAGACAGGCAGACAGGCAGACAGGCAGACAGGCAGACAGGCAGACAGGCAGACAGGCAGACAGGCAGACAGACAGACAGACAGACAGACAGACAGACAGACAGACAGACAGACAGACAGACAGGCAGACAGACAGACAGACAGACAGACAGACAGACAGACAGACAGACAGACAGACAGACAGACAGACAGACAGACAGACAGACAGACAGACAGACAGACAGACAGACAGACAGGACAGACAGACAGACAGACAGACAGACAGACAGACAGACAGACAGACAGACAGACAGACAGACAGACAGACAGACAGACAGACAGACAGACAGACAGACAGACAGACAGACAGACAGACAGACAGACAGACAGACAGACAGACAGACAGACAGACAGACAGACAGACAGACAGACAGACAGACAGACAGACAGACAGACAGACAGACAGACAGACAGACAGACAGACAGACAGACAGACAGACAAGACAGACAGACAGACAGACAGACAGACAGACAGACAGACAGACAGACAGACAGACAGACAGACAGACAGACAGACAGACAGACAGACAGACAGACAGACAGACAGACAGACAGACAGACAGACAGACAGACAGACAGACAGACAGACAGACAGACAGACAGACAGACAGACAGACAGACAGACAGACAGACAGACAGACAGACAGACAGACAGACAGACAGACAGACAGACAGACAGGACAGACAGACAGACAGACAGACAGACAGACAGACAGACAGACAGACAGACAGACAGACAGACAGACAGACAGACAGACAGACAGACAGACAGACAGACAGACAGACAGACAGACAGACAGACAGACAGACAGACAGACAGACAGACAGACAGACAGACAGACAGACAGACAGACAGACAGACAGACAGACAGACAGACAGACAGACAGACAGACAGACAGACAGACAGACAGACAGACAGACAGACAGACAGACAGACAGACAGACAGACAGACAGACAGACAGACAGACAGACAGACAGACAGACAGACAGACAGACAGACAGACAGACAGACAGACAGACAGACAGACAGACAGACAGACAGACAGACAGACAGACAGACAGACAGACAGACAGACAGACAGACAGACAGACAGACAGACAGACAGACAGACAGACAGACAGACAGACAGACAGACAGACAGACAGACAGACAGACAGACAGACAGACAGACAGACAGACAGACAGACAGACAGACAGACAGACAGACAGACAGACAGACAGACAGACAGACAGACAGACAGACAGACAGACAGACAGACAGACAGACAGACAGACAGACAGACAGACAGACAGACAGACAGACAGACAGACAGACAGACAGACAGACAGACAGACAGACAGACAGACAGACAGACAGACAGACAGACAGACAGACAGACAGACAGACAGACAGACAGACAGACAGACAGACAGACAGACAGACAGACAGACAGACAGACAGACAGACAGACAGACAGACAGACAGACAGACAGACAGACAGACAGACAGACAGACAGACAGACAGACAGACAGACAGACAGACAGACAGACAGACAGACAGACAGACAGACAGACAGACAGACAGACAGACAGACAGACAGACAGACAGACAGACAGACAGACAGACAGACAGACAGACAGACAGACAGACAGACAGACAGACAGACAGACAGACAGACAGACAGACAGACAGACAGACAGACAGACAGACAGACAGACAGACAGACAGACAGACAGACAGACAGACAGACAGACAGACAGACAGACAGACAGACAGACAGACAGACAGACAGACAGACAGACAGACAGACAGACAGACAGACAGACAGACAGACAGACAGACAGACAGACAGACAGACAGACAGACAGACAGACAGACAGACAGACAGACAGACAGACAGACAGACAGACAGACAGACAGACAGACAGACAGACAGACAGACAGACAGACAGACAGACAGACAGACAGACAGACAGACAGACAGACAGACAGACAGACAGACAGACAGACAGACAGACAGACAGACAGACAGACAGACAGACAGACAGACAGACAGACAGACAGACAGACAGACAGACAGACAGACAGACAGACAGACAGACAGACAGACAGACAGACAGACAGACAGACAGACAGACAGACAGACAGACAGACAGACAGACAGACAGACAGACAGACAGACAGACAGACAGACAGACAGACAGACAGACAGACAGACAGACAGACAGACAGACAGACAGACAGACAGACAGACAGACAGACAGACAGACAGACAGACAGACAGACAGACAGACAGACAGACAGACAGACAGACAGACAGACAGACAGACAGACAGACAGACAGACAGACAGACAGACAGACAGACAGACAGACAGACAGACAGACAGACAGACAGACAGACAGACAGACAGACAGACAGACAGACAGACAGACAGACAGACAGACAGACAGACAGACAGACAGACAGACAGACAGACAGACAGACAGACAGACAGACAGACAGACAGACAGACAGACAGACAGACAGACAGACAGACAGACAGACAGACAGACAGACAGACAGACAGACAGACAGACAGACAGACAGACAGACAGACAGACAGACAGACAGACAGACAGACAGACAGACAGACAGACAGACAGACAGACAGACAGACAGACAGACAGACAGACAGACAGACAGACAGACAGACAGACAGACAGACAGACAGACAGACAGACAGACAGACAGACAAGACAGACAGACAGACAGACAGACAGACAGACAGACAGACAGACAGACAGACAGACAGACAGACAGACAGACAGACAGACAGACAGACAGACAGACAGACAGACAGACAGACAGACAGACAGACAGGCAGACAGGCAGACAGGCAGACAGGCAGACAGGCAGACAGGCAGACAGGCAGACAGGCAGACAGGCAGACAGGCAGACAGGCAGACAGGCAGACAGGCAGACAGGCAGACAGGCAGACAGGCAGACAGGCAGACAGGCAGACAGGCAGACAGGCAGACAGGCAGACAGGCAGACAGGCAGACAGGCAGACAGGCAGACAGGCAGACAGGCAGACAGGCAGACAGGCAGACAGGCAGACAGGCAGACAGGCAGACAGGCAGACAGGCAGACAGGCAGACAGGCAGACAGGCAGACAGGCAGACAGGCAGACAGGCAGACAGGCAGACAGGCAGACAGGCAGACAGGCAGACAGGCAGACAGGCAGACAGGCAGACAGGCAGACAGGCAGACAGGCAGACAGGCAGACAGGCAGACAGGCAGACAGGCAGACAGGCAGACAGGCAGACAGGCAGACAGGCAGACAGGCAGACAGGCAGACAGGCAGACAGGCAGACAGGCAGACAGGCAGACAGGCAGACAGGCAGACAGGCAGACAGGCAGACAGGCAGACAGGCAGACAGGCAGACAGGCAGACAGGCAGACAGGCAGACAGGCAGACAGGCAGACAGGCAGACAGGCAGACAGGCAGACAGGCAGACAGGCAGACAGGCAGACAGGCAGACAGGCAGACAGGCAGACAGGCAGACAGGCAGACAGGCAGACAGGCAGACAGGCAGACAGGCAGACAGGCAGACAGGCAGACAGGCAGACAGGCAGACAGGCAGACAGGCAGACAGGCAGACAGGCAGACAGGCAGACAGGCAGACAGGCAGACAGGCAGACAGGCAGACAGGCAGACAGGCAGACAGGCAGACAGGCAGACAGGCAGACAGGCAGACAGGCAGACAGACAGACAGACAGACAGACAGACAGACAGACAGACGGACAGACGGACAGACGGACAGACAGACAGACAGACAGACAGACAGACAGACAGACAGAGAGATGGCGCGACAAAAAAGTTTCAAAATTATCTGAAACGCAAAGATATATAAAAAATTTTGAAATCGGAGTAACTTTTTTTTTCTCGAAAAAATTAGGATCACCATAGCTCACACTACTATAGTATAGTAGTAGTGTGAGCTAAAATACAAAAATAAGCTTGATAGACCAAAACTTTATAGCGTACGGAGGCCACGAATGCTACAATTGCCCATTCCGAATTGACATAAGGCAGCTTAAAATTTAGAACTAAAACTTATAAAGAGTTTTTGTCAGCTAAAGCTTATTATAAATTACAAAAATTTCAGGATAAATGGGCTTGCCAAGCATTGGTATATATGTGCTTTGTATTTTTATTTTAATTTAATATTCGTTATGAAAATTGTAAATGTATCTTTTTAACAGTGTCTAGTGTTAAGCATAGTTTAAACAGTGTCCAAGGAATTTTTAATAATGTCAAGCGTACTTCTGTAATATTATTCCTTGACAAATTGTCATTAATAATAAAATTTCTGTTTTTACCTTTTTAACTAATGTTACCTTCTATAAAATTTAAGCTAGAGTAAGCAAGGCTTTGGCAATGAGGCTTTGTATCCAAACAATAAAGCTACTTTTGATTCTGATTCTGATTTAGAAAATACAAATTATATTTTTCGAAAAAAAAAATAATTAAATTAGTTTATACATAATAAATTTATCAGTGTTCCCAACCGCTACTGTTAAAAAAAAACTCTTGCCAGATCTTAGACCATCTTAGCTGAGCACACTTCAAAATCGAATTGTGCAAATTAAAATCAGTTTCGGATCCTAAAATGTAAGGTTCTTTTCGAAAGGTGGCTCGGTATTTCCTTTTGGTTTACAGATTAGGGGAAATACCAGGAAATACTTGGGAAGTACTGGTAAATATTCTAGGAAACACCGGAAAGTGTTTGGGAAATACTAGGAAATACCATCGACATTTGAGGAAATACCGGAAAATACTGGGAAATACCAGGAAATACCGTAGGTAATATACCGTAGGTATTTCCTTTTGGTGTACAAAAATTGGCATTCGAGCCATCCCATGGTTTATTTATTATTCTTTCCTTAACTGCATGTTGCTGCAAATTGCAAAGCTTTTTTCCCAGTTCAAACTTCAGAACAAACACTTGCAGAAAATCTCAAACAAAACGGAAACTTTTAAAACATTAATGTTTCTTCCGCTTTTCGCTAAAAACTAGCTAAAACTGTTTTGACAGAAAAACCTCGGTGGGAATACAGGTGGGATTTACAACATTCATCTAATAAATTGAGAGCTTAGTGTACCGTGCAGAAATTTTGCTCGATAACTCAGAACGAATGGGAACACTTAGTTATGTCGAAAGGACATCTGGTGCACACGAGGGTGCACAGCTATTTCACGTGACTTGTAATAGTATTGGATGTAGCAAGCTGTGCTAAAAAATACATTCATAATTTTTCTTGCACACAGAAAAACATAAATTGGTAAGTTTACATTTTTGATATTTTTAAGTTTCATATAGTTAAATAATTTAAATAAAATTGGATCATCTTAACGAAGTTGATATTGCTAAAAACTAATATTTTTAAAAGACCAATATATTTTATATTATTACCATATATCATATGCGTAAAAGCTATACTGGCCATGAGGAATTCCGCTTAGAGAAAGGAAAAGTAATGTAGCAAGTGTTAAAATAAAATAGAAGCACCTCTTCATTCCTTTCGACTTATCCTCTTCGTTCCATAGGCCCCGTAGGATAAATTTTATTGCATTGTTTGTGGTAGGAATAAAGATGTTTAATTGCCTAGTTTGAGTGTGACCCATGATTCAGTTACTCGGAGAGACTGCCGCGATTTGCTGTTATGTTTCTATTTTTATCTAAACACCTGCTAAGTGAGTTGTTCTCTTTTCAAGCGGAATCCCTCATGTTCAGTATAGCTTTTACCCATATGGTATACAAGTATTTCATCTTACTAGAACCACATACATGGACGTGCCCAGGGGGGCTTTAGGGCGCGGTCTCTTGCAAACCTATTTTTTTAGGATCTGCCCAAGAAATAATACTTCGGTTTTTGTTGCAAACCAATTTTTTTTGAGTACCTAGTGTTGCTAAAATTTAACTTTTATTCCAAAAGATTATTGCTAATGCATTTTTTAAGCAGAATAAGAAGATTCTCAAAATTATTTCTATATAATGGCGCCCGGGGTTTAAAGTCTCTTAGGCCCCCTTAGTTCACCATACTGCTGTGGAGGACTGTTTGTCTGTAGATTTTGCTTGCGTTAGTATTTTTTTATTTTGGCTGGGAAATAAATTATCGTATTTTAGTTAGTCTTTCGTCAGCTTCAATTATAAATAAAGATTTTTTATTTTTACTAATTTTTACTGGTTTATTTTAATATTTATACATGCAAATTTGTTTTCTTTTATCACGCTACTAGAGAGTCTTTTTAGGAAATATTAACACCTTCACGATTATACAGAATTAATTAATTATTTAGTCATTAATACTCATACTTAACAATTATCGTTTGTTGCTAGTTTATTTTAATTCTAGTTGATGCATATTTTTTTGCTCCGTGAAAGGTACCGGCCCATATGAAACCGGCCCATGAAGCACCGGCCCATGAAGCACTGGCCCATGTGGCACCAGCCCATACGACACCAGCCCACAATTTTTTTTTTATTTTCCCATATGGCCCATCCACCCCTGATCTTACGGGCACATGCTGACCGTTGCTCGGAAATACATGCATGCATAATAATTTTATTCGAAAAATAATATTCAAGGTGGAATTTTTTATTGTTTTTAGAGCAAGCTATGATTGTTTTGTTGACAAAGGCTTTACATGTTACAGTAAAGGTTTTTTTTCCGGGCTAATCCAAATTATTATAGAGAAAATTATTTTATCATATTGTTTCCAAACTTTAAAATATTATGATAATAGAAATTTGGCTTGTTAAAAAAATTATTTTGTAATAAAAGTGGATCTTTTATTTTCTAAACCAGTTTTGCCAACAATAAAAAATAACCTTAACTTCAATCAACGTCTCTTCATTTTAAAACTTTCGGTTATCTAACTAACCTAGATAATAGTAAAACCCTTTTGAAAAGAACCTTTTAAAGCCTTTCGCTGCCTGTACTGTAAAAAGTTTTTAACCCCAACGCATCAGGAAATTTAACTTGCATTGGTTGCATGCAAGGAAACTCTAATGCGCAGAGTAAGAAATTAATAGGGAAATCAGCGAATTTGAACACGAATCTGGGGAGTAATTAATATCATTAGCCCCCAACTGAAAGATCAGATTCTGCTGTGTGATAATACTGCTAGCTGCTTGCTGGCACAGGATGCTGTAGAACAGATTAAGTCAAAGATCTTTCCCTAGTAAAACAGGTACACTTTAAAAACATTTTTAAAACATCCATTTCGGACATAGGGGACGTTTTAAAAACATACACTTAGGTCCCATTGGGTCCGATAGAGGTCCCTGAAATGTCCCTGGAACGTTTTGTGTTTTTTTTTACGTTTTTAAAACGTCCCCAAATAACGTTTTTAAAACGTTTTAAAAACGTTTTCCAGATGTCAAATTTATTTTTTATATCTTCTGCAAAATTTGGGGCCGCTTAATAAATTCAGTGACGTTCGGAAACGTTCCAAAACATTTCGAGGACGTACAAAAAACGTTTCAGGACGTTTAAAACACGTTTTGGGGGACGTTGAAAAAACGTTCAGGGTACGTTCAAAAAACGTTTCAGTGGACGGCCAAAAAACTTTTCGGGCAACGTTTAAAAAACGTTTCAGGGGACGTTTACAAAACGTTTTGGGGACATTTTAAAAACGTTTCAGGGACGTCTTAAAAATGTTCCAGAGGCCCTACATATAATCTAGGCCTTGGGCCCATTGGTATGCGCCCTAACATATTAGGCTCTTACGTGTTGGGCCTCTTCATATTGGGCCCCTCCTAAAACTTAACTCCACTCCAATCTGAGTATAATAGAAAAGTTTAAAATGTATGATTTTTCTGATCAGCCTATGTAGATAATGTTGATGATGCTGGTGAGAGAAATGTGTGGCACCTTAAAAATACACTTTAAAAACGTCCTCTTCGGGACGTTTTCAAAATGTACCCTTCAGGTACTCAAAAATTAGGGCCCTAAGGTACCTAAAACGTACATTTTAAAAACGTACTTTTCAAGTACGGATAAGTTAGGGCCCCAAAAGACTTTAAAAGTATATTTTAAAAACGCCCTAACCAGCACGTTTTTAAAACGTCCGTTTTGGAATGTTTTAAAAACGTACTTCTCAGGTACCCAAAAGCTAGGCCTCTAAGGGACCTAAAAGTACATTTAGAAACATCCAGATTTGCATGTTTTTAGGTACGGGAATATTGTGGACCTAAAGAGAGAGGTATAAGGAGGATTTATACCTTTCATTTTGAACGTTTTAAAAACGAACTTTTTAGGTATGGGGACGTTGGGACCCAAACAGACTTAAAGAGTACGTCCCTGGGATATCCCGTGTTACTAGGGTTACCATTGGCAACCAATTGTGTACACGACAGGGCTTTTCTTCCCGACACTACTAATCATGAACCGAACCGAATCAAACGTTATTATTTTACGACTGAACTTGTTTCTTTATGTTGAATTCTGTAATGTTATGGTTTTTGTCAACTAGCAGAATAATGAGGCCAAAATAATAGAAAACTGAATACCTTATTTATTCTAATATCTTATTTATTCTAACTTAAAATAATTATGGTTTATTTTTTAAGTGAGATTAACTGACACTTTTGTATTTGATATCGCATGACTTGACCGGTACATTTACATTAAATACACACACATCCATTCACGTGATGGTTTATCCTGGCAAATGATAACCGGTGGTTAGTAGCCGCAAAAGAAAGGCATGGCAAAAAAGCGATATGTCACTTGTAAAATCAGGGCTATCAATACACATGGTCCACTATCTTCCACTTTGTTGACGTCACATCAGAGGCTGATTTTTTTTGATGGTCACGTCACGACACAGCTGATTGAATCGTATCTAACTTAATCTGTGGGTGATCTTTAAAATATTGAAGCTGGGATGACGGTTTATGAATATTGATTTTTTTTAAATAAAGCCTTTTTTGAGATTGTTTTTACTACATTCTTGCAGAACAATTTTTTTTTAAATGTATTATAGTAATCCCTAATTTTTCAGAGCCGCTTCATTAGCTCACACAAAAATTAAATTTAAAGCAAAAGCAAATGTGTTCGTTTTTGCGTGGAAAGTAATCAGATTACCTACTTGTTTATATTCGGCACTCGGCAGACTTTTAAAACCTAATATTTACATATCTTTACAAAAATTACAACATCAAAAACTGATTTTTTTTGTAGTGTAATTTTGTTTTAAAAAGATTAACGCTAGTATTTTTTAATTGTAAATGAACTTTATTGTAAAAAAATCATTAAAAATCGAAAAAGTTTTAAGTTGTACAATACAAAAAGAGCAATGCTAAATCTTAAAAATTTTAACCTTTTAATCATCGTGCATCCTTACAAAAGTTTGGTGGAATATCGGAATGATGTCTGAGAATATTTCGCTGCAATTACGCTGAAATCTGTACTGTCATTTTGAAAAGATCATAAAAAAACCTCTGACCTCTCATAAGAGCCAACGTAAAAGTCAGCCCCCCCTAGAACAGCTGATTTTTTCAGGGTCGTGACCTTATTTTTTTTTTTGCCTTGGTAAAATCAAAAAAATCGAGTTTTAAAAGTCTGCCGAATATAACCAAATAGATGCAGGTAATCCGATTACTTTCCACGTAGAAACGAACACATTGGCTTCTGCTTTAAATTTAATTTTTGTGTGAGCTAATGAAGGGCTTGCTATACATTTAAAAAAAAGTTGTTCTAAAAGAATATAGTAAAAACAATCTCAAAATCGACTTTATTTAAAAAAAAATCAAATATTCATGAGCCGTCATTCCAATTTCAATATTTTAAACACAATCAGCTTTCGTGACGTGGCCATCAAAAAAAAAAGAATGAACCCCCGATGTGATGTCAACAAAGTGGAGGAACGTGTCCCGTCGGTTTTGATAGCCCTGGTAAAATATCCCAGTATCCAAATAATTTAACACTTATAGTGACTTATGTTTATGTTTGTTTTCCTAGCTGCCTTTTTAAATTAAGTAAACAAACAAAAACTGGTTTTAATAAAACATAGTTTACAGAAATTAGAGAATAAATATAGATTATTTAATAATTGTAACATTTATCATGACGTCACACTCTAGATGAAGGTACCTACCCAATCCTTTCCGATTTAGTCATAGTATCATTTCCACCAGTTTTTAGAGATGACACGATATACCGCGTTAATGAATGTATGTGTATAGGGCGCTTATAGGCTGGCGTGAACACGTGTGAGATGTGGATACTACGGAAAGGCCTTTTCTACTATGATCAGTCACGCAAATTACTTTCCAAATTTTTTTAGAGATGACATGATAAAACACATGAAAAAAAAAATATTAACAATTTTAAAAACAATAAATAAAATTTATTAAGACTCAAATGTTTGTTATACAGCGTGTTCCTAATTAAATAGGCACTATTTCTAACTTTAATATTATTGGAGCTACGAGGTCGGCCAAATTAGCAAACTATTGAAATTTTTGGACTGACTAAGATAGTTATAACAGAAAAACAATTAAATTTCGCGTATGTTGAAGGAATATTTTTTTGTAAGGAAACAGCCAGTATATTTTTACACAAGTCAAAAGAAAATAATTTTTATTACTAAAGCGTTTCTACTTACCACTGTCCTAAATAGAAATCACAAAGTTATCACGAAAATTTGGAATTTAGAAAAATGTATTTTTGCAATTTTTTCACAATTGCCTAATTATTTTTAAGTTTTAATTACTTATTGTATTCATCGGTAGAAAATGCTACTAGTTTGCTAAGTTGATCGACCTTTTAGCTCGAATAATAACGAAGCAAAATAATATAGTGCCTACTTAATCTGGGCACCCGGTAAATGAGGAAAAAAAAATCCAAAAACAAAACTTGTTTGTGTTTTCTATTTATCCCTGCTAAAATCTATTTGTTTGCAATCTCGACATTTGTTTACTTCTTTTACTCCATGGTTTAATCTCAATCGCGGATCGGTCAACTAAAATTTAATCTACTTTGCGGAGCAAAACACGATTGCTTTTAATCCCGGCACTGAACCTGCCACAGACTTGGTCACGCAACCGGGACTCCCATTACAGGCAGATATTAGCAAACCAAAAATAAACAGTAATTGGAAGGAAGGAATTAATAGAACGAGTATATAAAAATATTGTAAACTTGCTTTAAAATAAACGGCCGGGCCATTGGGCCGATCCCCACGCGTCGTGTTGTAAAAAAAATGCTAATAGATCATATATCCAAATTTTAAAATCATCGGTTTAGTAATTTCTGAGATTAGCGGTAATTAAAAAGCTCTGTTCCTTTATATATGTTTTGATGATATGGTGATGACAAGAATTGGTCTTCAAAAAAATAAGTAACTATTTCGGGAAACAAACGCTATCGACAAACAAACAAACATAAATTAGGGACGAAATGAAACCTTCCCCGAACCGAAACGAACCTAATGAATAAAAACTGCCAAAAATATATACCATGAGGTTTAAGAGAAATAATGTGGTAAACCTTTAAAGGAAAATGAGAATAGCTATAAAAACAGCAAAAAGGCTAAGGGACCATTCTTAAATTACGCAACGCTCAAGGGGGCGGGGATATTTTAATTATTGAGTTACACTTAATGTTTTTTAGTGTGCCTTTTCTTAAAAATGCATTACAAAGTGGAAAAGAATTGTCAATAATCCTAAGTTTTTGCGTCATGTAATTTATGAATATTCCCAAATGTAGATACCGAAAAACTAGATTAGGGATTCAACCGAAACAAAAATCTACAAGCAGAGAAATATGTAATTAAAAGCGACACGGCGGGACCGTCATCGTCACGATTTACATACGGAATCGAAAACTCTCCGAAATGGTCTTACATGCTATCAAGCATCAAGCAAATCAAATGTAGAAAAACATAGAATTACACGAACTATTTAAACTATTTTTTTTTCAATTTGTCAAGTTTTTCTAGATACCGTTTAAGTATTAATTTAGTTTAATGGATTTTTTTTTAATTTAATTATTAAATTAATTAGTTCTCTTTTTGTACAAATTTGTACAAATTTTGTACATTATTTTTCTCAAAACTTTTGCAATAATATTCTTAGTTAGTTTTAATCATGTTTTTTAAAATTGTCAAAACGGTATTTATCGAGGGGTCATCGGCACCCTAAAATTTTGTACAGCGTCCAACAGGACTTGGGTCCTGACGTGTACTGTTGGGTCCTGTTGAGTACTGTTGGGTACTGTCGTGTACTGTCGAGTACTGTTGGGTACTGTCGTGTATTGTCGAGTACTGTGGGGTCCTGTCGGTGTACTGTTGGGTACTGTCGTGTACTGTCGAGTACTGTTGTGTCCTGTTGAGTACTGTGGTCGTGTCTTGGGGGGGGTCCGACAAGGACAAAGCGCGCCCTCAAAAAACATGCGACCAAAAAAAAAAAGCTCATCATCTTTGGGGAACCGTAACCGCGCTCACAAATCTTGCGACCAAAAAAAAAAAAAAAAAAAAAAAGCTCATCATCTTTGGGGAACCGTACCGCGCTCCTCACAAATCTTGCGACCAAACAAAAAAAAAGGTCATCCTGTCTTTTCGCATCTACGCCACTGTTTCAGGTTAGACGGTTGTGTCGAGTACTGTCGTGTACTGTTGGCTTCTATCGTACTGTTACGTCCTGTCGTGTACTGTTGGGTACTGTCGAGTACTGTTGGGTCCTGTCGTGTACTGTCGAGTACTGTTGGGTACTGTCGTGTACTGTTGGGTACTGTTGGGTCCTGTCGTGTACTGTTAGGTACTGTCGGGTACTGTTGGGTCCTGTCGTGTACTGTCGAGTACTGTTGGGTACTGTCGTGTACTGTCGAGTACTGTTGGGTCCTGTCGTGGTACTGTCGAGTACTGTTGGGTACTGTCGTGTACTGTCGAGTACTGTTGGATCCTGTCGTGGTACTGTCGGGTCCTGTTGTGAAATTTGTACAGTACTGTTGAAAGCTGATGACCCCTCGGTATTTATTCAATGTTAGAAACAACGAACTGTGATATTTAAAAGTACTATTTTAGTATATACGGGTATTTCATGTTTAGGAAAAAAATGTATTAAAATAAAAATCATTGTAAAAATTTTTGTCAAAAATTTGTTGTTTAATAAATACTAAATACTAAATACCACAAAAATTGTATTGGGACACTCCCAAAAAAACAAAAATTTAAGATTGCTTCAGTCGCTGCACAATATCTTGTATGAGCACACAAAAAGATTTCTTTAAAATTAGAGAGCTGACAATTTCAGAAATAAACATAGACACCAGAAAAGCTTTATGTGGCGTAAAAATTCAAACTCAAAGATGTCGTTATAAGAACTAAGACGTGTGTGCATGCTTCGCTGATTTCCAAAAAGCGTTTGATATCGTTCGACATGAAAAACTTTTACACAATTAAGATGGCACAAATAACAAAGACATTAAGTTTATACATGGGCGAACGCAGCGAGAGGCAGGGAAAATGCTGAAAATGCTGAAAATAATTTAATGATTTCCTAATTTCCAAACAAAACAATCAAGCAATACAGTTAGAATTACTTATTCTTCTTTACATAATATTATACAATATATTGCTAACGATATATGCTGTAAAAAATATAATTCGTTTTTTCCGCGAATTAGTTTCCTCTGCTTTGTGAGATATGATGGCCTCAAAAAAACAAAAGTTTGCTGTATTTAGATACAACTTTTTAGGCATTGTTGAAGGCCTTTAAAAACTATCAGAAGACGGCAATTCTGCAGCTAGGAAGGTGGCATTTCAGCTTTACAATGCTTCAACAAGGCCAGTATTTATTATTTCCTAAAATTATTACAACATACAATACAATAAATACGGTTTTGCCCACAAGAGTAGTCTCGTGCGTGGGCTAAGAAAATCGCACTTAAGTAAGTAAATATAAAGATTACCTAATAATAGTCTTAAAGAAAAAGCCCAGAAAAAGTCACCAAAATAAACAATAAAATTAAATGTATTCACTAAAGTAATAAATAACTAATTCCCATGTAAACAAAAAAAAATCCTACTACTTTAGTTTAGTTTAGTTATATAAATAATATAAAGTTAAAGAAAAAATAATAACAAACAAATAAATAAGTACAAAAATACATACTAATCATATACAAAAATATTTTTACAGTATTTGTTGATTTATTTCATCAAGAAGACGATTAATTTCAGTTCTAGCGTTGTTTGAACCTCCTCAAACAACGGTTCTACTAATTTCTGTCGTCAGCATAGATTTAATGGCTTTTTTGAATTTTTGAGCTGTCTGCGAGTTTGTTAATAAAACTGAAATCTTTTTAAACACATTACTGCACAAATATACAAAACTTCTCTGACCTATGGTTTTTTTCATTTGTGGTCTTACAATTGAAGATTGTTTATGTCTAGTGTTGTACCTATGTTCTATATTTTGGACAGCAATCTTTTTATTAAATATCCTTTATGCTATTGATTGATAGTAAAGTATTTGGCGCTTTTGAAACCTGTGGCCAAGATCTTGCAATCTAAATGTTTAGATCTATTACAATATGGAAATCACATTAAAATATTATTAGATCTAACTAAACATCATCGCGAATTGCCAGAAGAAGTCATGAACACTATCTTACCCGAAGCCAGCACACACGCCGAAAACATTGGAATAGTATTAAAGGTTCACGGATAGTTAGGCGACAGCAAAATCGTATGAACTTTACCACAAATAACCCACCAGAGCACTGGAAAAATCTTTCTTAATACCTTATTTGGAGCCTCTGATAATAATGTTTTAAAGCATCGGTTTTTCGATGAAAACTACCAGTATAACTATTGGCTCTACATCCGTCTATTATGGTGGACATCAGTCAGAGTCATTCAGTAAACAATATTAAGAATTTAATCATTTAAACGGGCTTGACGATGAGCCTAATTTTGGTGAAAATTGTGGAGAGACAAAAAAAATTATAAAGAGGGGTGAAAAGTTTGGAAGTAGCAGAAGTTGCAAAGCAAGCGGATTTTTTTTCCAACAACAAAACCTGCGCTACATATTTTGCCAGCATTACCATGTAGTACCGTAGAACGAACTTTTTAGAGGATCGATTACGAGGTTTATGCATGCTGGATGTACACCGAAAATTATTTTCAGAGGAAAATGAACAAGTAGAACAATAGGTTTTAAGCAGATTTGCTGCAGATTCCAGACATTTTGTTTTACTGTAATAGGTTAGTATTTAAAAAACGGATGTGCATGTTTGTCAGTTTTTTCGTTTTTGTTTTGTTTTGTTTATTTCAATAATACCTATTTTATTTTTACCTTTTTGCATTTTCCCCGTTCTAAGTTTTATGCTAGGGCATGAACACCGTTTGGATTAATATGGGGTACTGAAACAGAGAGAAGTTTAAAACCGGCAACACGTTGATTCCAAACCTGTGTATCAAATATTAGCTTAATAATTTTGAAACCTTTGTTAAGTTATAGGAATGCTGACTAAAAAATTATGAGCGACGAAGGTAGAGTAAAAAACGCATTTGACGTCGCTTAGAACAAATTAAAATTGTTCGCAAATTACAAAAAAGTGATTAAAAACATTATTAAAGCCCTATGCGATTTCTAATTGTTCCCAAGATGGAAACTTTTGCTCAAATAGCACCAGTTGGACGTAAGAGAGACGATTAAAATTAATGCGCCTTGTGCATTGGAGGCTATTACGAAAACTGAACACAACTACTTTGAAATGTGGAAACGTCGATGGGAGAATGTGCTCAGTCAAAAGTTAGACCTTATAGACTAAGTTAACTTATAGATCTACTAGTTTAGATTAGATCATTCCTGCAGATTTTTTGCATCACATTTAAAGGACTTCTTTTAATTTCTAGGTAAATTATGGCATTCGCCATTCCCGTGCATGGTTTAATTTATGTGATTCGAAATTTTTTAGCTATTTCGGCTTTTGCTCGAAAACTGCCCTCGAGTGCTCAAAAAATGCTCTGAAATGGATGCACGCCTTCGACTTCGATAATATTTAAACAAATATAATTATGAGGTTAATTGGAGTGATTTTTGTTGCTCACAGTACTTTTTGTAATGATTTATTCATTCAGTGGCGTGCAATTTACCAAGACAAATGTGCGAAATCCTAACTTCTTTTGACATTGATTGTTTTGCGACATTCAAAGTAAAATAAAAAAGTTTAACAATATGATCCGTTAATTTGACATAAATAGGAGTTTAATTTATGCGATTCTTAATACCGCATACCATGTAATATTTATTTTGTTAAATCCACATGCTTAAAGATAACTTAAAAACAAGGAGACGTTTCTGGTGCTGTGTATATAACGTGTTTTTACCCTCGTTATTTTCATATACCAAATTCACACTTGAAAAGTCCTCCACAACATGTTCTAAAACGCTACTAGATTAAGACTTCTCAAACCTACTAACTTTCTGCGTCTTTTTTGGTCACGTTTTTTTAATAATATTTTTTTAACTTAAAAGAGATGCGAAAGGAAGTTATAAAAGTTCACTAGTTTAAGACTACAACACTTCAAGACAATTTTAAAGATGGCGCTCAAGGCAAGACAAAATATCTATTTATCTATATACATTATGTTTTTTTTTTAAAGCTAAACAAGATTTTTTAACAGTAAGCACTTTTACAGAATATTAATGTGTCCTTTATCAGGTTAATAACAGATGCGTCGTGATCGTGGATCAGGGATCAGTTCCTTAACAGGTTTTTGGAGTTAAGAGGCCAAAGCACTGCCTGATAGATTTCGTCAAAGTGAAAAATCTTGACAATAGGTGGCGCTGCTGCTAGTAAAATCTCAAAAATATTCGGTAGAAAAGCAATGCAAGTCGCGTTTTAAAATTCGTGTAGAGAAGGCGTGAATCTAATGTGATTTTAACATTGATAAAAATCACGTGAAACTAACGTAAAAACATTGCTGTTTTAATTTGATAATGACGTTATTGAAACGCAGTTTTTAGCAACGTTATTTTTTATAACGTTAATGAATGACCTATTAAGCTTGTTTTCATATATGAAATAAACGTTTTTTTTCTAGCAGCTTTTAAAATCAACGTTCTTTTTCTCTTGCCTTTTTTATGTGTTAAACACGTAATTGTGCTATGTGGATCCATGGCACCAAAAAAATTGCAATAAAAAAATTATAAAATAACAATATTTTTTATTTGTTGAGGTTATAAAACCCAGGTTTCGAGCAAGTGTTTGAAAAATCGTGTTCGCCCTTTCGCTGAAAGCGAGAAATCCCACTCGATCTTATATCAATCTCGGCGTGAATCAGAGCAGTAAAGCCGAAATCGCTATTTGTTTCAATCCTTACGAGTTGACGACTGTTGTCAAGAAATTTTAGGTTATGTGTACTTTTTTTGTAAATATTAACTAATAAAATTTGTATTTATTTTAGCCGTACCAGATTGCAAACGTTTTTAGTTACTGCAATGTTGGATATTAATATGAAAATTAAACTGTTTTATGATGCAGTACAATTTTTCACAGTTTTCTAATGTACTTGCGTGTATGCTTATTTTATATTTTAGCTGATATGTAAAATATAACTATAGTTGTGAGAGCTATTAGTCTATGGACAAATCGGCCTAAAAGGGGGTTTCGTGTGCAAGTCGTGCCAACTTTTTGCCTATAAGCCAAGTTTGTTAAGGGCACTCCATAGATCAGGTTTTGACTTGTTGTCATTCTGGTAAATGCGTTTTTTTAAAGATATGGCCCTCACCACTTATCTTTGCACGATACTTTTTAAAACGATGTATCTTTCTTAAAAATAGTCGTAGAGGGTTGCAAAAAATTGCAAATGAATCAGCAAAAACCCACAATAAAATAACTTTCTATTATATTTTTAAAAATTTTGCTTCGTTTTTTTAGAAAAAATAAAATTAATGAATTTTAACTTTTTTTTGTATAGCTACTAAAGTTTAACCTACATTTTTAATAACACCAAAGCAAAATTAAAAAAAAAAGTTTAAATAAAAGTTATAGAATGACCATTTTTCTTTAATTTGGTGTATATAGGTCTTACATAGATGTATATTTTATATTTGTTTCAATAAAAAAAACAATTTCTTGTCACCAAAACAAGTACGCGGACGCCTATAAGGCGGTGCGCGGCGTTACACAGCTGAGGCGTCTAGTAAAACAGATGATTTCTATTATAATTGTTATCGTTATTTGATGAACGTTATCAAACAACGTTGTTATTGTTATTTTTGAAAATGAATGTCCACCGACGAAAGTTTTTACAATATAGTGCAGATGCTAGAGGTAGTTGAGTAAGCAAAATATGAGGACCGCAGTTTGACAGTGGATCCTAGCTGACAATAGGTTCATTTTTTTTATCCCCCCTCCAATTTTTTTTATCCCCCCTCCTTAATTATGGAGGGCTCAGAAGCCAATCACTGTAAGTCAAAAAACAATCAATTAAGATATGGATCATTTAAATAAAAATACTGAATCGAAATTTTTTTTTACCCTTACGCTTTTTGACAGTTCTGGAACTGCTGTCACTTGGTTATAGAAATATTGACTTGCGTGTAGGGTATCCAGTACCGGAAATTGGTCCCGGGACGGTCCCGGGACGGTCCCGCGACTTTTCCTAAAAAAGTGGTCCCGGGACCTCAACTTGATCCCGAAACCGCTAAATTATACCAGACACATGCATAATAAGCGTGACACAGCGCCGTCTATTGCATGAACGCGAAAGGATCGCAAAAAAGTTAGACGGATTTATTGAAAATGTAATATTTGCTACTGCCTCAACAAGTACAAGAGCAATCATACAGACGTCATCAAGTGCAAAACCAGATCGATTTTCAAAAATAATAAAACGAGAAATGGTCCTTTTTGAGGATGGCGGTTGTCGAGGACAATATTTGCAGCTATGCGACGAGCATTTACTGACTATACCACCTACCAGCGTCCAATCGGAGAGAGCTTTCTCAGTGGCTGGCGGTGTTTGTAAGAAGCTTCGTTTAAGATTAAATAATGAGTCCTTAAATGCACTCGTGGCACTTAAATCTTACTTTGGACAAAAGTAATGTTTCCCTATACTTACCTTTTTATTTGCTACGTTTGTCAATTTGTTTTTATGTTAACCATTTACCAATATCAATAAACCTGTGTTCTGTTCTATGTTAAATTAATTTAATTACTTTTATTTTAGTTTCGGGACCAGTCCCGGGACTTGTCCCGGGACCTGACATTTGGTCCCGAAGTCCGGAAAACATATTTGGTCCCGGGACTTGGATACCCTACTTGCGTGTTATGTCAAATAAAAGTTTAAGTATTATAAAATCACATGTAGTATGTAAGTCATTTTCGGGAATAAATTGACTTACATTGGCTTCTGAACCCTCCATATAGTCGTGTTCGAATTTCTAAAAATTTAATTAAGTTGACGCCCTAAAGACACAATGACATAGAAATGGATCAAAAATGTGTAAAATCTAATTTTATAATAAACTTATATTAGTTTTTTAAATTTTAGCTGCAAAACCCCCAAAACACCCCAGACTCCCCAAATCCTGAAATGTTTAGATTTTTTTCAAATTTTCTTAAAAACTAAGCTTAGGGAAAAATATGTACTAATAGTCAGTGGGGTACGACTAATAACCAACACTCCGCGGCGGCGGCGGCGTCCGTTTAAAAATAAAGAAAATAAAAATATAAATAAATTTAAAAAAGAAACATGTTTATTACAGGTTTTACCCAGTTTTCTTAAAAACCGAGCTCTATATCAAAAAATATAACACACACTTTGTTATAGACAATAAAATTGCTTTTTAAATGATGTATAATAAGGTAATGGTAGTTTTACCTATAACAATTTAGGGGCGTCCGTAAATAAAATCAATTTTGATAAATGATTTATCAAGTTTTATTCAATTTTCTCAAAAATTAAGCTTTTTGGAAAAACATAATTTGGTCGTTTATTGTAGAAAATAAAATTGCCTTTTTAACAGTGTATTAGTCAGTGGGGTCAGGCTAATGAAAAAGTCTCCAGCGGCGTCCGTTTATTAAGAAAATATAAGAAAATTAAAGAAACCACATAGATTTTACCCGATTATCTTAAAAACCAAGCTCTCTATCAAAAATTGTGACCTATAGTCGATTGTGGACAATAAAATTTCCTTTTAAACGTGTATAATAATGTAGGATTTATGTTCAGATTAAAACTTCACAGGCCTGTGCAACTTAAATCAATTTTTACAAATAACCAAACAAATTACTTCTGTTACAGGTTTTTTCCAATTTTCTTAAAAACTAAGTTCAATTTACAAAAATGTGTTTTATACTTTATTGTAGGAAATAAAATTTTCTTTTTAACAATGTGTGTGTCAGTGGGGTTTAATTAATGATAAACCCTTCAGCGACGTCCGTATATGGGGGTCAATTAAAAAATAACATAAATAAAATCATTTTTGTCACCCGATTTTTTTTAGAATATTAAAAAAATACATTTTTTAAAAAGTATTTTTTTAATACATTTCAAATCAAGTAATTTAAACTTTGTTGTATTAAAATCCGATAAAAAATAAAAAAGATACAATTTGTTTTTAAATATGCTTTTCCGCCATATCGAATCCGCCATATTTAAAAAAAAAACGCGATTATCACAATGACAATAAGTCAAAACCTGATCTGCTAGGTATGTTAAACAAATTTAAGTTACTTCTAAAAAGTTCTTATGGTTTTCATTAAAAGCATAATTTTTAAATATACCCCAAAAACCCATATTTTTTTCCAGTTATTTGGAAATAACATAAAACCAATTAACGCATTCGAACATTAGAACCAGACTTGAATAAAGAATTAAAACGGCTATCTTGTTTATATAAACTTTTTTTTTCTAGCTCCAATAGTTTTATAAATAAAATGGAAAAAATAAAAAAAATTTACCTTTTTTTTTTTTTTTGACAAATACAAAAAAATACATATTTTCTGACTAATACATTTTTAAAAACATTACAAAGCAAGTATTTAAAACTTTGTGCCAAGAAAATCGGATAAGAAATGAAAAAGTTACAATTTTTTTAAAGATACGCCTTTCCGCCATTTTGAAACCGCCATATCTTTCAAAAAACGCATTTACCAAAATGACAACAAGTCAAAACCTGATATATGGGATGCCCTTAACAAAGTGAGCTTATCGGCAGAAAGTTGGCACGACTTGCATACGAAACTTGATTTGTCCATCGACTATATGGTGATCGTGTCAAAAATAAGAAAAAAAAAGTTGCTCCGATTTCAAAATATTTTATATATCTTCGCGTTTCGGATGATTTTGAAATTTTTTTCTTGAGCCGTCTGTCTATCTATCTGTGTATCTGTGCGTCTGTCTGTATGTCTGTCTGTCTAAATGTCTATCTGTATGTATGACTTTCTGTATGTCTGTCTATATGTCTATCTCTCTGTAACGACCAACGCTCATAACTCAAAAACTGCCCGATTTTAATGAAATTTTATACTAGGCTTTCATTTTGAGTCTAGATGGTATATTTAAAAATGTAAAAAATCCTATTTACATAGATAGTCTAATGAAAGAGGGTGAAATAAATTTAATAAATTAGAGTTCTGGTAAAAATATTACTGTTTTAGATGAAATTTAGGATTCGCGGCCAAAACCGCGACAATTTTATCGCGCGAGCATTTACCGCGCTGAACTCTACCGTGAAAATGCATACAGCGCTAGGATTTTACCGCACTGGCCTGTACCGCGCTAGTCACGAACTCGGTGCCCTTAGCGAAAGACCTGGACTGCGCAAGCTTAAACAGTGCAAATGCAAAACCGCGTAAGCCGTAAGATCCACCGCAGATAGACCAAAGCAAGGGCGGGGGATCAATTCAAAAATATGAGTTGTGTGGTACTATATAAACTGCGTATACACCAAACTGCTCCCAAAATGCGCCGCGTGTGCGCAGTTAGCACGCGGTATATGCGCCACAAACCGAATTCGTTTCTTCTACGATCCACGGAAAAATAGCAAACCGGCATCCGTTCGAAAGGATCTGCGAACACACAAAGAGGAGCCGAAGAAAGCTGCTTTTTGGTACACGACTCTCATGCGACGCGCGCGCAACTTAAAAACACAAAAACAGGACGAATCCGTGTTTGCGCACGGAGTGTGAGCAGCGCACAATGGGCGCGCAATCGGCGCACATACAAAATAGGTAAAAATTGCATTATACATTAATGATGTGGTGCCCATAATTTGCCAGCGCGTCTTTATGTAGTTTTAGGAAAGATAAAACCAATATCTTTCGGATTGTGCAAAAAAGCAAAGCGAGACCTATCTAAAATGGCGTTATATAAGTTTCTAATTGCTTCAAGGCACAAAAGCGCTATGGTATTTACCTATAACAGAATAAAATAGCTTTTAACATAAAACTACTTAAAAAGCTTTTAGAGCTACATTTAATAGATAAGTGATATGTTCAAAAAGAAACAAGGTATGTACATCAAAGTAAGCAAATATAATTTTAGACGATACGACAGACAATTAATTTACTAGACCGAAAAAGGGGACAAGAAAAGGGTATCATAGGCGAATATTGTAATTTTGTGCAGATCTGTAGGTCGTGTATCAGTTTTTTTAAACTGATTGGAAAAATCATACACTACTTCCAATATTAAACTATATTCCGAGTTGTGTTAGGTCTTTCATGTTCACTGTTCATTTAGGTTTTCGCTTAAAATAAACCAAATTGTAGAAGGAATAAAGAGTCGTATCGGCTACTACCTTCAAGATTTGAAAGCTTCTTCCAAATAAAACGATTGTCTTTTCAGCTGGTTGGCTTATTTCTTGATGTAATAGAGAACCTCCTCCGATGCCTTGCGCGAAGTTAAGATGCTTTTGATGCGTTATACTTATTGCATTTGGGTGATACTTCACAAGGTAGTATTTGGCAAGCAGTTCACGAACTATACCTAAGTCGTTCCTGTTCATTTTTAGAAGTTGTTTAGGGTTCTTTGCTTATATGATTATGAACCGTTATGATTGTCTTTTTTTTTTCGGAGTGTGTCTCTATACCAACTGATTTATTTTCCATTTATGTAGTTCATAGTGGCTATTCCATTAGACTACAAAAGGTATCTGGTCCACAATGGGTTGTTGCCATCCGTTTCTTTGCAAGGCTGTTTGCTTCCTCATTTCCTTTAATTCCCTGATGTCCTGTTACCAACATCAGTTTGATTTTGTTGTATTGAACTATTTGTGTTAAGTATATATACCATTAGATTAGATTTGAAACATACGCAAAAGTCCATACGACGACGCTTAGGACCTCTTGGCTGTCCAAAAGTATAAAAATATGCTTCCCATTGAGGCAAATAATTAGGCACTTTTGTACGCATATGTTAATCGCAAGCACTTCTGCTTGGAATATGGTAGGTGTGTATTGCCGATTGAAAAGGAGTGTTTGAAATTTGGACCTGTTATGCCCAAACTGGCTCCTTTTGCTAACCTGGATCCATCTGTATATCAAATGGAACCGTCGCTTGCCTGCGGTCGTTTTTGGTGATCCATGATTGTCGGTCATTTATTACCACGTTGATTGTGACGTGGGTATGAAACAAGACTGTGTAGTCCGTTGGCTTTAAACTAAATTGAATACCTGTAGGAGCCATGACGAAGTTGATTAAAAAATGAAGCAGAAAATAATTAGGAGACCGAAAAGGGATCTCTTTGTGGCAATATTTTGAAATTAAGTTTTTAGAAAATAATTGCTGACGTAATATTATCTGCACCCTACAGACGGTCCTTATTGTCTGATCGATTAAAAAGCATTACCATTTCCTTAAGCATTTAAAAATTTTGATTACGTCAAAAACACCAGCATTAATTATAATCTACACAAAACAGTATATTGTTACAAAATTAAGTTATTTAAATTTTATTGTTAGAATTTATTTAAGTTTAGTGTAGTATTAGGTTGACTTATTTTATGGTTGTATTCTTAGTCTACGTTTTAGTTGCGTTATCTATGACTCACACACGTACTTGGACGCGGACTTTCTAGAAGAAACTAGTATACTCGTGAATCGAACAAAGATGGATAATTCGCGAAAGTATGCAGACCTTATATATTGGGCAGGACATCGTGCATCGAGGCAGTCAGAGATAACGAACTGTAGTAATCACGAAGTTAATACGCCAATTTCAGTAGTGAGTTATTAGTAAGTTATTAGTAAATTTAAGTGCGTGTTTTGTACATAATTGTCGAAATAAATTGACATACCGTTTTTCACATTTGCAAGTTTTATTTGTAGCAGTGAACCCGTAACAATATAGGTACTTGCCGTTTTGTGATATATTTTCCTCATGCGTCATAAAAAACGCTTCTTTTTACAAAATTTTATTGGCAAAAAAACTCAAAATAGACACCTTCTCGATTTTCTTCCTCCTCCGGCACAGAAGGGATTTAATATTCTGCTAAGTTTTTCCCTTTTTTGGCGTGATTACTGGATTAGTAATAGTGTTTTGGTCTTCTAGTAGGTAACTGTTTTGAATTTCCCGCCTACCCTCTATTTATTTTTACCTTCCAAGCCCGCGTAGCAATGGCTAGAGAAGCTATTATTTGCGACAATTTATTTTTTCAGATAACGCCGAAAATGTGTTATTTGGGTATATTTTGACCTATCCTAGCAATACCGTCGTGATGTCTGTATGTGTGTATATTATTTCTGTCCGTAACACGATAGCTCCTAAAATTTTCAGGTAAAGTAGTGTTCGACACTCTTGCAAGCTGATTAGATTTTGGTCAAAATCTATTAATGCTAATAACAGTTTTTTGGCAATTAAAAATATTAGATGGTATCAATGTACGCTTTTGAAATATACTAGACTACATTTTGGTTAATATTTAGTGTTATAACTAAAGACTTCGTAAGAGCTTTAGTTTCTGAGATATTTATAAAAACTCTTTTTAAGGCTGATATATTATCATGGCTTCACTTTAGGTGTGCTAATAGGCTAGGCAGACTAGGAAGGTATCAGATCCGTCATGAATCCATTTATTTCAGTTTGTAAACTCATAATTTATTTTTTACGTTCCTTCTCGCAATATTTTCTACAACCCTTCCACCATACAGATAAAGAGTCAATATTTCTTGCTAATCTCATAGCGTTTCGGGATGTTAACTACCCTCAAAATCAGCGACTTACTACCGATTGACGGTCGGAAGGATTGACTGAGGCAAAACAGAATCGGTGATAATGACCGACCGAAGGATCCCTGATAAGCGGCAACTTTTGGAAAAGTATGGATTTGGGTTATATGTTATGTAATTCCAGTAAAAAAGATCTTTACGGTGCTTCGTCAGCTCCCAAAATCTTCTTTTACTTGGTCAGGCACGAAAATCATTCAACGCTATAAAACCATATTAAAGAATACAGGGTTGTTCCAAATTAATTGCGTTGCGCTAAAGTTGAAGCTTTGATTTAGTCTAGAAGGGAAAGGCTAAAGTTCCACATTTTTCTCTTTTTCGGGAAATTTATATCTAAATGACTAACTAAAAGTTGTTTAATTCCATTAGTAAAATCTAAATTTTTAATTGTACCGGATACAGAGCCGCTGAATATTGTGTCCTAAAACTTGAATTTTCCCCAAAAATCAAGATTAAAATGTATAGATCTGCGTTCAATCCCGCCCCCTATGATGTGTATCAATCCGAGCTCAGCCCCTCCCAGGAATCATATCTGCGTACGCCACTGCCGTATAAGTTGGATCACCCCCGTACAAAATATTTTATTCAGTTGGCATTTCAAGCCTATTAATACTTTTTATGTACATTTTTATTTACTATTTTATTCCGAATAAAACTGGGCGCCATATTTAATTAATGACTTCATTTAATGGTATACTTAAAAGCGAAATGCTTTTAACTTTTTATGAAAATATATACTTATATTTTTGTTTTATATCGTATCGATGACTTATATTCAGTCCATAAAATTAGGTAACCACTAAAAAAAGTACGTGAACTATCAAAAAATGTTGGGAAGAAATTGTTGAACCAAAACAGCTTTACACGCACTCACCCGTATAAGGAAATTATCACTTTACCTCATTGGGGGCATGTAGTTTTTTTTAAATATATTTAAAAATGTTTATACCAGTAGTGCAGAGTTCTTCACATTTTTCCTGTTTCGCTGCTGTTTCATTATTTTGCTTCTTGCTTTAATTTTAGCAAACCTAAATTTATCCCTTTATCTCATGTATGTATGTATGTATGTATGTATGTTTTCGAAAGTGGTGGTAGGCCCTACTGGACCTCCATGCACTGCGACCACATATGAATCTATTGTGCCCACGTACCTACATACTGAGTTTGACTAAAGTGGCATTTTTTTTTCCACCCAGCACATAAAAACTCTGCAGATTACAACAATAAATGATTAACACTTTGGCTCAAAGATATAACACTAAGGCCTCTGCATTATTAGCCATCTTTATCTAATAGTTTTAGGTGATCTTTGCTCTCTGGTTCTTGTACAGGGTTTTCCCGTATATTTTTACACTATATCCAAAATGTTTATTTGAATAGATATCAAAATGTGATAAATACAAAAGTTTCATTATTCTTTACAACATTTAAGAATCTTAGCGTCAGAACAGAAATAAAAAACACCCTATATATTTTAGATTTTTATAGATGTTTTCTTCTTGATTTTAAAAATATATATGTTGGGATTATTGCGTTTATCAGTTTTGGAGATATATGCGTTTAAAAGTTTTAAAGATTTAAATTGATACTCTTTAAAACATCAAGTCATGCTGTTGTGAGGTATATAGTTAATTAATATTTTCCATCCGTGGTTATTCTGCGCAGTAATGTGTGGCGCCGCAAACAAGTAAAACAAAAAAAAGATATAATTTTTTTAGAAAAAAATAATTACTTATATAATATATCATTGGTAATTTTATTCTTATCATTTTTCTATGAATAACTTGATAGAATGTCTGTTCTATTTTCTATTGTAGAATTTGAAATATTTCCAGCCTGTTCAAATTTTACTAGAGAAAATAGAACAGACGTTCGTCGATCCTAATGGAAATTCTGTGCACTCTATCTATCAAGCTATTCACAGAAAATTTATAAGAATTATACAAAATTGTATTAATGATCAAAGATGCTATGTAGAAAACTACCAATGAAGTATTAGATATTTATTTTTTTCTAAAAAAATTGTATTTTTGTTTGTTTGGCTTGAGGCGCTACATATTACGGCGCAGAATCACCACAGATGGTAAATATTATTAAATTATATACCTTACAACAGCAACAGTATTACTTTTTGAGTCAATGCGATTGCCTTTTTCATGGCTCCCTTGATGGCCCCAAAAGTTGAAAGTGGCACTCAACGTAAAATTTGGTGGCACGGCTGGCGGCGCCGGCGTGGCAGTGCTTCGCTAAGTTCGCGCCAACTGTTGTACTACCACCTTTTTTGAAAAATTTCAGCATATATTTGACCAATCTATAACTCCATTTCGAACCTCAAACTATGTAGAGTCGTAGAACTCTATAGAGACAACTCCAATAAATTTCACCTACTTTCAGAAAGCAGTAAAGTAGTTGCAGAATTTTGAAAAATATCGAATTTGCAATACACTTATTCACTCATGTTTAGTTCATCAAAATTCCCCTATACTTCAGGAAATGCTAGACGGTTGAAATTTGGCACGCTGATAGCAATTATGACAAAACGCTTGGAAAAAATTGAAAACCCTCAAAATTTCTCTTCTCCCCGATACATGTAAAATTATTTAAAATTAACATGGTCCACTTTGAGAAACGCTAGAGAGCTGAGATTTAACAGACTAATAGAAATTCTAACAAAACTAATAATTTTTTTTAGAAAACTCGAACTTTTTATTTACTTACCTCCCCTAAACATAAAAAGTTATGTAAACCTAATATTGCCCCTTCCAGAAACGCTAGAGGGTTCAGATTTGCCACACTGATAGAAATTATAACAAAACTATTAACAAAAATATTTAATTTACTTCATTTCCGTATAAATAAATAAATAAATGTTTATTTTTAATCTTATACAGCAATTACAAATTTAAATGTATACAAAAATGTAGAGCAAAAGAAGAACAGAAATGAAAATAAACATAATCACTTGACGTGGAGTTACCCACTTGTTGTGAAAATACATAAAAAGTTACGTAAAATTAATATTGCCCACTAAAAGCTACAGAGCTGAGATTTTCGTGGGGTTCTTAAAACTTACAGAAACGCTAGAGGGCCGAGATTTGGCACACTGATTATTATAACAAAACTATTAAAAAAAGAAAAATTTTTAATTCACTTGCTTTCTGTATTTTGACATGTAAAGTTATGTAACATAAATATTGCTCACTAAAAGCTACAGAGCTAGGATTTGACAGAGTTTATGGACAATTTCTTAAAAATAACCTCCCTCCCTTTCTACTTTTTTTCTCCATGGTGAATTTATTAGTAAATTAGGATTTAACAATACTATCAAAATCTTACGAGTGCACAAAATTTACTCCGACTTCCCTCTCACAGCGAGTAAGAGTTTCTTTCCCTCTATGCTAAATGACAATTTTTTTAAATAAATTACCCCTTTTCCTTCCTCTTCTGAATATAAGATTTAATTTTTACAAAGTGGATATAAGCGGTATTCTAATTAAGCACGCAAAATTTTATCCAATTCGTTAATATAAAAACGGATTATAGATAGGTAATCATACAGAATAGTAACACTTTCTGTAACAAATTAAATATTAAAAAAATTCACTAACCCACCAGGGATAAAATTGAAATAAGACATGAAATTCCAAATACCCTATTATTAATGCACAAATTAATAAAAATTTAAATATATTAATTTCAATAGACAAATTCCACATGCAATTTATAACTTTGCAGGAATATTTAGTGCCTTTTTGGAATAATCGTCACAATACTATACTCTACAAATGGAATTGCCAAAAGCTGGGCTTTTTTGCCATTTTTGTACCGACACGATAAAATCTTATCCAGTGCCTCAACTACAGCTACGAAAACTGGATAAATGATTCAACGGAATCGAGACGTTGAAGCCAACGAGTTAGGCTTAGCCTTTTAAACTTTTGCTTTTGTACTTTACCTCGAGTTCATTTCCTAGTGTGTTGAATCTTTTAGGAAATCTGAGAAATATATAGAGCACCTTCAGCATATCCACAGTTTATTTATTTTGGTTATTTCATAGGACGTTGTCACAGGGCAAATGAACCTTCCCCAATGGCTAATTTTTATTAATACCATAATAATATTGTATATTTAGTTCTTCTCTTAAGCTAGAAAGAAGCTTTTGCGTTTAGTATATTTTAGCCCTATTTTATGCTATAAAATGGGATGTCAAAAGGTAAATAAAGATTGCCTATTATAAAAAAAACAACAAAGATTGCGGGCAATTCCTCAAAAAGGGATATTATATTATTATGCCTATTATATACAGGGTATCAGCTGAAGTTTGAAAATACTTAAATAGGATTCATTAGTTATGTTTTAACGATTTATAAATCGTTTTTAAGTTAAGAATACTGTTTATCATCATCACTGACATTATTTGCATATTTGTGTGTCATTGCCTATTACATTGCTAAAATTTTCCATCATTGCATATCCAAAAAAAGTCTACTATAGGTATATACCTACGTATAGGCGGTTTATCTTTAATTTTACCAATATATTCCAACCTCTTATTTTGCACTTTAAAGATAATAAATATTTCTGTGTAAAACAAACACGCTTTAGCATTAGAAAATGTAGTACATAGGAAGCGGCGGAATTAAAATTAATAAGAGTAAAATTGAAAATTCTAATTATTTAATTAAAAAAAAGTATATAAAACACAAAAAATACATAATAATATTTAAGAGTTAGTTCAAAAGATATAGATATTAATGAAAAGAGTAGACCAAGCTCAGAAGTAAAAACTAGGTATTATTATTTTTGATAATAACTTATTTTAATAATGTTATTATAAAAAAAAAGATAAAAACAGCAATTGGCCGAACTCACACTCCTATACTGCTGCCCTTAGTTAGACCCACCTATCTACGTTTTTACTTATTTTGAGAAAAGCGAGTTTAAATGCTTGACAAGAGTTACATAGTAATATATTTTTTTTGTTGGTAAATGTTTATGGGTTTCTAATAGCAATATCTAAGTGATAAAACAAAAAAAAAAAGTTACAAATTATTACCTATTTAAAGCCATTTTCGGTCCTAACTCATTTTTGATTTTTTTGCAGATAGGTGGGTCTTACTTAGGACGGCAGTATACGGGTCAGTCCGTTCACTAGCTCACGGCGAGATCGTCTGCGAAAATCACACACAATGTCAAATAAAATGTGAGCTATGAAACTTAAGCTTTTGTGCGGGTTATATTGAGCTCGATAAGATAACTTACTCAAAAGTTGACTTTTTTGTTCAAGAAAAACAAATCAAAAGTCGACTTTTTTGTTCAAGAAAAACAAATTTATTTTTTTAAAACTACGTGGAGCTGAGAATAATATTGTTTGACAAAAAAAAAATCGCAAATATTACAGAAGAGATGGATACTAAATAGTACCCAGCAGTACTACCGAACAGTATACTTTAAATACAACAGTATTTCGGAATCCCTGAGCAACCCTGAGTAAAAAAAAACGTCACAAAATTAGTCATATTTAGAATGTGCATTTTAAAACCAATGACTAAATTTAAAACAATGCAGCCATTCCTCTGCTTTGGTTATTCGAAAATAATTCACATGTGACCAAAAAAGCCATGTTGTTGTAGTTTAATGACAGCGCGTAAAACACAATTATAAATCCTAATTGACCATTAGTAAAAAAAAAATATTTTTTATGTTGGTCTGTCTCATTCAAAAAATTATGGTCGGACTATCCCATTAGTCTTCGTGAAACCGACCACTTTGTTTTTCGCATAGTGTATTGGCTTAGACTGTTAATTTAAAGGTTATATTTTTGTATGGGCTTTATTCTGTTAACAAACGTATAAAACAAACAAATATACTGATCTGGGTTTTTATTTTTATGAACACACATACCCAATTAAATCATGCTGTTACTTATACGCGGTCGTATGAAATATAATTCTGTCCTGTTTTACCAAAATGACCCACGAGGCCCTCTATCACGGATCACCAAATGGTGATCCGTGCCTTAATCTCCCGGTGGTCGGTCTGTCCGTGCTTTACCCTGTATATTTCATTTATAGATAGAAAATAACTGAGCCCAACTGGGAGCTTCGATTTTCAAGATATAATTAAAGGTACAAACCGCATCATGATACGTCACGTCCTATTTAAGCTTCGGGGGGGTTTTTGAAAAGTATACGAGTATAATTTATTAACACATAATTTACAATTTAATTATTGTCAGGAATGAAAATTACCCTTGACTGTGCCACTGTACAAAACTAGGTTAGAAAAACGAAAAGCGGAAAACATGGTTTTGCAGGGATAAGAAAGTAGTTTCGCCTCCCTCCTCCAAAATGGTAAACGTCTAGTTGCCGCCTACCACACAGCAGGTGGTTGATGCGAGAAAAACGACTGAAAACTTAAGAGTGGGAGTTGTAATGGTTAAGCGAGAGGTAACCTTAAGTAGAGAGAGTGTTTTCCCTTTAAGGTGATTGGCAATGGAAAAGCTGTGAAATAAGAAAGTGTTATCTGTAAAATGTCATTTTATCTGTGTTTTTGTTTAGGTTTTCTTGTTTAGCTCATTAGCTACAAAGTAAAGTAAACTTTAAACCGACTTGATTCCCCCAAGCTCTTTAAAGAGGAGATAATGGATTACTTAGGTCCATTCTACCTTTAAAAAACCCAAACTTTGAGGAGACAAGTCGGAAATAACATTGTAAGTTTTGTTGAACTTAAACTAATACCTCAATTTTAATTGTGAGTACAAACATATAAGATTTTTCTATTTGACGAATATTTTGCAATTTGTTATTTTGGTAAGTTAAGGTTCTTATTTAAAATTTTTGGCCTTGTTCGTTTAACAGGTTATAAGAAAAGGCTTGTAACAGTTCGGAAACAAAGTTTTATTTTGTATTCATTAAAGTTTGTAATGTTTTTAAAACTGTTTTATATTTAATTTATACACACAAGAGAGATCCTACGGTACCCTCGTTTAAGGGTTCGATTTTAAAACAAAATCGTACCCGAAAATATTTCGCGCTTAATAAGTGATAAATGGATCAGTTGTTAATAAATAATTTAATTGGTAAACAAACTTTTAGCTGTTAATTCAACTTTTCAATAAAATTATTTGTTAATTTCGCAACATAGCTTCAATTTCTGGATGTTCTTTCATTGTATTATTTTTCTTTTCTTATTTAATTCCATTAAAATCCACTACAAAGCTTTTTCATAGATTTTGATGAGTTTCCTTGACTTTTTCGTTACTTTAATTAAAAGAATTCATTAAAATCGTTGGATTGGATTAAATTTAGGAGAAATCTTCTTTCATTTTTCTTTTTATCGTATTCGTTTTTTAACTTTCAGGAAATTTTTCGTTCTGGCCAGGCAGAAAATTACCAGTCTTAAAAAGTTAATAGAAAAAGTTGTACAAAAAAGTAAAAGGTAAGAGAAAACTTTCTTTTAGGTCAAATGGGAGGCGAAGCAATAAACTATTTAAGTCATATAAAAATTTTACTCGAAATATAGGTAGGAGAAACTGGAAATTGTTGATACACCAGGAAGCTTAATACAGCTTAAAATTTGCTGCTTAAAGTTCTTAAAGTAAAGTAGAGTTGGCAACATTGTAATTGTTTTGTCTTACTCCCACTCGACCGGTTACTTTTTATTTACATTGTTGTTTTTTTGTTTTAAAAACATAACTAAAACGTATTTTCAAACAAAAATTATGTAAGTGAAACGAACGATGGTGTGAGTATTATGGGAGTTTTAGTAACAGTAGCGCATCCAGCAATATATCTTGGGGGGATCCCGAGACCCCATGATAGTAGTAATTCATGCTATTTTTAATCTTAGACTGGGAGGGGGCCCGGGCTCTAAAGCTTCAACCTTGGTGCGCCCTTGATAGTAAAGACTAAAGAGAGCCCCTGAATATATTGTTAAAAGGGGGATTTTAATTGCCTCAAAAAAAGTGTTTTCTCATTTAATCCATAGGAACCAAGTTGTTACCTTGGCGGTGCGAGCTGATGTCGCAAAATATCGCAAACTTACAGAAATATATTAGAAAAGACCAAACCTACGATCACGTAGTTTCAAAACCTTATGACATTTTTACATCCTAAAATGTGTAATGACTAGACTACTACTAGGTTTTAAACATGTGGAGAACACACCCAAGCCATCCACATTGCGAAAATGATGAATAATTATAATACCAATTTTTAGATACTTCTGGCAAGTAAGAAGGGTGGTAGGAAGAAAGTAGGGACTCAACCCAAGGATCATGTACTGGATCTACACGGCCATCATAGGACCGAGGATCCAATACGGATTTGCGGTCTGGTGACCGGGGGCAATGAAAACCACTAACGCCAAAAAGCTCGAAAGCATGCAGAGGCTGGCGACCTTGAGCATCGCCGGAGCTTTAAGGTCTAGTCCTAACATAGCCCTGAATAATATCCTAGGCCTCTCATCGCTGCCCACCTGTATAAAGAAGGAAGCGATGGCAACATACCTTAGGATAAGGGACGCGAGCGGACATTCGGAAATCGCGACTATGATGGAAAAGGAGATTCCTCTATCGACATACAGACTAGCGATGCCAGCGGTTAAGGGAGAAAAGGAGACAGTGTAATCATATCGCCAAGGAATGTATGGAAGGAGGACGGGGTTAAATTCATTAGCGATGCCACGGTCTGATATATAGATGGATCAAGGCTGACAGACCGGAATTCGACCGGCGCAGGAGTACGTGGAAAGTAAGGGTATTGGAAAAATCTACTCGCTGGGATCCAATGCAACAGTTATCCAGGCGGAGGGTTACACTATACTGGCGGTAACATGGGAGGAAGAAATTAGGAATGAAACAGGAAAGTGCCTCTGCATGTGTTCAGACAGTCAAGCTGTGCTAAAAGCAATGTGCAAACTAACCATGTCCGCGGGTTTGGTGCAGGAGTGCGCGGATGCACTTCAGGAGTTGGCCGGAGTAAGAGAGGTGGAGCTCGTATGGGTCCCAAGCCACATGGGTGTCCCAGGAAACGAGAAAGCTCACGAACTTGCCAAGGAAGGATCCCGGCAGAAATGTGTCGGGCCAGAGCCTTTCCTGGGGCTCACAAGAGGGCAAATAATGTCGGCCCTAACAGAGTGGACCCAGAAAGAGATACGAGAGGAATGGACTAACACAGGAAATGCCAGACGGGCGAAGGAGTATGTGACAGGATACTGCAAGTCCCGTAGGGACTGGCTGCTCCGTACATCAAGAAGAGAGGCGGAAGCCATAGTAGGAGTCCTAACCGGACACTGCGATACAAGGACACTGCAAAAATGAGAGTGAAGGAGGACGCGACGTGTGAGCGATGTTGGGCTGAGGACGAGAAGAGGGCAAGAAGAGAGGTATTCGAAGAGGAAGCCTTTGAGACGAAGGACCTTCTGAATCTGAGGTGACCCGATATTCTGGCCTTTGTACAGAAGACGGGCAGATTCCTTAGCGAAGAAAAGAAGCAGAAGGGGGATGCCCGGGGGTTGGCGAAAAGGGTGCCTCATGTGCTTAGTCGCCAGGCCTAGAGCTTACACCACACTACTACTAAAACTTTTCACAGAAAAATGCATACGTTACAAGGTGCATTCGTATGTGGATACAATTACCCTCTTAAAATTCCTCCAAAAAACAAAGTATAAGCAATAGGTTTACCGTTTCTGATAATTAAAATATTTAAATATTTGCGTTAAAAATTTTATTTATTTCATTAATTAATAATTGCTATAATTATGGGGCAGTTGCACACAATACCATGCCCTAAGGTCGGTCCTCGATGCAAACAGCTTAAGCCAACGAAGACAAACAATCGAAATTAGCCGATCGTTGGCGTCAAACGTTTTTATGTACGTGCAGCATTAAGCAATTATTCGTTGTACCTAAAACGACGGTCTTCCAAAATACCTACATTTTATCGCTCCTTCGTTCGTTGGTACTTTTCACATCGCATCCACTGATTCCTTGACGCAAAACAAGTCATTTATTGATCTTCCTAGGCTTGATCTTTACCCAGTGTTGTCAGGTACTTCAAGTCTATCTATCTATGTAGCCCTCTTCGATCCATCTTTGGACATAGACCTCCCCAATAACTTTCACTCTTCTCTGTCTGTCGCCGTGTTTATCTCTCCAGGCCTATCAAAACGGACTGGCCACGATCCTCCACTTTGTTGACGTCACATCCGGGGCTGATTTTTTTTTTGATGGTCACGTTACGACACAGCTGATTGTCTTTAAAATATTGAAGTTGGAATGACGGTTCATGAATATTTGATTTTTTTTTTAAATAAAGCCGGTTTTGAGATTGTTTTTACTATATTCTTTCAAAACAATTTTTTTTAAATCTACAGTAATTCTTGGTTTTTTATTAGCTCACACAAAAATTAAGTTTAAAGCAGAAGCGAATGTGACAAACACAGATGACAAAGTCAAATACATGTCAAATATAACAGTTGGCATGTGGTACATGGCGGGTAATTTGAATTCAAAATAAGGAATGCTAAATCTTGAAGATTTTAACCTTTTAATCATGTTGCTTCCTTACAAAACTTTGGTGGAAAATCGGGATGGTGTCTAAGAATATTTCACTGAAATTTCGCGGAAATCTGTGGTGCCGTTTTAAAAATATCTTAAAAAAACGTCTGACCTCCCATAAGACCCAATGTAAAATTCATCCCCCGGAAAACAGCTGATTTTTTCAGGGTCGTGGCCTCTATTTTTGTGTTAGCCTTGATCTCTAAAGTCTCTGCATGTTTTTCAAATCATCCGCCCATCTCATTTAAGGTCTTCCCCCAATTTTTTTATTTTCCCAAGGTCTTCAGTTTACAATACATTTGTTCCATCGATCGTCTTTCTATCTGATATTATGACCGGCAAATTTCCATTTAAATGTTGCTACTTCTCCTCTGACATTTCTTCTTTTTTATTTTTTATTCATTCATTCCTTATTCGATCTGTTAGCTTTGATTTTCCATTGATCTTTGGGCTTTTGTTACCTTATCCATGTTTGATTTTGTAAATGTTCATGTCTGGGATTCATAGGTAAGTACAGAAAGGATACATTGGTTGTACACTTTCGTTTTGAGGTACTGAGGATATTTTACAATATGTAGCTTAATTTATCGAATGCTGCCCATGCCAATCTTACTCGTCTCTTGATTGCAGCTATTTGGTTTGCCTTTTTTTGTTTAATAGTTTGTCCCAGGTATATATATTCCTTTACTTGTTCTATTTTCTCTTGGTTTATTCTAGTCGTGATATGTTCATTCAAAGTGGAATAATTTGGGACCAAAGTATATCAAAACATAACAAAAGACAGGTATATATAACACCATTGTAAAAAGTATTATTACATATGGCTCAGAAGTATGGCTAATCAAGGATTGAACAGAAAAAATGCTTTCCGCTACGGAGATGAACTATTGGAGAAGAGCAGCAGGGAAGTCAAAAAGAGAAGAATAGTTACAAATCAAAGAATAAGAGAAATGACAGTGGGTGAACTTACTCTAGTGGATGATATAAGAACAAAACAACTGGTGTAGTACGGACATGTACAAATAATGAATGATGAAAGACTACCTAAACAAATACTACAATGGAAAACAACTGGCCGAAGAAAACGAAGATGGCCAAGGAGAAGCTGGAGGGAAGGAATAGACAGTGAAATAAGAATAAGAAGCCTAGATGATGAATTATGGGCAAACAGAAACGAGTGAAGATTGGGTATCGGAAGACGCAGAACGTTGTGAAACCGTATATATATATATATATATATATATATATATATATATATATATATATATATATATATAACATTCAAAGTACTTCAAAGAAAATTCGAAGTACTTCAAGTATATTCAAAGTACTTCAAGTAAAATAAAATTTTCTTACTTAAAGTACAATGTAGATAGATAAGATAAAAATTGAATGCGCCGAAGACAAGTGCTAACCTCAGGGTTACCACCTGCCCGGATTTTTTTTATTAACTTGGCAGGAAATTCCGGTATTTTATCAACCTTGATAGGTACGTCTTAATGAATCGCCCAAAACATCGTAATATTAGGTACACACTTATTACTTATCTAAAGAATAATGCCTATAGGCTTTATTGTTTGCACGCACCTTCATTATTTCTTGGAACGTGAAATTAAAATTTAGTGTAAGAAACCACTACAGCGCAGTCATGCCATCTATTGAGGGGTCTCAGTAGTACAGTATTGCAGGTGTTGCACTTGCGGCTCGATTTTTGGGGATCCCCTACCGAGGAGCAGACACAATTTCCACGTTTGATGAAGGTTGGTTTAAACAACCTGAAAATTCTTTGAATATTTACGTTTATGTTATGTGTATTTAGAATGATTTAAACAATTTTTTAAGCATTTTGTAGGAATGTATTAGGTGGGCTATTATAGAAACAGTAATTTCTATGAGTGATTTAGAAATTATTGACGGTAAGAACAGTGCCCCAATTGACCCACCAAAAAAGAAATAAGGCAAGGTGGGGTACGTGGGTCCGGTTTTGAAAGATTTTTTTGTAGGTCTCATTACAAAGTCGAATATAGTTGGATTTACATAAATGTAATCTATTTGGAACAACTGATGCAATTTAAGAATGAAAAACACAATAAATTTTTTTATTTTATTTTTTTATTTTTTGGGGAAGGACCCATTTAGCTCGGATTTCGGAGTAACTGGGACACCGCCTTCTATTGCAAAGCTATAAATCATTAAAAACAATTTGACTGTGTGTGTGCGTGGGTTAATTTTGCATCTTTTAGTTTGTTGCTTTTTGTTTAATAAAATTATCTCTTTATATTACCTATGATATTTGGATGTAATATAATAAGTTGAAAAAAAACTATTTAGGTATATGAGTAACACATGATTACATACAATAATATTCCAAAATATAAATCCTTTAAGATTGATAATTTTTTTACATCTTTGAAGTTTTTTTACATTTTGACGGTTTTTGACATTTTTTACATTTTGGATATTTTTTCATTTTTGACGCCTTTTGTCATTTTCTAAAATTTTTGACATTTCGTAAACGGTAGACTGGTTAAAAATTTTGATAATTGTGACATTTTTTTGATATTCTTGTAATTTTGCTCATTTTTTGACATTCTTAGCACAATCGAATTACCATTAAGCTTCATTATTATCCTAAAATAGCCCAATTATGATGTTGGGACCCAATTACCCCAAAAACTGAAATTTGAAAGAGTGTTGATATTGTTTGTTGCGCCATGCCAGGTAGACGACCCTACCAGTAACAATATCCATTTTAAAAAAAAATACTAGAGCAATATTAACAGTTTTATTTTGGGGTGGCCCACATACCAGACAAGTACTTGAGGTACTTGAAGTACTTTTATATACTTTAATGTACTTGGTACTTGTAATTCAAGTACTTTCATAATGTAATTTTGACAGCTCTGTCTGTACCCAATTTTAAATTAGTTATTTGGCGACTGCTTTCCTTATACTTTCTCCTAAATTTAAAATCTCTTTTGATCACTTTTAACGAATTCCTTCCGAAACAAATTATCAAGAGACAAAAATAAAAAGAAAGATTTTTGCGAGCTTGTTCTAGATAAAAAACTAATCAGAATTCTATTGGATCCGTGCGTCCCCAGTCAGGCAGAGATCCGTCGTGGTGTGCTACGTGACCTCTGATAAAGCTTTGGCATTGACGAATGTTGTTGGTCGGGACAACTACGTTGACTAGGACTAGGATGAAACAATTCTCAATGAAAGATTCACAGCGCAGTGGAACGATTTGCTGCGGGGATGATTCGCCGTGGGGACAATTTGCTTTTGTATTTTGGGAGTCCAGTAAATCCGCTAGGTTAAGTTATTCCTAATTTTTATCTTTAAAGCTGAAAAAAGTAGAACTAATTTAGTTAGCTTACGACACGTTAGTCGAAACAGGGCTATCAAATCGCAGGCTGATTTTTTTTTGATGGTCACCTCACGACACAGCTGATTGTCTTCAAAATATTGAAGTTGAAATGATGGTTCAGGAATATTTGATTTTTTAAATAAAGCCGCATTTGAGATTGCTTTTACTATATTCTTAAAGAACAATTTTTGTTAAATTATAGTAATCCTTAATTTTTCAGAGCCGCTTCATCAGCTTGCACAAAAATTAAATTTGAAGCAGATGTGTTCGTTTCTGCGTCAGAAGTAATCGGATTACCTACATCTATTTGTTTATATTCGGCACTTGACAGACTTAATATAGTAATTTACTTGTGCTTACAAAAATTACAAAATCAAAAAATGATTTTTCTAGTGTAATTTTGTTTTAAAAGATTAACTCCGGTATTTTTGCATTTTAAATTAAATTTATTTTAAAAAATTATTAAAAAATCAAAAAAGTTTTACAATGCAAACAAATGCCATGACAAACACAGATGACAAAGTCAAATACATGTCAAATATAACAGTTGGCATGCGGAATATGATGGGTAATTTGAATACAAATAAGGAATGCTAAATCTTGAATATTTTAACCTTTTAATCATCCTGCATCCTTACAAAAGTTTGGTGGAATATCGAGATGGTGCCTGAAAATATTTCACTGAAATGTCGCGGAAATCTTCAGTGCCATTTCGAAAATATCATAAAAAAACGTCTGGCTCCCCATAAGACCCAATGTAAAAGTCAGTCCCTCAAGAACAGCTGATTTCAGGGACGTGGCATGTATTTTTTGTTAACCTAGCTTTAATATTTTTTTTTGTTTGCTGCGAAACGTTTTTGTAGCGAAATATCGTCGCGGAGAATCGTACTTATAGCAAATAGTGTCCTAGAAGCAAATCAACCGTAACGAAATGGGGCGAGTTCGTAAAGTCATCGATGACAATACTCAAGTTCTTAAATGAATCAGTGCAATTCGTTGAAATCCATTGGGTTCGTAAATAGTTTGATGAATTCCACCAAGTCACAATATGAAGGCATATGGGGGTCGGTGAGCAATCTTCGATGAATGTCAGTTATGTCAAAATCAGCTGCTTTTTGTTTTTTTTTTGTTCGGCTAGGTAATTTTTATTTATTTTTGTTATATGCTTTACGGTGTAGTAAGCAAAGTTGCCTTGGAATATATAGATAGTGAGCCAAAACTCGGACAATGAAGATCTGGGATTAATTTTGGTATTACCAGGCCGCGGCATGCCATGGTTGAAGGTTAAGTTAAAAATATTGTTTCCTGTGCTTGTGTTTTAGAAAAAAATAAAAATCGAAAAAAGCATGGTTAAGAAATGTTATTTCATAGCCTTCATTATTATTTTTTAATGCTCATCAAACTCACCAAACAAAAATATCAGATGAACGTCATACGTCATATGTCAAAGGACCGATGTAATCGGTGAGCAAAATTGGATTACTTTACAAACTCGCCCATGCATACGCGGAAAAAAATCCTGTTCAATCTTTTTCTTTCTTTTTAGAATTATGGCATGGAATGCCAATGGAAAAAATCGCACCAACAAAAGCTATATTAGAAACTCATTTTAAGAATCATTTATTGAATTTAAGGGATATAGAAAATATTATATGCCTTATCCAGATAATACTGCGCATAATGGAAGCGTGATTATAATCAAGGAAAATAATCCAAATAATTCCAGGAAATGGAATATGAACGTATAGGTTGCAGCAGTCATCATAATGATCAAAAAGTAGCCTGTCATAGTCAGAATCAATCACTGGATTTTTCAAGAAAGCTCGGAAATAGATATATAGTTGGAGGAGGTTTTAATGAAAAAACACGCATTAGTGATCCTGCCTAAGAAACACGAAAGAAAACGAACATCTAGGAGCATTTAAGGAGTATCAGTGTAGATCGTTACCAACTGGTAAGTCTACATTTTTTCCAAGTGAACCAACCAAAATACCAGATATATTATTGATAATCAAAAAACTACAAATGAAACTTTAAACTCTCACCGGCGTCAGCTAACAAATTGCACTAGCACTGGCTGGAGGCAAGTGAAAAATAGGCAAAACCTAGTAAACATAAAAGCAGACATATTTTGTAACCACTTCGATTCATCTTTACTCCAACTTACTCTCAGGACGGTTATCAGATAACCGATGAGAATCCAGAGCAAGAAAATTAGCTATTACATTATCTAAAGAAAGAAAAGCAGAAATTAAACTTATAAATGTTAACAAAGATTTCCTTATTACGGGGAAGCTGCTGTGATACTGGTCTTTATCATTAGGCAAGTATTCGCTGTGGATTAGAATGTGCAAGTGCAATTTAGAGTTGAAAGCTCATATATTATAGTGCGTGGAATGTGGCGCCACGAACGAGCTTTAGCACCGAATATCAATGGGACTAATTGTGCTGCGTGAATTTTGACACGTCTATCCCATCATCCGACATGTGGAACGTGGGTTTTCACTCCAGGCGTGGCACTCCATAAGCCATGTCATGGGTGCTAAATACTGGAGTATTAATTCCTTTATTATTCATCTTAACATCCGTCTCAAGATGGTGACCAATGCTTGAATGAGAAACAGTCGTGCTGAAAACTTTAAAAGTTCCAATTTTCAGGTGACTTGTGGTGTAAAGTTAACCCTTTCTAAATATTAAGCACAGCATAATTATTGGAAATGCAAAAACTTGTCAATATTTTTGTACGAAAGTCTTCTACTTCCACTGTCTTTATTTATTTTAAACACGACGTTTCGGTTAGAGATACATACTATCCGAAACGTCGTGTTTAAAATAAATAAAGACAATGGAACTCCTAAATTTTGTTTCTTGTCTAATATTATGCCAGTTCTGGTTCAACATGGACTGTCAGGCTCTTAACGGCTGTTAGACATGACCTATTGGAAATTCTTTCCTTGTGCGTTGCCTTTAGGTAAAGGTAAGGCGTTATTAACACCCCGAGCGACCTTATCCTATTTAAAAAATATATTTCGAAAAGAATTTAAAAGTTCTTTTATTTATTTTAAGCTTTAGTTCTTTCTTGCACAGTTAATAGGGGCGGTTTGCACCCACTCCTTTAGCAAACTTTATCATTTATAAATGCGACATTAATAGCCCATCGCACCGACATTTTTTTTCATTACTAAGCCTTAAGTGTTCCTTATTACGTCATATTATGATTATATTAACAAGGACTTTAAGCTAAGTAAAGAAAAAAAAGTCGGTGAGATGGACCCTAAATCTCGAACAACAAGCAACTGGTGCACATGGTTTAACCCTTAATGCTTCAAAATGTAATTATATCACCTTTTTTAAAGGCAACAGAAAAGTTAACTTCTCATATTCAATTAACGGAGCACAACTTGAGTACAAAGCCACTGTGAAAGATTTGGGAGTTCTTTTTGATGAGCAATTAACTTTTAACAAACACATTGACAATGTAGTCTCTAAATCATTTAAAATATTGGGTTTTATAGTGAGGAACTGTAGAGAACATTATATTGTTCACTTGTTAGATCAGTTCTTGAATATTGCTCAACAGTGTGGAGTCCTTATAGAGAAGTACACATTGTTCGTGTGGAAAGGGTACAAAACAAATTCTTTAAATATTGTTTTTATAAATATAATTTATATATGTTAGAGTTTGGCTTGGCCTGACAACTTTAAAAAAACGTAGACAAATACTTGACATCTGCTTTATTTGCAAATTAATAAATGGATTATTTAGTTGCTCGCAACTTCTGTCATGGATAACATTAAACATACCATCAAGAAATCTCAGATATTATCAAATTTTCGTATTCCTTTCCATGCCACTGACTATGGTAACAACTTACTTATTGAGAGAACTTTAAAACTCCTAAATCAGTATCCAGAAATGAATATTTTCAATGTCTCTACAAATTCTGTAAAAACATCTACACTCAGGATTTTACCAGAATAGTTATTTATTGATTAAATTTTTGTTTGTTTACTGATGGTTCAATGGTCAATCACATTTCTATTTATTGTACACTTGAAAATTAGCACTTCTTGTATTATTTGTTAGTATGTAAACTCTATATCATAATCTTTGAGATAACTTTTTGACAGTTATCAGTTGTTTACCATAACAAAAAGCATAGGCCAACGAAAAAAAGTTGTAAAAAGTTGTCTCAAAAATAATGATATGACCTGTATCTTAATGTATAGATTTTGACGTTGTTATTTTAAAAATTTTTAGTTAGTTAGTAACCCTGTTGAAATAAATAAATAAATAAATGATAAAACGTCACGTGATATTTGGAAGTCCAATCTTGACCTTTTGCATACACAATTTTTATTTGTGTTATTTTTGTTATTTTTTATTTATCTGTCAAAAGCCTGTTTTGTGTTCTGTAGGCAAAATTAATTAAAAAGTTCGGAAAACAACTAGAGAAAAACTCAAAACCATTACTAGTGAAAAACTGCCAGGGAAATATAGGATCGGTCTGTGGACTGGGGAATTTCTATTCTATGGACTAAGATTTTACTCAGAAACGAATTTTCGTATTTTTTCGCTGTAAGGCCTCCTTGTTTATTTTCAGCTTTAGTTCTTTCTTGCACAGTTAATAGGGACCGTTTGTTAATTATTGAATGTCCTCGGTATACTTTACTATTTGAATATCCCTTGTAGTTCTTTAGTTCGAAATTCCACTGTACGCGGCGCTAGAGTAGTATTATTGATTTTACTTATGACAAGGATAGGTACAACTGTTTTTGTAATGTAATAGTGAGAGTTCTGTTTTTCTGATTGAAATAAATCGTTTATAATTTCTCAAAACTTTTCTTGTTATTTTTTACCCAAAAACTAAAGTAAAATAACAGGTTATGGGCCCAGTCCATGCCTGAAAGGATAAAGTATCGGGTGGTGAATGCTTTTTGGGTAAAAACAGTGAAGAAATAGTAGAAAAGTTAGAGTGAAAATTGTGAGGTTAGAAATTATCGAAAACGTGAAAAATCCAGAAAAACATGTCGCAGTTACAACCTTTTCCACAGCTGACAAGCACAAATTACTCAAATTGGAAATTTCGCTTAGAAATTTTACTAGACAAGGAAGGAGTGAAAGACGTACTTACCACAACAAGAGAAGCCTACAATGAGCTAAGTACCAAAGATAAAGAGTTGTACGATAGAAGAGAAACCAAGGCAAAATGTTTGATTGTGCAGTGTATGACTGATAAACATTTGGAATACATTAAAGATGCGAAAACAGGCCAAGAAATGTTGACTTCACTCAAAAATGTTTTTGAGAGAAAAAGCCCACTGACAAAGTTATATATCATGAAGAAATTATTTAAATTGAAATGCACCTCAGACTTGCAAGAACACTTCATGACAGTTGAAAGTTTATTACGAGAACTGAAATGCAGGGGCACAACTTGACGAAAGTGATAAAGTTTGTTACTTACTTTTGACAATGTCAGAAAAGTATGATACAGTAATCACAGCTATAGAGACTATCAACACAACAATAACATTAGAATTTGTCAAAAGTAGACTTTTGGATGCAGAATTGAAGCTTAAAGAGAATAGTAATACTGAAGACAATCAAAGTTCAGCATTTTATTCAAAAAAACCTCAACATTATAAATGTTATGGATGTGGAGGTGACCACTTTCTACGAGATTGTCCAAAGAACAAAAGCGAAGGTGCAAGCAGCATGAACTCAGCAAATTCAAGAGGTCAAAATTTCACACGAGGATATTATCCAAGAAGACGAGGTGGCAGAAACTACAGAAGAGGTGAAAGAGGTGGCAGAGAAGCAAATCTGAGTACTGAGGCAAGAAATGAAGAAGAAGTTTCGTTTATTTCCGAAGTCTTAGCGGTAGGAGGTATGAAACTAAGCTCAAATCATTCAGAAGTTGACTTCGTCCTTGATAGCGGAGCGACTGAACACCTGGTGACTGAAGAAATGGAGAAAGTCATGACAAACGTAAGAAACTTGGAAAAAGAGATGAGAATTAGGGTGGCGAACGGTGAGCGCATGGTTGTCAAGAAAAAAGGTAATTTAAAGCTAGTTTATAACGACATAAAAATAAACTTGGAAGCTTTGATTGTACCAAAATTAACAAACAATCTATTGTCAGTAAAGAAAATAAATGAGAAAGGAAATAAAGTTCTTTTTGAGAAAGACAAGGCAACAATAACAAGCATGAGTGAGAAAAACATAGATTGCAAGACAATAGGCAACTTATATGTAGCAAGTTTTGATCTAACCGATGAACAATGCAATTTTGTATCGGGAGACACATGGCACAAACGTTTGGGGCATCTATCGGAAGGATATATGAAAAAGATGCAACTACCGACACCAACTAAAGTATGCGGACCTTGTCAAGAAGGAAAGGCAACCAGACAACCTTTTGAAAACCAAAGTTTACCAAGATCAAGAAAAATAGGTGAATTTTTACACTCAGACATAGGTGGACCAATGCACATTGCAACCTTGAACGAAGAAAAATACTATCAGACTATTATTGATGATAATTCACACTTCATGACTGTTTACTTGCTCAAAAGAAAAAGTGAAGCACAAGTAAATTTAATGAATTATGTCAGAGAAATGAAAGCGAAAAGTTACACATGTTCAAGATTGCGAGTCGACAATGGTGGAGAATACACCTCAGCAGAACTCAAAAACTTTTGTAAACAAAAAGGTATAAGAATTGAGTATACAGTACCATATACTCCTCAACAAAATGGAGTGAGTGAGAGAGCCAATAGAACACTTTTAGACAAAGTAAGAGCTATGTTTGCTGAAACAAATCTACCTAAATATCTTTGGGGTGAAGCGATTCGCACAGCTGCATATCAACTGAATAGATCACCAACATCAGCTTTACAGGGTGAGACACCTGCAAAAATATTTTTTGGCAAAACAGATTTAAAAAAGTTAAGAATATTTGGAAGCAAAGCATGGGCTCTAAAACTACCCAACACAGGAGATAAATTACAGACAAGAGCTTTATCATTAAGAATGGTAGGATACAGTCCAAATGGTTACAGACTTTGGAATCCTATGAATGATGAAATTGTTATCTCAAGAGATGTTAGATTCGATGAAAGTGACACAAAATATGAAAAAGGACAGAATGAGAACCAAGAGCGAAAGTATGTGCTAGAAGAAGAAGAAAAATACAAAGAACCCACAGATCAGGACAAAGAAAAGAAGAGAGACAAACATGAAGAAAATACAAATAACGACATTGAAAATGAAGAAAATTTAGAATCAAATAAAAGACAACTAAAAACACCATCAAGATTTACAGATTACGAGCTGTATTATACAGCAAGTTGTCTTCTAACAGAAATAAGAGAACCTAAAGACTATAATGAAGCAGTAAAAATGGGACAAGAATGGCAAGATGCTATTGACAAAGAGTTACAGGCACATGAACAATACGGCACTTGGGAGCCAGCTATCTTACCAAAAGGAAAAACTGCCATAGATACACGTTGGATTTTTAGAACCAAACAGAATAACGTAAAAAAGGCAAGATTAGTAGCCAAAGGGTATCAAGAAGATTATCACTACAATGTTTATGCACCTGTGGCAAGATACCAAACAATACGAATGTTCATGTCGCATGCTTTCCAAAACAACTGGGAAATAACACAACTTGATATTCCCACAGCCTTCCTGAATGGAAATCTCAACATAGACATATACATAAAAATCCCAGAAGGTGTTAAAACGAACAAAAATTTTGATTCGTTGAAATTAAAAAAAGCATTATATGGTTTACGAGAAGCCCCCAGAATGTGGAACGAAAGATTTCAAGAATTCACAGAGAAACACAACTTAAAAAGATCAGGCAACGATTTTTGTTTATACACTGGAGAAAATGTTTACCTACTTCTTTGGGTAGATGACATCATAGTAATGGGACCCAAAAGCCAAGAAATTGTAAGACAATTAGAAATTGAATTTAATGCCAAAAACCTAGGAAACTTGAGAAATTTTTTAGGAATGGAAATAACCTATAAAACTGGCAACATGGCAATAAGCCAAAGAACACTGAATGAGAAAATGATTAAAAAGTTCAATATGCAAGACTGCAAATCTGCTAAAACACCCATGGAACCTAATTTTCAAGTTGAAGATCAAGAAGTTCTTAAAGATGTACCCTATAGAGAATTAATAGGTTCACTTTTATATTTAGCAACAATCAGTAGACCTGATATCTCATACTCAGTTATTTTTCTAAGTAGATTCTTAGATAAACCGACTCAGCAGTTATGGCAAGCAGCAAAAAGAGTATTGCGATACTTAAAACAAACCATAGACTACAAGATGACGTACACTGTAAGTGAAAATGAACCACAACTTACAGCATATTCAGATGCAGACTGGGGCAGCAATCATCTAGATCGAAAAAGCATAAGTGGCTCAGCTGTATTTTACAACAAAAATTTAGTTTCCTGGATGTCAAAGAAACAAAATGTAGTTGCACAATCAAGTTTTGAATCAGAATATTTAGCCAGCGCAATGTCAACCAGCGAGATACTTTATTTGCAAGGAATTTGCAATGACTTTAAAATTCAAAAAGTTGATTCATTATTACTGATTGACAATCAAAGTGCATTACATGCTATAGAAAGCTTTGAAAACAGCAAACGATCAAAGCATATCGACATTAAAGCACACTTTATTAAAGATGTTGTAGCTAAAGGATACGTAAAAGTCAAATATGTACCTACAGAAGAAAATGTTGCAGATATTTTTACTAAACCACTTGCAACAGAAAAATTTCAGAAATTCAGAGACATGTTGAATATTAAAATTCAGTTTTACCTTAAGTGAAATGTTATTTTTTAATTAGGTCAAGTTAACTTTTGCAATTTAAAATTTTTTTTTTTTAATGTTTAAATTGAAGGGGGGTGTTAATTATTGAATGTCCTCGGTATACTTTACTATTTGAATATCCCTTGTAGTTCTTTAGTTCGAAATTCCACTGTACGCGGCGCTAGAGTAGTATTATTGATTTTACTTATGACAAGGATAGGTACAACTGTTTTTGTAATGTAATAGTGAGAGCTCTGTTTTTCTGATTGAAATAAATCGTTTATAATTTCTCAAAACTTTTCTTGTTATTTTTTACCCAAAAACTAAAGTAAAATAACACCGTTTGCCCGCACTCCTTTAGCAAACTTTATCCTTTATAAATGCGACATTAAATGATAGACGTCTCGTGATATTTGAAGTCCAATTTTGACCTTTTGCAGACAAAATTTTTATTTGTGTTATTTTTGTTATCCTTTATTTTTCTGTCACAAGCCTGTTTTGTGTTCTGTAGGCAAAATTAATTAAAAAGTTCCGAAAACAACTAGAGAAAAACTCAAAACCAATACTAGTGAAAAACTGCCAGGAAAATATAGGATCGGTCTGTACTGTAGAATTTCTATTCTACGGACTAAGATTTTACTCACAAACGAATTTTCATATTTTTTCGCTGTAAGGCCCTCCTTGTTTGTGGTAAGAACAAATATGTACTAACTTATATGTCTAAGCTGTTACCACAGCTAGTGACCTATTACTCAGCTACCACTAAGTTTTATCTCAAAAACCACCTTCTCTTCTACCACCAATAAACCATCCAGTACCACCTTCCCCTAGCTTCTATTATCAAAAAATCAACTACTACCACCTTTTCCTTGTTTCTAAGATCAACAAATTTTTAAGTTTAAGGTAACAGGAGCTAGGAGAGGGTATTAGTAGCTGGATTTTTGATCTTAGAAGCAAATCAAGGAAGGTGGTATTGACGGCAGGTAGTAGTTGAGTTTTATGTGGTAAAACCTAGGGGAATGTGGTAGTAATTGGTTTTTTGGTGGTAGAAGCGAAGGTGGTTTTCAAGCTGCTACCACCTGTAGCAGTTGGTGTTTTGCTAGTAAAAGCTAAGTGAAGGTGATAGAAGTTAATTTTTTGGTGGCAGAAGCTAAAGAAAAGTAGTTGGTTTTTTGATAGTAGAAACTAGGAGAACCAAGGTGGTAGTAGTTGTTTTTTTGCTGGTAGACGCTAGGAAAAGGTAGCAATAGTTAGTTTTTTGTTGGTGTAGGATAAAGAAAGCTCGTATAAGTTAGTTTTTTTTGGTAATAGAAGTTAAAGGAAGCTGACATTAATTGTTTTTTTGCTGGTAGAAGCTTGGAAGGTGGTAGTAGTTGTTTTTTTGCTGGTAGAAGCTAAGGGAAGGTGGTAGTAGTAGATTTTTTGATGACAGAAGCTAGGAGCAGGTGAAAGTAGTTAATTTTTTAGTGGTAGAAGATAAAGAAAGATGGCAGTAGTTAGCATTTGATGATAAAAGCTAGGGGATGGTAGTAATTGGGTTTTTGATGATAGAAGCTAATGGCATGTGGTAGTAGTTTTTTGCTGGTAATAGCTACAAGAAGGTGGTATTAGTTCGTTTTTTGCTGATAGAAGCAGGGCTAGGTCGTAGTAGTTGATTTTTTGGTAATAGGGGCTAGTTGGTTTTTTGGTGGTAAAAGGCAAGTGGTGGTAATTGTTGGTTTTTTGTTTAATCTTTATTACCATCAAATCATTTTTACAAATACAAGAGCAATCTAGTAGCCTGGGTTTTTCAAAAACAAGTAAGGTCAAACATTATCTTTTTGTAAGGGATAAAGTTTAAGCCAAGTAACTGCACATGCAAATAGCTATTCTAGCTCAACGATTACTTAATTTAGTGACTTACACCTTGTTCTGTTTGAACTTAGTGACTTACACCTTGTTCTGTTTGAACATTCTGTCGCGGTTAGCGGACAGTCTGTCGACCGTCGCTTTTTACGATTTTATCCAACCAGACTACTGCAATGGGACTGGTTCTCTTGAATCAGGTTATCAGGAGGACGTGATGATTTAACAATCAGAATTATTTTTCTTAAGGGATTCAAGAAAACCGGTCCCATTTAAATAAAAAATCTTGCTGCAAAAAATTATCCAAAACGTGACGGTTGACAAGAAATTCTAGATAGTTACCATTCAAAATAAAAATTAGCAAACGTAAATTTTAGTACCAGTGAGTTTAAAAATCAAACAAGTTTTCGTGTCTAATCGGGTAAACAGAAGTTTTTTTTATCTCATATTTTTCTGTGGGTTAGAGCTTCACCTTACGGGGGTCCAAGATCTAATGGACACCTAATAGGTCTTCACAGCTGTGTCGTCCTTATGAGGTTCCTCAGAATACTTCTTGGTCAATGTGACACCCTTGCGAAGTTAATCAGGCAGTTTTTCCTCCCATCCTATGCCTATAGTGAGAAAATCTTCGCAAGAAGCGCCATCGCGAGATACGAGATAAACTAAAACAAGAGCAGGCGAGTATAAACTGCTATATATATTGATAGATGAAAAGATCCGGAGGGGCTCCTAGTAACACCAGACGTCCCAGGAACGTACCCATACCTAAAAGGTACGTTTAAAAAACGTTCAAAATTGGACGATTAAAAATTGTTAATTTTGGACGTTTTTAAAATATACTTTTTAAATCTTTCCCAATATTCCCGTATCTAAGAAGTACATGTTTAAAACCTACTAAAACGGATGTTAAACTCGCAAAACAGGTCGTTTTTAAAACTTGCTTTTAAGGTCCCTCAGGGCCTCAACATTTGCATACCTAAAAAGTACATTTTGAAACGTCTTAAGAAGCCAAACGCGCAAATCAGGACGTTTTTAAAACGTATAAGTAGCTAAACATTACGTTTTTAAAACGTCCGAAGAATGATGTTTTAAAAAAGTGCAGTTTTGAAAACGTACTTTTAGGGTTTTTCACATTTCTCACACCAGCATCATAATCATTATCTATATAGGCTGATCCGAAAAAAGTAAATTTTAAACTTTTTTATGGTACTCAAATTGGAGTGGAATAAAGTTTTAATAGGGCTCAATATCAAAAGGCCCAATATAAAAAAGCTCATTACATAAGGGCTCATAAAAGGGGGCCAGCCTTGACTTTATGGGGTCTCTGGAACGTTTTTAAAAACGCCTTCTGAACGTTTTTTAAACGTCTCCTGAACTTTTTTTAAATGTTTCCTGAAACGTTTTTCAAACATCCGCTGAGACTGTGTGAAACCACCAGAAACAACTACTCCGAAGGAAAATACCCCTACCGGCATTGAATTATACTGATGGTTTGAGGCTTTCGTTGGGAACTTGTTAAAACTGTTTGAGGATACGAGTGATCCCCGTCTGGAAGACGTCCTGATAGTCAGGAACAAATGTTCCATGCCAATCCACGACCGGACCGGTTTCGACCTTTTGGGTCATCCTCAGGTGAATGTAGGCGATAGCTCCGTGTAGAGCATAAGTTGTGTGAAACCACCAGAAACAACTACTCCGAGGGAAAATACCCCTACCGGCATTGAATTATACTGATGGTTTGAGGCTTTCGTTGGGAACTTGTTAAAACTGTTTGGTTTCCACTTTCTCCAACGTCGATCATGAGGATACGAGTGATCCCCGTCTGGAACACGTCCTGATAGTCAGGAACAAATGTTCCATGCCAATCCACGACCGGACCGGTTTCGACCTTTTGGGTCATCCTGACATTCACCTGAGGATGACCCAAAAGGTCGAAACCGGTCCGGTCGTGGATTGGCATGGAACATTTGTTCCTGACTATCAGGACGTGTTCCAGACGGGGATCACTCGTATCCTCATGATCGACGTTGGAGAAAGTGGAAACCAAACAGTTTTATCCGCTGAGACTATTTTTGAACGTTCCGTTAGACGTTTTTTAGACGTCCCTGGGACCTTTTTTGTACGTTTTCGAAATGCTTTGGAAAGTTTCTGAAAGTCAATGGACCGTTTATTATACATCCCAAATTTTGCAGAAGGTATAAAAAACTAAATTTGACAATCGTCCTAGAAAAGTTTTAATAACGTAAAAAAAGACCCACAAAACCGTTCCAGGGACCGTCCAGGAACATCTATTTTACCCTGAGGGACCTAGGTCAACGTTTTTAAAACGTCCCCTAGGTTCGAAATAAATGTTTTAAAAACTTTTGAAAAAACCCAGCACGTTACTAGGGGAGGGAACAAAAAGTGCAGCAAAAACAAAAAATGTTTTTTTGCTGTTCTCAATAAGTCCGAGCTCTGCGAAAATTTTAATAACGGTTAAGTAGCTTTTATAAAAAAGAATCAAAACAATTTTAATTTTAGGTTAAAATTTAGTTTAACAAGTTTTTTGTTACATTTAAGTTACAAATTTATTGCCGCTAGGGCCCTTTTGACACCGGGGCCCCGGGCATCGACCCGGTTTGCCCAACGATAGCTACGCCACTGGGTTAGGAAATAAAAAAACCAGTTTTTACCAAATTTTGTGAAAAATAAAAAAAATGTGGATGATAAAAGCAAAAAACCAAAAAAACCGATTTTTATTATTTTTTTAAGTTTACATTATGTAAATAAATATTTCATACAAGGGTTGTAGACTTTTTTATTACCTGTTACTTTTGTATATATATTTTTACGAAAAACTCTGATAAAGTCTAATTTTTATTTTATGTAATACATTTCCTTTTATATTCATTAGTTTTTATGCTTTTACTAATTCTTGTTTTTTTTAGTCTTAGCTAGTATCTGCACTGGTCTAAAGGGGTAGGTTTTAGTTATTTCTTATTTGTTTTTACTTAATTTCCATTTATTTTTTAATGTTCATGTATTTAGGAGTTTTTAAGCGTAAAATTTAAATTCTTGTTACTTTGTTGTATGTAATACTTTTTATCGTTGTTTTATTGTTTTATATAAATAATGTTTACGTTTTTGTTTATTTCTCTGCTTTAAAGTGTCGAACAGAAAATCCAATAATCTTTGTTGCTTTTACCACATGACTACCTACTAACCTGATTCATATGCTTTAATAATCCTTTCCTGCATGTTCTTATTCGGGTAAATGATATCCCAAGGTTATTGCGTGCATGGAGAAATTGATTTTTTATTGTCTAGGAGTTGTTAGGAAGTTAAAGTTTACTGTGTTCGTTTCCACACTGAGGAATCCCGCCATCGCGATCGAGGTGTACTTGGCTCACGTCCATATTGCAAAACGTTTGGCTTTCGTAGCCGACATAAAGAAAAAACCTTTTTATTGTTGAGCCAAAAATATTTATTGCAATAAGCAAATATTTTGCAGAATGGCCACCAGCCCAATGCATTTGGTAGGCCGGATTTAGTGCAAGTGCTGTGCTTCTTCCCTAAAATAATGTACTATATCAAACCAACGACTATGTATGGTTTTTAAAAGAATAACACTTTTAGTAGTGGCGGTTAACATCCTTAAAGAATCTAACCTGGCACCTAAGCCGCCATTCTGTGTCCGTTGTGCACCACGTACCTACTGTGTTTGACTCAGATAATAATTTAAATACTATCTAGTACATAGAACCCAGCAGACTTCAAATTATATTTTAGGCCAGAAACTTAGTCATATACCACCTAATGCCATAGTTCTAGCCTTAGACCACTAATGAGTCATACACCTTTTGACATAATCAACAGGGTACAGAGAGCCACAATATGCTCGCACTAGCTGCTAAGCTCCAAATAGGCACTCCATATACCCTGTCCCATATGGTGATTTTCTGAATGGGCAGGCCACCGAATCCATTCAGAGAATCACCAGGTTAATCCATCCCTTTTATCATAGATGTTATCTGGTGTGATCCCAAAGGTTACCAGTTTTTTTCTGTTAACAGACTACCCATTTACCCATGGATCGAGGCCCCTTTAGTCGCCGCTTACGACAGGCCTAGGGGTTACCTTGGTGCTATTCTTATTTCCGGACACCATATATACCGTGAAAATGGGTTATAGTTTTTAAATAAAAATAATAATATTTTCATTTAAAAATCTGACATGACATGTTAAAGTCACAAATGGATGTGTTTTTACTACATTTCGTAAAAGATTTACAGAAGGTTTTTTCTATTTTCCTTGGATAATTATTAGATAAGGTACCTTTTTGTAAGGGACTCATTGGAATAAGGCCATGCAATAATAGTGTCAGACAGTATTTTGACAAATTTACATTGCAGCCTGATAGTTGATTTTTAAAAATTCTCATACTAAAGTCAAATTTAAAACTAAGTCGTTTATTTATCTACATTTAAAGTCGACAGTAATTATTTCGGTTCGTATAGTCCGTCTCAAGCCTAAGGTCCCATTGCAATATCGGGAAAGGAGAAGAGGGGGAGTAACAACCTCGTAAAAAAACCAGGATTCATCTGGCCCGGATGATAGCACCCTGTAAGGGCTCCTGCCTAGGATCACAGGTGAAGAAGTACCGGCGTTGGAATCTCAAGGGCTAGGGAAAAAAAACCTAGATCAAAAATCACCTGGTTCTCCAGGTTGGGGGTTGGGGCATCAGACTAACTCTCTGATACCCGGAAAAAACATAGACTGTTAAAAAACCCAATCAATCGCCTCGGAAAGAAAAGAAAAACCTAAGACGAACCAAGCAAAGTAACAGAAATATGATTTTTGGTACATGGAAAGTGCAAGGAATGGATCGAAAAGTTATAAAATAGTACACAAGTGCATTTCTATAGCGGAGTGGCAAAAGAAAAACATGCTCAACAAGGTACAACAAATGTATCACCAAATGTCAAGCAGTAAGTGAAAGGCTAATTAAAATGAAGATAACAATAAAAGGAATAAGACTTACGATTTTTGGAATCTATGCGTCTAATGACGATGCAAATGTAGCCGTGAAAGACAATTTTTTTGAAGAAATACACAACGAAATATCAGCAGTAAGTATAGCTAGAGAAATTGTCATATTGGGAGATTTAAATAGTAGAACCGGTAACAGAGTTAATGATCTGACAGTTGGCCAATATGGAGAAAATGTTGTTAATGAAAATGGAAACCGGCTAATTACAGTATGTGAGCAATTAGACCTAAAAATCCAAAGCGGTATTTTTCAACATAAGGAAATACACAAATATACCTGGACCAAACCCTCACAAAACCTGAAATCCGTCATTGAATATCTTATCACCAAACAAAAGACAAAACTAAAAATTTAAGATGTCCGAACATAGCGCGGTTCAACATGCGGAAGTGGTCACTATTTTCTGGAGTCCAAAATTCTCTTTCCTTATCAAGGCCGAAGCCGGCATCAACAACATCTTGATGATACAGTGATTGAAGAAATTGATCAATGTAAATATAATCTACTTAGCCTAAAACATGACAGCGTAAAATACTTATACAAAAAGAGAGTGAAAGAGAAAATCATATTGGTGGGATGCTAAGATTGAAAGAGAAATAGTGGAAAAAAGGAAATTATATCACACCCACTTATCCCAAAAGACAGATAGAAGCAGAGAAGAATACAAAATCGCGCAATCAAAGGTGAGAAGAATGATGAGTGATAAGAAAAATCAATCGCTGACGCAAAAGTGCCAGAAAATAAATTCTTACTTAGGAGGTAGGAGAAGTACCGAAAGCTGGAAAACTATAAGATCGATTAAAAAAGAAACATGCAGAGATATCATTTCACCTATCCAAGACAAAGAATGGGATGAGTATTTTAAAAAACTTTTAACTGTAGATAGAGCAGAATTCAAGGAAGATGCAAGAGACAATATAATTAGAACGATGGGATTGTGAGGGCCAATCTCTGAAGTCAAAAACGTGTGCACAACCGTAAAAAACGGTAAATTTGCTGGACCCGGAAATATCTCAGCCGAACTTATTAAATATGACACTGAAGAACTGTCTTGGAGATTACGGAATCTTTTCCAAAAATATTTAAATGGAACTGTAGTACCAACTGAGTGGAAAACGTCATATATATCCATAATACACAAAAAAGGAAGGAAAGATATATGTTACAATTATAGAGGTATATCTGTGACTAGTACGCTAAGCAGAATATACGGTAAAATAATAAGAAATAAAGTGGAGAGCGAATATAAAGATATGGAGGCAGAAGAACAAGCCGGTTTCAAGACGGGTAGATCGATTTTAGATAATCTCTTTTGTATAACTCAAGTTATTGAAAAGAAAATGGCATACGGACAAGAGCTGCATCTGCTTTACGTAGATTTTCAGACGGGATATGATAGTATACCACTAAATCTACTTTGGACAGCGTTGGAAAACACAAACATAAGCGTACAGCTAATTAAGGCCATTAAAGAGTTATACCGTAATAGTAAGGCAAATTTTAAAATAAAAGCAAAACTAACCAAAGGCTTTCAAGTAAATAAAGGTCTTAAACAAGGTTGCTGTATCTCGCCTATGCTCTTCAAGATATACTTGAACAAATCCTTAAATTATGGAAGAGAAAATGCCTAAACATGGGAATTCCGTTGGACGAAACCACCTTGTATACTTTATGTTTCGCCGATGATCAGATAGTAGTGCCTCAGGATTATGACGACCTCGAATATATGACACGAAAACTAATAGAAGAGTACAATAAGTGAAGACTAGAGGTTAATCTCAATAAGAGAGAGTATATGTCTATCGGTGGAATGAAACAGGATCTAATCTTAAATACCGGGCAGCGAATTCAGTCATGTGATGAGTATAAATACTTAGGTCTAAACATTACAACTGACGGAACACTAGACAAAGCTATAAAAGATCTAAACGTACAAGGAAGAAAAGCAATAACTTTATTAATATATATAAATGGAATAATTTGGGACCAAAGTATATCAAAACATAACAAAAAGCTTATATATAACATGATTGTAAAAAGTATTATTACATACGGCTCAGAAGTATGGCCAATCAAGGATAGAACAGAAAAAATGCTTTCCGCTTCGGAGATGGACTATTGGAGAAGAGCAGCAGGGAAATCAAAAAGAGAAAGAGTTACAAATCAAAGAATAAGAGAAATCATGACAGTGGGTGAACGTACTTTAGTGGATGATATAAGAACAAAACAACTGGTGTGGTACGGACTTGTACAAAGAATGAATGATGAAAGACTACCTAAACAAATACTAAAATGGAAACCAACTGGCCGAAGAAAACGAGGACGGCCAAGGAGAAGCTGGAGAGAAGGAATAGACAGTGAAATAAGAATAACAGGCCTAGATGATGAATTATGGGCAAACAGAAACGAGTGGAGATTGGGTATCCGAAGACGTAGAAATCCTTATGTTGAAAGATTAGCTGTCATATTCCAATGCAAAACTATCAAAATACGGCCTGACACTATTATAGCCTGGCTTTATTGCTATTCTCTGCACTTTTTCCTAAGTAGCTTTGCTTCGTGTTTTCATTAGTGTTAGCTAGAGTGCTTGTATGTTGACATATTTGGATATATTAAATATCCAAATATGTTAATATACAGGAACTCTAATGTTAGCAAACTATGTATAAAATAACGCCAAATGGTTTAGAATTGTTACACAGGAATAACTAACCAGAAACTAAGTTAATTTATATTAAATTAATCTAATTTCTATAATTTTGATTACTGACTGGACAAAATACAAAAGAATTTTTATAAAAATTGTGAAGCTTATTGAGGAAAACAAAACTGGCAAATAGAACAGTAACAAATGAGTTTACAGTTAACATTTATGTAGGAATATGCACGACGACCTCTTTGGGGGTGGTGGAATATGTAGTCAGGTTTGCACGCGTTATTAAAATATTTTGAATTTTTTGATTACTGATGGGACATCAAACCTTAGATATTAAAAACTAAAATAAATTTCACAATATACTAAATTTGTAAAGCAATTTTAGCGCTAGTAATTTGTTTAAATCACAGTCAACTTGTTAAAACTAGGTAATTATTAAACAAATATATACGGAAGGTTTTGCTAATTATTTTCTTTACAAAAAAAGCACCGTCAAATGGCTTTTAAGGTGTATTGGTAAAAATTATATATTATTCAAAATTTGAAGTTAATTTTTATGAAAAATTTTCAATGTTCGTGGAATTGCCCAACTCGGATCGAGTCTAATGTATTTTTCCTGTTGGCTGAAATATATGTTTTGTAATTATCCACCGTTTTTATGCGGTTACTAATTTTTACCTTTATAGAATGTATCTGTACTGCTCTACAGGGGCGTCAAACCAATAATAACACTATTAACCGTCCAGCGATAACATGGCACTATGTCACCGAAAGGTAACGTCGGACTCACAATCCGTATTTAAATATAACTGTAAACACCAATATACAGGGTGTCTCAAATAAAAGCAACTACACGGGGATTTCGGAAGAGATAGGAGTTTGTTTAAATGAAAAAAAAAAGTTCCGCTATTTTAAGCACAATCAGATGCCGTATCAAATTTAAAAATGTCTACAGGGGTTTTTAAAATATCAAGCAAAAACTAAAAACTGTGTAAATATCGCCGCCGTCTTCCAAACAAATTTAATGAAATTGGTAATTTTGTATAAGCAACTGCGGCCAATTGAATGACGTTAACAATTATTTTCTGGGCCTTCCAATTTTTTTGAAATCATAGCCAACTTTGTTATTTCTTATGACCGCCATATCGGATTTATACTTCAATCAATAGAGAATAAAAGAAGCTTTTCAACTGTGTATAACAAGCCTATCTTTGGATGACGAAAAATGTGACTATTAAAATACTCTGCCAATATATGGGCCCCTAAGCTCACACTAGGTACTATAGTTATAGTGTACGTGTGAGCTAATATAACTAAAAACTGAAATATATTTTATTCAACTCCAGACTAAATTACCTTTTGTTTGATACCACACAAGCCATGTTTTGACTTAAACTCAAATTTTTGAAATCTACCCCCACCCTTACAAAAAAAACAAAAACTAAAATGTATTTTGTTAAAGTCCGGACTCAATTACCTTTCGTTTGATATCACACACGCCATATTTTCACTTAAACTCTAATTTTTAAAATATACCCCCACCCTTTTTTTTTAAATAAATTAAAATGTATTTTGTTTAACTGCAGAATCAATTACCTTTCGTTTAATATCACACACGCCATATTTTCACATAAACTCTAATTTTTGAAATCTACCCCCACCCTTTTATTTGGTTTGTGTTCGGTGGATTTTGTTCATTTTTAAATGGGACCATCTCGACCCAAGACCCAGCCTAGGTACCAAATTTCATTAAAATCGGCCAAGCGGTTTTTGAGTTATGCGCGTTGGTCGTTACAGACAGACATACAGACACACAGACAGACAGACAGACAGACAGACAGACAGACAGACAGACAGACAGACAGACAGACAGACAGACAGACATACATACAGACAGACAGACAGACAGACAGACAGACAGACAGACGGCGCAACAAAAATGTTTCAAATTCATCTGAAACGCAAAGATATATAAAAAATTTTGAAATCGGAGCAACTTTTTTTCTCTTGAAAAAATTAGGATCACCATAGCTCACACTACTATAGTATAGTATATGTGTGAGCTAAAAATTGTTTTCACTTCGTTGACTGTTAAACAAATGCCGTAGTTGTGTTTGTTGTCGTACCTACGTAACTACCTTTTGAAAACTTTTCTATTTATTTGATTTATATGCAAAACTTTAAGGCTCTTTTTTTTTTTTTCTTTGGCTAAAAAATAATGCAATTTCTTAAGGGGGCAAACGTCGCCTGAAAACTTACCATCTGACAACACTGATATCCCATTTTTTGGCCAAATCTTTTTTCTAATAGAACTAGAAAACGAGAAAGCGGCACACGTCGAAACTTTGAGGGGTGCATTTTTAAAGCATTTTTCGCAACTGTATCTTGGCAGTTTTTTGCTAATTTATCTTATTCAAAAGATAAAAAAAATATTTATGGCTAAATCCCAACAACACTTCAAAACAAAGTTTGGAAAATCTATGATCTTGCGTCACCTTGTATAAACTACAGCGAACTGTAACAATAATTTCTCGTTTTTTCTATGTTTTAGGTAAATACAAACAAAAACAAAAAATCTAACAAGATACGTTTGACAATTTTGACAAAATCTTTTATATAAACAAGATAAATATATATTTTTTCATTTTCTAAGCGAGATCTATTAGGATTTTTAAAAGCGGAGTAAAGTCGATATCGGAGCGAAAAAGTATACTTCATAATGTTGCTACTAGGGGGCATCACTTATTCACCAGAATTAAAATCACGTGATTCTAATGAATGCAGAACACTAGGTAAATTCGGTAAAAAAAATTTCGGTGTAAGGTAATTAGCCGATCAAGGTCACATGACCCGTGTTTTAGTATTGGCTTAGAATATTGAACTAGCCATTTTGTAATACAGTTGAACCTCTCTAACTCGAACCTCTATAACTCGAACCTCTCTATAACTCGAACATTTTAAGTGGTCCCTGCACTTTTTACACGTATTTTAACCTCTTTAACTCGAGTTTCTATAACTCGAACTTTCCACAACTCGCACTGTTTTGGTTGTCCCTTCAGGTTCGAGTTATAGAGGTTCGACTGTAGTATTGGTAAGATTTGAATATTTCTTAGATATAAAATTGAGATGTTGATCCAAAAATGGTATATTCTTCGATGAATCTGAACGATATATAATAATAATAATGATAATAAAGGTAATTCCCACATTGAATATAAACTCCCAGCTACTTGTTATATGGGACATATACTATTGTCGATTCAGTTTATTTTGCATCACCATTTAAAAAAGTTTGGTTTCTACTTCTTGGATATTCATTGAGCAGCTGCAAGCTTACCATATACAGGTGTCCCATAACTTAGGGGCCATAGTGCCAGGGGATAGAGGAGGTTATTTCCGAGAAAAAAGTTTATATAACATGGGGGTAAACACATCTGTTTTTAAGATATAGGCTTTTTTAAGTTGTACAAGTGGAGGGAAAAAGGGTTTTAAAAGCTAATTGTGATTCAAAAATTTAGTATTCTTTTTAATTAAACTACAAGTTGAGGAGATACAGGCTGTCAAAATAACCACCAAAAATGTATAAAAAATAATAATTAAAAAAATAATAATTTTTGCTTACTTATTCTTTAAAAAAATATCAATAATATTTCATTGTTATGTCTCGCTGGAGACTATAAAAAAAACATTGAGTTTAATATGACATTTATAAAAGTATATACAAAAAAAAAATAGTTTTTTCCTAAAAAAAAAAATGTGTGTGTTTAAGACCACACGGCAGAAGTGTAAACTTCAACAAGGCTAAATTAATAATACTGGCCTTCATCTGCATCATTATATCGCTCGCTGAATGCACGGATCACCCAACAAATCTCACAGTTAGTCGACTCGAGCCGGCTTCACCCGAATGAGCGTTACATAGCCGAGCCTGACGGCTCAGTTTAATTCACTACCCACAAAAACTGCTAAACGCGCCTAAAGAGGTTTACACACAGACTTCAAAATTTTGAGGTCTGTGGGTTTACACCTAAAAAATTAACCGATTCATTTTTTTCACAATAATTTTTATTTCAATTTATTGCTCTTGTTCTAGTACACGACTTTACCCATTTTCATTTTTCTACTGCGTTTTTTTAAAAAGTTATTATCAAAAAAGTTAAAAAAATTGACACTTTGATGCTCTGTATCTCGACAAAGAGTTTTGACTCATGCATTATAGGAACGTTTTTATCAGACAAGACCTCTATCACCTGGTGGCCTATGGCCCCTAAGTTTTGGGACACCCTATATAAACAAAAACCGAATATTATTATTTTTTCAAGGCTTTGGAGATTGTATTAGTTTTTACGACACCAGTAGGTACAAAACAGCGCTGTGCAAAATGGCGCGGAACAAAATAGAGGCGACAAAATAGCACTGCGACGAAATAGCACTGCGACAAACAGCGCTACGATAAAAAGCAAGGGAAAATTGCTCACAGATAAATAAACAAACTTAAAAAAGCGCTACTTTGATGCCGCTATTTTGTTCCGCGCTGTTTTGTACCGGTGCCTATATTTTACCAAGTTTCAATAGCACCAAAGTTTAAAAAACAGGCAGGCTTACGTTATGACACCCGCACGAAAGGCCAAGAAAACGAAATCGAACCGTTAACTATTATGAGGCTAAATTTGTTCGCGAAGTTTTCATAATTATCATATCGGACAAGTCTGTTTGTTCGCAGGTGTCTAGGTCTCAAATTAGTGAACCGATTTAAATGCGACTTTCTTTATTGAAATCTGGATTTATTGTTGACTAGATGTAACAGAAGTTGTTGAGAACTATTTTTGTATTTAATAATTAAATGGCTCATGTTTTTAATTTTCTTAATATTGTTTATTGTTATGAAGCATATTTTACACTAACAATTCCTAAAATAAGTAAATACTAAAAAATGGAATTATCTCCAAACTTAGTGTGCATAGACACTTCGTTTCTCAGGTGGCTGCTAACTTACCTCAAGTGTTAAAAAAGTTTTCAGTAAGGATCGTTTTTTACGGCATCTGCTGGTTTCTCTGAAAACATACAACTAAAACCTGTAAATTATTAACAATTATGCAGGATATATAGGTTTCTTTTCTTATGTAGTTATTTTAATGACTTCTAATTCGAAATGATTGGGTTTTTTAAGGATATGGTTAATTACTTCAGGTTACGTCAGGTCAAGCCTGACACCTAATTTGAAAATTATCTTGCTTTATTCATATACTCACAAAACCCCGTAACAAAAGAAAACTAAATATTGCATAATTTGTATCGATAATTGTCAGAAACATTATTCTGTTTTAATATTTTATACCGCACGATAAAAAAAATTGTCTTAGATCAAAGCAAATTGCTTTGAAGTAAAATAATTTGTGCTTTCCTATTCACCAAGAGAATATTTTCTTGATATAGCACAAAAAATGTCTTGCCTCTTATTTTAATGTGAAACAGAATTTTTTTTTTTATAAATTAGAACTGAATGAAGACAATTTGCTTTGTTACTAAATGGAATATACTGAAACAAAACAATTAAAGAAGAAAAATAAAGTCTCATTTTAAGATTAAACATTGCGTTGAACTAAAAAGAAATATTTTAATTCAAAACAAATTGTTTTACGGTAAAACAATTTATTCAAGAAAAGAACGTGTTTTCATTCTAGACAAAAATTTTTACCGTGGGCGTTTTCATTATTAGACAAGGCAAAAATTTAGGATGTCCAACTAATTGTACCTCTTTACCACATTTTGTACACATATATAGTACCATTCCACGGTTCCAAGAACCTATACTTCGTCAAGTTTTTTGTTTACTTGTCTGAGGCGCAGAGGCGATCTACTGAGATACGAGATTCCTACAAACTTGTCTCTTATTTATTATATTTTTTCACAAACGAGATCACCCTGTATATCTACCTATATTTTTTAAAAGCTGTTAAAATGTCTAATTAAATGATGTATTAGAATTTTTTTGAAATTAAGTATTTAGATTTTCCAAAAAATTTGCGATTTAAAAAAAAATATTTTTTTTGTTTTTAATCCTCAAAAGCAGAAAATATAAAACAAATAATACGGTATACCACAGAAAGTTTTTGAACTCTGTTAACTACTAAAAAATAATTTTAAAAAAGTCAAATTTGCTACTATACAGGGGAAACACGATAAGGTTTTAAGCTGACAAAAACAAGCAAAATCGCATTTTTTTAAAGATATTTTATTGATTCGGAATAATCGAATTTTCTTTAAAATATTTTTAATTATTCACCAGTTTGCAGCAGAATTTTGGTGTTTTCGCAAAAAAAATTCTAGATACAAAGACATAAGCCACACAAATAATCAGAAATATTAAAAATGCCGATTTGGTGTCAATTTTGTCCGTTCTTGCCATTTCTACTGGGGATTTTATCTGGTAAATTTTTTTTCGTTTCTTATATATTTCTAAACAAAAAAGTGTCACATTTGTCTATCTGCGCGATGGTGCTCTATATCCAATTATTTATTCTAGCAAGCCATGTTTTTTTTTAGTATTTCTATAAATTTTTTATACTTTACAATTATCAACAGAAATATTATGGTTGACGAGCAAACCTGATATTTTTCTTTAATTAAAAAAAAAATTTAACAGCTTTTAAAAAAATTTAGGCAGTATATACAGGGTGGTCCCGTTTGTGAAGAAATATAATAAATGTCAGTAAATCGCCTCTACGCCACAGACCAGTTAACAAAAAATAAAGTAAGTTCTTGGAACCGTGGAAGGTACTGTATATGTATTGGTTGATATAGAGAAAACCCAAACGAACTCGTTCTTTTGCTTGTAGATATTAGCATGGTGTAAACGGCCTGCAAACGATATTCGCTCCATGGCATTAAAGACCAGCGGTACAATAATTGGAAAATTTAATGCGTCCCTAAAACAAAATTATTTTTTAAATAAAGCTAGAAAGCAGTGCAAAGGAGTAACCACACGTCAATTTCCCTCATAATATTAACATAAATAAGTACTGCTTATTAGAGAACGTCCTTAAATTACGTAACGCAAATATTCAGGATTTTTGACCCCCCCCTCCCCCCCCTCCCCCCCTCGTACCGCATTTTCAAGAAAAAACACATGAAAAAAACATTGAGTGTAACGCAAGGCCAAACCCCCCCCCCCCTTGAGCGTTATGTAATTTAAGGACAGGCCCTTAATTGTTATAATAGTTTACAATATACTTTACCTATCATTATTGATAGTCTCCTTTTTACGTGAATATTAGTGTTCATATGTAATTGTGGATCTGTAAAGAATAATTTTGATATTAAATCTCAAAAAGAAATGGATCGACTAAACTTCCCTCCTAGCTAAGTGGCTACTGTAGAAGTCAATAGAGCTGCTTTAAGTTTTTAAATTAATATGTTTCAAACAGTGGCGGATCCAGGGGCGCCCCCCGAGAATTTTTTGAATATACAAAAAATTTGTAAAAAGTAATGTTTTTGCTAATAAAAATTCAAAATTTTTGCCTGCGGTGCATGAAAGTGTCTATTGTTATTATCATCGAAATTACAACCACTGACTAATTCAATAAAATGCTGCTTAAAAAAATATATACTGTTTTTTACCAACAGAGAATGTCACCTAAAGTGACACCCCCGAGAAGCACCTCTGGATCCGCCCTTGGATTCAAATATCTTAGGAAATAAAGCTTGTTATATTTTATTTAAAATATATTTTAATAAACCTTAAAATACTAAATAAATTTTCTAGCTACTTTTTACTTTATTGAATATATTCAAATAAACAAATAGACTCTCAGGCAGATATACGATAAAATATCCCTAATTTAGGCCAAAATATTTGAAAAGAATTTTTTGACGTTATTTATACTTCAAAAAATAAGAAAAACAATAAAAAATTATTAAATTACTCACCCTGTCTCCGTGTTGGCTTTCGCAACTTCTGCTTCTCTTCCTTGGTCCGCAAACTCCTCATCATGAGTCACCAAGGTATCACTAAAATTTAACATGCAATTTTTATGATATATCATACGTGTAATGGTCATCTAGTTCAGTTTCGAGAAAAACCGAATAGTAGGATAACATTTATGTGTAAATATTTAAATATTGATTTTTGCATTGTTTATACAGGGTGTCCCATAACTTAGGAGCCATAGGCCAACAGGTGATAGAGGAGGTCATGTCTGATAAAAAGTTTCCGCATGGGTTCATCAAAGTTGGAGATTTTTTAAACTTTTTTGATAATAACTTTTTAAAAACACCCAGTAAAAAATATGAAATTGGCTAAAGTCGTTTATTAGAACAAGAGCAATAAATTGAATTAAAAATAATTTTTGAAAAAATTAATCGGTCAATTTTTTTCAGAAAAAACAAATTTTTTGGTATAAATTTTTGTAAATGCCTTATTTTATTTTTTATAAATTTTTGGAGGTTATTTTGACAGCCTGTATCTTCTCAACTTGTACTTTTATCAAAAAAAATAATACCACATTTTTGAATCACAATTACCTGAGTATTCAGTTGGCTGTGACAGATTTAATTTTTTTTTAAAACCCTTTTTCTCCCCACTCGTCTAACTTTAAAAATCCTATATCTTAAAAACAGATGTACGTTGACCCCCATCTTATATAAACTTTTTTCTCGGAAATAACCTTCTCTCACGTCCCTGAAAATATTAAGATAAATATTTGTTACAATATTTTTCGATATACTTTACCTATCATATTTAATGATCCACTTATTCTGCTTTCTTTTGTATGAATAGGAATGCTCATATGAAATTCTGTATCTGTTAAGAATAATTCAAAAGTAAATGGATCAACTACCTTCCTAGCTAATAACCTACTGTAGAAAGCATAGCTGCTGTAAGTTCTAAAAAAATATGTTCAAAATATCTTAGAAACTAAAGCATGCTAGAATATATTTAAAAAATAAAGGTATGAAAAAAAATTATAAAAAAATTAGGCACTTGTTCGTGCGTTTTCTTATTTTTTTAAAATCACAGATGCAACTGATTATTATTATCTGCCTACTGTATTAAAAAATAACTACTTACTTATTATGATGATGTTGAAGAGGCCGGGCGAGCTTCTTCTGGCAAGAAAGCGGCATTTCTTTTTGAACAAAAAATTTAAACATTTACTTTGAAACGAACAAAATGCCAAAGTATTTGATTAGTGACTTTAGGTGACACTGTCATCCTAAAAATTCTAACAGGAGGCCTTACTGTACTTTAACCAAATTCGGAACACTCTGTCCTAAGTCGACATCACCTATTACTCTAAACAAAACCACCTACCTACCGGGGGCAATGCTTTACTCAGTAGTGCCACCTTTTCACTGATATTTAACTATTTTGCATTGTTGCCTTTTACGTAAAAAATTGCCTAAATGGAATTTGTCCCCTTAAAGTCTATCTTTTATTTCTGAGACAGAAGTTTGCATTTCTTATTTAATTAAAATAAAACTAAATACCGATAACAAAGCATTGAATTAAATCAGCAAATCTTCGAAAATTCTACCGTTGTTAATCATGCAAATCCTGCACCGATGAATTAGATACATGCATGCATCTTTAACCATTTGTTCAGGAATTTCTTCTATAGCTTGAACAACGGCTGCCTTAAGTTCTTCTATCGTATTACGAGTAGTAGAATAAACTTAATCTTTTAAGTATCCCCAAGTACAAAAATCAAGAAGCGTAAGGTCCGGCGAACGTGCAGGCCAGGCAACTGGACCTCGATTTCCGATCCAGTTATTTCCATGTTGCTGATTCAAATAGTCGGTTATGATTCTTGCATTATGTGGAGGTGCTCCATCTTGCAAATTTTCTAAAATTTTGTGAATCTAATTTTATAGAATTTCTAGATACCAAGGTGCCGTCAAATTATTATGAAAAATGTTAAATAGTATTTGTCCGTTTATGACTCCTAGCCATACATTCAAACCCCACCTAACTTGATTGTGCACCTCACGATTTAAGAACGGATTTTCATCGGCCCAGTACACATAGTTATGTCTGTTAAACATCCCGGTTTGTAAACCTGCTTTCATTAAACCACAGAACCGGAAATTAAGCTTTTGCTTGCGATTTTTGTATAAACCAGTTGCAAAACAAGGTTCTTCTTTCTAAGTCACCATCTCGGAGTGGTTGCATATGGATGATACTTAAATTTTTTAAGAATTCTATGTGCAGTTGACTGGGGTACTTCAATATTATTTTCCAGTTCACGAAGGGAGATGCGAGGATTGTCAACGACACTTTGTAAACCAAGACCTTTAATATTTTCATCAGGTTGTCGATTACGATTTTGTTTTCTAAAGGAACCATATTCAATTAAATTATTTCTAAGTATACTGAAGATTGACAAACCTGGTTGTCTTCTTTCTGGATATCTCTGAAAGTACATATCTCGAGCTCTTCCAGCATTCTTATTACACAAAATATAACATTCATACATTTTTAGTTTTTCCCAATTTGGAAACCTTTCCATGTTAAATGAGAAACTTTAAAACTCCATCAGATAAATCAATTAAATGACAAAGTTTTGACAGATATAGTTACGTAGGTATGACAACAAACGCAACTACGGCCTTTGTTTCACAGCCAACCAAGTGAAAAACAGTTTTTTAAATATGTAAATTCACATTTTCCGTCATTCAAAGATATTATACATAGTTGAAAATCTCTTTCAATGCTCTACTTATTGACGTATAAATTCAATATGGCGGCCATAAGAAATAACAAAGTTGGCTATGGATTCAAAAATACTAGAAGGTTTAGAAAAATTTGTTGACGTCAGTCGATTGGCCGAAGTTGCTTATACAAATCTACGAAATTTCATTAAATTTCTTTGCAAGTTGGCGGCGATATTTCAATTTTTCAAAAAACACAATTTTTAGTTTTTGGTCAACAAACAAACTTGTATATCTTACTGTTTCCGAAATCCCACTGTAGTTGCTTTTATCTGGGACACCCTGTATAAAAAAATGTTTTTAGGTTTATTTTAAATACATAATAAAGAGAAACAAATAATTAATTATTTAAAGAAATTTATTTCATATTGGAACTAATTTAGTGCTTTCAAAAAGTGAATGTTCTAAAAATTGGATTTTTCTATAAATTTATTGTGTTATTATTAAAAAAAGTTTGTTGAGCTAAAGCTACTAATTATATTTAACTGTTATGTTAATTAAGCCATTCTCTTTAAATTTTATTAGGTCGTTGCTAAGCTATCTTTTTTATTCGTGGGAACTGTATGCTTTTGTATAAAAAACATTTTTAATATTCTTTTAAAAGAAATCCAAATGTCTACTAAATTTTATATTTCAGAGAAATGTTTTTGTTTGAAAATATCACGTTTCCAACATGTTTTTGTTTGTCTATCTGCTTCATAAATATTTATTGTGTTTTTTGCTCTTCACGGTACATTGCTTAACCAACTTAACAAGGATAGACATTGACCTTTTCGCCAGGGTAATATTTTACATAAACCGACACTTTCCATTTTCATTTTGTTTCCAGGCGAAATGCTAATCCTAAAATGGAAGGATTCCAACCCAAAGTTCTTTTACGTGCATGACTTTTGAGAGGTTACAAGATTATATTTTAATATTTGATCCAGCATATACAGTATTGGGCTAAAACAAAGTGAATATTTACATTATTATTTTTAATAATATGCGACTTGGAAAATTTGGTTTGTGATGTGCCATACATGTCAAGGAAATCTAAAATTTGGTTCAGTTTGCACACAAGGAGGTGCGACGTGTATAAAGGATTTTTCCAAATTTGCACGAAAATAGTTACTCAACAGGGCTATTTTCCCTTTAACCTTAAATATCCTGTATATATACAGTGGTGTGTAACACCAATTTTTCATGACTTGAGCCAATTTTTGATCATTTTAGCCAATTTAAAAAATATAATATATATATATATATATATATATATATATATCAATTATCCCTTATTCGATTTTGATCAAATTCTCAAGAGTTATATAACTTTTACCACTCTTTCAAATAGTTCTAGTAGCTTTTGCCTGAAACTACACAGAAATAAACTTTTTTGTAGCTGTTTTTTAAACCTGCGAAAAAGGCACCAAAATATTTTATGTAAAAAATCGCCATAGCTTGTAAAATTAGAAATAGATTGAAGTTTTTAAATATACCTCTAGTTATTTTTAATTTGGAGCAGGATGAGATTTTCACACGGTTTTATTACGCTCGTATTATTTTATCCACCACTGTATTTACTTGGTTAAAGAATAATTTTATTTAATACAACAATTTCTATTTTCGATGATAGTCAAAATCAATGAAATTTCATTTACAACTCAGCTGTATGTTGGACCTGCGCACTTCCATTTTCACATAAAATAAAATTTTAAATATATAGTCAACTTCTAGGATATTTCTTATTTTCGTTTTATGTTATTTCTCTGTATTTAGGGTTTAGCAAATATTTTATTTTAATTTTATATATGTTATTTTCCTGTCCAGATTAGGTTTAGGTTACTAAACAAGAAAAACTAACAATTTTATAACGTTTTTAAACAGTTGGTACCTACCCAGTATTTACAAGTATAATATTGTGTTTCATGTGTTATATATTATTTTTGCTTACCTACTTCATACTTCTTAATCCCCCTTTTTTAATTAAATTTGTTTTGATTAGAAACTCTACGATTTTTCTTAGAAAAATAATGATTTTTTTAAAAAGTATATAAAGCGTAAAAAGTGGGCGAAATAATTAATATAAATAATATTCTTGATCGTTAAAATTGTAAATTATTTTAGATCCTGGAAACGGTCAATAAAAATTTCTATTTTTAGTTTGTAACGTTTTAGTTTATTCAACTATCATCAGACATAATCTTCTCAGTACGTTTGGCTGGCATTTGTTGTAATTTAAATGGTATTCCTAACCGTTGAAATTGTAAATTATTTTAGATCCTGAGAAGAAAATGTCTCTTTTTAGTTTGTACCGTTTCAGTTTATTTAACCATTATCAGACATATTCTTCTAAGTAGGTTACAATTCTTCGTAGAACCATCTATGTCTTACATCCCAGGTATTTGATATAATTTAAATAATATTCCTGACCGTTGAAATCGTAAATTATTTTAGATCCTGGGAATCGGTCAATAAAAATCTCTGTTTAGTCTGTGACGTTTCATATTATTCAACCATCATCAAACATAATATTCTTCTCTGTAGGTTACACTTCTTTGTAGAACCATCTATGCCTTGAATCCCTGGCATTTGTTGTAATTTAAATAATCTTCCTGACTGTTGAAATTGTAAATTATTCTGGATCCTGGAAATCGGTCAATAAAAATATCTCTTTTCAGTTTGTGACGTTTTAGTTTATTCAACCATCAGACATATTCTTCTCTGTACGTTGCACTTCTCCGCAGAACAATCTGTGCCTTAAGTGCTTGTATTTGTTGTAATTTAAAATTTTTATCTTTTTAGTTTGTGACGTTTCAGTTTATTCAACCATCATCAGACATTATACTTCTCTGTACGGTTCACTTTTCCGTAGAACCATCCATGCCTTGAATCCCTGGCATTTGTTGAAATTTAAATATTATTCCTGACCATTGAAATTGTAGATTATTTTAGATCCTGGGCATCGGTCAATAAAAATCTGTCTTTATTAATTGTAACGTTTCAGTTTATTCACTGCAGTGAAAATACAATAAAGGACTATCTTCAGTAGTAATAACTAGTGCATGTCGGATTTACAGAATGTTTTTGTAAATTTTGGTTTAAGCCAATTTTTTTACAAAAGCTGGAGTGTATGAAATCTGAAAAAATCCTGAACTCGTAGGGTGAGGGATTTTTTCTGGCATCATGCACAAAAGCTTTTGTTAAAAACATTGGCTAAAATTTAAAAAAAATCAAAAAATTTCCGAGAAGGAAAATTAATGTTTCCAGTGTTAATAGAAATTCGTGGAAATTGTTGACAAATATCATGCGATTTCCAAATATTTTCACTTATTAATTGAAAAAAATAATCTAGTATAAATCACTGTAACATTTTTATTTCAAAAAAATAAAATATACAGGGTGTTCGGCACATGAACCGTCAAAATTTTTTGGAATATTCTTGGGGTCATTTGCTACCTTTTCAACCTTGAAACTTGGGTCCTAAGAGTCACGGCTAAAGTGATGTGAATTTTTTAATTGTAATTGTAATTGTAAACTGGAGAATAGGTATACTTTCCACACCATTTCGAAAAAACTTTACTGCCGTTTGGTTCGGTAAACACTTACCGCACCTAACCTATCTAACATTTCTCTGAAGGGTCAACTGTAAGGGTTTTAAGTCAATTCGCCAGAGCATATTACGTATGTTTTGTTGATTAGTGATATTTGTTTGAGAGGTTTTCATCTGCGGTGTCCAAAACACACCAGACGTATAATTATGTAAGTTAATTTGGAATAATATACTAAATTTAGTTTGAGGCCATGCCGATACTAAGTGACATAATTTTTATATAATTCTAAGCTTGCTGAGCCTTTGACAATCGATTGTAGTGATATAAATCCCTCCACCCACTAAATACAACTTTTTTTAAAAACGTCAAAATAATGTTTAATTGAGAAACAGAAAGTTAAGATGGATGTTAGTCCTAACGTTATAATCATAGTGAAAAAATTTATTCCATTTTGGAAACGCAGAGCAGCCAGAGTCCGTTAAAGTCTTTGTGAACTCGACACTCAGTAAACGAACGCCGCGCCGGCGCCGCCGCCATGTTTATTTACTAAAGAAAATAAACTAAAACCACGGCAACGGCGAGTTGTCCTGGCGGCGAATTGTCTCGGCATGGCTGCGAGTTGGCCCAGTGGTGACATGAATTGGCGGCAAATCAAAATACGACGGCTAATCGGCCGCGGCAAATTGTCGCATTCCCTGTCTGAACGGAACATGGATATGCGATATTTCATACAAATAACCACATTATAATGGCATAAGTTTTAATTTTAATAAAATTATGGTTCTTTCAATGGTAACTAACATTATTAATAAATATATTTTTGAATGAAAATTTTAGTTAGGATTTTCTAAAGTTGACTAAATTTAAACACATTGTGGGTAAAAAAACCTTTTTTTTTTCAAGATTTATTAATTTACGTTTTTTAGAATTTTGTGCTTGTTGGGCATTATTATATCATATTTTTTCGTTAGATGCCGTTGGTTCTTCAACTTCCAAACTATATAAGAAAATATTTTTATAAACATAATTGCCCCTTTTACAGGCGCAACAATTAAAAGGCTTAACCAGCGTATTATAAAGGGTGTTCCAGAAAAAGTACTTACATTGGGTTTTATCAGCATTTCAGAAACGGCAGGATATTAGATGTTGGTAAAATGGGAAAAAAGTGGCGATATTCCAAACTTATCTGATCTGATTTGATTCGGAATAACTACATTTTTGTCCCATTGAACCAAAATTGTATGTTTGTTCATTTCCGAAATCTTATATAATAATTTTATTTGGGAAAGCCTCTATAACAGGTTGCTTCTGTTTTGAATTTTGATTTTTGAATTGTTAATAACAAAAACTGTACTACTTATCAAAAAAATTTGTGCTTCTGCAATATAAAAACCCATGATAGGTGTACAATTTTTTTTTGAAAAGCAGTATATTTTATTTCAACTAACGTTTACATTAGATATCATAATAAAGGCCTGTTTTATTAGTACGTATGAGATAGGGCGCGTGTAGTTAAATATTAAATAAATGGATCTATGAAGGAATTGATACCTTCCGAGCTAGCCTATAAGCACTTCAAATGAAGCCATTATATCAGAATTAACAATTTTTTGTAAATATCTTAGAAACTCAAGCTCTTACGAAGTTGTTGTTTAATGGTCAAAAAACATTAAGTGATTTTTACCAAAGCCTAATCAGCTCGTTAGATCGTGGAGCACTATTTTACCTGAAAATTATATAAAAATCTGTTCAGCGGTTTAAGAGCTATATTGTTACGGACAGAAATAAATATACAGTGAAACCTCTTCTTGCGGACACCTCTATTAAGCGGACACTTCCTTTAACCGGACAAATTTTTTGGAACCAAGCTTTTGCCTATTTCTTTACATGTAAAATTCACTCCTATAACCGGACACTAAAAACCGGACGCGGACAATTTTTTTTTGTTAAAAATTCTGAATCCTCCGTCAACCGGACGCGAATCTTAAACAACGGGACGGAGCGCTGCACGGCATGGGCATAAATGTTGTTGTAGATTGTAGGCAACAACGCACTCTGCAGCCGGGGAATTATCTCTTTCCGTTTTAGTGCGGAGACTAAAATAAATGTCATATTTACAACATATTTTATTCGGCGGGACTGTTGTGTTTTATTTTTATTGTTCAGTTGGGTAGTAACTAAGTTTCTAAGTTTACCTGATTTTTTACCGATTTTCTATTAAGAAGTGTTGTTTAGTTTTCCGTTTGTGTTATCCTGTTTTATTATAAGGAATACAACCATGTGCGTTTAATAATAAATATGCATTAAAATTTCGCAGTTCCCTGTCTTAAGCGGACACCTTCAATAAGCGGACAATAGTAACCTGTTTTGAGAGACAGGTACCAACATTTTTTAAATAGTTTTTTCTTCTAATTTTTTTTGTCTCCCTATTTAAAATCTTACATTATCGTAACATATAAACAGATTCCAGACAAAACCGCAAACTTCAAATTTCTTTATAAAATTTTTAAAACGAGTGTAAGTAAAAAAGTTGTTGAATGCTGATGCCGACGCGTCGGCGTCGCGTCGCCTTCGTTTCTCGATTTTTGTCGTCTGGTAATTTATGACAAAATTAAGTTTTTTTTTACACCAGCAAAACGAATACTTTGGCCTTGGAATTGATATTTTTTTGCTTTTGGCGTGGGTTCAAAGAATAAGAGTAATGCCTCTTTTTCAAATTAATTTCAAACTTGAATGTCGAAGTAGAGAACCTGTATGAAATACAGGGTGTAATCTAAATGATGCACCAAACTTTAATGGGCGGCAGGCACGCAAGGGCGTATCCAGTTTAATACAGTAGGGGGGGGGAGTTCACATTTCCCTGCCTTCTCAACGCGGGGGGGGGGAGGGCGAAGGTTTCACAATATATTCGAATTTTACTTCTTACTTTGAAAAATCTCGCGAGAAGAGAGGGGCAACTAGCACCCTTGCCCTTCCCCCCTGGGTAAAAAATCCCGTTAAATTGTACATCAAAGTTCTTTTTAGATAGAAACATATTTTTTCGATTTTTTATTTCATCAATATTTATACCCAAACTCTGTTTGTTTTAAACAAAATATATATATTTTTTAAAATAAATGTAGTAAATATTACTATTTTCTGCAATTATTAAAGAGCCTTTGAATATGAATAAAAACGCATTTTTTTTCTGTAAATTTAATAGTTTATATAAAAATAGGGTGTTTGACAGAAGTAGAAAATAAATATATATTTATTTTTAGATATCTCTTTAGATCTTGGTTATGCTAAAAACAAACTATTTTCTTTAATTTTTTCTCAAATTCGTAGTTCTTTTAATTAAATAAATTCATTGAATTAAAACAACTAGCCACGTGATTCAAAACAGGCGGTCTACCAATCAGCTGCGAGTGACGTCACAAAACAGTAAACGCCTCGAACGAAACTATTTTCTGTGTTATTTTGTTTTGGATGGTTTAAAGTGCGAATTATCGTCCTAAATTAGATTTTATTTTGTGATTTGCTTATAAAAAATATTTTCAATGGAAAACGAATTCTCCAAAGGCGATAGCTCCAACTTGCCAATGCTGTATTCCTTTATGGTGGCAGGCTTCTTTGCCAACAACAGTGATTTTTGTTCTGCGGAATTTAGAAACGTTAAAATGTTGATGTAAGTATTCGATGAGTTGGTTTGCATATAACTGAAAGTTCTTTTATAATATTCTTCGCCTACTTTTACTCATTTAGATTTTGAGGTTAGGTTATATGTTTTGCTTTTTGGTTTAATATGCCACTTAGAATAGATTCAATTAAATACCCAATCATTATTATTTTAAGCATTAACAAACAATCAAAAATTGCAGGACAGGGAGGCAAAATGTATACAACCACCAGCAATTCGTGAAGTACTACATAGGTTACACTGCATAGTCCTGCGTAGGTACTGTCGAGTCCTGCCTATGCACTGCCTAGTCTTGCATAGCCACTGCTCAGTCCTTCATTTAGCCTGCATGTGCCCTGCCTAATCCTGCATGTAGAGGTACTCCCTAATCCTGCCTAATAGCTGCCTAGCACCGCCTAAAAATTTTACACCTTTGTGCCTATTATAGTTGTTCACCCCTTGTAATAAACATAACCTCAAAAATTTCATCGTCATTTACGAAATAGTCATATATATTATAGACAACGTGAGAAAAATGAATAGAAACAATTTAGTTAAACTCACATCAAAGTGATCTTCACAAATGTAAAGTGAAGATGTATTAGATAAGGCTCTTGGGTCTCTTCGAGCAAGTTCTAGCCACTTTTTCCGTTCTTTTACTGCTGTGGGCACATGAATAAATAGTGTTTCAGGTGTTGTTATGCTAGTATTCGAACACTGAGGCACTACACACCACTTATAGGACATTTTTTTACATAAAAAATACACAAAACACAGACCAAAAACAATCTGTGTATCTGTCCGCGAGTTTACTGCGCTGTGACGTCATTGCAACGCCATGCTAGAAGTGAGCGTTTTAGTGGCAAATTCAAATCGGAAAATAGAAAACTTGACTTTAAATGTAGTCATGATAAAATATACTACTTTAATAATTTTGCGTAGCAAATTAGGCACCTACGTATCATTCTAAACACTTTTCTAAAATTTGTCAAATACCCTATTATATCTTAAAAATAAATTAATTGCTACCAATTGCATTTGTTTATTTGGCTACCCGGTATCTTTTTACCTTATTAGTCCTTGAAAAAACGCAATACAACATTTCTTATCATAATAGAGGCTTATTATAATAATGGCAGTAATAGTGTAGGGCAGTATAACGACAAACTTACATTGTAAAGTGTTAATCTTAGCTATAGCACGACTTCCCAATAAACCATTAAAAAAATAATTTTCAACTAAAAACTGTTATTGACATTTTCTCTAAATTTCTTAAAATTAAATGAAACCTATAAAAACACGTATTTTTTTCCTGATCTTTAAAAAAACCCCAATACTGTGACGCCAATGGAGTTCTAACGATTAACTTGAAGCGGCTAAGTGATACATTTTTTAAAAGGTAATATAATTTTCAATAATAAAGTTTATCATATACTATGGGGTCTAACACTTTAGGGTTTGCAGTGGCTCACCCAGGAATATGTTTGAGGGGGGGGCGAGGCCTCTGGTGGGGGCCCGAAGCCTCATGATGGCGAATTTGATATTCTTTTATCTTTTATTATTATAGTATTTAATTTTTTATTAATGAATTATGCGAAAAATATCTAAAAAAATTTTGCACGAGCCGCCCTCCCCCTGGGTGCTCCCATGGGGTTTATGTCTTAGCAAGTCCCAGGCAACTCGGTAATATCTCATTTTGTATGCCATTTTGAAAAAAAATTGAGCAATATCCTAACTCGAAATGTATTGAATTGAACTGAGCCGTCAGGCTCGGCTGTGTAACGCTCATTCGGGTGAAATCGGCTCGAGTCGACTAACTGTGAGAAACATTCAGCGAGCAATATGATGATGCAGATGAAGGCCAGCACACAGAAGAGTTCGGTTCGGTTTCGCTTTGCAGAATATGTTATGGGCCAATATTATTAATTATGAAAGGAATTTTTTGAGGTGTGGTCATAGACTAAATAGATTAATTTACGGGCTAATTTCCATCCATCTTGGTTATGCCGTAATGAAAATGTCAAAGGAGACTGTAACATCGATGTATACGGATACCACTACCTTGTTCTGAGGACCAGCCCGTATATTAATCTATTTAGTCAATATTACTAATTTCGCCGTGTTAAAGTACATTTCTGCCGTGTGGTCTTAAACACACACAATAATTTTTTTATGTCTCTAATTATTGGACTAGGATTATAGATGCAATGTAAATTAACATTATTGAGCACAGAGTAAATAAATATCTTTTTACTTTTATGTTTTTAAAATATTTATTTTGAAAGGATAATTGTTGTATTTCCTGACATTTCTCGTAGAAAAAAATATGCCACTTTGCCATTTTCTCTAAATTTCTGAAAATTAAAGAAAACCTATAAAACACGTATTTTTTCCTGATCTTTAAAAAACAACCCTATATCGTGACGCCAATGGAGTTCTAGCGATTAACTTGACGCGGCTAAGTGATACATTCTTTAAAAGGTAATTTCTTATAATAAAGTTTATCACATATTATTGTGGGGTCTGACACTTAAGGGTTTGCAGTGGCGCACGCAGGAATATATCTTGGGGGGCCTCTGAGATGGGCCCGAAGCCTCATAATGGCGAATTTTATACTCTTTAATCTTGTGTTATTATACTATTTAATTTTTTATTAATAAAAAATCTGGAAAATATCTAAAAACATAAGCGAGGCGACCCGCCCCCCCTGGGTGCGCCCATGGGGTTTGTATCTTAGCAAGTCGTTTACCCAGGCAGCTCGGTAATATCTCATTTTGTATTCTATTTCGAAAAAAAAATTAAGCAAATCCAAAATAGCGGCAAAACGGTTAATTTCATAACTCAAAAGTTATTAGTCTGACAAGAAAACTTATTTGTAATATTTTATAAAAAAAAAATTTGTCTTTAATTTTCGCCTAAAACTTTTTTTCTAGAACCGCCAAAAACCATGTTATTAAAAAAATTTGAGCGCTCTTTTTCACCAAAATGGCTGTTTTATGTCTCTAATTATGGATTGTACTCGTAGATGCAATGTAAATTAACATTATTGAGCGCATAGTAAATAAATATCTTTTTACTTTTATGTTTTTAAAATTTTTATTTGACGGACATTTTTTGTTTTAGGAGAAAATATGCCACTTTGCCCTTGCCTTAAGTAGAATTGATAGTTGTTAGTGCAGCATGTATAATAATGACAGATAAAATTAATTGCATTTTCAAATAGATAGCTCAAATTCGCTCATGTAGGGTTCCAAGAAGTAAAGGACCTCAAAGCGTCCAGCTTAGATATTTGTTTCCTACAAATTCAATTACCCCACAATTCCTAGAATAACGATATTAATAAATATGAAATGTAGATGTAGAGATGCGGATAAGAGAATGCATAGTAAGGTCACTTGTTAAGTTGTGCAATACATATTCAAGTCGTCTCGCTTTTAAGATTTTAAAAGCCCGATTTAGTTAGTGTCATAGACTGGCATAGGCTGCATTTACATTATGTGTCAAGTAAAGTTGTTGGCTTTTTTGCTTTCTTCGTTTTAAGTTACCTTGCTCTCATCTATTTTCAATAAAAAACAGAAAAATAAGCAAGACACCAAACTACAAATTTTAAGCAGTTGTAGGAAATTTATTAAAATCTTTATTGGGGCTTTATTTATTTTTGCAGCCGCTGCACCATCTAATTCTCGTATGTCTCAAAGAAACATGCAGTGGCGTAGCGTGGGGGGGGGGGCGAGGGGTGTTTGTCGCCCCCCCCCCCCCCCCCCCCCCCGAGTGTCCTGGGTGCCCAAAGCTGTATAAAGGAGCAGGGTCGGTAAAGGAAACTAAAGACATGATGACCTTTTGTTTTTTTTTTTTTTTTGGTCGCAATAGTTTTGAGGGGGTCCCTTTTAGCTGTCGGCCCCCCCCGCCCCGCAGGCACGCTACGCCGCTGGAAACATGTTGACACACAGCGTTTATCAATATCTAGATAAAACTGCCTTACCGGAGTTAAACTGATCTGTATTTATTAAGATATGAGCATTACAATATTATATTCCTCAATAACTATTTTATCATAATCCTTATCAAGTTGTGCAAGTAAGAAAGTGAAAAAAACTATAATCCAGAGGTAAATTAGCGTATTTAATATTAATAGCTATAAACACAAAGTAATATACTTTGTTATATTTTCATAATAAATAGTAGATATTAACTATCTCTTAACTGTGAGCCAAATGTTGCTTTGTATGTCCCCTGGTTCACGGAGATAACATTGCAATGGGAGAAATGGATTTCCGGATCCAGACATTGTCCTTTGCAAACTTGTCAGGTCGTATGTGCAAACAAATGCCAACTTCACTAAGATGAATTTTTGTAAAAATATTATAAAAATTTTAAGTACTTTGTTTTAATTCTGAACAGTTCTTTAAATAAACATTTTACTTAAGTGTGCTAGCCAAAATCATTGGGTCTCAATGGTTTTATATTAATCAATGTTTTACTTTTATTTATTTTGGAACCCTTCTTTCATAGTTATAAATAATAATAGCCGGAATAAAGTGATGACTTAATAAAATAAAATTACGTCGTCAAAACAACTAAGAAAGTCAGGAGCCTCTTAATCCAACAAATCAGGGCTCCATGACAGTACCAAATTGGTATCAGGTCTGTCTTGTATTTAGTAGCATGCTACTTTTATTTGTTTGCATCTTCAAATAGTGCCAAAAATGTAGCCTTACTATTACTTCACCAATCTTCTTATAATTTTCGTCAGTTAACGCATCTTAATTCAAAAATGATTCTCGAAATTGTTAAAAAATAACTGGCCATCTCTGCTGTTTCGACCTCTCTTTGTGTGAGACTTATTATAACTGCTTATTATAACTGGTTACACACCCTTTCACCCACAATTATGACAATATGCAATTTCTGTTTCTGTTTCTTAGAAAATGAGCCAAATCAACTAATATACAGGTTGGTTAGTGGCTGATTTGATGATCTAAGGCATAAACGACAAAACAAACCGATTTAAATTCTGATTTTTCTGGAAATAGCTCCTGCTCTTGGTGTTCTGTGCTCCTGCTTGGTTGCAAACTAAGATGGGAAAAAATGGGCTAAATCAATTAATATACAGGGTGGATTAGTAGGCTGATTTGATCAAAAGTGTTAAGAATAAAGTACCTTTGTTTTCAAAGATATCGGAAAAGGTTATTAAAAAGAGTTATTTAGAGTCAAAAGTTACGACAAATTCTCAATTTTCAGCCAACTTTGATTTTGTTAGTCAATTATGATTTTTTTTTTAACGAATTTGATCTGATTTTTATGAAAATTAAGAATTAGCTGTAACATTTAATTCTAAACAACTTTTCTTCATAACCTTTTTTGATATCTCCTAAAACAAAGATACTTTACTTTTAACACTTTTTATTTATATCAACCTACAAAACCACCATGTATATTGATTGATTTGGCTTATTTTCTTACCATGTTAGTTTAAGACCAAGCAGGAGCAATTCCCAGAAAGTCAGTCAGTCATTTATACCTTACGTGCACTCAAGGACACACAGTGTATAGTTTTTTTTTAAAACTATTATTTACTCTTTGCTGTTAAGCAAACGAAGAAAAAGCTGGTAGTTAATAGGCATAAATATAAGTAATTTTCTCAATTTACTTATTACTAACTTAAAATAGGAACCCATTGTTATAGAATTAAGTTTCTAAGGAACAATAAAGCTCTTGAACTTGAACTTGAACAATTATGACAATAAACTTTTGTTTGTTTGGTTGTTAAGTAGCTGACATATATTTATTTTTAGTGCAATTATCGTGGTAATTTTGCTACAGTGCAATTACCGCTGTCATTTTGCGAAAATTGCACTCCTCTTATAGAAACTTTAACATATTATGGGAAAAAAAATATTCTTTATAATTACTGATTTTCAGCTGTAATGTAACCCCAAGTATGACGAACACATCTGCCTGCTCTTGTAGCTGTCAAACTTAAATCTGTCAGCCTGAATCCATTTTGTATAACAGACTATGACGTCGGTAGAAAATTTAATCTCGTCCTTGATGTATCTTCTGCCTTATCTTAACCGTTATTGTTGGATTACTAGCTGGTACGTCAACAAAGGATCTCCTTTTCGGCTACAGCTTCATTCTCCAAATTTTCCTTTTGCACACTATTTTCCCCTACTTGCAAACTTATCATGCCTTTGTATCTATTTAGAATCCTTTCATTCCTGCATTTTTGAAATTATTTTTTATCATTTGCATATATAAATTTTACTTATTAAGTTGGAGTTGCAAATACGGCCCCAGGGATAGGGTAAAGAGGCATAACGCTGCTGTACTACTTAGTCTCCTAGGCAAAATAATGTTGTGAAAAGCATTAACTACCATTTAGTAATTTACTTCATCTTCATGCTAGCAAATTTAATTTAAAGATTTCCGACGAGTTTTAAAACTAAGTATGTACACACTTAAACGCGAAGAATATGTACTTAATGGTATTAAATATGTATAAAGCTAGTTTAGCGCTAGATAAACTCTAAAACTTGGAATTTTTAAGAAAATGTAAAGCAAATAACTTTAAAGATAATAAATTACATTTAATAATTAATTGCAAAAGTTACCTATGGAGAGTTGAAAACATACATTGCTTGCTATGCACCATAATAATAATTAACCCGGCGTTTCTTTCTCTGTTCCGTGGCGTGCTATAATGTTTAAATTCATCATTATTAGGTATTCATTTTATCTCTTTGTGTGAAACTCGTTGACCATGATTGAGTAGAAATAAAATTTCGTACTTTCATTGTCTTTATTAAAATCTGCGGTCTTTATTTATTTTAGACACAACGTTTCGGTTAGTAAATATCTGTAACCGTTTTCAAGTGTAAACTGAAAAAGAGTTTACACTTGAAAAAGGTTAGAGATTCTTACTAACCGAAACGTCGTGTTTAAAATAAATAAAGGCAATGGAAGTCTAAAATTTTATTTCTATTCATTTTATATTTTACTCCTCCTAAGCCTATTTTTGCTGGAAAACTCCATACCTTATTTTTCTTAAAAATAATATTTTTTTCAAAAGCATTATGTTTATTATATTATATAAGTACCTACCTATTTTATTGGGTAGATGCGTACGAATCTAGAAACCTAAGAAATACCAGTTGACTTACTAAAATATGCAAAAATCCGAAACCATTCGTCATATCTTTAAAATTGGAACTCCACACAGTTTTATTAAAAAATTAAAAAATAGTAAATTATACGCCACTGTTTCTTTTTATTGGTCTAGAATGTGTATGAAACGTGCCTAGTTATCCTTTTTGAGCCCAGCGATAACAATAGGAGCCCAATGAAGGTGTGTAAATTGTGAACGGGCCGGATTCGAGTTGAGCCTGCGTTAAGAATAGAAATCCACAAAAAGGGTGTGAATTATGCACGGGCTGGTGTCGATTTCGTTAAACGTACCAGACCAGTACCGTTTTTTCTTGTAATATTAAAATTTTGTTTATTGTAAATTTGCTAAAAATGAAGACAATCCAGTAAGACCAAAGTGCTGTAAACAGAGGGAGGTTGAGCCAACTCTTTTGCGCCTCATTTTATTCCGGCCGGAGGAGTTCGTGGGGTGTAATACAACATAGTTAACGAAAACTCTTCGAAAATAAAATCATACGTGTTTCCTCCTTTTCCTACTCTCATTTTTAGCATATTGTTGAAAAGTATATCTTTTGTCAAATTTTGTTCGGATATATAAATATAAAATAGTTTTTATTGTTGAAAATTTCTTTTAGTTATATAAGCTGTTTCGGTTTCGCAAAAAACCACTTTTTGTTTTAATCTATTTTTTATTATTATTTCAGAACATTTTAATTTTATTTTTAAAACTCATATTTTGGGTTACTTTTCAGTATAATCGGATTATAGTTTTTCTCAATAGGTTAAGTTAAATTTAAGGCTTACAAACTAGCTATAAATTATAAATTTGTCATAGTTTAATATTTAAATTTTAAACGCATTTAATAATTTAATTCTAATTTTAATTCAATCCTCATATTACTACGGCCCTCTGCATATTTTAATTTAAATCGCGTTTTTATTTTTTATAATAAAGTTAGAATTCTAAATTCTTTTTTATCAGAAGTGATGCGATTTTCCTATATAGGGCGAAGAAATAAATAGCAAAAATGTGAACAGAACCTAAAAAGAACTGTCGCCATACACACGTACTCTCGATCAAAATATCTTGAACGATCAACGCTTTTTTATAAAAAATGGTGAACTCTTGAAACTAAAAATTCCTCTAAAACTTAAAACATTGAAACTCGAGATTGCTGGACCGCTATAGAAGACTTCTGGCGAATCTGGTGCACCAGTTGAAAGAGATCAAGACATCACCGGTAAGTCCCTATCCTATAAGATCTCATCATTAATCTTTTTCGCTCTTAAATATTCATCATATTTCAATACTATTGTTATTTCTTAACTAATTTTTCACTTAAAAGTACGATTTCGCGTGCGTTCGTATACCCTTCAAATTAAAGCGAAGGACTTGTCTGAAAACAGTCCGTTGGTTAATCCAAATTTTCTGAGCTATCGGAGTCAGAAATACGCAATGAGAATACAAGCATTTGTTGGCAAACCACTCTATTATAAGAAATCCCGGAAAAAAGCGCAATTTTTTTATAGTTATAAAAATTTTTAGAAATTAAAAAAAAATCAAAGCTCTAAATACCTATAAATTTTCAAAATTTTGAAAATTCTGATAAATTTTTAAAAATTATTTTAACTTTTTTTAACAACTATACAAAAAATTTAAAGGTTTTAATTTAAAATAAATGGATCCGTGACGGATCTGATACCTTCCTAGCCCATTAGCACACTCCAAGTAATCGAAAGCTCCTACAAAGTTTTTGGTTGTAATACAAATTTTTTAAAAAAATATGCTTTACTATATTCCGAAAACCGCATATTGATCCAACACTTCGTTAAGAAGTTAGCATTTTTTAATTGTTAAAGTGTCAAAAAAATGTCATTAGCATTAATGAATTTTGACCAAAATCTAACCAGCTCGTCACAGTATCGAACAATATTTTACCTGAAAATTTCATGAAAATCGGTTCAGCGGTTTAGGAGCTATCGTGTTACGGACAGACATATATACACACACACACACATACAGACAGACATCACGACGATGTTGCTAGGATAGATCAAAATACACCTATATACCACTTTTTCGGGGTTATCTCAAAAAAACATTTTTTCATCGAAAACAATACCTTCTCTAGCCATTGCTGCGCAGGCTAGTCAGGCAAAAATAATGTAGTCGATTTTGTCAAGTTATTTTATTTTATCCTTTAAATTTATTAAATTTAGTTCAAAGCTTTAGTTCAAAGTATTAGTTTTTGGGGAAAGCGTGCGCTACCTAGTATCATTTTCAAATGGAACAACTGTACAGTGTGTCCTATTTTCGATAGGATTAAATGGGAAACTCGGGTATTATTAAAGATATCGATTTTCTGATTGCACCTTACCATGCTCTTTTTTTGAGCCCTTGAGCGTTATCTAATCAGATTTTTGCTAATCTCCATGGTCTCGCTAATACAGGGAGTTCTTGAAAAAATTGCATTTTTAATAATTCCTTGTATCTCGCTTATTTTGCAAAATATTTTTATTCTTTAAAAACATCAAAAAAAAATAAATACGGACCTGGATTTTTTTATTACTATTTTGATTGGTTTCATGCTATTATTATCTTAAAATGATAAAACTTTAATATTTTGATTGATTTAAGGTTAAAAAAATATATATTTTTTAAATTTACTTCGAACCGGAAAATGTCCATCGTAAATATAAATTAAAAATTCCAAGACCCACTAGTTGAACGATTTTTAGTTTATCTGTAGCACAGCAACTCATAAAATTTACTTCCACCTGGAAAAACAAAAGCGTGGAATTGACATTGTCATTTAACTTGTCATTTTTGTGAATGGCTCAGTTAAAATTATGCTTAAATGGCTAGAAATCTATCATATCCTGACTTTGAGAAATGAAAATACTTTATTCAAGCAACAAAATTTAAACGGCAGAAATATTTTTATGCAAAATGCGTTAAGAAATATCACTCAAAAATTCCAACAATGTCTTACACATAATGGTAATCAGTTTGAACATTTATATCATTAAAGAAAAATTAGTTATTGTTTTTTGTAATTTAACCATCTTAATTTACTAAGTATCAAAACAGTTAAACTAAAAATCGTTTAACTAGCAATTTTTAATTCATATTTATGTTGGAAAATTCCAGGGTTGGACTAAAATTAATTTTTTAAATATTAAATATTTTTTTAACCTTAAAACATTTTTTTTTATTATTTGTGATAATAATAGTATGAAATCAGTCAAAAGAGTAATAAAAAAAATCAAGGTCCGTATTATTTTTTTTAGGATTAATACCCTATCTCAAAAACTAAGCAATATTTTAAAAAGTTGACAACGTCATTATTTTCTTCTAAAAAAGTTGGCATAAAAAGGTTTTATATATAAGGGAATATCAAAAATGCAACTTTAGCAAAAGCTCCCTGTATTAGCGAAACTACGGGGTATAGCAAATATCCAATTACACCATTTTTAAGGGATCAAAAAAAGAGTTGCAATCAGAAAATCAATATCGTTAATAATAACCGAGCTTCCCATTTAATGCCATCGAAAATGGGACACACTGTACATACAATAAAATTATATGGCAATAAATCGCCAGTGGCGATGTGTAGATATAATCGCGGCAGATAGACGGCGTTAAATTCGATCACCCACCTCCGTCATGAATGTAATTTATTGCCGGGGATGGCAATGGAATATCATCTAGATTTATCCAAAATCGATAAAAGGACTCTATTTTAATCCACTGTGGAAAACGTCAGGTTCTTTTTTTATCCTGGAACATTCGGACTTAAACTTTCATTATTGCTAAGTTATTTTTGAGACTACACACACTAATCAACGATAAGAAGCTAACACTCCTTCTAATACAGTCATTTTTAAAATCAGAATACTTTGGAGAAGTAACTTTAGCCTTTTTAAGGATAACGAACACCAAACTTAATCCTAATCTCGCTATCTGGATGATTGGTTTAAAAAATATATAAATTCTATAGGCTATTCTAAAGGCCCTATTGACCGCCACTCTGGTATATAGGTATATTGTCAGGTACGATTTTGTTTTAAATCGAACCATTAAACGAGGGTACCGTAGTAGATCTCTTGTGTATAAAATAAATATAAAACAGTTTTAAAAACCTTACAAACCTTAATGAATACAAAATAAAACTCTGTTGCAATTTACAAATTCTTACATGACCTATAAAACAAACAAGACTGAAGAAATACTTTAAATTACCAAAATAACAAATAGCAAAATATGCTTTATATAGAAATTTCTTATATTTCTTTACTGACAATTAATTTAGGGGTTTTAGTTTAAGTTCAACAAAACTTAGAATAAGACTACCCACTTGTCTCCTCAAAGTTTGGGGCTTTATTAACGGTAGATTGAACCTAAGTAATCCGTTATCCCCTATTTGAAGAACTTGGAGGAACCAAGTCAGTGAAGTTGCTACTAATCCTAAAGTTTACTTTACATTCTAGCTAATGAGCTTAATAAGAAAACCTAAACTGCCAATACACTTTTCAGTAGTTTTTCTCGCATCAACCACCTGCTGTGTGGTAGGCGGCATCTTCCATATTGGAGGGAGGCCGAACAACTTTCTTATCTCTGTAACACCATATTTTGCGCTTTTCGTTTTTCTAAGCTGGTTTCATACAGTGGTACAGTCCAGGGTAATTTGCATTCCTGACAATATTTACCAGAGCTCTTCTGGTATTTTAATACCCTCAGGATTACTATATGTAATAATAAATATCATGATAGCTTTTAACAATGTCAAAAATAATGGCGAGATTGGTCGAAAAAAATCAGTAAAAGGAAAAAGTCTTTATCTCGGCATATTCGGTATGAAATGTGTCTTTGTTAATATTTGGGTCATCCATAGGGAGTCCCTATACTTTCCTTGTTGAAGTGAAAGTGAAACCAAAACTTGTTTAGAATAGAATGACGAGCTTTGGTAAAAGAATAAATAAACACATTTAGGAAAACGATTTGGCTTGGTTAATTTTACGTATATTTATTTTGACCTATAGTACGAATTCTTGTCGTCCGTCTTCTTCGGTCAAAAATCCTGAATGTATTTAAGAAAAAGCATGTACAAATATTAAAATAAAAGATTTTTTAAGACCGAAATGGGAAAATTTTAAAGCAGAGCCAAACTAAAACTCATTAAACCTTGAATATGGTTTCATCAGTCTAAAAATAAAACTGCAGTAAAAATAACATTCAATTGTTACGATGCAAGAACACTAGTAGCTTCGAAAATTAACGATCATTTTAATGCAAATTTTTTACCACGATTTTTAACTAGATAAATTTACAAAAAGCTAATGGAAATTAAATATCCACAAATGCAACTTGAAGGGTTTTTTCATCATGTTAAACCAACATACCTTGAGTGTACATTCTAAAGATTCTACGTTTATAAACAAACATAAATTGTTAGGATTTAAGAATACCAGTAGCTTAAAAATTAATGATTATATCCATGAAAATTTTTAACACGATTTTTAACCTGATAGATTTACAAAAAGCCAATTTAAATTGAATATCCACAAATTCAGCTAGATTGTTATTTCTTAAAATTAACTTGAAGGATTTTTTCATCATGTAAAACTAACATACCGAAAGTGTACATACTAAAAAGTCTACATTTATAAATAAACATTAAATTGTTACGATTCAAGAACACTAGTAGTAGAAAACTAACGATAATTTCCATGAACATTTTTACCATGATTTTTAACTTTTTTTTTTAATTTTTAAGTTTTAAGATCTAATAATATATTTGTATTGTTTGCATATCACAATTGCATTTACAAGGTAATAACATTAATCATGGAAAAATAGCAACAATAATAATTAAATAAAATAACTTAATTGTATTTAATAAACTAGATTTAAAATTACATAATTAATTTTGAATAACATACAAAACTTTCTCCAAACCTCTTTGTTCTGGGAGGGTTCCAAGAATCGATGCAGTATTACCCCTTTGAATAGCTAAGCTAATCAACTGCTTCCAGAGTATTTATGTAATTAAGAATAACCAAAAAAAAAAATAAACAGAATAAAATTCTAAAAGATTGAATTAAGATGACTAGAAGCACTTTACTGGTAGATGGACTCCTTTAACAGGTCATAGTGCACCTACATCTGAGTCAGTAGTGTGAGACTCAGTTATATAAATGATTGTCGAAAAAAATACACTTCCAAAATTATTCTGTCATAGGGGAGATCTGGACCAATTACCTGCTGTCATCATTCTACGTTGGGTAGAATGAGACAGACAGCAACCCAGTCCAAGATCTACCCCATGAGGTAAAACAGTGTAAAGAAACCGCTAAGAGAATATAATCTCATCTCTCTTTTGTCTCCGCAAAGCTGGTCATTGGGTTAAACAAATAACACCAAAATTTAGTTCATCTTGTTCATTTTAATGGCAAAGTTGGATAAAATACCAAAAATATAAAAATAGATAAATAAAGGAAATGGATGTAAACAAGTTAGGGGCAGAATAACACTCAATAGCAATTTGACAGTAGAACTTAAGTTAATTAAGCCGCAAAATTGTGGTCATGACGTCATACCTTTATCTTGCGTTCACAAGAAGTGTTAAAATTATATTGAAAAGTTATCTGGAAAGATAATGTCTACATTATACTGAAAATTATATGAAAAGATTGTCCAAATTATATTGAAAAAATTATATGAAATGGTTATGTCCAAAGGCTTGCTCCTACCTTGGTCCTGCAAATATTTAATTGTTAGTTTGTTGTTTTATTAAACCTGGAAGTGGTGTTGTTCTCCTCCTGCTACTGCTGTTCTGGCTTGTTCGCGCCTCCCTTGAAGATCCCTTAGCACATGGTACTAGGGCAGCCCATGGTTGTGGAAAGGTTGTGGGATCCTTGCCCGAGCATAAAACCCTGTGGAAAATAAAATGTTTCAGTTTCCTGGAATTCGTCAATTTTGCACGAAGTTCCCCTACACCGAGTAATTTAAATCGAGAACCCCATGTCGACTCAATAAAATAAAGTAGATTTAAACAGATGAACTAAAATAACCCTAACGTACCTTTCCCAGGGTTACAACTGGCTCGTCGATGGAACAGAACCTCGTTCCACCAGCGCAACTGTCCCGTCGATGGAATGGACGGTGCTGTAACCAAAGGAGAAAACAATATATAGTTTTTATCCAACACGTGGTTAAAAGAAAAATATAAAAACGCCAACAATTCCCCACGTCTTTTGTCAAAAAAAAAGTACCTTTCACACGAAAAATAATTACAATTTGGGAGGCAAATATTATCTTAAAGAGTCCTCAAATAATAAAAAAAAATGAAAAAATAAAATCGAACTTACCACTGCTCTTTCCCGTACAAATGGCGTAGGCCGACTTAAATTCCCCTCAAAAGGGTGCGAGCGTCACTCTAGATTTCGCCTAAACACGACGGACTCACTCTTCACAGTCTCTGGGACAGAACCTGCAGTTTTTGCAGTGCCACTAACCAAAAACAATGGCGATCCCAGAGACCTGTTGCCGACCTAGCCAAAATTCATTAGCAAAGAGACCAGGCACTTTGTCGAGAACACAAAAATAATGAAGCCACCGGAAACCGTTCGTAGACTTGGTGGGGACAGGAAAACGCAATACCAACCTAATTTTCCCGGTTAAATTCAAATAAAGGATGCAAACCTATTTATAAAAAAAACTTTTTCGCCAAAAAATCTCTAACTTCGGTTGCAAGACTGGAAGAAAAACCACGCGGTTTTCAAACTAACCAATGAGGAAACACAACAATAGTCCCGTACCGGTATATAGGGGGCAGCACCGACCAAGGGGAACACGTAAAACGCACACTGAGATGTTGTCGGATCTATTTCCACGGTTGGAATTTTTATAACAAGGACTTCAAGACACCCTCCATACATAGACCGAACATTGGCCTACCGGACCCCTGCCAACATAGCAAGTAGGAGGAAAATAACCAGCCGGACTATAAGAAGCTCAGCATTGAAACCATCAATTGTAAATTCAATTACTGGAGATTCGAGCATGTATCAAACCCAGGAATATTCGAACACTCAACCAATTCCCATATGAGTAAAGCTATACTGAGTGTAGAATTTAGTTGTATTTTAGTTACAGTCTTAGTCAAAAGTTTCCTTTGCTCTTTATAAATGTTTTCTCTAAGATTCATATGGTTTGACGCCATTTTTGTAAAACATTTCTACATTAATAAAGTTGTTTCTGAACCTGAACCTAAAAATACACACTGAACTACTGCTTAAACTCGGCACAAGAGTGTTCAGATGTTAACTCACACGATTTCGTTTATTCTTTTAGTCTTGGTTTTTATCCCTCGTTTATCTCCCATTTACAAAAGTGCATAACTCGTATTTATTTTATCTTCTCGTCATCAAATTAATAAAGATATCAAAGATATCGGTTGTTCCTGGTCGACCCAAATATGTTTTCGTACTATCAAAACTAGCTAATCCGTGAAGGATATGAGGTTCGGATTGTCCCAATATCCCCGAAAATAAACGTAAGGGAATGAAATGTTCATCTAAATGTTTCCTTCCTGTTACTGAAACCATTTGTGATGCGGCAACGCCGCCATTCCCCAGCAGATTAGCTGTTTATCTTCGTGAACGTCAAAGAAAATAATGAAATTTTACGGATAAACAAAACAACCAAAAGTTTCTTCCCGAAACCTGTGATCCTAAATTCCATTTACGATGTCCAGATAATGCGATGTGCGTAGTGTCCACAGTAATTCGATGGAATGTCTCCTTTATAAGGTAACTTTTTGGACATTATATAACCTCCAAACCTATCTCTATAAAATACCCTTAATTTGTGTTAATTTTAAATAAACAGATATGTAACGTTGCCTTAAACGTAAAAATGACACGTTACAACAAAGCTCCTGGTTAGTGATTTGTTACAAGAGTTTTTAAGTTTTTCAGAAATATCACTAACCAATCGCCTTGCATCTTCTCCCCACGGACCTAAGGTCTCAACACTAAATGGCATAAAAATATATTTGTCTAAAAGTTCTTTATATTTTGTTTTTTTTTTGTTGCTCACCAATAAGAGCAGCTTTTCCAGCCCTAATACTTGTTTTTAAAATATAAGAATTCGCTAAGGTGTGATAGATTCAGAGAAAGCCAATGGAAATTGAATTTGCACAAATGCAACTAGATTTTGATTTGTTAAAACCAACTTGTCGTCATGTAAAACCAACATACTGTGAGTATCCATTCTAAAAAGTCTAAATTTATAAATAAACATAAATTGATCCCATTCAAGAACACCGGTAGCTTTGAAAATGAACGATCATATCCTTGAAAATTTTTACCACGATTTTTAACTTAATAGATTTAGAAAAAGTCAATTTAAATTGAATATCCACAAATTCAACTAGACTGTGATTTGTTAAAACCAACTTGAAGAATTTTTTAATTATGTAAAACCAACACACAGTGAGTGTCCATTCTAAAAAGTCTACATTTATAAATAAACATAAATTGCTAGGATTCAAGAATACCAGTAGTGAAAATTAATGATTATATCCATGAAATTTTTTTTCGCCCGATAGATTTACAAAAAGCCAATTTAAATTTAAAGTTAAAATTAACTTGAAGGATTTTTTCATCATGTAAAACTAACATACCGAAAGTGTTCATACTAAAAAGTCTACATTTAAAAATAAACATTAAATTGTTACGATTCAAGAACACTAGTAGTAGAAAACTAATGATAATTTCCATGAACATTTTTACCATGATTTTTAACTTGATAGATTCAGAGAAAGCTAATGGCAATTGAATATCCACAAATGCAACTAGATTTTGTTTTGTTAAAACCAACTTGTCGTCATGTAAAACTAACATACTGTGAGTGTCCATTCTAAAAAGTTTACATTTATAAATGAACATAAATTGATCCCATTCAAAAACACCAGTAGCTTTGAAAATGAACGATCATATCCTTGACAAATTTAGAAAAAGTCAATTTAAATTGAATATCCACAAATTCAACTAGATTGTGAATTGTTAAAACTAACGAAGAATTTTTTAATTATGCAAAACCAACATACAGTGAGTGTCCATTGTGATTTAAAATCAACTTAAAGGCATTTTGCATTATGTAAAACCAACATACGATGAGTGTACATTCTAAAAAGTCTACATTTATAAATAAGCATAAATTGCTAGGATTCAAGAATACCAGTAGTGAAAATTAATGATTATATCCATGAAAATTTTTAACACGATTTTTAACCTGATAGATTTACAAAAAGACAATTTAAATTGAATATGCACAAATTCAACTAGATTGTGATTTGTTAAAATTAACTTGAATTTTTTCATCATATAAAACCAAAATACCGAAAGTGTCCATACTAAAAAGATTACATTTATAAATAAACATTAAATTGTTACGATTTAAGAACACTAGCACCAGTATTTATTAAAGGGTCCACAGTGCTAAGTCCTACAATTCTAGGTTTAAAAGTCTACATTTTGGTTAAGGTTTTAACTTATTTTTCTTGTGAATGCAATAGTTTTTAATATTTATGTAAATTGTTCATAATTACCTTGCGATATGGGTCATCTTTTTTCGTTATAGCAAAGACATTATTTCCACAAAAAGGTTATAAATAAATAAGAAGAACAAAATTTTTTGGTTTAATAATGGTAGCCATATTTAAACCTCCAAACGTCACTAGGACATGTGGAATAAAGTCAGTGTCAGCTGTCCGCTATATTTTACAAGTTAATTTTTTAGACAAGTTAGCGACGATTAAACCGATGGTCAATTGTTTTGGGAAAAGTGTAATTGAAAAGGGATTCTAATATATCTTGTGCTTTTTACAGTATTTAAATATTGATACGTATTTAATACGGTAATGCATCTACAGATATAGTTTTAAGTTTTCATGTATTATTTAGTTTTGAATATTTTTGTATATAAGTTTTTTTGGCAATCATGGATTATTTGTTTGTTTTTCGAACTTAAAACCACCCCTCAGGGGTGGTACTACAATTTGAGACTATTTTTAACGGAAATCCTACGACTGCACGGACTAAATTTTCAAAAAATGACATTTCGTTACAAAACTTTTCTGTGGTTTTTCTTTATTTCTAAAGTTAATTTAAATTTATATGAGATGAAACTCACTGAAAAATGCTTACAATCACATTGCACATTAAGGTGAACCAAATCTTTGCAGTTATTTGACCTGTGAGTATTAAAAAAATACACTTAAACCGGTCGGTATCAAGTCTATAGACTTGATACTTAAACCCGGTCTACAATGCTCTTAAGATAAGTCTTAAGATCTTAGTAAATACTGGTGTAGTAGTTTTGAAAACTAACGATAATTTCCATGAACATTTTCACAACAATTTTTACTTGATAGATTTAGAGGAAGCTAAAGGAAATTGAATATCCACAAATTCAACTAGATTTTGATTTTTTTAAATCAACTTGAAGGATTATTTCGTCATGTAAAACCAACATACCGTAAGTGTCCATTCTAAAAAGTCTGCATTTATTGCTAGTGGTAATTGCTCACTCATTAATAGTTTACTTACATTGTATCTTAATGCAAAACAATTTTCTTTCCAAAAAACCATATTAAGTTAAGGAAATAATTTTAAAGGTTTCGTGAATAAGTTATACTCCCGTGAATCAAAAATTGTTACTCGCAAAACTTTTTCGAAATCTGCTAAAACGCTTGAAAACAATCTGCATATGTTCAATATCTAATTTTTGGAGCTTCAAATACGTTGTACATTTGACATATTTTGAACACCTTCAAATTTTATTTGGTGTTGCTTAATTTTTTATATGAGCATTCAGCGAAAGTTCTGTGCCTAAAAGATAAACCTTTTTTTGTCAATCGACTAAAAACAGGCAGTTTTAGTACAGTTTATACAAATGTGTCAATTTGCAGATACAGCTTTTTCTCAAAAATTTCAAATCTCAAAAGCGGACCTGAAAGAGACACTTTAGAGACTCTTGAGTCTTTTCCCGTCCTCTTCCAATCATATTAGGAATGGTTTTGGTTGTTTATTTCAATAGATTTGATACTTCTATTAATAAAAAGCAAGTCCGCGGAATGTTAAAAAGTTTGCTGTGTATAATTTGATGTAAAAACTATTGATTTTAAACAATGAGAAGTGGTAGACTAGTGAAAGGTCCTAGAAAGAAATCATTATTTGAATTCTTGACCCTTTCCCGTTCTCCTCCAATCATGTTAGCAATGGTTTCTATTAACAGATTTGAACGTTGGTTTATTTCGATAGCTTTGATATTTCTAACACAGCCAAACCACTCAGCGCCAGCGGGATGATAAAAATTTACTGCTTATAGTTTGACTACGGTTTACCTTGTTTTGGTGATCTATGGTTAGAAGTAAAAACTAATATTTTGAATAAGTTTTAAACCATAAAAAAATGTATGTGCTTAAGACCACACGGCAGAAGGTAAACTTCAACAAGGCGAAATTAATAATACTGGCCTTCATCTGCATCATCATATCGCTCGGTGCATGTTCCTCTCACAGCTAGTCGACTCGAGCCGACTTCACACGAATGAGGGTTACATAGCCGAGCCTGATGGCTCAGTTCAATTCACTACCCACAAAAACTGTTTACACTTCAAAAAACAGTAGACTAGTAAAAGGTCCTACATCGTGAGATGGAAATCTAAAGTGAAAAAACTGAGAAAGATGTACGAATGTATGTAGGTATTAAATTAATGTAATTTTTGTTTATAGAAAATGTTGGCTTAAAGAATATTTTTTGTTTTATAGTAATACGATTTTCTTCCCAACAAACAAAATCAAGTTATAGAAATAATTCAAAACGAAAACTAGGTTTCGTGCGAACTTATGCTTTCATAAATCGAAAAGTGTTTGAAAAGCTCTCAAAACTTTTGCGAAATTTGTTACAAGTTTGATATGAAAGAAACTCTGAATTTGTTGAATATGTAATTTCTTGGGTAGCACATGCACGCATATTTTGGATTTCTTTCAATCTTTACATTTATTTGCTTTCGCTGCTATTTTTAAAATACTATATAATATATATTTTATGATTTGCGACCCTTTCACCGTAAACACAAACTAGGTGATCCGTGACAAAACCACGAAAATCAAAACCGCTCGAAACCAAAACCGCGCAGTTTATTAGCGCGCAACCCAAAACCGCGCCAGACGGAAACCGCCCAATATATCAAATGTCAAAACATTTGGAACCGTTTGTTTTCTACATTATCAAAATGTTTCAAACTTTTTGTAATTTAAAAAAATAAATAATTTAATAATTATTATCTTTTTAACGGTCCACATTTGCCAATACATTTAGTGAATAAATTTTCGTCTTTTACCAGCTAATATAGCGGATTGCACTATGGCCGATAAGTTATGGGACACACTGAATATATATGAGAAGTAATAGTTTAAAATTTTTTATCCCCAAAAAAGGAGAGATAAAAATACCTTTTTTAAAAAAAACTTGATTATCTTAGTAATTTTTTTTTAGAAAAAACTATTTTTTTGGTATAAATTTTTATGAATGCCATATTAAACGCAATGTTTTTTATATTTTTTGTCGATAAAAACATTTCTCTAGCGAGAGATAGTAACAAAATATTATTATTATTTTTTAAAAGAATAAGCAAAAATTAATTTTTTAAAAAATATATTATTTTTTATACATTCTTGGAGGTTATTTTGACTGCCTGTACCTTGTCAACTTAAATAAATATTAAAAAAAAAAATACCACATTTTTAAATTAAAATTAGATGAATATTAAACAGCTAGCTGTGACAGATTTTCTTTTTATTTCTTAAACCCTTTTTCCCCCCACTCCTCTAACTTAAAATATCCTATATCTTAAAAACTGATGATGATGATGTGTTGATCTTATATAAACCTTTTTCTCAGAAAAAACCTCCCCTATCACCAGCTGCACTATGGCCCCTAAGTTATGAGACACCCTGTATAACCGAACCGAAGCTAAGATTTTTTTAGATATTTTCCACATATTTGATGATTTCAAACATAAAAAACTCTGCCAATATATGGGCCCCTAAGCTCACACTAGGTACTATAGTTATAGTGTACGTGTGAGCTAATATAACTAAAAACTGAAATATATTTTATTTAACTCCAGACTAAATTACCTTTTGTTTGATACCACACAAGCCATGTTTTGACTTAAACTCTAATTTTTAAAATATACCCCCACCCTTTTTTTTTAAATAAATTAAAATGTATTTTGTTTAACTGTAGACTCAATTACCTTTCGTTTGATATCACACACGCCATATTTTTACATAAACTCTAATTTTTGAAATCTACACCCACCCTTTTATTTGGTTTCTGTTCGGTGGATTTTGTTCATTTTTAAATGGGACCATCTCGACCCAAGACCCAGCCTAGGTACCAAATTTCATTCAAATCGGCCAAGCGGTTTTTGAGTTATGCGCGTTGGTCTTTACAGACATAGAGACAGACAGACAGACAGACAGACAGACAGACAGACAGACAGACAGACAGACAGACAGACAGACAGACAGACATACAGACAGACAGACAGACGGCGCAACAAAAAAGTTTCAAAATCATCTGAAACGCAAAGATATATAAAACTTTTTGAAATCGGAGCAACTTTTTTTTCTCGAAAAAATTAGGATCACCATAGCTCACGCTACTATAGTATAGTATATGTGTGAGCTAATAGCATTATACCGCCCCATGGGGTCTCGCCCCTCCCCAAAACTTTCTCGAGCCCACCCCAAAACTCTTTTTTATATACGCCACTGGCTTATATTATTTTGTTTTGTTTTATGTTAAAGATATAATAGCGAATTATTGAAATAAAGCCAGGCTATAATAGTGTGAGGCACAATTTTGACACATTCACATTGTAATCAGGTGTGATCTTTTAACACACGGCTTTTGTTTACTATATGAACCGGAATAAATAGTGCCTTCTTTTTTTAATTGAAAATAAACGACGAAAGTTTTAAATTCTACTTTTGTATGTCAATTTTGAAGAATCAACTGTCAGTTTTCAATGTGAATGTGTCAAAATAGTGCCTGGCAAAAATTATAGCCTGGCTGTATTTCAATTATTCTATAAATAAACATTGCGATTTCCTCTGAATATGCTTCTGTTAATACCCAGCTTGATATTAACTGGCACATCGTGTTCCTTTCATAAGAATTGTCAAGAAAAGACAAACTAAATCAGAAATGTCTTCAAGTATGCAATTATGAGGATTTAAAATTAAAATTTTCCCAAGAGAGAATTTTCCCTGTTGGCTGCAACGTTCCAGAAAACTTTTCCAAGCGGGGAATTTAAAGTTTTCGTTCGTTCCGGTAGAAAATTTACCAACGACGATGCGACCGAAGAACACAGGGCTAAAATCAAAAAGTGGGTGGTAAAAAGTAACCTTTAGAAATGCTGTTTTTGATAATGTTACAATTATATTACATAGTTAAGCAACTAAAATTTTACTTTAATTTAAAAAAAATTAAGCCTGATTTTACTATTACAACTTTAGTCTTTGTATTTTAGACAGAAGTTCCTGGAAATAAAAAATTTTGATTGTGTCAGTTAAAAATCCTGTATTTAGGTTTTAATTTAGTTTGATAGATGAAAACGTGTTGTTAATATGTATTAAATGTTGCACTGGATAAGTAATTGCTTACTTAGATGCTTTATTAAGATATTATTTTAATTTCTTTAGAGAAGAAAAGTATGACGGCCATAAAAGGCTATACCGAAAAATCCGTTTCTAGGTTGCTAAAGGTCTTACTAATATAAAAATATAGAAACAGAATGAACAAGTTGTATAACAACAAACACTAAAAAAAACTGTTTTTTTTTTTCTTTTTTTCTGTTGAAACGTCAGTTTTAAGGGGTGGCGGAACAAAGATCAAAAGATATTAGATCGAATACAAAAAATCGAAAAACTAAATATTGAAAAGGCAAAAGATCGAAAAACAAAAGATCGAAACTACAATAGATCGAAAGTACAAACATCAAAGAGCATAAGATCGAAAAGGAAAAGATTAAAAACCCAAAATATGAAAAAAACCAATTAATCTTATCAAGTCGAATTGCTCTGTCCAACAGAGATGGACCAGAAGCCGAGGATAGATTAGGTTAGTATCCCAAACTGACCTGGTTGGGTTAGTCTATCAAAAAAACTTGCATGAGCAGATCAAGTTCTTTTTAGTATACAAACCTAACCAGGTCAGGGTCGGATACTATACAGGGTATGCCAAAAGTCTGAGTCCAACCAAATATCTTCTTAACCAATTTGAGAGTGATCGATAACATTAAAAGATCTATTTTATGGAGGGGCGGCACACTTACGACTTTAGAAATAAAAAACTTTTTACTATAATAATATTCATATTTTAAGTTGCATATATACAGTCGAACCTCTCTAACTCCAACCTCTATAACTCGAACCCCTCTATAACTCGAACCTTTTAACCTGAACCTATGTAACTCGAGTTTCTATAACTCGAACTCTCCATAACTCGAACTGTTTTGGTTGTCCTTTCAAGTTCGAGTTATAGAGGTTCGACTGTATACCCACATAGCACAATCACGTGTTTCACACGTAAAAAAGGCGTGAGAAAAAAAAAACGTTGATTTTAAAAGCTGCTAGAAAAAAACGTTTATTTCATATATGAAAACAAGCTTAATAGGTCATTCATCAACGTTATAAAAAATAACGTTGCTAAAAACTGCGTTGTAATAACGCCATTATAAAATTAAAACAGCAATGTTTTTACGTTAGTTTCAAGTGATGGCTTTTCTACTGTATATTTTTGAGATTTTACCAGCAGCAACGCCACCTATTGTCGGGACTTTTCACTTTGATGAAATCTATCAGGCAGTGCTTTGGCCTCTAATCTCCAAAAACCTTTTAAGGAACTGATCCCTGATCCTTCACGATCACGACGCACAGTGCGGACAAAAATAGGGTTTTTGGACAATAATCAATATCTTTGTTGTTTTTCAAAAAAGTTAATTTTTTTATAGGGTATGTGATAAAGTATAGTCTAAAGGTTAAAATAAGTAAAACTTTATAAAATATATATATATATATATATATATATATATATATATATATATATATATATATATATATATATATATATATATATATATATATATATATATATATATATATATATATATATATATATATATATATATATATATATATATGTCATTTTATTTAAAATATTAAAAAAATAAATTAAAGTACATTCAATTTAACCTACAGTTGCGTTAAAAACAAAAACCAATTTACTTTTGTGTTAGAAATTAAACTAAAATTATTTTTTTTATTCGGATTCATGGACATAGTTAGGAAGGCTTGGGGGGCGGCTAAATCCCTTCCAGAAAAAATAAATTTGCAACCCCAAAATAATTATTTTTACCATACACACACATTGCACCCTCAGTTTCTTTGTTCTTAGAGATGATTCTAAGAAAGCCATTTTAGGCCGTCCACGACTCGGTCCGGGTATGGCCTCTGTTTCCGAATCTGTATTTTTTTGATTTTTCTGAATCCGTTTTATAACAAAATTTCTCAGATATAATATCTTTATTTAACCATTCGAAATAACGATTTTGAAAATAAATTTTGTTTCGTCCCGATAGCTTCCATTTGAGACTGAGACTTTTGCAAAAATTTAATGATGCCTTATTTAGAATTTGGTTATTTTTGTCAGAACATTATTCTAAACCCAACAAGGGTTAAATTTTTTTGAAAATATTTAACACCTTCAGATTTTTGTGAGAGGCCACTTATTTAACATGTCTGAATGTTTTATGCTTATGCGTTCTAAAAGTAAAAAAAAAGTGATAAAATAGTATATTATCTTCCTAGGGACTTAAGTGGCACTTTTATCCCGCGAAGAAAAAAACAATTCGCCGAGTGCTCAAATTATACTTTAGTCTTTTTGGGCCCCGTTTTTATTAAAATTATTTTGCAAGAAAAACAGACTTCCCATTTTTACGTTTTATCTTTGAACGTTACTTTTTATCCACGGGATAAAAAGTGATATCTTACCCCTAAAATTTGTGATAAAAAGCGCACTTTTGATCTCCAAAGTGCAAAAAAACTATTTTTTTTAAATATTCGCCCACACAAACACCAGAATAATTTTTGGCATATATATTTTAAGACTGATAGCAGTATTTTTATAATTTTATTGACCACCTCAAATTATTGTTTTTGTGCGTCCCCATTGACAAAAAACGGCCAATACGATATGCGATTCCAAAATATTTAATTTTCCATTTTGCTCACAGTAGTATAAGGTGACTTAGTACCATAATAATTTCGCCATCACCGAATAATAAGCCTCATATCTTCTCCAGATTTAGTGCCATTTTTGACATTTGCTGCCGCCATTTTTGACGTTGATGAGAGCTGTCACAATTTTATTCTTGTCCAAATGTCGGCAAGACTGGTTTAAAGGATATACCTAAACAGGTGATGATGTGAGGCCTCTCAACCGGGTTGGTAACCAATGTGTTATAAATTATTAGGATTAAAATATATTATTTAAAAAAATACAGCACCCTTAGTAGCAGCCAGTAGCAAAAAATATTTATGCTGCCTTTTTGCTAATTCATTGGACTAATATCTAGGATATATGCCAGACCTTGCAAATCTTTGCAATTTTTTATAACCTTAATAAAATTAAAAAAAAAATTTTTTTTGTAAGCATAACAGTTTTAATTTAATTATTTTAAAAGCGAGACGTCAATTTGGAAAAATTTTATTTAAACAAATAGCGTAAATATATATCACTGTGATACTTACAGAAATTTTTTTTTTTATATTTAAATGCAGAACCAGTAAAATTAATTTTCTGAGTTTTATACGATTTTTTGTACCTGTTTTAAAATAACGACTTTAACTATTTATTTTTTTCACTTTCGCAAGTGTGACCAAAAAGTAGGTTATGATTACAGATAAACTGGACATTTATCTATACTTTTGCAATATTAAAATTTTTAAAATGTAACCTCAGTTTTTCGAATATTACCCACAGGAGTCCGCACTGTGCAATGCATCTATTATTAACTTGATAAAGAAACATTAATATTCTGTGAAAGTGTTTACTGTTAAAAAATCTTGTTTAGCTTTAAAAAAAACATAATGTATATAGATAAATATATAGATATTTTGTCTTGCCTTGAGCGCCATCTTTAAGACTGTCTTAAAGTGTTGTTGTCTTACACTAGTGAACTTTTATAACTTCCTTTCGCGTCTCTTTTAAGTTAAAAAAATGTTATTAAAAAAACGTGACCAAAAAAGATGCAAAAAGTTAGTACGTTTGAGAAGTCTTAATCTAGTGGCATTTTAGAACATGTCGCACACCCGCTGAAAAAGAGTCACAACTCAAAAATCGCCGTTATTGAGATAAACCTGCCGCCATCATCGAAATAACTTGTACTTTCTTCCATAAAAGCGTCACATTTATGTTTCGACAATTCACTGCGAGATGGCGATGTGACTCTTTTATTTTGTCCAGTTTAGCTTAGGATGCGTTCCTTTACAGTGTCACTTCTGACTTTATAACAGCGTGAACGTGGAGTTTCATCCTGAAAAGAGTCACATTTCGAGTTGTGAAGGTTTTCGTGTGAATTATTGGTTAAATCTGACCCATATAACAAGTAAAATACTGTTCTTTTTTGTGTTGTGACTGTTTTTTCGTATTGTTCAGTGTACGTAGAGTTAAGGAGAATAAGAAAAAAATCTTTTTAATTTATTAGAGAATAATCACATTCCCAGTTGTTATTCAGCATTTTATAACTCGTTGTAAACATAAATACAAAGTTTCTTATTTATTTGTTTTCTTTTTTTATATTATTTACCATCCTGCGTGACCTCCTGATTTATGACGTCATGATGCCTTGTTCTAAAAAAGTGTCACAATATCGGGTTGTTCTTTTATTTACTAAAAACGAAAAAAATCATTTTTTCTAAGAAACGTACTGCACCAATTACATTGAGTTAATAGGTTCCTGTTGTTATAAAATAACATGTTAACACATAATTTGTCATGTAAGTAAAAAATGAATCTCTCTAATGAACTAAATTCTTTAATAGCGATTCTCTCAAAACAACGTTTTTTGAGTTGTGACTATTTTTTAGCGGGGTGCGATGTTGTGGAGGACTTTTCAAGTGTGAATTTGGTACATCAAAATAACGAGGGAAAAAAACACGTTATATACACAGCACCAGAAACTTCAGCTAAAAGTACATTTTTAAAGCTTGATTTCTCCTTGTTTTTAATTGTTTTATCTTTAAGTATGTAGATTTAACAAAATAAATATTACATGGTATAAGGTTGTTTTCAAGTAAAAAAGGACTTTGTTATTTTTGTTCACGTTAATTTAACGTTGATGTGATTTTTGTGCTATGCGGGTATATATATATATATATATATATATATATATATATATATATATATATATTTGTATTTTATTTTAAATTAGAAAAAGGGTATTTAATATTTGCCCTATGGTAAATTGCCGAAGAATTAAAATTATTTATCTTTGGATAAAAATTAATGGATATACCTACATTTATATGTCAGAATTTAAACAGATTATGTTATACCGGTATTTATCTTATAGTTTATAATTTCGAATAGACCTTGTATAGCAAAAAACATGAGTGTATAATAATAAAATATATCTAATAATATATCATGAAAAATAAATTACATATTTAATTTAAATGTAAAAAATGTTATTTTAGTAAAAAAAGAACCACTCTGTATATATAAAAAAGATTATCATTGCTTTTTAAGAAAGAAATATTATTGAATAAACCTATTTTTTTGAATTAGGTTTTATACAATTCAAATTAAAACAATAAAATACTTTTTACCACTGGCTTTCTCACTTTAGCCCTCTGTGCGACGCCAAAGACGTCGACGATAGTGTCCGTATTTAAATAGGCATCAGATGGTAGTGCCTTACGTAAAACTTTAAGTATTATAACTAGGCAGTTATTATAGGAGATTTAAATTTAAGGAAGGTAAGTGAGTGTAACTTGAGGGCTTAAGACCCTTGTTTCAGAAGTAATGACTCTATAAAACTGATGCTTTTATATGAAGTACTTATAATAAAATTGTCATTAGGTGGGTATTATATCGGGTCCAGGACAAGTCTACAATAATACTTTTTCAAAAACTAATTTAAAAAATTATTGAAATTATTTTTAAAAACAAGTTTTCAAAAAAATGTTTACTATATAATACGGAATAAACAAAATTTGACACCTAAACCACGGCCGCGATGAACTGCCCCTGCGCCGGCGATGAGTTGGTTTGTAGGCTAATAGGATAGTCCGGCGGAAAGTTGGGTCCGCGGCGAATTGGCGATGGTGAATTGTCCCCGAGGTCCCATTCCATATTAAATCGGCATTTATATAAGGAAAATTTTCTCAGCAAAAGAGCACAACTAGTTATTTTTCTTTTGTTTTTCTATAAACAAAAAGGTGAAAAGTATTATATTTTTTAAGATGATATTTTTAAAGGCTTATGCACTTTTGCTATTAAAAATAAGGTTTACATTTCTTTAAAATACTTTTATTTGCCTAGCTTATCGATCAATGCGACGCTGACGGTTATTTGCTTCCTAATAAGATACCATATAATAAAGTAAGGAGTAAGGGTCTCAATAAAAATATTTTACTCGAAATAAAAACTGTTTAAAAAAATCACTTTGCATTGTTTTGCAAATAATTCAAAAACCTTGTATTTTAAATCTGAAAATAATGCATTTTTAAATTTATTAAAACGTGTTTTTAATTTACACAAAATTTTAAAAAATGTTCTTAGTTTTTTAAAAAAACATTTTCAATTTTAAAATGCATACTTACATTTTATTTGGAAATATAGTCGTATGTTTTAAAAATTTTTTTAATTATTGGATATTACTGTAACATATACTAATAAATATTTTATAAATATATTTTAAAAATACTTTTTTCCTCGTGTGGAACATATTTTTATATTCCTTTATAAAATTTTGGATTGGATATTTTTATATATTTTTGAAATAATTTTTTTCCATAAAGTAGTATTGAAGCACAGTTTTTGTTGGTCACCTAAAAAAATGCCTAGCAATCATATTTTAGTACCTCTATATGTTTTTTTTATTTTTATTTATCAATAAAGTGTAAAATTTAGTTTCAAAAATAAATTAACCTAAAATAAAAAATATTTATAAACAAAAATTTAATTATTAAAAAAATTTCTATACACATGATTTGTTTAATTATTACAATAATGAAAATTCTTAATTCTATGGCCGTTTTAAAGGGGGCAATTTCTTAATCAGTTTGCATTTTATTGTCTGGTAAAAAAAAATCTGGTAAGAAAATGGGGACAGCTGCCTTCTCCTGGATACTTCCCTGCTTCATAATAAAACCCAAATAAAAATACAGCTCATATAAGAAAAATTAAAACATTCAAAGCAAATCTGTACATTAAGTAAGTATAGAAACCTCATTCGAATTTAGAAAATGTAACATTTTTAATTTCTGTCATCAAATCAAACTAAAAAAATATAACGAAGTTACTACGAAGATATACTTTAAGCTACTACTTACGTACGTACTTTACTAAATTTTTAATACAATTTTAAAGGAATGCATTCTTTTTGTTGCTCAGTAATACAAAAACTGGACACTAGGGCAGCCTGGCTGAAGCCGCAATAATTTGCAATAGAAAAATCTATTTTTGTTTTTTGGCTTAGTCAAATTTATAAACGAGTATTAAGTAAATCATAAAAATAAATAAATTTATATAAAAAATATATTTGTATATAGGTATAATATAAATATAGTTTAACAAGCACAAAATTTTAAGAAACCCTTAATTGGATATAACTCAGCCCTTTAAATTTTTAGTTTTCCACGATTATCTTTTAATCTGATTAAGAACTATTCATTTAATAAAATGCCACCTAACTAGAGAAAAGTCCGAAATATTTCGAAATAGAATTCGTTAATCATACTTTTTCTATTAATATCAATCCGCACTGACAAAACTCGAAAAAACCTGCCAAAAACATATCACACCTTTTTCTCACTTCAGCTAGAAATAAGATGTTGAGTAAAATAAACGAGTTGGTTAACGATAGGTAATTAATACTTGAAAATATATTCTAAGTAAAAAAAAGGAAATATTCTTATGGATCGTAGAATAGATATGTACTAATTTGCTTTGCATTATTTATTTCCAACGTACCTATAATTTAATAATAATTTCACTACAAACAAATAAATCATTTGGAAACCAGTACCACGTCTATATTTAAGTCCAAAATTTATGATCGATCGTTGTGCAAATTAGCAGGTATCAAAATAGTGGTATCGAAATTATAACAATTAAAATAGGGATGTAATAAATGGGTGACTGTCAAAATAGCGACGTACCAAAATGGCGATTGTAGCAAAACAGCGATTGTAATAAAATAAAAATTTGCGATTTATCAAAATGGCATTAAACATCAGTAAAAAGCGCCAGTAAAAATGACACTAATTAAAATAGCGCCAATCAAGACCCAATACTGACCTTTGTATCAAGCCAACATATCCCAACTCAACCGATTCCGACACAACCCAATTCAACTCCACCCAAGGCAGCATAACCAACCCAGTCCAATATAAACAACGTATCCCAACAAAACATAACCCAACTCAACACATTATTGGTTATGTTGGGTTGGTCACGTTGGCTTCTGTTGTATTTGGCTGGGCTATATTGGGTTGGGTTGCGTTATGTGTATGAACTGTGTTTTTTTAATATGAGTTTTTTATTATTTTATTTAAGTTTAAATCTTGTCCAATTTTTCATCTTGTTCATCGCCTTTTGATACATTGCTATTTTGATGCGTCGCTGTCTCGGTATTTCATTCCGTAGCGAAAATATATATATATATATATATATATATATATATATATATATATTGATAAAGGGTACGTAGCCACCTCAAAATAAAGTATATAAACTACGCTGTCACCTCATATATAACCTTGTCACTTCACTTTTTTGAGGTGTCAACGTTTTTCAATAAAAATTTCAGGGATGACTCCTGACACATTCAGCAAGCTGTGTGCAAAATTTTGTTCTGAAGTCACAAAAAGGTATATATAGCTACTTTTTGGCCGTGTAGTTCACGTATCTACCGGTGGCGCTAGCGGCGCTTTTACTGAAACTAAACGGTCTATTAAGTCACCTCGGTGGTATAAAAGGTATTTTGCATGTTAAGACCGCGTCGCAGCGACCTCAGAAATTTGGCAACCTTGTGGTTTAGATTTTAGAGACGGGTTCTTTGTTGTATGTAATTTCAGATATTACCTGCTTTATACCCTTGCAATGTTTAATCGAATTCACGGAAACGTCTCGGGTCTGATATTTTAGAAGGGGCTTTGTAATCGATTATTATTGTATTTTTTATCTATTGAAATAATTGAAATAATTTTGTTAGTCTTCTTACATTTCTTTGATTATTCTGGTAGTTTTCGACGGTTGATTGATTGCTTTTGTAATACATTAAATATTTGCGACAGCTATTCAACCCTGTGCTATGGGCTTTAGAATTAAAATTAGTTAAGTAGTTTAATCATTAGAGACATAAAATGCGGTTTTGGTGCAAAAGGTCCGAAACTTGGCACAATTATAGGGTTGACAGTCCATAATATTAAAAGAAGTTTTTTTAAAAAATGGCGCACAAATTCTGTTTTTCTAAAATCCCTTGGTGTTTGTAAAAGAGTTTGAAACTAAATTTTATACGAAAATGCTAAAAAGTGTTTTTGTTAGAGTAATAGTTTTCGACGTATGATATCAACCATTTGGTCGCCATTTTTGAATTTGCACAATTTCCTTTTTTTGGTGGCCTTTAACTTAAAAACGACTCATTTTTGAGAATGATTGTAATGACATTAAACAAAGATTGATAGATATTCTACAAAAAGTATTAGTTGCATGTGTAATATTCTTGCTAGGATACAAACCACAAAGAAAAGATATCCCCACCATATATTTCTTTCTATATTATAAGCAAAATAAACTGAAATAATTAGGTTCTATCCAATTTTCTAAATACTAAGTACTTTAGAGAAAATGCATAATAAAGTTTATTGTAGAAAACTCCATTGACGTCCCAATTATGGGGCTTTTTTTAAAGATCACAAAAAAAATCCGTATTATTTTATGTTTTATTCAAACCTATCCCATACACAAAGGATGTTTATTTTGCTTGGGGCAAAGATTTATAATGAATTTCCTAAAGCAATAAAGATGCTATGTTTTAAATCATTTGTCGAAAAATCAAAAGAGTTTGTATTTTCCGATTTTAATCTTTCTATTTTTTCAAAACCCTTTATTATGCCTACTTATACAGTGCGTCCGTAAAGTGTAGAATCACGAATTTTTAAAAAAAGTTGCAAGCTTTTTAGAAAAAAGGTTGGATATCAAATAAAGATTTAAAATACGAGTTAGAAAAGGTTATGGTTAATTATACAGGATGTTCCAGAAAAAGCTATGACATAAACTTATGTTTCTTTAAATAGGACACCCGGTATATTTTTTCACATTTGGCTTTGATAGGTCATTACAAATGTGGTACATTTTTGTTAAGGTATCTCCATACCTAAACACTTAATAAAAGACATTTGTATGAAATAAGTTTTTTTAGCACCCTGATTGGTCAAATAGAGTTAAAAGTAATCATGAAGTACGTCATTTATTTAATAACAAACATGTCATCCAATCAACGGTCTCTAAATCAGCAACAATGGGTGATTCCAGACTTTACGGACCTACTGTACATAAGAATCTATCATATAATTAAACCACTGTCCACTAGTTATCAAAGTAATTTAACCTGTACCTATACCTATAGCATTTATTTATTTATTTATAGTATGTGTAAAGAGTTTGTTTTTGACAGGAAAAGTTTAGTATTATAATTAAAATTATTAGTTTAAAAATTAAGTAATAAACAGTAGTTACTTAGTCAATGTTCTTAAAGTTTTTAAAATTTTAATAAGCTATTTTTAGTTACTTAATTTTAGCTCACACATATACTATACTATAGTAGTGTGAGCTATGGTGATCCTAATTTTTTCGAGAAAAAATAAGTTGCTCCGATTTCAAAATTTTTTATATATCTTTGCGTTTCAGATGATTTTGAAACTTTTTTGTCGCGCCGTCTGTCTGTCTGTATGTCTGTCTGTCTGTATGTCTGTCTGTCTGTATGTCTGTCTTTAACGACCAACGCGCATAACTCAAAAACCGCTAAATTGATTCTAATGAAATTTGGTACCTAGGCTGGGTCTTGCGTCGAGATGGTCCCGTTTAAAAATGAACAAAATCCACCCAACACAAGCCAAATAAAAGGGTGGGGGAAGATTTTAAAAATTAGAGTTTATGTGAAAATATGGCGTGTGTGATATTAAACGAAAGGTAATTGAGTATGGAGTTAAACAAAATACATTTTAGTTTTTTTTCTTTAAAAAGGGTGGGGGTTGATTTTAAAAATTAGAGTTTACGTGAAAATATGGCGTGTGTGATATCAAACGAAAGGTAATTAAGTCCGGAGTTAAACAAAATACATTTTAGTTTTTATTTTTTTAAGGGTGGGGGTAGATTTCAAAAATATGAGTTTAAGTCAAAACATGGCTTGCGTGGTATCAAACAAAAGGTAATTTAGTCTGAAGTTCAATAAGATATATTTCAGGTTTCAGTTTTATTAGCTCGCACGTACACTATAACTAGAGTACCTAGTGTGAGCTCAGGGGCCCGTATATTGGCAGAGTATTTTTCTTGTATTCTATCTTTTGTTTGTAGGTAAAAGCACTACAGGATTAAATTTTTCGCTTTCAGCACTAATAAAAGAATTAAAAAATTTATTATAAAAATGTTAGAATTTCTGTATTTACATTTAAAATGTGAGGAATAATTCTTGAAACTTGAATCATATATAAGAAATTTGATGAAGAATATAAAAAGATACGCTTTGTGAGATAAACGCAGAAAATCGTCGTGAGGTTCAGTTTGGTGAGGAGGTTAATCCTAGGGTAGAGGAGATTTCCTTAAGGACACCTATCGTAAATGCAAGCTTTATAGGAAGCAAAGCCTGACATTGATTTTCTATTTTTTGGTTATTATTTTTGACATTTTTTCCTCGGTTTTGCACCATAGGTTTCCTACTAGGAGTTCACAACCAAAATGTCAAATCCTTATAAATTTGTTCATCTAGTCGTCATTTTTACGCCTAATTTGCTTCGACTATAAAATACGATGTCCAAAAAAAGTGTTATAAATAAAACAAAATTGAAGCCAACATTTACCGTTGTGTAGGTATGAAGGGCAGCAATTTATAAGTAATTCTTTTTGTGGTGGCAAAGAACTTTTTATAGATATGTGTGTCTATTTAAGAACTTTTAAAAACGCCTCGGATTTTAAAATTTTTTTATTAAGAAAATCCGGTTTTTAATAATGATAAATCTTTGACTAACTTACTTAGCCAATTTTAAATTAAAAAAATGAGTCAACAAACAAGTTAAAAAGATACTTTACTATTTCCAGTTTTTTACTTAAAAATACCTCCGTAGGTTTGAACCAAAACGGATTTAGCAAAAAAAACAAATGTCATATTACTAGGGTTTTATTCGAATTTGAAAGAATAAGGATGCGACTTTTTTACTTAATTTGCGCCAACATAGCCAATTCTTAAAACACTTGACTAATTTAAAATATTTATAATGCCAGGAAAAAGAATTAACGTTAAATTAATCGGACAAAAATGCGCGTTTTTAGTGTTTTTAACCTGGTCAGGCTAGCATAAACAAAAAAATCACTTTGATTTAATTTGCGGTGTTTTGTCACGCGCTATTTAGCTTTTTCCTTCAATAAGAAGAACCACTAGAGCAGCTACGTCCCTGGCCGTAACTTATATTCAATGTCTTTGGAGGAATTCAGCTATTTCAAGAGAAGAAAAAAACTTACTCCTATTAAGCTTTGCTTTTTAAGCGACAAAACAATAGTGAAAATCGCTGCAAAGCAAGTTGTTTTGAAAATAGATTTTTTTTTAGAAAAAAAAATTGAGATAACGCCGAAACTGCGTTATTTGGGTATGTTTGAAGCTATCTGAGCAATATCGTTGTGACGTCTGTCTGCGTGTATCTCTGTCCGTAACACGATAGCTCCTAAACCGCTGAACCCATTTTCATGAAATGTTTAGGTGACAGTGTTTGACATTGTAACGAGATGAATAGATTTTGGTCCAAATCCACTAATGCTTGATAGTTTTTTGACAATTAATTTTTTTTTAAATGCGAACTTTTTAACGGAGCATCTTAACAATATGCGGCTTTGGAAATATAATGGAGCACTTTATTCTTAATAATTTGTCTAATACCTTGAAACATCATAAAAGCCTTCGTTTCTGAGATATGTACAAAAAAACTGAAAACGGGAAGTGTTCTAATAGGCTAGCTAGAAAGGTATCAGATCTGTCATGGATCCGTTTATTTTATTTCAGAAAATTGCATTTAAATACAGTCAATTTTTATGTTTCCGTGGCATTTTTGAGGGGGATAATGTAAAGTTGCATAATATTTTTCATATTATCTTTTGAACTATAGGTCGTTTTTGAGTTATATTGGTTTTAAATTCCTGTTGTGCACTAATAATACGAGTTGAACTAGGATTACGTATAAGTAATCCTGGGCCAACTCGGAAATTATTAGTTTACTTAAATAGGAATTTAATACTTTGGTACAAATTTAAATAACTTAAAACGAACTCAGAGAAATTCGTTTTGAAAAAATATGTAACTATAAATACTATAACTGAAGAAAGTTGCTGTCAAGATTTGGCAATTTTGCAAAGCAGGATAATAGGAAACTATGCAAATTTTTCATTACATTAACCTCTCACAAGGTGCAGGAAAATATTAATATTAAGCTGTATATACAGGGTGATGCATTTGCAATATAGCGAATAAAAATTATAATTTTATTATGACTTTCTTGGAAATTAAATGATAAAGAATGTAATTTACAAATTCTGACATCACGTGACATTTGAGCCTTTTGGTTGATGGTGGTTATTACTAGATTTATAATATGCGCGTTGGGCTGTGGCGTGGGCAAACACAATATCCTGCATATATTTTTTTCTGTTTTAAACGGCTTAAATAACTATTACAACTTCTTTTTTATTCAATTTACTTTCACGGATAAATTAAAAAATATTCGAAATTCTGTCATATCCATCATGTCATAATCATGGCAAACCAAAAAATATACAAATTAATATAAACTATTAAATTTATTAGCATTCCAAAAACTGTATTTTTGACACTTCACTTTTATTTGTTTAACGGATCTATGTGTAGAATTTTTGACAGTAAGTAAACCATTTCCCAACAAAAATTGTATTTAGGACTTTCAAGCTATGCAACATTTCTGAGATCACAAGCCTCACAATCAGTATTTCAAAAAAAATAACAGCCCGTTTTTCTATAATGAAATTATAAAGGTACGGTTTTTTATATAAAGACAGTACGTTGCCACCATTAATCTTGTCTTACAAACTTTTGCAACGTTTTAAAGTTGTAATATTTCCTAAAGTGTCCCTAAATAAAAGTAAAACGTTGTTACCTTGTATGTAATATATAAATTTAGTCAGATAAAGCTAATACGTTGCTTATAGGATATGGTAGATATAGGACATAGCACATATCCAAAGGTTGTATATTGTCCTGAGGTCCAAACGTATTCCACGTATTTATCAAATATTTAAAAAAAATCTTTACCCCTCTTTTGAAATTCTGGTAAAGGAAGTTCCCCTCATCTCATATATGTACCTATATATGTGGTAACACAACTAGAAATAGGTGAGGTCAGGTCGTCATATCCTTAACGCTGAGGTGACAACGGCGCGTGCATCAATATATATGTAGATATATTATATAAAAAAAAATAAGTTTGCCATTTGAGATATAAAAAAATATATATTTTCAGAATAATATGCAGCTTAATCAATTTTCGCATATAAGCTAGCCTTTTTTTTAATTAATGGAAAGAAAATTTCCGGCTTTGAAACTGTACCCTTCAAAATACCATAGTGGCAGTGTCTAAATTCTGAGCCATAAAATACACAAAACTCTTTTGAAAAGACTTGGATTTGTAAAAATTTTACTTAATCTTCTATCTAGCTATGTGCAAAAATAACCCTAGTATGTCAAAATCGATAGGGATTTAACACGTCGACTGCGGCCTCGGTTCCTGAGGACCAATACTGAACCTTTCTCTGGTGCAATGGTCAATTTGCTGAAAGTCCTTATTTTTCAAGCTAAGACAACGCTACAACCAGGAGCATGTCTATCATAAATTATAAAATCTGCATATTGCTTTAAAATCGCACCGGTCCCCAGGGACCGATCGATACCACACTAGAATAAATTTTGTTTCTCTCTGGTGCGGCATTGGTCTCGGAGAATATATACACGAGATACTCAAATGCAATTATAGAGCCGGATGAAACTTTTTTTTAGAAATAAATTATGCAATTTATAGTAGGCACAAGATCAAAATTTATCCGTAACGAATCAATTAAAAATGTTATTTTCCCGAAAACAACAGATAATTTTTTTTTATAAATGGAGTGAATATTTGGTGCTGAGTTTAGTTTCATTACACTGCCGGTTTCGACTAAACTATCACTAGTTTAGAAACAACCCTCATATACTACATGTACTGTATGTAGTCTTTTGGATCGCATCCCTATATCCGTCTCATCCGTAACATTTCTCATTTGCTTTAGTTTTACCTACCATTGATTTTTCTAGTTCACTTGCTAACCGTTCCTTTACTTTTACGGTATTACATAATAATTTAAGGGATACTGCCTGAACCAAACTAAAAACATTAAGCCTGTTAATAGCTAGTTTAATAAAACCTTTTTATTTTTATTTAACTATGGTGTATTCCCGTGACTAGATATAATTAGTCTATTTTCGCGATTTCTCTACTATCTAAAAGTTTACCCTTAGACATAGGGCACTCTAAGCTCCTTAAATTACTTAGAGCATGGGCGCACCCAGGGGGGGGCTGGGGCCCGGGCATAGATTTTTTTAGATATTTTTCACATATTTCATGAATAAAAAGATAAAATAGTATAAAATACGATATGATGAGGTCTCGGGTCCCCCCCAAGACATATTCCTGGGTGCGCCACTGCTTAGAGGTTACGTTAGGTAACCTAAAAATTAAGAGTAACCCTGTCACGCCATGGTAAAAGTGGTCGCTTTCCAAAATCCGAAAACAAACCCCCGTTAAAAGCTGCATACTTAATTTATGTTTTTAAATAAATCTTTTTCTTTTACTTTGAAAAATGTAAGTTTGTTTATTTCCTACTACTTATTATGATGTAGATAAATGAAGAGCTCTCGGGAAAAAAGATGAAAGTCCAAAAACTGAAAATGTTCAATAAATCAGTTTTTAGATTTAAAATTACTTTTTTGAAATATCCATAGTGATTTGGGATAAAACATAACATAATTTATTTAGCCCAAAGACTCCAAATTACAGTTCTATTAACTACTTGTAGACTACTAGAACTGTTTGGTATTTATGGCTTCCTATTCTGTCGAATGACGGCAGTTCCCGGGAAACAAGATGATAGTCCACGAAGGATCAATCTTAAAAATGACAGGAAAAAGCTAGACGTCTGTTTTTGGATAATATATTACTTAAAAAAAACTTTTATTCGTAAACAATGTACGAAAGATTTTACAAAAAAAAAATAATTAAAAATTCAATCAATAATATATCGCAAAATATTAAAATAAAAATAAAATTCTTGATTAATATAACGAAATTTCACTTCTTCTATATTGATTACCCTACGTCCCTATGAACTGTACATCTGCAATCATCTCCAACTGTATGTTTTGCCAGTCTTAACTTCTTTGCAACATCACTAACTCTTCCATAGAATTTTTTTTTTGATTAACTTTTAATAAAATGAAATGGCTAAAACCGCTGACTATCTGCCCTAATTTTTAGACTTTTTTGCTCTCTTGATAAGACTGGTATTTATTTTAATCTTATCTTTCTATAAAAAAACTGACCATAGACACGTTATTATGAAATGGACTTTCATCTTTTTTCCCGAGAACTTCGCAAAGGTGCCCCTGCTGTCGACTATCATCTTTTTTCCCGCAAGACATTAAATTGTTTTTTAATTTTAATGTAAAAAAGATTTTTATTTTAAGATTTTTCATTCGTTATAGATGAAAAAAATATCAGAGAATACGAATTTGTCAAAATCTAACATTTGAAAAAAATGGACGTTCATCCTTATTCCCGAGAGCTCTTCAAATGTAAAAAATCGTTTTATTTGGATGTAAATTTGTCACGTCGTTCAGTGCGACATAGGTTGTAGGAGACTGATGTGAACATACTTAGTTTCATAATCAAAACAATAAAAAATTCCTGAAATCATTAAATTTTATTGATATTAATCGGGCAAAAAAAAATAGAGGGTACTAAGAAAAAAATTGTCCATCGGTCCTCGTCAAACGTGGACCGATAACTCATCAGGATGAAAACATAAGCCGCAGTCAACAGAGGAAACGACCTCCCATTCTTAGGTATTAGGCAAATACCTAAATATTTGCGTAATTGGGGATACTTTGCAAATTCCAAAGTCACTTTGTCAAGTGCAGCGCTCCCAGGACTGCTATATATTACGCCAATACTTGTGTACTTGGCATTAATACCTTTTTCTCGATCATTTAGTGTTCATTTTGTTTCAATTATGGATAGTCGCGTTGCCGCTGCAGCTGCAGCGTTCGTGGTACTAGCTGGCAGCTATATAGTGATAAGGAGTAAAAAAGTACAGTCAAATCAAGTTTCTGTTTTAAGGTTGCGGATACCTAGGCTGCCATATCATTGGTTCATTTTCATACAGATCGAGGAATTCAAAAACAACTTGAGACCACTCCATTTTGAAAACATTTACACCACGTGCACACTAGTGTTGGGAGCATCTTAATGAAAAATAATCGGAAATCCGATTATTCAAATAACCGGCGTCATTCGATTATTTTTTTCAAACATTCGAATGAAAAACAACCTGATGAAAAATATATGCTATCTTTGTTGGCCTTGAGCTTGCCTTGAGTGACAGGAGACAGTTATTTTTATTTAATCATTCGAATGAAAAATAACCTGATCAAAACCTATGCTATCTTTATTGGCCTTGAATGACAGACACTGACAAATGATGCGCATCATTAATCGAATAATAGTGATGTTTAGTTTAACGCTAGGCTTTGTTCCGCGGATAGCTTGCTATTTGCTCTCTTTGTTGGCCTTGGGTGACAGAGTGGACAATGGTATTTGTATATTACCCGGATGGGTAGTGGGTCGTTCTAAACGAGATTTGAGCAGTTAGGAGGAGAAAGGCAACGTCAGTGCTGTGGCATTAGTGCAATAATTTTTATTATTCTTTTTGGGTTAAACAACCCCCCCCCCTCCCTCCCACAGGATCTAAACCAAAATGTGTAATATTGTACATAATAGGGATCTAGTAAGAATTATTATTCCCTCTTTTTTCATTCCCGCCCCCCCTCGTTATGACATGGACTTTTGTGTCAGCTAAGGAAATGGGATAATAAAAACCAACAATATAAAATTATTAATTCAAGAAATATATTTATATTTTTTAATAACTAAAAAATGTTTAAAACTAAATCTAGGGACCGTAGAAGCCTAGGTACAACGACCTTGCGTTGCAAACCGCGACGATTTTAATTTTTTATAAATTCTAATCTAATATTAAAAAATTTGATTGGTCATTGGAATAATTCGCATTAATTGGTAATCGCCCATTGCGATCAGAAATTTTAACACACGAAAAGGTGATCTCATGCTTTCAGACGTTGATTCTTTATATCTAATTGGACTTATCATGTCATTGACAGTAGGAAAGAAAAATTATAGAGATCAGTTGGATGCCTTGGTCGAGTTAATACCCTGATAATTTTTCGTTCTTGTATTGAGACACCGCGCACCTGCATAGATGGAAGTTTTCCAAAAATTTATGTGTGATCTTCGGTAGTTCAATGCTAAGAACGTTTGCGTACAGAGAAAGAGGTTCCGGGTTCGAGTCCCGGCCGAAGACAGAAAAACTTTTTTCTTTCTTTAATTTCACTTGTTGTTTATACGCATGAACACCGGGACTTTGCCAGTGATCAATAAGTGTACAAATATTGGTCGAGTATACCACTTCCACTACTTGGCAAATATGGTCAATTGACAAATATTTTGCGAAATACACGAGAATAGGAGCCCGGCGATGATACGGTTGTCGAATAGAAAAAAAATACTTGTATAGAGCTAAAAAACTAGTGAAAAAAAAGCTGCTTTTTGGAAATAGTTGCGACTGCGTTCCCTGTTATTGAAAATAGTTGTTTTGCTCATCACTTTTCTGTAGATAAAAACAAATTAAATAGATTTAAAAAAAATTGCATCTTAGTCCTTTAAAACAATATTTTTGTTAAGTTTCCCTTTTTGTTTTTAGAAAATGGCTTAAAAAATTTGTGTTATAGTTCAAATTCATCGACCCAGTAAGGTACCATTATAAAATACGTAACGCTCAAACGTAGTGGAGACAGGGAGGCTTAGCCTTGGGTTACACCTCGGGTTACACTCAATAATTTTATTATATTATTTCTTAAAAATGCGTTATAAATGGTAGGGGATTTTTAATGATATCAAGGAAAATTTTATTAACTTATTTTTATTAGAGTACTGTAAAAATACAGTAAATTCGCAATTTTTGAATAAATTTTGTCAACTCCCATATGCAACTTGTTTTAAAGATTTACTTCATATGGACTTATACATAATGAGAAAAAGAAATTTGCTTTTTGTTTGTCATTTATGTGCCGCACGTTATCAAGAATTTCCGTTGGGATCACCAATTTTCTTCAAAAAACAGCGGACTTTAATAAAGGAGAGAGAAAAAGGTATTAGTTGAGTGGCCTTTGGCATCCCGTGGGATAGTTGTGGAAGATTTTTTCAAACTACTTAAGATCGATTGGTAATAGATTATACAATTTTAATTCACAGGTAGGATGACCTTTGTGATGTCAAATATCAAACGTCAGTGCTGTGGCGCCATTTTCCATGTCTTTTGACAAACTTAAGCTTATATCCTTCACCAAACTAGTTTTACCGAAACATTTTTAGTCTGTTTGCTGTTTACAATAAGACACCAATTAAAAAAGTATAAATATCTTTGAAACTAACAAAGATAATCATTTTTTTTTAATACTAAAAAATAGTAGCTTTTTTTAGCCAAAAAAATAAAGGATATCTTAATCAGATTGATTGGTTATTGATTACCTAATTTTATTTTGCCGAAAGTTTGCCCTAAATTTGAGTAAGAGCGCCTCCGTGACGTCCTATATCCAAGATTGCGATGTTTTTCATGTATTTGACAAAATTTTGCTTTTTTTAACATTTGCCAAATCAATTTTACAGAAAAAGTGTATAGAAGAAGATTTGTTCGCAATTTCAAAAAAAATTAATTGTTGCTTAAACGAGCTTTATACCTCAATAACTAATAAATATATTTTATTAAATACTAAAATAATTGTAAACATTAAAGAATGGTTCGATTGGCGATAATCACTTAATTTAAGTCGCCTGGTATTTACCTCAAATTTGAGTGAGAGGGCTAAAATGATTTCATAAATTCAAAATGGTGGCTTGGTTTTGTTAGGAAATTGAACTTGCGCTGTTTTAAAAATGTTTATTGAGAAACTCAACCTAATTTTGTGTATGATTCTAGACACAAGATAAAACAAATGGTTTTTTTGGTTTTGCTTACAGTTTTTAAGAAAATACATGGTTTTTTCACTGAATAATATCTTTAAAAGCATGCTAGTTAAATTTTTTTGTGGGTTAGGATAGTTCATAACTAGGGCGACGGTATATTAAAATCTGGCAGGACATGCAGTTGTTCACATTACAAACATTTATTCAGTCGTTGAGGGGAGGTTGGGTTAGGTTAAAATGTGAGTATTGCTTTTCCCTGTTGGGGATTATAAAGGTTTGCGTGGGCTAATGTATTTTATTCTTGATTTTAATTATTTTTTAAACCAATATATGAACGACCTGGGGGTTAAGGACAAGTCAACCTCAGCCCCCGTCTGTATACGACATTTGTTAAGACACTGGTACTACTGCTAAGAAATTAATGCTTATATTGAACATAACAAAAACATTTCATGTAAAAAGTAGCCCAGTACACGAAAATGGTATTGCATAAAAAGAATTAAGCTAAAAATAAAGCCAAATTCTCCAATACAAATTTCAAAATGAGAGGTTCTTACTAGTTTGGATTTTTTTAAAAACTTTGCCATTACAGCCAAACTTTTTTTTGTTCAATTTAGCACTGTGCCCAAGAGTCATTTGCAGCCGTAATAGCCAAGTTTAGAAAAACATTTTTATGAACACGATTATTTGTTAAATTAATATAGCAAAAGTTACAAACAGGACAATCGATCTCGGGTAATCTAAGACTTTCTTGCTCAACCTTAGTTCTTTATAATTTTTCTAATATTTGAAAAACTCTAATATCATTTTAGTTATAAACAACAAGTAAAAATAAAGACAGAAAAATAAGAAAAAAGTTTTTCTGTCATCGGCCGGGACTCGAGCCCAGAACCTCCTGCTCTGTACGCAAACGCATTGAACTACCGAAGCCCATACATAAATTTTCGAAAAACTTTCATCTATGCAGGTGCGCGGTGTCTCAAGAAAGGGGAACGAGAGAAATTCTCAGGGTATTAACTCGACAAAGGCATCCAACTGATCTCTTAAATTCTTCTTTCCCACTGTCAAAGGTATGATAACTTAAATTAGACATAAAGAATCAACTTCTGAAAGCATGAGATCACCTTTTCGTGTGTTAAAATTTCTGATCGCAATGGGCAATTGCCAATATAGTTCTCAAATACCAAATTGCAAATAATGCAAGGCCCTAAAACTATAAACAACAAGTGAATTTAAAGATAGAAAAATAAGAAAAAAGATTTTCTGTCTTCGGCCTAGACTCAAACCCGGAACCTCTTGCTCTGTACGCAAACGTTCTAAGCATTAAACTACCGAAGACCATACATAAATTTAACACACAAAAAGGTGATCTCATGCTTTCAATTTGAGTTATCATACCTTTGACAGCGAGAAAAAAGAATTTAAGAGATCAGTTGGATGACTTGGTCGAGTTATTACGCTGAGAATTTCTCGTTCCTGTATTGAGACACAGCGCACCTACATAGATGAAAGTTTTCCGAAAATTTATGTATGGTCCTCGGTAGTTCAATGCTTAGAACGTTTACGTACAGAGCAAGAGGTTCCGGGTTCAAATCCCGGCCGAGGACAGGAAAACTTTTTTTTATTTTTCTTTCTTTAATTTCACTTGTTGTTTATATTTTTAGGTCCTTGCATTATTTGCAATTTGGTACTTGAGAATCGTTTTAGTTGTTGAGATATAAAGCTTATTTAAACGACAATTGATGCCGTAAAAGTTAAAAGCAAATATTGAAAAAAAAGCATGAAAAATTGCAATCTTGGATTTATGACGTCACGCAGGCGCTCCTACTCAAATGTAAGACAAACCTTGGCGACTTAAAATTAGATGATTCATAAACAATCGATCTAGGGTAGCCTTAGTCTTCCTTCCTCAACTTTTTTTGGGTAAAAAACAGTTTAAGCCATTTTTCAGTAATTAGTTTTTTTAATAATTTTTTTGGTTTTTGAGATCATTTTACATTGGTGTTCTATTTCCAATAGAAAAGGTATTAATAGTTTTTCTATAAAGCCAAAGACTGACAGAGACCTTCCCACTCAAATCGGAGGCAAATTGTGTGATCTATTGCGAATGGACCTAGAATATTTTTAAACCAATCTTTTACAGCTATACCACGAGAAAAAATTTTTGATTATAAGCCACTCAACTATATACTTTCCCTTAAGGGCGCCCCGAAATAAAATTTTAAGGAAACGATCCTAATAAGGTCTGCCACCATAAAACCGAACACAAAGTGCCGGGATAAAACCCGGAGGATTACCATAATGCATATTTTCGCATTTTATGGGGAATTCTATTAAGTTAAAAGTCTTTATATATAATAGAGCAAAGAAAAATTGCTTTTTAATAAAGAAAAATTGTCAGGAAAGTGAAAATTTGCTCCTTATTATAAGAATAATTTTGTTTATTCTGCATTAAAATTTAAAGTGCACTTTAACCAGTATTATGCAAAGTGTAGACGAATAATAGTTTTAATAATTTAAAGAACTTTACAGACAAAGAACTAGCCAAAAAAGCGAAGTATATCTGCCAGATCAGCAGCAAACTCGGCACACAAGAAATACCACTAATAAATTTTGACAATGATTAGTTTTAGTACCCTTGGTATAAATTATACAACGGAGATAATTTAGTGGATAAGGGTAAGAAATAAGTAAAAAATAAAGATAACCAAAAGATTTTAAACAGCCTGAATTTCCGCCAGAGAACTCTTACTTACCAGACTGATGGTCCATCAACTAAGCTGCCAATGTCTAACTATTCTATCTATTTAGCCTTTTTTGATCCATCTTTAGACATATGCCTTCCCAATATCTTCCACTTTTCACTGTCTGTCGCCGTGTTCATACATGTAGTTTCCGCATATTTATATTCCCCTACTTACTATTATTTCTTTTGTATTCTTATCGTGATATCTTCGAGTTTAGTTTTAAAGTAGTTCATACTCAAGCCTGAATGTTTAGCCGCCGTATCCAGTTCCTCCAGCATTTTTATACGTTCTTTTTCCTTATCTGTAATTAAAATATTTTCCGCTCACTTTGATGCCTATTTTTTCGAAATCTAAGTTTTTAAAAACATCTTCTAGGGTCTGGTTAAATAGTTAAGGGGATATTATGTCACTCTGGCTGACACCTCCTCTTATGCGGATTGGCTTGCTTCCTTCAAGGATTTTAATGAGTTGTTGCTTCGCTAAATATAATGACTGTTAAGTCTTTGTATCTTTGTTCTATTCGCCTATTAATTAAAGATGCTTTTACTGCTCATTGCTCAATGCTATCGAAAACTTCTTTAAAGTCTATAAACGCAATATATAGTGGAATGTTGTATTCGTTGGCTCGTTCTACTTATCATGGTTTATAGGTGGTCAACTGTACCGAAACTTTTCTAAACCCTTTCTTTTGATTGAAATCCATCAAATTTTGTTGTTAGTCTATGTTAGTATTTTCGTGAAAAGCTTATAAACTATAAGATAATTAGAGGTCAATAGTTTTTTTGTCTGCTCCATCTTATTCCTTGCATAGAATTATGGTTATAAATTATTTCCAGTTGTTTGGGAATATTTTTTCTGTTAGTATTTTATTTAGGACAATACGGAGAGTATTAACTACAGCACTACTACCGTACTTAAGCATTTCTGCTGTCACTCCCTCTTTCCTAATTGATTTGTTAATTTTTTTTTTTTTAATATACTCTTTATTTCCTCTTTGCTTATTTTACGTTCTAGCTCTGGGTTTATATTCTTTATTTTTGTTTGGAATTTCTTCATAGTTTCTCGCGATGATTCTTTTTTTGCTTGGTATAATTCTGTATTGAATAGTTTTGTGATATATATAATATCCTCTTTGAGATTAGTTTCCATGCCATTCACATCCTTTATTATAATTATTTCATTATATTCAATTACCTAGAGTCGGCCTCAGACATTTCATATTTCTATTTTCTATAACTCTGTCAACTTCTGTTTCTTTACTCTTTTCTGTATTTTCTTTTATAGTTTTTCTTATAGTTTTATTTATTTCTGTTTCAGGTTTCTCTTATATTCATCAGTTTCTTTATTTCGTTTGATATGCAATTTTCTTTCTTTTCATCTTTTGGTGAGTTATCTTTTCCTACATAGGTCATGGTTCATGTCAGCGTATCGTTGAATTAATCTATATTTTCATTTTCGCATGTTAAGTTTATGGTTAGCTGTTCGTTTAGCATTTCTTTGTATATAGCTTTATTTTGTTTATTTATGTCAAGTTGTTCATTGTTATTATATTTTTTTTTTCATTTCAAAATTGCTATCAATACAGAATTTTGTTCTAACTATTCTGTGATAACCGCCTGTTATAAAACTCTTTAGGACTGTTACATTCCTCAAGATGTTTTTCTCAGTATGTAATCAATTTTATTTTTCGTTATGCCATTAGGGCTGAGCCATCCCAATGAAAATGGACATGGCTCAGCTACCAAGGTACTGGTTTAAAATGTGCCTACTGAAATCCGTTTCGTTATCTATAATTTTTCTTTGGTAATATAGGTGTGTGTTCTCAAACTTCCGATAGCTACAAGACCACGAGAGGTATTAATATATTAGTATTTACGATTTTTATTTGTATAAATTATTCATCTACCAGTCGTGCACAGCGCGTGATTAAAGAAAAACATTTTTGTTATATTATTTTTCATATTTATAACCTGCCCTTATGATACTAAGTTCTCTCCGTTATGTAATAATTTTGTAAGATTTTCCTGAATCCCTTGAATCTGATAAAAAAATGATATAATCCCTGATCAAATGTTTCATATATGTTTTAAATTTTTAAAGTAAACTGAACTTTTGCTAAACTTTTAGATATGTCTTTTTTTCGGATTTCAAAAATAAACATGTTCCTTTAAAAAGAAATAAACAGATACCAAAAATTTGACAAATTATCAATATATGTCATTTTTGGTATCAGATTCAGACGACGCAAGAAAAATGCAACTTTGGTCATTTAAACTTTAATGTGTGATCAATATTAACGAGGATAGCTTGTGTGTAAAACATAAGCAACTAAACTTAAGGAGAAGCTATAAGGACAGCAAAAAGAGTTGTAAAATGTATAATGACAAAGTCTGGTGTCCAGTATCCTAAGCACACAACTAATTTTTTTTATAAAAGGAGGCGATTTAATTTTAAACGCATATATTTCCAGCCCAATAACTATTTTGGCGTTTGCCAATTATTATTGAAATTTTTATTAACAATATTATTGTAACTGCTTTATTAACTTTATTTTGACCATTTTTTGTGGGTTTTATAGCTTTTTCACGACTTTACCTTGTTACATGAAAATTTCTGAAAAAATTATATTTATTTCATCGTCTTGCAGAACATTCTCCCTTTCATTTTAAAATTTGTCCCAATTAACCACTCCAGCGTAGTAGCCTATTATTTTAATTTTTTTAAATGTTTTTATTTCATTTATAGGCTGCTGCTCTGTTGGTTTAAAGTCAAATGTAATGAGTTTTTTACATAATGTTATTTCCCGTGCATTTATAACCTTCCTTTAATTTTAACCAAACTAAAGGCATACGAATATGCGTGGATTGCACAAAATTAAACAAATACGTCAAATGTGTGCATCAGTTTAAATTTCCATGGCAAGCAAACTCAAATATCGGTGAAAAAATAAAATATTTTTCATCATAAGACGCAAAAAGTAGATACTGGCAACTGACCTTAGATCATGATAGCCAAGATTTAAATGCATTCCTTACTCCTTGGGATCGATTTAAATTTCTAAGAGCTCCAAAGGAATTAGTTAGTTCCGGAGACGAATTTTGCCGACGACGTGACAAACTGGATATCGGCAACATCGAGAAAGTTATAAACAACAAGTGAAATTAAAGAAAGAAAAATAAGAAAAAAGTTTTACTGTCTTCGGCCGGGACTCGAACCCGGAACCTCTTGCTCTGTACGCAAACATTCTAAGGATTGAACTACTGAAGACCAGACATACATTTTCGGAAATCTTCCATCTATGCAGGTGCGTGGTGTTTCAATACAAGAACGAGATATTCTCAGGGTATTAACTCGACCAGTTCATCCAACTGATCTCTTTAATTCTTCTTTCCCACTGTCAAAGGTGTGATAATTCAAATTAGATGTAAAGAGTCAACGTCTGAAAGCATGAGATCACCTTTTCGTGTGTTAAAATTTCTGATCGCAATGGGCGATTGCCAATATAATATATATCAAATACGAAATTGCAAATAATGCAAGGACCTAAAACTATAAACAACAAGTGAAATTAAAGAAAAAAAATAAAAAAAAAGTTTTTTTGTCTTCGGCCGGGACTCGAACCCGGAACCTTGTATTGACACACCCCGCACCTGCATAGATGGAAGATTTCCAAAAATGTATGTGTGGTCTTTGGTAGTTCAATTAGGTTCGAGTCCCGGCCAAAGACAGAAAAACCTTTTCCTTATTTTTCTTTTTTAATTTCACTTGTTGTTTATAGTTTTAGGTCCTGCATTATTTGCAATTTGGTATTTGATAATTGAGAAAGTTGTTGATGACATCTTATTATATGATGAATAATTTGAGGAACACTACCAACGTACTATTACCCTTAATCGTTGTTGATCCAAATCGATAACATTAAATCCAGAATAATTTATTTTTACCCAAGCAGAACTATCCTATGTTGGGTACGTTGTAGGAAGAAACGGAATTCAGGCAGATCATAAAAAAGTTGAACCATCGAAAAATTCCCCATTCCTCAGAACATAACCCAACTATGATCTTTCATGGGACTTGTAAACAAGTTAGACTCTCTTTAAGGGGACAAATTCGATTTAGGCAATTTTTTACGTAAAAGGCAACAATGCAAAATAGTTAAATATCAGTGAAAAGGTGGCACTACTGAGTAAAGCATTGCCCCCGGTAGGTGGTTTTGTTTAGAGTAATAGGTGATGTCGACTTAGGACAGAGTGTTCCGAATTTGGTTAAAGTACAGTAAGGCCTCCTGTTAGCATTTTTAGGATGACAGTGTCACCTAAAGTCACTAATCAAATACTTTGGCATTTTGTTCGTTTCAAAGTAAATGTTTAAATTTTTTGTTCAAAAAGAAATGCCGCTTTCTTGCCAGAAAAAGCTCGCCCGGCCTCTTCAACATCATCATAATAAGTAAGTAGTTATTTTTTAATACAGTAGGCAGATAATAATAATCAGTTGCAACTGTGATTTAAAAAAAAAAAGAAAACGCACGAACAAGTGCCTAATTTTTTTTATAATTTTTTTATAATTTTTTTCTATACCTTTATTTTTTAAATATATTCTAGCAAGCTTTAGTTTCTAAGATATTTTGAACATATTTTTTTAGAACTTACAGCAGCTATGCTTTCTACAGTAGGTTATTAGCTAGGAAGGTAGTTGATCCATTTACTTTTGAATTATTCTTTACAGATACAGAATTTCATATGAGCATTCCTATTCATACAAAAGAAAGCAGAATAAGTGGATCATTATGATAGGTAAAGTATATCGAAAAATATTGTAACAAATATTTATCTTAATATTTTCAGGGACGTGAGAGAAGGTTATTTCCGAGAAAAAAGTTTATATAAGATGGGGGTCAACGTACATCTGTTTTTAAGATATAGGATTTTTAAAGTTAGACGAGTGAGGAGAAAAAGGGTTTTAGAAAAAAAATTAAATCTGTCACAGCCACACTCAGGTAATTGTGATTCAAAAATGTGGTATTATTTTTTTTTGATAAAAGTACAAGTTTAGAAGATACAGGCTGTCAAAATAACCTCCAAAAATTTATAAAAAATAAAATAAGGCATTTACAAAAATTTATACCAAAAAATTTGTTTTTTCTGAAAAAAATTGACCGATTAATTTTTTCAAAAATTATTTTTAATTCAATTTATTGCTCTTGTTCTAATAAACGACTTTAGCCAATTTCATATTTTTACTGGGTGTTTTTAAAAAGTTATTATCAAAAAAGTTTAAAAAATCTCCAACTTTGATGAACCCATGCGGAAACTTTTTATCAGACATGACCTCCTCTATCACCTGTTGGCCTATGGCTCCTAAGTTATGGGACACCCTGTATAAACAATGCAAAAACCAATAATTAAATATTTACACATAAATGTTATCCTACTATTTGGTTTTTCTCGAAACTGAACTAGATGACCATTACACGTATGATATATCATAAAAATTGCATGTTAAATTTTAGTGATACCTTGGTGACTCATGATGAGGAGTTTGCGGACCAAGGAATAGAAGCAGAAGTTGCGAAAGCCAACTCGGAGACAGGGTGAGTAATTTAATAATTTTTTATTGTTTTTCTTATTTTTTTAAGTATAAATAACGTCAAAAAATTCTTTTCAAATATTTTGACCTAAATTAGGGATATTTTATCGTATATCTGCTATTTGTTTATTTGAATATATTCAATAAAGTAAAAAGTAGCTAGAAAATTTATTTAATATTTTAAGGTTTATGAAAATATATTTTAAATAAAATATAACAAGCTTTATTTCCTAAGATATTTGAATCCAAGGGCGGATCCAGAGGTGCTTCTCGGGGGTGCCACTTTAGGTGACATTCTCTGTTGGTAAAAAACGGTATATATTTTTTTAAGCAGCATTTTATTGAATTAGTCAGTGGTTGTAATTTCGATGATAATAACAATAGACACTTTCATGCGCCGCAGGCAAAAATTTTGAATTTTTATTAGTAAAAACATTACTTTTTACAAATTTTTTGTATATTCAAAAAATTTTCGGGGGGGCCCCCCTGGATCCGCCACTGTTTGAACCATATTAATTTAAAAACTTAAAGCAGCTCTATTGACTTCTACAGTAGCCACTTAGCTAGGAGGGAAGTTTAGTCGATCCATTTCTTTTTGAAATTTAATATCAAAATTATTCTTTACAGATCCACAATTACATATGAACACTCATATTCACGTAAAAAGGAGACCATCAATAATGATAGGTAAAGTATATTGTAAACTATTATAACAATTAAGGGCCGGTCCTTAAAGTACATAACGCTCAAGGGGGGGGGGGGTTTGGCCTTGCGTTACACTCAATGTTTTTTTCATGTGTTTTTTCTTGAAAATGCGGTACGAGGGGGGGAGGAGGGGTCAAAAATCCTGAATTTTTGCGTTACGTAATTTAAGGACGTTCTCTAATAAGCAGTACTTATTTATGTTAATATTATGAGGGAAATTGACGTGGTTACTTCTTTGCACTGCTTTCTAGCTTTATTTAAAAAATAATTTTGTTTTAGGGACGCATTAAATTTTCCAATTATTGTACCGCTGGTCTTTAATGCAATGGAGCGAATATCGTTTGCAGGCCGTTTAAACCATGCTAATATCTACAAGCAAAAGAACGAGTTCGTTTGGGTTTTCTCTATATCAACCAATACATATACAGTACCTTCCACGGTTCCAAGAACTTACTTTATTTTTTGTTAACTGGTCTGTGGCGTAGAGGCGATTTACTGACATTTATTATATTTCTTCACAAACGGGACCACCCTGTATATACTGCCTAAATTTTTTTAAAAGCTGTTTAATTTTTTTTTTAAATTAAAGAAAACTATCAGGTTTGCTCGTCAACCATAATATTTCTGTTGATAATTGTAAAGTATAAAAAATTAATAGAAATACTAAAAAAAACATGGCTTGCTAGAATAAATAATTGGATATAGAGCACCATCGCGTAGATAGACAAATAAAATATCTTTAAAAAAATGTGATTTTGCTTGTTTTTGTCAGCATAAAACCTTATCGTGTTTCCCCTGTATAGTAGCAAATTTGACTTTTTTTAAATTATTTTTTAGTAGTTAACAGATTTCAAAAACTTTCTGTGGTAAACCGTATTATTTGTTGTATATTTTCTGCTTTTGAGGATTAAAAAACAAAAAAAATATTTTTTTTAAATCGCAAATTTTTTGGAAAATCTAAATACTTAATTTCAAAAAAATCTAATACATCATTTAATTAGACATTTTAACAGCTTTTAAAAAATATAGGCAGATATACAGGGTGATCTCGTTTGTGAAAAAATATAATAAATAAGAGACAAGTTTGTAGGAATCTCGTATCTCAGTAGATCGCCTCTGCGCCTCAGACAAGTAAACAAAAAACTTGACGAAGGATAGGTTCTTGGAACCGTGAAATGGTACTATATATGTGTACAAAATATGGTAAAGAGGTACAATTAGTTGGACATCCTAAATTTTTCCTTGTCTAATAATGAAAACGGCCACGGTAAAAATTTTTGTCTAGAATGAAAACACGTTCTTTTCTTGAATAAATTGTTTTACCGTAAAACAATTTGTTTTGAATTAAAATATTTCTTTTTAGTTCAACGCAATGTTTAATCTTAAAATGAGACTTTATTTTTCTTCTTTAATTATTTTGTTTCAGTATATTCCATTTAGTAACAAAGCAAATTGTCTTCATTCAGTTCTAATTTATAAAAAAAAAATTCTGTTTCACATTAAAATAAGAGGCAAGACATTTTTTGTGCTATATCAAGAAAATATTCTCTTGGTGAATAGGAAAGCACAAATTATTTTACTTCAAAGCAATTTGCTTTGATCTAAGACAATTTTTTTTATCGTGCGGTATAAAATATTAAAACAGAATAATGTTTCTGACAATTATCGATACAAATTATGCAATATTTAGTTTTCTTTTGTTACGGGGTTTTGTGAGTATATGAATAAAGCAAGATAATTTTCAAATTAGGTGTCAGGCTAGAACTGACGTATCCTGAGGTAATTAACCATATCCTTAAAAAACCAAATCATTTCGAATTAGAAGTCATTAAAATAACTATATAAGAAAAGAAACCTATATATCCTGCATAATTGTCAATAATTTACAGGTTTTAGTTGTATGTTTTCAGAGAAACCAGCAGATGCCGTAAAAAACGATCCTTACTGAAAACTTTTTTAACACTTGAGGTAAGTTAGCAGCCACCTGAGAAACGAAGTGTCTATGCACACTAAGTTTGGAGATAATTCAATTTTTTAGTATTTACTTATTTTAGGAATTGTTAGTGTAAAATATGCTTCATAACAATAAACAATATTAAGAAAATTAAAAACATGAGCCATTTAATTATTAAATACAAAAATAGTTCTCAACAACTTCTGTTACATCTAGTCAACAATAAATCCAGATTTCAATAAAGAAAGTCGCGTTTAAATCGGTTCACTAATTTGAGACCTAGACACCTGCGAACAAACAGACTTGTCCGATATGATAATTATAAAAACTTCGCGAACAAATTTAGCCTCATAATAGTTAACGGTTCGATTTCGTTTTCTTGGACTTTCGTGCGGGTGTCATAACGTAAGCCTGCCTGTTTTTTAAACTTTGGTGCTATTGAAACTTGGTAAAATATAGGCACCGGTATAAAACAGCGCGGAACAAAATAGCGGCATCAAAGTAGCGCTTTTTTAAGTTTGTTTATTTATCTGTGAGCAATTTTCCCTTGCTTTTTATCGTAGCGCTGTTTGTCGCAGTGCTATTTTGTCGCCCCTATTTTGTTCCGCGCCATTTTGCACAGCGCTTTTTTGTACCTACTGGAGCCGTAAAAACTAATACAATCTCCAAAGCCTTGAAAAAATAATAATTTCCGGTTTTTGTTTATATAGGGTGTCCCAAAACTTAGGGGCCATAGGCCACCAGGTGATAGAGGTCTTGTCTGATAAAAACGTTCCTATAATGCATGAGTCAAAACTCTTTGTCGAGATACAGAGCATCAAAGTTCAATTTTTTAAACTTTTTTGATAATAACTTTTTTAAAAAAACGCAGTAGAAAAATGAAAATGGATAAAGTCGTGTACTAGAACAAGAGCAATAAATTGAAATAAAAATTATTGTGAAAAAAATTAATCGGTTAATTTTTTAAGTGTAAACCTCTTTAGGCGCGTTTAGCAGTTTTTGTTGGTAGTGAATTAAACTGAGCCGTCAGGCTCGGCTATGTAACGCTCATTCGGGTGAAGCCGGCTCGAGTCGACTAACTGTGAGATTTGTTGGGTGATCCGTGCATTTAGCGAGCGATATAATGATGCAGATGAAGGCCAGTATTATTAATTTAGCCTTGTTGAAGTTTACACTTCTGCCGTGTGGTCTTAAACACACACAATTTTTTTTTTAGGAAAAAAATTTTTTTTTTGTATATACTTTTATAAATGTCATATTAAACTCAATGTTTTTTTTTTATAGTCTCCAGCGAGACATAACAATGAAATATTATTGATATTTTTTTACAGAATAAGTTAGCAAAAATTAATATTTTTTTAATTATTATTTTTTATACATTTTTGGTGGTTATTTTGACAGCCTGTATCTCCTCAACTTGTAGTTTAATAAAAAAAAGAATACCACATTTTTGAATCACAATTAGCTTTTAAAACCCTTTTTCCCTCCACTTCTACAACTTAAAAAAGCCTATATCTTAAAAACAGATGTGTTTACCCCCATGTTATATAAACTTTTTTCTCGGAAATAACCTCCTCTATCCCCTGGCACTATGGCCCCTAAGTTATGGGACACCTGTATATGGTAAGCTTGCAGCTGCTCAACGAATATCCAAGAAGTAGAAACCAAACTTTTTTAAATGTTGATGCAAAATAAACTGAATCGACAATAGTATATGTCCCATATAAGTAGCTGGGAGTTTATATTCAATGTGGGAATTACCTTTATTATCATTAATATTATTATATATCGTTCAGATTCATCGAAGAATATACCATTTTTGGATCAACATCTCAATTTTATATCTAAGAAATATTCAAATCTTACCAATACTATTACAAAATGGCTAGTTCAATATTCTAAGCCAATACTAAAACATGGGTCATGTGACCTTGATCAGCTAATTACCTTACACCGAAATTTTTTTTACCGAATTTACCTAGTGTTCTGCATTCATTAGAATCACGTGATTTTAATTCTGGTGAATAAGTGATGCCCCCTGGTAGCAAAATTATGAAGTATACTTTTTCGCTCCGATATCGACTTTACTCCGCTTTTAAAAATCCTAATAGATCTCGCTTAGAAAATGAAAAAATATATATTTATCTTGTTTATATAAAAGATTTTGTCAAAATTGTCAAACGTATCTTGTTAGATTTTTTGTTTTTGTTTGTATTTACCTAAAACATAGGAAAAACGAGAAATTATTGTTACAGTTCGCTGTAGTTTATACAAGGTGACGCAAGATCATAGATTTTCCAAACTTTGTTTTGAAGTGTTGTTGGGATTTAGCCAGAAATATTTTTTTATCTTTTGAATAAGATAAATTAGCAAAAAACTGCCAAGATACAGTTGCGAAAAATGCTTTAAAAATGCACCCCTCAAAGTTTCGACGCGTGCCACTTTCTCGTTTTCTAGTTCTATTAGAAAAAAGATTTGGCCAAAAAATGGGATATCAGTGTTGTCAGATGGTAAGTTTTCAGGCGACGTTTGCCCCCTTAATCAAAAATTGTCGACATTGCTAGACAACTTAAATTTCTTCTAAAAATCGAAAACGAGTTAAGTTAGAGCGAAAGTATTTAACAATATGTGAGCAGCTCTAGCAAAACCTCCTCCTATACTAAGCCATATTGATCAAACTAAGCCAACAGCTACACACAGACGCATCAACATCCAATGAAATGGGATTTGCCCTGCTATAGAAATATGATAATAAATTAAAATAAATCCAATGTCGCTCGCGCTTCTTATCTGACACTTAAACGAGATACGCAATGATCGAAACAGAACTCTTAGGCATCACTTGGGCAGTTATGAAATGCAGGTTACATCTCTTGACAAACCTACTTTGTAATTTCGTAACTGTATTAATAACACTATTATATTCTTGGGCTTTGACTTTTTTTAATTCTTGTCGATCACAAGCCACTTGTATCGATTCTAGATTTAATTCAAAATCCCAGAATACAATGATTGATAAAAAAACCTTTATGTCATAGATTTAAATAGATTAAGAGTTAAATGGCGAAAAAACAAGGAACGCCATATTTCTGGAGCACTTCCCCGGCCAGAAGACGATTTGTTGACGGCAAAAGCTAGAAATTACATAAAATCCATGATAATTCAACAAATATAGCAGATAAGACATCTGATGAAGTCAGATATTCTAATTTAAGAAATGCAATAATTCATAACTTTAAGAAATAGCTAACGCGTTTAAACAGTACAAACTACTTGTGAAGCGCATTAAAGATGGTTTTCAAAAAATAAATGAGATCTGAACATATTTTATTACCTTTCTGGAACATTCAAGATAAACTAATCTACGACAATGAGCTAATACTAAGGAACACAACATTTTAATTCTCAAAGCATCTCGAAAAGTTATGATAGAAAAACTGCATACATCATATCAAGGCATCGATAGACACTTCGTAGATCAGGTTCATGTTACTACCATGAAAGACGTCATACCTCCTCAAGTCAGGATTCTTTACCCAGATAATTTTGTATACCAGCCAGGCAACTGCTCTGTCCACACATCCCAAATATCACAACACTCCCGATGCCAATCCAATCAAAAACGCGTGGGGACTTATTTAAAGAAAATTATTAAATATTTATATTACTCCTAGAAATCGAACTACCTTATGGAACTTATTGTACAAGCACATGAAGACTTCGTTCTGGCAAACACAAATTTATTTTAAAATTTAGCAGACTAAATGCCTAGAAGACTAGACCGAACCAAACGTTGCCAAAAATCTTCATTTTCCAGAGAATAAGCTTTATTAAATTCGGAAATTTAAGAAGTCATTTTGGAAAACTTGGACAAACAACAAGAACCGACAAAATAATCTTTAGTTAATAACATTACTGAAATATAAAGCCTAAATTTTATCACGTTAAATAAGCGTATGCATTTTGTGTAGTGACATTCCGTGAAGAAATAATTGTCAATAAATAATTATAAAAACACAGGCATAACAACCATCACGATAATACGGATTATACCGAATTAATTGGTTATGTAATCACTAACACTCCTACCTACGTAACGTTATCGTTACTTGCTATTTAATTTTAATTCTAGTTGATGCATTATATTTTTTCCTCATTACAGAGACGGGCCCATAAGGCCCACCGGGAATTTCTCATTTTTCCATGTAGCCCTTCTATCACTGCCCGTAATTTATTATTTACTGTGTAGTAGCTGATTTTTCATGTAACTCATAACTTATTCAAAGATCAAAAGAAGAAAAATTATTTTGATAATGCAATGGCATTTGATTGGAAATGTTATGTGTGGTTCCTCTTGCATGGGCGCACCCCGGGCCCCCCCCCAAGCCTTAGATTTTTTTACATATTTTCGACATATTTCGGAAAACAACACAAAAAATAGCTTAAAAGTCGACATCATGAGGCTTCGCCCCCCCCCCCCCCCCCTTAAGAGGCCTCGGCCCCCCCCCCAAGACATATTCCTGGGTGCGCCACTGCCTCTTGTGTTGTGTTTTATCCAGCATCTAGACTCAGGATTAGCTCTAAAGACTAACATTATAGTCGAAAAGTTCAATTCAATTGTCTTTTGAATACGCTTAGTCTTAAACCTATGAACCTCTAAGACCTGTAAAATATTTTATGATTGTTTTTTTTGTGAATCTGTGCGTCCCTCGTCTCTTAACACTGCAGACAAAATAAAAAATATTAAAAAAAAATCGAAACCAACACCAAAAAAATTGGCATTACCACTATTTACCACAAATAAAAAGAACATTAAATCATAAAAATAAAAGAGTATATTAATTGAGACAGTTTTAACTGAATATAATTAAATAGGTTCGTATTTAGTACAATTATTTTAATTGTGAACAGGTAACTAACTAGAAAGTTTTACCTCCCAGTATTTTTTAAGATTTAAAAATTAACATGTAAACGTAGGTAGTCCTTTTCTTGTCTTATCTCCAGTTCATGACCCTCCCTTGTCCACCCTACCCATTTTCGTTGCTGCAGAAAATAATTTAAAAGAACTCCAAAGAGAAACGGGCTGTAATCACGAAAGAATACGTCACACGATTTATTGTGCTGACAGTATACAGGACTCAAGAGACCACTTTAAGGGACGTTTTTAGGGCGAAATCCACAAAAATACAAAGAAGAAACTATGTAGCGAAAATGCAATTTATGAAACTGTATATGACACCAAAAAAATAGATACGTATGGACTCACAATAAAAGAATTTACTATGTCAAACCATAGATATCTGATTAGTAGTAGATCTCGCTTTTACTACTGCGCAGCTTTAATGCGACGCACAGAGGGGTAGAAGGAGCCAATGTTCGGAAGTTATTATTTAAACACCCAAAATAGTAGAAACAAAAATACTATGGATTGTTAGTTGTGATATAGGTTAAACCGTACCCGATTTAATAGAATAGTTTATAAAGGATTAATATTTTCTTTACAGATTGATTAGGAAATTGATTTTCGATCAAATATAAATTTAAGTATTTCGACGGAAAAAATTGAGAAGATATTAACATTTATTTAACACGAATTTATAAATATTACATTGTAAAACAATTTTAGCAAAATATCATCATCAGAAATCTGGAATCATCGATTTTTTTAAAACTGTATATTTTTGTAATAAAATCAAGTTTTAATTAGCAAGAGAAGTTAGCTGAAAATACAACAATATATACAGAGTGTCATCAAAACAATATATGGTATTATAAACTTATATTGTTTTGCATATTTTGCTTCTGAAAGCCAAAACAATATTTTTCATTAAGCAGTTTCTTTGACCGAAGAACTTAATGAAAACTGCTAAATGTTCCCTTTGACACTATATGTCGCATCAAACCAACCAAATGACAAGTTAAAACCAACATTATTATGTGAATTATACGGCACTTTCTGGAAAAACGCCATTCCGGATTATTGAATCAAGTAAAATCCGGATTACCGAATACCTCCATGGACTTCTGAAGCTATCCGGACTACCAAAGCATTCGGATTATCGCGTATACGGATTATCGAGTCACAACTATATGCAAAAGTGGAAAAAGCTTCAGCTGATCACAACCGGCAAAAAAAATTGTATTTATGAGGCTAAACGCCACCTAACAGTGTTGTAAACTTATTACATGAGGTTATATTAAGAAACTATTTATCTTTTTAAATACTAATAAAACTTATGTTGAAATCGCTAATTAACTACAAACTGCTTTATATTTACATTATTCTTGTGTTTATTTAAAAGTGATAATTTACATCAAAGAAACCTCAATACATAAAAGCCGGAGAAAGTCAAAGAAAGCAAATATATCATTAATTGGATCGCCCTTTTGTTTGTATTGTCAAAAGGTTATCAGGGTAATAACAGTAAAAATAAATTTGTGTCCCTCTCCTAAGTGTAGCTTACAATACGAATTGTACAAAATATATTTTGTTTTTCCTGGGCTTTATCATTATTATATAGCTTTAAGTAAAAAGATATTTTTTAGGGAATCTCTCCTACTGGTTTTTATGTTCTGAATCTAAAGATACCTAAAGAACAAATAATTAATGATATATGTGTGTGGGACTGTTATCATGTTAGGGTGATTTAGGTCAGGTACTTGTACGGCGAATTTCGTTACATTTTCTTAGAGTTACCTTCAACGTTAATTAAGGTAACTTAAAGATAGACCTTTTGGACGTATATACAAGTTTAAATATTTTCCTACTACCACATGCCAAAATAGTGAAATTTGCGCTATTTAAAAAGGTGCATATCTCACTCGCATGTTGATTTGATTTTCGCGTATAAAAACGAAAATGAAAAAAGTTGTGAGCTTAAAACAAAGAAAATTCTTCTTGAATCAATGTTGTTGTTGAGGTTAGCTAGTGTTGAATCAAAGTCCTTTTGTCCATTGGTCAGAAGATAATATTTCTATTTATACAGATGCTTTGAAAGGCAAAGATGATAAAGTAAATGTTGGAGTTTGTCCCTGTCAATATTAAGCTGCAACTTCTCCAATTGGATTAGCGTTGGATTAGATTAGATATAATAATATGGCCAAAGCAGTTACTTTTTCTGATTTTAAAAATGCTTTAGAAGACAGCAACAAAATTGGTATTGGTATGCATGCATAATGCTAATGTTATTGCCTTAGAAAACCAAATTAGTATCTCTTATTTTAACGGAAAATAAAGAAATAGAATCATGTTGGATCTCTAGTTAGACAAGCATTAAATTTAATGATATGGTAGAATAAATTGCAACTTTAGACAGAGTGGAACTTTCTCCAAACATTAAAATTAGCTGCAAAGAATTTTATACAAAAGTCAAAAATAATCTATTGAATGCTTGGAGTATCAAGTGCAAATAGTTATATGGGGTCAGAAAAGGTCGCTAATTATAGCTCTTGTTCTGCTAAACCCCTAGAAGTACCATTATTTCATGAACTAAGACTTATCAGAGGTAAAATAACTACAATGTGCAGATTTGGAGGTAACCGTTGTTTTGTTACCTACCAGAAATTGCAAATGTGTGTTAATTATATTTTATTTAATTTTATTCGACACCAGAGAAAATCAAAAATACTATATGAACAACTCATTCAAGCTACATTTTCATCACCAATTTTATCTAACCGACAGTTTAGCCATTTTTACATTTTTTAAAGAGTTTTCATATTAAGTATAAGTTTTTTATTTTATAAAGATACCTATTAAATATTGTTACAAATTTAAGTTATTTAAATTTTATAGTTAGAATTTATTTAGGTTTAGTGTAGAATTAGGTTGACGTATTTTATGGTTGTATTCTTAATCTAGGTTTTAGTTGCGTTATCTGTGACAAACTGGTATGCGGACGGTCCGTGTTCTAGAAAAGGGTGGAATAATTCCGAATCGAACAAGGATGGAAAATTCTCGAATAGTAGGCAGACCCTTATATATAGGGCCGGACGTCGTGCATCGGGGATTCAGAGATAACCAATGGTAGTGATCGCTAGATGTTAGTGCGAAGTTAATAGGCGAGTTATTAGTAAGTTTAAGTGCGTGTTTTTGTACATAATTTGTCGAAATAAATTGACGTATCGTTTTCAACAATTGCGAGTTTTAATTTGTCGTTGTGAACCCGTAACAATTGGTGTCAGAAGTGAGATTAAAAGAAATAAATAATGCAAAGACTATCCTTACATAGTACCACCGGCTAGGACAATTGAAAAGAAGAACAGTAAATGATTTTGCCAGAATATTCAGAACTGAATAGTGCAAAGACTACCCTTACATAGTACCACCGGCTAAGACAATTGGACAGAAAAACAGTAAGTGATTTTTCCAGAATATTCGAAGAAGTTCGATATTGATTTATTCAAACACCAAAAGAGATATTTAAGAATCGAATTCGATATTAGCTTAGTTAGTTAAAAAGTAAGAATTAGAAAGAATTTCTAAAATATTCCATCACTTTCTACGACGCTCTATACGAAAACCAGAAGAGATATACAAATACCGATTTCGACAGTAGCTTAGTTATTTTAAAAGTAAGAATTAGAAAAAATTTCTAGAATATTCCATAACATTCTACGACGATCTATTCGAGAACCAAAAGAGAAAATCAAAAAGTGACTTCTACATTTGCCTAGTAGCAGAAAGAGTGACATTTACTAGTATATTTTAGAACATTCCATTAGGTCCTATTTAAGAATCAGAGGAGATATTGAAGAAAAAAAAACAAAACCGACTACGACATTAGCTTTATAGACCAAAAAAATAAACATTTTAAGTGATTTATCAGGAAGTTGATGCTTACTAAACAAGGATCGGCAAAGATGGAAGATCTGACTAAAATGATGCAGGCTCTACCAGCTCAAATGGCTCAAAACCAGAACGATATAAGACAGACCATTGAACAAAACCAGAACGACATGAAACAGACCATTGAACAAAATCAGAACGATATGAAACAGACATTTGAGCAAAGATTAGATGGCATTCAAGAAAACTTCGATCAAATAAAGAGCAACTCCGAGCAGCTTAGATGAGAGTTCAAGGCAGCAACCGAAGATCTTAAGGAAGAAATAACTCAGAGAATGCAGAATGTAGAAGAAAAGGTACAAAACAAATTGCAGAATGTAGAAGAAACGTTACAGAACAAATTGCAGAATGTTGAAGAAAAAGTGGAGACCAAGCTACAGAATGTAAGAGAAGAAGTTTTTCAAACAGTGGAAGAAAAGCTCCAGGATGTGTCAAAACAGCTTATACAGCTTCAGAAAGAACATAACAAAATAAAAGCTCAGGGATGTGTTGTGAATTCCAACCAAAACATTAAGCCTCCAAATTTTGACGGTACGTCCTCCTGGTCCACCTACAAACAACAATTTGAAGCTGCCGCGTTGCAAATGGTTGGGACGAGGACGAAAAAGCTAGAGCGTTGTAAGTAGCTCTACGGGAACCTGCACTCGGACTTTTACGGTCCATTCCAGTCGAACAAAAACAGAATTATAACGCTTTAGTGGCAGCGCTAGAAAGAAGGTATGGAGACGAACACTTGCGAAATTTACATTGGTCAGAATTAAATGTTCGTCAACAAAGAGCAGGAGAGTCATTACAAGAGTATGAAGCGGATATCAGGAGGCTGATGTACTTGGCTTACCCAGAAATGCCAGAAAATTACAGAAATCCCTTCACCGTAGATCGCTTTATTAACGGCTTGCGAGACACGGACTTAGCAAAATTACTTCGTCGAGAACGCTTCCATAACAGCAGTGAAGTGTTGATTCGAGCCCTTGAAATTGAATCATCAAATAATATGTCCAGGCCAAAAGTAAGAGCTGTTTCAATTCAGGAGGGAGAAGAAATAAGCACTGGAGATGAGGTCAACTTAAAAACGCTAAACCAACTGTTTCAATCATTGATAGAGAAGATTGATTCTTTGAAAGAAAGTAGACGATCCCCTCCAAATGTAAAGTGTTTCAGATGCGGACGTACAGGGCATATTCAACGCGATTGTCGTGTCCAAATGAGGTCTCGCTCACCATCTAGTGGGACAGAGTACCGAAGAAGAGATCAGGAAAACTAAAATTATTCAACGCAGAGGGGCGGGTGTTGGCTAATGGGAATTTAGCCCCCAAAATTTACTCTATCAAGAGCTTAAAACATACTGCTGACAGTCTTAACATCGAAGGACTTATTAATGGAAGAAAAGTTAATATAACAGTAGACACTGGTGCTGCCATATCATTGCTTAAGTTCAAAATTGCAACGAGATATAAAATTCGACCAACAGAAAAGAAAATAACACTTAAGACTGTGACTGGAGAATCCGTCGACGTGTTGGGGCAGACAGACATAGACCTACAGCTGGGGAGGTTGAAGATTCGCCACTCGGTATTAGTTGCAGACATAGAAGACGAATTTATTTTGGGAATGGACCTGATAAGTAAACATGGATTTGCGTTTGATAATAAACTTAATACCCTAAGATTTGGGAACGAGTGTTCATTTTGTCAAATAGTCACATCAATAAAGAACCAATAAAGTTGGTGGCAGTATGCACAGCAAGACTAGTCGGTAACAGTGAGACCATAATTTTTGGGAGGCTGGAAAGTAAAACATCAAGCTGCGTCGGACTCATAAGCCAACAAAACACACCCAACACCTACCTCGTTGCAAAATCACTAGTTAAAACCGATAAAGACATCCCGATTAGAGTCGCCAATATTTTCCCAAATAGTGTCCAAATTAATAAGGGGGAGGTGGTGGCATTATTTGAACCAGTACAGAAAGTAACAAGATGTGAAGAGCCAACTTCCGAGGATACAAGCAAGTTACCAATGGAGGTACTTCAGCAATTTGAGTCAACTTGGCCCAATCTCACTCCAGAAGAATTTAGTAAAGCGAGAGAGTTTATAGAAGAACAAAGTAATATCTTCGAAACTAGGAGTAGTTCGGGACGCACAAACCTTATTCAACATGCTATCAATACTGGCGATGCCCAACCGATAAGACAGCCCCCAAGAAGACTACCAATGGCCAAGCAAGAAGAAGTTCACAATCTCATTAATAAAATGCTCAGGGACGGTGTTATTGAAGAGTCATCAAGTCCTTGGTCATCTCCTGTGGTGTTGGTCACTAAAAAGGATGGAAGTACTAGATTTTGTGTCGACTACAGGAAACTTAACGATGTGACCAAGAAAGATAGTTACCCACTGCCAAGAATAGACGACACATTAACAACATTGGCAGGATCATATTGGTTTTCTACTCTTGACCTGAAAAGGGGGTATTGGCAAGTAGGAATCTTTGAAAGAGATAAAGAGAGGAATGCATTCTCTGCTGGAAGTGGACTTTATCACCTTAATGTGATGCTATTTGGCCTGTGCAATGCCCCAGCTACATTTGAAAGACTAATGGAAGTCGTTCTACGAGGCCTTACTTGGAAAACCTGCCTAGTCTATTTGGATGATGTCATAGTAATGGGGAAATCATTTCAAGATGATCTAGATAATTTACGATATAGATATTCTCAAGAATCAGGAACGCAAATCTTAAATTAAACTCAAAGAAATGTTTTCTGTTCCAATAAAAAGTTGAGTTCCTGGGTCACGTCGTTTCCCGCAATAAAAGAATGGCCTCAACCTCGTGACAAACATGAATTGAGAAGCTTTTTGGGTCTGTGTACATACTACAGACGATTTGTAGAAGGATTCGCCAAAATAGCGTCTCCATTACATAGACTTACATAAGATAAAGCTTCTTACAAATGGAATACCGAATGTGACCAAGCATTTAGAAGACTAAAAGCAGCATTATGTTCTAGTCCGATTCTTGCATATCCCATTCCAAAAGGAAAATTCATATTAGATACTGATGCGAGCAACGATGGCATAGGAGCAGTACTCTCCCAAGTACAATATGGAGAAGAACGGGTCATCGAATTTTTCAGCAAAAAGCTATCCAAACCAGAGAGAAATTATTGTGTTACCAGAAAGGAGCTCCTAGCCATCATTAAATCCGTAGATCACTTACACAAATATCTCTATGGACAACAGTTTCTGATTAGAACGGATCATGCTGCGTTACAGTGGCTCATGAAAATGAAACAACCTGAGGGGCAAGTCGCGAGATGGATAGAAAAGCTACAATAATACCATTATCAAATTAAGCACCGAGCGGGAAGGGTGCATAATAATGCGGATGCATTGTCCAGAAGACCTTGCCCTGAGGATTGTAAACATTGCAGGAAAATTGACCAGAAAGAAGGAATTACCTACGTGCGTCAGATAAAGTTAGAACCAGATGAAGAATGGATGTCGGCTTCGATTAGAACCACACAACTTAACGACAAAGATGTAGGACCTATCTTGCGATTGAAAGAAGAGAACAAGCCACGACCATCATGGCAAGATATCGCAAACCAAGAGGTGATATTTAAATCACTGTGGGCACAATGGGATTCACTGATAGTAGAAGAAAACATCCTTAAACGTGCCTGGGAAAGTGCTGATGGCCTTACTGTGATTAATCAAGTAGTGGTTCCAAGGAGCACGGTAGACAATATAATGGCCGAATGCCATGGTGGAAAATCAGGCGCGCACCTAGGCATAAATAAAACCATGGACAAAATTCGAAACCGATTTTATTGGGTCAATTACTTTCAAGATGTGAAAAACTGGTGCCGCCGATGTTCGACTTGTGCAGCCAGCCAAGGTCCCAAAACAAGGTCCAGAGGTCAAATGAAACAATATAACGTAGGTCTGCCATTCGAACGCATTGCTATTGATGTGGCCGGACCATTTCCAGAAACTAGAAAGGGCAACAAATACATCCTTACTCGTCATGGATTACTTTATCAAATGGCCAGAAGTTTTTGCTTTGCCTAACCAAGAGGCCGCTACAGTTGCAGAAGTTCTGGTAAATAATGTTTTCAGCCGATTTGGCATTCCTTTGGAACTACATTCAGATCAAGGAAGAAACTTTGAATCAAAGCTCTTCCAGAATCTCTGTGACCTTTTAGGAATACATAAAACCGACTACTGCTTTACATGCGCAGTCAGATGGCATGGTTGAAAGATTTAATAAAACAATAGAAGAACATCTTTGCAAAGTTGTTGATGAGCACCAAACAGATTGGGACCAATATATTCCATTGTTTTTGATGGCCTATAGAACCGCCATTCACAATACGACAGGAGCTACTCCATCTAGTACCCTGTTTGGTAGAGAACTGCGTTTACCATGTGATATCATGTTTGGTTCACCTGAAGAAGAACACTTAGAGGTTAATGACTATGTCGAACGTTTAAGACAAAAGCTGCACGATATCCATGAAGTGGTTAGAGAGCGAATTGAAATAGCCAGTGACCGCATGAAAGCGAGATATGACCTGAAAGCAAACTCTTCAGGGTTCAAAGAGAATGATCAAGTCTGGCTATACAATCCTCAACGCAAGAAAGGAAGATCACCTAAGTTGACACCACCATGGGAAGGGTCTTATAAAGTTGTTAAGAGAATTAATGATGTAGTCTACCGAATCCAGAAAAGCCCGAAGTCCAAGATGAAAGTTGTTCATCTAGACAGACTAAAACCTTACCTGGGAAATGTTGATCAAGACGATCAAACCTGAAGAGGAGGATAGTGTTACAAATTTAAGTTATTTAAATTTTATAGTTAGAATTTATTTAGGTTTAGTGTAGTATTAGGTTGACGTATTTTATGGTTGTATTCTTAATCTAGGTTTTAGTTGCGTTATCTGTGACAAACTGGTATGCGAGCGGTTCGTGTTCTAAAAAAGGGTGGAATAATTCCGAATCGAACAAGGATGGAAAATTCTCGAATAGTAGGCAGACCCTTATATATAGGGCCGGACGTCGTGCATCGGGGAGTCAGAGATAACCAATGGTAGTGATCGCTAGATGTTAGTGCGAAGTTAATAGGCGAGTTATTAGTAAGTTTAAGTGCGTGTTTTTGTACATAATTTGTCGAAATAAATTGACGTATCGTTTTCAACAATTGCGAGTTTTAATTTGTCGTTGTGAACCCGTAACAATATTTTTAGTTTACTATAAAAAGTTAAACTCACCTTGCCGCAACCTCGATGCAAGGTTTACTATAAAAAAGTACCTATTCAATTCAGTGATTTTATAAATACTTAAATGCCCGAGGTTTTAAGTTCTAAGTAATTTTTAATATTTCTGGTTGGATGATGGTTTATTTAACCAGACCTCTGTTAGTTGGTCACCACCACCCAAAAGCTGTCCTAATTGAATTTAGCTACAGTGGCCACAAAAGTGCAAAATCAGTGAACCAACGAAACAACCTTTGTAACACATTAGTCTTCTATGATACAGTTACTCCCATTGTTGGTTTTCTAGCGGTAAAACGGTAAAAAAAATTATGATATTATTGTTGATTTTTTTTTTCGTAAAGATAATTGCAGAAGCATTTTGGTTAATAGCAATTTGAATTTTAAATTCATTAAATACATTACAAGTAATTAAAATAAAAGTCACTTGACACAGACACGCGCTTTCTTCTTTCAAAACTCATGGTGTGATAGTAAATGGTTTACCAGGTGAAGGGGAAAACTATGTGTTTTGGCGAAAGTTTTGAATATTATTTAATTTGGACTGACGTGTAATCATGAACAAAACTTCACTGTATGATTTTCACACCGCCAACACGCGTATGTTTTTCCCATTGTAACTGACGTATGATGTGCAATTACGTATATGGTGCAATTAAGCCATGACTTTTAAAAGAAAAGGACGCATGCCTTTTATAGCTAGCTTAATGTGCGTTTATATAGTTGGCTTTTTTTATAATTGCGGTTTGTCATTGGCCTTATCATTTAAACTAATGGAAATAAGTCATGACGGAACCGCCAAAATAAAAAAAAACAAACTATATATTGTGGTACTTTACACTATGAATTTAGCAGCAATGGAATTGTTAAATTAGGTTTTACAAATCTTTTTAATGTTTTTTATTGATATACAGGGTGTCCCAGATAAAAGAAACTACATGGGGATTTCGGAAACGTTAAGAGATACAAGTTTGTTTAAATGAGAAAAAAGTTGCGCTATTCTAAGCCCAATCAGGTGCTGTATCAATATTATAGATACCTACAGAAGTTACTAATGGGGTTTTTTGAAAAATTAAAATATCGCCGCCGTCTTGCTTACAAATTTAATGAAATTTGGCAGTTTTGTATAAGCAACTACGGCTAATCGAATGTCGTTAACAAATTTTTTCTAGGCCTTCTAATTTTTTTTAAACCACGGCCAACTTTGTTTTTTCTTATGACCGCCATATTGAGTTTATACCTCAATAAATTGCGCATTAAAAGAGCTTTTTAACCATGTATAATAAGCCTATCTTTGAATGATGGAAAATGTAAATTTTGGTTGGCTATGAAAGAAAGGTCGTAGTTTCGTTTGTTTTCATACTTAAAGGTTATTATCCGTCAAAACTTTGTCATTTATATGATTTATCTGTTATAGTTTTAAAGCTTCTAAATTACTTAAGATTTTTTTTCAGTCACATTATCGATCAAATTTAACATGGAAAGGTTTCCAAATTGGAAGAAAGTAGATATGTATGAATGTTATAATTTGTCTAATAAGAATCCTGGAAAAGCTCGAGATATGTACTGAGAGATATCCAGAAAGACGACAACCATGTCAATCTTTAGAATAATTAGAAATAATTTAATTAAATATGGTTCCTTTAAAAAACAAAATCTTAATTGACAACCTGATGAAAATATTGAAGCTCTGATTTTACAGAGCGTCGTTGAGAATCCTCGTATCTTCCTTCGTGAACTGGAAAATAATGTTAAAGTACCCAAATCAACTGCACAAAGAATTCTTTAAAAAATTAATTATTATCCATAAGCAACACATATTAGTCAAGCGCTCCGAGATGGTGACTTAGAAAGAAGAACCAAGAAAAGAAAACCCTCAATTTCCGCTTAATGATCTGTGGTCCGATGAAAGCAGGTTTACAAACTGCGGGGTGTTTAACAGACATAACTACGTGTACTAAGCCGATGAAAATCCGTTCTTAATTCGTGAAGTGCACCATCAAGTTAGGTGAGGTTTGAATTTATGGCTAGGTCATAAACGGACACATACTATTTACCATTTTTCATAATAATTTGACAGCACCTCGATATCTAGAAGTTCTACAAAATTACGTTAACCAAATTTTAGAAAATTTGCCTCTTTAAGATGTAGCAAACATGTGGTTTCAGCAAGATGGAGCACCTCCATGTAATGCAAGAATCATGACCGACTACTTGGATCAGCAACATGGAAATAATTGGATCGGAAATCGAGGTCCAGTTGCCTGGCCTACACGTGCTTGGGACCTTACGCCTATTGATTTTTGTATTTGGGGAGACTTGAAGGATAAAGTTTATTCTACTACTCAGAAAGAACTTGAGGCAGCCGTTGTTCAAGCCATAGAAGAAATTCCTTCCTAACAAATCGTTAAAGATGCATGCATGTCTCTAATTCATCGATGCAGGATTTGCCTGAATAACAACGGTGGAATTTTCGAACATTTGCTTATTTAATTCAATGTTTTGTTATCGGTTTTTAGTTTTATTTTAAATTAAATAATAAATGCAAACTTTTGCTTCAGAAATAAAAGATAGATTTTAAGACATTGTATTATTTCTTAGCCAGAAAAAAATTAAAAAATAAGGGCCTTGAAGTTTTGCATTTAAATCAAATAAATGGAAGAGTTTTGAAAGGTAGTTACGTAGGTATGACAAAAAACACAACTACGGCATTTGTTTCACAGCCAGCTATTTTTTTAATAAATTCACATTTTCTATCATTCAAAGACAGGCTTATTACACATGGTTGAAAAGCTCCTTTCATGCTCTATTTATTGAAGTATAAATCCAATATGGCGGTCAAAATAACAAAGTTTCACAAAAACTAGAAGGCCTAGAAAAAAATGGTTAACGTCATTCTTCTTACAATACTACAATTTATAAGGCAAATAAATCCGAACGGCTAGCGAGAAAAATTGGTGTACGTAAGCGAACAAATTTGTTTGTCTTAGCTGCCGTTTGGGCAAATGCACTTATTAAATTATTTTGCCTTATACTTCTTTCTTTTTCTTGTCACGGAAAAGTTTAAAACAGCTAGTACTTAATTTACATTAATGCACTTAGAGCATTGGAATTTATTTTTAGCGCCAGTTTTCGTTCCACAAACTTAACTTTAAAACTCCGACACAGTTATGTAAGTAAGCCAACAGAAATATCGATTTAAACATAAATTTAAATATTTACTTTATGCCAGAGGAAGGCACAGTGACCTGAATTGTACTCCTTTTATTTCAAGACATAACAAAAATAGAAATGTTTAAATTAGTACAGACATCGAAACCTGATTAATTGATTAGAGAAATCTCTCTCGAATAGACTCATCTTTGTTTGAGTCCCTTTTGATAGTAATGATATCATTTTTGATCGCTCAAGTTTTTATTTCTCTCACTAAGAATCAATAAAACAATTTTTTCGAAAATTATGCGAGCTGTCTGTGTCAGTACTGGGAGGAATTAATTGCTTCAACCAATCAATGTATGAATTCTTTCAATGGGTGAGAATGAGAATGAACATCTCGCTATGTCAAAACCAATGGAGATACGAAGTGAAGTCGCATCCACATTTCGACTTTCACCCGATTTTAAGGGAGTACTTCTTCTCACCCATTCAAGGATTCATACACACGTGCGTGTATTCGAGGGAGATAACTCTTTGTTCTTTTGACAGCATTTCTCGCAAAGAGGGGAGAGAAAGAAAGAGGGAGAGAAGGGCAGAGAAAGATTTAAAAAAAATAAAGACCACTAATAAAGAACCAAACTTCAAAAACAAGATGAAAATCCAAATTTTACGGGAAGAGACTTTGGGAAAACATTATTTAGAATTTAAACGTGAATTTCACTCCAAATAATATCGTTGCATCGAACTTTAATAGAAATCAAATGTTGATAGTTTTAGGACAGAACTAGAGCACTGTGCACACTTTGGTTTTATAAATATGCATAGGCTGTAGGTATTATCTTAAGAACTAAGCAAAACTTCCTGTATTTTAAGAAGCCGGGTTTAAACGGAGTTTAGTTAGGCCTGATCCACAGTTTCACTTCTGGCCGCTCACTTTTATTTCTCTCTTTCTCTAATAGAAAAAGATGGATATATACATTGTATCTTCATCCCTTTCTATTAAAGAAAGACGGAAATAGAAGTGACTGGCAAGAAGTGAAACTGCCAACCAGGTCTTATACTTATAGAACAATAAAATTTTCTTTTTCTTAAATCTATGTTACATTTGAAAAATTTGTGGATTGTGCATTATTATTTGCTAAAATAAAAGCAGGCCAAAATTATTATTTAGTATTTTTATCAAAAAAGTGTTTTGTTTTATTTAAAGTTATATAGGAGTAAATGGTAGATTATATAAAAAATTAACTTTAATATAGATCCATACATTAATACAGGTATAAATTTAAATATTCATTACATAGTATAAATATTAGACAATAATGCTAAAATGTATTAAAATTTTAGTAATGTTTAAGTTAAAAACAGCTCATTGTAGGATTAAGCACTATTTTTTATTAATAAAATATTATTAAGAATTGGTACAGCGCACACTGGTCGAATTTGTAAAAAAGCTGGCCATAATAAGGGGATAGGTTATTACAGGTTTAGGCCAGGCATTGCACGGAGGAATATCTGTATAATAAAACCGGTTAAAAGTAAAAATTACCAAAATACTCAAAACTACCTTCTAAACAATTTTTGTTGTATTCCTATAACCTATCTATGAAGCCGCCCCTATCAAACTTCCTTCTCTACTTGGATCGTGTCGTGAGGTCAGTCAAAACTTAATGAATTTTGGAATCACAAAGCTTTGTTCTCGACCTCTTTTTTGAGGAGTTAGTTAGTGTTGTTATTGTGTTTTCGTGTGGCTCATATTAGAAAAACCAATTATTGAAAATGGAAATAGAAGACATGTACCAAATTTTAAAATGTAATTTTAGTCCTTTGATGTTTACATTTTACGTTTACGAAATATTTTAAAATGCCCTATTTGTGCCGGGCCTTGCCGAGCTATCTTTTTTTAATAGATATGAAGCTTAGGCATATGTAAATCATGGCTTACCAAAAAATTGTCCGCCTACGTCCGCCATTTTGCCTTATATGCATTATAAAAATGAATGAATGAATGTAAAAAAAAGATGTGAAATATGATTTTTTTACATATAAAAAGTTCATTTTTTGTAATTTAAATTTTGTTTCTATTTGGTTTTTTGTACCAAAAATGTACAAAAACAAATAAAAAAGGAAGTTGAAGCAATGAAAATCAAAAACTTAGGTAGAAAAAACTACTCCCACTTGCGAAACTCAATTTTAAAAAGATGATTAAAAGTGAAAATCGCATCTTGATATTGCAAGCTGTTTTAAAGCTACGGGGCTTTTGAGAGGCCTGCATTTTGAAAATTTGATATTGGTGTTCAATGATTTTTTATAGTTTTTTCAACAAAGACTCTTTCTATCTCTATCTGTCACTTTAAGTTTTTAAGATATTATATAAATTTAATATTTTTCTTATGTACGGACCCTTTTTTTTCGATTTTAAAAATCAGCTTAAAAAAAGTCTGATTATTGTTACTATTAAGTTGTTTGATGAAACTGTGGAACAACTTAAAGTTATTTTTATAATAAAAATATTTTTTTTAGTGCATATTTATAAATATTGTAGCCTTCCAATAAAAATTATTTCTTAAAATTATGAAACCATTTATTGGTTTAGCAAAAAATTTAGTGTTTGCTTATAAAAAAAATTGTATAAAACGGTAACCAATATTTTTAAAAAGTAATATATCAAATAATATATTTTTCATTTCTGGATGTTTTCTTTAATAAAAGTTATTGTTTTTTCATGCCAACTTATAATTAGTACAATATAATAAAAGAATAAAGATGCGAATTTTTCTCGCCGACAATACTCAAGAGATTATCTAGAAAGAATCTTACCGGGCAAAAATATATTCAGAAATATTTATATAAAAATGATAAATGTCTAAGTATTGTTTGTCAGATTTCATTTTTTATGGAAAATCCGAAAAGATCACTGAAAGACAGTGAAGTAGATCTAAGAGTAAACGGTGCTTAATGCCAGAGGATTGTTCGAAAAAATAAATACAAAGCATACAAATATAGACCGGTAGAAAAACACTATGAAGAGGACAAAATACAAAGAGTAAGATTTTGCGAAACTATGCTAACAGAAGTAATGGAAAATCCTGATGTTTTAAATTGACTAATGTGGACTGATGAGTCATTTTTAAGCACAACACAACAAAAAAAAATTACATTCCTGGGCAACATAAAACCCCAAAGCTATAAAACAAAACAGATGTTCAGGGAGACGTTCGGTGAGTGTATGGTGTGGCGTTATCCGAAACACAATCTTAGGGCCGCCGTTTTACTATCGGGAAAACTTAAACGGAAGAACATATTTAAACATGCTATAAACAGATGTTGAGGAGGCTATAAACAACCTGCCGCTTGAGCTGCAAGCTCATCCAATTATGTGCTCAGATTCATAAAACGCTGGAAGTAAGACAATTTTTAAATAGAGAATACTACATTTGGACAGGAAAAAATGTCAACATTACTTGGCCAGCTAACAGCCCTGATCTCAACCCCACCGACGCGACATCTGGCTTTGAAAATGAAGCAAAATATTTATACCAATAGGCCACGTACACTGGAGGGTATTTAGGAAAGAAGTAGAGAAGTTAAAAACACCATTAGCAGTTTGGTAAAAAGACATCAACTTTGCATTCTTCTCCCCATTGCAAGGTGATGTTTTTAAACATTTATTAAATTAGTTTCTTTAGTCCTTTTTCCTCCATAATTTCTAATTTTTTTAGTAAATAGTAAAGTAGTATAGTAGTTTGTTTTCAACATAAATATAACAAACGACTTAAATTGCAAAATAAGTTATAAATATTTTAAGAGAATTCAAAATTAGGAATGTTTTTGTCACGCTGTACCTACAATGAAAATATTAAAACTTTACTCACAATTTTATAAATACGCACGCTACTTAAAATGTATTTACTTACCAAACGAAGTTTTTCATTTTTAAAACAAAACTTATGAGGCATAAAGAAACTTTGTCGTGCAAAACCACATTCTTTATTAAAGTCGTTTTTTTACATCAAAAGTTTTTTTAATAATTTTAAAAAAGTAATAAAAAACTGTCTATGTTGTGGGATAATTTCTTTCGAAATCCGCGCTAGAATTAACAGAATTTTCCGCGAGGAATTTCATGGAATTTTCCGGCTTTTCGCGGCGCGTTGTTTGTAACGACTGAAAGCCAGGCAGTTGGCGTGGAGCTTCCATGGAAATTGGATGACGTTAGACTGGGAACATAAGTAGCCTGTGGTTTAAAGGTAGTTTAATGGATACCGAGGTTTAAGGGTGCGCAGAAATGTTCTCTTTCGGGTTACCTTCAACTCTTTGTCCATTTGAAAGTACTTTTGAGAAAATTTTATCTCCTTAGTATCTTTGAGAGCTTTATATCAGATTTGCTCTACGACTTTAAACTGAATCTGTCAACTGGCTAAGAGCTTTCTACTTGCGTTCTGTCTGATGGCTGATCAAAGTTGTCTTTCAGGTAATCTCAAAAATGTGCCTCTTTGCGAAAAATATTCTTCGAGATCCTCTAGAATATTTTTTGCCAATCTCCTGGCAGTACAGGCCTTACATATTTATAACCACATTAATTTAGAAATTTCTTACTTAATTCTGAAATCAATGTTACTGATATTGGGATTTAACACATTGGTGACCTGTCATACCACTCTTTTTTGTACTCATAACAGACGTGTTTATGAGCTGTCATGACAATTGCTTTTGTTTGGAACTTGTAGAAAATTAATACGTAGAAACAAAATATTGGACTGCCATTGTCTGTATTTATTTTAAACACAAACGTGATGGTTATTAAGTATCTCTAACCGTTTTTAAGTGGTAAACATTAGGTAGTTTTTGGTCGTGCCAAATTCAGGCCCGATAACTTCATTGACAACGATAACTTTAACAATATTTGACAGTTCCAAATAGTCTTTTTGATAGCGGTTTTTGTCGACGCCGATCACGGTGCGGTTATTTGTCATTTGGTACGCAAAACCATTAAAATGGAGACATAAAGAGAGAGAGAGTGAGAGAGAGAGACGGTTGCTGAATAGGGGAAGATGGAAAAATATTTTTTGTTGCCTAAAGGAAACACCTAATTTGCAGTTTTAATACTTAAGTTTTTGGTCAAATGTAAGTCTTTCTATTTATTGTCTCGTACTTAGCTTTATTTGGCCGCAACGCCTAACTTTTTTCTCTGTAAAAATTCTTCAAAGTGAGTTTTAACAGAGAAATTTTTGATCTTGATACTGACTGAAACACATTTTTTAGGCAAGAGAAAAAAAAAACAGGTACTAATTCTCAAAATCATACTTTACGACATAAAAACATTAAAAAATCGGCAGTTTTTTCTGTAGCTTAAAAAATTTGTGTTTAAAAATGGCTATACTGTTCCAAAAAAATATGCTTGGTTAAGTTAGTCCGATGCTTGAAGCCAGCTTACGCTTGTATACTCTGTTAGGAATCTATTTCAAGTATTTTTGCAAGGGAAAAGCTATGTACGAAAATTTTGCCTGTTAGTCATCACCTAAAAAATAGACCGGTTTACTGTGGCCTATTTGCGTTGGATGCTATTTAATAGTTCTGCAACTCGCCATGTCTAAAGCTTTACACAGGCCAGTTTTGCGAAATTTGAAAGCAATTTTATTACTCAAATCAATCTACAACAAAAAATAATATATTTCTTATTTCCCAATTACGATATGCCTTATTACCTTAAGATAGTCAAAACGAAAAGTTAATAAGAAACCTTTCCATTCTGATTTACTTGTTTATATGATACTAGAATGCTAAAACTTTTTAATTTTTTAAGAAGTAGAAGAATCATGGCTTATCTTTCAAATATCTCAGACAAAATGCAAGAGTAGCATAAAAGTATTATTATAATTACCCCTGTTTCTTATTCCCTCATTTTCCCCCTTGTAAAATAAATGTGTTCCATATGTAAACTATGGGGTTTCAAGCTCAAAATCAAATAGTTTACTAATAAACCTAACTATCATATGTATATCAGGAGTGTTACGCATTGGTAATAAATCCGATCATCAACACTGCGTTCAGTAAACTACGCAGCTAGCGCCACCCGTCCGAAATGGCGCGGAATGTAATAAAAAACATTGATTTTGAGAATCTTCCAAGACCCACCCGCAAATAGTAGCATTTTTATAGCGAAGCAACAACATCAATCAAAATTCACGAAGGAACCAAGCCAATCCGTATAAGAAGAAGTGTCAGCAAGGGTGACACAATATCCCCTAAACTATTTAACCAGGGCCTAGAAGATGTTTTGAAAAGCTTAGATTGGAAAGAAATAGACATCAAGGTAAACGGACAATACCTGAACCACCTAAGATATGCTGATGATATCGCTTTAATAACAGACAAGAAAAAAGAACTGATAAAAATGCTGAAAGAACTGGATACAGCAGCTAAAAATATAGGCTTAAGTATGAACTACACTAAAACTAAAATCATAACAAACACAGAATAAGATACCTGGGACAAGTTATTAAACTAAAAAAAGAAAACTAAACAGCTGAAATTAAGAGATGAGCAAGATTGGCCTGGGCAGCATTCGGTAAATTAAGCTACATATTAAGAAACAAAAAATATCCTCAGTACCTCAAAACGAAAGTGTATAAGCAATGTATCCTTACCTGTGGATCCCAAACCTGGACCAAAGATCAAGGGAAAGACAAATGTTACATGTAAAGCTAACAGGTAGAAAAAGGAATGAACGGATAAGAAATAAAACAAAAGTAAGGGATGTCAGAGAAGAAGTAGCAAAATTTAAATGAAAATTTGCCGGTCTTAATAGCAGACAGAAAGACGACCGATGGAACAAATATATTGTAAACTGGAGACCTTGGAAAAATAAAAAAGTAGGGGATGACCCCAAATGAGATTGGCGAACGATTTGAAGAAACACTCGGGAACGAGACGGATGCACATGGCGACAGATATTGGGGGAGGCCTATGTCCAAAGATTAATTGAAGAAGGCTAAATCGGTAGATAGAATAGATAGATAGATTAGCGTTTTTAAATTAATATCTATACAGCTTGGTCGAATGGGCTTACGAGTTACAATGTTAACAGACATAGGTGCTTATGTCCTGGACTAATACTACTGTCCCGAGTCTGACACCTGAACTGAAACCTCATCGTCCGTATGTCCTGTAAGACTCAACCACAGTACATTTTTACTTTTAAGCAAAGTAAGTATTTTGGTTTTTATTTTTCTGTAACAACTATAACAAAAAACCATGTGAAAGTAGATAGAAGTGACTAAGGATGTCGTTGCCGATAGAACAAAGTTTTGCAAGTTGAATTAATGAGTCTTGAGGCAGATATAAAAAAAAAACATTTTGCTATAATTTAGTATCAAATTTAGTATATGCTGTTAAAAAAATTAAAACCTTCAAAATAAAATTTTTAAAAATATTTTATTTATTCATTCTGCTAATTAAAAAAGGTAATTATTAATAAACTAAGTAAGTTAACCTTTTTTCACAACAACGAGAAATTCTTAATAAACAAGTAATTAATTAATTAATTAATACGACAACTCTATTCGTTGAAACGCTCTACATTTCTACTTCTGAAAACAAAAACGCTCGGACATGTCAATTTTATTTCATAAAAATTGTTGTTCGCTATTATAACTTAACACAACTTAGGATTCCCAATTTTGTTTTCAATTTCACTAGTCTACCCAGCGTCGGTTTTCTAAAATTGAGTTTGAACTAAAATTCCTAGCTAGCCCATTAGCACACTTCAAGTGTTCACAAATTATTGAGACAAATGTGATCTACTATATTTCAAAAGTTAGCATTTTAAAAATGTTTTAATTATTGTAAAAAACTGTTACTAGCATTAATGGATTTTGACCAAAATCTAATCAGCTCGTTACAGTGTCGAACACTATTTTACCTGAAAGTTTTATGAAAATCAGTTTAGCGGTTTAGAAGCTATCGTGTTACGGACGGACATACACACATACACACACCAAAATACACCCAAATAACGCATTTTCGGCGTTATCTGAAAAAAAAAAATTGTCGAAAATAATACCTTCTCTAACCATTACTGCGCGGGCTAGGAAGGTAAAAATTAAATTTCAGAGTTTAAATTAAATAAGATAAAACTGTTGCCTTTTCACGATATCAAAATGTTTTAAAATGGGGCAATTGGATCAAAAGTGTCAAACCTAAAAGTCTTTGCATTGCATTTTACCTCAATATACAGAGAGTAAACGGAATAACTTACAAAATGTTAATGGGTGATAGAAAAGTTCAAAAGTGTTACTTATAAAGTTCGAGGAGTGAGAGAAAAGGGTGTTTTAGCAAAAAAGGAAATCCGCCAATGTAAAATTTACCTCCAAAAATGGGTAAAAAGTTGATAATGTCTCCAATAACATAACACCAAAAAAAAATGCCTTTAATATGGAATTTATAAAAGATTAGTTTATTTTTTAGATAATTTTTTTCAAAATCATGTATATATCTGATTATTGGTCTCCTTTTTATACACAGATTTACCAAATTTAAAAATTGTCAAATTTGATTTGTATCTCGAAAACAAAAGGGTTTTGACCCTAATGTTATTTAAACTTTTTTTATTATTTTGACCTTTTCTGTCATTCATTAATATACAGGGTGTTAATAAAGAATGTCGCCAAACTTTTCTTTTTAAAATTTTTATAAACATAAATGCTTAGTTTTTAAGATACAGGTTGTTAAAATTTTAATTTTTTGTTTCTTTTTCCCCCCTAAACTTGCAATAAGTAATCACTGGCAGATCCAAAAATATAAAATGAATTATTTGTTTTATTCAAAAACCTTCCAATCTTTTCAAATTTTTTGTATCTCTAACCGTTTTTGAGAAATCAGACAGAAAAAAGATAATTTGTATCTTCGATTGCTATTCAGAAATTACATAAAATTCGCATAAAATTAAAATTATGTAATGAAGTGACTGTTTTAAATTTTAATGTCATTTAGCAGGGTACAAATTTTCCTTTATTGTATTTTTTCTCAAAAAGGTTTAGAGATACAAAAACTTGCAAGAGACAAAAAGTTTTCATATAAAATAGAAATCCATTTTATAATTGGGTTACTGCATAAAAGTGCTGGGAGACAAAAGGGGGCATGACACCTAAATAAATATTACCCTTTAGTTTTTGCCTAATATTTGGCATGGTTAATGATGTACGTTTTGAAGCCAAATACGTGTTCCAAATTTGAGCCAAACATCTCAAAAACTTCAAGAGCTTTAAAGAAAAAACTCAGAAAAAATCAATACCCTGTATCGCGAAAGCTAAGCATTTGCGGAACCATGTTTATTTGATTTTTTTTTATCACTCAAAAGATCATTGTCTGAAATTTGCCGACATACTTTATTAATACTCTGTATTGTGAATTTTATTTACAATTTACACCCTGCTTTAAAACGGCCATTTAATTCTTACCATTTTGGAAAATATCTACTTAAAATAAGAACTTGGAAAATTTTAAGCAAATGTGATAAATACTGTGTATTAACCCATAACTAGATTTTCTTGATTTCACCCATCTGTATTCCTGAGTGATTTCCTAAAAGAAAATTGTACGGTGAAGGTGAATAATTTAATTGCATCCGACAAATTGTACGATTTCTTCTAGAGGGACAGACACACCGACTAACTTGCATTTAATTTCGTTAAAAGCGATAACATCGTATAACGCTCTCGTATAATGCAACACGTTATCCAGAGTAATTACTTAAGATGATGTTAGGCTATTGCTAATGTCACTTATAGTTTAAATGAAGTAACATGAGTAGCCTCTTAAAATCGCTAATGTCGCTTATAGCGTCGGCTTCTTCATAAGGTCATTTAGTCAATGACCTCTCAAGCTAATGTTTCTAATAATGAATATATATCTAACCCAATCAAGCCCATATTTTGCCTATGTCCAGGCCCTTGCGGTTTCAATATATCTTTCTTTGCCAGACCCTGTCTTTAAAACTATACAACACGAAAAGTTCGGCAACTTTGGTGAAATTTTCGATTTTTTCCAGTCAAACGCCCAGTAATTACGCTGCCGGTAAAACAGCCCTGAAAGACGAATCAGCTGTTATTTTATTTACCTAGTGTACGAGAAACGATTTATTGGCTTGTTTATTTAAAACATTTTTCTATGCTTATTTAGTTGAAAACTGTAAATTTTGATGATGTCTGTGGTGCAAAAAATCAAAGACTTAAAACCATTTAAAAGCAAGTGAAAATAGAGAATATCTCTTTTATGGTTCTGTAACGAAAAAGCGTGAATAAAAATTGAGTGTATCAAAACAGCGCTTTTCAAGACGGCGCGTGTTCAGGATAGCGCGTAATAAAATAGTGCGTTGTCATAATAGCGTGTATTAAGATAGCGCGTATCAAAATCGTGCGAATCAAAATAGCGTGTGTACAAAATGGCGCGTTCTGCTTAGGTAAAACATATTTAAAAAAAACTTCCCTGACTTCATTCCCGGGATCGTAAAGGGTGTGTAACCAAACTGAATCAAGCCGAATGGAACCAAACCAAATCGAAACATTTTTAAGAAACATTATTTTTTAAATTAGCTCCCCTGTCATCTCTTTGGGGGGTCCAAATTGATGTTATGCCTACCTGTGTCAATTGATCCAAAAAATATTCTAACCGCTCCAGATGACCTGACCTTTTTCCACCAAAAAAAATGTCCCCAAAAGTTTAGGATACGTTTCCGCTTAATTCACAAAGGTTAGAATAACAGTGATTTCAAGCTCAAATGCGCTATTTTGATACCCTCTTTTATAGTGATATTTATAGGCTGTTTTATGCATCATTATTTGTGTTTTGTCATGAGTGATGACCGAAAATGATTCCCTTATATTAAAATCTAGGTGCTGCCACTGGTCACTTAATTTTTAAAATGTTTAAGAAAAAAATACAGTAAAATTCCTGGCTTTTATTGGAAGGACACTGTTGGAATTATCTTGATAGTTGGCTACGCTTCCATCGTGGTATTTTGTCCGCAAAGTCGTATTTTTTTTTTTCGATTTTCAGTGACATTGAATGAAATGAAAAAAGGGAGATCGATCAGAGTTTAGAGCTGAAAAAATAATATAATACTAAAATATGCTTCGTGCATATTAATAACTAAAAAGATTTTTAGATTATTTTTTCAGTAGCGGCCCATACACACACACACAGGGCCTGGCAGATGCAGTGTTGCCAGATTTGAAGGTTTTTCTTCAAAATGAAGGGTTTTGAACAAAAATCTTGACTATTGAAGGTTTGAAGGTTTTTATCCGAATTTGAAGGATTTTAACTATTTTGAGGCAATGTTATATATTTTGCAAATATTGCAATAGTTTAATACGTTATTTTTAATTTTGGTTTTTATAATTTATGATTTAAGTTATAAATCTTTTATTTGTTTGTTTTCTTTTTATTTTTATAAAAAAATTTGTTCGGGGTATAAAGTTTTTTTTGGTTTGGTGGTCACCACCCACCCGTTACTGTTTTGAAGGATATGAAGCATTTTTTTACTTAGTTTAAAGGAAAGTCGTTACAAAAGTCTGGCAACACTGGGCAGATGATACACTGCTGTTATTAGACGTGAAAGGAAGGCTTGGCTTGGCAAGCGATATGTCCTACCCACGTCCTACACTTCCAAGTAACACGTGATTTATAGTGACCTGTTTAAATTTGTTTTGATAGCTGTCTTTTTAAAATTATCAAAATATTGATATTTAATATAAACAAACAAAAATTGAGTTTATTGAAATATATTTTTAAACAATATCAACGGCTATTAAAGATAGTTCATAAATTGGAGAATAACTTTATAAGACAGATACAGATTACTTAACAACTGTGTCTCACTGCAATGCTCACACACAGACACTCACGCACATGAATTTCCACTAGTTTTTAGAGATGACACGGTATAACGCGGTATATGGGGTGGTAATAAGTTGAGATCTTTGGAAATCAAATGCTAGATATCAAAAATGTTTACGAAAATCGCAGAAATCTATGTGTTTTATTTTTAGTTTTTTTTTTTATAGCTTGCTTAAAAGATAGACAATCGAAATTTTATTATGGAATAAGAAGGTAGGTATAACATATAAATTAAAAAGAGTACCAAATTCAAATGAGTGCCAAAAAATTACCCCCACTTCCACTCTCATGTCCTGTATGGCTCCGTTTCCATACTTTATATAAAAATGAAAAGTTTTTAAACGTCACATACTAACCAGGGATTTAATACTAATGCACAAAGCGATAGAAATAGAAATATATTCATTTCAAAATAAAAAATAAAAAGGTAAATGCTATAATAACACCGCAAAAGTTTTAAATAAACAATATTCTGCGTATTTTATTAGCTTAAAACTCAAATATTTTTCCAAATTCTTTAAAAAAGGAATAAAATCATAACAAAAACATTTCATATAAAAAGAAGCTTAATACGCCAAAATCGTATTCCATAAAAAGAATTGAGATAAAAGTATAGCCAAGTTCTCCAATACAAATTACAAAATGAAAGATTCGTACTAGTTTGAAAATGTTTTTTTTAAACTTGTTTATTTCGACTGCAAATTGACTATTAGGCATAGTGTTAAACAAATTTGGCTGTAATAGCAAAGGTTAAAAAAACATTTTTATACTAGTAAGATTTTGTAAATTTGTATTTGGGGCTATACAATATTATTATATACTTTTACTCAATTATTTTTACAAAATACCATTTATGCGTATTGCGTACTTGGCTTCTTTTCAATGAAAATCTTTTGCATATTTTGCCACCTTTTAGTAATAATCAAATAAAATATTTCATTTAAAAACACCTTTTTCAGGGTTGATTGATATAAAACAATTAAAAAATAAATTTTTTGCTATATTTTGTTTTTAAAATAAAATATTTTATATTTTGTCATTTTAAAAATAAAATAAAATTTAGGGTATAATTAGGTAATTGGAGAAGCCAAAAACGGAGTCTTAACTTTTTTAATAGATATTTAAAAACCGTGCCTAAGAATGAGTATCTTGGACTCGGTGAGCACTTTTTCTTTAAATAAATAAAAACGATTATATGCATACACTAATTGTGATGGGTCTTTCAAATACAGAGTGTCAACTAAAAGTAACCACATGGGGATTTAGGATTTTGAAAACGATACAATTTTGGTTAAACAAGAAAAAAATTGCACTATTCCAAGCTTAATCAGATGCCATGCCGTATCGAAATTAAAAATAAAGTAAAGTTTTACAAAAAATTTAACATCTCCGTCATCTGGTAAACAAATTTTATTATAAGTCGCAAAGTCTTTCTCGTTTTTGAGGATTGTGCAAGTATGTATGGATCCGTTGTAGTCCCGAAAAAGAACGTTCTGCTGATGCACTACTAACCGGTATTATCACTATTAGTTTCGCCGGCTGATCGCGTTTTCCTACAGCGTGTGACAAGTTGTTCAAATCTGCATACCCTGTATGCCTATATTATGTGTCCAGACGTTCTTGTCTCTTAAAAGGAATAAACAGGACCAGCACAAAAGTTTCTTTATATGATTACACCCTGTAATATAAGTCTCATAAATATTTGAGTTGAAATACCTACTTAAGGTTTTTCTATGTTGAACTATATTAAGCAAGGTTAAGGGACGTAGCACAGAAATTTTTTCTTCAAATGTTTTTGAGAAAAATGGAATTGTTTTTAAACGTTGCACACAGTTTTTGCTTTTACTACATTCGCATTGCATTGTTTTGCCACTTCGATACAAGTTCAAATGATCCCAAAAAAACTCCCACAGTAAATCTACACAAAATAAGCTAAAACCAAACTAAACTTACACCAGTATTTAGTAAAGGGTCTACAGTGCTAAGTGCTACAATCCTAGGTCTACAAGTCTATATTTTGGTTTAACTTATTTTTCCCTTGAATTCAATAGTTTTGAATATTTATATAAATTGTTCATAAATACCTTGCAATATGGGTTACCTTTTTTCGTTGTAACAAAGACATTAGTTCCACACAAAGGTTAGAAATAAATAACAAGAATATAATACTTTGGTTTAAAAATGGTAGCCATATTTAAACCTCCAAACGTCACTAGGAGATTTCCAATAAAAACGGTGTAAGTCAGTGTTAGCTGTCCGTTATATTTTATAATGTTAATTTTTTAGACAAGGTAGCGATGATTAACCCGCTGTTCAGTTGTTTTGGTCGATGTGTAATTGAAAACGGATTCTAATAGGCTCTTGTGCTTTTAACAATATTTAAATATTGATACGTATTTAATAAGGTTTTGCATCTACAGGCATAGTTTTAAGTTACTTATGTATTATTCAGGTTTGAAAATATTTGTAAGTTTTTTTTCTATCATGGATTATTTCTATTGTTTTTCGAACTTTAGACCACCCCTTAGGGGTAGGACTACAATTTGAGACTATTTTTAACGGGAATCTTACGACTGCACGGGCTAAAATTCCAAAAAAATAACAATTCGTTACAAATTTTTTATGTGGTTTTTCTTTATTGCTAAAGTTAATTTGCATTTATATGAGATGAAACTCACTGAGAAATGCTTACTATCATATTGCTAGAGTGAGCCGAATCATTGCAGATCATTGTTGACCTGTGAGTATTAAACAAATACATTTAAACCGGTCGGTTCGGTTCGGTTCGGTTTTTTCATTATAACTTTTGAACTGTTCAATCGTTTTTAATGTGACAAACTGCACTTGGCAGAGAATTAATCAGAGTTTTGACTAAATATATTTTTTGTCCACCATCCCAAAATTCAAAATGGCGGACAAAATTAAATTTTACCCTTCAAAGATGCTCGTTTATTCTTGTGTTGCGAACAGGTTTTAATTATTTTTTAGAAATATTAAAATCATGCGTTCTTGCTACGCAGAACTAGATACAAATTAGTGGTTCTAAAAAGAAATTTTTTTGTTTCAATCATTGTTTTGCATATTATACGATTGCCTTGCCATTCATGTCTGCATTTATTTCCTATAAAATCATTACTACTAAACGTTTTTAATGAAATAAAAAACATCCTGGTGAGAATTGATTACTTTTTAATATCATGGTCAAAGTCACGATCTAAAAGTTTAAGATGGCGATTCCAAAAATATTTTAGTTTTTTTTTTAATTTATAGAAAACTAAATCTTTTTCTTCATACAATGAGGTACAAATTAATAAAATGGTTCTCGAAAAAATCAAATTTTGTTTCAACCATTGTTTTACAGATTATGCGTTTGAATTGCCAATCCTGTCTGCATCCAATTGCTTATAAATTCGTTATTACTAAACCGCTTTTAGTAAAATAAAAAAAATCATGGTGAGAATTGATTGTTATTTAAAGATTACAATCAAAATTTGCTGCTATCCTAAAATTTAAGATGTCGTACAGAAACACATTTGATTCTTTAAAATGGCCTGTTAATTCTTGTTTTGCGATAATCTTTTAGTTTTTTTTAAAGACAATTTCACAGTATTTTTTAGGCAATAAGTAGTGTTTTTCTATTAGTTACTGTTTTCCGCTCTGGTTTGGTCAATTTTACCATAAGCTAGCAGTTTTAAAATGTGTTTATTTGAACAGCTTTTAATTTACACATTAAAGAAAATATCAGCAAAAATTCCTGTGGATTATGTTTACTTAGGTTGGTAAAATGGGAAAAATTCAGTTATTTATCGTAAAGATAGCTGGACTACTTTACGTCTTAATATAACTTTTAACTTGTATAAAAAAAACATTGTCACAATAAAAATTACAGTTAAGTTTTCGCTAAAACCTTTTAAGCCCATACGCATTTATAAAATAGCTCATGGCAGACTTTTCACAAATTCCAAAATACAGGGTGTCCCAAAAGTCCGAGTCCACCCAAATAACTTCTGAACTAATAAAGATAACTGAACCATATTAGGCAGTAGTTTATAACATCAAAAGATCTATTTTATGAAGAGGTAAGTGTTCTGCCCGTGCATTAGGGAACGGCATAGGGGCGGTCAACTTTAAATTTTAAATTGAAACCCCTATCGAGTGATACCTCTTTTTAAAGGCGTTTGAAAAACCAACATTTTGACATAACCGTCAGATGTCTGCGTTAAATATGTCAAAAGTTACAGACTGTCGAACCTATTTTTTTTCAGTTTTTGAAAAAATTCATCAGTTTGTTGTTTTAAACAAAAAGTCTATTAAGTGATATCTTGTTTAAAAGGTCTTTGAAAAGTCAACATATTGGCCTAACTGCCTCTTGTCTATGTCAAATGTGTCAAAATCTATTGACTGTCAAAGCTATTTTTCACCATTTTTGACAAATTTTGCAAGATTTGTCTAACCATAGCTTGTTCGAAAGATCTTTCAAAAACTACCAAGTTGACGTAACTGTCATTTGTTTACGTCAAACATGCTTTTTACATCTTCTGATAAACTTCGGCTTAAAGTGTTTAAAATGACACGATCAAATGAAGATAAAGTTAAAATTATTTTTTTTTATGTGCGAACAAGATGTTATAGAAAAACTGAACGCCTTTTCAACAATGCGTTTACTGACAGACCTGTGCATATAAAAAATAATTTCAACTTGGCATTTTAAAACACTTCAAACTTAAGTTTACCAAAAAATTAATAAAACATATTTGACATAAACAAGTGGCAGTTAAACAACATGTTAATTTTTGAAAGCCTTTTCGAATCTATGGTTAGACAAAACTAGTGAAATTTGTTCAAAATGGTAAAAGAATAAGTTTGGCAGTGGATAGATTTTGACACGTTTAACATAGAAAAGTAGCAGTTACGCCAAAATTTAAGTTTTTCAAAGACCTTTCAAACAAGATATCACTTAATATGGCTTTTGTTTAGAACAACAAACTTGTTAATTCTGACGAAAACGGAAAAAATTAGGTTTGGCAGTCCATAGCTCTTGACAGATTTGACGTAGACAATTGACAATTATGTCAATATGTTAGTTTTTCAGTCCTTTAAAATGAGGTATCACTCGATAGGGGTTTCAATTTAAAAAATTTAAGTTGACCGTTTCTATTCCGCCCCCTAGCGTAACGGCGACACACCCACCCTTTCTTAAAATAGACTTCTTGATGCCATCGACCATTGCCTTGACTTGGTTCAGTTATCTTTATTAGTTCAAAAGTGATTTGGGTGGACTCGGACTTTTGGGACACCCTATATGTATATGCAAAACAAAAGACCATAAATTATTGTCTTTGCATGTTTTCGCAAAGTTACAAGAGCCGCCTGTAGCATGCTTTTTTAGTTTTCTGTAGAGATATCGAACCGAACCGAACCTTTTGGGTCCATCTTATATCGCGGTTCAAAAAATAATTGTCTAAATATATTTTTTCTGCAAAAAACGTTTACTGAAAATGTATTTAAAATGAGGACACTTTTCTCTACAATTAAAGTGCTCGGGTCGGTCGTTTGTAAGATTAAATATTAAGGTGAATTGGGAAAGCCAAAAAATCACCTCTTACCCTAAAACTATCATACATGAAAAAAATTAGTTGAAAGAAAATGTTTTCGAATAAAATTCCATGTGAAGATAATATTTTAGTATAAATTTTAATTTAAAAAATATAGTTTAGAATAAATTTTCTTTTGATAAAAATGTTTTAGAACAAATTTACGTGCGAAGAAAATGTTTTTAAACAAATTTCCGTATGAAGAAAATGATTTCATACAATTTTCTGTTTAAAGAAAAAAATTCAAACAATTTTTTTAATACAAATTTTTGCGTCCCATGTAAATACATATTTTTTTGTATTGTGCAATTTGATATTATACAGGGTGCCAATGTAAGTTTTTGCTGGGACACCCTGTGCATATAACAGTCTAAGGTTATCTCAGTTTTTTCCAAAAAATACCTTCTCGCGAGAGATTTGTAAAAAGAGACTGTAAAAACTGTTTGCTCACTCATGCTTTAAAAATAATTTTGGACAATTTGTCATACATTTTACATATTAGGTACAGGGTGATTTTTAATAATTGTAAAATATCTTTTACTTGATTGTTAATTGGAGTAAAATGTTCAAACAATAATTGGACGATCTGGTAAATTATGGCCACTTTAAGCGCTGCAGCAGTTTTTTTGATTTCTAACTATATACAATGTGCGTGTAGTTTTTCTGAATAGAACAGTCCATATATTTTTACATATTTGTACTCTTTTCGTTTTGATATCAAACACATATGAAGAGCTCTCGGGAATAGGGATGAAAGTCAATTTTTTTTATATTTTAGATTTTGACAAATTCGTATTGTCTGATATTTTTTTAATCTATAACGAATGAAAAATCTTAAAATAAAAGTCCCTCTAATCTCTTGCGGGAAAAAAGATAATAGTCCACAGCAGGGGCATCTTTGCAAAATTCTCGGGAAAAAAGATGAAAGTCCATTTCATGATAACGTGTATATATGGTCAGTTTTTTATACAAAGATAAGATTAAAATAAATGCCAGTCTTATCAAGAGAGCAAAAAATTCTAGGAATTAAGGTAGGTAGTCAGCGGTTTTAGCCACTTCATTTTATTAAGAGTTAAAGAGTTTTCGCATTTTAGTGAGTGTAGTTTGGTTGCGCTAAAATGGATATTAAATTTAAAACAAAAAAATCGTATGGAAGAGTTAGTGATATTCCAAAGAAGATAAGACTGGCAAGTCATACAATGGGAGATGATTGCAAAGGTAAAAGATATAAATTCTTTTTGCATGTAAACGAAGAAGACAGAAATAAGATTATTAAAAATGTTCCAGCTCACATGTACACTATAACTATAGTACCTAGAGTGAGCTTATGTGCCCAAATATTAGCAGAGTATTTTTTTTGTAAAATCTTTCATACATTGTTTGCGATTAAAAGTTATTTTTAGGTAATAAATTACCAAAAAACAGACTTCTAGCTTTTTCCGACCATTTTTAAGATTGATGCTGTCGTGGACTATCATGCCGTTATTCGACAAAATAGGAAGCCATAATTACCAAACAGTTCTGGTAGTCTACAAATAGTTAATAGAACTGTAATTTGGCATTTTTGGGCTATATAAAGTATATTATGTTTTATCCCAAATCTCCAAGGATATCTCAAAAAAGTAATTTTAAATCTAAAAATTGATTTACTGAACATTTTGAGTTTTTGGACTTTCATCTTTTTTCCCGAGAGCTATTCATATATTATGTCTATGCTGCGATAAACATTTATATACCGCAATATTTCTCCTTAAAGGTACTATACATATTGCCCCCTCCCCCTGGGTGCGCCACTGCTATACACTTTACATTTATTTGGTTTACCACTTTGTAACACAAGGTTTTTTATGGAGTATTGACAAACTTAAATGCGTTTTTTCTCAGAACAAGTTTATGGCTGCATATGCATAATATATATTTTTGAAATTAGAACAAAAAAAAAGGAGCAGGCACACTTTAAATGGGATTTTTTTAAAATACACGATTTTAAAAAATTCTAGTATGTTGTAGATCTCGATATCCTAATCAAAAGCTTTATTGTCAAAAGTTATCCCGGGCTGAAAGCGATCATATAACTGGTTTCCAAGATACAGTAGGAGGTATGCGGCTCCCCAACATACGAATAAATTGAAATTCTTTTATAAACTTTAACTTTAATACAAAAAAGTGGTAAAAATAATTGACTGTTATACTTGATGACCATGCTAGATGTCACATAACAATTCTTAAGTACAAGGGGTACTTAAAACGTACAATATTTCTATTTAATTCATACATTTATTTAAATAAATTTATCCATTGGAACACCCCTCGCTATATTAGCCTTGAAAACAGATTCTGCAAATATCTCAGAAATAGAAGACGTTTTGCTAAATTCCGAAAACTGCATATTGAAGCAAGGCTGTTAAAATAATAATAATATTTTCAATTTTTAAACTGTCAAAAAATTGTCATTAGCAACACTGGATTTCGACTAAAAGCTAAGCAGCTCTTTACAGTATTGTACACTATTTTCCTAAAAAATTAATGAAAATCGGTTCAGCGGTTTAGAAGCTGTCGTGAGCCGGACAGACATACACACGGACATACACCCAAATAACACATTTTCGGTGCGGGCTAGAAAGGTAAAAAAACGGACATTCAGTAGAGGGATAGACCTCAAGGTAGGTCAAAGGGTATCTACTAAATTAAAAGGAGTTGATCCGCCTTCAGTGGATGTTTACTGAGTATTTTGTAAAATTATAGTGAGCTGGTTATTTTATGAAAACAAGTGTTACTATGGAGTTTTATTTAATTTAAACGTTTAAATAGTGTGTCCCATTTTCGATGGGATTAAATGGGAAACTCGGTTATTATTAAAGATATCGATTTTCCGATTGCACCTTACTGTGCTCTTTTTTTGAGCCCTTAAAAATGGTGTTATCAGATTTTTGCTATACCCCGTGGTTTCGCTAATACAGGGAGTTTTTGAAAAAATTGCATTTTTAATAATTCCTTGTATTTCGCTTCTTTTCAAAAATATTTGTATTCTGTAAAAACCTTTACATGGCAACTTTTTTAGAGCAAAATAATGACGTTGTCAACTTTTTTTAATATTGTTTATTTTTTGAGATATGGTATTTATCATAAAAACATTAAATACGGCCCTGGATTTTTTTAATTAATATTTTGATTAATTTAATGTTATTATTATCTTAAAATGATAAAACTTTAATATTTTTTTAATTTAAAAATATTTAATATTTCTAAAAAAATTTTAGTCCGAACCTGCAAATTTCCAACGCAAATAAAAATTAAAAATTGCAAGACAAACTAGTTGAACGATTTTTAGTTTATCTGTTTTGAAACGTTAATTAAAAGATTAATAAATAAAGTTAAAAATGTTAAGAAGTTACAAAAATATCATAGTAATTATTTGATAGCACAGCAACTCATGAAATTTACTTCAACATGGAAAAACAAAAGCGTGGAATTGACATTGTCATTTTACTTGTCATTTTTGTAAATAAGTCACTCAAAATTATTCTAAAATGGCTAAAAATCGACCATATCCAGATCTTGAAAAATGTGATATGTTTGACTGCTTTATTCAAGCAACAAAATCCCAATATCTAAACGGCAGAAATATTTTTATGCGCTAAGAAAAATTACTCAAAAATGCCAACAATGTCTTACACATAATCGCAATCAGTTTAAACATTTATATCACTAAATAAAATTAGTTATTAACTTTCGTAATTCATTATTTTTTTTGTTTTTGCCGTAGACTTTGTTTCATATAAATCTTTAAATTAAAGTAAAACCATTTTAATTTGCTAAGTTTTAAAACATTTAAACTAAAAATCGTTCAACTAGCAATTTTTAATTTATATTTATGTTGAAAATTTCCAGGTTCGGACTAAAATTATTTTTTTAAATATTAAATATTTTTTTTTTACCTTAATACAAAAAAATATTAATTTTTTATTATATTGTGATAATAGTAGCATAAAACCAATTAAAATAATAATTAAAAATATCCAGGTCCGTATTTAACTTTTTTATGATATATACCATATCTCAAAAACTAAACAATATTTAAAAAAATTGACAAAGTCATTATTTTCTCCTAAAAAGTTGCCACATAAAAGTTTTTACAGAATAAAAATATCTTGCAAAATAAACGAGACACAAGGAATTATTAAAAATGCAATTTTTTCAAAAACTCCCTGTATTAGCAAAACTACAAGGTATAGCTAAAATCTGATTACACCATTTTTAAGAGTTTAAAAAAAGAGCATAGTAAGGTGCATTCAGAAAATCAATATCTTTAATAATAACCGAGTTTCCCATTTAATCCCATCGAAAATGGGACACGCTGTACACTTGGAGTGTGCATGGTATATGGCTATGAAGATATCACAAAAATTATTATACTTTTTGAATATACCCTGTACATCAAAATTGTCACGTGTTGTCTAGCATGATTGTCAAATATAAGAGTCAACTATTTTTCTCACTTTTTTATATTACAGTTTAAGTTTTGCAAAAGAATTTCAATTTAATTGTATTTTGGTGGAGACCCATACCCGACACTCTCTCGGAAACCAGTCATAGGATAATTTTGAACTAATGAGAACTTCTTGATCAGGAGATACAACATAATAAAATTTTATCAAAATCGTGGATTTTTTAAAATTCTATTTAAGATGTGCACGCTCCTTTAAAAATGTTAAAACATATAAGCTGCTCAGTTTACAAAAACTGGTCCTATTGACGCACCATGTATACGGTGAGATGACAGAAAAACTGTTGCCACGCTTAAAGTACCATAATTTACCAAATCGACCAGTTTTTGTCTGAAATTTCTACTCCCAATTATAAAAAAATTACGTGGATTTTGCAATAATAATGTATCTACATATTGTTATGTATGAGGGTATTCAGAAGCTTTGTTACAAAAATGCAAGGTTTCACTTTGAAGGTCCCAAGCTAACTTTCCTAATTCCGTTGACTGCTGAAACTAACAATCCCTGCAACCTGTCTGGGGCATTCAAGTATTGCTGACCAAAAGCTAGATTATTTCTCAGAATATGACAAACACAGTTTGCTTCAATAAATTTAGTTAATAGAAAGTTCTGGTCCTCGACACAATTTAATAGTTGTTGGCAGTCAAATGCATGGGCGGCTGCTCTTTAAAAAAATAATTAAGATATATTTTTAATAAATTTTCTGGCCAACACACATTTTGGTGCCAGCAATTTTTTAACTGTTCCTGGGTAATTTTTGGGTGGAGGATTGAAAATGGCCATCAGATTTTGTCTATAAAATCTAGTTTTTAAAATAGGAATTATTAACTTTTTTTTAACCTCTATAGATATTTTAGGTTATAACTATGACTATTACCAATAACAAAACAAAAACATATATAATTAAATATTTATTATAAAAAGTAGCTTAACATACATTCTTACTCATATTAGTCACTATCTATTACTGGTGTAGTCTCGCTGAAGGCTCCAACAGTAATTGGCCATCATGTGGCTATCCCATCGTCCTTGATATCGATCTTCCATAGTTTTAATATCCTGATGGAATCTTTCTCCCTGTTCTTCACTACAGTCACCTAAATTTTCTGGAATGCAATCTAGGTGGCTATGGAGGTAGTGAAATTTTATTCTCACGTTACAACCGAGAATATGAAAATTTGAAAGCATAGTATTCACTAATTCCATGTAATTGTCTGCTTTGTAATTTCAAAGAAAATTTTTAACTACTTGAACAAATGAAACCCAAGCGTTATAGACTCAGTCTCATTCATTGATGTGGTGAACTGTGGATCTTTAATAAGTTGTCTTATTTGAGGACGATCAAATATACTAGCTTTTAGTTTTTCTGTGCTAATCCCAGAAAACTTACGTGAAAAGTACACAAAACAATTTCCATCTCGATCTAACGCTTTCACAAACTGCTTCATAAGCCCCAACTTGATAAGCAAGGGTGGTAGTAAGATTTTTTCTCTCGTAACTAAAGGATCATTCACTACGTTTTGTTTTCCTTGGACGATAGTATCTCTTAAAGGCCAATTTTTCTTAACCCAGTGCTGATCTTTAGCTCTGCTGTCCCAAAGACATAAAAAACAGGGGTATTTTGTATATCCAATTCGCTATTCACCATTTTCAAATCAACACAAATTGCCCACTGAGGTTCTTCATAATTAATTTGTTTCAAAACTTGTGATATTGTTTTATACTCCTCTTTCATGGTAGTAGAATGTCCAATAGGAATTGAGGCATATTTCTTACCGTTATGTAAAAGGACAAATTTTAAACCACGTTTTAAACTGTCAATGAAAAGGCGCCAATCGTCTGAAGTGTATTCTGGCAACCCCATTTTGGTGAGAGTCCTTTTATATCGTTACAGAATACCAGCTTATTTTCCTCAGTGAAAAAAGGCAGCAGAAGAAGAAGAAGAAGAAGAAGGTTCTTTCCTTTAATCTGGATGCAAGTAATTTAGCACACTCCTTTGAGAGGTATAGGTCTTTGTTGGTTCATTAAGATACTTAGGAGTTGTTAAATCTGCTTCAAATTCACTGTCGTTTTCTGATTCCCCTAATAAAGTTTAAGCACACTGGCATCGTCTTGTCTGAGACGCCAAAGCGACATCTATGACAAGTTTCGTCCATTAATGTGGTATTAAAACCACGTAATCACGTAGCAACTAAAAGGCCGTACTGCCCGAAGCATATGCAAAGAAGAAAGATGGAAAACGTGCTCTGTGTGGATCGATAAAAATCAAAACGAATTTTATACTTCACACAAAGGTATGTGTGCCTAACTTGCAAGTGTCAAAAGGAGAGGGAAGAGTTGATTTTGGTTGTTTTCCTACTTACACAAGGTTGCATCTCTAGACGTAGGTTTCTGTGTGTTTCACGTCATCAGTAGAGAACATAGAGAATAATATTAATTTTAGTCATGTCAACCTGTAAGATATCCAAACTTTTTCCGCATACGTAAAAATTTGCATGACCTTGAAAATGTAATACTTAAATAAAAAACAAATAATACTTAAATAAAAAACGTAATATTTATTTTTTTAAAAATGAGAACTGGTTTAGAAAAATCTAAAAATATTTAACAAATATAATGTTTTTTCTTAAATGTATAAACTAAGTATTTATATTACAAAAAACTGTGGATTTTTAGAAAACTTAAAGATAGTATAATAATAATCCTTAATAAAACCAATATTTAAAAAAAATAAGAACACACTTTTACAGTCTTCAATTTTTTAATTTCTAGGTTCATGTGGAATAAGGCGCTGACTGTGACGTAGCACGGCACCCCGACACACAATAGGATTCTCGAACGTACCACCATCTTATCTAATCGTGTCATTGACTGAACTTACACAATATTATCCGATTATTTACCATCTTTTTTTAAATTAATGTGTTAGTAAGGGCACCTAATACTCTTAAACAATCATGATATCAATAAACAAACAGTGGTCTACTCGTTTTATTTACTAAATTCACACATTTTCATCCAGCTACTTACTATCTCTTTTTAACTCAAATTAGTGGGACGAGCGCACCCATTCTAAAACAGTCTTGGGATTAGTTTGCAAAGAGAAGTATTTATAAGATGTCATTTTGACAATCAATGTCAATCGACGTTCTTCCATTAGCACACAGTGGGCCCGCGGACCTGATTTTTCATCAAAAAGGGTTAAATTAAATACATACTGAAACTTCTGAACATCTTTACTAAGAAAGAGTAGATAGTCCAGTAGGCCTTGAAAAAAACTATTATTTGATTGTCGCAACTTTCAGAAGTGTCATGTTTCCTTTCAACGGAACGCGTTAAAGTACCATATTTGCATGGCGATTTGACCCAGATTTAAAGCCATTTTGCGACAATATTTTATGTTGTATAAAATTCTCATAAAATAAATCTTGTAGAGGGAGGTAAGTAGATTTTATCCCAGTATATTTTGATTTCAATTTTGATGTATAGACAGGTATGGTAATGGTTTTTGCTTGGGATTTCTGAAATTTTATAAACATATTGATTTCCTATAAATGTTGGAAAAAAAATTTGTTTCAGACATCAACCGTTTTCTCGAAATTTTTATTTTCTTAAAGAGTACATATCTTTCAAAAATTATATTTTAAAATCTGCTGCCACAAAGTGCCCATGTGAAAGATATTATTAATTTACTAAAAAGGGACTTCTTCGAGAAAAAGTTATATATAACCAGTCTTAACAAAAGTGCTTGTTTATTATTTTTAAAACACTTTAGGCTAACTTAAACAAATGAAACTAAAAAAATATATATTAATAAAAAGTACAAATAATGTAAAGAATATTCAAAAAATAAAAAGTTAAAAATGAAAGAAATTGAAATGTTCAAAAATCAAATAAAAAGAAGGTCACTCCATAAAAAATACAAAATAAAAAATCTCAAAAACCAAAAATTACAGATGAAGTTAACTTTAAAAAGTGGATTGTTTATGAAAAAAATAGGTAAAAAATCTTTTAAGATAAACGGTTCTATTTTAAATCATCAGCAGTTTACCGAACCTGACTTTTAATAAACTATTATAAAAACGTAAACGCTTTAAAAATATTTATTTTGTTGGACTTAAAAACAATTTTTTCTAGAAAAATCATTATTAATTAATTATGCAGTCGTTAAACTTGCAGTTTCTTATCCAACACAAAGTCAGGGTTACGTTCGTATTATTTTCTAGTTTTTGATACAGCCCTAGAATAATATTGTTTAACTGTTTTTAATATTTTAAATTTTTAGTTTAGTTTTTAGATTTATTATTATGGAAACTTTTCATCCTTCCATGCAGCTTTATTACGCATTACACGATGAGCTCAATTTTACCTTAAACAACCCCAAGTACCAAGTTTTACACAAATCGGTTTATAAATAGAATAGTCTATTGGATAAGGATTTTGGGTCCGCCGTGCTAGTTTTGTGTGGCTAAGGGGGGATGAGCGGGAGTCCCTCCTCAAAATATTAAATTTTAGCAAAAGTAGAAAATCACAACTAAAATTTTAGGTAGAAAGATTTTTGGAGGCAAAATAAAAAAAAATGAGTGAGGACCCTTTTTTCTGTTATTAACTTTTTCTCTGTAAAACCAAAAAAAATTGAGTAAACAGTTTTTGGACAAAAACTAAAAAAAAATTGGGTGGTAACATTTCTTTTTGGTAATCTAAAATTTTTTGGATAGTTTTAAAAAAAAATATTAGTTAGGAAGGGTGGCTGTTGCCTCCCCCACCCCAATAAGCCTTCGTGTCAACTCTGTCTGAAATATGTGTTTATATGTAATATAATTTCAGGGGCTAACCAAATTTTTAAGGGGGAGCTTAGCTCTTGAAGCTCTGCCCTAAGTACACTTTGGGCCTATTCTTAAATTATGTAGTTGACCCACCTCCCCCTCTGTACAGAATTTTCAAGAAACAAAATACATTAAAAAAAAGTTATGTGTAATACAAGGCCAAACCCTGCTCCCCCTTTGATCATTACTTTTGAACATATAATTATATGTTAAATGGCATTATGTATTTTAAGAATAGGCTCTAGTATGGGTGTGGAAAGAGACAGAACTTATTAACCAATATTTCTCTATTACTTACCTAAATGAAAAAACATTTGCAACCAAGCAGTGTGTACTTAATGTGATGTAATGATCCATACAAATCCATAATGTTTGTGTACCTAAAATGAAAAAGCAATAGCTAGAATTATGTTCAAACACTTAACCAAAAGACAGAAGCCTAAGGATTTTTAGACATTCTCCATATATTTCATTAATAAAAAAATTAAATAGGTGAAGATATGACATAACTGAGTCTCGGGTCCCCCCAAGACCTATTCTTGGGTGCACTACTGACTAAAATATCTACTAAAACTAAAAATGGAAAATGCTGAAAAGGCAATACATCAATAATAATAAAATTAGATGGACAACGACCCATAAGAAGGTGCGGATCTACGGGAGGGGAAATTCCCCCCCCCCCAAATCTCAAACTATATTAAGTTTTTTCATACAGAATACACATCCTGGTCACTATGCAAAACAGTTTTATGCATTATTCATTATGATATCTACCCCCTCTAAATAAAGTTCCTAGATCCACCCCTGCCATAACTGAGGGGTGAACAGCTGAACAAAATTTGTACACCATCCTACAGGACTCAAATAAATTCTTGGCCCTGTAGTGTATTTTAGTGTCCTGTGGAGTCCTATTCAGTCCTGTTAAAAAAATTTGTATACCTACTGTGGACAGATGATCACCCCTCCCTAACACACACAGCCTTTTTCCTCAAGTCTACTACTAGTCACTCCTATAATAAGTTACTCGAAATGACATCACAGTTACTTGGAGTGACCAGTTGTATGACATCACCGGTCAGTGACATGATTTTTCTTTAAATTCATTGTAAAATACACTTCAATTTTAAAGATTTTGGAATTACCAAGTTTGAAATATAAACAAACGCACTTAACCTTAAAATTTTGAAGCAACCACTTCTGCTAAGCTGGTGAGCCTGTGTGGTTACTTGTGATGTCATGTTTAGTGTTACTCAACAAGGAAAAACCTAAAATGAGTAACCAGGTTACCTGGTTACTTGGAGGAAAAATGCTTACAATGCACCAATACTAAGTTGACACATTTTATCTCAAACCAATGTATGTGTTCAGTGTCAATCTGTATATATTTGCCTGGCCCCAAAGGATAAAAGAATTAAAAAGCCTTAAAAACATCTGTTTTTTTATTAAGAAGCATTAAAGCAGAACTTGTGACTATCAATGGCAAAGAAATCAGCCTTAAAAATGAGAAACAAAATGATTGAAGGGAATACCCGAAAAATCTTCTTGAAAAACATGAATAAACTTTTAGAATAACAAGTATATAAATCGACCCTAACTTCAATAACATAAATTATCTTTCTTACCTTGTCTAGTCACAAAACAAGAATAGTTTTGTCTAATAACACACGCTTTAACACAAAACAGATCTCCGTAGTGAAAAAGTTATTTCGTAGCAAAATTTTTGCATCCGAAAATTCCAGAAAAACATACCAAGAATTTGAGGTTAGGTCTGACTCGACTGCGTTTACAATATACTTGTAACTTGCTTTTAATAATGACTTGCAATTTGTAATATGGGTGGAATACTTGTATTATTTATTTATTTTTTTGGTTGCAACTTCTATTAACATTGATTGATGAATGTTACAGATGTTCCTACCTATGCAAAAAGTAATAACAGCAATTTTTATTTAAATAGTATAAATACTGAATTAGGATATAAGTCATTGTTTTTTAAAGGAACCAGATCATATAACAAATTACCATTAGACATTAAAAATTGCAAATCAAATAATATGTTTAAGAGAAAACTTAAGAAGTACTTGTTGCCTAGTCAGCCTAATTGTTTAAGTAAACTCTTGGTATCATATTATATTATATTATATTTTGTTATTTTAGTCTCCATATTATTTTCTTGGTGTGTTTTAGTATAGTAACCTTTTCTTATAAAGAAATATGGTGACAATGCTTTTTTTTAGGATAGGATTAAAAACATTTTTTATACGACAGTCTTGTAAAAGGGGGTTTTGCACACGAAGAACACGATCTGAAAATGGCATTTTGCGCACGCTGTGTGCAAAACGTTTTGCACACGCCTATGTCATTTTTGCGCACGCCTATGTCATTTCTGCATATGGGTCTCCCGTCATTGTGATTTTTGTTGTTGTCACCCATCAATATAAGTTGGCTTAGTTCCGTAGCAACCGTCACTGCTCGTATGTTTTGTTGATTAGATACGTCAAAAAATTGTTGAATTTTTAAAGTTTTGTTGTAAAAATGTCGGAAATAAAAACAAGTTAAATCAAAATTTGATCTTTCTTTCTTTATTAGCAATCGTATAAAAAATATTGTAAAAAACTCGTTTGAAAACCTCTTTGCACACTCCCTCGAACTGTCTCGATCGTGTGCAAAGAGTCGTTTTCAAACCTTGTTGTTTAAATAACTATTTTAGTACAGTGTAAGTACTTATTAAAGCTGTTTTTTTAGTTCTGTTGGGAATAATACAGGAATGCTTATAATGGTGCTTCGGTATTATTAGAGAAATATAGCCAGGCTATAATTGAGCCAGGTACTATTTTGACACATTTACATTGAAAACTGACAGTTAATCCTTCAAAATTCACACCAAAGTCGAATTTAAAACTATCGTCGTTTCTTTTCAATTAATAAAAGAAGGCACTATTTATTCCGGTTCATATAGTAAACAAAGGCCATGTGTTGAAAGATCACAGCTGATATTACAATGTGAAGGTGTCAAAATTTTACCTGGCACAATTATAGCGTGGCTATATTCAAATAATTCTCTAATAATACCGATACAAGCATTCCTGTATCATTCCCAACAGAACTAACTATACCTACCTACTAAAAGAATAATCTAGTAACACACAGCTTTATCAAGTACTTATACTGTACTGTAGAATGTTTTACATCCTATCCTAAAAAAAAAAACATTGATACCATATTTCTTTATGAGAAAAGGTTACTATACTAAAACACACCAAAAAAATTATATGGAGACTAAAATAACAAAATAATATAATATAATATGGTACCAAGGGTTTACGTAAACAATCAGGCTTACAGGCTGACTAGGCAACAAGTACTTCTATACAAATAATAATTTGATTTGCAATTTTTGATGTCTAATGGTAATTTGTTATACAATCTGATTCCTTTATAAAACAATGACATATCCTAATTCAGTATTTATACTATTTAAATAAAAATTGCTGTTATTGAACCAGGCTTTATTTCAATAATTATCCATTATGTAATAATAAGAAGTAAATAGTTATTAGTTTTATAAGTTTGGATTTGTTATGTTATAGAAATACTGGTGTATGTATTAACGTTTAAATGTATTTTTCATATTTAAGTTTGTAATTTGAAATAGCATGATTTGCTAATAAAGATTTATTCAATTCAAAATAGTGAACCATTTCTAACAAAAAATGGCATTAAGAAAATACTAAGTGTTATGTTATAGACAATTTTCTCAAAGTTTTACGTAATTTATAAACGGCCCCAATCGAACAGAATAAAATCAGTTTTAAATACAAATAGAAACATGGTCCGCGATTGCAGCGTTGTGCGCTACTGGAACTTGTTGGCTGCGCAGACCCATCTTTTCGGCAGTCTCTTTTTATTTTGTTTTTGGTAGAGAACAGCAAACCCAGGTAAGCCAATTTTAACCAAAACCAACTCCTACATATGAAATACTCGCGGCGGTGCAATGCGAGTAAACTACAAGGTGTAGCGCCATCTAGCGGACTGGCTCGAGCACTCGAAAGTTTAAGCACACTGGCATCGTCTTGTCTGAGACGATAAAGCGCCATCTATGACAAGTTTCGTCCATTAATCTGGTATTAAAACCACGTAATCACGTAGCAACTAAAAGGCTGTACTGCCCGAAGCATATGCAAAGAAGAAAGATGGAAAACGTGCTGTGTGTGGATCGATAAAAATCAAAACGAATTTTATACTTCACACAAAGGTATATGTGCCTAACTTGCAAGTGTCAGAAGGAGAGGGAAGAGTTGATTTTGGATGTTTTCCTACTTACACAAGGTTGCATCTCTAGACGTACGTTTCTGTGTGTTTCACGTCATCAGTAGAGAACAGCAAACCCAGGTAAGCCAATTTTAACCAAACCGAACTCCTACATATGAAATACTCGCGGCAGTGCAATGTGAGTAAACTACAAGGTGTAGCGCCATCTAGCGGACTGGCTCGAGCACTCGAAAGTTTAAGCACACTGGCATCGTCTTGTCTGAGACGCCAAAGCGCCATCTATGACAAGTTTGGTATTAAAACCACGTAATCACGTAGCAACTAAAATACCGTACTGCCCGAAGCAAATGCAAAGAAGAAAGATGGAAAACGTGCTGTGTGTGGATCGATAAAAATCAAAACGAATTTTACACTTCACACAGCACGTTTTCCATCTTTCTTCTTTGCATATACTTCGGGCAGTACGGCCTTTTAGTTGCTACGTGATTACGTGGTTTTAATACCACATTAATGGACGAAACTTGTCATAGATGGCGCTTTGGCGTCTCAGACAAGACGATGCCAGTGTGCTTAAACTTTCGAGTGCTCGAGCCAGTCCGCTAGATGGCGCTACACCTTGTAGTTTACTCGCATTGCACCGCCGCGAGTATTTCATATGTAGGAGTTGGTTTTGGTTAAAATTGGCTTACCTGGGTTTGCTGTTCTCTACTGATGACGTGAAACACAGAAACGTACGTCTAGAGATGCAACCTTGTGTAAGTAGGAAAACAACCAAAATCAACTCTTCCCTCTCCTTCTGACACTCGCAAGTTAGGCACACATACCTTTGTGTGAAGTATAAAATTCGTTTTGATTTTTATCGATCCACACACAGCACGTTTTCCATCTTTCTTCTTTGCATATATTTAATTATTAGCCGAATAGATCACAGAAACACAGCCAATATATATAGCGAAGCAACAACATCAATCAAAATCCACCATCCATAAGAAGAGGTGTTAGACAGGGTGATACAATACCCCTAAACTATTTAACCAGGCCCTTGAAGATGTTTTAAAAAACTTAGATTGGGAAGAAATATGCACCAAAGTAAACGGACAATACTTTAACCACCTAATGCTGATGATATTGCCTTAATAACAGATAAGAAAGAAGAACTTATAAAAATGCTGGAGGAATGGATACAACAGCTAAAAATATAGGCTTGAGTATGTACTGCACTAAAACTAAAGTCATAACAAACACAGATGAGAATAGCTATCAAGATCAGAATAAACAAAGAGAAAATAGAACAAGTAGAGGGATATTATTAAACTAAAAAAGGAAAACCAAATGGCTAAAATTACTTGATGAGTAAGATTGGTCTGGGCAGCATTCGGTAAATTAAGCTATACATTGTAAAATAAAAAATATCCTTAGTAACTCAAATCCAAAGATCAATGGAAAGACAAATGTTACATGTAAAGCTAACAGATAGTAAAAGCAATGAATAGTTAAGAAATAAAACAAAAGTAAGGCATGTAAGAGGAGACGTAGCAAAATTAAAATGGAAATTTACGCCAGTTATGATATCAGACAGAAAGATGATCGATGGAACAAGTGTATTGTAACCAGAAGACCTTCGGAAAATAAAAGAAGTAGGGCAAGACCCCAAATAAGATAGGCGGATGATTTGAAGAAACATGCAGGAGCTAGATGGATGAACACTGCGACAGACAGAGAAGAATGAAAGATATTGGGGAGGCCTATGTCTAAAGATGGAATCGAAGAAGGTTAGATAGAAATAGATAGAGATAGAAGCTTTTTTTTATTGTAAATTACAATCATTTTTCCCCTACCTAGGGGGCCCCTCTAACAGCTGCGATTTTTTTTTATATGGCCGACTTGTGGGTAATTGCTTAAGCTACCAATCTGAAAATAGACAGTTGTGCCGGTGCAATAGTTTAGAAGATATAAGGCATAATCTATCTAAAAACACATTTTGCGCTCTTGCGGCCCCTAGGGGCAAAATTCATAATTTTTGACAGTCAACGAATGAGTAGAAGAAGGCCGATGTGCGTGCCAAGTTTAATAACTATGGCTTAAACCGTTCAGAATTGAAAAAATATAACCTTGCTTTTAGACTGAGACATTTTTGGGTTTGTTAACAGGTCAGGTACTGTTGGTGGGATCATTAGTAATCGATTTAAGCAAATCTTCATCAAAAAGCCCACGAATGCCAAATTTTGACGCTATGTACGCTCCTTATTTCTTTCTTTGATTTAGGGATACATTTTAGTAAAATATAATTTTTCAGTCCGTGGGTTTATGATATCTTTAGTATATTGCTCTTCGCGACAATCTAAATCCAACGTAAAAAAATTTAAAAATGCGGGAATCTTGGAGCATGGAAGGTATCGCAATCGATTTCTCAGAAAAATATGTCAGCAGCACGTTCTTTTCGTAATTCGTTACATTTTTTTGTTTCACGCCTGTCTGGAAAAATCCCAAATTGTTTTTATACGGATATCTTGATTTTTTGGTTAAAAGTATTTTTCATAGCTTATTCGAAAATGTACACACAAAACTGTTAAGAATTACATTTCAAAATATGCTTCCTTAACGCATTAAAAACAAAAATATACCTTTTTTCTGTATTTATGTATTTTATATCCTTACATTTACGAGGTTTAAAATTAAAATACCCAGCATCATCCCACTGTGAACAAGCCGCAATTACAAAATCTGGGGACACGGCAGTACCCCGCCAAGTTCGCGCGGAAACGGCTGTACCATCTTTTCTTGAAACATTTCAGCCCATATTTGACCTATCTAAAACTGTACTTTGGAATGAGCTATGAAACTCATGTAGTAGACCTTTATAGAGCTAACAATCCCTCCGAGTTTTATGGACTTCCATTAAGTAGTAAAGTAGTTACGAAATTTCAAAAAACGTCGATATTGCCACTCGCTCACTCATGTATAGATCATCAAAATTCTACTGTATTTCCATACCTGCCACAGAGCTAAAATTTGGCACACTGATAGAAATTGTGACCAAACCCTTGGAAAAATCTGAAAACCCCAAAATTCTAATTCCTCCCTTCCCCCATACATGTAAAGTTACTTAAAAGTAACATTGCCCACTTCCAGAGGCGCTAGATAGCTGAGCTTTGGAAGACTGATAGGAAAAATGATAAAACTATAGGAAAAAATGTAAAAACCCCAAAATTTTAATTTGCTTTCCTCCCCTATAAATGTAAAATTATGTAAAATTGACATTGCCTACTTCCAGGAACATTAGGGAGCTGAGCTTTAGAAGGCAGATAGGAACTACAGTCAGCTGAGCTTTGGCAGACTTTTTTTTTTAATTTGTCAAACACACTGTGTTTTTTTTATTACAATCTAGTCAGTAAGACTAATTAGCAATTTTTTTTTAACTTAATTTACTAGAAAAGTCAGATTTAAACTTAGGGTTCACTCAACAGTTCTCCCCGCTTTGTTTAGTCTGTAACTCACAATTGTGTTGTGTTTATAGCATTATTTTGTTTTATGTGTAATTCACTTAGTTTACTAGCTCAAACGGCTTCACTCTTTTTAGTCGTCGAACTAGCATAGTATTGTCTAGAAGCTGAATTGCTTCCACATTCACATGCCGATGGAGTCTATCTTCATGGCTTTTTGTGTACTTTTTTATAGTCTCTGCTACAGTTTCGATTTTTAGATCTCGATGAAGGTCACTATTTCGAACGTACCAAGGTGCATTCACAATGTTTCTTAATACTTTATTTTGAAATCTCTGTACAACTAGAATGTTACTCTCTTTAGCACAACCCCATAGTTGAATACCATATGTCCATACTGGTTTCAGTATTTGTCTATAAAGCAGTAACTTATTATGAATTGTTAAATTGGACTTCCTTCCAATTAGCCAGTTCAATTTTCTATACCTTATCTCAAGTTCTTCTTTTTTTTTCTTAACATGTGCTTTCCAGCGCAATTTGGCATCAAGTGTCATACCTAGATATTTTGCCTGATTCGAATATGGTACTGGAATGTTGTTAATTGTTATTTGTATGTGATTTATATTTTTGTTTGTAAAATCAACATGAATTGATTTGGTTTCATTTAATTTTATTCGCCACTTTGTGGTCCAACTGTGAATTTGGGTGACTGCATCCTGAAGTTTCTCTATGCATTTTTCAATAGATTTTTCTACCGTCAATAAACCAGTATCATCGGCAAATGTTGCTAAGTGACAATTTTCTGGCTTTGGGATATCACAAGTGAATAATAAGTATAGATAAGGGCCTAGTACGCTACCCTGGGGCACGCCTGCTTTAATTTCTCTTAAATTTGAGTATGAGTCTTCCTGTTTTACTCTAAAATGTCTATCAGATATGTATGATTTCAAAATATCCGAATACTGTTTTGGCAGAAACCTTTTTAGTTTAAAATTAAGGCCTTCATGCCACACTTTGTCAAATGCTTGTGCTACATCTAGAAAAACTGCAGAACAAACTTTTCCCTCTTCTAGTGCTTTTTCTATTATATTAGTAATTCTGTGTACTTGATCTATCGTGGAATGCTTGTCTCGAAAACCAAATTGATGAGATGGAATAATTTCTTGTCTTTCTATGATGGGTTTTATTATTTTAAGCAACAATTTTTCATAGAGCTTGGATATAATTGGCAGCAAAGATATTGGCCTGTAAGATGACACGTCATGGAGTGGTTTTCCCGGTTTTGGAATCATGATAACTTCTGCAACTTTCCACAGTTTAGGTACATACCTAAGCCTAAAAGACGCATTAATTAGGTTGCATAGTTTTACGATAGCTTTTCTGGGGAGTTGTTTTATGACTACCCCGTTAATAAGATCATACCCTGGGGCTTTTTTCGAATTAATATTTTTGATTTCTGTTAATATTTCTTTTGGTGATGTAAGCTTAATATGGTCCTCGATTTGATGGGGTTCATTTAAATGAAAGTGTTCATCTGGTGCTTCGTGGGGCTGAAATGTTTTTTCTAAATGACTTGCAAAAATATCTGCTTTTTCTTCGTTACTCCTTGCCCACTGTTTGTTAGATTTTCGTATGGGTGGAATTTGGATAATTGGTCTTTTAAAATCTTTGGTTGCTTTCCAAAGGGAATAGTCGGTATTTTTATCATCTGTAAGTTCATTAAGAAAATGGTTAATAGATTCATTTTTTATTACTAGAATTTCTCGCCTAATGCGCTGCGTCATGTTGTTGAGATTTGTTTTGTCCCGAGGATCACGGCTTTGTTGCCACTTTCTTCTTAGTTTCCTTTTTTCCAATATAAGGTCTCTAATTTCCTTTGGATAGTTTTTTCCCTTAAAAATTCTCTTTGGTTTTCGACTGTTTTCCCAAGCTGCTTGTTGAATATTTGTAACAAAATAATCAACTTCTTTATCGATTTGTTCTGGCGTTTGCAATGGTACTGATAGGTTTATTTTTTCTGACAGACTTTGTTTAAAACTAATCCAGTCAGTCAGTTTATTAACTAGTGAGATATTTGCTTCTTTCTTTGTTATGTTTTTACTAAGAGTTAGAATAATAGGTGAATGATCTGAGTGTAAATTAAAACTTTCTTCTATATCTACAAAACTTAAAGATATATTTTTTACTATAAAAAAATCAATTAGATCTGGAATTTTTCCTGGATCTGTTGGATAGTATGTGGGCTTACCAGTTGATATCGGCTCACATTGATATTCACTAATAGCTTGCAAAAGTTCTTTTCCTTTAGAATTCGTCAGTCTAGATCCCCAGTAGGTATTTTTTGCATTAAAGTCACCTCCAATTATAAAAAGGTTTCCTAATTTTCTGAGAAAATTAAGATATTGATTTTTCTTTAGTAAGTGCCTTGGTGGTATATAGACAGCACTTATGACTAATGTATATGTTTTGGTTTTTACACTTATTAATGTAGCTTGAATCTCTATGGTTTTATATCCCATCTCCTCATAGTGTGATATATTTTCTTTAATTATTACAGCACTTCCCCCATGTGCAGTATTGCTAGGGTGAGTTGTATGATACACTTTATAACCTTTAAATTTAATGTGAGACTGGTTAGTGAAATGCGTTTCTGACACAAGACAGACGTCAATTTTTTCTATGTCTAGAATAACTTGCAAGTCTTGCTGATGTTGCAAGAGACCATTGGCATTCCAAGCTAGGATTCTAAGATTACTGACCATTTTGAGGCATATTGGTAGCTCCGTTATTGCTACTTTCTAGTTTAGTTAATCGCTCATCAAGTTTGTTCAATTTCTCCAAAATTAATTGTAGTGTTTGTTCCATAGTATTTTGACTACTGATATTAATATCAGGTATAGTAGCTGTTGCTGCTACTTGGCTGTATGTCCTTGTCACAGAGTTTTGTGTGACTGTGTTTCTTGTCTGTTGGTTTTGTTTATTTGTACTCACGTTTGGTATGAGATTCAGTTTCTTAGGTTTATTTTTCAATTTTTGTATTTCCTTAGCAACAAGGCATCCTCTGTAGTTAGCAGGATGCTTGCCTCCACAGTGGATGCATTTTGGCTCAGATTCTTTTGGTTTGGGGCATTCTACAGTAAGATGTTTCCCCGTGCATTTTACGCAACGTGGTTCTTTAGCGCAAAATTTTTGCGTGTGTCCATAAGATTGGCATCTTTTGCATTGAGGGACTACCTTTGAGGTTTTTAGTGCTTTTATTTCCACTTCAATCCCAAGGATACTGGAAATTTCAAAAATTTTGTTGATATCTTCATCGTGGCTAAATGTGAGCATAAACATGTTAAGAGGTTGTCTTGTTCTCCATTTAAGTTTGTTGCTGGCCTCCAGTGCCTTAAAACCTTTTTTTTGTAGATCAGCTACAATTTTTTGTGGGTCACATGAGAAGTGTAGCCTATTCGCTATTACTCTAATTGGCCTTATTTGTTTGTTTTCGTATGAGTGCCATTGATGCTTTATTTCATTAAGCATTTTAGTAACCAGCCGATAGCTGTCTGCGTCTTGTACATTTATTTTAATATTTTCGTTATTTAAAACTTTTATTTTAACTCCTTGTATGATATTTAACTTTTCATAAATATCATTAAAATTATTTACGCCATTTACCATAATCGGTGGAGGTAATGGAGCTTTTTTAACCTTAGTTGGGGGTTCTTCATTTTGTGTTTTATTGGAGGGCTCTCCAGTGCCCGAGCTTTGTTGTGGTGGTGAGAGTGAAGTATCCATTCGACGTTTTTTCCAACCTTTTCCTTTTTGTCTGATCCACTCAGTTTCTCTTGCCAGATCGTCCTTATCAGTAATGTAGTCCATGTCAGACTCTTCTTTTTTAGTGACTTTTGTCTCTAAATCTGCAAATTTTCTTTGCATACTTTCCAGTTGACTTCGGAGATAATCCACTTGTACACTAAGTGAATTTTTTTCGTTTTGGGATTTTTTCCATTCGCTATATAAAACTTCTTCATTTTGTGTTCTAGCATGGCTATCCTGAAATAATTCGGCATTATCCATTTTTTCTTGATTTTGTTTGGGCTTTTCGCTAATTTTTAAAACAAGTTTCACAGGTGATGGTACACTTTTTTTGCTTTTAAACATGATATATTATTTATAATACACATTGTATATAGATTCTCAACACAGGTATCTCGCGCGCAAGGTTTATTGTAAACAAAACAAACTCCGACTTTGACCTCGTTAGCACTATCATTCAGGTACGATGCAATATGATAGGAAAAAAGATAAAACTATAGAAATAAATTTTAAAACCCCAAAATTTTAATTTGCTTCCCACCCCTCTAAATGTAAAGTTGAAAAAAATGTAAGGGCCGATAGGAACTATGATAAAACGATAAAAGAAAATTAAAAAATCCCAAATTTTATTTAACCTCGCTAGAGGCGCTAGAGTGCTGAGCTTTCGCAGACTGATAGGAAATATGATAAAACTACAGGAAAAAATCTAAAAACACCAAAATTTTAATTTGCTTTCATCCCCTATAAATGTAAAGTTATGTAAAATTAACATTGCCTACTTTCAGGAACATTAGGGAGCTGAGCTTTAGAAGGCAGATAGGAACTATGATAAAACCTAGGAAAATATTTAAAAAAACTCAAAATTTTGGCATTGCAAAAGTTTTGAACAATATTCCGCATATTTTACTACTTTAAAACTGAAATACTATCCAAATTCTTTAAAAAAACGAGTGAAATCATAATAAAAACATTCCATGTAAAAAAAAAGCCAAGTACGCGAAAGTACTATTCCGTAAAAAGAATTAAAATAAAAGTAAAGCCAAGTTCTCCAATACAAATTTCAAAATGAAAATTTCTTACTAGTTTGGAAATGGTTTTCTAAACTTGGCTATTACGGCTGCAAATGACTCTTAGGCACAGTGCTAAATTGAACATAAAGAAGTTTGGCTGGAATAGCAAAGTTTAGAACATTTCCAAACTAGTAAGAACCTTTCATTTTAAAATTTGTATTGGAGAACTTGGCTTTAGTTTTATCTTAATTCTTTTTACGGAATACCACTTTTGCGTTCTTGGCTTTATTACATGAAATGTTTTTGATATGATATAACTTTTGGGTATATGTTCTAAACTAAAAAATTGTGACCATCGAACTAATTTCCCTTCATCACGAATTGGATCCATTCCATAAAATTCAGTGAGATCCATTATTGGTTGTGGATTGGGCTCTGGACTCAGTAAAAGTTGAAAGTAGTTCCTCATTGGGTTTGTCTTCTCTTCCTGCCATTAGACATTATTACTGTTCACTCAAGCTGGTAAAAAATTTGTTCTACTCTTTTATATATTTGCAAGAAACTCTGTTCTGCACTACTTTTTATTGTTGTAAAATTACTTTAAGTATAAATCGGCGGGAATTAAAAGTAATTGGTGGCAAAGCCTGGTTTTCTTCACTATTATATATTGGTGCACTGTGTATATAAACTTTTATTGTTTTTATTCGAAAACAATAGTTTTGCAAAGATATGCGCAAGCGATTTTTGGCTTTAACGAATTCATGCATAAAGCTGGCAGCTTATGTTCTAGCTAACTATGGACGCATCCACCAATAGGTGATAAAATAGTAAATTTGATTTAAAACTTACTGAAATAGGGTAAAAATTAGTAATTCAAATTGTCTTTAAATAAAAAATACTTTTATGATTTTTTTATAAATTGTACTCATATATCTTTTGGGTGGCGGTAGCCATAACAAAAGAGCGAAAAGGCAAAAGATCGAAACTACGAAAGCTCGAAAAACACAAAAGATCAAAATGGCAAAACATCGAAAATACAAAAGATTGAAAATCAAAAGATCGAAAAAAAATCGCATCGATCGAAATATACAAAATGGCGTCTGCTTAGATATATTCACATAAACAGTTTAGGCAATGTCAGGTAAGTTAAAATTACCTAAGTAACTGTTAAATAAACCGATGGCTTGCCATACTTAACGCAACTCATATTTTTTCAAACAAAAAACTTTCCTGATTTCTTTTTTGAGATCCTAGAGGGTGTGTAAGTGAACTGAACCGAACCGGACCAAACCGAATCGAACCGAACCGACCCGAACCGGTTTAATTCGCTTGGTCTTACACCCTGTAGGATCCCGGGAAACACGTCACAAAAGCTTATTTTTGAAAAAATATGTTAGAAAGAGACGTCGAACTATGTAATAACGATATTTTGAAACGTAATATTTTGATTCGCGCTATTTTGATCATTTGTCTTTCGATATTTTGTACTTTCTATCTTCTGTATTTTCGACCTTTTGTCTTCTGATCTTTTGTTTTTCAATCTTTAGTATTTTCGATCTTTTGCCTTTTCGATCTTTTGTAGTATCGATCTTTTGTAGTATCGATCTTTTGTTTTTAGATCTTTTGCGGTTTCGATCTTTTGTCTCTTCGATGTTTTGTATTTCGTTCTTTTGTCTTTTCGATCTTTTGTTTTTGGATCTCGAACCGAACCCATATCTTTTATTTACAAATACTCTATCTAATATTTTCTATGATCGAAAAATTATAAGTTTCTATTGGTATTAGTACTCTCATTGGCTAATTGGTGATTGACTCCCAATCCTCCCCACTGGCTACGCCACTTTAAAGTAGAAGGAGAAGATCTGTGACCTATTAAAATACCGAGAGTGAAGTTGCGAACTATACTTGAAAATATATATTTTAACCCTTTACCTCAAAGACAAATTAAGGTTAAAAAGGTAAGTCGTAAAGAAAATTAGAAACTAAGATTGGTGTACGATGGCGTAATTTAAGCAAGCGAAACCTCTAAACTTAACTAAACAGAGTGAATGGGTAAGTTTACAACAGGAAAACATTTTAGGTAAAATAATTATTAAACTGTTAAACAGAAACATAACGTATAAATATAAACGGTATTTTAGTGAGCGATACAGGAGGCCAAAATATCATAAAAACTTTTTATAACTTGGTGGTTAGCATTCGTCTGTTTTTAAAATATATAGTTTTATAGAGATTTAGAGAAGTGGGAGCGGGGATAATGTCTTTTAAAAATCTACCACCAAGTAAAAACATACTATTTATTTAATCTAAAAAAATAATAATTTTTTAAAACATACTATTTTTAAAACTTATACTTACGTCTCTTATTTAATGCTTTTTGCTTATCTCGACATCAACAAGAAAGTACGAAACACAGAGACTGAGAGGGCTTTTCCTGAAAAAACAACGCTAAAATAAAGGATTTTTGACCCATCCCCTTTTCCCCTTTGTAACGCATTTGTCAGAAAAAACACTTTTAATAAACATTAAATGTAATGCAAGGCTTAACCCTCCTCGTCCCTTACAGCGTTACGCATTTTAAGAATGCTCCCATAATATTTTGGTCAAAAATCCATCCAAAAATGCGCTTTCCGGAATATACCAAAACATATTTTTCTTAATAATTTGTGTTATAATAAAAAACTTCGTAGGAGCTCTCTTTTCTGAGAAATTTATGAAAAACTGTTTTGAATGCTGATATAGTGTGAAGTTGATTTGGAGTGTGCTAAAAACTAGGAATGTATCTGATTTATCATAGATCTATTTCTCTTAAATGGGGGTCAACAGAAAAGAAACTGATGCATTTTCAGGCACCTAAAATGGCTTGTTAACATTTCCTGACGGACGTGCCAATTTGTGGCGTTTACTGACGAACCTCATAATTTGTGAGTTTTTTTATTAGATAATTTTGCCCCAATTTTGCTATACATTCGATTTTATAAATATTCCAAGAAGGTTTACAGCAATTTATTTTGTTTCAATGTCATTAAAGGTCAAATAGTATTTATAATTTTTATTAAGAAACCTATATTTAGTTACTACTTATATGATATCGGGATGATTTTGATCATATTCTTCTACATATAGGTATTTTCACACCTAATTAAAATATTCAATTTAAAAAATTCTCTTACTCCACCCTGGAAGTAAAAAATCAATTAGAATCAGTATTTGCAACTTAGCACACTTTTCTTCTTAAAATCTAGTATAAATATCAACAAATAATGCCACAGTCCTGAAGCTGCATGACATTATTTTTTCTAATAATAGCCAATTTTAATGGGTCATAGCTCCTGGACTAATGACGCTAGATAAAAAAAAACGGGGGAGGTATGCCATAGGGCTTCCTTAACTGTAGGCGCGAAAAAATGCATTAAAAAAAATATATCAACATAAAATATGTTGCTATGTTAATATTTGGATAAATTTGCCGCCATCTTGGAAACAGTGTCAGGTAAGTAAATTCTTTTTAAATATTAGACCTGACTTTCTGAATGTTTGTTCCAAATTTAGTAATGTTTACTTAATTGGTATTGGAGTAGCATGCATCAATGTTGGGTTCTAGGAATATGTCAATTTCTATGGGGCATCTTTTAAAGTCAAAAAGTTTTGAAAGCCACAAAAATTTTACAGCAAATTTCCAACAGTTTTGTTTATAGTTTAAAAGTTTTTTACTTTGTTTTTGTAAAATTTCGAATTCTGGTGATTTTTTTAAATCAAACTACTCAAGAATCGTGTTTTTCAAATAAATCTTAACTTTTTAAGGGCGTGTAAGGCCAAATGAACTTGAAAGCATTTTTGAAGTGTAAACTTCTTTAGGCGCGTTTAGCACTTTTTGTGGGTACTGAATTGAACTGATCCGCCACGCTCGGCTATGTGACGCTCATTCGGGTGAAGTCGGCTCGAGTCGACTATTTGTGAGAGGAACAGTCAGCAGAGCGATATGATGATGCAGATGAAGGCCACTCAGAGCAAAATTTACCAGAGTAATTTATAGCCAATTATAATTATGTAAATGTTATTACTTTGTATATTAATTTCTCAATATACAACGCAAAAAATCTTGTATTTCGTATTATTAATTTCGCCTTGTTGAAGTTTACACTTCTGTCGTGTGGTCTTAAGCACACACAATTTTTTTTTAAATCACTGAATACAAGTTATATAGAAACGAGTATAATCTTGACTATGAGTATAACCTAATTCTTGACAATTTTTTAACGCCATTTTAAAAAAATTCCCTTACCCATTCCACGGTAAATCAAAATAAGGGTGCTGCTTTTTTATTTTTCGACAGAGTATGTGTACAAATTTTAATGCTTTTCGCCCATTTCCCACGTAGTTAGGTTTATACAGCTGGGGCTAATACCAAAACGAGAAGAATACAAGGAAACTACTATACTTAAATGAAAGAATCTAAAATAAATGACAAAAGTAAAAAATCGGCATGTTGATATCTAAAGAAAACGCTACACAAATTAAAACCAAGAAGCAAGAATCTAAAAATTGCATACAAAAAAGCATACAAAATGTTAAAAATGGTATTTTGAAATTAAAAACCCGTTTTCGTTATTTCTTTTCTGGAAATAAATCTACTCATTGAAACTGAAGACCGACTTCCGATTTGCTTTCCTGGAAAATTTGGTAGTAAATTTCTCACCGCATTGAGATCGATTGAACTCAGTTTAGATTTATATAACGACTATAATTCTCAGGATTAATTCAAGCGGAACAATGCAACTGTTTCCGCGTAGGCATACAGAGCGGTACGAAATAATCATAACAAAAACATTTAAAGCCAGGTACGCGAAAATGATATTCCGTAAAAACAATTGAGATAAAAGTAAAGCCGAGTTCTCCAAGACAAATTTTAAAATTAAAGGTTCTCACTAGTTTGGAAATGTGTTTTTTTTTTTAACGTTGCTATTACAGCCTTCTTTATGTTCCATTTAGCACTGTTCCTAAGAGTGATTTGCAGCCGTAATAGCCAAGTTTAGAAAACATTTCCAAGCTAGTAAGAACTTTTTATTTCCAAATTTGTATTGGAGAACTCGGCTTTTATCTCAATTGTTTTTAAGAAATATCAATTTCGCATACTTTACTTTTATTTACATGACATGTTTTTGTTATGAGTTTACTCCTTTTTTAAAGGATTTGGATAATATTTAAGTTTTAAAGTAGTAAAATATGCGGAATATTGTTCAAAACTTTTGCAATGCCGTATTAAAAATTTTGAGGTTTTAAATTTTTCCTATTAGTCCGGAGCCTAACCCACTTTTGTCGGCATTTTTGCGTACCTTAATAAAACTTGGCACGATTATAGAACAACACTATAGTATTATTTTACGAAGTGGTGCTCATCCCGAGCCCTGTGCAGAGCAAAGATACAGAATATTTTATTTTTAATTGCATCTATCTCATTAAAATTCTGTATAAAAATCAAATGTAAAGGTAGAGCAATGAAACTTGGCACCGATTATAAGGACATATACACTCTTATTTTAAGTGATAAAAAAATATATTGCTTTATTTTTCCCAGAAATAAAAAATTATTTTTTTGAGAAATTTATGGTGTCGGTGTTGAGTAGAAAAAAAATTCCAGGAGCTTAGTTATGCAAGATAAGGTGTTAAAATTTAATGTAGGCATAAACAAATCGTTTCACCTTAAAATAGAAATTCCTAGTTGGGTGTGACGTAAACAGGGTCGGAGTACAGGGGGATTTTCTTTAATAATTCTAAATTAAAAAAATCTAAAAAGATGAAAATGTATTTCTTAGACACAAGGATATTTTCCAAAAATATATATCAAATATAAATAAAAGATACTTAGCTTTTATTTATATTTTACGATAAGAAAACAAAAATTAGTTTGAACTGTCATTTGCACCTGTAATAGCCAAGTTTAGAAAATCATTTCCAAACTAGTAAGAAACTTTCATTTTAAAATTTGTATCAGAGAACTTGGCTTTACTTTTATCTCAATTCTTTTTACGGAATACCATTTTCGCATACTTGGCTTTTCTTACTTGAAATGTTTTTAGTTATGATTTGACTTTTTTTTAAAGGATCAGGATAATATTTAAGTTCTAAAGTAGTAAAATATGCGGAATATTCTTTAAAACTTTTGCAATGCCTTATTGTTTTATCATAGATCCTATCAGCCATTCGAAGCTCAGCTCTCTAGCGTTCCTGGAAGTGGATCATGTTACTTTTCCATCACCTTACATTTATGGGGAGGGCAGAAAATTAAAATTTTGGTGTTTATTAATTTTTCCTATAGTTTTATTATAGTTCCTATTGGCCTTCCAAAGCTCAGCTCCCTAGCGTTTCTGAAAGTGGGCAATGTTACTTATAGGGAAGGGAAACAAATAAAAATTTTGGGGTGTTTAAATTTTTTCCATAGTTTTATCATTATTTCTATCAGTCTGCCAAAGATCAGCTCTCTAGCGCTTTGGGAAGTGTGCGATGTTACTTTTAGATAACTTTACATGTATGGCGGAGGGGAGTAAATTATTATTTTTAGGTTTTTTGTTTTTTTTCAAGGGTTTGGTTATAATTTCTATTAGTCTGCCAAATTTCAGCCTTGTAGCATGTCTGGAAGAACTGTAGAATTTTCATGATCTATACATGTGTGAGTAAGTGAGTGAGTGAGTGAGTGGCAATTTAAAGGGCAATTACGAAGTTTTTTGAATTTTCGTAACTACCTTACTACTTTATGAAAGTGCATGAAACTTGGAGGGGTTGTTAACTCTATGAAGACGGTGCAAAGCTTGAGTTTCGTAGCTCATTCCGAAGTGGAGTTTTAAATAGGTCAAATATGGCCTGAAATAATTCAAGAAAAGATGGTACAGCAGTTTACGCCGCAAACTTGGCCGGGCACTGCCGTGCTCTTAGATATTGAAAGTAATATTTTGACACCCCAACCTTACTTTTTGGCTGAGACATTTTTGGGTCTGTTAACAGGTCAGGCAGTGTTGGTGGGATCATTAGTAATTTATCATTAGTAAAACAGGTGTAAAATCTTCATCAAAAAGCCCACGGAGGCCAAATTTTGAAGCTATGGCCCCGGACTAACTGGGCATTGAACCAATAGAAGCCTAAATAATTAATAAAAGCAAATTAAAGGAATCAAGGGAAGAAAATGTGATTTAATATTTTTGAAAATTTTTAAAGCACCCATAACATGATATACAGGGTGTCCCATTAAGGATGGCAGCCGGATTTATTTCAGAAACTACTATAGCTACGACTTCGCGAAAAAAATTGTTATGAGCAACTCGGCTCTTGCGAATTCAACTAGAATATTTTTGTTTCTGTGGTTCTCGTCAGGTAACAGTACTTAATCTATCGACAATAATAATTTATTTTTTGAAAAAAACACTACAATTAACATACATAAAGTATGCGATATTCATTTTTTTTAAAAATTCTGTATAATTTGGACCCCCAAGGTCACTTCCCCACCTTAAAGCAATGAAAATGTCAGTTTTGATAAAAAAATTAATTACTCCTACGTGGTCACTAAATCTTTTATTAATTATTCGACTTATTTAGATAATATTAAATAAATGGATCTATGACGGATCTGATACCCTCCTAACCCATTAGCACACTCCAAGTAAACTCCATGCTATATGAACTTTAAAAAAAGTTTTTTGTAAATATCTCTGAAACGAAAGCTCCTACCAAGTTTTTGGTTGGAACACAAATTTAAAAAAAAATGTGCGCTACAATACTCCGAAAACCGCATATTGATGCGACGCTCCGTTAAAAAGTTAGCATTTTTTAAACTTGTCAAAAAACTGTCATTGATGAATTTCAACCAAAATCGGATCAGCTCGTTACAGTATCAAATACTATTTTACCTAAAAATTTCATAAAAATCGGTTGGGCGGTTTAGGAACTTAAACTATAGACCAATTGCTCCACTTCCGGTGATATCAAAAGTAATGGAAAGAGTTGTGAACAATCACCTAACCAAGTACTTGGAAAAGTACAAAATTATCAACGACAAGCAATAAGGATTTCGAAAATATAGGTCAACTGGCAATTTACTTACATACGTCACTCACTTATGGCAAAAAGCGATTGAGTTACGGGGCGAAACAAGAACAATTGCCTTATATATATCTAAAGCATTTGATAAAGTCTGGCATGAAAATCTGCTCAACAAGCTCAAAGCAATGGGATTGTCGCCGAAACTTTGCACTTGGTTTAAAAGTTACCTTAAGTATAGATCCATTTATGTTGCACTGGATGGCCGGAACTACAACTCTTACCACAAATAAATGCTGGTGTACCACAGGGAGCAATCCTGATCTGATTTACATAAATGACCTCATAGATAAAACAGTAAATCCAATTTATTGATTTGCAGATGATGGCAATGTAGTCTCCTCAGTCATGCCACCTACTCAGTGTCTATCCGCACGTGAATTCCATCATCTTAGAATAACTTAAATATCGCAGATAAATAACGACCTGGAGATAATAGAGGACTGGGGCAACAAAAACCTTGTACAGTTCAACGCGAAGAAAACCCAAGCAGCCCTGTTTTCAAAAAAGACCAGCACCGGTGAGCCAAACATCATGCTATCTGGAAGTGCTGCCACATTGCAGAGCCAGTTGAACATCTTAGGAGTCACTGCAGAGACCAACATGTCTTGGCACAGTCACGTGGCAGATATAGCTAAAAGGGCGTCCCAAAAGCTTGGGGTGCTATTTCGAACAAGACATCTGCATACACCAAGCCAACTGCTGACACTCTACAAAGCCCAGATTCGACCAACTATGGAGTACTGCTCACATATATGGAGTGCGGCACCCAAACATACCTTAATGCTTTCGAACACCGTGCAAAAACGAGCTATTAAGCTCATCAATGACCCCGCACTTACCCGTAGCTTGGATAGTCTCGAACATCGAAGAACTGTGGGCGATCTATCTCTCTTCTACAGGTATTATCACGGAAAATGCTCTGAAGAGTTGCCCACGTAATATCCCCCCGGGAGTAGCACCTACTAGGCGAACACGTCAAACAGACGGTAACCATCAATTTACTGTCAAAATAGAGGCACCAAGAACCTCATTATATCAGAATTCATATCTCTGGAGAACAGCATCGCTGTGGAATAAACTACCTGCGACAGTTTTCCCTGCAGGTTACAACTTGAACCGTTTCAAAACCAACACACACCAACATTTCCGCACACTGGCCGCTTCTCGAGCGTGATAGGGATCTCCTTGCGAGTGCGCTTAACCGTAAAAAAAAAAGGAGCTAGCGTGTTATGGACAGAGTTACACACACACACACACACCTACACACACACACACACACACAGACAGACATCACGACGATACTGCTAGGGTAGGTCAAAATACACCCAAATAAATAACACATTTTCGGCGTTATCTGAAAAAATAAATTTTGTCGAAAACAATACATTCTCTAGCCATTATGGCTGTGCGGGCTAGGAAGGTAAAAATGCAAATCCTACTGAATTTTTGACCATTTTTGTCTTTTCTAAAAAAGAAATTAAAAAAAAAAGTATCTAAGTTAGGAACTTAATCTAAATACAAACCAACTAATATTTTTATTATATATATGTTACGTTGATTAAACGAGTTAAACCACCCTGTGCAAACGGAAAATAAGCTTTTTTCATTATAATTCTATCCTATTGAAAAGCTAACCCGATTCGACTCAGGTAGCCATTAAAGCACGAGTGCTTGTGTTAGCATATGCAAATTAGCAACAGAATGCACAAGGGATATCTACCTATTGGTAATGCTTTTCGGTTTTTGACATTGACAGTTCTAAAGAGTTTGAGACCGACATAGGTTACACCTCCAATCCCGGTGAGGTAGGTGTCTTTAATATTTTATTTTAGGAAATTACAGAATTGGTGAAAAAGTGCAGCTATCTGCGTTACTTAGAAGGTTTCATGTACACCCGAATTCATGAACAATGTCTCAACTCAAATTTTAGCGAGACACGTTTAAGATAACTTGACAACACTACACGAGGTACGAGAGGGATAAACATGCTCAGTACACTCTCCTTAAATTCTTTAATATGAGGGTTTTATTTTAAGTTTTGTATAAACAGCTGGAATAAAACAGTAGATAACTTTTATAGACTTTATTGTTTCTCGAAGTTTCCACGAAAATTCAATGGTTTGTTTGTACTTTGTGTGAACTTGCATTGTCTTGGTGGAGGATGATTCGTCGTTCGGGATTCGTTTTTCGAAGCGATGACTTTCGGCATACAAATGGTGATGTACCAATCGGCAGTAACAGTTCTTTGATCTTCCGGAGGAAGTGTTACTACATGAGACAAATGTCGCGACCATCCTTTTGGAGACACTTAGACAACGGATAGCTTTTGTTGGCTTTTCTTCATCTTGGAACACCCAAACAGATGAATGACGTTTATTTTCGGGTTCATATAAGTAAATCCACGATTGACCACAACTGACAATGTTGTACATGTGTTCAAGTTTCCTACCTCAAAGCGGTCTAGAGTTTTTGACACCAATTGACCTCCTGCTTCTTTCGGTTTTTCGTTTAACAGATGCGGTGTCCAGCAGGAAACTAATTTTATTACCCCTAATTGTTCACACAAATTTTTTTATGTTGGGGTCAATGAACTCCCCAATGAAGCCTCAATCTCGCGATATGTCACATGTCCATTTTCCGTGATGAGCAAGCTGACCGCATCGATGTTTTCCTGGGTGACAGCCGTTTTTGATCCACTTGGCCTTTGATCGTCGAGAAGGCTAATCCGTCCACACTTGAATTCTCCATACCAACGAGAATTTTTCGACTGATGTGGTCCTTTATTAACGAAAATAGAAATCAACTCGGCAAGGGATCCCTTAGAGACAATTTCATTCGAAAGTTGAAAACAAATATAGCTTAAAAATGTTCTCGGCATAATTCCATTTTTCGACTGATTTGTTAACTTAAAAAATTCACTGTAGCTATAAAACTATATGTATCGCACTGACGTTTTTTTAGGTTAGGTAAAGATTGAGACTAAGTTTTAGTAATGACATTCGATCAGTGTCGCCCTCTATGTTTCTATATGCCAAATATAAAAGACAGCCCTCGTATTAAATTATCGACGAACAGCCGCGCTGCCGCACGGAGGTCAGCCTGAATTATTTTCTACCATAACCTCATAAGTCTTATTAGTAAACCCCAATGCAGAAAATCGATCAACTAACTCGTTCACTTGTCACGATGACAAGTCATAGGCCTCTTGATAGCCTGTATAATGCTAAGCAAATAAATTTTGTAAGAAATGCAATTCTTGTATTTGCCACTTTTTTGGACAACATCGAACACTTTTTTTAAAAGTATTAATCTTCTTAATCGAGTTACTTATTTTTCTGTGACAGCCATAGTATTATAGCGGTAAGGTAACAGCTAATTAGTAGTTAAGTTACCAAACACCGCAAAGTTTCAGTCAAAACGGTTAATAAATAAAAAATATTTTAAATTATTTAGGTTTAAGTTCAAAATCATATTCAGCAACCCAAAACCCCTAAAAGTTTCGAATTTTGTATATATGTACAGTCAGGGACTTTTTAAATGCCGTTGTATTTTTTTTCTGTCAAAATTAAGACATCTAAAAAAATAAATGTTCAAATGTGTATGTATACAGACAGCGGTAAGGTTCACAGTTTTTTTGTTTTGGTTCAAACTACTTTTCCGAATTTCAAATAGGAATATTTTTTTTTCGAGGGCGGCAATTTAAAAAGTCCCCGACTGTACAACATTTTGATTTTTCAAGTTTTAGTCAAATACTGTATTAAGTGACCCTAAGCACCGCGAAGTTTCAAGTTTAACGGAAATCGTTTTATAAATCAGACAGTACGCCATTTTGGATTTGCCATGTTAATTTCTTTTAGTGTGGATAATATATCATATTCATCATCCTAAAACACTAACTTATATGAATTGTAAGTTTATAAATTGTTTGCCATTTTTAAGTCGCCATTTTGATTTTTTTAAATTAATATCAAAGATTGTTCTAAGTAATTTTCTTAAAGGATCCGCCCGGAGCTTATGGACGGTGGCTCGGTTGAATTTCTTTTAAATTTCAGTATGTTGCAGATCTTGATGGTTTCTAAGATGCAGAGGTTCAAAGTTTCAGTTTTTAGCCTTTGCGCATTTTTCAGAAAAAACTATTTCAGGTCATTTCTACCTATTCTGAAAAATTATATTATTGTTTGTTATATATGAAACGTTAGGTCACAAGTAGAGCTTAATATACAAACAAATAAATTAGGATATTTTTTTTAAATGTTGTATTGTCATCGGACCACTATGTGAATACAAAACTCATTTTTCTATGAAAGGGGGTGAGGGTAGGGGTGGGAGGATATTTTTTTCTTAATATTGTATTGTCATCGGATCACTATATGTATACCAAATTTCATTCAAATCGGATAACGGGAAGTGTGTCAAAAACAAATTTTTCTATGGAAGGGGGTGGGGGTAGGGGTGGGAGAATATTTTTTTCCTAATGTTGTATTGTCATGGGACCACTATGTGTGTACCAAATTTCATCCAAATCGGATAATGGGAAGTGTGTCAAAAACGCTTCACAAGATTTGATAGATAGATAGTTAGATAGTTAGATAGTTAGATAGTTAGATAGTTAGATAGTTAGATAGTTAGATACTTAGATAGTTAGATAGTTAGATAGTTAGATAGTTAGATAGTTAGATAGTTAGATAGTTAGATAGTTAGATAGTTAGATAGTTAGATAGTTAGATAGTTAGATAGTTAGATAGTTAGATAGTTAGATAGTTAGATAGTTAGATAGTTAGATAGTTAGATAGTTAGATAGTTAGATAGTTAGATAGTTAGATAGTTAGATAGTTAGATAGTTAGATAGTTAGATAGTTAGATAGTTAGATAGTTAGATAGTTAAATAGTTAGGTAGTTAGATAGTTAGACAGTTAGATAGTTAGATAGTTAGATAGTTAGATAGTTAGATAGTTAGATAGTTAGATAGTTAGATAGTTAGATAGTTAGATAGTTAGATAGTTAGATAGTTAGATAGTTAGATAGAAAAAAAATTGGAGGTAGTAACAGTTTGCTACATTCAGTGTCGTTCCAAACATAAAAGTTATTAAAAAATATTTATTCAAAAATCGATGCTTTACAGAATTAACTATAAAAAAAGAACAAACGGTGGAATTTTTTTTGATTTCTCCTGTCTTTTAAGAATCTTCCAAAAAAAAAACAGAATATGTATAAATGGTAAAAAAGTTTTTCACAAAACGCTGTAAAACTCTAAGCTTTTTAGGATTTTAATGTTTTTTTTTAGAAATGCAAAACACTTTTTTTAATGAAATGATTTTTGTTGCTCACAGTACTTTTCTTATCAGTTATTTATTCAGTGGCGTGCAATTTACCAAGATAAATGTTCGAAATCCTAACTTCTTTTGACATTGATTTTTTGGCGACATTAAAAGTAAAATAAAAAAGTTTAGTAGTTTAGTAGTAACGAGCTAAAGGTGACCTTTACACGAAAAAAAGGTATGCCGGGTGAGCCAAAAAAAACCGGAATTTTTTTTTGATTATAAGTTTTGAACTGTACAATCGATTTTAAAGGGACAAACTGCGCTTGGCAGAGAATTAATCAGAGATCTGATTAAATGTATTTTTTTTTCCAATATCTTAAAATGCAAGATGGCGGACGAAATTAAACAAAGATGCTCGTTTATTCTTATGTTGTGAACATGCTTTATTTTCGTCCGCCATCTTGGATTTTGAAAAATCGAACAAAAAGATATATTTAGTCAAAACTCTGATTAATTCTCTGCCATATTAAAATCGATCATATAATTCAAAAGTTCTAATGAAAAAAAATTGTTCGGTTTTTTTTTTACCACCCAGTATAACTTTTTTTCGTGTAGAGCTCACCTTTAGCTCGTTTCACTAGCCTACCAATGTCAAATTGACAGATCATATTGTTAAACTTTTTTATTTTACTTTTAATGTCGCAAAACAATCAATGCCATCAACATTTATCTTGGTAAATTTCACACCACTGAATGAATAAAACCTCATAATCCATTCATAATTTGTTTGAATATTATCGTTAAAAGAAAGCGAAAGTATTTTGCATTTCTTAAAATAACATTAAAATCCTAAAAAGCTTAGAGTTTTACAGCGTTTTGTGAAAAACTTTACAAACCGATTTTTACCATTTATTTTACATATTCTGGTTTCTCTGGGAGATTTCTAAAAGACAGGAGCAATCAAAAAAAATTCCACCGTTTGTTCTTTTTTTATAGTTAATTCTGTAAAGCATTGTTTTTTAAATAGATATTTTTTAATAATTTTTATGTTTGAAGCGTCACTGAATGTAGCAATTTTATGTTTGGAACGCCACTGAATGTAGGTAGCAAACAGCTAATAGGCCCAATTTTTTTATTTGTCTATTAACCTCCACGTGTGGCCTAACGTTTGATATACAACAGATAATAATATCATTTTTCAGAATATGTAAGAAATTACTTAAAATACTTTTTTGTAAAAAATGCACAAAAGCTAAATGAAACTTTGAACCTCTGTATCTTAGAAACCATAGGTCGGACGACGATGGGGCAGTGATAACTTTTCATCAGGGCATCAAGGTCTACAACATACTGAAATTTTAAAGAAATTCAATCGAAAGCCACCGCCCATAAGCTCCGGGCGGGATCCTTTGAGACTAAATTTGTGTTGAGAAAACCTTAAGCACCACGAACTTTCAAGTTTAACAAAACGGTTAATAAAAGTTAGAAAGTCTGCCACTTTGGATCCAGCATTTTATTTTATTTTCCAATGACAAAAATATGCGGAATTGTATGGTCACCACAGAAAAACTACAAAACTAGAATATACTTAATACCGGTTAAAACTGTTGGAACAATGACTAATAGTTAATCGTCCTCTACAATAGGAAAAAGTATTCTTATTTTTTTGCCCTGGGGATATAGTTCAAGTAGCTCAAAGGCAAACCCGGCCCTGCTAACACGAAAGTCGTAATATGATGTTACACCTGTTGTCACGTCTTGAAAAAATTGTGAAAAAGGGGACCTTTCATAAATTATGGGCGACGTGACACGGGCTAATAAGCGCAAGACAAATTATCGCACGGGGTGAATAGCGTAGCCAACTCAAAGCACTATATATTTTGGTAAGGTCAGAAGTTTAACCTTATTCATTATTTATAACATTTTACAGAGGCTGAGAAGGCGGCAACAGCGGAAAAGCAACATTGTTTACCAACAAATGAATGAATGACCGCCGAAAACGGGGCTACGAGTTCTCTTTATATTTTATTACTCTAAGATCCGCACTTATTCCGCGCGGAAAGGCGATTTTCAAAAGTGCTTTAATTTGTTGAACCAGAGTTTACGTGGTGATATCTTCACGTCTAATATAAATATGGGTTAGTATCTTTAATTTTTACTACCAAACCATTTGCCAAGTGTTAATTTGCTTATTAAAAAAATTTGATAAAAGTTGTGTATTTATTAATATAATTTTTCAAATATGCATTATATATATTGGACTGAAAAAGTGATTCATTACGTATCAATTGCGTTTGTGACTATATTATTTTAATCATGTATTAAGGGTGTATTATTTGTGCTACATTCAGCTGCCGGTTCTAGCCGGAGTATTAGCTATGATTTATTGTTTTAGCGTTGGCGCATGGGATTGGCCAACGTAATTTATTTAACGTGTGGCATAACCAGTTACACAGGTTGAAAATCAATCCGTTTTGAACAATTTTTGTGAAAATAGTGAATTATAATAAAGAATATCAGTGCATGGTAAAAAAACTTGCAAAATTTGATAGTGATTGATCTATATTCATATAATAGTATAGCAAAATTAGTAAATTTAGTTAAATTTTTATGAAAAATTATGTTAAATGTATGATTCTACAAAAATGGTGCTGTGGAGTGGGAATGCATATTTTTCAAACACAGACTGCAAATGAGGCATAGTTTTAGTTATAAGGTTTAAAACGAAATGTTTTCTTTATGAAGCATTTGAGTTTAATGTATAAAAAAAATTGCAAGTTTATAATTTTTTTTACTACAAAGCAAATACGTCATTCCTCTGGTGTAGTCCCAAACCAAATATTAAAAACTCAGATTGAAAAAAATATCCTAATAAATAATATTTAACCAAGTCTTAACTATTTATCAAAAAATTGATAAAACTTAAGTTTGCAGTCATATTTTTGAAAATCCGAATTTACATCTTCCCGGAAAATTTTACAATTTCAAACGTGCTCCATTTTTAATAACACAATATTTGTGAATACCAGCGGTTAATTTCTAGAGAAAGAGACGGCCCTGGGTATCTAATTTACTTGTGAGGGTGACAAGTTGTGACAGATAATGTCAACTTTAGTTTACTTTAGGTCATAGATCTTTTTATTTTCGACAGAAAATTAGTTTTTTTCGGAGAAATCAAAAAGGAACGCTTCAATTATCATTCCTCTGGTAAGTAGATATTCGACTGATATCAATAGTATAATTTTTTTAGGAACTTTGTTTATATAAAACTTAAGTTAAGTGGTCTAAATAGATTTTGATTTAAATTGGAAAACCATTAAAAAACTCATTCCTCTGGTACTCATCCCTCTGGAATTTTTATGCAATAATTCCTAAAATTCGGGAAAATAAATGTTTTTTAGCTTACACCTAATTAGTTACATAAATTTAACAAAACAAACTTATTTACTGTGCTCTGTTATTTAAAGGCAATGACCAAAAATGATATCCATATAGCCCACTTTTGGTAGAATCATCCAAATAAAAAAAAGCTTTAAGCTAATTAAGTGCACACACTTTCAATTTATGTATTTACTTAAGAGGAAAACGATATGCGACATCATTTTGGAGGCCTGCACCATCTCAAGAATGCACAGTATAGTTAAATCACATTTTTTAAACGCTAGTGGATATTTCCTAACTTTCAGCATCAATTTGTCAAAATTACAACCATAAAAGAATTTCGATCGTTCAGAACCGACAAGCTGGCCACCGTGCGTCTTCACCGACTTTAAAATGGGTCAAATTTAGGGAGTTGTTTTAAGTGGGTTGGAGTGGCGTATATACAGAAAAGTTTCGGGGGGGGGTCCCGAGACAGTTTCGGGGGGAAGGGGGACGAGACCCAATAAAGCCGTATTTTATGCTATCTTATGTTTGTATTCATGAAAGATACTAAATATCTAAAAAAATCTTAGCTTCGGGGGGTTCGGTTCGGCCCTTATATACGCCACTGGTTGGAGTACTTTTAGGGAAGATAGAAGCAAGCCTACTCTCCTGTGCGAGGCTTAAATTTCTAGACCAAAGATTTTACTCGTACAAGACAAGATTTATAGTGAAAACCGCATTTTACGGGGGCTTTTAAAAAAGTCTGCATTTTGGATTTGAGTCCATAACTTTTCTTATATTGCAAAATTTATTTTTGGGGTACATTGCCTTTTTGTAAATTTTTTCCAAACTGAATGGAACTGGTAAGTCGCATTTTAGTTTCCGAGGTACGAATCCGAATTATATTTTTTCTTACTGAATGACCCTTTTTTTGATTTTATATTTATTTAATCACCCTATAATTTCCTTCAAAACGATGTCACGCCTTATGTTTCAATTTTGTGTAATTTTTACCTTCATAGCCCGCGTAGCAATGGGTAAAGAAGGTAATATTTTCGACAAAAATATTTTTTTTGAGATAACGCCAAAAATGTGTTATTTGGATGTATTTTGAGCTATCCTAGCAATATCGTCGTGATGTCTGTGGGTTTGTGTGTGTGTGTGTATAACGTTTCTGTCCGTAACACGATAGCTCCTAAACCGCTGAGCCGATTTTAATAAATTTTTTAGGAAAAATAGTGTTCGGCACTCTTAAGAGCTGATTAGATTTTGGTCAAAATCCATTAACGCTAATGACAATTAAAAACTGAAAAATGATAACTTTTTAACGGAGCATCGTATCAATACACTGTTTTCGGAATAAAGTAGATTGTATTTTGCTCAATAATTCGTAGGCACTTTAGTTTCTGAGATATTTGCAAAAAACTATTTTCAAGGTTAATATATTATCATGGCTTCACTTTAAGTATGATAATAGGCTAGCTAGGAAGGTGTCAGGTCCATCATGGATCCATTTATTTTATTTATGTTTTATTATTTTATCATATAATTTGTGAAGTACTTTTTATTAAAAGGTAACATAAAAAAAACGAAAAGTATTGAACAATATAATATTAAGTAGGTAGTATTTACAATATTGAAAAATTATAACAAAAAAAAAGACATTTAAAAAGACGCAATCATTTTTTTAAAAAGTTATAGACCTAAACCCTAAATGCAGACCGTTTAAAATGGGCTGTAACTCAAAGATGGGTGCCAATCAATAATAAAATAAATGCGGTTTTCTCAAAATTAAGTTAATTTTCCCTCTAGAAGTACGTAAACTTACCTAAAGGTGTCCAATTTGAATCACACTGTACATATTTGATCCTGATGGATGTAAACGGGATTGATGTTATAGCCAGTAGAAATTTAATAAGTTAACTGCCGCCACACAAAAAAAAACTGGATCCGTGACGGATCTGTAACCTTCCTGGCTAGCCTACTAGTACACCTCAAGTGAACTTCATGATATATCAGCCTTGAAAACAGTTTCTTGTAAATATCTCAAAAACGAGAGCTCCTAAAAAGTTTTTGGTTACGCAAGTTATTGAGAAAAATGTGATCTACTATATTCCGAAAACCGCGTATTGATGCGATGCTACGTTAAAAAGTTAGGATTTTAAAATATTTTTAACTGTCAAAAAATATCATTATCATTAAAGGATTTTGACCAAAATCTAATCAGCTCGTTACAGTGCCAAGCACTATTTTACATAAAAATTTTACTAAAATCGGTTTAGCGGTTTAGGAGCTATCGTGTTACGGACAGACACACACACACGCACATCACGACGATATTGCTAGGATAGGTCAAAATAGACCCAAATAAAACATTTTTGGTGTTATCTCAAAAAAAAATTTTCTTCGAAAATAATACCTTCTTAAGTCATTGCTGCGCGGGCTGGGAAGGTCAAAATGATTTATCTGAGACCAAAAGTAAAATCAATATGACCATTTAACTCTAAATTAACAGCCAATAAATGCAAAGTGCTTAGAGACTGTTGTCCTTTCTTGTTCAATAAGTGTCCTGCACTTTTCAAAAATTCTATCGTCTTCTCAAATTTTTTATGCTAGTACCACTGGATCAGCACGGGTTAGATAAACAATCAATTGGTGGTCCCATGGGACAAGCCCGGAGTCAGCGTGTTGAAAGTCAACAATACTTTCTGGACGTAATAAAGCAACTTGGGATATTGTAGAAATAAAATTAACGAAATAAAATTAGAAGTTTACAAAAACCAAAAAAAGTTAACAAAAGGAGAGCCTAGAGACAGATTTTCGATTAAATAAATACTACCTCACGTTTTTAAAAGTTACGCACTCGTAGTTTAAGCCCACGAAATTATTAAAGATCGCTGGTACACAAAATATATCACAATTCTGGACCTTCGTAAAAATTATGAAAAATAATAGACCCGTGAAAAAGCTTTATATGTTAGGGTTTTGCCCAAGGGAACGATGTAAAAGCTAACTGGGGATGTATATCATTTTTAGCAGTATTGTTTTTTGCGGAAAAGAGAACCTTACATAAGGAAATTCTATAGGGATTAATTTGCATCTTTTGTAAAAATTCACAGAAAATATTTTTAATCAAAATTACTACGTTATTGCACTGATGGTTCTGCAACAATAGTATAACAGAAAGAGGGGGGGAAAAATGTCAAAATAATACTTGTTTTTGTGCCAAGAATAACATTTTTAATGTGATCATATAAAACGCCTCAAATCGTTAATATTTATATAGTTTTATACATTTGTTATAGGAGAGAGAGATCGCCATCTTTTGATAAAATGTGTAAATTACAATGAAGGGTACCGCATTTTACAGCTAAAAGGATTTTTAAAAATGTTTCTTTTATTTTTCGATGTAATAAAAACTTATTACAATTTGTTTAGTACTTATTTCTGTACCTACAAAAAAATCTAAGACATTTATGTTTTGTGTTGTTTAAAGTGACTTGTCAGGTTTATATTCTGAATTAATTATTCTATTCTATAAATCTTTGTTCTGAATACTTTTTTCTGAATATCATAAAAAATTTTTAACTTACTATTTTTTAAATATCACGATGACGCCTAGGCTGTTATTTACATTCTCACTGTGGGTTAACGTCGTACTTTTTGATCTATGGAAGCATAAAGAATTATTGCATTAATTTCGATGTCCGGCGTAAATCCACCGCTTTTTCCTTTAATTTTTCAGGAGAAACATGAGTTTTAAAAAGGGAAAAGTGAAATAAGGTTTATGCCTTTTAACTTTTCCCGGATTTAGAGTCACAGAATTAAAATGAAAACAGTAAGTTATAAAAATTTTCGCCTCGCCAAACTTTCATTCTGGCCGCGACCGACATGCCACGTTGACGTCTTATGTATAGCGATCTTAACTCATCCATTTTTTATGAGACCGAAAACGGCGGCCGTGGCGTCTCTCCAAAGACTCACGAAACTTTTTATTTTCCGCGAGACGTCACAAAACAGTGGTCTTAAGTACAAAACTGACTTTTTGGATACAAATGTTTAAACTAACTATGCATTGTAGACAAGGCGCGTAGCGCTGGGGGGGGTTTAGGGGTAAAACTTCCCCATGAGGCAAAAAATTGTGTGTACTGTTAATAAACTTCATATTGTTACAAATTTAAGTTATTTAAATTTTATAGTTAGAATTTATTTAGGTTTAGTGTAGTATTAGGTTGACGTATTTTATGGTTGTATTCTTAGTCTAGGTTTTAGTTGCGTTATCTGTGACAAACTGGTGTGCGAACGGTCCGCGTTCTAGAAAATGGTGATATAATCCTGAATCGAACAAGAATGGAAAATTCTCGAATAGTAGGCAGACCCTTATATATAGGGCCGGACGTCGTGCATCGGGGAGTCAAAGGTAACCAATGGTAGTGATCGCTAGATGTTAACGCGAAGTTAATAGGCGGATTAAAGTAGTGAATTATTAGCAAGTTATTAGTAAGTTTAAGTGCGTGTTTTTGTACATAATTTGTCGAAATAAATTGACGTATCATTTTCAACAATTGCGAGTTTTAATTGTTGTGGAGAACCCGTAACAATTGGTGTCAGAAGTGGGATTAAAAGAAATAAATAGTGCAAAGACTATCCTTACACAGTACCACCGGCTAGTACAATTAAAAAAAAAAAAGAACAGTAAGTGATTTTGCCAGAATATTTAGAACTGAAGAACAGTAAGTTATTTTTCCAAAATATTCGAAGAAGTTCGATATTGTTTTATTCAAAAACCAAAAGAGATATTTGAAAACCGACTTCGACATTAACCTTACAGTCCAAAAATTGATAATTAGGGAGATTTTCTAGAATATTCCATCACTTTCTACGACGTTCTATTCGAGAACTAAAAGAGATATCCAAAAAGCGATTTTAACATTAGATTAGTAATTTCAAAAGTAAGAACTAGAAAGAATTTCTAGAAGATTCCATAACATTCTATTCGAGAACCAGAAGAGATATACAAAAAAAACCGGCTTCGACATTAGCTTAGTTATTTCAAAAGTAAGAATCGGAAAGAATTTCTAGAATATTCCATAACATTCTACGACGTTTTATTCGAGAACCAGAAGAGATATCCAAAAGGCGACTTCAGCATTAGATTAGTAATTTAAAAAGTAAGAATTAAAAAGAATTTCTAGAATATTCCATAACATTCTACGACGATCTATTTGAGAACCAAAAGAGATAATCAAAAAGCGACTTCTACATTTGCCTAGTAGCAGAAAGAGTGACATTTACCAGTATATTCCAGAACATTCCATTAGGTTTTATTTATGAATCGCAAGAGATATTGAAAAACGGACTGCGACATTAACTTTATAGCCCAAGGATAGACGTTTAGAGAGATTTGTCAGAAAGCTGATGCCTACTAGATAAGGATCGGCAAAGATGGAAGAACTGACTAAAATGATTCAGGCTATATCACCTCAAATGGCTCAAAACCAGAACGATATGAGACAGACCATTAAACAAAATCAAGGCGACATGAAACACATCATGGACGACATGAAGCAGACCATGGAACAAAACCAGAACGATATGGGACAGACCATTGCACAAAACCAAAACGATATGAGACGGACATTTGAAGAAAGATTAGATGGTATTCAAGAAAACTTCGACCAAATAAGGAGCAACTCCGAACAGCTGAGAGGAGAATTTAAGGTAGCAACAGAAGAGCTTAAGGAAGAAATAACACAAAGGATGCAGAATGTAGAAGAAAAGGTGCAAAACAAATTGCAGAATGTTGAAGAAAAAGTGGAGACCAAACTACAGAATGTTAGGGAAGAAGTTTTTCAAACCATGGAAGAAAAATTCCAGGACATGTCAAAACAGTTTATACAGCTTCAGAAAGAAAACAACAAAATAAAAGCTCAAGGATGTGTTGTAAATTCCAACCAAAACATTAAGCCTCCAAATTTTGATGGTACGTCTTCCTGGTCTACTTACAAACAACAGTTTGAAGCTGCCGCTGCTGCAAATGGTTGGGATGATGACGAAAAAGCTAGAGCTTTGTTGGTAGCTCTGCGGAACCTGCTCTGGGACTTTTACGGTCCCTTCCAGTCGAACAAAAACAAAACTACAATGCTTTACTGGCAGCCTTAGAAAGAAGGTATGGAGATGAACATTTACGAAATTTACATTGGTCAGAATTAAATATTCGTCAGCAAAGAGCAGGAGAGTCATTACAAGAGTATGAAGCAGATATCAGGAGGCTGATGTATTTGGCTTACCCAGAAATGCCAGAAAATTATAGAGATCCCTTCACGGTAGACCGCTTTATTAATGGCTTGCGAGACGCGGATTTAGCAAAGTTACTTCGCCGAGAACGCTTCCATAACAGCAGCGAAGTATTGATTCGAGCCCTCGAAATTGAGTCATCAAATAATATGTCCAGGCCAAAAGTAAGGGCTGTCTCAATTCAGGAGGGTGAAGAAATGAGCAATGAACAAGAGGTTCCCTCAAAGACGCTAAGCCAAATTCTTCAATCACTGAAAGAGAAGATTGACTCTTTAAAAGAAAGCAGACGATCCCCTCCAAATGTAAAGTGTTTTAGATGCGGACTTACAGGGCACATTCAACGCAATTGTCGTGTCCAAATGAGGTCTCGCCTACCATCTAGCGGGACAAAGTACAGAAGAGGAGATCAGGAAAAACTAAAACTTTTCAACACGGAAAGGCGGGTGTTAACTAATGGAAGGGTAGCCCCCAAAATTTACTCTATTAAGAGTTTAAAACGTACTGCTGACAGCCTCAACATTGACGGACTAATAAATGGAAGACAAGTTAACATCACAGTAGACACCGGTGCAGCCATATCATTGCTTAAGTCCAAAATTGCAACGAGATATAAAATTCAACCAACAGAAAAGAAAATAACACTTAAGACTGTGACTGGAGAATCCACCGACGTGTGGGGCAGACAGATATAGATCTACAGCTGGGAAGGTTGAAGATTCGCCACACTGTATTAGTTAAAGAAATAGAAGATGAATTTATTTTGGGAATTGACTTGAGAAGTAAACATGGATTTGCATTTGATAATAAACTTAATACCCTAAGATTTGGGAACGAAGAGTTCATTTTGTCAAATAGTCACATCAATAAAGAAACAATAAAGGTTGTGGCAGTATGTACAACAAGACTGGTCGGTAACAGTGAGACCTTAATTTTTGGGAGGCTAGAAAGTAAAACATCAAGCTGCGTCAGACTCATAAGCCAACAGAAATTACCCAACACCTACCTCGTTGCAAAGTCACTAGTTAAAACCGATAAAGACATCCCGATTAGAGTCGCCAATATTTTCCCAAATAGTGTCAAAATTAATAAGGGGGAGGTGGTAGCATTATTTGAGCCAGTCCAGAAAGTAACAAGATGTGAAGAGCCAACTTCGGAGGATAAAGTCAAGTTACCAACAGAGGTACTTCAGCAATTTCAGTCAACTTGGCAACATCTCACTCCAGAAGAATTTCGTAAAGCGAGAGAGTTTATAGAAGAACAAAGTAGTATCTTCGAAACTAAGAGTAGTTCGGGACGCACAAACCTTATTCAACATGCTATCAGCACTGGCGATGTCCAACCGATAAGACAACCCCCAAGAAGACTACCAATGGCCAAACAAGAAGAAGTTCACAATCTCATTAATAAAATGCTCAGTGACGGGATTATTGAAGAGTCGTCAAGTCCTTGGTCATCTCCTGTGGTGTTGGTCACTAAAAAGGATGGAAGTACTAGATTTTGCGTCGACTACAGAAAACTTAACGATGTGACCAAGAAACATAGTTACCCACTGCCAAGAATAGACGACACATTAACAACATTGGCAGGATCATGTTGGTTTTCTACTCTTGACCTAAAAAGTGGGTATTGGCAAGTAGAAATCTTTGAAAAGGATAAAGAGAAGACATCATTCTCTGCTGGAAGTGGACTTTATCAGTTTAATGTGATGCCATTTGGCCTATGCAATGCTCCAGCTACATTTGAAAGACTAATGGAAGTCGTTCTACGAGGCCTTACTTGGAAAACCTGTCTAGTATATTTGGATGATGCCATAGTAATAGGGAAATCATTTCAAGATCATCTAGACAATTTACGAGAAGTATTTTCAAGAATCAGAAATGCCAATCTCAAATTAAACTCAAAGAAATGTTTTCTATTCCAAGAAAAAGTTGAATTCCTGGGTCACGTCGTTTCCCGAGAAGGCATCCATACTGACGAAAAGAAGTTACAAGCAATAAAAGAATGGCCTCAACCTCGTGACAAACATGAATTGAGAAGCTTTTTGGGTCTGTGTACATACTACAGACGATTTGTAGAAGGATTCGCCAAAATAGCGTCTCCATTACATAGACTTACAGAAGATAAAGCTTCTTACAAATGGAATACCGAATGTGACCAAGCATTTAGAAGACTAAAAGCAGCATTATGTTCTAGTCCGATTCTTGCATATCCCATCCCCAAAGGTAATTTCATATTAGATTCTGATGCGAGCAACGATGGCATAGGAGCAGTACTCTCCTAAGTACAAGATGGAGAAGAACGGGTCATCGAATTTTTCAGCAAAAAGCTATCCAAACCAGAGAGAAATTATTGTGTTACCAGAAAGGAGCTCCTAGCCATCATTAAATCCGTAGATCACTTTCACAAATATCTCTATGGACAAGAGTTTCTGATTAGAACGGATCATGCTGCGTTACAATGGCTCATGAAAATGAAACAACCTAAGGGGCAAGTCGCGAGATGGATAGAAAAGCTACAACAATACCATTATCAAATTAAGCACCGAGCGGGAAGGGTGCATAATAATGCGGATGCATTGTCCGGAAGACCTTGCCCTGAGGATTGTAAACATTGCAGGAAAATTGACCAGAAAGAAGGAATTACCTACGTGCGCCAGATAAAGTTAGAACCGGATGAAGAATGGATGTCGGCTTCGATTAGAACCACACAACTTAACGACAAAGATGTAGGACCTATCTTGCGATTGAAAGAAGAGAACAAGCCACGACCATCATGGCAAGATATCGCAAACCAAGGGGTGATATTCAAATCACTGTGGGCACAATGGGATTCACTGATAGTAGAAGAAAACATCCTTAAACGTGCCTGGGAAAGTGCCGATGGCCTTACTGTGATTAATCAAGTAGTGGTTCCTAGGAGCATGGTAGAAAATATAATGGTCGAATGCCATAGTGGAAAATCAGGCGCGCACCTAGGCATAAATAAAACCATGGACAAAATTCGAAACCGATTTTTTTGGGTCAATTACTTTCAAGATGTGAAAAACTGGTGCCGCCGATGTTCGACTTGTGCAGCCAGCCAAGGTCCCAAAACAAGGTCCAGAGGTCAAATTAAAAAATATAACGTAGGTCTGCCATTCGAACGCATTGCTATTGATGTGGCCGGACTATTTCCAGAAACTAAAAAGGGCAACAAATACATCCTGGTTGTCATGGATTACTTTAGCAAATGGCCAGAAGTTTTTGCTTTGCCTAACCAAGATGCCGCTACAGTTGCAGAAGTTCTGGTAAATGATGTTTTCAGCCGATTTGGCATTCCTTTGGAACTACATTCAGATCAAGGAAGAAAATTTGAATTAAAGCTCTTCCAGAATCTCTGTGACCTTTTAGGAATACATAAAACACGGACTACTGCTTTACATCCGCAGTCAGATGGCATGGTTGAAAGATTTAATAAAACAATAAAAGAACATCTTTGCAAAGTTGTTGATGAGCACCAAACAGATTGAACCGCTATTCACAATACGACAAGAGCTACTCCATCTAGTATCCTGTTTGGTAGAGAACTGCGTTTACCATTTGATATCATGTTTGGTTCACCTGAAGAAGAACACTTAGAGGTTAATGACTATGTCGAATATTTAAGGCAAAAGCTGCACGATATCCATGAAGTGGTTAGAGAGCGAATAGAAATAGCCAGTGACCGCATGAAAGCGAGATATGACCTGAAAGCAAACTCTTCAGGGTTCAAAGATAATGATCAAGTCTGGCTATACAATCCTCAACGCAAGATAGGAAGATCACCTAAGTTGACATCACCATGGGAAGGGTCTTATAAAGTTGTTAAGAGAATTAATGATGTAGTCTACCGAATCCAGAAAAGCCCGAAGTCCAAGATGAAAGTTGTTTTTCTAGACAGACTAAAACCTTACCTTAGAAATGTTGATCGAGACGATCAAACCTGAAGAGGAGGATAGTGTTACAAATTTAAGTTATTTAAATTTTATAGTTAGAATTTATTTAGGTTTAGCGTAGTATTAGGTTGTGGTATTTTTTGGTTGTATTCTTAGTCTAGGTTTTAGTTGCGTTATCTGGTGTGCGAACGGTCCACGTTCTAGAAAAGGGTGGTATAATCCTGAATCGAACAAGGATGGAAAATTCTCGAATAATAGGCAGACCCTTATATATAGGCCCGGACGTCGTGCATCGGGGAGTCAAAGATAACCAATGGTAGTGATCGCTAGATTTAACGCGAAGTTAATAGGCAGATTAAAGTAGTGAGTTATTAGCAAGTTATTAGTAAGTTTAAGTGCGTGTTTTTGTACATAATTTGTCGAAATAAATTGACGTATCGTTTTCAACAATTGCGAGTTTTAATTGTTGTGGAGAACCCGTAACAATATATTTATACAAAATTTTGGGCTATGTCTAATACTTTTTTTCTAAAATGTGGTTGGGTGGGTGAAAATCTATCAAATTGTGGATTAAAATTAAAGTTTTAAATAAATTAATTGTTCAGATTTATTGTGAAAACACCTACTTTAATTCTATAGAGCGTACCGTTTAACAGAAAATGTTCCAATTTGCGTATGTTTATTGATAAAAATAATATACATTATGCATTATCATAGAAAAAAAAATCACGCCAATTTACTAACATCTTATTGAACAATTTAGAAAAAAATTTCAAAATTATTACCATTAGCGATACGACAAGCTTCTAATATTTTGAATAACCCTGTATATCCAATCCATATTTTCAAACAGAAATAAAAATTGACGAAAAGATAACAATTCGCTCTTTATTATTTTTATTCTGTTCAAATTAATCTAACTATATATTATATATGTTTTTATTTTAAATTCCATTTTGAACCCATATAAACCAAACAAAGCCTTTAACTTAAAGCCGAGATGCTTATCAAAATATTGGCTACACCATATTTCTAGAAGCGATTATTTCTGTACTTGTACAAAGTTTTGTAAAAGAAATTTCTACGGTCGTTCGCACAATTTCTGTAGAATTTTTAGTAAATGCAAATCTGTTTGACGCATTCATTTGCACAACGTAAATTTAAAAAAAAGCTTTAAAAAATGCCACCCACGTTTTTGACCTTGATCATGCCCATGAGATGCATACTCTAATAATCTTTCAAATTACTTACGCTCCTTTTTCTGCCATACTAAACACAGTATGTGGTTTGATCATCATCAATCTTTAATTTATATTTAACTTATATCGTGTCCCAAATTCGATGTTTTTGAGGGGTTTCAGATATTTTTGATAGAAAAAAATGATCCTCGATTTCGAGAGAAGATTAAAGGAGAAAACTGCATCTTCATATAGCGGCACATTTTAAGAAAAAAAATATTTCCTGTTTTAGGAGAAATAAAGTTAGTTTTGGTGGATTTACTTGAAGCCGGGGTACTCAATTTGAAACTGTATAAAAAATTTACATGTTTCACATCAAAACAAAATGAAGGCTGTATTTTAAAAAAATTGTTTTTTTTTTCAATATTTCCTTTAATTTTTGAGCGTTATTTATTTTTAGCTATTGACCAGCCCATTAAATTAACTGAAAATATAAATTAAGTTCTTCAGCCGACATAAAGAGGACACTTAATATGTCAAAAATATATAAACCTATTTAAATTTTAACAAAAAAATTTCTGGATTTAATCAAGTGTAAGCCAACTTTTTTTGTATCTTTAAAAAGTTACAATAAATTTCAGAAGTTCAGATAAAACAGTTATATTTTCATTCTTGTTTGACAGAACTAGTGATGCCGTGTAGTATATAAATTTATACTATCGTCGCTGATTTTAAAAATTCAATTCAAGATGGTGGCGGCGCTCAAAATATAAAAACAAAAGTATTTTTCGGTTAGGTAAAATCTTTTAGAAAAAAATTTAATTTTATATTACTCCCAGTTAGTTTTAAATTATATTGTATTATAAAAAATTCACCTTATTTACTTTTTAACGATGGCGGCGGAAAAAGTTAAGAAAACGCAATTTTGTTTTGTTTTTCGGAAGTTGATGAAAAAAACCGGACAAACAAGACATCGCGCTATAAAGAACACAGATTTTTTAAAAAATATCAAAAAAGTTGTCATACTCGTGTCACGTACCGGGTGATCGACCATATTTTACTTGTATCATCCGTCACCAATCGATCGAGGGTAGTCTAAAATTTTCTTGCTCAATCTAGAATATTTATAATTATTATATATATTTGTCGGTTTCACAACGTTCTACGTCTTCCGGTACCCAATCTCCACTCGTTTCTGTTTGGCCATAATTCATCATCTAGGCCTCTTATTCTTATTTCACTGTCTATTCCTTCTCTCCAGCTTCTCCTTGGCCGTCCTCGTTTTCTTCGGCCAGTTGGTTTCCATTGTAGTATTTGTTTAGGTAGTCTTTCATCATTCATTCTTTGTACATGTCCGTACCACACCAGTTGCTTTGTTCTTATATCATCCACTAAAGTACGTTCCCCCACTGTCATAATTTCTCTTATTCTTTGATTTGTAACTCTTTCTCTTTTTGATTTCCCTGCTGCTCTTCTCCAATAGTCCATCTCCGTAGCGGAAAGCATTTTTTCTGTTCTATCCTTGATTGGCTATACGTCTGAGCCCTATGTAATAATACTTTTTACAGTGGTGTTATATATACGCTTTTTGTTATGTTTTGATATACTTTGGCCCAAATTATTCCATTTAATAAAGTTATTGCTTTTCTTCCTTGTACGTTTCGATCTTTTAAAGCTTTGTGTAGTGTTCCGTCAGCTGTAATTTTTAGACCTAAGTATTTATACTCATCACAGGACTGAATTCGCTGCCCGGTATTTAAGATTAGATCCTGTTTCATTCCACCGATACACATATACTCTGTCTTATTGAGATTAACCCCTAGTCCCCACTTATTGCACTCTTCTATCAGTTTTCGTGTCATATATTCGAGGTCGTCATAATCCTGAGCCACTACTATCTGATCATCGGCGAAACATAAAGTATAGAAGGTGGTTTCATCCAACGGAATTCCCATGTTTTGGCATTTTTTCTCTTCCATACTTTAAGGACTTGTTCCAAGTATATCTTTGAAGAGCGTAGGCGAGATACAGCAAGCTTGTTTAAGACCTTTATTTACTTGAAAGCCTTTGGTTAGTTTTGCTTTTATTTTAACTTTTGCCTTACTATTGCGGTATCACTCTTTGATGGCCTTAATTAGTTGTACGCTTATGTTTGTGTTTTCCAACGCTTTCCAAAGTAGATTTAGTGGTATACTATCATATGCCTTCCGCAAATCGACGTAAAGCAGATGCAGCTCTTGTCCGTCTGCCATTTTTTTTTCAATAACTTGGGTCATACAATGAGATGATGTGAAGTCGATCTACCCGCTCTGAAACCAGCTTGTTCTTCTGCCTCCATGTCTTTATATTCGCTCTCCACTTTATTTCTTATTATTTTACCGTATATTCTGCTTAGCGTACTCGTCACAGATATACCTCTATAATTGTCACATATATCTTTCCTTCCTTTTTTGTGTATTGTGGATATATATGACGTTTTCCACTCAGTTGGTACTACAGTTCCATTTAAATATTTTTGGAAAAGATTCCGTAATCTCCAAAACAGTTCTTTAGTGCCATATTTAATAATTTCGGCTGAGATATTTCCATGTCCGGCAGATTTATAATTATTATAATATTTAAAAAAATTGCAATATCTTTTTTAGTTCTTAAGATTGAAAGCTTGTTTTTTTTTTTTTTTGTTAAGGGCATAGTCAGTGCAAGCACTGAAAACAAGTGGTCCCTTTGAAATGCATGTGTCCCCGGAACCGTTTTCTAAACATTACATCAGGTGGCACAGCAGTCTTTCTGTGTAGTCACTACATCTCCCTTCCGCTCTGGCGATTAGGAGTTCGTGCATATCATCTAATTTCTCTTTGGTACTTTATTTTGTCGTGCTCCTTTACTCTCATTACTCACTAAAACTTCTTCTGGAGACTTCTAGCAATACTTCAATACTATCAGCCGTTTGGTATCAAACAATTTCAATTTTACTCTAGTATTATTGTTTGCTCTGAGTGTTCATCTTTACTTTTATTATCCATTATTTCTTTGATAAATTGGTTACCTGCCTTCCAATTATCTTTGTGTTTTAGCATCTCATTTATGATTTGTTCTGGTAGTACGTTTCCTTGTTCTATATGTAAGGCTTCTAGCATAATGTTTCGTTTTTCTCTAAACTTTGAGCAATGAATCAGTGTATGATTTGCGTCGTCTATGCCCATACAGTACATACATTTATCGCTTATTATTTTTCCTATGCGTTTTGTGTATACTTTAAAGCACCCATGATTTGTTAAAATCTGCGTTATTTAATAATTGACATATCTATGTATACATTCTATCCATCGTTTTATATTTGGTATTAGTCTCTTTGTCCAAACAGCTTTTCCGGTATCTTTTTCCCACTTTTCCTGTCATTTTTCAAGTGTAACCTTTTCAGCCCTCTCTTTCTGTTCTTCTGTGTTGCCGTTTCTTTCTAAAAATAATCTTTCTTCTATTACAAGGTCAATAGGTGGTGTTCCGGCTATGACCTGTAGGGCTTCATTTGATACAGTGCGGTAGGCATTTGCTACTCTTAGTATCGCTTTCCTTTGCACTTTAATTAGAATGTTTTTGTAGTTGTCTCTTTTTACCACTTCTCCCCAGATGGGTGTACCATATAGCAAGGTGAATTGTATTACACCATAGAGCAGCTTTCTTTTTGCAGTTGATGGTCCCTTCTTATTTGTCATTAATATATTGATATTGGTGGTTTTTTCTGATGCTTTTTGTATTATTCTTTTAACATGCTCTCCAAATGACATATTCTCTCCAATCATTATTCCTAAATATCTAATTCCCCTTTTAGGAACAATTTCAGTTCCATTTAAATTGAACTTTACATCTTTTCGGTCTCTTTTTCCACAGAGTATGACTGATTCAGTTTTTCTGGAGCCAATTCTAATTTATTATGTTTCATCCATCTATCTATTTTTTTGAGTGCGTCGTTTGCTTTTTCTGTTAAGTCGGTTTTATTCCTTGCGGTAATTGTAAGACCTAAATCATCTGCGTAACCCATGACTGTAACTCCTTCTTCTAGTCTAAGTTTTAGAACTGAATCATAATACATATTCCATAGCAATGGCACAAGGATTGACCCTTGTGGTATTCCAGCCGAGACATTTAGTGTTTCTTTACCACATAGTATCGCTCTATCGTTTAGATAGTCTCTAACAACGTTTCTCAGGTATTGGGGTACTCTCAGTTCGCCAAGCCTTTCCAATATAATTTGCCAAGAGGCTGAGTTAAATGCATTTTTAACATCTAGTATTATAAATGCACACCACTTTTTGCCCTCTCCAAGAATTTTTGCTCCTTTTGCTATGTCTATTATCGTTTTTACCGCATCTATAGTAGACTTCCCTTGGCGGAAACCGTATTGGTTAGGTGATATGCCTTCTCTTTTAATGATTTCTCTTTCAAGTCTCTCCTTGGTAAGATGTTCGTACAGTTTTGCAAGAGTGTCTGTAAGACAAAGGGGCCTATATCCATTTGGAGCATCATATGATTTTCCCGCCTTATGTATAAGAACGAGTTTGGAAATTTTCCATGCTTCTGGGAAGGTCTGTTGCATCAGCAGTTCATTCACATAACTTTTTGAATTATTTCGGGTGTTATATCTACTGTTTCTTTGATTGCCTCGGGCGGAATTCCATCAGGGTCACCAGACCTTTTCCTGGTTTGAGTTTATCACATGCTTTCCTAATTTCTTCTATTTCAAAAGGCGGGACTTCTTGTGTGTATATTGGGGTCATGAGATTTTCTTTGCACCTTGGAAATAATACGTTAGACTTCTTTAATCTTTTGGTCTGTTAGTTTAAAATGTGGGCCCACGTCTTTGAATTTACTTTTAATATTTTGGTAACCTTCACCCCAAACATCTTCGTTTAGATCGTCTAAAAGTTTTTCCCAGTGTAGGCTTTTCTCCTTTATTATCATTCTTCCTAATTCTTTCTTTTCTTTTTTTTATTCTTCCCATAACCTTCCTAGGGTCTCATTGCCAGCCTCTGTTCTTGTGTTCCGTGTATATGTTCTTCGGCTTTTGATACATTTCTCTCTTTGTTGACTTATCTCGTTATTCCACCAGTAGGGAGCACTGTTTTTCTTGGGTTTACAAACTTTTGCTGCATTATAGCACTTTTTAATAATACTAGTTAGAATCTCTGCCGTCATTTCGTTTTCTCTTGTTCTTTTTATTTCCTCTTTGATTTCTCTTTGAAATTTGTCATTGTTTATAAATACTTACCCTTCATCTCGGTGTTTTTCGGAGTAGCATCTATTATTTCCAAGACTATATGTTTATGCGGTGTCAACGGTTCGTTATCCAGTATTTGCCAATTTCGTAGCTTATTTGCAAGGTTTCTTGTTGTCAGAGTCAAATCTATGTATGATTTTTGGCCGCGTCTTTCAAAAGTTGGTTTGCCGCCAGTATTATGTACTATAAGATTTGCTTGCGCTATTATTTCTAACATTATTTCTCCTCTGCTGTCTGTTACTGGTGCCCCCCATTCATAGGATTTGGAATTAAAATCCCCCAGTACAAGTGATTTACGATCTCCTTCTCTTATCGTTTCTCTAAGAGTATTAATATAATCTTCAAAAGTTTGGATGCTTATATTTGGAGAAATATAACATCCGTGGATGTCAAAAGCGTCTGTACTAATTGAAACTATTCCTGGAAGCTTGTTGGAACGACAATTACATTTCTGATCTATTGCGAACAAATCATAACCCATACAATTTTTGACTAAAGTTGATTTGGCAAAAGTTAAAAGCAAAAGCTTGTTAAAAACATGGAAAAAATTGCAATCTTGGATTTATAACGTCACACAGGCGAGTCTACTTAAATTTAAGGCAAACATCCGGCGTCTTTAAATTGAGTGATTCATTTCATACCCAATCGATTTTTTTTCTTCAATTTTTTTTTTAAATATATTTTTTTTTATGTTAAGTTTATAAGATATAAAGCTAATTTCTTCACTGTTTTAGTTGGTGTTCTCTTGCAAACAAAAAATGTATTGACACTTTTTCTGTAAAACTAATTTAACGAAATTTATAAGCCAAAATTTGTGAAAAAACTTTAAAAAAACCGTTATCTTGAATTTATGACGTGACTCAGGCCCTCGTACTTAAATTGAAGGAAAACACCAGATGACGTACAATTGTGTGATCTATTACCAATCGATTTAAGGCAGGTTTAAAAAAATTTCCACAAGTATCCCACAGGACACAATTTTTGACGATAAGCCTTTCAACTATTGTCTAGCTAACATACATGCTTACCTATGCATCGTGTGCCCTACTAATATCCGGGGTTGGATTATCACAAAAAATACAAGCTTATGCTAAAAGGTCGTTAAAACTTTTTTTACACAATAAACTTTTTTGACCAAGGCATACAAAAACTTGAAACAAAAATAAAATGGGACGCATCAATCTGCAAAAAATACTACTCACTTAAACCTAAAAGGAAAACAGCGTTCATATAAAATGAAATAAAAGGTTTTTCTTTATCCCTCTGGAAAGCAGACACTGGACCTTTCTACTTTTTCAATACAACTTTTTTATGTACCATGTCTTTTTTCAATTTATATTTCTAATATAACTTTTTGAGGACCGTTGAAAACAGAATCTCTATTCCTGAAAGTTTTTTTATTTGAAGTTGATTGTTGAAGTTGAAATCAGTGGCAACAACAATTTAACGTGAAAAAAATTGGATTGCTATAAAACAAGGCGGCGCACAGTGATCTGGCTAGGTCAGAAAGCGGTCAAAAGTCATTTTGTCATTAATAAAAAAAAATTTAGGATTTTTTTGGTTTTGCTAGTTGTTTTCTTAGTATAACTTTTTGCATACCTATTATATTTTTTAATATTTATACTGCGCAAGCGCAAACACATATTCCGAACGCCAAATATTTTCAATATCAATGAAATTTCATTTTAGTTTTTTGTTTATAGAAAGCTAACAAACTGTAAATAAAAAATTTATTCAACCTTATGAAATTTTAATGAGTGTTGGCATATTTAAAAAATAAACAATTCTGAGGGCACGGTAGTGCCTCGGCAAGTTAGCGCTGCCGTACTATCTTTTCTTGAAACATTTCAGCCCATATTTGACCTATCTAAAACTCTACTTCGGAATGAGCTATGAATCTCAAACTTTGCACAGTCGTGGATCTGTAGTAAAGTAGTTACGAAATTTCATAAAACTTCGTCATGTATAGATCATCAAAATTCTACTGTACTTCCAGACATGCTACAAAGCTGAAATTTGGCAGACTGATAGAAATTATGAGCAAACCTCTGGAAAAGTAAAAAAAACCCAACATTTTAATTTACTTCCCTCTCCTATAAATGTAAATTTATATAAAAGTAACATTGCCCACTTCCAGAAACGCTAGAGAGCTGAGCTTAGGAAGGCTGATAGAAACTATAATAAAAGCATGGGAAAAAATTTAAAAACTCCAAAATTTTCAGTTACTCTCTACCCCTATAAACGTAAAGTTATGTAAAAGTAACATTACCCACTTCCAGAAACGCTAGAGAGCTGAGCATTGGAAGACTGATAGGAACTATGATAAAACTATAGAAAAAAATTTTAAAACACGAAAATATAACATGTTTCAGGATACACAATTTATTAACAAGATATATTATACTTAACCAGAATTTAGAATACAAATTGTATATCAAAGTAAAAAACATTTCGTTACCAATAATTTTTGATACTTAGAAAATATATAGCAAACAATATTTTTTTTAAGGGAAATATTAAAATTACATGTTCAGATTTAAGTGTTTTTTTTATGACAAAATAAGTTCAGAATAGCAAATAATGCATACTATTTTGTTTTTATAAACATGTGATCAAAGCGAGGGCAACTAAGTTAAATTTTGGAAAGAAATAACATGCGGTAATAATATAAAGTTGCGCTGGCGATTTTTATAGGCTACACATTTTTTAGAAAAGACGTACAGTGAGAATCGAATAAGATTTTTTATGTTTTTAAATTTAATATGGTTTCTATAGCTATGCAACTTAAAGTATAATTGAAAACGATTGGAGGTGAAAATATAATTTTTATTTATGTTTTTTATTTTATTTTTATTGCAACCAAGTATATCTAGCCGGATTTGCTGAGCACTTATATGACGTAACGGTCAAAATTTGAGTCTGGCGAATGAATTTTGTCCATGTCCGTCATAATGATGTCACTAGTGATGAAAAAACCATAATGATGTCACGGGTATATGTATAATTTAGATTTACTTAGTAAGCCTGGGGCATCATGTTTATATACCAGCAAGCCGACCAAAGTGGACTTTAAAAGATCTAGTCTGTGAAAGTAGCAGGAACTATTTTTAAAATAACTTTTCATTTAAAAAAATTTCGAAAAAACCAAAACGCTTACCATTTTTTGTCAATACAAGTAGTATAACCAAAGCCCAAAACTTCGCAAATGTAGTTTTTACCACGAATAATTTTTGCCTTACTTATAATAATTTGTTTCATTTTTTACCTTAGGATTATGGTGATTATGCACCAAAATTATACTAAAGCGTCGAATACCTGGGGTCATTTAAGGGTTCAATTAGCATCGATTAAGAATGTTATCAGGATGTGGAATTTGACCACTTATGACCTAGCTCCAGATCACTGTGCGACGGTAAAAGATTGGTGAGTTGGTATACTTTAGGTGCTTGGAAACAAGGGCGTGTTTTAGCCTTCTTGTGTTGTGGAAAAATTGTTAATACTATTTCGTAAGAAGTTGAATTGTTTTTGTCCAAACCGTCACCAACTAACAAAAAATTATAGTTACCTTTAAAAAAAATCAATTACAAAGATAAGATCCTTTTTTGGTAAATAGATAAAAGATAGTTCTTTACCTCTCTTAAATCCGCATCTTTAAAAAGTGGTTTACAAGTTAAGAAAACAAAGGTTACGTTAGGTTAGGTAAGGCCAGACCACTAACTGGCAATGTCAGCTGATCTCACGAAGTACTTCCGGTTCATTACGATAGTACATGTTTATGAAAATAGATTTACGAAAGTAATTTCGTTATTCATGCAGTAAATTAAATTAATTAAATTAAAAAATAAAAAATATCCTCAGTACCTCAAAACAAGAGTGTATAACCAATGTATCCTTCCTCTATTCACCTATGGATCCCAGACCTGGACACTTACAAAATTAAACATGGATAAGGTAAAAAAAGCTCAATTGTCAATAAAAAGTCAAATAAAACAAAAGTAAGTGGTACTGAAGGAGAAGTAGCAAAATTAAAATGAAAATTGGTCGGTCATAATATCAGACAGAAAGACTATCGATGAAACAAATGTATTGTATACTGAAGACATAGGGAAAATAAAAGAAGAAGGGGAATGGGCGGACGTTTTGAAGAAATATGCGGGAACTAGATGGTTGAATACGGAGAGAAACAGATAAATTGATGAGATATTATGTCCAAAGATGGATTGAAAAAAGCTAAATTAGTAGAGAAAACCTTTCTTCAGTGGACATAAGGGAGGACTTGAGTGCTCAATTAAAATAGATACAGCCGGATTCAGCGATTTGTAAATCTGGCGAGCCCGCCTAGGTCTATTTTCAACTATATTCCTCAGGTCTTTTAGATCTTGGAACTAAGGAAGATCTAGATTGTTAAATGTCGTCCTGGCAAGTCCAGTGTATTCACACAGCAGATGTCTTATGCTTTGCTTTCAGGTTCCTCCTCGTCCCCACAACTAGGGCGGTAATCGTTCGCTGGCATGTTTAGATAAATGTTCGAAGAAGCAGTCACCTGTAGTAACCGAAATCACCCTTCTTATCTAAGGTCACTATATCACGAAGTTCCTTCTTTCTTATCAGCTCTCATGTTTTGTTTTTTGTTATTCATCCAATAACAACATAAACAGCGTCAAAATAATAAACACGTCAACTGAGTTTTTTACGGACTTTCTATTTTTATTACTCAAAAAATATTTGGCCCGGCCCACGGAAAGGGGTCAACTCACATACAACTTTTTTTTAGACACTTGCAACAATACTTTGTAAACTTATAAAAAATAGGAAAACAACGGAATATTTGGCTTACATATGTTAATTAAAATGTGAAATAATGTTATTAAAATTTTTCACCTGCGGTACCTTATTCAAAAGCTTTGGAAAATAAAAATGAATGATATATTTTTTTGATATACGTCAATTAAAATGTTAAAAAACAAATATTTTTAAAATATTGGACTTTTATTTTTTGACATTTTAATTGACTTGTGTCAAAAAAACATTATTTTGGTTTTTTTTATAAATTTTCGAAAAAGATACCACAAATAGGATCATCCGATCTTCAAAAAAAGTTGTATGTGAGTAGACCCTCTACCGGGAGACAAAAAATTTTAATTTCCGACTATTTGATTCCTATACTTACTCAGGCGCGGATCTACGGGGTGAGGGGGATGGAAATGGAAAATTTCCCGTCCCAAATCCCAAAATATATTTAGTTTTGACACACAGAATACACCAATTGGTCAGGTTGTAGGACAATTCGCCGCCACTGACGCGGTGTGGCCGATTCGCCGCCGGATCAATTCGCCGTCGACCCGATTCGCCGCCGGGCAGCGGCGTAGCGTAGTTTAAAGGGCGGAGGGGGCAGAGGATTAAAAGGGCGCCTATTTTTTTACGTAGAAGTAAGTTTCAAATTAAAATAGCTTCGTACTTTTTTATTATTATTAATTAAATTGCTTATATTTAAATTAATATGGTGTCGAATTTAAATGGCACGCTACCGATACCCTGCGGGTTAATATTTCGTTTTTTGAAAAAAAAGCAAAAACACTTTACGCCTAGTACTTTTTGGAAAAAATCGAATCGAGCGAATTTTTTTTGTAGATATAGTTGCAAAATAATTGCGCAAAATCATGTACTTTTTGGAAAAAATGGTGCGAAAGAAGAAAATTTTTAATAAGAACGAAAACAAATTACAAACAAAAATTTTAGAAAACTTAAATTATTAAACAATATAAGGCGCCAAAATTTTCGGGAAAAATGGGACCAAATACAAAAGTTTTGGTTAGTTTTAAAGGTATTTAAGCGCCGCAGTTAGTTCCGTAGCTAGGTCTTGTTTTGTAGGCAAACAAGAAATTTGGCGCCCGCTTACCTAAACCCTTACTCCACGAAATTTAAAAATAATAATACTTTGCGGAAGAAACGGCTAAACTAAAAACAAGCCCCAGAAAAATTTAAAAAAATTGCGTTGTAGGCGAAAATTAAAAAAAAATTAAGAATCTGAACATAGTAGAAAACTTATAGATTTAACGCGCCGCAGACGAAACTTTTACAAACATTGTCTTTTTTGGAAAAAATGACGCCAAGAAAAATTTGTTGGTAAGAACCAAGAAAAATTACAAGCGAAAATTTATGGGGCTTATTTATTTTTAATTCTTCATTTGGGCGCCTCCTGGCGCTTGTCACCCGAGGGAGGTGTTACGGGACTGTTTTATCTAATATTCAAAATTACAGGTGCACTGAGTTTGTTTGGTTTTGTCTTTCTTATCGCGATGCATGATGCTTTGGGCTTTGAACGGCAAACTTAATTTTTTTCGTAGCAAGCAAAAAGGTCTTCCGATTTTGCGAACGGGGGCGCCGGCAAAATTGTATAATTTCCACAGTGCCTGATAAGATACATAATATTGCTTAACTATCTAAATAATAAGTTGCTCAAGGTATTATTTTTTTACTGTTGTACCAATTTTTAGTTTTTACTACTTAATAAAGCTTAGAGTGGCCATGGGGCGCCAGGATCCTAGACGCGGGGGGGGGGGGGCAAGGAACCTCCTCCCGCGCCCCTTACGCTACGCCACTGCCGCCGGGCTAACCCACAGCTGACCCGATTAGCCGCTAGGCCAACTTGCCGCCGAGAGAACTCCCCGCCGAACGCTTCCATAGTTTTTGTTTACAATTTTGTTTATTTATGGTTTTGTTTAAATTTTGCGACAGAGCTTTTTCAAGGACTTTTCGATGAGCTCCAAGTTTTATATTTGACATGTGTATAGGGTTCCGTTGTTTTTATTTAAAACCGATTTGTCTGAAATTTGAAACAATATGGTGTTAAGACTACGTAATACATTTTTTGACTAAAACGTAAAAAAAATCAAAATGGTGCTTCCAGTATGGTGGAATTTTCCATTTATAAACCGGTATGTATTAAATTTAAAACTTGGGGTGTTTATTTATTTATTTAAAACATAACATTTAAAAATGTAATTTCAGTTTAAGGTCGCTAATAATTATTTTTGATATAAACTTAAAATTAATTTGATATAGACTTAAAATTAAATGGCGGACTTATTTATTTATAAAACGATATTTAATAAATTTTGCGTCTTATGTTGCTGATTGTGATTTTTATTTGTACTACATTTAGAACTCTGTCGTGTTTAATGTCATTGACTATGGTTTTTAAATCCAATTTCGGAAAAATCCGAATGGTGGATCTAAAATGGCGGATTTTTTTAATTATGAGGGTATGTATTATTTTTGAAGTTTTGCGGCATTTAAAATGGCTAACTAAGATTTTTAAATTAAACTTAAAATAAAATCAAAATGGCTAATCCAAAATGGCGGATTTTGTCTTTTATGAACGATTATGTATCAAATTGGTTACTTTGGGATGTCTAAAATTATGAGTTTTGAATTAAACTTGCAAAAATTAAAATAGCGATCTAATTCCTTTTATTAACCGATATATATTAAATTCGGTACTTACGCTGATTCTTTTTTTAAATTAAACCTTAGAATAGTCAAATTGGCAGATTCAAAATGGTGTATTAAATCATAAAATTTCAAATTGGCAGATTCAAAATGGTGTATTAAATCATAAAATTTCAAAACTATTACAAAAATGGAAATCTGCCATTTCAATTTTTTCTAAATTAATTTAGTTATCAGATTTAGGGTCCTTAGACACCCCAATGTGCCAAAATTACTACATATCGGTTTATAAATACAAAAATTCGCCATTTTGAACTCTTTATTTTAATTATTTTGAAGTTTATTTCAAAAATCAAAATCAACAAATTTGAGCATCATAAACTTTCAAAATTAATACAGGCATATCGGTTCATATGTAAATAAGAAAGTCTTTCATTTTGGATCCAACATTTTGAATTTTCTTGTCAAAAAAATATTAAATTGTTTTGTTACCCGAACTCTACACTTCTCTCAAAATTGCAAACTGAAACTATACCGGCCGGCAGCGAAAAATTGCGGCAGAAAATCAGGTCGACAGCGGGTTGGCCCGGTGGCAAATTAACGACGGTGAGTAGGCGGCGAAAAACGCTATGCAAAATGCAAAAAAATCCCCTCCTCACCAAGTGAAATTTCTAAATCCGCCCCCAACTTGCATCCTTATTAAGGTGTTATCGCAACCATGGCGGACAATATCCGACATTTTCAACGACAATGTCGGATATTGTCCGCCATGGCCCATGACACTCGAATAATTATATTAAAAAAACTAATCAAGCGATAAACTTTTAAAAGCGTCCTGGAAATAAAATAATTTGACCAGTTAAAGAGTCGAGGGAAAAAGGATGAGAGTCCCAAAGTTAGGAGAGTTATAAAAAGTATCCCCAGTGCCGGTCCCAGGGCGTAGCACTGTGGGCAACTGCCCACACGGTTTTGGTTCAGGGGCGGATAGATGGCAAAAGAAAATTACCAAACCTATTTTTAAAGAGAAAGGGAAAAAGGCAGAAAACAGTTTTGGCAAAAAACGATGAAAGCAATTGGGGCCGAACGCAATATATTTTAATGTGTATAGCAATTTATTTATTATTTTAGTTAACAAAACCAGTAAATCTATTCCTTAAACTTTTTGAGGCATTTTTGAAGATAGTGACTTTATATACACGAATTCACCTTGCAACGTATGCATTGTTCAATGGCCCGCACAGCACCGTCGGCGGCAGCCAAATTCTTCTTACTTTGAGCTTAATCATACACTACATACACTGTAATCATACTAAAAAATCTACGTCACCGGGTTGCCTTAAACCATTTGTTTTATGGAACCCCGATGACGTAGCTACAGTCATCCAGTTAAGTTTACATGAATGGGCAAATTCTGTAGGCAACCTATGTACAAGTATTGAGACTTTGGGCGGCAGTCATGCTCTAAAATTTTCTCTCTCTTCCTAAAAAGTTTCGACTGACATTTACCCGTTGTTAATTAGTAAAGAGGTTATATTTTAATAAGACTTTTTTCAATGATTTGAAGACTATTTCTTTATACCTATCTAAGATATAAGTTATCTGCTCTGTAATAGGTACCTAACTAATTAAAACCATTATATTTTAAGGTCATAAAGTTTTGAAACTTGGCACGATTGTAGATTCGGTGATCTTAATATTCCTGTAAGTTTGCGACCTTTTCTGAACTCAGCTTGCGCCGATATCTTTAAATATGGCGGCGTAAATCAGTATTTTACAAACACCTGGGTTCCCGTTAAATTTACGGTAAAAATTAAAAAATTAAATTAAACAAAATTCCTCTTTCACCGAGGGAGGCGGCGTATCACAAGCAATATTTAATGAAACATTTACACTCCAGTGGCTTACCAAAACACCACCAATTCTAAGAATTAAAATTTTTATTTATTAAGCATTTTTTTTTGCAGCAAGGATACTTCTATTTAAGATTTTTCTTTGTATAAAAGACCATTAAAATAGGGATATCCTGGTATAACCTTTTAAAGATTTAGGAGATAAGTTTGTTTTTAAGTATACATACATACGTATACAGATTTCTTTCAACAAAATAAAGATTTTCACATAGTTAATTAAACCCTTTCTCCTTAACAGAAAAAACTTTGTTTTTGTAATTTTTTTTTAATCCCTATTCGGTCCCTATTCGCCCCAACAATACTACAAATTAACTTTTGAGGAGAGGGGGCGACATTTTATACTCTTGCCCACAGTCCCAAAAAAGCTGGGGTTGGCCCTGGTATCCCAATTCAAATACCCACAATAAGTCTCAAAAGTTTGTGCCCACCACGGAACTTTATAGTAATTTGAATATTCAATATTAATTCCAGCTTTGTAAAATTATTTCCCGAAATATATTTTCTAATAGCTAACAAGTGCAGAAAATCGATTTTTCCGCACGCAAATGCCGTTGACATAACGATGCGAAGCGAGTTCTCTAAAGCATTTAAGTGCAAAGTTTTTTTGACCTCAAACGCGCCGCGGTAAAAAACGTGGCGGTTTAATATTACAAAAAAATTACGTCAATGCATAAGCGGATATATTTACCATAACCTCGCCAGCGCGGCATTTTTATTTTTAACAGTGTGTTTTACTTTAAAAAACACTTTTCATAAAAGAGCCCATACTTCTTCTTGACACAATTCTTTTTGTTTTTAAGGTAAATTTTCTAGGCCAACATTGGTAGTAGTAGTAGTAGTAGTAGTTTAAGGACTATTGTTCGTTAAGTTACAGGTTAAAATTAATATTCTTAACAAAGTACAACGTAAAACGCATCGTTTAACTATATAAATCTTCAATTTTATTTAACGATGCGGAAAGTTCGGTGTTGCCTAGATTAAAACTTGCACTTTATTTTGTCCCAATAAAAAAACGCGTAAGTGGTTGAAAACAAAAAACCTAAAACACAGCCCTTCCAGAGAGTAGTTCGTTCGTTAGTTTGGCTAGTTTTTTGCAGATCACTTTAGGATGTCATCACAACTAAAGGTCACAGCTAAAGGACCACCAAACCTTGAACCAATGTTGATATTTTTAAGATTGTTTCGTGTTTTGCATTATTTTCGTGTTTATTTTTTCACCAAAAACTAAAAAAATACTTAAAACAAACTAGAAAAATATTAACCACTAATTATTTTTGAATATTCTGTCAACTTTGTAGTAAAATACTTTTTTCTCGATTTAAATTTGCCGCCAAACTTCTATTTCTTTTTAATTTACCTGGGTTTTTGTCCCCACTTTAGGAAAATGTCAGGACATTTTTCCTCTTTTTTAACCTATTAATTATCTATACGGAAAAATAACTTTAGGTAAAGTTTACCCAATTTTAACAAAAAATAATACGTACTACAGTAACTCAGAATAAGGAATAGTCGAAATTTATGGCTCTGGTAAAAATGTGGGTCATCGCATTGTTTACATACCTATATCTATTATAGAGCGCTGCGTTGCTGGCAATAAATCGATTTCAAAACACCCGTAACGTAAGTGTTTTAAAAGTTGTTTCAGACATTTTTGCCTTTTTAGCCTTTAACCTTTCTTACATGTATCATAGTTAGTGTTTTAACAGTGGGGTATACAAAAAATTGCCTCGGAGCAGAGGAGTGTTTGGACATTTTTTTAAAATTTGATATACATTCCAAAGTAAGAAATTATATATTTTTAATAAAATCTATGTCTGGATTTTGGGTGGGGCTTAAGCCTCCAAGCATCCCCTCTGTATATTCAGGAGTGTACGTAGGAGGAGGCCTATGGGTTGCAGAATATTTACCCTAAAACATGAATTGTCTCAAACGATCAAGATTAAAATATATCGATTCTGGGTATGCCACTGGTATGTGCACATAGATAGCGTAATAAAGTCATTAATTATTATACTTAACACATAAAGTACAAATTGGAACGCTTAAAATTTTGACAATTTGACAGCGTTTTTGCTGGTATTAAACAACCACTTAGTACAACAGAAGTATTTTCTTAGAGCTTTTGGAACACATTAAAAGTTGTCACTAATAAAATTAAAATTTTAAAACCGACCCTATGCTTTTAGCATTTTTTAATAAATAAATGTTTTGTATGTTGGAATTGGAGATATTTTATGACTTTTAATAAATTTCGCACAAAATAAGAAAAATTAAAGAATTAAACATTATTGAAGCGAATGTTGCTAGGACATAGTTAAAAGAACAAAAGAAAAAATAAGTTTGTGGGCGAATCTTTAATGGGGCATCCATGGGCGCACCCAGGGAAGGAGGGGGGCTTGGAACTCGGGCCCCCCCTAAGCCTTAGATTTTTTTACATATTTACATATTTCATGAAAAAACACAAAAAAGAGCTTGAAATTCGACATTATTAGGCTTTATTACAAGGCTCAAGAGGCCTCGGCCCCCTCAAGACATATTCCTGGGTGCGCCACTCTTAGCTCGTATAGCACCTGAGAGTTTCGACCATGTTGGACAATCTTCGGTACGAGCGTAACCAGTGTTAAGGGACGATTAATTGTGATGTAGATGTCTGAAAATATAAAGCGTGGACAGTTACTGAAAACAGAACAACTGCCGAATTGCAGTATCAGTCACGGTAGCCCAGTGGCGGCTCGTGGGGTAGTGCCACGGAGCCATGGCACTGCCTTATTTTTCTACAAAAACAGGTTTTTTATTTTTTTAAAATCTTAATATTTGTTATTTTATGTGTGCAATGCAGTAGATTACATTCTGAATCGATAATGCGCGGCGCCTGGCTGTCCCGCTGCCTGCCGTTGAAACATAGTGTAAGCGGGGGTAGAATGTATGCCGCCTATCTGCTGGCGCCGTCAAACAGAGAGAGATTTTTACCAGTGGCCTATAGGAGCGACAGAGTTGGACAATTTTTACAATGTTTAATAAATAGAATCAACTTAAATTTGTTGCCAGGCACGCCAAGCAGTTAGTGTGCAGTTAGTCGTCTTGTTATTGTACGTAGAGCATGTCTGCTTTAATTTACGCCCTTTAAATTATGCAATAAAGAAGATATCTGTGTACGCTGCATATTGTTCTAATTTATAAGTGAAAGTAATTACACTAGCGTCTTTAAAAACTCTTATATTAGATTTTCGCTAGAGGAAAAACTACAAATTAAAGAAATATTAGGCCGGTCACTAATTGATTTAAAAATTGAAAAGCAAACGTGGAAGTGGACAAAAAAATAGTAACTTTTTTAATATACATGTTAGTTTTTAAGATACAGAGACAATTTCTTTATAATATAAATTGATGTTCTTTTTCTATTAAAAAACGTCTTTACAGTTTTTCTGTGAAACTAATTTTGCAAAAGTTTAAAGACAGTTTTTGAAAAAAAGCCGCCATCTTGGATTTATGACGTCACGCAGGCCCTCCTACTCAAATTGGAGGTAAACACCTGGCGGCTGAAAATTGTGTAATCTATTACCAATCGATCAAAGGTAGTTTTAAAGAATCTTTTACAACTATCCCACGGTATAAGATTTTTGACCATAAGCCACTCAACTATAAGTATTGATGTAGTTAGTAAATTGCATATTTATTTGCATATTTTTACATCGACTTTTTCGACCAAGTTATAGGTGTAATTCTATCTCGTTTATTGCGTTAGTCATCGCGTGCTGAAAAGTATAACATTTCGCACTTGTTAAGCAAATACCCATTAAAATAATAACACGTATAAATTACCCATTAGCCTACTTATATTAAATTTAATGTGCGTGATGCCTATAAAAATCGAGGTTGGTAATCGAAAAAACCCTGCTAAACGTTAGTTTTTTTAAAACAATCAATCCCTTATTTTCGCTGCGTGCTCACGTCTTAATGTAACTCAGTTAAAGTATATTTACAAAAGAGAAAGAAGTCTTACTTAATAATTACCAGAAAAACAAAACCAGGACTATTTAACTTCTGGTTAAATATACATGAGAAGAAATGTTCTTTTATTACCGGTAAACTAAACAAAATACTCTGCCAATTTATGGGCAGTTAAGCTCACACGATTAATGTACAATGACATTTTTACCAATTTTGGATGGCGAAAATAACCCCCTATCCGCCACCCATGGACGCATCCGAGTTGAAATTGCTCCCCATCACTTTTTTCTCTTTATGCACAGTTACCTTTAATATAGTACCACAAGTAATATATTTTTACCAGAACTTTAATATTTTAAATCTACCCCCACCGTTTTTTTCGGCTTATGGATTTTATTAGTTTATAAACGGGACTATCTTAAGCAAAAATCCAACCTAGGTACCAAATTTCCTTAAAATCAGACAAGTAGTTTTTGAGTTATGCGCGTTGGTCGTTACAGACAGACAGACAGACAGCCGGCGCGACAAAGAAGTTTGAAAATCATCTGAACCGCAAATATATATGAAATTTTTTAAAATCCGATAATTAATATAATAATATATAATTATTTAATATTAATTTTATCTAATATATATTTTGTCTTTTTTTAAGCAGCGTCCGGCCCACTAGAAATTTTTTAATTTTCCCATTTGGTTCACCCTGCATACAGACAGACAGATAGACAGACAGAAATCGGAGCAACTTTTGTTCTCGTGTTTTTGACACGATCCCCATAACTCACACTCTTATATATTAGCTCACACTCTTATATATTAGCTCACACTTTTAGTTTAATCACTGTATTGACAGACAGAATAATAAGAGAAATAAAAACCTCATAATTTGTTAGTAACATTATTTTATTTTAAAAAACAAGTACCTATCGGTAGATGGCGTTTCTTGCGAGAGTTTTCTTACTATTTAAATAGGATTAGAGACAAAACCGTCTAATTAACTTCGCAAGAGTGTCACATTGACCAAGCAGTGTTCTGAGGAGTCGCATAAGGACAAACCGGTTAACTGTCAACACTTATTAGGTGTCCATTAGATCTTGGACCCCCGTGAGGTTAAGCTTTCAAGCTACCCACGGAAAAATATGAGAGAAACAAAAACTTCTTTTTACCCGATTAACCAAGAAACTTATTTGATTTTTGAAATTTACCGGTACTAAATTTCACATTTTGTTAGTATTATTTGGCTTAAAAATTCCGTTTACCGACGCTCACGTGTCTGATAGCGGGTAAAAACCCAATAACCGTTGGTCTGACCTAAAAGGCAGAAGAGCTGTCGTAGATCACGGATTAGTTTGTTTCTTTTTATTTGTTTTCGATCTTTTCTTTGATTGATATGTATAGCAGTTTATTTTCGCCTGCTCTTGTTCTTGTTTCTCTCGTATATCGGTAGTAATTAAAGTATTAAATTAATTAATTAAAGTAACTAAATTCGCAAGAGTGTCACATTGACAAGCAGCGTTTTAAGGAGTCCCATAAGGACGAAACAGTTAACTGTCAACACTTATTAGGTGTCCATTAGATCTTGGACCCCCGTGAGATTAAGCTTTCATGCTACCCACGGAAAAATATGAGAGATTTTTTACCCGATTAGCCACGAAACTTGTTTGATTTCTTAAAATTATTATTTATTTAAATATACCTATAATAAAAATATTGAAATTAAAAACAAATGCAGCTACTTTATTATTCAAGATAAAGACTACGATTAAAATGTTAAGGTTTTGAATGTTGCACTGATTTACATGGTAAAGCTCAACTCAAGTTTTACTGATAACAACTTAATATCTTTGTGGTTTTACTATGATATTCGACATATTTTAACACCGTCCCACGTTTTCTCGAATCAACCCAGTAGGTTTTTCATTTCCTGATAAAAATGGTTTCCATTACCGCCTTTCCACTGTAGAGATGTTTCGCTACCGATACTACGCACGCAACACAGATTTTCGTTACCCTGAAAAAGAAAAAAGTACCTATAATGATAAGCACTAATTCTACGTTTGTGACTAGGTTACAAATTGGTCTAAAATTTTCAAATTGAACCGAAATTTGTTTAACACGTCTCATTATCGTTTCTTAAATTTCTCTTTCTCTGAGACGAATTAGATTCTACTTTAGACTGCACATTCTTTAAAAATTTCTATCGAGAAACATCTACAACAATGTTTAAATTTCTCAGTCAGAATGTTCCTTTTTCCAAATTTCGGGTTTCTTAGAATTTTTCTTGCATGCTTTGTTCAAGTAGGGCATACCTCCTAAGTTCTTAAGTCCCATTAAAAATATAGAAATTTATTCGATTAGCAATGACATATTATTATGTATCATCGTAGACACTGGTATCATTCTTTATACCACTAAAGGTACACCTGGTGAGGTGAGGTTACGCAAACCCCAATTTCTACAAATATATTGCACACCAAGTAAACTATCTCGAGTTGTTAACTCTGATAGAGTAGTGTTCAACAGTATTCAATACATGGTAAACATATTTAGAATTCATGTAGTTTTGATATAAAACAATTATTTTTTCCCACCCAAAATCCCACCTCATCAGTTAAAAGTATTTATATTTTATAGCCCAGATAACACTGGACTTCCAAACGCCCATTTGAGGTTTAAACCAGGTCCAGAACGTCCAGTAGACGTCCAAAATCGGTTATGGTATGGACACGCAATGGCCTTCAATGTACAATTGAAATCCAGTAAACGCTCAGTAGATATAGGCCACTGCTTGCTATTTTCAGAAATTAAATAATTTTTTCTTTCGAGAATAATAAAAATAATACTGGCATAAAGTTACTGTTCAACATATCTTTTAGAAATTTAGGAGAAGTAAATACACAAAAAGGCAGAGCAAGCTTCGAGGATTTAAAGATGCTTTAGTGTCCTGTGGCAAAAATGAATGATCCACTACAAAGAAGGAATCTGCTAGAATAGGTGTTTCTTCTAGAGATGGGCCAACCTACAATTTAAGTGGAGCAGTAATAAGACGTGACTACTGTAGTCGATTCACGGCATATACGTAATTACGTATATGATTCACGGTGACAAATGTGTGTGAGGTTCTGAGGAGTCCCATAAGGACGAAACAGTTAACTGTCAATACTTATTAGGTGTCCATTAGACCTTGGACCCCCATGATGTTAAGCTTTCGAGCTATCCACGGAAAAATATGAGAGAAAGAAAAACTTCTTTTTACCCGATTAGCCACAAAAACTTGTTGGATACAAAATATGTCTATGGACCTTTTGAAACGAAACGGTTGTCTATTGGAGGCACAAATGTGTGAAAAATACTTCGCCCATTGGAAGTCTGATTTCCAGCTATGGAAGTTATGGACGTCTAGAAATGGACCTTCAAGAACGAACATTTATTCGAAGTGCAAAAATCTGTATCGTCCTTTGTCCGTTTATTGGACGTACGAAGTCCATATATGGACATCTGTAATGTCCTGACGTGGACGTCCGTTTGACGTTTTTGTGCTGTCCGGGAGTCTACTCTGATTGCATTTTGGTGAAAGTAACCAGTAGAGAATTGAGATAATTTAAATTTAACACTGATTATTTTAATTAATTTTAACAATTTTATTACAAATTAAATATTATTTTGTACTTTAAATTTTTTTATTAAAAATTTGATATACTCCAGGCTCAACTACGATGCAACATAAAGGTAATTTTAGTCAATGGTTTAATAATAATTGGGGCAGCTTGTGCAACTTTATTGCATAATAAAAGAAATTTAAAACTCTTTTTCATAGCGTACGCACACCATATTTTAAGCTTTTGTCAAAATATAATGTAACCTGATATTTTTAAAAAGGGATAACTTTTTAATGTTCACACCCGTCTATCTAAATTACCACTTTTTAAACGGGCCTCTGTATTATATTTTCATTATTAACCTCCTCCTCTATTTTTTTTTATTTCACCATTAACCAGTGGCGTCTTCTTATAGAATGCTTAATAATATTAAATGAATTTTCTTGCTTTTAAATAGGATTTAGAGAAAAGAGATAAAAAGCACTAATGGTTTTACAATTTTTCTCAGGTTTTTGACAGCAATATACATAATAAATAAAATACTCTTTATTTATATTTTGCATATAGAAACATAGAGGACGAGACTGATCAAATGTCGTTACTATAACTTAACGACAATATTTACCTAACCTAAATTCAAGACGTCACACAAAGGGGCCAATCGGGTGTAAAAGTGGAAGAAACTAAAAAAACACAAATGGACATATACAAACTCAAATTATGTAGCAAACTAGTGGGCGCTGAAAATGCAACAGAGTATTTTCACTTGTTTTTTAGTATGACGTGAGTTTGACACTTTAAAAAGCGTCTGTTTAATTTTTATGATAATTACATACAAATTATTGAATAATTATGTATTACTTTCTCTAATTGTATGAAGTGTTATAATTTAAAACTAAAAATTTTTTTACGATGGATACATCCAGCACAGGTAATTTAACCAAAAAACACTAAATACCAATATCTAGCTGTAGGTTGTCATAGAGTTATCATATTTTTTAAACTAAGAAGTCAATTATTATTAGAATTTACCTTAAAGAAATATAAAAAATATAATTTAGTGTGTGACAAAATTATGTTAAGCAAAACTATTGTCACTTTTTTGTTAATTGAATGTTTCTTAACAAAATGAAAAAAAAAATGTCTGCGCATTCTTGCGCCTTTTTGAGATTTTTATTATTAAAAATATAGTGCCTACATACGACCCAAGTAAAAGAAATTAAACTATACATCTTAAATATAAAACTTGTTTAATTGACTAAAAATTTGATTGATAGTTTTTTAACATAAATTTGATTAACTCATTAAATCATTAAATTTAAAGATGGCGGACGCGTAAAAATTAGGAAAAGCTTCGTTCGAAAAAATTTTAAAATAAAGGATTTTAACAAAAAGTTTCACGGGCAAGTCCTGAGAGGAAAAGGTAGCTCGACGCGTTTCGGCCTCATTAGGCTTCATTCAGCCCGAGCATAACCATAAAATGGAAGGAGATGAAATGATGATGTGGGTATCTAAAAAAGAAATATGAAATATAGTGTTTTCTGAGGAGAGGCCAACTGTCTATTTATCCCCGAGCTACCTTTACCTCTGAGGACTTGCCCGTGAAACTTTTTTGTTAAAACTTTTTACCTCGTGAACTTCCTTCAAATTTAAAGGATTTTAAACAAATTGATATAAACAACTTTTTAGGCCTGTAAAATGCCAAGTGAATTATGGTAGCGGTCACAGTTACTTTAGTTAAAAGGAGTGGGGGGAGGGTAAACCTTCGAAAGTCAAATTTATTTTGAACCAAAACTTTTACAAACTTGCCGTTTTCGTATTTTTAACTTAAGAAAGGTGCCCGAAAATTTTTCAAAAATATCAATTTGAGAGATCTTTGTTTTGGAAAGGGTTAAGTGGATTATCATAGGACCACGCACTAATTTACACAGGCCTTATGGGGAATTTTTGTCTCGGTTGAACTGGCTATAATTTTGGTATGTTATACTGAAGTATGTAACAAAAAAAAAATGTAAGTAAAGTTAAGTTTTTCTATGTACAGTTTTTGAGACGGTTCGAGAGAGAATTTCTCGTTCTTGGATTGAGACACCACAGACATGCATAGGTACAAGTTTTCCGAAAATTGATGTATAATCTTTGGTAGCTTAATGAATGAGCGTTTGCGTACTGAGCAAGAGGTTCTGGGTTCGAGTCCCGGCCCAAGAGAAATTTTTTTATAATTTTTCTTTTTTTAATCTTACTTGTTCTTTATGGTTTTAGGTCTTTGCATCATTTTGCAATTTGGTATTTGACAAATATATTGGCAATCGCCCATTGCGATCCGAAATTTTATTACACGAAAAAGATGATCCCATGTTTTCAGACGTTGATTTAAGTTTTCATATCTTTGACAGTGAAAAAGAAAAATTATAAAAATCAGTTAAATGGCTTGGTCGAGTTAATACCCTGAGAATTTCTCGTTCTTGTATTGAGACATCACACACATGCATAAGTTTTCGGAAAATTTATGTATGCTCTTTGGTAGCTTAATGAAAGAGCGTTTGTGTACAGAGCAAGAGGTTCCGGGTTCGAGTCCCGGCCAAAAAGGAACTTTTTTATAAAAATTTTTTCTTACTTGTTGTTTAAAGTTAATATTAATAAAACAATGTTAGAAAGCAAAACAATTACACTTGTGTGGAGTGTATCCACAAAATAATATTAATAGGTCTTATTTTAACATAAATTTTGCCCTTATGTAATTTTTTTACAATGATCTTTAATACAAATCCTAATTTTGTATGTAGAGAATAGCAAAATGCAAGCAAAAAATAAACAACTTTTATCCAAAAAGCCTTTACATTAAATTCCTTTTTTTTAGAAAATGGTAAAATTAGTTTTTAGATGCAATATAAGTAAAAAAATATGCATGCATATGTCTTATTGAGGACACTCTGTACAATATAGTATTTTTAGGTGACTCCTCTTCCTATTTCAAAATTGACGTCTCCATGATTTTATCTCCAAGTTTAAAAAAAAAGGTGATTCCAGACTTTTGGGACAAACTGTATATTATGAGCCAGGTTAAATAAATTAAACAGAAGTACAATAATTTTTGTTTCTAATATTTTGGGTGTTTAAATAATTATTTCCGACATTAGCTCTATTTGGCCCCTCTGTGCGTCAGTGCGATACATATAGTTTTTAACCTACAGTAAATCTTTTAACAAATCAGACGAAATATGGAATTAATTAGAGAACATTTTCGGGCTTTAATTTTTTACAACATATGAAGGATATTAACTCAACGAGAATGCCGTGCCGAGTTGATTTCTGTTTTCAGTAATGAAGCACCACATCAGTTGAGAGATTCTCATTGGTATGGAGAATTCAAGCGTGGACCGATTAGCCTTAGCGACGATCTAAGGCCAGGTGCACCAAAAACGGCTGCCACCCAGTAAAACCTCGATGCTGTGATTTCAGAGACCTCAAATAGAAGCTAGTGTGAATTGGTATTAGAAAATTCTAGACCGCTTTGAGGCACGAAACTCTAAACTTGTGTCCAGCATTGTTAGTGGTAATGCATCGTGGATTTATTTACTCATTTGAACCCGAAAATAAGTGTCAGCTGTCTGTTTGGGTGTTCCAAGAGAGTAGTTCAATGAATAGAGGCCAAAATAGGGGGGCTACCCTACAAAAGGTCCGGTAGTTCTGAATTTTGGAAATGTTGTTAAGCTCAGGAGGTTAGTTAAAAATCTGAGTTTTCGTCACTCCCACCCCTGTGCTCCCTTCGCCATCTTCAAAAAAACCTCAAAAATTGGCACTTTTTTTAGTTTTTTGCCTTTAATTTCGTTCCAGTTCACTAAATCGCAAAAAGAGTTATTCGAAGTTTCTTAGAGGATATAATTATCTACAATTGTGTGGTACTATGGTTGTTCTGGGAGCAGTAGTAACGGAGCTAGGTAATTTTCAAAAATGACTACTACACGTGCTTGGGCAAATTTTCAGATTTTTTATACTTTAGACGGCATAAGCTCCGAAATACTTTGTTCTAGAGTAAAAGTTCTAAGAACATATCTTGTAGAGAATTTTATCAGCTACAAAATCCATTCTTTAAATGTATTTTTAAATATTGTAATGGAGTGGGAGTAACTTTTATATTAAATTAAGTAAGTTAGAAAATAATAATTTTTTTAAATTTAGTGCTTTAAACGGCACGTTTTTTATTTATTTTTATTTTTTTGTTTAAATTTAGTGTTGTACAAAAAGGTAAGAGAGCTTAGGGGTCAAACACCTCCTTAAACTAACCACCTCTTCAAAAACCCCCACAGACCCCCCAAAATCTAATATATTTAGGTTTTCTCAAATTTTCTCAAAAAATACGCTTCTAAGAGAAAAATGTGTAATATACTTTCTTGTAGACAATTTCCTTCTGAAAAAGGTAAAACTCGATAAGGGTCAACTATTTATAAACTCTTCAGCGACGTCCGTTAATTAAAGTAATTTAAAAAAGTAAAAAAATATCCATGTTTTTTCCATGATTTATTCGATTTTTTTTTAAACCAAGGCTTATACAACAAAATGTGTTATACATTATTGTAGCAAATAAAATTTTCTTTAAAATGCTGTACAAGAAAGTCTGATTGGTTTCATGGTTATAAATTCAGAGGTGCCTGTAAATTTAACCAACTTTAAAAAATCACAAATTAAAATATTTTTGTTACAAGTTTTATCTAATTTTTTCAAAAACTAAGCCTAATTTAAAAAAATGCTATGATGCACTTCATTGACAGTAAAATTCTTTTTTCAACTCGATGGGGTTGGTTGGGCATGGTCTTGTTGGAAGATGATTCGTCGTTGGGGGTTCGCTTTTCGAAGCTCAGTGATGACTTTTGGCAAATAAATGGTGATGTACCAAAAAACAGCAGTAATAGTCCTTCCTTTCAAGGGAACTGCTGCTACATGACCTGCTTTTGAGAGAAATGGCTCTAGTACAATGAATAGAGGAGTTTTACCCTATAAAAGGTCCGGTAGTTCTGAATTTTAGATTTGTTATTAAGGTCGAAAGGGTAGTTAAAAATCTCAGTTTTCGTCACCCCCACCCCTGTGCTTCCTCCGCCATCTTGAACAAACCATCAAAAATTGGCACTTTTTGTAGTTTTTTGCCTGTAACTTCGTTCCAGTACACTAACTCGCAATAAGATTTATATGAAATTTTTTAGGGGATATAATTCTCTACAATTGGGTGGTACTATGGTTGTTCTGCGAGCTACTATGGTTGTTCTTAGAGCATCGACCACTTCATACATTCCCGACCTAAGTCCCAATGATTTTTCGAAAATATAATAATATAAAAAAAAAATATATAAATATATGTCAGGCAATTCAAATTTTAAATTTCAAAAGACTGTGATTCGGCCCTATGTAAAGTTTTTATTGAACAAATTATTAGTCAACAAAAAAATCCAAGGGAGAAAGCGTGTCTTTTAGTTTTTTAAGGCCGCTTGACATGGTGCATGACGCGCTGCAAATATTTGCAAGCAAAAAACTTCGATCAAATTGTTGCCTGCAAAAAATCTTCTTTTCGTTTGACATTGTGTAGACAAGTACAGTTTGCATGCAAAAAAATGGCACCGGACCGATAAAAATGGATTGCCGGCAACAATCAGCTGGATTTGTACTGTGCATGCACCTGGGCAAAATTTCATGCAAATTTTATTGCCATGCACCATGTCAAGCGGCCTTTAAGAATATGAAAGTTTAAAACTTTGCCTACTGCATCATTGGGTAATCTTTTGGATGATTTATCATTTCACATTTTTGTCTCCTTAAGAGCTGGTCAGTAGAAATTGTGCTTAGCAGTTCACTTTAATGAACTAGTTCATGTGTTGTACTGTACCTTATCTTATAATTTTGTAAACTGTAAACCAAACTGAACGAAATATCAAATAGTTCATTGTAGCTCAATGCAACGAAACAGGTGATTCGACTAATCGACTGTACGAACGCCGGATTTATTAGTTCAACTATTGAGTTCATTTCTATTAGTTCCTTCGTTCCTCGTAAGCCGGGTACTCATTAACGAACCACGAGCCTCGATCAACAAGCGCGATCTATTCGCTAATGTGGACGGCATATCGAGACCTCAAATTGAAATAAAGTACCCACTAAATTTGAGACATAAATACACATCTCTTGAAAAAGTTTACCTACAGAAGTAAATTTTTTAAATGAAAAAAACATTTAAAAAAAAATTCGCTAAATCTATTTGTGATAGTTTACTTGTAAGAAAATAGTAAGCTGTCAGTCTTAATTTTTTTCTTAAATTGCGAATATCTCAAAAACTAATCTATTAATTTTTTAAATAATATCAATGCTGTAAAGGAATGAAAAAAACTCTTTTAAACAAGATATCACGACCCACTTTCCTTCTCTAAAGTCAAGAGGGCAAAGCTACCTCAGCTAGGAGTCGATAGATATAAATATTTTAAGAAAATAAAAATAATGTGTCCTAGGATTTTTTCAAAAATTTACTTTAAATACTCATAATGGCATTCCGTATACGTTTTCTGTGAGTATATTACTTTAAATTAAAATTGATAATGATGATAATGGAAATGATTGCTCCGCTTGTTTTGTAAAAAGAGTTTTTGTTTTTTTGTTTCTGGGTAATAAATTTTGTAGTATAAAATTGAATATAAATATATTTTGTTTACCTCGCTATCCTGATAACGGTAATTACCACTTATGATTGGACAAGCTAACCTATGCACGTATTAAAAACTGCATGAGATGTGGCTTTACTTAGGCGTTGCGATCTGTATTGAGAGATTTTGAAGGAATAAGAACAATTCGCGGTCGCTCGCTTAAAGCGCCTCTAGCGGTAGATATTTAGAAATTACAAACTGATAACGGTAATGACACTCTATCAGGGTACGCGCATAAAATTTTATTAAAAAATTAAGAATAATATTTGCTTTTAACAAACGGCGATACATACTTATAAATATATAAACATTAAACTAGACTTATAGGGCAATATTATATTGAAATCGTATGATACATTAGGTTACTGTGGTTTAGTGGATGCAAACTTATGATAACGGAGTATGACGTTTGGGCCAGTCTTCCACAAATATTAGCAATAAATAGCAACTTTAGCATCAAACTAAATGTAGTGCTTTAGAGCAATATTGGAAGCAATTTTACTTGTACAAGAAATTTTATACATAAAATATGTATAAAATGGAAAATAAATATATTTTATTAAACTCACTATACTGACAACGGTAATTACAACTTATGATCGGACAAGCTTAACCAATGCACGTATTAACACTCAAAACTGCATATAACAGAAGTGGCTTTACTCGGGCGTTGCGATCTCTGCATTGAACAATTTGCGCGAGCTTGCTTCAGGCGCCTCTAGCGGTAGATATTTAAGAATTACAAACCGATAACGGTAATGACGCTCTACCAGGGTACGCGTATAAAATGTTATTTTATTTAAAAAAATGAGGAAATAATATTTGTTTTTAACAAACGGCGATACTTATATATAGGTATAAACATTAAACTAGACTTATAGAGCAATATAATGTTGAAATTCGTATAATATATTAGGTTTTTTATTTTAGTGAATGCAAACCTATATCCGGTTGTGATAAGGGAGTGTGACGTTTGGGCCAGTCTTACACAAATGTTAACAACAAATAGCAACTTCAGCATCAAACTAAATGTAGTGCTTTAGAGTAATATTGGAGGCAATTTTATTTGTACAAGAAAAATAACTAACATACTAAACACTAATTTAATTTTGGATGGTAACATGAAAGGAGTACTCTTTTTCAATAATGACCTAATACTGATACATGTTCTCTGCGTTATTTTGTCTGGTTCAGGCAATTTTTTTACGCTGCTGCTTGTGCGAGTCGGGGTCAGTGGCGAATCAAGGAGGGGGGGAGGGGGCAGAAGAGCCTGGCCCTCCCCCCTCCTTGACATAAAGCTTATAATTTTTAGTTCCAGAAAAAAATAACCAATGCATAAGCCGCAAATTTTTGCCAAATATAAAATTTTTCAAAAATATTAGCTAAAATATCTTTTTTTTTTATTAAAATTTAATTGATTTTGCTCAAATTTTCGCCTGCGGCACATTTTGTTTGCACATAGTGGTAAACTTTAAAGCTAATTCTTATTACATCCCGCAAAAAAAGTTTTTTTGTTTTTTTTTTTCCTCCTTGGCCCCTCCCCCCCGGACATCCTGGATCCGCCACTGGTCGAGCTTACTGGCAAAGCTATGTTGTTTTAGGCTAGTAACATATAAACCACGCATCTTCTTTTAAATGTTTTTTAAATAGTCTTTGTTCTTTGGATCCCATGTAACAGGTCTATTCATGTAATTTTCAAATAGACAATACTTTTTCATCATTCATGGTATTTTTTTTTCTTTGAAGCGCATTGAACGACGACCGCCTATTGGCTCGTCGCGAATGGCTTGTTGCGGGCTCGCGATCATACCTTTTTCACGTCTACATTAGCGAATTGTTCTAGGCTCGATGCTCGTGGCTCGGTAATGAGTACCCAGCTGTAGAAAGCACCGCGGTATCGTTCAGTATTTCACGAACAGGAACACAGACAGCCGCGTTCCTAATAAACAATAGAGAATTATTGAAATAAAGCCAGGCTATAATAGTGCCAGGCACAATTTTGACACCTTCACATTGTAATATCAGCTGTGATCTTTCAACACACGGTCTTTGTTTACTTTATGAACCGGAATAAATAGTGCCTTCTTTTATTAATTGAAAATAAACGACGAACGTTTTAAATTTGACTTTGGTATGTCAATTTTGAAGGATCAACTGTCAGTTTTTAATGTGAATGTGTCAAAATAGTGCCTAGCACAATTATAGCCTGGCTATATTTCAATAATTCTCTAATAAGTATAATGTACAGATATAATTGTTGCTTCGTTATAGTTAATTTTAAACTAGTTCATGTTAGAAAAGTGTTCACTTTAGTTCGTTTTCCTTGTTGTATGAACTAGTTCATTTTTCCAGTTCGTTTGCGAACTACCCATCTCTACTGATCAGCCTGTGTATCGACAACAGACTTACAGTGCAGTTCATGGCCTTCGCCGGTTATGCTGCAAGAAAGTAGAAAGAGGTTGACGAACCACAGTGGAATAAAAGATATTATCACACGTTCCCTGCAATTAGCTATAATAATATACCAGCTGTATTGGAGCCGCTTGCTATTTCTCGATGTGATGGCAGGGTACTTCTGTGAGATGTTACATGTAGGGACACGCTTTTTGATTCTTACCAGAAAAAACATCAAATAAAGCAGCTGAAGCTGCATGTAGTTGTGGTCAATCGCAAAAAATATGAAGTATTATAGGACCACTGTGTTTTATATACATTTTAGTGTTAAAATGTTTGATCGCTGTGGTGATAAAGCGAAAAAGCTAATTTTTGTACCTAATAACATCCTAGCGCATTAGTACACTTCAAGTGAACTCCACGCTATATCAGCCTTAAAAAGAGTTTTTGTAGATATCTCAGAAATAAAAGCCCCTATGAAGTTTTTAGTAATAACATAAATTATTAAGAAAAATCCTATATACTACATTCCAAAAATAGGTCAAAATACACCCATATAAAACATTTTTGGCATTATCAGAAAAAAATATATAAAATAAAACAATACCTACTCTGGCCATTGCTGCGCAGGCTAGGAACCTGAAAAATAGAGAAAACCGGAACTCTCTATAAAAAAATATAAAATAAGCGAATTGTACTTTCCCCGCAAAAGTAGTAAAATTCTAGTACGTCACTGACTACACACTCCATGTTAAAAGGTCAGTGTAGAAAACTCAAAACTCTTTCAAACCATTAATTATTTCAGCATTAAACGATTAAATACGTCGAGATTGTAATCTAAAGTGGTGGTGGTAGAACTCGGCACGTGAGCTGACACATTTAAAATAAATTTAATCCGAATTGCATCGGACATGTATAAATTATGTCATTTTTTTTACAATCAGGGATAGAGTCAAGGACAACAAAAGCGAAAAATAAGGTCATTCAAATTACTAAGGTATCCAAAAAAGACTTCTTTAAATGGAAACATATATTATGTGGCCAATTAAAATGCGTTGGGTGACCTTTGTGGCAAACTAAATGACGTTGCCGCCATTTTGAGACACTGTAAATAGAATAATAACGCTGTGCCATTTTGTGACACTAAAAACAAATTACTGAGTAATTAAACAAATATCTGGAAGCAGAACTGTATTTTCCAGCTAGGTAAAACATTGATATGCCCGGTAACTTTTATACAGTGAAGAAAGGGGGTTCAGAAATAAGAAAATTTTAAGCGCCACAGTGTTTTAATATCAATATTTTACAAAGAAGAACTTAATTAAAATACAGTTCAACCCAAACGTTGTAGCCAAACAATGAAACTCTACCTACTTCCGAGGCTTCCAGAGTATTTGTGTAATTAAAAAAACCCTAAAAAGATAAAAGATTCCTAAATGAATCAAAATGACACAAATAGAAAGTTCTTTATAGGTAGATGCACATTTCCAACAGGTCACAGTGCACCTACATTTGAGTCAGTAAGGTAAGACTCAATTACACACATGACTGTATAAAACCACTTCCAAAATCACTCTGTCATAGGGGAGGTCTGAACCAAATATCTGCTGTCATCATTCTACGTTGGGTAGAATGAGACAGACAGCAACCCAGTCCGAGATCTACCCCATGCGGTAAAGCAACGTAAGGAAACCGCTAAAAAAATATAATCTCATCTCTCTTTTGTCTCTGCAAAGTTGGTTCATTGGATTGTACAAATAACACAAAAATTTAGTTCATCTTGTATATTTTGATTGTGAAAACTTGAGGAAAAAATATCAAACAACTTAGGGCCAAAATCGCAAGGCACTCCAAATTTCACAGGAGAAATTGTCTTAAATAAATGAAATGAAGGAAAACAAGTCAATTTAGTAAATACGCCGCAAAATTGTGGTTATGACGTCATACCGTTACCTTGCGTTTACAAGCAATGTTGAAATTATACTGTGAAAAATTATATATGAAAAGATTACGTCTAAATTATATTAAAAATTTATATGAAAAGATTATGTCTAAATTATATTGAAGATTTATGTGAAAGATTATATCTGAAGCTTGCTCCTACCTTGGTCCTTGATTATATTGTGGTTAGATGTGTGTTTTATTTTGTAAACCTGGTGTTGTCCAGACATCTCCTCACTACTGCACCGGGTCCTGTCCTGATTGCGCCTCCCCTGAAGATCCCTTAGCACATGGTACTAGGGCAGCACATGGTCGTGAAATGGTTGTGGGATCCTTGTTCGAGCGTAAAAACCCTGTGGAAAATGAAATATTTCAGTTTCCTTCGTCGGTTTTGCACGAGGTTCCCCTACACCGAGAATCCCAAATCACGAACCCCATGTCGACTCAATAAAATAAAGCAGATTTCAACAGATGAACTAAAATAACCCTAACATACCTTTCCCAGGGTTACAGTGCTACACCCGGCTTCACACCAGCGTCCAGCACAACTGTCCCAGTGATGGATTGGACAGGGCTGTAGACAAAGGAGAAAAACTATATATAGTTTTTATCCAAAACGTGGTTTTAAAAAAAAATAAAAAAAACTCCAAAAATTCCCCACGTCTTTTGTCGAAAAAGTATTTCACACAAAAAATAATTACAATTTGGGAGGCAAATATTATCTTGAAGAGTCCTCAAATAATAAAAAAATAAAAAATAAATAAAATCGAACTTATCACTGCTCTTTCCGTAGGAATGGCGTAGGTCGCGTTTTAGTCCCTCTCAAAGAGGATACGAGCCGTCCACGAGAATACGCCTCACGACGGACTCACTTCTACAGTTTCTAGGATATCTCCTGCAATCGCTGCAGTGCCAATAACCAAAAAAACAATGGCGATCCCAGAAACTGTTGTCGACCCACCGCCGACTCTTTAGGAAAAGGGACTTTGTCAAGAACACAAAAAAACAGTGAAGTTGCCGGAAATCGTTTCTAAATTTGGTTCATTGTGGACAGTACCAACCTAATTTTTCCGGTTAAATTTAAATAAGGATGTAAAACCATTTATAAAAAAAACGCTCTCGCCGAAAAATCCCTAACTCCGGTTTGCGAGCCTGGAGAAAAAGAACCGCGGTTTTCAAACTAACCAATCATGAAATACACTAACACTTCCGTACCGGTCTATAGGGGGCAGCATCAACCAAGGGGATATCGAAAATACGTAAAACGCACATTGAGGTGTTGTCGGATCTATTTCCACGGTTGATTTTTTATAACAAGAACATCGAGACACCCTCCATACATAGACCGAACATTTGCCTACCGGACCCCTGCCAACATAGCAAGTAGGAGGAAAATAACCAGCCGGACTATAAGAAGCTCAGCATTGAAACCATCAACTGTAAAATCAATTACTGGAGATCAGAGAATGCATCAAACCCAGGAATATGCGAACACTCAACCAATTCCCATATGAGCAAAGCTATACTAAGTGTAGATGAACTTGAACCTAAAAATACACATTGAACTACTGCTTTAACCCGGCCTAAGAATGTTCAGATGTTAAGTTTGCTCATCACTAGCTAGCCCTACACAACCCTTCAATCCGACTGAGTTAGCTATTAACTTTACTTAACTATGATTATATATAAATTTATATAATATAAAAATACGATTTTGTTTATTCTTTTAGTCCTGGTTTTTATCCCTCGTTTATCTCCCATTTATAAAAGTGCATAACTCGTATTTATTTTATCTTCTCCTTATCAAATTAATAAAGATATCAAAGTGGGCGGAGCCTCGTTTGTTCCTGGTCGAACCGTGGACCCAAATATGTTTTCGTGCTATCAAAACTAGCTAATCCGTGAAGGATATGAGGTTCGAAAGAGAAGTCATTGTCCCAATATCCTCGAAAATAAACATAAGCGAATGAAATGTTCATCTAAATGTTTTCTTCCTGTTACTGAAACCATTTGTGATGTGGCGACGCCGCCATGCCCCAGCAGAACAGCTGTTTATCTTCGTGAATGTCAAAGAAAATTACGAAATTTTACAGATAAACAAAACAATCAAAAGTTTTAATGTGATTTTTCCCGAAACCTGTGATCTCAAACTCCAATTAGAATGCCAAAGTAATACGATGTGCGCAGTGTCCACAGTAATTCGATGGAATGCCTCCTTTATAAGGTAACTTTCTGGACACAATATAACCTCCAAACCTAGCTCTATAAAATACCCTTAATTTGTGTACAGAAAGACGAGTCGAAGAGCCTTGATTATTTACCTAAATAAAACAAATATGTAACGTTTGCCTTAAACGTAAAAATGACACGTTACAATTATTTAAGAGTTTTGATAATAGGGACTTATTGGAATGAAGCCATGGAATAATAGTGTCAGGTAATATTTTGATAGATTTACATTGCAGGCTGACAGTTGATCTTTTAAAATTGACATACCAAAATCAAACTTTCAAAATTGGGGAGGCAGAACAAAGATCGAAAGACAAAAGATCGAAAAACCGAATACAAAAAATCGAAAAGGCAAAAGATCGAAACTACAAAAGATCGAAAAACAAAAGATCGAAAATACAGAAGATCGAAAAATAAAAGATCGAAAAGGCAAAAGATCGAAAATACAAAAAAATTGAAAAACAAAAGATCCAACAACAAAAGATCGAAAATACAGAAGATCAAAAGTACAAAAGATCGAAAGACAAACGATTGAAAGGCAAAAGATCAAAAAAGAAAATATCGAAAAAAAATCGCATGTAAATGAGTTTAAAATATACAAAATGGCGCGTATCAGGTCTGCTTAGATATATTCATATAAAAAGTTTACGCAAGGTCAGGTAAGGTAAAATTACCTAACCGTTAAATAAATCGATGGCTTGCCATACTGAACACAAATCATATAGTTCGACTAAGGGGTCTCTTTTACAAAACTATTAAAAAAAAAACTTTTGTGATTTCTTTCCCGGGATCCTAGAGGGTGTGTGACTAAACCGAACCGAACCAGTTCGATTTTCGGTATTTTCGATCTTTTGTCTTTTGTCTTTCGATCTTTTGTTTTTCGATCATTTGTATTTTCGATCTTTTGCCTTTTCGATCTTTTGCCTTTGCGATCTTTTGTTTTTCGATCCTCTGTATTTTCGATCTTTTGTAGTTTCGATCTATTTGACAAGTAGTTACAAGTAAATTTAGCAGTAAGGTGTTTTTTTATTTATTTATTTTTTTATTTCCAACTTTTAGGTTTAATTCTTATTCAGCCTTATAATAAGCACTATGCATCATTTACATTTTATTTAGCTTTACCCAAAAAGTACGTGTAGATTTTCTACGGAAGCGAACAGTGTTACCTTCCATTGAATGGTGGTGGGGGAGCAGAGAGGGAGGAGGGACTAGTAAAATGGTGTCGAAAAAAATCTTAAAACGTGTGCAGAAAGAATTTTTGAAATCGCTCTGTATTTGTGAGACCTATAGCTACAACTTTTACTAATAAGGAGGGAGGGGAGAAAAGAGGGAGGGGGAAACTAGTCAAATAATGCTGGAAAAAAGTCTTCAAGCGTGTGCAGCAAGAACTTTTGAAATCCCTTTATATTCGTGAAAGTTGTAGCTATAACTATTACTAATAAGGATGACGAGGAAGAAAGAGGGCGAGGCGGAAGGGGAGGTGGAACTGTTAAAATGGTGTTGGAAAAAAGATCTGAAAGCGTATGCAGAAAGAATTTTTGAAATCGCTCTATATTTGATAAAATTATGCGAATTTGGTTTTTGAATAGGGTGGGGGGGATGACAGGAGAAAAGATGGGTGGGAGAATGGAAGACTACAAGGTAACTACAGCAAATTTCCATAAAATCACCTGAAATTTAGATAATTTGTATGCCTTAAGGCCTACATCATGCAACAAAATGGCGTCTCAAGACCGCCATGTTGATTCCTGTTTAGAAAAATATAGCCTATAGCACCTTCGGGATCAGTAGCAATTCAACGCCACCCTTTTTATCGAAATCGTTTCCGCCGTTTAGCCTTTAGAGTGACAGAAACATATTTACTTACATACATACAACAATCGAAAAATATTACCCTTACTTTCGCCGTGCTGCAGTTGGATAAAAAAAGGCAATCACGCGAAAATGGTATTTCGTAAAAAGGATTAAGATAAAAGTAAAGCCAAATTCTCTAATACAAATTTCAAAATGAAAGGTACAGTTTGGAAATGTTTTTTAACTTACAGCCAAATTTTTTATGTTCAATTTAGCACTGTACCTCATTAGAGTCATTTGCCGTATGTATTTAGGGGTTTTTTGATTTTTTTCCCTAGGGTTTGGGCATAATTTCTATCAGTCTGCCAAATTTCAGCTTTCTAGCATGTCTGGAAGTTCAGTAGACTTTTGATGATCTATTCAAGAGTGAGTGAGCGACTGGCAATTTCGACGTTTTTTGAAATTTTGTAACTAATTTACTGCCTTATGGAAGTCCATAAAACATGGAGTGGTTGTTAACTCTATGAAGATCTACGACTTTGCAAAGTTTGAGTTTCGTAGATAATTTTGAAGTAGAGTTTTAAATAGCTCGAATAGCCCATATTAAATGTTTCAAGAAAAGATGGTACGGCAGTTTACTGCCGTGCCCCCCGATAAAAATTTTGTTTATCACCTCATGGAACTTCGGAGGCAGATATCTCAAAAACGGATCAATAGCTTTTCAAAATTTATGCACGGTTGTCAACACAATCAAGAGACAAGGTTTCAATAAATCCACTTTCCTTATTGAAAACAAAACCATACTTAGCTGCGATTATGAGTCGTAACCGGTAAAAAAGGCGATATATTTTTCATTTCATATCAAGAAAAATCGTTGCCAATAGGACACGCCAACTTGTGCAGAGACAACGGACTTGCAACTTTAGACGATGCAAGTTGTAAACAAACCAATTTATCAGCACATAAATTTGTCTTGTTGGCAGCGCCCGAATTGATCAAAGCCATAAAACCTACTAAAAGTTACATCAATCAAACTAAAAAGGTTACACAAGAAGTTAACAAAGGCCCCACGTGTACATTGATATCCACTCGACCATAAAATTTCAATGGAGTAATTTCACTTTGTGTCACTGCGACCGTCTCAAATTTTCCACCAAATTCACCACCAAGATTTTGCCTAAATCGGCGAAGGGGTTGGCCTCAACAAGTACAAACTTTCTTCGTTTCTTCTTATTGCCGAAACAACCGCTAGAAAATCCGTCGTTTAAGGCAAATGTGAGTAGATCGTACATCTTCGTGTAGATCATGATATGTGCGAGATATTACAATTTTCTCAATTTCATTGTATTTTCCATTTATATAATCTCTTTTTAATTTTTATCAGGACATATTTCATTTGATCTATTTAGGTTTACTCTTGAATTTTTTCTCGTTATTATATTTTGTTAAAAGTATGTGCGGATCATTAACATATAAAAGGTAAACTATAAAACTACTTGCAATAAACAAATGTGAAAACGAGTATCTAAATACGGGCCTCAAGCAACAGGAATGAAATTTTTTGTATTTTGGGACAGCCATGTGGCCCTAAAGGCCGTTAAGTTTCATTAAGAGTGTCATAACTGCATAGTCTGAGAGCGTAGCTAGCTCAAAATAAAAAAAAATACACTACAAGCAGAAGGAGAGCCTTTCTGTCGTAAAAATCTAGTATTTAACAAAAACCTAATAAATTTAAACTAAATTTGGTTTTGGTTGGACCACCTCCAGAAAAAAAAAATCAAAACAGTTCATAAGTGTATCAGTGAAGAAGTCTGAACGGCTGCTAAATATGAACATAATTCCCTTAAGTCTAGTAGTTATCCTATTTCACGGAGACTGCGCTATTAAGTATCCAATTATCTAGTAAAACAATAGGTAAAGCAATCCTGAATTCGGCAGAATCTGTAGAAACTTATCAGAGAGCAGCAAATGCACTGCCTTACTTTTCAGGAGATACTCTGTTGCTTCCAAGAGATGGCCGGCTTGCTCCCAGGAGAATAGCTTTATTATCAGAAGCCTGCAATTATTGAATATAAACTAAGATGCAAAAGTATGGAGAAACTATATTTTAAGATATACGTGCTAAGCGGCTTATTAGTCAATAATACAACTACTTTTGTAATCAACAAATCTAGCTACCCTTCCTTACTTTGGCAACTTGGATTTTGCTTTAATTTTTTTTTAATTACTGTTTTTTCTGGCGGTTACTCAACTTTTTTAGAAAAAATGCAGAAACTACGTAGGTTTTAAAAACTCCGTTACAAAAATGTAAGTTAATGCATCCGTTTAAAATTAACATAGGTATTGTTGACTATTTAGAATTATCTGTGGTTTTATTAAAAGTTGGTTGGCAAAAAAATGTAAAGGAACCTTGTAGACATAGGTGTTGCATTCCTGTGTGTCACATTAGTGGAAATTATGTATATAATTTCTTCTTCCTTTTAGAATATAAAAACACGTAAATATTTGAACTTTTTGGCACCAACTTCACCATTAACCATCCATCTTTTCGAGAGGCATAATATATGCCATATATCGCCTAATGTCCCTTTGACTTGTGACTTTCTGAATGGCCAAGGTACCTTACGGGACAGAATTCTTCTTGTTAAACATAACGTTACACAATGCAAATACTTTAGCTCAAGTGGAAACGATATTTTTCTTGAATGAACTCAATGACTTTTTATACTAAAAATATTCTTTTATTGTGTGTACATGGCTCACGTCGCTTTTTAACTAAAATATTACACATGTAATTTAATAATAGACCCTTTAAATTGGTTCACAAATTAGTCATCCCCATAGGCACCAAGGGCCGAACCAAGCCAAAACCGAGGAAGGGGCAGATTTTTCTAAATTGCATGGCCTTTTTATCTTCTACAAATTCATAATCGATTTGAATTTTATTGTCTGATTTCAATAAATTTGATAAGATAGAGAGAGAGGATAGTTGACCGCCCTCTTGCCCCTCCCCCTGGATACGCCGTTAGTAAGCACAGCGTTGATAGCGCCCGCCCGCCTATATAAGTTTACAAGCGAATAAATAAAACACTTCTTCTTCTTCAAGTGGCATTACAACCCTTGGTGAGTTTTAGTCTGAATGACCAGAGTCTTCCATTCTGCTGTCTCTGGTGTGGTTTTGTGCCACCTTCTTATTTCCATATTTTTGGTTCATTTATAACTATGCCAATTCACCTATTTCGTTGCCTCCCTCTTACTCTACTTCCTTCAATTATCCAGTTAAATATTATTTTTGGTGTTCTTGTCTCACTCATACTATGTGCATGTCCCAATCAAAGTAATCTACTATTGATGTATCTCACGATATTTACGCCATCTAATATTCGGTCTAATTCATAATGAATACGTACCCGGCAATAATCATCTTCTGTTTTCATTTGCCCAAATTTGTTATAATTAATTTTTCATTCAAATATTTTTAGTTGTTCTTCATTCGCTTTTGTAAGTTTCCATGATTGCACCTACATATCACTACCAGCCTAATTATTTTTTAGTGTAGACTTTTGCTTTAGAGATCTCGTTAGTATGTCTGACTTGGACAGTTTTTGATGAGCGTGAAAGACTTTGTTTCCGTTGATTATTCTTTGGTTAATTTCCTTTGTAATAGAGTGTTCTTTATTCATGTTTGCTTTTAAGTATGTCAACATTTCCTCTGGCTCGAAACTATTACTAAAATCTTAAGATTATGAGCATATCTCTTGTTGTTTTTTGAGAAAGTAGTGTATTAGTTTTTGACTTATTTCTTTTCAGTCCACATTTTTTGGCTTCTATATCAAGCGCTGCTACAATTGCGGTCAAAGATCTTTCATCTCTACTTTAATAATCAATATTGTCTGCGTAGCCAGCTCTATCTCTGTTAATTTGGTTTCAGTATATCAGCCTGTGTCAATTTTCCTAACAGAACTTTTAAGAAGTAGATTAAACCATAATGAAGATAACGTGTCACCTTGCCTTGTTTCTGAGGTTACACAAAATGGCTTTGAGAATTGGTTAATTATTCTGAGTACAGCTTTAGAACCTCGAATAAAAGCGCTGACAAGCTTAATGTGTTTTAAAGGGATTCCCAAACTAGCTACATCCTGCATCTTTATTTTTTGATTTAAGCTGTCAAAGGACTGTTGGAAATCATACATAAATACTAAAAATATTTAAATTGTGTTCATAGGCTTCTTCTAGATTTTGACTCGTAATAAATATTTGATCTGAGGTAGATCTCTTGGGGCGGAATCCGCATTGGTATTCTTCGATAGTTTAACAGTGTTATGTATCTTTTATAGGTAAGCTTATCACATTTTTTGTAAATTGGCTGTATAATACCCAGGGTCAATTCCTCAGAAATTTTATCTTGTATCCAGATTTCTGTTATAAGATCATCGATAGGACGACATAAAATTCCATCACCATTTTTATTAGATCAGCGGATTTGGTGTCTATTCCAGTCTATTTTCTGAACGATCAACTGCAGTAACAACCTCCTCGTAACTTATCGGTTCCATATTTGGTTTTGCTCTGTAGCACACTATAGGTTCTGCACTATCGTTACTGTTAATTTTCAACAAATCTTTAAAATATTCCATCCACTTTTTTATCACTGCGTCAGTCTCGGTCAAAACTTATCCTGCGGATCGTGCATGTAGAGTCCCTTTATGTTCCCGTATTTGGATCTAATATCCAAATAAATAAACATACAGGGACTCTTCTTGCATGCTGTCCGTTTCGGCCTGTATTTTTGAGTATTAGTAAAGCACTAATTAAAATAATTGCTAGATAGTTTCGACCTATATTTTTTGTTGCAAAGTACGTGTTGCTTACTATTATATGGATAGTATTTTGAGCTTCTTATAAATATTTCGCTCTGGTTTTTGAGTCGTTAGGTCGCATACGAAATTCATGTAAAGAAATTTTAGAAACGTTTTTCAAAAGGCGGGATACCTATTCGATTATACACCATGACCAATATAAAATATAAATTTTGATGCAGTTGCTACAGTTCATCCACTCTTAAACAAAATTATAAAAATGCAAAGAATCAGCTCCTAACATGACAAGCAATTTGCTTGCTGATTATACACTTCTGCTGGCCCAGCAATAACTAGTTTACTTTAATTTGAAGCAAGTACAGTGGCTTATATAAGGGAGGGGCCAGAAGGGCTAGCGGCCGAAGATTTTGTTAGATATTTTACACGTATTTCATGAAGACAAACATAAAATTGCATAAAATACGGTCTCATGGGGTCTCGGGCCCCCCTAAAACTGTCTTGCCTTCTCCAAAACTGTCTTGCCTTCCCCAAAACGGTCTCCCCCCAAAACTGTCTCGGTCTCCCCCAAAGCTTTTTTTGAAATACGCCACTGAGCAAGTATAACCAATTTTTAATAAAGCTTTTTGGGCCTCGTATTATAAATAGCCAGCCAGTGTGCCAGCGAAAATTTACATTAGCATATATTTTAAAAACGACAATAAATTTGGAAATACCCTCGGACACGTTGATTTTGTTTGCGCAGCCTGCTTGGGGGGTATACGGTACTCCTATATTTTTATTTGGGAAAGTCAGTCTAGTGATATCTTGTTTTGAAGGTATATGTTTACAACAATGTAATTTAAAAATCCATCGATTACTTTTTCAAATATACTGCTTTCAAATATACTGCTTTCAAATTTAACAGGGAATGATAAAATAAAAATTAAATCCGAAAAATACAAAAGTCCATGTTAAATCTATAGGTTTAAAGTCAAATATCTCAAAAACTAATCGATAGATTTTTGAAATTTTTACACAGTTGCAAAGATATTCAAGAATCCTTCAAAACAAGGTATCACTAGATCCCCTTTCTCTATTTAAAACATAGGGGTAAAATATACCGCCTGCGTTCTACAAAAATTTCAAGAGCCAAAAAGAGTTCCCCTTGCAATCAAAATCGACGTGTCCGACGGTTTTTCCAAATTCATTGTCGTTTTTTAGATATATGCCAATGTAAGTTTTTGCTGGGACACCCTGTATATAAAAACAATAAAACATAAACCTAAAAAAAAATTGCTAAATTTATTTTTGACCTTTGGGTAGAGGAAATCTTTTTTTTGCGGCTTCGAAAATTTACCGCCTAGGAAAATTAACTACCTTATACAAAAATCAGCACTTCCTATTATAGGCGTGAAGCCAGAGGGCATGTACGGTTTCTTCTCTTGGTACTCTATTTAAGCTAGTAATTTAGATTCGTTATAAAGGCATTATCGATTGATATAATACCGTTGAAAATTTTAGTTGTTTAAATTTTATAGTTAGTGTAGTATTAAGTTAGTTTTTTAATGGTTATATTATTAGTCTAGGTTTTTGTTGCGTTATCTATGACTTGTTATTGTAGGCGAATTTTCAAGCGCCATAAAAGAACAGATAATTTGCGAAAGATCGAAGGCCATATATAAGCGGCCGGAAGTTCATAAGCCGATTTGAGTATTGAGTTACTAGTGAGTTTAAGTGCCGTTATTGTAAATTGATTTGTAGAAATAAATTGACCTTTTGACATTTGATAGTTTTCTTTTTTAGTGTGAAACAGTAACAATACTTTTTAAAATTTAGTAGCTTAGTGACGCTAAGGCGTTACAAAGATGGACGAATAGGTGTTATATATCGTTCTAGGGTTTAGTATATTTGTAAGCAGTAAAAGTATCTATAGGTAGAAACTTATACTCCTTACAAAGAAAACCAAATCTTAGAATGGTATATTTTTGGACGTCATATCATCACTAAGCTGTAGAAATTTAAAAAGTATCATACGAAACCTTAATCCTGGCTTTGGGCTGTATCAAACTTTGTATGAAACATTTTCGTCATATATGCCTGGCAGCTTACTAGGATTTTTTTGCCATCGGCTGTCTCTGTGACGTCACAGCGTAACTTAGCTACTGATCCTGACTTTATGCTGAATCCAAATTTGTATGATACTTTATGATGAAACCCACACCTTAGAACGGTATATTACAATTTTCGCTTGTTCGGCCATCTTTGTAACGCCATGCCATACCGTCACTAAGCTACCTAATTTTAAAATATATTATATCAATCATCGATGCTGCCTTCACGACGAATTTATATTACTAGGTCAAATTAAGTACCCAAAGAAGAAACCAAAACGTTCATTTTTGACCAACTGGCTCTACACCTATTATGCTGATATTTTTACGGTTTTTCTTAAAAACGTGGATGACCCATCAGTATTAAAAATATCAAGAGCTTTTGTGTAAAACTGTTGGGCAATGTGATGCATCTAATTTGGCGGAAAAGTTTGTTTGTCCGAAAGATTTTTTCTATTAAAATGGTAATAACTGCGCAACTTTTGTACGAGCAGCTTGATCTTGACGCATATGTGTTGGACTTTTAATCTTTCAATAATTTGGCACACTCACAATTTTATTGTCGCTTTTCACAGAACGAAAAAGGTTATATATAATCAATCAATGGTACATTGATTTCCCGCCAATAAACAAAAAACATTGATTCAATGTACACTAATATGAATGTTATAAAATGATCTATTTAAAAGGTATACAAAACTCCAATAAATGAATGTACTGAGTATCCCATTTTTTTTGGCATTGTGTAGGATACTTAATTATTATAAAAGATGGGATTTCACAATACCAGATTTTGAGACAAGAAACATTTTTTTCTAGCGCTCGTAGTTTTGAAGCTACGAAAGAAATTTCAAAAAATTGGAATTCCAAAAATTTGCCATAGCTTTGTTATTAGGACAGCTAATTTAGTTCTGTTAAAACTTCTCTGTCAGTTAAAAACCGCTGTCAAAATTTTGTTATTTGTCCCTTATTAAGACCCGTTTAACATGGGACCGATGATCCGCGACGATTAGTCCGGTCCATATTTTAGCTATAACATCCGTCGAAATATGGGGTAATTCATTCATATTCATTTTATAGGCTTAGTTCGTCAATTGAAGTTAGGTTGGCTAGATCTCTTATCTTTATGTTTTAATTTTCAGTTTAAACGATTGTTTTTGACATCATACTTTTATTTTTATTTTTCCAAAAAGTTGCCTTTGCCCCATTTGGCCCCGCATACGGGGTAAAATGGGGTACCATTATGTAGCAAAACGGGCGGGGCGGTTGCGTAATTTAAAATCAATATTTTTGTAAGACAAGTTTTATTTATTAAAATACTAACCAAGATTAAAATACTTATTTCAAAAGTAAAAAGTCGTAAAAAAAATACATTTATAATAATTCAATTCATTATATTCAAATTTTATTAAGAATTACAGTGACCTAGTCATTGCTGCCGACTCTCCTACACGAATTTAGTGACCATTTTTTGCAAAAACAACATAAAATACAACTCTCAGGAAAATACTTACTAGGTAATGTAAACAAAATTTTAAAAAGTCTGTAAAAAATGTACTAACCGTCACAAAATACGCAAGCTATTTTTACAATAAACAGCGCCCAACATCACATGTTAAGCAAAAACCAACTTAAGCTCAGCCGACCGGCAACAATTATATTCAAGAGATTTGAACCAGCTATCTGATATTAAGAGGTTTTATTCTTGCGCAGTTTACCTAAAAGTGCGGTACCCCGTTTTACCCCCGTACCCAATTTTGCCCCCCTCTCCCCTACAGACATAATTAAAATCAACAAAATCTGTGGATAATCAACAGCGGATTATCCGTCCCATGTGAAACAGGCTTAAGTTAACATGCCCACACGTAGGTTTGAACATTTTTTATGCGCTGAAATTATTATAATAAATATATTACACTGTTGTTGGTTTGATACAAACTTGATATTTGTTCACTCAGCCAAAATAATTGAGAATCAAAATTCAAATATAGAGCCACGGGACAGAATTTAAATTAAGTTTGCTACCGAGTTTCAAACTTTTCCTAGAACTTCGAAAAGCAAATAGTTATTTTCATCGCAAGGTGGAAAATAAATATCTACGTAAATTAGTTCCATGAGTTTATTTATAAATATTTTTAACAATAACTCGAATTTCGTCGAAGAGAAATTAGAGACTTATTGGCCTGCCAAAAATAGTGCCAGGCAAGTTGAATTTAAAAATACTTCGTTTATTTATCTTTAAATACAGACGGCAGAATTTACTTCAGTTCTTATAATAAACAAAGGTCTTGCATTGAAAAATTATACTAGTAAGTCCCTATTATTGGAATAACGCCAGGCAGTAATTGTGTTAGGCAGTATTTTGACAGATCTACATTGCAGGCGGACAGTGGCCAAAGTCGAATTTAAAAATTAGTCGTTTATTTATCTTTAATAGAAACTTATTGGAATAAAGCCGGGCAGTAATAGCACCAACCCACATAGTACAAAAATCACATCAACGTTAAATTAACGCGAACAAAAATAATAAAGTTATTTTTTACTAGAAAACAACCACATATTATGTAATATTTGTTTTGTTAAATCTACATTCTTAAAGTTAACTTAAAAACAAGGAGGAATCAAGCTATAAAAAAAGTAATTTTTGCTGAAGTTTCTGGTGCTGTCCATATAATGTATTTTTTACCCTCGTTATTTTCATGTGTCAAATTCACATTTAACTTTTAAGTGTGAATTTCACATGTAAAAATGACAAGGGAAAAAAACGTTATATACACAGTCCACTAAGCACAAAATCGTAAAAAACGTTAAATAAATGTTGAATAAAAAAATGTTTTTTTTCTAACACAAATTTGTGGCAAAATTAAGTCAATTTTTGACATTAAAAAAACATGTAGAAAATCCTAACGAGAATTTCATGTAAAAGCATTACCAAAAATATATTTCTTAACGGTAAGAAACCAGCATTAAATAAACCAAAATTTCCCTAACATTAAAAATAATACCATCAATATTCGGTTATTTTTATAATGTTTTTTTTCTCATTTCTAACGTTGAATTTATGTGAAGCTAATAAATGTTTTGTTTTTAAACATTAAAAAAAAATACTAGTGGGCCTTGCCATAGTCCCACCAGCAGAACAGGCCATCGCCGTTTTAGTTGCGTTTCGCTGCGACTTGATACGAGTCGGTAGCAGGTGTAGCAGATACGCTTTGTGTAATTTTGGTTAAAATATTTGCCTTTTCTTGAAACAAACATGGCAAATTAAAAGCACAAATATTAATCTTGAGAATGAATACATATTTGGATCGGAATACTACTCCAGTTATGTGGGAAAGATGGTATAGTTAAAGAACAACAAATGTGTTTGCAGTGATCTAAATGAAGCACCACAACATAAGGTAAGAGAGTGAACAAAATAAAAAAAATGGTTTTGTTTGAAATATCGCATACCTAACGTTCTAGGTAATCAGACAGGGAATGTGACAATTGACCGCGGACGATTACCCGCCGGACCTTAAGCCGCGTATTCATTTGAGGCAGAATTCGCAAGTCTCGCAGTGGGACCAAACGAATGCTTCGATTGCATTCATGCTAAATTGAATACGCGCCTTAAAATTGTTTGCCTTGTATTCACTTGAGCATGAGTTGTTTGGCCTCGTAACGAGGCACTTACTACAAAATTATTGCTTACCCGAATTTTAAATTTTATTTTCAGAAGCTACGGATCCGAATTTCCTTTACTGAGTGTCGAGTTCACGAAAACCTTAACAGACTGTTGCTGCCCTGCGTTTCCAAAATAGAAGAATTTTATTTACGTTATTTATGTTACCTTATCTTTAGAGATATTTGGCAAAAATATATTTTTTCATTGTTAAAAAAACATTTATTTTTTATTGTTAGAAAAACATTTCTTTTCCACTGTTAAAAATCATTATTTTTTAACGTTCGACCAACACTTTAAAAAAACGTCAGAAATCGGGTTATTAAGCTTCTTTTTCATTATGAATATGACGTTAGAACTAACATCCAACCTAACGTTATATTTTTAAATTATACATTATTTTGACATTATTAAAATGTTTTTGTGTTTAGTTAGAAGACCAGAAACTTCAACAAAAATTACATTTTTATAGTTTGATTCCTCCTTGTTTTTAAGTTATCTTTAAGCCTGAAGATTTAACAAAACAAATATTACATGGTATGAGGTTGTTTTCTAGTAAAAAATACCTTTATTATTTTTGTTCACGTTAATTTAATGTTGAAGTGATTTTTGTGCTCTGTGGGTAACGACTCAGTAGCGTCCACAAATACAGGTTATTAATTGAAATCGCCGATAATCTCATTTAAATAAAGGTTTTTAATAAATTTTCTTAAATATGAAGTACTCTGATCAAAATCAATATATGGCTAATTATAGACAGAAAAAGATTCTTTTAAACGGCGTAAAATTCAATGAAGTGAAGTAAGTTACTCAAGGAAAAACTGAAAACTAATATAGATTGTTGATGATTTCCGTAAATAACCTTCATATATGTACGTCACTGTATCGTTTGTTATAAATAACACCCTTTTTTTTACAAAAATTTAATAAACGTATAATAAAAAGTTAATTTTAAAAGAGGATTCCGGTTTAAGAACGGAATATTTCCTACTGTACTGCACAAAGTAATATATGTTTTAAACAGACATTTTATTGTCTATAAAAAGTATTATATATTTTTTTTTACAGATTGCTGTTTTAAGAAAGTTGGTTTAACTTAAAAATGTTAATGTGTTTATTTTATATAAAATATGCTAGAAATCACCATAAGGGTACATATGAAACATGTTACTTAAAGCTTTAAATTTTTCAAAAAATTGTCAAAAATCGAAGACCGGCGCCGGCGCGGCTGCATTATTTTGATAGTGTACCTGGGGTCGGGGCTATAATTTTGTTTTATTAGACTACAATAAGTATTGACTGCGCCTAGTCTTGATTTTACATTTTAACTATTTCTTTTAACAGTAAATTGAAAAAACTTGAATTAAAGTTAAATTTTACAAAGTGGAATATATTTACAGTTTTTTATCTTTAAAACTATTTAAGCTAAAATTACCAGAGTAAGACCATTTTATGCACTTATTTTTAAAAGCTTTAGTTTAGAAGTTATTGAGAAAATAGCAAAAAACCGTTTCAGCCAGGACTACCAGAGGAGTACCTTTTAATGCGCTTTTTACTTTTACTTACGTCTACAAATTTTGTTTCTACCACTTTTCGAAAAAAGAACAAAAAAATTAGCAAAAATTCAAGATGGAGGCGCCATTTTGACAATCTAACACGGGGAGCAGCGGTGGGGACTTTTAGTATATTAATAAGACAGCTATGGGCTATTGATTAAGGTAAGTCGTAGCTTTAGGTTATTTAGTTCCCTTTAAACTCCCTAACTTCCCCGTACTACGATAGCAGACAAAAGCTAAAGAGTTGCAAGGCTCACCAGTGTCAGCCTTTACACGAAAGAGGTCCCGGCTTCAAATCTGGGCTGCGCTATTAAGGTTATTACGGACTTGGATTGGAATAAAACCTGACTTTATTTTAAAATCGACAGTATTGTGACAGATTTGTGTATTTAAGAACCAGATTTATTAGTGCCTGTTTTTATTAAATGAAAGTTAGGGTTTTTTATTTTTAAATTTGACTTTGGTATGTAATTACTTGTCAGTTTTCTTTGTAAATCTGTCAGAATAAAGTCGACTCTAAAATAAAGTCAGGTTTTATTCCAATATAAATCCCTATTATCTTGTTTTTCTAATTATTTCACAGGGCGCTAAAACTTACCTTTGTGATATCGAATTAATTTAATTATTTCAGATCTCTTGCTAAATAACGTACCTATCTTTGCAATTCTATCTTTTCATAAATATATAATATTGCGATACAAATCTCAAAAACGGGTGTAAGGGGTGAGAACACAGTAAGAAGTACATTTACATCCCAGTTTTGCAAAACAGAAACATCAAATTTAATATGTTTGGGCAAAAAAGATCATAACAAAAACATTCCATGTAAAAAAAAAGTCAAGTACGCGAAAATAATATTCCGTAAAAAGAATTGAGATAAAAGTAAACACAAAGTTCTCCAATACAAATTTTAAAATGAAAGGTTCTTACTAGTTTCGAAAGGTTTTTTTATACGTTGCTATTACAGCCAAACTTCTTTATGTCAAATTTAGCACTCTGCCTAAGAGTCTTTTGCAGCCGTAATATCCAAGTTTAGAAAAACATTTCCAAACGACTAAGAACCTTTCGTTTTAAAATTTATATTGAAGAACTTGGGTTAACTTTTATCTCAATTCTTTTTACGGAATATCATTTTCGCGTACTTGGCTTTTTTTACTTAAAATATTTTTAATATGATTTCACTCCTCTTTTAACGGAATATTTGTGTTTTGAAGTAATAAAATATGCGAAATATTGTTCAAAACTTTTGCAATGCCTTATTAAAAATTTTGAGGTTTTTTAATTTTTTCCCATGGTTTTATCATAGTTTCTATCAGCCTTCCAAAGCTCAGCTCTAGCGTTTCTGAAAGTGTTACTTTTACATAATTTGACATTTATAGAGGAGGGAAGTAAGCTAAAATTTTGGTGTTTTTTAATTTTTTCCTATAGTTTTATCATAGGTCCCATCAGGCGCCTAAGGCCAGCTCTCTTGCATTTCTGTAAGTGGGCTTTTAAATAATTTTACACGTATAGGGAAGGGAAGTAAATACGAATTTTGGGGTTTTTTGATTTTTTCCAAGGGTTTGGTCATAATTTCTATCAGTCTGCCAAATTTCAGCTTTGTAGCATGTCTGAAAATATAGTAGAATTTTGATGATCTTTACATGGGTGAGTGAGTGGCAATTTCGACGTTTGTTGTAATTTCGTAACTACTTTACTACTTTATGGAAGTCCATGAAACTTGGAGGAGTTGTTAACTCTATGAAGATCTACGTCTGTACAAAGCTTGAGTTTCGTAGCTCATTCCGAAGTAGATTTTTAGATAGGTCAAATATGGGCTAAAATGTTTCAAGAACAGATGGTACAGCGGTTGCGCGAACTTGGCCGAGCACTACCGTGCCCTCAGATATATCAACAAGAAGCGATAAAATCTGAATGACTATAATGCAGTCCTATTACACAAACAGAAAAAGATGCGCAATTTTTGTTTTACACGAAAAAAAGAAACACATTTAAAACTTTACCAGCAAAAATATTGTCAGGAATTCCTGTTTTTACTTTGTTTGCATGGTATTGGGTATTGTATTAGTATATGGTTATTTGTTTCTTTGTATAATGAAACCATGTCCTGTATACAGGGATGTACGTTTCACTTTAACGTATCTTTGTAGTATTCCAAAAACTGATTATTTTTTGCACGTTTTGCAGTTTTCGCTACTTTTGGCTCTAAAATGTCTAGACGCGCGGTTTGTGCAGTACATAGTTGTGATTCCGAATGAGGCCGTGGAATATCTATGTTTGCTTTTCCCAAAGATCTTCAACAGTAATTATACAGAGTGTTAATAATGTATGTCGATGTATGTATGTAATGTATCATTTTTTGAGTGATTTAAAAAAAAAATAAGTAAATATGGTTCCACAATTGCTTAGTTTTAGAGATGCAAGGTGTAAAAGTTTTAATTTTTTGTTGATTTTTCTTTAAAGCTCGTGCAGTTTATGAAATATTTAGCTCAAATTTAGAACCTATATTTAGCTACAAGGCATACATAATTAAATATGTCGAATATCAGGAAAAGCCTACAGGGTAATATTTTTTCTATGATCATTTTGTATGCTATTGTCGTGTTTTTGGTTTGACTTGGTAAATTGAGGACTAAACAGGAAAAAAACTAATTAATTTATTTGCTAAAAAAAATTATTTTCCTGGTTCGTCTTTATCCTCAAACCATAAACCAAACTCAAACATATTCAGCTTGTCATCAATATATGTACAGGGTTTTCCCGTATATTTTTACACCATATCTTAAACGTTTATTTGAATAGATATCAAAATATGATAAATACAAAAGCTTCATAATTTTTTACGAATTTTGAGAATCTTTGTGCCATAATGTCAAAAAAAAATTGTAAATGTCAAAATTTGACAGGTCGATGGTTTTTTTAAAAGAAACACCCTATATATTATTTCAGATTTTTATAGATCCTTTCCTCCTGATTTTAAAAATTTATATGTTGGGATTATTTCGTTTAACAGTTTTGGAGATATATGCGTTTAAAAGTATAAAAAACTTAAATTGGTACTTTTTAAAACATCAAGGAAGCCATGAAAAAAACAATCGCATTGACACAAAAGTGATTTGTCACCTTGTCAAATTCAGTTTTAAGAGTGGTTAAGGAGGAAGTAAAACTGGATATTATTTAATTATTTTACTCAAATAATGAAAATGCATCTGTAGCTCGCAACCAGTATTATATTCAGTTTCCCGACAAAAGACAACCAACCCGCCAAACCATAGAAATATAGTAAACTCATTTAATCAAAGAAAAACACTTAAAAGAAATACTAGAACAGTCGAAAGAAACGCTGAAGAGGACTTAAATATTTTGTTATATTTTCAAGGTTAGTTTTTCTTTATAAGTTAGTTTATCATATTTAAAAAAAAAATTATTTCCTTGGTATTTTAGAGAATCCTGGACGGTCTATTAGGGATGCAGCAACTTTCTTAAACAAATCATGGCATAAAATTCACTCTGTAAGCAACGAAAAAAAAATAAAGAGATTACATTTTTGTACAGGAATTACGAGGGATACCGGCAAATCAAATAATTTTGTCGAATATAATTTTTACTGATGAGGCAGCATTCACCACGGTGGGAATGTTCAATAGAAAAAATAAGCATATTTGGTCAAGAGAAAACCCCCATGCTTTACAAGCTGTCAAAATTCAAGGACGCAGATCCCTACATGTTTGGTGCGGTCTCCTGAATATTTTTAATAGGTAACTTAACCGGAAAAAAATACCATGATTTGTTGCGAAATGAAATAGAAGAGCTTTTAGAAGAACCCCCTGTTAATAACTATAGAAATTTAATATGGCAACAGGACGGAGCCCCCCCACATATCATCCAGCCAGTAACGAATTTTTTAAATAATAGATATATGTATTGGATAGGAAGATACGGCAAATAGCCCCGATTTGTCTCCCCTTGATTTTTTTTGTGGGACTACCTAAAAAATAAAGTGTATTATAACAGGCCGCAAACACTTCAAATTTTACAACAGAAAATAGAGCAAACAATTATTGATCTTAACGAAAATTTTGCGAACTCTATCTTTCAAGCTATACACAGAAAGTTTGTAAGAACTATTCAAAATTGTATTAATAATAAAGGAGGCTATGTAGAAAATTAAAAATGAAGTAATAAATAATTTTTTCTTTCACAAAAATTGCATAATTTTTTGTTTTTACTGGCTTGCGGCACCACACATTACTGCGCAGAATCACCCCGGATAGTAAAAATTAATTAATTTTATACCATACAAAAGCAACAGCATCACTTTTTGTGTAAATTCTATTGTCTTTTTCATGGCTGCCTTGATATTTTAAGGAGATCAATCTAAGTATTTTAAACATTTAAGCGCATATATCTCCAAAACTAATGAATAAAATAATACAAAGATATATATTTTTAAAATCAGGGATAAAAGATCTATAAATATCTAAAATAATATACAGGGCGTTCCCTTTAAAAAAACCATCGACCTGTTAAATTTTGACATTTAGATTTTTTTTTGACATTTTTGAAAAATCTTAAACTTTGTAAAAAAATGAGAAACTTTTGTATTTATCATATTTTCATATCTATTCAAATAAACATTTTAGATATGGTGTAAAAATATACGGGAAAACCCTGTATATAATATGTATACTTTGTAAGCTTATACCTCAAGTAATTAGGAAAAATATTGCTATCGTAATCCGGTTATCAAAGGCCGAAGCATCGTTCAAAAGTTAAATATTTTGTTAATTTTCTAAAAATCTACTATTAAATTTTGAATTAAAAATAAATGGATCCATGACGGATTTTCCTATCTAGCCTAATAGCACACTTCAAGTGTAGCCATGATATATCAGCCTTGAAAACAGTTTTTTGTAAATATTTCAGAAAGTAAAGCTCCTACGAAGTTTTTGGTTATAACACAAATTAATGAACAAAATGCAGTCTACTACTTTCCAATAACCGCATGCATCTTGATTCGAAGCTCCGTTAAAAAGTTAGCAATTTAAAAAAAATTTAATTGTCAAAAAACTATCATTAGCGTAAGTGGATTCTGACCAAAATCTAATAAGCTCGTTAAAGTGTCAAACACTATTTTACCTAAAAATTTTATGAAAATCGGTTTTGGGGTTTAGAAGCTATCGTGTTACGGACAGACATACATATACACACACAGACAGACAGACATCACGACGATATTGTTGAGATCGGTTAAAATACAACCAAATAACACATTTTCAGCGTTATCACAAAAAAAAATCGTCGAAAATAATGCCTGCACTAGCCATTGCTGTGCGGGCTAGGAAGGTAAAAAAACCGGCGACTTCCAGGGTCGACCACCAATTTTCCGAATGCTCCGTGTAGCCGAATTTTAAAGTATTACATGATTGGATTTGAACAAAGTTAAAGTGTGAAATCCAAAAGAACGGTTGTCCCGCTACTGTGTTTGTTTACTTACTTATTGCCTTCCTAGCCCGCGCAGCAATGGCTAGAGACCTATCCTAGCAATATCGTCATGATGTCTGTCTGACAGTGTGTATTATTTTTCTGTCCGTAAAACGATAGCTCCTAAACCGCTGAACCGATTTTCAGAAAATTTTCAGGTAAAATAGTGTTCGACACTCTAATGAGCCGATTAGATTTTGGTAAAATCCATTAATGCTAATGACAGTTTTTTGAGAATTAAATAATGTTAAAAATGCTAAGTTTTTAACTGAGCATCGCATCAATATGCGGTTTTTGGAATAAAGTAGACCACATTTTGCTCAATAATTTGTGTCACAACTAAAAACTTCGTCGGAGCGTTAATTTCCGAGATATTTACAAAAGCTGTTTTGAAGGCTGATAATCATAGCTTCACTTGAAGTGTGCGAATAGGCTGGCTTGGAAGGTATCAGATCCGTCATGGATCCATTTATGTTTTAAGTGTTTTTGCCAGATTTTTTTCAATAAATTTGGGATAAAATCTGTCAATAACAATTCAGGGTCTCAAAATATTACTTTTTCCGTCAGAGTATGGAGAGATTTTTTTTCTTTTTCAGTAAAAACACGATATAAAAATCAACAGCTGACCTTTTGTCAAGGCCACAATAAAATCAGGGTATAGCAAATTTAAATGGGCTACCTACCGGTTGCCTACGAGTGTATATCTAGTCTTGTCTGTATCTGTGTATCTGTCTGTAATGTCAAACGGATCCTGCACCCGTTCTTTTGATTTTGGTTGGTTGTGAAATCTCTGGGTATTTTAGAATCTCTGGCTGACTACCTATAGTTGATGTTGTATTAAATTGGCACCGCGTCATAGCTATGGTAAACCAAATTTTGCGGCAAAATCTAAGTAAAGAAGCCTTAAAAAATTAGTGTTTCACTTTGTACATGTAGTGTCCGCTCGGGGTTTAATGTTCGAAGGATAAAACACTAATAGCCCATCGCACCGACTTTTTTTTCTTTACTTAGCCTAAAGTGTTCCTTATTACGTCATATTATGATTATATTAAGAAATGCTTTAGGCTAAGTAACGAAAAAAAGTCGGTGAGATGGACCCTAAAACCTGTTAAAGGACAGATCAAACAGGTACTTACCTAATAAATAAAGATCCGAAACATAAAAGAGGATCCAAAATTATATTAAAATGTGCGCAAACTTTGATTTAGTTGCAAAAACGGTAATTTGTTTTGTAAAAAGCTCCGTCATAATTTGTTTGACATAAACAGTCAAAACAACAACGAATAGAAAACGTCAAATCCCGGTTAAATCAATAATATGTTCGTAACAACCAGATAAGAGTAGGGGAAGGCCAAGCAAGACGATCATACCGGGCAAGATGAACTATCCCCTCCATGTTTCTGTTACAATTCCTAAAACTATGCAAGCGCGTTAGCTCCGTTCCTTTTCGTTTCGCCGACGACGTGCCAGTCTGTTATCGCCACTTGACAAAGTGATTTTAGTTTTTCGTTATTTTATTAGAATATCCTGTGGTAAATATTTTGTAGATATTTCGGTTTTGTACCGGCATGATGAATATCTTTTTTCCTCGTTATTTTGTATAAGTGCGCTTAACAATGTACAACATTTATCGGTCAGTTTAAGTTTTGATAAAAATTTAATTTAGCATTTTAAAAGTTGAGAAGTGCCCTTGGGCAAGACAGACATGGGTAAGATGAACATATGTTCATCTTGGCCGTGTTATGTTCATCTTACCCATGCAGGTATAATAAACCTTCCTTTTTTTTTAGAGATGGTTTACAATTACAAAAGAAAATCCTCGCGTGGGTCCTGGTCAGAAGAGAGTATGGCTTTTGCCCTTGAAGAAGTCAGAAAGGGTGCTTCTATCAGGAGTATCTCTATAAGATATGGTATTCCACGCATTACGTTACTTAGACATGTCAAGAAGGGCACCAGCCAAAAAAAACTTGGAAGGTTCTCCGAAACTTTTGAAAAACAACAAGAAGTTGAACTTTGCAATTATACTAAGAAAATGGATAATCTTTTTTTTGGATTAACTAGGTCGGAGTTTAAAAGCCTGGCATATGATTTTGCAACCAGAAACAAAATTCAACATCCCATGACTTGGGAAAAACACCATTCCGCAGGAGACGAATGGCTTAAGAATTTTCAGAAAAGGCATCCAGAGATTGTATTAAGAACACCTGGGCCAACTTCGATTGGGAGAGTCCGGGGATTCAACCGAACAGGAGTAACCAAATTTTGCGGAATTTTGGATGACCAATTTCAGAGGCATAAGATCGAACATGAAGCATTATTTAATATGGATGAAACAGGTGTTATGTCGTCGACCAACAAGCCTCCCAAAATCTTATCTGTGTCTGGAAAAAAAATAAGTGGGTGTTATATCCAGTGCTGAAAGAGGTCAACTAACCACAGTAATTTGCTGTGGTAACTCTGCAGGATCGTACATTCCGCCATTCATGATCTTTTCCAGAAAAATAATGCAAGATCGTCTTCTTGATGGTGCTCCTCCTGGTACTGAGGGTACTTGCACTCCCAATGGATGGACCAATGGTGAATCTTTCCTTATTTGGTTAAAATTTTTTAACAAGCATTTCCGCCCAGCAGAAGACAGGCCAATTGTGTTGATACTTGATAACCACGAATCACACAAATACTATCCAGTCCTGGAGTATGCATCACAACACAATATTACTTTAGTATCTTTTCCACCCCATACGGCTAATAAGCTGCAACCATTAGATGTAGCAGTGTACGGACTCCTTAAAATATTTTTCGAACAAGAAATAAATCTTTTCCAGAAACAACATCCAGGGCGAATAGTGAATCAATATGATATTGCAAAGTTGTTTTGCACGGCATATTTAAGAGCTGCTACACCACTTAATATCATAAAAGGATTTGAGTGCACCGGCCTTTGGCCTTACAATCCAACTGTTTTTAAAGAGGAGGATTTTGCACCAGCTGAAGCATTAGTGAGGCATATTAATGATGATCATCCACACAACAATGCACCAACAGTTGTCCAAAATGTGTCAGAGATTGTGTATTATCAAACTAAAGATCCTGGACCATTTGGCGTAATATATTCAAAGCAAATCGCTAGAAATCCTTAAGCCAATGAAAAATCTTGCAAAAATGAGGTGATAAAAAATGTTTGTGAGAGAGCAGTTGAAACTGTGTGTGACACAACCTTTGAAACTTAGTCAGCGAGGAAAAATTCCTCACCGCAAAACGATAATGTTCTTGCATTACCTTGCACATCTAAACAAGTCGCAGAAGATGAGTGGTCATCATCTGATGAACCACTTGCAGCTGGGTAAAAAAAAACAAAATTGAGAGAGAACTGTTCACTCCACCAAAAATTTCCAGTCTTTCTCAAATTGACGCTGAGAACGAGCAAGAATATTATACGCCAGATATGATAAGGCCACTGCCTAAGATGTCACCACGTAAAACCAACCGCAAAAGAAAATTGGGTACAGTAGCTGTACTAACGAGCACTCCTGTAAAAACTGGAGAAATTCAGGTCCTTAAAAGGGAAGAAGGAGAAAGTTACTACAAACAAGGTAAAGAAAGTTACGAAGAAAATCTATCAAAATGAAAAAAAGAAAACAGTTATCATTGCCAAATTTGTAGTGGTCCCTACGAGGAACATGATGGTTATCCAGTGGAGAATTGGATTATGTGCAGAAATTGTAAGGAATGGTCTCATGAAGCGTGCAGCTCATATGAAGGCGTGGGTGAATGCAAATGTGATTTCTGCGATTGATGTTCATTGTGCACACTGTGTTCTTCTTGCCCAGATACTGTGTTCGTCTTGCCCGTATACCCCGGGCAAGACGAACTTTTGCAATATTTTTAAAGATTTTGTTATTTTTTTAGTAACATTAAAAATCTTTTATTTTTTATATTTAAGTTACAAACTAGAATGTTTAAGGGTGGTTAAATTTCTTTTTAATATCTTAAAAATTTTCTAAAATAACTGAGTTTGAAACTAACGTGTTCCTCTTGCCCGGACTTCCCCTATATATGTTCCTTTCTAATGAAATCGTTTAGAAGAAGAGATCAATAAAAAGCAAGTAAAATAGTAAGCTAATGACTAATTAGTGCAGTGCCTCATTTTGGGAATCAATATCAATAAAAAAATTAAAGAAAGTGCGTGCCACTGTATGTACCCCCCTACTCCCTTCCCGCCCATCAAGGTTTTGATAATGCGGTGTCACTTTAATACAATATCAACTATAGAAGGGTAGAGATGTAGGAACAATTTAATGTTAGGTACAGAAGTATGGGCTATATGATTTTTTACAATGAAACGTTGATGGCTTCACTGGTGAAACACCGACATGTAACAATTGATACAATAAACGTCAAAACGAGAAATCTTACGCCCAAATTAATGTCGGCAAATTGAAAAGGGTTGGAAATTGGTTTGAATTTGCAAAGTTTTCCGTCTGTCTCTGTCGGTCTCTTTTTGCTACCTAAACAGATAGGTATTCAAGTTGTTGGGTGACGGTATAATTTTCTGCTAAAGGTTTTCTACCAATCAGTAAAAAAGTTTTACCTTATTCATCCGAAAGCATCTTTTTCGCACACTGCTTGTCCGAATTCCGCTGAAGCGTTGTTTGGGCAAATGAAGAGGTGTGCGGAAAAATATTACCTGTTACACTTGTTAGGTAAATTAATTAAAAATTGGATAAATTTCTGGTGAAAAAAAACCCCTGTATTTTATGTTATTTTAGGATTCTTCGTTTCCTTTTTTAAAAATGTATAAAGTATACAAACATGTTCTTAAATATAACGATTTAAACAATCAGCAGTTTCGTGGGTTATGTGAAGTAAACTATTAAATTATTAAAAGAAAGGGAAATAACTATTTTTTGATTTCGGAAGCAAATTACTGTAACATTAAGTAGTTTCTTTACTGCACTTTCTTTGCTTCTGTGAAATTTCTCCGTATTATTGTTCCTCCCTGAAACAGGAGCACTTCACGTTTAGAAGATTAAAATCTATTTGTTTGCAAAAGATATTTCCAAGTGATAAAGCAAATTCTGCTGTATAAGATTGTTTTGGTATCTTTCTATTATTGGAGAGGGTTAGAAAAAAGCATAATCATAAAGAGTATATTTTTGAATTCAATTAGTTTTTGTGACAGCTTTTTTAATAATACTTAGACCTAAAATCGTTTAATATTATTTTCAATATTTTAAGAAATAAATTTACATTTTTGCATTTTCTTAATCTATTGGAATGGTTCATGTTCTAGAGATTCTCGGATTAACATCGCTAAAATTATGTCAATTTTGTTCGAAAAAAAGAGAATTTTAAAAACAATGTAACTGTAGCTGTAGTCATAGAACCTAAGCTGTATGCAGCTACTGCAGCTTTTTATTACGCGTTTTCAAGTTACTTATTACACTGAGCTTGTCGAGTTTCTTAACTTGAAATATACTTGGCAAGTACATGTCAAGGTCCAAATTTCACCAAGTAAATTGTACAGTACTTGCCTACTTAAAAATGTCAGATTATTCGGGACTTACATCCCTTGTCATAAACCCGTTTTTAGTAGGTTTCCTCCAACCTATACAAGCGGAATTCCCAGATGCAAATAAATATTTATGGTGTTTACCTTAGAGTAATAACATTTATTACTCTAAGGTGTTTACAGTTCGTCAGTGGAGGCGATTTTCACACCAGATAAACAGAAGTTAAACCAGAAATGAAATTAGCAACTTCTTAAGCTTTAATATTTTGAAAACCCCAGTGAATAATTTTAATTTTGATACAAATTTAATATTGAAATAGCGATACATTTAACATTTAAATAAAATTATATGTTTTACCCTTTTCGAAATCCTGATAAGACACTTTTTATCTAAAGCACCCTGTATTTTTACATTTAAATATAAAAATTAATGTTTAAGAAAAAAAGCTTTATTTTAACTTAAATATAAAATTACAACTATGCGATTACATAACTGAATAAACAACACACACGTTCCCATTTTTCTAATTTAAATTAGGATACAAAACAGGACATCAAATCGGCCATTTTGAATCATCTCAGAAACCCACACCACCCAATTTTAAACAAGATCGGACAAACTTGTGTAGTACGCTACCTTTTTAACTTCTTTAAACGAAAAGATAACCAGTTTGTCCCCTAAGAGAGACTAATTTATTTTGCATCCAATTGGAGCCAATTTCAAAAAAAGAGTGTATTGCAAAATGTTGCTTTTTCTTATCAGGCAAATAGCGGCACTCTAATTTCTTCACATTTTATTGCCTAGGAACTAAGTTTCTAAATAGTTAAAGTTGAGGCATAACTTGGTGGAACTTTCTTTTGGCAGACTGTAGTATTCAAAAATTAAAAATAAAAACAAAAATTAAATGCAACACTCCTTAAATAATAAATATAATATATTTTAGAATAAAAAAAAAAATACAAATTTACAAGATACTTAACTTACTCTTTCAAATTCATGACCACAAATTATACTCTTTTAACGATGTCACCCGAAAATTTTAATAAAAAATTTCGAAAACAAAACAGAAGTTTTGTCATTGCAAGGACTGTTTTTTCCAAGTTTGGATTTTGAAAGCCTACTACATTAAAACTATTACTTCACAAATGGAAATAAGGATTGGGTTACAGTCCGTCGTTATCTAGGAAGAGAAATTCGTCAAAAAATATATATAAAAAAATAATAATAAAAAAAACACCCAACTGCTAAATCTACTTGTACCTACTAGTCGCAGTTAGATAAAAAATTGATAGGTATACCTATTGATGCCCAAAGCGCACTTACGAAATTATACAGTTTTGTATTTTCATGAATTAGGTTATTGGGTAATTTTGTACCCAACTGCGACTAGTAGTTACATGTAGATTCAGCAGTTGGTTGTTTTTTATTTATATTTTTTTTGATTTCCAACTTTTGGTTTTAATACTTATTCAGCCTTAGAAAAAGCACTATGCATTTACCATTTATTTAGCGATACCCATAAAGTACGTGTATTATTACCTTTCATTGAATGAAGGTGGGGGGAGAGAGGGAGGAGGGAACTAGTAAAATGGTGTTAAAAAAGTCTTAAAGCGTGTGCAGAAATAATTTTTGAAATCGCTCTATATTTGTGAAAGTTATAGCTACAACTATTACTAATAAGAAGGGTGGGGAGGAGAGAGGGAGGGAATATTGTAGGAAAAAATGTCTTAAAGCATGTACAGAAAGAGTTTTTTAAATCGCCCTATATTTAATTAAATTATGCGGATATTGTTTTAAAGAGGGTGGGGGGAATGGCAGGTTGGGAGATGTGTGTAAGTAGAGGGGACTACAAAGTAATTACAGCAAATTAGAGGACATTTGCAATGGGTTATTAATGGCATTTCATTAAAATCGCGGGAAATTTAGGTAATTTGTATGCGGTAAAGCCGGCAACATTTGACATAATGGACGGCCATATTGACTCCTGTTTAGAAAAATATAGCCTATAGCACCTTCGGGATCAGTAGCAATTTAACGACACCTTTTTCATCAAAATCGCTTCAGTCGTTTAGCCACTAGCGCGGCACAAACATACATATTTATACATACATACATATCCCAAGCGAAAAACATTAACCTTCCTTTCGCCGTGCTGCAGTTGGGTAAAAAATAATTGCAAAATCGAATATTATTTCGCTAGCAATTTATCCATAAGTGCGCCGCTGTGTTGATATTATTATTGACTGAAGTTCGAAATGGTTCCGAAATTGTACTCTAATATCCTATAGTTCTTTCATTTCAAAAAGCCACCAAAAAAACCATAAGCAAATTTGGAGTGTGAAACCCATTAAGGAATCCTAAACAAATAAAAGAGAATATGGACCGGACTGGGAACTGTTTATAGTATATAGTCAAGTAAAATTAAACGTTTAATAAAAGTTGCTGCTTAATACGTATAATAATCATTAATAGATAGGTACTATACATTTTATTTAAATGTAACATTAGGTACAGGGTGAATTGTTATAAAAAGTTATATACATTTTACCTAGCTAAGTTGGAACCATACGGAAAACTTTTTTATTTTTAATTTTAGGAAAAAAAGTTATTCTTTATAAAAAGTTCTGCATGTCCTAAAATTTAAAATACAATCATCAGATGTCAAATTTTTTCAGTCGCATACGAGGTTTGTCAAAATATATAAATTTTGGCCATGAGTAAATTTTTGTCAATAACAAAAATTGTTATAAAGAAAAGTTAATCAAAACTAAAAGCCTTGTTTAAATATGCAATAAAAGCCATTTACATTTTAAAAAAATATTTCAGTTTTTTTCGTAATATGTTTTTTAACAATAACTGTAAAAACTGTAGTTAGATGCAACTTAAGGTTAAGGTTTGGTTCCTGTAAAACCGCAGACTCTAATGGTACCACCACTTCTTCTCCTTGGTCCTCAAATGGTCTCCAAAAATTTGTTTGTGGTGTTTCAAATGGCCGCCAAAACGCCATTATTAATATCACTTATTAGGTCCTCACTTATAAAAACAAACTAAAATGTACAGGTTTATAATTGTTATTATTGACAATGATAATCAAAATGTCACAATAATAATAATATGAATTCAAATCCGTAATATAAACACCAACCGCTAACAATTTTAAAATGAGGTTGACCCTGTATTAAAGAATTCAGATGGTACCACGGATCACCTAACAAACAGATAAATAAGCCGGCTGGCCGTCTTTGATCTCGGAGAATTCAACGATGGCTGAGCATTGGGAATCAAACTCAGAGCCGGACTAAAATAAATTTATCATAAAATATGAATGTTTCAGATTGTTGATGCGAAAAAATATTTTTACTGCCAGAAACAATAAAAACATTAAAATAGTTTTTTTCGGCTAAAAATGGGAGCTAAAATGAATTTTAGATTATCGGCCGCGTAAAAATATTATATCTTGTCCTCTGTAGGGGACTATGGAAATAATGTGTTCTATTGAATAAGAGATATGGGAAGCACAAAAAGAGGTCTTCTTCTTCGTTCAGAATACGTTTGCATGTTGTCGTTTCCAGCATACAGCCAAACACAAAAAGAAAAAAATTGATTGCTTTTTTTCTTGTATTGGGATAACATTTATTAAGGTTCAAGAGGAGTAAAATTGTGAATTTTAAATATAAGAAGTTTGACATTGTAGAGTGATTTCTTAATTTACTGGAATCATATTATTTAATAGTTTTTTCGAAAAATTTAAAGTTTAAGGAGATACAGGGTGACCAAATAATCTTTACAATTAGCACAAAATTGCTTCACGGTAAATTAATATTTTAAAATTTAGTAAAATCCAATATTTAAAAAAAAATAGTTATTTTATATGTATTCTTAAAAGTGTAAATAGTAGCATAATAAAAAATTATAACAAATTTGTGTCAAAAACTCTTGACCAAATGTTATATAATAGTGTATTATACAGGGTTTCATTTAAATGATGCATGAAACTTTAAGGGGTTGTGGAAATGGTAAAAACAAAGATTTTTTTCGCATTACATTTAGACCTCTTTGTTTTTACAGGGTGTTAAACTCAGCATTTTTTTTTCGATTTTTTGTTCGTTTCTTAAAACCATTAAAATTTTGTGGAATTATGCATTACCAAAACGGTAATATTTAACAAACGTGAAATTTCGTACCCGTGAATTTAAAAATCAAACAAGTTTCATGGCTAATCGGGCAAAAAAGGAGTTTTTTGTTTTCCTTATATTTTTCCGTGGGTAGCTTGAAAGCTTAACCTCACGGGGGTCCAAGATCTAATGGACACCTAATAAGTGTTGACAGTTAACCGTTTCGTCCTTATGGGACTCCTCAGAACACTGCTGGTCAAGTGACAAATCTTGCGAAGTTAATCAGACGGTTTTGTCTCTAATTAAGTGTAATTAGTGAGCGAACTATAGCAAGAGGCGCCATCTACCGAGATACGAGAGAAACAAAAAACCAAAAGCAGGGAAAAACACTGCTATACAATATCGATCAATGTTTCTATACAAAACACCAAAAACTTTCTAAACAAAGCATAGTTTATATCTTGTTTTTTAGGATCTAATGGCGGCGCATTTTTAAATTTGAGATAAATATAACAAATCCTGCAAAATTATAAAAAAAATAAAAAAACAAAATCAAAGGGGTTACAGATCTATATGTCCTTAAGAACTCTTTGTACTTAAATCATTTACAGATTCATCTCATAGGACATTTAATTATTGAACACCTTGTATAGGATATGACAAAAGTTTTTAAAAAATCGAAAGATAAAATAATGTATAAGTTTGCCTTAAAGGATCCTGCGGAAATCGAAAATTACTTCGATTAAGAGTATACCGTCGCGTGGATTTACAGTCTCTTACGGCACAAACCGTTCCCATTGTTTAAAATCAAAAATAACATATATCAACTACAAAAACCACATCTACACACCACTAATGCTCAACACGTACTAAAAGTTTAAAAAATATTGAAATACAGAATGCGACTCTGGAGTGGTTGACCCCAACATGGCAGGCTGCGTGAAAGATGCACGTAGCACCCCCCACCACCTGAGTTCCCTATCTGTTTGTTAGGTAATCCGTGATGGTACCTTTCGAAAGCCTTTGTTCTATTTCGAGAAGGGATTAGGTGCTTACAGAATGGCATAAGCAATGTTCGAAACTTTAACTTTAAAGAATGAAGTATAACTAGCCGTGTCTAAAACACAGAAATTCTTCCTAAAATTTGAAAATAAATTTTCAATTTTTGCACCGACTCAGAGAATCACAGATCCCAAAATGTTTATTATGATTAGGGTGGCACGTGCCATATTTTTTTGTGGCTTTTTGGAATGACAGAACTATACACGGATTTGTTTTTGATGTTCGTCAAACATCCTGTATACACTTTTACTGTAGCGATGAAATGCATTAATTTTAAGGACATGCACTTCTTGTTTGTGAGGATTCATAAAAAATAATTAAAATATGCACCCTTTAAATGTATCCTTTCATATTGCGCACACCTTTCAAGAGCCTCTTATTAAATCCACAACTTTTTTGTGTTCATGATTTAGTGACGTCAATTAAAAATCTAATCTTTTATTTTTATTTAAATAATTTGATTTAGTGAAGTCGTTTAAAATTAAACAAAAAAAACAGAGGTTATTTATATAGAGAAAGCAACAATTATTACAAAAGAAATGACAATTGAGAGCTAATTGCGCACCTAATTATTTTGTGAGAGTTTTATTCCTTGCAGTAATTTGATTTACGATACATAAACAATTTGGCCCTAGTCATTCAGTTAAAAAAGTTATGTATGCTATTATGATTATTGTCTCATAATTATTTTGTTTCTATGATTTAGTACCTTCAATTAAAGGTACATCCTTTATTTTTATTTAAATCATTTATTTATAATAAAACAAGAAAAAGCAGATATTGGCACAAAATTTTACATTTTAGCCAACAACTGAAAGTGGGTTGGGTAACTGAAAGTTGTTTTAGTTCAAGAAGTATTTTAATTTGCCTATTTATATTGTATTTTTACTTAAGTATTTTAACTCATTATCAGTCCTTTAAAATTAATTAATTAAAAAACAGAGGTATGGAGAAAGCAACAATTGTTACAAAACAGGTGACAATTAAGATCCATTTGCGCCCTATGCTTTTATAGAAACGAAATTTCGGATTTCCACTGTCTTTATTAATTTTAAAAACGACGTTACGAATCGTAAGTATCTCTGACCCTTTTCAAGTGTAAACAAAACTATCCAGCCTACAGGCTACTTCTTATACTATTTGATTTTCAGTGACCCGCCCCTTTAATTTCAAGATATATCAGCGAAAACTTCATTATTCGGCATTATAAATGCAGTTCCATGCAGCTTCAATAAACTGTCGCTTTTCCCAATACGACTCCTTATGGAAAACTTTAACTTCAGAACATTCAATACTGTGATCATTTGACCATGTAAGACTTGCTAAACCGGATTTTTCAATATCCCCTAATTGGGTACTTTTTTATGTTTCTTTACTCTCACCTAAAGAGGGCGTATCATTCTCACGGGATTTGGTAAATGTATTCCTTATTATTTAAGGGATTTTCGGGTTTTGTTTTAGTTACGAAACTCCCTTATCGTCTTTCCCAATGAGAATACTGTTTCAATATTACTGTTTGGCTATGCATCTTCTTTATGTGTGTTAAACGGATTATTATTCTGAGAACTTGCTATATTTTCCTTGTTTTTAATTTTAGAAATTCTTGAGTTTATTAATTTCTCGAAATATTTAACCAGAAATAGTTACGGCTCTTAAACACAAACTTCTTTTAACTCCTTGTTTGGTAGCAATTAAAATTAAGGTTTTGTCTTGAGTGTAGGTTTCCTAAATGTTATTTTATTTTGTTAATTCCAGTTTTAGTGTTTTCTGTCAATAATTTAATTTACGATATATTATAAATTGGTATATGGGGCTTTCTGTGTCAACCTTTTGCACTCATAGCTTTGGATTTTTTTTTAAATTTAATAATAGTTTTTAGATAAAAAATTTGATAAAATTCATTAAATCTAAAGGGTTTTTGTTTTCCAGATTGATTTAAAGAAGTCTATATTTTTTGATTTTTCCTGAAGAAATATGAACCTGAAGAAAAAGTATTTTATTGCTGTTTAAGAAAAAAAACAAGAGGCTTAAAGAAATCAAGGATATTTGCATCAGTGACTATGCTTAAAAAAAATAAATTAAGGAAAATGGGAATTTAGAAAAAGCGACATCTTTTGTTTTTTTTTTGCATTTTTAGTACCAAAAACCTCACTTTCTTCCACTTCATTGGCATATACATATGCAAAAAAATTGCGGACTTGCCCTTAGTTCCCTCCTCCCTCTGAATCCGTCACTGCAATTATTTGCTAATTCAACAGTATATTTAAAAATAAAATTACAAATCCAGAGGTTTTTTATAATTATAAAAACAAAAACAAATACGTCGTTTTACACGAAGAAAGAACAAAGAAATGGATCCATGACGGATGGGATGAAATGAGCTTCCTAGCTAACCTATTAGCACACTTGAAGCTATGATATATCACCCAAGAAAACAGTTTTTTGTAAATATCTCAGAAACTAAAGCTCCTACGAAGTTTTTGGTTTTAATAAAATCCGAAAACCGCCTCTTGATGCGATGCTGCGGTAAAAATTTAACGATTTAAAAAAATGTATTTGTCAAAAACTGAATTTTGACCGAAATCTAATAAGCTTGTCAGATAATCGAACATTATTTTTCCTACAAATTTTGTGAAAATCGGTGCAGCGGAGGAGTTACCGTGTTACGGACAGAAATTCCGATACACACACAGGCAAATATCACGATGATATTGGTAAGATAGCTCAAACTACACTCAAAAAACATATTCGGCTTTTTCACAAAATATTTTTATTCGTGGGAAATAATACCTTCATTAGCCATTGCTGCGCGAGCTAGAAAGGTAAAAATCAAATAAAGGTTAATCATAGAATCAGTGGTGGATTCAGGACAGAGGACCCGCCAACTTTACAATCGATATTTTTGTCGATCGATGATGTACACCCTATATCATTATTGTTGAGACAACTTTTTACGACTTTTTTTCGTTGGCCTATGCTATTTGTTATGGTAAACAGCTGTTAACTATCAAAAAGTTATCTCAAAAATCATGATCTGGAATTTAGAAGTTTTACTCGTTTGCTCCTGTTTTTCTCCTACTTCGGTAGATGTCGCTTCTTGCAGAGTACATTATTTTGTGTTCTCACTAGAAACGTAAGATGCCAGACAAAACCGTATATTTAACTTAGCAAGGGTGTCACATTGACCAAACAGTGTTCTTAAGAGTCCTATAAGGACGAAACAGTTAACTGTCAACACCTATTAGGTGTCCATTAGATCTTGGACCCCCCGTGAGGTTAACCTCTCGAACGTCCCACCAAAAAATACGAGAGAAACAAAGAACCCTTATCTCTACCCGATTAGCCACGAAAACTTGCTTGATTTTTGATTTACAGGTAATAAATTTTACGTTTCCTATTTATTTTATTTCAACCCTCTATAAGTAATAAGTAAATTTTACAAGTCGTTAAGGTATTTCTCAAATTATTGTTTGATGCACAAGGCTTTTCAATTAAATAAACAGAATCCGAAACTTATGAAATATACATAACTAAATATTTGAGTTCCCGAAAATGTATTTATTTCGTTTGCAACTTAGAAATAAATTATACTAAGAATTGCGTTAGTTAGAGCAACATTGAAGTGCGTCAAATATGCCTTTAACTGACAACACCCATTTGCATAAATGTTAAACATGAAAATTCTAGTCCACAGTACATCGGTCTATTTTGTCCTTGTTTGCCCGCGCAGCAATGGTTAGAGAAGGTATTATTTTCGACGAAAAAGATATCATAACAAAAACATTTCATGTAAAAAAAAGCCAAGTACGCGAAAATGCCATTCCGTAAAAAGAATTGAGATAAAAGTAAAGCCAAGTTTTCCAATACAAATTTCAAAATGAAAGGTTCTTACTAGTTTGGAAATGTTTTTTTTAAACTTTGCTCTTACAGCCAAACTTCTTTATGTTCAATTTAGCACTGTGCCTAAGAGTCATTTACAGCCGTAATAGCCAAGTTTAGAAAAATATTTCCAAACTAGTAAGAATCTTTCATTTTGAAATTTGTATTGGAAAACTTGGATTTACTTTTATCTCAATTCTTTTTACGGAATGGAATTTTCGCGTACTTGGTTTTTTTTTACATGAAATGTTTTTGTTATTATTTCACTCCTTTATTAAAGGAATTGGATAATACTTCATTTTTAAAGTTGTAAAATATAATATACTTAAATTTTTGAGATTTTTTAATTTTTTTCCATGGTTTTATCGTAGTTCCTATCAGCCTTCCAAAGCTCAGCTCTCTAGCGTTTCTGAAAGTGCACAATGTTACTTTTACATAACTTTACATGTATAGGGGAGGGAAATAAATTAAAATTGTTGTGTTTTTAAATTTTGTCCTATGGTTTTATCATAGTTCCTATCAGTCTGGCAAAGCTCAACTCTCTTTTTATTTTAACATAACTTTAAATGTATAGGGGAGGGGGGTAAATTAAAATTTTGGGGTTTTTTGATTTTTTCCAGGGGTTTGGTCATAATTTCTATCAGTCTGTCAAATTTCAGCTTTGTAGCATGTCTGGAAGTACAGTAGAATATTGATGATCTATACATGAGTGAGTGAGTGAGTCAGTGAGTGAGTGGCAATTTCGACGTTTTTTGAAATTTCGTATGAACTACTTTACTACTTTATGGAATTCCATGAAACTTGGAGGGGTTGTTAACTCCATGGAGTTCTACGACTGTGCAAAGTTTGAGATTCGTCGCTCATTCCGAAGTGGAGTTTTAGGTAGGTCAAATATCGGCTGAAATGTTTCCAGAAAAGATGGTTACGGCGCGCAAACTTCGCGAGGCACTGCCGTGCCCTCAGATTTTTGAGATAACGCCGAAAATTAGTTATTTGGGTGTATTTTGACCTATTTTAGCAATATCGTCGTGATGTCTGTCTGCTTGTGTGTGTGTATGTCTGCCCGTAACACGATAGCTCCCAAACCACTAAACCGATTTTTATAAAATATTCAGGCAAACTAGTGTTCGACACTCTAACGAGCTGATTAGATTTTAGTCAAAATCCATTAATGCCAATTTTTAAAAATGCTAGCTTTTAAACAAAGCATCGCATCAATATGCGATTCTGGGGATGTAGGAGACCATATTTTTCTTAATAATTTATGGTATAACCATAAACTTTATAGAAGCTTTCGTTTCTGAGATATTTACAAGAAACTCTTTTCAAGGCTGATATATCATGGAATTCACTTGAAGTGTGCTAATAGGCTACCTAGAAAGGTATTAGATCCGCCATGGATCCATTTATTTAAGGGATAAGTAACAGGTTGAATTTACGTACATATTTTTATTTTACCGAGACGAACAACTTTTTCCTTTGCGAAAATTCTTGAGAGTGAAATGCTGCTTTAAATTTAATTTTTGTGTGTGCTAATGCAGCCGCTCTGAAAAATTAAGGATTATTATACATTAAAAAAAAATTGTTCTGCAAGAATATAGTAAAAACAATCTCAAAACCGGCTTTATTTGAAAATTAATCAAATATTCATGAACCGTCATTCCAACTTCAATCTTTTTAGTCAGCTGTGAGAACGTGACCATCAAATAATAAATCAGCCCCCGATGTGACGTCAACAAAGTGGAGGATCGTGGCCCGTCCGTTTTGATAGTCCTGGATTAATCATTAGGTTTCTTTTTATGAATGCTATGTTTACTGTTCTGTTCTTCAAGTTTTTAAAATAAGAATAAAAATGGAAGATTTGCGGCGTAGTATTTTTGCCGAGGCGGACATTGTTATCAGAGATAATAGGGACTTAGTGCAATAAAGTCAGGCTGTAATAGCGCCAGGCAGTATTTTGACACATTCGCATTGTAAGATTAGCCGTGATCTTTCAATATACGGCCTTTGTTTACTGAACCGAAATAAACACTGCCTTCCTTTATTGATGGAAAATAAACGACTTCAAATTCGGCTTTGGTAGAATACTGCCTGGCACTATTACAGCCTGGCTTTATTGCAATAAGTCCCTCGGATATAAAGTATTTTTATTTGAAAATGCAACTGGTTTACTAGCAAAACACGGCCTATGATGCTTAAGGCCTTCACACACACCTCCGTAGCGTGGTGAATAACACGTAGCATGGAGTTTTTAACCAATCAGCGAACGAATAGCAGCGGCCATTTTGGTTTTGCGTAAGAAAATTCCACAAGGTTGAACTTCTATGCGCTATGCTATGCGCTATACATTTTTGTGTGTGATCGGCTTTAGGTGCTAAATATTAGCAACCTAACATTTGTTTCATGCCTCAAGACCCGACTTGTGCCCTGTCAGCAGGCGCAACGTTGTCAAAGTAGGTCTTTGGTGAAAACGCGCGCTCTTTGGTTGCATTTTTAAATGGATAGACTGTGCCTATTATAATAGACCATTTCCTAGTACAGATGGATGGGGACAATGGGTTGCAAGCGAGAAATGATTTTAGCTTGGATATTTATCAATTTTCAGAAGAGCATCGGATACAATAATCACACAAAATCAATGCAAATAATAAAAAAAATCTGTAATAAAACACCTCCCTAACAGAAAATATATAAAGAATGCAAAATGGGCAAAGATTTTTCTTCCACCAAACAGCAACCGGTGGCAACAATCAGGTTCTTAACGTTTTCACATGTATTTCTGATGTCAAGTTTTTTTCCCATGGAATCCACCATCCATCAATCAAGTTTCTATATTTTTCTGATGGATTTCCGATGCCATCAATTGATGCCATCTACTACAACGGGCTCTGGGAGTCGGTGGAAGGTTTTAATGGAGTACATAACCTCACATTTTTTTCGTTGAGAGTCGAGCTAAAAAAGAAGCATATCTGCAATACTATGGCTATGGCCAAAATTGCGGTAAAGCTATTAATTGGAGGTTAGTAGTCCACTATCTGAGGATTGAGACGAAAAACAAAAAAAATCTCATAGTTACAAAAATAATGTTTAAGGACATAAAATCCAATAAGATTTACTCAAATAAAAAATTTAATAAATTTTTAAATATGTGTAGGTGGTTTTTCCCCGCCCAAATGTTTCATTATCTTTTTCTCGCTGTTTGGGATCGCTGCACTGTGTAAAATTGATTCGATTGAAAACAGGTCAAAGATCTCGGCTCGGAACGAAAAATAGGATAGAATTCCGCTTTATTTCCGTAACCAATTTAGCGGATTGAAAGTCTATCTCTAAAGCAATTTCAGAATTGAAAACTCCATATCCGTTGCATAGTTAATAGATTTGCCAAAATAAAATAAATGGATCCATGACGGATCTGATATCTTCCTAGTTAGCCTATTAGCACATTTCAAGTACAGCTATGATCCTTGAAAACAGTTTTTGATAAATATCTCCGAAACTAAAGCTCCTACGAAGTTTTTGGTTATATCGCAAATTATTAAGCAAAATATATTATACTTCATTTAGAAAACCGCATTTTGATGCGATGCTCCGGTAAAAAGGTAGCATTATGTCGAACATTATTTTACAAATTTTTGGTCAAAATCCACTAATTACAGTTTTTTGACAACTTTTTAACGGAGCATCGCATTAATATGCGGTTTTCGGAGTGTAGTATATTACATTTTACTTCAAAATGTGTGTGTGTATAACCAAAAACTTTGTAGGAGCTTTAGTTTCTGAGAGGCTGATATATCATGGCTTCACTCGAAGTGTGCTAATAGGCTAGCTAGGAAGGTATCAGATCCATCATGCATCCATATATTTCACTCTCTATTTTCTACAAATTTTGCCCTTTCCTCCTCTTTAACAAATGGGTATCATAGATGTTTGGCGGAAAATTTACATCGAAAAAAAAATATATTTTCTAAACTGAATATTTGAAAACAAATTAGTGGTTAGCATTCTGTTAGTTTAATTAAAGTGTTTAGTAAAGTAAAATTTTTAGTAAAGGAATAAACACAAAAATAACGTAAAACACGAAAAAATCTTTAAAATATCAACATTGGTTCAAGGTTTGGTTGTCCTTTAGCAAAAATGACCGCGATGTTGTGACTGCGAAAAACTAGCGAAACTAACCAACGTTAGATAACTAAAATGTTAGGTTATGTCAACAATCCCACACAGCATAGTGTCCCACCAAAACTCCTCGGAAGGGCTGTGTTTTAGGTTTCTTGTTTTCAACCAGTAATACGTTTTTTTTATTAGGACAAAATAAAACGCAAGTTTTAACCTAGGCAACGCCGAATTTTCCATATGGTTAAATAAAATGAAAGATTTTCCTTTTTTTTGAACGATGAACGATTAGGTAGTACTTATTTGTTAAAAATAATAATTTTTTTCAACCTGTAACTTAACCAAAAACGGTCCTGGCTTAAAGGAATTAGTTCAGGTCCAAAACAAGTTACTCTAACTTATGTATCAAACTAAAAAAATTCTTAAATTTCAAGAAGTTTTGAAAGTCAAGATTAACATTGTCCTAGAACCTATGTTGCCTGCGAAATGCCCGCGGCAATCGAGAACCTCAGAGCAGAATACTAGGGCAGGCTTATCACAAATTGTCTCCTTTCTTTGCCTTTGCAGTTAAAATGAGATTGACGACTTATAAAGAGGAAAATTATAGAAAGTTTTTCCTAAAAGAAAACTTTAAAATTATTGTCTATAAACAACGATTTCTTGGGTTATTTGTTTCAATTTATGACATATCCTACAAACTTTTAACTTCGAAGTAAATTTTTAAAGAAGAAAGTAGAAGTTTTGACATATGATTGGAAATTTTGTGTGTTCTATTAGTTTTTAGTAAATAAATAAACACAAAAACAACGTAAACCACAAAAAAATCTTAAAAATAACAACAAATTGTATTTGGGATTCCTAAAATTTTTCAAAGATTTCTCAAGGAGCCTCCAAGGAGACGTACACGGTAAAAAATTTTGTCTACAATGAAAACACGTTCTTTTCTTGAATAAATTGTTTTACCTTAAAACGATTTGTTTTGAATGAAAATATTCCTTTTTAGTTCAACGCAGCGTTTAGTCTTGAAATTAGACTTTATTTTTCTTCTTTAATTGTTTTGTTTTAGTATACTCCGTTTTTTAACAAAGCAAATTGTCTTCATATAAAAAATATTGTGCTTCCAGAGAAAACGGTGCCTTAGATTAATTGAGTTCCAATTTATATTAAAACAATTTCTGTTTCACATTAACATAAAGAGACATTTTTTGTGCTATATCAAGAAAATACTCTCTTGGTAAAAAGGAAAGAACAAATTATTTTACTTCAAAGCAATTTGCTTTAATCCAAGACAATTTTTTTACCCTGTATTTTTCCCCATATTCTTGAAGTATAATAAAATTACGTCAAACCAATGTCGCTTAATAATATGGCAGTTTGACTGTCAAATTATTTAGAGACTGTACGAGTACGTCAAACTAACTTTATTTAAATAAAATTTTGTTTGCCTTTGTAAATAGAGAATTATTGAAATAAAGCCAGGCTATAATACTGCCAGGCACAATTTTGACACCTTCACATTGTAATATCAGCTGTGATCTTTCAACAATCACGGCCTTTGTTTACTATATGAACCGGAATAAATAGTGTCTTCTTTTATTAATTGAAAATAAACGATGAAAGTTTTAAATTTAACTTCGGTGTGTCAATTTTGAAGGATCAACTGTCAGTTTTCAATGTGAATGTGTCAAAATAGTGCCTGGCACAATTATAGCCTGGCTGTATTTCAATAATTCTCTAATATGCGTTGTAAATTTTTTTAAATCGATTAATCTAAAAGAGGCAGAATCATGAGTGGTATGTTTATTTTACTTTGGCTTGGTATAACTCAACAAAGTATAAAAGGCAACTTTATAGGGGTATAGTCAACCACGGACACCGGTGTTTTCGAAAAAGGCATTTCCATCCTCAGCGTGGCTTGCCTGACACAAAGTAGAACAAACTGACTACAAGATACAAGGTAAATCAAAAAGAATGAAAAAATAGGTAAAACCTATTTTGTATTCTACGAGTGAAATGACAGCGAACCAAGGAAACTAAGTCCATGGCGGGACGAAAACGTCCACCGGTCTATAAGAAAGAAAGACATTTTGTCACAGTTCAACCAGACCATGCTATCACCGTCTCCACGGTATCGGTTTGAAACCGAAAACAATGAGTTAACAAAGTATAAAAGGCAACTTTATAGGATTATAGTAAACCACGGACACCGGTGTTTCGGAAAAAGGCATTTCCATCCTCAGCGTGGCTTGTCTGACACAAACTAGAACAAACTGACTACAAGATACAAGGTAAATCAAAAAGAATGAAAAAATAGGTAAAACCTATTTTGGCTCACACATATACTAAACTATAATAGTGTGAGCTATGGTGATCCTAATTTTTTCGAGAAAAAAAAATTTCAAAATTTTTTATTTATCTTTGCGTTTTAGATGATTTTGAAACTTTTTTGTCGCGCCATCTGTCTGTCTGTATGTCTGTATGTCTGTATGTCTGTATGTCTGTATGTCTGTATGTCTGTCTGTCTGTATGTCTGTATGTCTGTATGTCTGTATGTCTGTATGTCTGTATGTCTGTATGTCTGTATGTCTGTATGTCTGTATGTCTGTATGTCTGTATGTCTGTATGTCTGTATGTCTGTATGTCTGTATGTCTGTATGTCTGTATGTCTGTATGTCTGTATGTCTGTATGTCTGTATGTCTGTATGTCTGTATGTCTGTATGTCTGTATGTCTGTATGTCTGTATGTCTGTATGTCTGTATGTCTGTATGTCTGTATGTCTGTATGTCTGTATGTCTGTATGTCTGTATGTCTGTATGTCTGTATGTCTGTATGTCTGTATGTCTGTATGTCTGTCTGTCTGTCTGTCTGTCTGTATGTCTGTCTGTAACGACCAACGCGCCTATCTCAAAAACCGCTAGGCCGATTTTGATGAAATATGGTACTTAGGCTG